>CM048745.1:45009612-46325862 GCA_026315105.1 Locusta migratoria
AGGGAATATTATCTTGCAGAATTCTTGTGAAAACCTTTATAATCTCGACAAGCAGACGATTCTCAACGAACTCAACACTTTGTCGCGCGTGCGACAGTGACAATATTCAAACAGGTTTGAGATTCAAACAGGTTTGAGATTCAAACAGGTTTGAGATTCAAACGTCGCTCATTGTCGCATGGCTCTACAGATTGTCGCTCACGTAGGACAGAGCCGTAATGGTACATGCGGTTGAGATTTGTCGCTTGAAGCTGTCGCACGCTGTTGCTTGCTTTTGTTGCCCACGTAGGACAAGGCCTTGGGGGGGGGGGATTGTCGGGCTGTAGCCTCCCCCCAAGACCCTCCTGGACCCTCCTCCCCAGACCTTGTGCTGCCTCTCCTCCAGAGAGAGAGAGAGAGAGAGAGAGAGAGAGAGAGAGAGAGAGAGAGAGAGAGAGAGAGAGAGAGAGAGAGAGAGAGAAAGTGACAGAGAGGGGGGGGGGGAGAAAGAAAAAAGAAAGGGATTTAATCCTTCCAATATAGCCCAGTCAACGAAGACCATAAAATGGCGATTGGGGAAAAAAATTCGTGTGGTCGCAAATTTTTGTACAATAGTAGCGACGAGTGTCATGAACAACATACCAAAAATTGTGACCTAAAAGGGGGCGCATTAAGTCACTTTTTCATGTTTTCCTTAAATAACTCGTAAACCATGGCATCTAGTGATAATATTTGACAGTACAAAAAAAGTACTTTAAATTTCCTACAGAAAAAGTCGTATTCATATTTTCTCTAGGACCAATAGTTTTCTCGTTACAAGGGGTGAAAAAATTGCAATTTATGAAAACAATCTTTTAATGGTATAAAATTAATGTTTATTGTTAAATGAAGTGGATTAAGACCAAATGTTAAAAGCCCATACCTCATTTAAGTAACGTAGAACAGTAGTGAGGGATAATTTTTGTTTGAGGATGTACCAGGTGGCAGCAGGAGAGGACGGGTCTGGGGGGTGGTGGGCGGGGGTAGAAGATGAGGGAAAGCATGACGCTGGAATGATGTCAAGCACTTCCCTTATTTGTGATTCTGCAAAACTAGGAGCGAGCTAGTGAGTCTCGACTCCATCTACCCCCTTAGGGCGCAGAAGCAACTACAGGGTGTTTCACGAAGTTATACTGACGCTTCCACAGCACACCTCATAAATAACTGGTGACGCAGTATTCTGACACACCTGGAGAGTGTCGATATTCCACAAAAGGCATTGTATGGAGACAGTTGTTGGAAGTGTTTATTTTCCACAAATACATTAACATTAAAAGGGGCACAGGTAATTAGTTACTAGTTGAACTACACAGTACATCTCTGCACATCACCTTGCACCTGTAGGCGGGAAATTGATTGTTGGGCATACTGTACGTTTGTTGCGGCTTATTTCTGGGGAAGGCCCCTTCACCACCATGACAACTTCTTGCTCTTCGGCTTACAGACAGCATTCTCTATCCAGTTCTCTTATGTGAGTAATGAAAACAATTTTACTGTGGAGTGAGTTTAGTGGTTCCCACTGCCTTTGTAAGGTATGTTTGTACCTTGTACGTTTTATTTATGCTGCCATTTAATTGCTTAGATAGGTTAACAAATCAAACATTATGTAATAATTCCTTCATCACTTGTTGCATTTTACATGATGGTGCACTAAGAGCATGAAATGTGTTACTGATAATTTAATGTTGCAGCAGAGTCTGCCTTATATTTGGAATTCATTTTGTTGATTACTTATTTTCAGTAATGAAGAGTGTCTGTACATGAAATATGTTCCTATAAACAATGGCCGAAAAGTGTTTTATCTGCGAGTGTGATGTTGTCAGTCATCTATGCGATGTTGGTGGGAAAGGAATATGTGGATTGCTAAATGCCATTTACTTGACAAAATATGGGAAAGCTGAAGGTTACAGGAAAAGAGTACACAGAGCTGACTCAATTAAAAGATTTTTAAGAGACACTCTTTCAGAGGAACAGCCTTCAACTTCGGTTGGAGTCAAATGATTGCATTCAGCTGAAGTGAAATCTGATTTTTAAAATTAACTACCTATTTTGTGCAGAAGCAACTGATGCTGAATTTCTTGATAAACAGAAGGAAAAAAAAAAAAAAAAATACAAAAACCGAGGCAAAAGGTTTACAGTGTTCGCTCCTTCAATTACGATAATACAGTTACAGTTCATGCACAGGAGAGGAAGGATGAATGGAGAGACACCATCCAACGACGTATCTGTTCTGTTAGTGGTCCACAAGCTACAGATGCAAGGTATCATGAGGATTGCTATAAAAGATTCTTTATAGGCTCATTGCCTAAATCTAGACAGAATGGATGCCCTGATGATGAAGAAATGAATGCGTCGGAGGAGGAAATATTCAATCACATAGAGGAGAATGATGACTGCCAGTTCATCTCAGACACGTTGCTGGAGCAAGTTTCTGGAACATTGCCTTATATAAATACAGTTAAGGAGAGACTGAGAGAAAAGTATGGGGAGATTATTGTTTATAGTACAATCCACACCAGGAAAACTGTTGTGTGTTTTTGTAGTCAGGTGAAAAAAAATTTAAATGACACTTGGTGTTCTTCAAAGTGCAAAGATGAAGAAGCAGAATGAGAAAGAATTGTAAAGGCAGCTGCCACTATCATTTTAGAAAATACTCAGTCAATGGCATACGATAGTTGTTTTTCCACCCTGTGACAAATACTGTAGTGAAGCTGAGGAAATGGTACCTCGTGAAATCCAAGACTTCATAGACTGCATATTGGCAAAAAAAAAGGGCAAAACAGAAAATTCAAAAGAAGCTTGCATCTATATCCTGTGCCCTCATTGCTGCCATTCACCCACGATCACTCATATCACCTATACTACATGCTGCTGCACTCTTCATTCAGAGTAAGGTTAGCTCAAAAACTCTGGTTAATCTACTTGCTGGTTTAGTATTCAGTGCAACATATTATGAAGCACAACAGCTGGAGCTATCAGCTGTCTGCCACACTGTAAAGCCTGTTCCAAGTGAAATATTTTTTCAATATATATGTGACAATGTTGATTTCAATTTCTCCACTATAGACACCTGGAATACTTTCCACAGTATGGGGGGCATTAAATACATCACCCCAGCCTCAGCTGTCCTATCAGCTGAAGAGGTCCAGAAGCTTCAATCGTACAGATTGCCCAACAATCAATTTTCCCGCCTACAGGTGCAAGGTGATGTGCAGAGATCTACTGTGTAGATCTACTAGTAGCTAATACCTGTATAAACCATTTAGTGTTAATGTATTTGTGGAAAACAACTGTCTCCATACAATGCCTTTTGTGGAGTATCGACACTATCCAGGTGTGTCAGAATACTGCGTCACCAGTTATTTATGAAGTGTGGTGTGGGAGGGTCAGTATAACTTGCTTCTGCGCCCTAGTTTTGCAGAAGCACAAATAAGGGAAGTGCTTGACATCATTCCAGCGTCATGCTTTCCCTCATCTTCTACCCCCGCCCACCACCCCCCAGACCCGTCCTCTCCTGCTGCCACCTGGTACATCCTCAAACAAAAGTTATCCCTCACTACTGTTCTACTTTACTTAAATGAGGTATGGGCTTTTAATATTTGGTCTTAATCCACTTCATTTAACAATAAACATTAATTTTATACCATTAAAGATTGTTTTCATAAATTGCAATTTTTCACCCCTTGTAATGAGAAAACTATTGGTCCTAGAGAAGAAATGAATAAGACCTTTTCTGTAGGAAATTTAACTTACTTTAATTTTGTACTGGCAAATATTTTCACTAGAAGTCATGGTTTTAGAGTTATTTAAGGAAAACGTGAAATAAGTGACCTTCAAACGCATCCCCACCCCAACGCTCACACCCTACAGGTCAGGATTTTTAGTATGTTGATCATGACACTCTCCGCTCCCACTGTACAAAAATTTGCGACTACACGAATTTTTTCCCCTTATTTTCCTTTTTTGACTGGGCTAGAGTGTAGGCGCAGTATGGCTCTGTGCTTTTTTTCCTTTATCTATTACTTCTTTACTACTAACCATGTTCGCAACAGGTTTTACCGACATACAGCACTGATACAAATCAATATATTCCGTGCAAACTTTTACAGTTGTACAACATATCTGTGCCAATAATCAATTTGTAAATGTAGGCCTATCGCTGTTCGCTTCAATCTGCAAAACTACTTAACGAATTCGTGTGGGGTTTTCACAGGTAACTTCAGCGTACTTAGGTACAACATATAGACTTGGTTTCATAAAAATCGGATCACGGAAAGAACAAGATCACAATTTGACGTTCTTCATCGACAACCGTCTTGTCTAACTCATTCATCACCAAAACTAATAGACGAATTTTCTGGGTTTTTTTTACAAAACGTGAGGGTATCTTGCGGTTACAGAAACGCTCATTTCACAAAATCTGATCAAAAAAAGTAAGGTATCACAATTTAAACATTTCTCTGTAAGCAATCGCATGTGTGTATTTGTAGAGTGTAATCGTCAAAAGTACTAAGTTAAATGAGCATTTATGAGGATATCACAGGTAAATAGAGAATATCCTGGGGCAACATAGAGGCTTCATTTCATCAAAATCAGATCAGGAAAGTAAAAGAAATCGTAATTTGAAGTTTTAAGTGTATTTCATGCTTGGAAAGAACGGCGTAATGCAGCAAAGAACTACTAGATAGCGCTGCGGGTGTTCGTGTGAATCGGGGCATCGATCGGATTATTACCCTTTTAAAATACTACTTAATCTTTGACTTTTCATATTTACCATATTTCTGAAAATCGTTTTCTTGGTTGCTATGTTCTACGAAATATGATTCAACGCAACGAATATAAAACTGATACAATCCTCTCCGTGTTTAATCCTTATATTTACATAGCCCTACGGATATCACAGTCTAACGTGTGTGTACACTACTATGGAAATTTAACTCCCACACTTGGAGCGACAATAGCGTATCTAACTGAAAGAGCCAACAGTAAGAATAATTGTTTTCAGTGATATTTCTACTTCATTAAGGAAATACTTATTGCTTATTATATTTCAGCTTTCCATGCCTCAGCCCATGGTCCAGAGATATGAATGATCACGACATAAATGTTTTAAATGGCGAATATAACGGATGTATGATGTAAGCTAAATCATATTCTTGAAGATATGCATATTTCTAACACGTTTCGTAAATGTACTAATAGAAAAACTGCTGACATTTTCGTGAAGTTTTCACAGGAAATTAGAGCTAAGATTGGGATAACATATAGGCATGATTTTCTCAAAATCAGATCACGGAAAAAGATACATCGTAATCTTCAGTATTATCAGTAACTGTCTGTTCATCTATTACAAAAACCTAATCTCCGAAACTACTTCACGGATTTGCATGGAGCAACTTCCTTACATAAAAGTGGAATCAGGGAAGCTGTTTTAGATGTAGGGTAAGCATGAAGTATGGATTGCGTAGTACAGCAAACAAGCAATAGAGGCGCTGTAGTGCACCAAACAATAGAACCCTGTATTGGGAGAGTACGGCGCCGCCATTGTAGGCTTATCTCGCAATAGCAGCGCTATGGGCGGTGCTGTTAAATTAGCACTTAGGAAGGGAACCGGTCTGTACATCGACCTGGTATGACAGTACGTGAAGTAACCAATGAACGAAGATATTTAATCGTTTCATCACTTCTGCTGCGAATATTAAGGAAAAATTGGTAAGCTGAGATCGAGATATAGGCTTTTAATTTTTGAGCAAAGTAGTAGCAAAACTGTTCTGCAAAGTTTTGTCGAAAGTAATATATGGTGTAATAAGAGATTTCAACTCATTTGAGTTAACATATTTGATTTGAAGTACTGGTACTTACTAAAATGCAACTTTGTACTTTAGTTATTTAGCTCGCTAAGGCAGAACATAAAAATTGCAAACTTACAAATTAATTTATTTGTCTAAAAATTTGAAAGGTAATTAACATAGTAACTGCGTCTTAAAATACCTAAACTGCATTCATCATGCCAACACTTTTACTACCACATTTTGCGGCTTAACTTTACTATCCGGGGCGCCGCGCAGTATCGAGTGTTTAGATGTTGGCTAAGGTGACGTCATCTGACCAGCCAATCAGGTGGTAGTATACGGCAGCCAATGAAATTGGTTGTTTTATACTGGCGCAATATTCGAATGTATTCCCTTCGTATTGAGTATTTACAGTCAATTTACTGAGCGGACAAGGATACATCGAGAACCTGTCAACCATAGAGCAGGAACAGCATTAATTACTTACTTGATCGTAGGCGCAAAATATTAATCATTTATTAAGTCAATTTATATTTAGGTAAGTTGTCATTCGCGATGTGGTAATATCAATTTACTGAGCGGACAAGGGTACATCGAGAACCCGTCAACCATAGAGTAGGAACAGCATTAATTACTTACTTGATGGTCAGTGCAAAAAAATTATTTATTACGTCAATTTATATTTACGTAAGTTGTCATTCGCAATGTGGTAGTACATTCTATTCTTAAAGAAATTGTACTGATTTCTATAGTGATGTTTTGCATACATGTATTACTGCGCTGTTAATCTGCTTAGGGATTACAAGTTACAGTAAAAATTTCATTCTGAATGGATATTCAGCGAAAGATAATGACGAAGAATGTTTCTTGATTGTCATTGCAGTTTTTTTTTCTTCGAAAGCTGCTTCTTGGCCGTACTACCTTGTCAAGATAGTGTTCACAAGTGATTTTAATTATGGTGATTGTAAGATTTTTGCCGCTTTTTTGTATGGACATAACGTTGAGTGTTACAACATATGGCTTCCTTTACGTAAGTTGAATGACAATTTCAATAAGTTGCATTATGAGCGTATCCAAAGGCATTGGAAAAATTTTCATCATTCATATCATTTAAGAGACATACTTATTTCGATTTGCGCTACAGGAAAGTACTGAATTTAAACAAGAAACCTATCCATGTACAGAAACGTAATTGATTTGCAATCAAGACGATTTGAAAGAATATTTATTCTAACTGATTGCTGTTACACCATGGATTGGAAACGTAATTCTGGAGTTAGCGATGTTCCGCATTCGAATAGTGTTATTCATTTTAAAAATAAAGTAATTGAAACGTGATGTTAACACCTGTTTTTCACATGTTGTGATCATAGTGTGTTACGGTCGAAGTCAGGAAGTTTTAAACAACGATCATTACGCTAACATAAAATACGATTCTTATTTCGTGATACTAATTATAACAGTGTTTAACATGTATCATTTGCAGTTACTGATAAATTTTTCGTGTGATGTTCATTATAAACTGCGTAATATTTCAATGCTTTCTTCAGTGTTTTTTCACTTACGTCATAATTATTACTACGTTTTTCGTACATTACAATAGGCTATATTTCATCTCGTCTTGATGTGCGTGTTTGACATTACTATCAATATCATCTATCGTCAAAGCAACACTTAGGCTATATTACGCGATATCTGATTGGCTGTGACCGTCTGTGCTACGATTGGTTGGCCGCGGCCGCTACCAACATCTGAACATTCGATACTGAGCGGCGGCCCGGATTGTAAAGTCTTCCCATTTTGCTGTGGAATCCTCCTCCTGCCTGGCGATTATATTTTTGAGAAGAATATGTATTCTAGTGGTTAAAGATACGTTCACAACTTTTCCACAATACTGTGACACGACGGAATATTTAGAACAAGTTCATTGTCTGATTTATGTGCAAGCAGGATTTTTCACTATTTGAAAATGTATAAAAAAAGTTTTGTCGAAATACATTGCGATAAATTTACGTAAAATGAGTAAGATACGAATATTTTTTTATACATACAATATATGTAAACGGTACCTGGTTCTGCCTGTGCAGTCAGATTCACTTTGCACAACCCTGTCTTTGGTGGCTTTCGTTCCTTAATTTGATGCCAATGACCATACTAGGTACCGCATTAGGTTTTAGTTTAACGCCATCCTTTCGGTTTGTTTCAAACTGAACAGACGTAACGTCAGGCTAAAAAATTAGATCCCATGTTAAACTGTAATGTAATAGTTAGAGATGGGAAAACTGAAATATCTGACGGTTTCGGGACAAATAAAACCGTACAGTGTGAGATTCCGAAACACTACAGCACCATATAGTTCGAGGTCAGCAATTGTAGGAGAAAAAATTAAGCTTTTATTCAGATGCTGCGGCAGTTATATATTTCATACACCGGCAAAATTTTACCTACCACCCCGTGGCCTCACGTGGTTATGTTGGCAACAACAAGAACACGGTAGAAAATATTTGCCGAGATGCTTATATTCATAGAAATCCGCATAGAATGACTTGATTGGTGTTTCGTACAGTCCATGACGTCAATAATTAATAATGCAATTCCTTCTCTGTGGTTGACAGGTATTTATATGTACCTTGTCCGCTCAGTAAAAGTATTTGTCCTCGTACAACGAAGATTTCATGAGAAAACATTTGCAATGTAACGCAATTGGCTAACGCCAACGTCACATGATTGCCAACATTATCACGCGAGGCTGCCAGGATAAGTAAAACTTAAACTGTGTATCAAATGTACTGCTTCTGCAATAAGTTCCTGCTTTCACATTAGCTAAGGATTGACGTTTTTATTTCTAATATATTGGTATTTATGAAAGTAGATATAATTAATACATTTTGCTTTCCATTATTTTAGTGCCTAATGTTGATAGTTGTGTGTTAACCTATATGTGATATCACATAACATTGAGCCAACATTTTGGGAAAGGTCAAGTTTTTATACATTTTTATCGCACTGCTGAGTACTTTCGTAAAATAAACTTTATCTTAAAATTCCACTTTTTGAGATATATTTAATGGGCGGTTTCATTTACCGTCCAAACTTTCGTAATACAGTAATACGATTACTGTAAATGGACAGATGAACCTAGAAGTTTACCCGATATTTCAATACAAATTTACTTACTTCACACAATTTTTCTCGTATGGAAATTCATCTTTTCTTCCAATGCGATGTATCCTCAATTCGCGTCTTTTCACGTTCCTTTCACCCCGTGGAATGCGGCAAACTTGCTACCTCGAACTTAATATAAAAATTCACTGCACGACGCTGCGACATTCTTCACCATATAAAAGTGGAATATGCTATGTTAAACTCTTAATTTAATACACAATAAGTCTACAGATTTCCAACTCCTCTAAATCCTAAAATAACAGCTAGTTAGTGAATTATGCCATTTACGCTGATGGATTGCTTAGGCCCAAAATAACGGACTTGCCCTACCCGCGCTCAAATGACCATTAGCAGCCGGCGGTTGTCGGCAAGCCACACATAAAAGTTTGGCGCTACTCTCCCAATACAGGGCTCTACCATAGGACTAATAAACACCGCTGCTGCATAATAAGTATGTGGTAGTACAACAAGGAAGCGAACGTCTGTGACAGAATTAAGCAAGCCGGTCGCGGTGGCCGAGCGTTCTGCGGCGCGCCAGTCACATTCTGCACGGCCACTACGGTCGGGGATTCGAATCCCCCCCTTGAGCATGGATATTTGTGCCGCCCTTAGTGTTAGCTAGTTCGTAAGTAGTTTGTAAGTTTAGGGACTGATGACCCCGTAGTTAAGTCCCATAAGCTCTACAAACATTTGAACATTCAGAATTAAGCAATCTTATGCCTACGAATACCAATAAACATTGAACATAGTGTTACTGATTTCGCTTTTGTGTATTAAATACTTGACATATCTTTGCTTATTTTGGCACGTTTCACTTTTGTATCAAAAACTTTATGAAGATACATCGTTTCGGACAATGACTTTTACTCACATTTGACATTTTGGCTAGGACAACTGAGTTTATTGACAGAGCTATCCAAGAAGGATTCTATTTTTACTGACTGAGGTCCGGAACCCTAAAAAGCCATGATACACACAGGCCCTCAATCAAGAACTGTTGCGATGCACGGGCATATAAGCTATCAACTGATAAATAAAAGTAATGTAAGAATAATTTTTATTCATAAGTGTTCTCCAGGTAACTTATAACACCAAACAAATAGCAGGAAGTCAGAGAAAAATTCTGATGACAATTTTTTAGGGAAGTTTATTATTATTTTTCCCAGTGTCTACCTTTTTTAAAAAGTGTTTAAGGCGTAAAGGGTTAATATATCACACATTCTTGACCAAGCGACATTACGTGATCCACGTTTTAAGGAAAATCGGTCCAAAACAGGCAGCACGATGTATTAAAAAAAAAACAAATAAATAAATAAATAAAACACGGTACAATCAAAGAACACGTAAATTCCTACTTCGTTCTCTGATTTCTCATATGTTATTGTGATCTTATCTTCCTATGTTGGTGGGAGACATCACTATATTTTCACATTTGAAGGACACATCGTAATTTGATCTCACCGCAACGAGAAACACGTTGTTAAAATTATCACAACACAAGTCGCGTATCATTTCCGTGAAGCTTTTCTCTGGTTCGCTTTAGTACAAAACGTGCTAGTCTTCTTTGTACATTCGCTATGCCCTCTGGATCAGACACCGCGCAGCAATACTACATCTCTGAGGATTTGACTCAAGAAAAACATTTTTTATTTTCATACCCATACATGTTTCGCTGCAGTTGTAGCGTCTTCAGCGGTTTTTTATTGACTTTATTTGAACCACAGAAATATTTTAGCTTGTACAGTTTTAAGTTCGTATTGCTAATTAGAAATTCATACAAGACAGTATAGAAGTATATAACAATCCTGTGTTAAGAGGTTTGTTCTCGATGAACTCCGAACTACACAACTGATTTTAATGTAATTTTGCACAGTGTGTACGATTTGGTCCAACTTATAGGTTAGTTTTCATACCGATTAATAACTTCAGTATTAGGTTATTGCAAATTGTTTCTGTTGGGTAAGTATCCAAATATTGATGCTGTTCTTCAGCTGGAAGTATGGGCTAGCGGCAAAGTTTTCAGTTGGAGAGCGAAAGATCTCATGTTCGAAACTGACTGGCATCACGGATTTTCTCTCTTTGAGTTTTAAGCAAACCTTCACCTCTCAACGATGTGAGAAGTCGCCAGAAACAGCACGTGTTTCGGATTCCACATTGAACTGTAGGTCCCCTTTTCTCGGTTGGGTAATTGGGGTAGGTTAGGGACATGTTGGCGCCGAAGTGGCGTCTAATCGAAAGACAACAGACAACAGATAACTGAACCGTGCGATTTTATTTTTATATTTGATTTAGAACGTCCCTTAATAGAATTTAGTTCACATTACACTTTTTTTCAGATTTACGAAGGGATAACTGCGCTATTTAAATTTTTCGTGTATTTCAAGTTGGTTGTGTATTATATGAGGAGCAACTTTTCAAAACGCATTATGTCCACTGGTGGACAAAATTGAATTTGGTATGGAATCCGGTATTTTATTACCCGCTCCACACACTCCTCCAAACAGATTGTGACAAAAGGCATATTAACACCTTCAAAAAGAGCTCTCAAAAGTAGCAGATGCAACAAATAGCATTTCGTCCTTTAGTATGATTGAATCAAACTGCATTAAGTCCAACAGTTTTAATAAGCTATGTTGGCTGCAATGTAAGACTCGTGGACTAAAGCGAAACCATTTAACTGACCAGTATTACGGCATTGTTGTGTACAAACGTTTATCATTCTGTCTGTTAGGAAGTCAGGCGTAAAATCGTTGTTTTGCTAAGATGGAGAGTATTATAGCCAGTGAATGTGTTACTGTTGGAGAGGAAATGAAACGTGGAACGAGAAAACGAATGAAGGGAAAATCAAACAGGGCAGATTGTGCAACAGAACCCAACAAAACGCACTTTGTCCATCACTAAAGAGCTCATAGCTTGAAGGTATAAGAAGCAATTTCCTTGTATTAAACACATTTGGATCAAAAGGCCTACCTGAGTATGTCGTGTAAAATTCGGAAAAATTAATCGAATATTTTGTGCAGTATACGTTTTTCGCTTCTCCTGAAAAAATTTTCTTTTTGGGACTTAATGCTTTTTGAAAAGTATCTCCTCATATATACTGTATAAGTAAAAATCACTTGTCGTGCATTAGTCTCGAAAAATGAAGGGGGCATCGCCACTTCGGATTAAATTCGTAGTTTATGCGCTGCCATACTCTTCATCCGACTGCGATAACATTTGAACATACGAGTTTCAAAACAAGAGGAACAGCACTGTGTACACATTACTTCGCACGGTGCGTGGCGGAAGATACTTTGCAACAGACTCCGACATCAATCTACAGTTTTATTCCTGTCTCGATGAAATTCGGCACACTTGTCCTTGAAAACTATGGAAACGACACTGTCTACATAACATTTCGTACGGTGCGTGGCAGCGTGGAGGAGGTACCTTACTCCTACTTTGACGGATCTCAATGAATTTGCGAAGTATTGCAATTGTTGATTGTCAGATGAACAGAGCGGCGGAAGTGGATAGAGGGTAGCCGCGTATGAAGTGTATTGCAGACGGCCGCCTGTTGAGTAGCGCGCCGTCAGCCGCGGCGTGTGTGCGCTGCCCTCGACCGCCGCTGCGCAGTCAGCGCGCCGCTCAGCTCACACTCGAGGCGCCCTCCAGCCAACTACGCTGCCGCGCCAGCCACTGCCTGGTTCTTAACGCTACGTTACAGGCCACTTTTTAAAGTGAAAGTTAGTTAGATCTAGGTTAAACAACAAGTTGTAGCGTAGCGGCCGAATCTCCGATTAAGAAACACGCAGCATCTCACGGACTGGCAGCTAGCGAGTTTTCAGCCAAAGGTTTTGGCCTGCCCATAGTCACTCGTCTCCGACACACGGAAATAGTCTCCGGTCAACTCGTTATGCTGTCCGCCAATGAGCTACGCCAAAATTCTCACGAGCAGCATCTCTGATTATTGTGTAAACATTACGTGTCCTGCGATAACCTGCTAAATGTTGTTTTGCGGTTGTGCGCCGACGTTGTTGAATGGTGTTTGTCAGGTGCTTTGACAGTAGAGATGTTACGATTGTGACAATTATTTTACAATAAAACCTGATCCATTTACGTTCACCGATCCACTTACAGAGACCCATTATTTAATTTAGAAACACTATTAATTTGAAACATTGATTATTTGCAACAAAAGAACGTGTCATTATCTTTTATAATAGTAATTGAGCCGGCCGCAGTGGCCGAGGGGACTGAGGCGCTCCAGTCAGGGTCTGCACGGCCACTACGGTCGGCGGTTCGAATCCCCCCTCGGGCATGGATAATTGTGCCGTCCTTAGTGTTAGCTACTGCATAAGTAGTTTGTAGGTTTAGGGACTGATTACCCCCGTAGTTAAGTCCCATAAGCTATACAAACATTTGAATAGTAATTGATCCGTTTCTCAGGCAGTGTTCACCAACCTTTTTGAATACGCGACCCCCTTCCAACTAAAAATATTTTGGTGACCTCGACCTCCTCTGTCATAACAACTATTTGTATAATTTCAAAGGCAACATAATTTTAATTTTCTTCTGTTGATACATCTTTCTTCTAAAAACACGATAAAAATACAATATCTACATTACAGGATAAATTTTTAGTCCATTTTTTTCTTAGGCTTATGTTTTTGCATTGCGGAACACCTAGTATTCAAGCATACACCTGGCTGGTATATATATTGCAACTATTTCCTGCTGCGTCGGCGACCCCCACCCCCTCCGCGAACAAGACTCTGTAACCCCCTCCCCCCTGGGGGTCGAAGCCCACAGGCTGAAACACATTGATGTAACGCGTCATGCTACTTCCCGCCAGAAGTTGGTCCGTAATTCGGGGGAGCACGCGTGCTTAATCTGTAAGTCTTGGCACTGATGACCATAGCATTTTCGTCCAATAGTTCTCCAACATTTGAACATTTGATCCGTTTTTCATGCATCCACCTAGAGTCCCATCTATATAACATAAAAATGAATGTTTGTATGTCCTCTGTGTTCATAACATAGCTCAGGAGACATGACGTTAAAAATAATTAGGCCACCGCGTAAGAATACACAGATTTAAGCGTCAATTATAGGAAAATGGGAGTAGATTAACAAGGTCTGTGCGCAGACGGCCAAATGTAGCCACAACAAAGTCAGTCTATTTGTCTTACGTAGCTTTGTGCTGAGTTTTGGAATAAGCGCACGTCCCACAATGTTTCAGATTGTGTTACTGTTATTTACGCGATTCTCAGTGCAAATTTGTGCTTGTGGCCGGCAAAATACTTAATATGAATTGTCAGAGTCCAATATCAGTAACATCTCACTAATAGTTCATAAATACCTTATACCGACACCATTTTGTCTGTGAATCAAATAATTAAAATTAAGAACATTCTGAAACATACTGTGTAACGTGCACGTATTGCCAGACTCGGCACAACGCTACGTAAGACAAATACAAATAGTTTTTTCTGTTGTGACTACTCTTGGCTGGCAGCGCACAGGTCTTGTTAATGTAGGTGGCGTTGCTTCTACGCACAGTGGCCTATAGTGTGTGTCCCATGAAAACCACGACACCATTCATCCCGCAGAAACTTGGCGGATGAACATCAAGATTGGAGTCGTAAAAATATCGTTGGGATCTGTTCACAGTTCAAAGTTCTGAAGCAAGTATGAGTAAAATATAGGGAGCGTACAACTTGTACAAAAACCAGACAGCGGTTGTCAGAGTTGAAGAGCATGAAAGGGATGCAGTGGTTGGGAAGGGAGTAAGACAGGGTTGTAGCCTTTCTGCAATGTTATTCAATTTGTACATTGAACAAGCTACAAAGGAAAGCAAGGAGAAATTTGTAGAAGGAATCCCTTTCATGCTCTTCAACTCTGACAACCGCTGTCTGGTTTTTGTACAAGTTGTACGCTCCCTATATTTTGGTAACTTTGGGACTTTCAATATTCAATCTACGGATTGGGCGGTTGGTCCAGCCGGAGATTGAAGTCCTCCCTCAGGCATGTGTGTGTCTGTTGTCCTTAGCGTAAGTTAGTTTAATTAATTCGTAAGTCTAAGGACTGATGGCCATAGCAGTTTGTTCCAACAGGTTTACAAACATTTGAATGTGAATGGTATGCTGCACGAACTGAATTTGGAAGACATTTCTGCTTTTCGTAACTTCACCAAGATGTCGCCGTCAGATTTTGAAATTATAATGAATATTAAAGGGCCAGTTGTTCCAAAGAAAGGCACGAAGTTTAGGAAAACAACTTCTGTGAAGAAACTTGCTGTTGCTCTTTGTTTCTCAGCAACAGGAAGTGTTTATGAAACCCTTGCATATTTATTCCACATTTCAAAGCCAGACATGTCATTACGATTTACCAAGTTTCTGAAGCTTTGCATGTAGGCTTGTGTAAACGTAATTCAATTAATAGCACTGAAACATATATTTATGTTTTCACATTATTCTAAATCGCCGTTTTCAATAAATGAATCTTCTTTAGCCTCAAAGTCACTCACACTACATACGAATGTTCGAAGGAATCTGCTAATGACGATCCCCTTTTCACTTGAACGTTTAGTACACACTGCTGCCTTCTACATATTTTCAATTCTACTCCTTAAAAAGCGCTGTAAAAACAACACTGACAAGTAACTTTACACCAAGGTAACGAATCCTGTTATTGCTGCGGTGTTGAGAAACGAGACTTAATTGTTTTATCTACTTCGCACACGCCTGTTACCAAACAATGTAGCAATTTTCTGTAGGGAGGCATGCCTCTTTAATTAATTTTGACATCGAATGACATCGAACATTCCACAGGCACTCCTCTGCCTCTTTATTAGGTGACAAATTCGTAAATGTTGCATCTTGTCTACTTCATTGCGTGAAGGAACACACAGGAACTCTATAGATACACAGAGAAAAACCGAACACTACCGCTGCAAAGGAGCATTTAGTGCTAACAAGCCGCTGACATTTTTTCTTTACCGACACTGCCAAGGAACGCAGCTTTTGTGTTAGCAAGTTGTGCAAATTAGTACCATAGTCCAGAACTAGAAGTGAACAAAGTTGCTGAACATGTTTCAAACGCATTGTAAACGCGCCTTAACGCCAATTAGAGAGCAAAATACGAACCTCTACATGAATTCTTAAGTTCACTTTGGAGTTGCGACCGATCAGTATTAATTTCCCACTGCGACAGTATTTGCAGCAAAAGGAATCATGATTTCCATTCAACGCCAAAAATTCGAACACTTCAGCCTAAACTGGCCAAGGCATGCGTGTCTTCTTCCTTCTCCATGTCGAAAGGCGTGGAAAATAATCGACTGATCGCTGGTTACGTGTGACGCGTCACGCGTCAGGTGATTGTTCATACTAATTGTTATGAATGAATGAACACTATTAAATGTTATGATACTAAAATATGTATTTCATACATTGCTAACGTACTTTGTTGAAAAGATTTAATATAGAGAAAGTTTTTTTTTTTTTTTTTTTTTCACTAAAATCAAAGCTTGGTATTCTGCAGTCTTGAGATCACACAAAAAATATGTTACGTTACTTGCGACTTACTTACGTTCAATCGTTAACAGATAAAAGTAACTTACAGTGAAAGTTATTCTATGCAAATAATAACGCCCTTACTTTTGGAAAGTAACTGTTCTAGTAACGGCGTTACAGGTAACTCGTTACTCCCCCACCCTGGACAAAATACAAACAATACCTTCACTATGTGATAGTAATGGTGATGCTGCCGATGTCAGCACAGCTAAAGCAGAGTTACTTAAGACAGCTTTCCGAAATTATTTCTGTAAAGAAAATAAATCCAATATTCCTGATTGCGAATGTGCACAGCTGCCAACCTGAGTAACATCATAGATATCCTCGAAGTAGAGCAGCAGCTTAAATCGATTAACAAGGAAGTCCTTCGGTCCAGATGTTACACCAGTTAGATTATCATCGTATGGTGATGCCACCCAACTTAAAATTTATGTACAATCGTTTGCTCAACGATGAATCTACGACTGAAAAATTGCACAGGTAGGAAATTCAGTAGGAGTAATCCATCGAATTACAGTCCTATATTATGTAACGTTGATTCGTAGCAGGGTTTCTGAATAAATACTGAGTTCAAATGTTACGAAAAACCTCGTAAAAACAATTTGGATTTAGAAAATATCGTTATTGTGAAACATAACTGGCTATTTAGTCACACAAAACGATGAATGCTATAGAGAAGGGATCTGTAATCACTTCCGTATTTCTAGATTTCCGGGAGGCATTTGGCAGAGAACCTCACAAACAACTTCTAATCAAATGGCGTGCTTATTGTATATGCTATCATTTTTGATTGGTTTCGAGATTTTCTGTCACGGGAAACAGTTCATGGCAATTGATGGAAAGACGTCGGCTAAATATAGGTGAGATCTGGCATTCCCCGGTCCTCTGCTGTTCCTCATCTGTGTAAACGATTTGGGAGACAATCTGAGTAGTCCTCTTAGGTTGTTGGGAGATGACGCAGTCATTTATCGTCTTGTGGATTCACCAGAAGACCAAAACCAACAACAGAACGATTAACATCAGATATCTGTATGGTAGGAAAATTTATAATTGATCCTAAATAATTCCTGAACAGGAGAACTAAATGGATCGCTAAAATTTATGAGGTAAATCACCTAAATCTGAAAGGAAGGACGCTTGCGCATGCGCCCGTAAATGTAAGGCATTGACCCTTAGAAATGTAGTCCTGTTTTTCTTTAGTTAAGATTTCCAATAATTAGTGAGAAATATGAAATTAAAACAAATATAAGATGCAAAAACACGTTCAGTTGATTATTTTTCTATTTTGTCATTAGACACAACACGTATTAACCAAAAGTGGTCACCAAATTCTTTAGCTTTCTGCCGTATGTGGTCTCACTTCTTACCCGTTTCGTCGGATGTGTAACGTTGTTTTCAAAAGCAAAGTTTCTTTTTCCAATCTGGGCTTTCGATCGTTATCTTGATAAGTCTTTTTTGCAAGTATCGCTAACGAAAAAAATTGCGCCATATGCACAGAATTTTATTGCGGTATGTATATGTATAGGGGAGAGCCGCGGTGGGCCTTTGCCTAGGGACTGATAAGCACAGCAGTTAATTGCCTTAGATTTACAAACATTTGAACATTGTGTAGGGGAGAGACACAACACCTTATAAATTCGTGACATCGATAGCAAATTGGCCGCACCAGAATAAAAATAAAAAAAAAAAAATAAAAAAAACTGTTATTAAAATTTTGAAATATTTGGAAATATTTGACTATTTAACATACTAAGGGAACTACTCGAGACGATGAAAAATATTTTGAAGGTATATTTAGTGTTGGCTGAGTCACTCCAGCGGAGCGTCTGTTAAAGATGTGGGTGGAGACGGAAACCCTTGGGTGCAGGCAGTGTCTGTCCCTACTCTTGCCGTGTGACGCCCACAGCCAGCCGATGCGAGCGCAGGGCGCCGTGCGTGCAGGCGACGGCCTCTTCGATATTCGATTACGACAAGTGGGCCAACAGGGCAGATGCCTTTTAAACCGTACGGACCATTTTCCTCGCCTCGTTCACCTAAATGGGTCGGCCGCTACGAAACTGTACTTGTTAGCTAGTCTTCAAAATTTATTCTTCTCCTGTAAGGAATGTCTTAACTACTATAGCAGCCTCTCGCATTAGATGTCATGCAGACACTAAACTCGATACGCCTTGCAAAATACCTTCTGCCCTTCCATAATTCAGTGAGAAATGAGCTATATCTAGCTGTACATTCTGCATGTTACCTTAAGTAACACTACATCTTCATATTTACTCTGCATATCACATATACGTTCCTGTCACACGATTTATCGAACCGCTTTCATAGTATTTCTGTACCGTTCCATTCTCCAACAGCGCGCGGGGGGAATAGGGACATCTAAACCTTTCCGTTTTCGATCTGATTTCTCTTATTACGATGATTATGTCTCCCTATGTAGGTGGGTGCTAAAAATATATTTTCTCATTCGGAAGAGAAAGTTTATGAAAGGAATTTCGCAAACAGATGTTGCCACAACGAGTAACCACTTTCTTTTAATGATTTCCACCCCAAATCCTGCATTATTTCCAACACACTCTATCCCTTTATTGCGATAATACGAGCCGTAGTTTCCTGAACTTTCCGTATATCCTAGACAATTTCTTTAGTAGAATTGTTTCATCTTCCAAGTATTCAGCCAATGAAACATTAAGATATTTTCAGTGTATTCTTTCGAATTGAAGTTGTTCGTAATTGCAACTCCTAGGTATTTAATTGAATTTGTGACATTTAACTTTAACTCATGTATCGAATACTTGAAGTTCAGCGGATTGTGTGTTCATATGAGTGACTTCACACTTTCCATTATTTAGTGAGAACTGACATGTTTTGAATCTAAATCATTTTGCAGGTGATTTTGGTGTTCTGGCGACCTTACTAACCGATAAATGACAGCATTATCTGCGGACAGTCTGAGATATCTCCGCATATTGCCTCCTAAATTATTTATAATCAAAGGAACTGTAGCGGCCCTGGGTACGCCAATATCACTTGTGTTTTACTCGATGGCTTTCCGCCATGTGTGTCCTTCCTGGTGTGCCTATATTCCATAAGCACGCAAATTGATTAGAAGCTGCTAAAAGCCTTCCGGTAATCGAGAAATACGGAATCAATGTGAGACTTTTTCATTCAGTATTGAGCAGGGGTCAATAGGTCTTTCTCTTCGAGGTAGTCCATGATGTTTGAAGAATGTTCTAAAATCCTTCTATGAAATTTTCTCGATATACAAGCCGCGTCGCGTCGAATAAAATCCTCGAGCTTTCGATGACAAGCTTCGCCATCGTCACCAGGAGTGAAACTGACTGCCGATATTGGCCTGGAGCACTGCTATATAGCTGGGAAGCTGCGTCCGAGGGCCGCAGAGCGCGGAACGTCTATTGGCGGGCAGTGTGACGTCACGAGGCGCGTGTAACCTGGCGCTCCTGCTTCCTTACAAGCGCCAGACATTTGCTTCCGCTCCACGTCCAAAGCTCGCCCCCTCACGCCCTGCTGACTGTGTTTCCCTGGTCTCTTTTGAAACTGTTAATATCATTTCAGCCGCTTCTGTTAAAATTACCAGTAATATGCTGTTTGAGACACACACACACACTCCAACTCGTGCATCATTTCCGTGACACTCCTTCCCCATATCGCGATAATACAAAACGAGCTGCCCTTCTCTGAACTTTCTCCAAATCGTCTGTCAGTTCCACTTGGTGGGGATCCCACAATAAGCAACAATATTTCAAAAGTGTAATAAAAAATTTTCCTAATCAGATTTCACGAATACTTGAACAGCGAAGGGAAGAAATTCCAGCATTATCTCGCTTAAAATAGTAACTTCATTTTGTTTTAAATGTTTGTTGTGTGCGTCCGACAGAAGACAAACGGCTTTGCATTTACTGCGGACCATCGGTCAGCCGCTTACCGGTCACAGCCAGCGCGTTAACAAACCGTAACACTGTGTTTCGATATACACACTGCCGATGGACTCTGTGGAAATGAAACACCTTTCCTGAAATCCTCTGTTAGCAAAGAAATGCGGCGTAATCTGGACGGCGGCAGCGTGGTTATGTGAGCGTTGTGGCAGCACTGCCTGCACTCGACTGTTGGCTGTAGCCTGGCCGCTGCCCTGCCGCAGTCTTCCCCTGCTGTGATCAGGCCAGCGACGCGCCCGCCGTCTCTTGGCCCCCAGGTGCGCGCAAACACACTATCAGACTCGCTGCACTCGAGTACACAGCGGGAGCAATTAGGCCGACCGATTGCCGCGTGTGTATCTTGCCCCCGCTGTGTCCGTGCTGTCGCGGCAGTCTGCGAGGCCTGAGAGGAAAGACAAGTCAGTGCTGGCAGGGAGTCGCCACACATGTATCGGGCATCTGCGGGAGATCCGACTCGATAGCGCACTTGTTCCGGAGGCATACGGAATTCTCGGGTAATTAGAAATTCTACTCCTACGACTGTACTGAGGCTAGTAATTACGTAAAGGCTACACCTGTTGCCGGGACAGAGGTCAGTGTCGTTCCCTGAAAAAGAGCCCAATGATATCCTTCCTAGCAGCATTGTACTGGGCGAAACATGCATCGAAATGATACAAGGAACCTACTAATGGACGGAATTTTTATTTATTCTCTAAGCTACTTTGATTTATATGCGTCCTGCGACCATAAAAATGAGTTCCCTGTAGAACATTACAGATCAGTTATCAAGGCATTTACAATTATGAGTCATATACCGGAAAGAATGAAATAAATCGTGTAACAGTATTTTCCTTGGCATTGCGAAATTTAATAGCGTACCAAAATTTGAGCGAGTAGAGGGTAATAGTTTTCTGTTATGAAATAAGCTTTGAAAAATAATTAGCGAAAAGCACAAAATTTCATATTACTGTGAAACATGTTACGAAAATGTTGCAGTAAACAGCCAGCCTGCAGATTCGTGTCCACGTGGCAGTGGTTATGTTCTGCCTCCGCAACAACCATCCGACAGAAAAGCAATTTCCGTAGGAAAAGTGGCCGGTGTGGAGTTAAACTGCACATGGAGGGGTAAGGCAGAAGCGGTGACTCTAGGGGTAGACTGCAGAAAAACTTTGACGAAAACAGGTAAAATTTTCAGACTGTTCACTGAAGCAGTTGAAAGCAGCGTACTATCTGTCGATGCGAAAAACTAGCCCTAGAGGCTCGTCGTTTCAGGAGTATTGCAGAGCTCAACCCTGGGCCGGCTATTGTTCTGAGTGTATGCCACTGACTTCTCGTCAATTCTCTCCTGCCGTAAATATCTTTTGTGTATGACCTGAAGGTACCAATACCCAATAACACAAATCAGATGTAATTGAAACATGAGGTTTCATTATCGAAGCAGCGCCCATCCCGTTCTGTTACACAGGCATCTGGAGCAATCCTCTGTACTCGGCACACAGGTGATGGCCCTTATTGCATGGAAGGACAGCGGACGCTCTTTCTTTTGTGAGCCTATAAGTCTACCTGGAAAGTTTACGCACATCGGCGGGTTCTACTGTACAACCCTAAAACAAAGGCTTCCACCTTCATCCACTTATGCGTCTATCTTCGTTTCTTTTTTATTTCCCAAGTGTTATTACTTTGTTACAACTATGTAAGGCATATTCCTTCAAACCGTCTTGATTGCAAATTATTTTATTAGTTAATGACGTGTTTCGCCCTTTAGCAGGGCATCTCAGATTATCTGCGTGACAGAATTTACACAAAATTACAAGGCGGAATTACAAACGGTTATAATGCTACATGGGCTCACTTTGTGTTAAGAAGGTAGTATATATGGTAAACAAAGCTTACAATGCGCTCTCCGTGGTGTGACACCGTAAGTTGTTATTGCGGTGTTACTATTTTTCTGGATATTTTTTATTTCCTCGTCGCCCTACAAATGATCGGATAACAACGAATTACAGTTGGAACAGACTCGGTAAAGATGTGAGAAACATAAAACCTATTTTTTAAGATTACCTTAACAGAAGTGGTGGTCTCTGGTGATACAAGATAAGCCCATGTTTATAAATGCGCTCAAGAGCTGTGGGCGGGCGTCGTGTGCTGCTCCGCCGACTTGTACAGGGAAGGGAGTGACATAGGAAGCCGATGTATACGACGGGACGGGTGAAATCTAGCTATCTGAATACAAATTTAACGAAAGGGAGGTTATTAAGCAGGACAGATGTTTATAATTATGTTTGTATTTGTAAATGAGAGGAATTTTATTTGAACAGAGACATTATAATATCTAGGAATGTTTGATCTTTGCATGCCAACTGATCGTTTAGGAGGTGTGGGTGTCCAAAGTAAGCGCGCTTCGCTATCTCAAACTCTTCCAGTAAATTTAACTTACGCCCCTTCTGCGCAATATGTAAGATTTGCATGTTGTCAGTGGTAGGTTGTTGATGATCGGATGCTTTAGTGTGTTCCGCAAAAGGGGAATGTTTTTTGAGTTGGCCTGTTTTTGTAAGAAGGTGCTCAGTAAAACGCACTTTAAAGGTCCGGCCTGTCTGTCCTATATATTCAACTGGGCATTCGGGACATTGTAGTTTGCAGTCTCCTGAGGAAAGGTGTCTGTCCTTATTGGCTTGTTCGTTGTGTGGGAGAATTTGCTGTATGCTCAAAGGGCTACTAAATACGACTTGTACATTTGTGCCACGAAAGAGTTTAGCCAGGTCATAAGAAAAATATCCCATGAAAGGAATGGGGATACGTTTAACTTCATCGTCAAGTGTTACCGAGTGAAGTTGTGGTACATCTTTAGAACGTTTTTTATTGTACATTTGCGCACCAAGGACGGGTTGTAACCATTAATTTCGGCGATGTATTCCAAATTATTTATTTCTTTATTGACGGAAGTTTCAGAAAGGGGAATCTCAAAAATTCTGTTAATCATTGATTTAAAAAAGCTCATTTTGTATTACCATGGATGGCATGAATATGCATGTATGACTGAGTCACTTGTGGTCGGTTTCCTATAGATTTGGAATACAACTTTGTTTTCAGCTAACTGTAACTGTAGGTCCAAAATATTTAAGACACTGGAGGAGTTCATTATTTCATGTGTAATCTTCAGGGAGTAGTAGCTTCTTCAACAAATGCAACAGAAATTTAGAGTCGGGTTCTCCCGGATTTCGGATTCCATTAATGACAGGTCGTATAGGATAGTTTATTTTGTGGGTCTTAATTTGGGCTCTTAACGTAGGGGCTCTAGGGTTCATAACCTTTAGTTTGAAGAGTTCTTCAGGGGGGATGATGTAGAGGCACGATTCAATGCGCTAAGACAATCATAACCAGCGAAATTAAACACTGGTATACAGAAAAAGACCGTTTAAATGCGCAAGCTTTCAAGACTTATTTCAATGCTGTCAGGATCCTTGACGTTGATACTTTTTATGATCTCATGAGAATAATAAATGTAAATACGTGGGAAAGCAATAACAACCTACGGTGTCACACCACGGAGAGCGCATTGTAATCTTTGTTTACCATTTATACTGTCTTCTTAACACAAAATAAGCCAATGTAGCATTATAACCGTTTGTAATTCCGCCTTGTAATTTTGTGTAAATTCTGTCACGCAGATAATCTGAAGATGCCCAGATAAAGGGCGCCAACCACGACAGCCTGGTGCGTAAGATGAATGAGGCAGGGGATATACCCTCAGACTTTAAGAAAAATGTAATAATCCCCAAAGAGAACAGGTGCCGTCAGATGTGACAATTACAGAACCGTCAGTTCAACAAGTCATGGTTGCAAAATTTTAACACGAATGATTTACTGAAGGATGGAAAAGCTGGTAGAAGCCGACCTCGGGGAAGATCAGTTTGGATCCAGGAGAAATATAGGAACACGGGAGGCAATCCTCACTTTACGGCTTATCTTAGAAGATAGATTAAGGAAAGGCAACACTACATTTCTAGACTTTGTAGATTTACAAAAGCTTTTGACAATGTTGATTGGAATAGACTTCTTCAGATTCTGAAATCAGCAGGAGTAAAATATAGGGAACGGAGGGTTATTTACAAATTGTACAAAAACCAGACAGCAGTTATCAGAGTTGAAGGGCATGATAGGGATGCAGAGGTTGGGAAGGGAGTAATACAGTGTTGTAGTCTTCTCCAATGTTATTCAATTTGTACATAGAGCAAGCTATAAAGGAAAGCAAGGAGAAATTTGGAGAAGGAATTAAAGTTTAGGGTGAAGAAATGAAACATTGCATTTTGCCGATGACAATGTAATTCTGTCAAGAGACAGCGAAGGACCTCTGAGAGCAGTTGAACGGGATGGACGGTGTGTTGAAAGGTGCATACAAGATGAACATTAACAAGAACAAAACAAGGAAGAAGGAAGGAAGAAATATTAGGATTTAAAGTCCCGTCGACAGCTTGGTCATTAGAGAAGGAGCTAATGCTCGGAGTTTTGGGTAAGGATGGGGAAGGAAATCGGCCGTGCCCTTTGAAAGGAACCATCCCGGCATTTGCCTGGAATGATTTAGGGAAATAACGGAAAACCTAAATCTGGATGGCCGGAGGTAGATTTGAACCACCGTCCTCCCGAATACGAGTCCAGTGCGTTACCACTGCGCCACTTCGCTCTTTAGCAAAACAAGGGTAATAGAATGCAGTCTAAGAAAATCACGCGATGCTAAAGGATTTAGATTAGGTAACGAAACAATAAAGGTGGTAGATGAGTTTTGTTACTTGAGCAGAAAAATAACACACTATGGTCGCAGTACCGAGGATATAAAATTCAGAATGACAACGGGAAGAACAACATTTTTATAAAAGAGAAATTTGTTAACATCGATTCTTAATTTAAGCGTAAGGAAGTGTTTTCTGAAGGCATTTGTGTGGAAAGTTGCCTTGTATGGGAGTGAAAAATGAACGATAAACAGTGCGGACAGTAAGAGGATAGAGGCTTTTGAAATATCGTGTTACAAAAGAATGCTGAAGATTAGGTGGAGGGATCGCGTAACTAATGAAGAGGTACTAAACAGACTTGTGGAGAAAAGGAATTTCTGGCATACCTTGACTAAAAGCAGATATCGATTGGTAGGACACATTCTTAGACATCAAGGAATCGTGAATTGAGCATTGGAGAGAAGTGTTTGGGGGTAAAAATCGCAGAGGGGGACCAAGAAATAAATACAGTAAGCAGATTCAAATAGATGTGGGTCGCCGTTCTTATGAGGAGATGAAGAGGTTTGCTCAGGGTAGAGTAGGGTGCAGAGCTGCATCAAACCAGTTTCCGGACTGAATACAACAACACACATAATTGTGGCTTATAATGGAAAACATTTATTCAGCATAGAGTGGAGCTGGCTATAAAATACTGGTTATTAAGTTGTAATATCGGTTCTCTTGGATCATTACAAATACCCATTTAGTCTTCTAGAACTATCGAATATTACGTGACAACATTCAGAAATGTTATACATCGATGCTTTATCAAGGATTTATATAAAAAAGAAGGGGGCTTGCCTGGAAAAAAAATTGAACTAAGTAGTGTGTCGCAAACCGAAGGGTGAGGTAATGTTAGGTTAATGAACTATATTTGGAAATGTGTCATCAATTTAATTCAAATGTTTGTAGAGCTTATGGGATTTAACTTACGGGGTCATCAGTCCTTAAACTTACAAACTACTTATGAACTAGCTAATACTAAGGACGGCACAAATATCCATGCCCGAAGGGGGATTCGAACCCCCAACCGTAGTGGCCGTGCAGACCGTAACTGTAGCGCCTCAGCCCCCTCGGCCACCGCGGCCGGCTACAGCTTACATTGCTTGGTACCGTAATAAGTACCTGCTTTTTAATCAGGCACCCTCCACATGTAAAGAACCACTTGAGGAGTTTCGTCTTTTCCTTGTAAAGAATCGGGAAAATTTTTTCATCCTTGCTCACAGGGCTGCCTGGTTCAGTTTATAAAAGACAGTTCATTATATTCAGATCAACAAAAAGTTACCATACGTTCTCAGGTCGCTGACAGCAGCCAACCTTTGGTAGCACTGTTACGTTATATTTGTAAATGACTGCTAAAGCTCGACTGTGGAAGCTTGGCAGATGCTGTTGGTCGCTGTGTCAAGATCTGCAGGCAGAAGCCATCGGTGGCTCTGCCGTGCAGTGTGCAGTGGACGCGAGAAACGCCCCCAGCATTGTTGGAAAGTACGCGACGGCCTCCCTCCCCGACGGAGACATGTCATATTCGGATATTGCCAGAGCCATGTATCCAACGGAAAACCCTATTGCTGGAAGGAGCGCACATGCAAGCCTATTGTACTGGTTCGTGTTGTTCTCACGTTTAAATCGCGCTTTCCTTCTTTTAGCGTACATACAGTGTTCTAATATGAAAAGTAGTTACACGGGGTGGGACAGATAAGTGGCCCGGAGAACAGTTGTGACCTGACTGTAGCAAACGTTGGTGACCACCATTAATCTGTAGGTACTTTTTGCCCAGTCAGCAAGTCGCTGACGGAAGGTCGAAGCTGGACTGCTGCAACTGCTGCCATCTCTTGAAGACTGTGTTTTACATAACACGGTAGACGTGAGGGGTTCTCGTACACACTGACAGGTCAGGTGACCTGGTTGGCCAGCTAGTGCCGCGGCCACACTTCTGCTAACAAATCTGTCAGGCGTCACAAATAGTTTCAGAATAGTATCCGCACGTAGGAGCTACTTTTATGTACCACCCCTTGTATGTTGTCACTTTAATTATAGTTGAAATGCATAAGTATTAATGATGTATGCCCTTTACATTTTAGAATGTCATTATAGTCCTGGCGTTTTAGTTACTACGTCAAAGAATCGTATGCACATTTGAAGTACCATACGGATATACAACTAGTACGAACAATGTTTTATGCTATATTTATTTTGGAGTATGATTTGCCAAGTAGGTGAACTTTTTAAATGTCATATTTGTAATTTGGCTATGTTTGTAATTGTTTCTGAACTTCGCTCTTCATTAAAGTTTTGTTACTGTTGACAACAGAAAAGAAAATGATCAGTTCCGATTGACAAAGAGTGCAGTTATTGTTGGAGCCAGTGCTCTTCACGTAGGAGGGACACGCCGGCTTCAGGATTTCCTGGGCCAGTACACTGGACACCGTTGTGTGCAGCCGAGCCTCCGCCCACTCCCTGCCCCCTGTCTCCGTATCTGTGTCCTCTTTTCAGATGCAAGGGAGGCGGAGTGGCCGAGCGGATTGAGGCGCTATGCTCCGGTGCGCGAGGTCATCACCCCCTCAGGCATGGATGTTTGTGCTGTCTTTGGTATAAGCTTGTCAATAAGTAGTTTGTAAGTTTAGGGACTGATGACCCCCCGCAGTTAAGTCCCATAAGCTCCACAAACATTTGAACATTTTGAGGTTGTAAGTTGTGCACTCTTCCTGTTCTCGGAAAAGGAGAGTACGTGGATCGTGGAGAGACACTCTAGTGCCAACTGAGCAACCTCTCGAGAAATCGTGCACTTGCTTTAAAACGTGTTTCTCTTTTCCCTGGTAAGACAAGGTTGTTGGGGTGGTGGGACTTCTTGAGTGCTGCCGCAGCATGACGCCCCCTCAGACTGGTGCTGGCGACGTTGGCGCGCCTGCGGACTGCATGCACGAAGCCTGGGCTGGGGCTGGGGCAGGGTGCAGCGGGCTGCGGCCGCGGCCGTGTCCGCCGCTGACGTACGGCCATCGATCGCCGCGGCCGCCTCATTCTCAGCTCCATTGATTTCTCCACTCGCTCTCTTCTCTATTAACCAACTGTTTGCTTCGGTCACCCACCGGCCTGCACTCGAGCCGCACAAACTTTCCGCCGACCATCTGCCTCCCTACTTCCCCCAAACTTCGGACCCAAACAGTGTTTCGTTTATGGATTTTCCTCTCCTTACGTCACGCCGTCCAAATTGAATGGCAGCCAGGGAATCGCCAACCGATGCTTTCCGTTCCACGATAAAATTGTTTGCGCCAAGACTGAATTTCTATCGTATTTTTTTCTGTTACTTGGTGTCAACTGGATGATTCTGCCGTCAGGGTATGCGCTCCAACTGCAGTAATTGCAACTGTTCCACTGACTTTTACGGCTATCCTGTTGAATGACGCTACAATGTCCACGTATTAATCCGTAATTGCGGCCGCGTATAAACTTGTTGGTCACATTCCGAATGGCCGAGGATGGGTCTACTTTGACGGCGTTCAACTGTGAGACATTGTTTAGAGCTGGTACTCTTAGTGGTACAGAGAGTAAGATTCGTGCAGGATGTGGGACCCCTACCTGCTTCGCAGGTGTAACCACCTCCTTGTGCCAGAAGGATAAACTCGCTGTGGAGTCCCGAACCTAGCCTGTAGTGTCGTTTATCGAGCTGCCCGTCTTCCAGATAGCTGGAGTACTTGGCCGCCTGCAGTAATGATACGTTCACCACTTGACTGAGATTCTAACCACACTGACTATATCTATTTGCTATATGGTGCTGTTTGCTGCCCTGCCGAATTCTATGAGAGTCATTGCGCGTTAAATCTTTGCAGGTGATTCAGTAATTTCTCACCAGTAGCTTCACCTATTTATACGCCATTTACTTTCAGGTTCAGTTGCCATCTCTGCAGGTCTTGGTGCGTTTCGGTACTGTCCTGGCCTTGCAATCTTCCTAAAGTCTGATTAAAATTATTACGTTGGAACAGCTTTCTTCCAATCAGAGCACTCAACGGCACGCCCGAATCATCATTCCCCGTTGCCTAACAGTCACAAGTAGTCAATCCAATTCAGTTTCCTTATCTCCACCTCTTTTTTTTTTTTTTTATTTATATTGTTACCGATTTATAGGTCTGCCCATTTTTATTTCCCATGTTCTCACTTAATGATAAGCTCACACACACAAAAGGACACGAACAACAGTGTTAAAATACTCATGTACAGTACTAAGCACACGCTACTGAATCATTTCGTACAGACCGTGATTTAATTTCACATATACCAGTATTATCACATCAGCTTACATTTGGAGAAGCTTAATATTAGTTACGCGAAAACGAACTCTCCGAAGGCTACATTTCAGGGTTGTACATCGGTATGTAATGTGCCTTAAACGCAGTTTACAGTGGCCTTAAGTAGCGAATTAGTAGTCACATCGTCCCATGCTGAAGTTCGTGGGCTCTAACTCAGACGGAGTTGATAATTTCAATTTTCAAATGATAACTACTTTGATTTTTGTTTTTATTACTTTCATTCAATTATGTTCTAATACCTTGTTATGTTTCAGCATAGTACAGACTTTATTTGCTCTTATTTTCATCCTATGATACCTTTTTGGGTTGGAATTCGGTTTTGTCGTTACTATCTTGTAATTAAGTGCCAAGGAGGACTACTGATTGATTAATAACACGGCAACTCGTGTAACCACTAGCCAGTGTGAGGATATTTGCAGGTAAGCGAGAAATTGCAGTTCACTCATAGAAGACAACTTTATTCGGCGTCAACGAAGAAATGATGATTTTAGTTCTGCTGGAGCTAGTTGAACGCCGTTTTGTCGGATAAGTAGTAAGTTACACCACGTGTGATTAGGTTATAATATGGTTCAAATGTAGTTCTCAATACGCTTCTTCTGCTGCCGTTCAGTCACTGATCGCTTAAAAATGGCTGTCGACAGAGCTTTTCGCATTGTGCCCATTAACTCTTGCAACAATTCCACACGTTACAAAATAATATAAAAAGCTGAATTAAAATAATAATTTTGAGTATGTACCACAAGTTTATTTTAATAAAATCAAAAAAATTAAAATAAACTTGTCGAAAATACTCCAAATTGTGATTTTTAATTCAGTATGATGATCCACCAAAACCGACGGAAAAATAAGTCAAAACATCAGTCAAAAGATCCCGGGACCAGACAAATGACCTGGAATACGCAAACTGCTAACAGTTCATCTGACTCCATCTGCCTCCTACCAACTTTCGTTTGTTGTATCAGCAACAAATGTCTGGCTAACACCTGGTGTCAGATGCAGGCAGCACTCGGAACGAATACCGGAGAGTGCCTAAACTAAATTCCACGGTGGGCCGCAAGAAGCCACTTCATACTCGTAGATTCTTCGCGTTGCAAGAAATAACTCGAGTGAACACGATCAGTTTCGAACGGCTTCTGAAATACACTACTACGATTTTCCCTAATGTGAAATTAAGTACGCTGACCACTCATTGATTGTTAATTGCTGACTTTGGAAACAAATTTCGTAGAGGGCACTGCACACCTCTTCATCTGGGAGCTCTGACGGTTGACTGAAGACTTAGTGAGCTCCCAGTTCGTTCTGGGAAAGTGTTTAACATTTAGGTCTTCCATCCCGTCAGGTTAGTAAATAAGTTGAAAGGTTCACAAACTTTATTGAGTATAGTTTCCACTTAAGCTGTGAAAACAAATTTTTCCCGTGGAGAATTGTAACTGGACGAATGATACAGTACGTGTTGGATGGAATCTGTGTGCAGCGTGTTGAGTGGCAGCATTCTCTAAATGTAATCAAATGTGAAGTACTGTAGTCGACCAGTGAAAGTAGTACAATGTTTGGCTATAGTATTTAGTTATGTGGAGTTTGACAACTTTCGAAGATTAACGCCAGTCCTGTTAACGTCGTCAGTGAGGATGTTTTACAGAAAGAACCGTAGTTGTTAGGGATTGGGAGTCAGCATGACCCCACGTGTTTTTTTTTCTCTTGACGCCAACCTTGTAATAAGATTAAATACGCATTCAGATCGCTGCAAAACGATGTGAAGTGGAATGGTAATGGAAAGTCGTCAATACGGAAACTGTTTCGTAGACTGCTGTTTATTGGGACAATTTTAAGAAATTGTTAATCACACATGAAAGCGAATGTATCTACGACATTAGCGCACAAGAGTCATTGTTGAATACGGCTCGAGTGTTATTATCCCTACCAGGTTACTTCAAAGGAATACGACCAGGAAACTGAGAAACGGTATGCTACAGTTGTATAGAGGATCAGTATTTTCGAGTGACTGCAGAAGGATTGTACTGTCGGCAAGGTCTTTTTTCCGTCGCTGCGTTCGCGAATGGAATAGGAAAGGGGTGGCCAGCAGTAGTACGAGGGTACCCCGAATCGTGCACCATATGGTTGCTCGATTAGCTGACATGTAGGAGATCGGCACACTTAACACGGTTATGTAGCAAGTTGAAGAAAATTATAGTCTTAGTTGTAAACTGATGAAAACAGCAGCGTGCAGCCCTGTAGCAGAAGACTTGGCGTCTGTAGGTGAACGAAGAAGGTATCCCAATGCGTTTTTCGTAGTTCGTGTAAGATGTAGTTAGGTCTCCATAATATGCAAGAAAATACTTGCCTGTTACTTAAATTGATTTCTGGTCCTACTATTTAGTTTGGTGAGGAAATGTTCAGTAAATATGTGCTCGAGTATTAGGCTATGGTAAAGGTCAGTCGGAATTTATAGGTGCACTGTTTCGATCTGGAGCCAAAAAACTGAATAGTTTTCATAAAAGCGGATGAAAAGTCTTTCGTAGAGCCGCCAAGTACGCTCGAACAGAACAGAACGTTATCTGCACGCCTGTCCGTCGGGTATAACAAGCTGAACTCTAGAATGAAAAAAGTTATCGTTCTGCTTTGTTAAAATTTCGATATCTAAAGTCAACCAGAACGCAAAGCCTGTTTAAAATGTAATTAATTTGATATGTGACAGTGACGGAATGAGATATTTAGCAGGAGTGTATAGGACGGAGTGGTGGCGAGCAGCAGGCGGAGGCCACGGCCGCGGCGGCGGCGCTCGCCCAGCTGCCTGCCGATTGATTCGCGGCGCGCCGGGCTGCAGCGGCCCACCACCACACCTGCCGCGGCGCTCTGCAAGCCTTGCTGGCTTTACTCGTCTTCCTTCAATCTGTTCACACTCCATTCATAGTACATTATGTTGGGCGCTAAAGACCTCGTTGTCGTGCGGCCAAAACCCCCCATATTCATCCACTAGTCGTGGTTAGTACAACTTGTTCGCGTTTCGATATGGATAAATATTTATCTGCATATTCTCCTTTTCTGATAGGTTCAAGTAATTTCCTATTAATTTGATACAAGTATACAATTTTCCATGTTATAAGTACGCGTCCTTTTTAGAAGTGAGTTTCTTAGATTGTTTTATAAACAGGACAGTTTGCACTTTACTTGGCGTTTAAATAATTAGCACTTTATAATTTAAAGTCTCGTGTTTCACATGTTCTAAAGATTCTACTACTGCATAGTAAGTCATCTAGAAACAGTGACCTTTGACTTTTACTTAAGTGAGACTAACAAAGTGATGTTTGTCTTATGTGAAGGCCTATTCTAATTTTGTATAGCCCTTTGTCGTGATACTTTTATAAAGCACTGTCCTTATTAACTGAACGTCTAACTTTCCTTTTAGTCTTCTGCTAATCGATATTGACATTGTTACTTACCTATACCACAGACGTAACATCGTCACTGCCATATGTAAAACGGCTGCGAATGTTGTCAACTGTTCCACTTGTTTGTAAGTGCAACAGTGCCGCTGTCACTTGTACCATCTCGCTTTCGTACATTTCGCTGTTATAGTGTGACTTGCGTAAACCCTTCCAGTCCGGAGGTCTGCAGCCAGGCAACAGTGGCCGAGAATGTAGCCATTAACGTGGCTGCTATTCGTGTGTCTACACCGGTAACGAGACACGTGTTATCGGTATCATGAGCTTTTTATGGGCCGCGCAAACCCTTTTCAAAAATGTTCAAATGTCTGTAAATCTGCGTGATCATCAGTCCGTAGCTTACAAACTACTTAAACTAAGGTAAAGTAACATAAGGACACACACACACACACACAGACACACAGACACACACACACACACACACACACACACACACACACACACACACACACAAACGCACAAACGCGTGCGCGCTCGCCCTAGGGAGGACTCGACCCTCCGACGGCGAGCAACCGCGCGCTCCGCAGCGAGGCGCCTTAGACCGCTCGGCTACTCCACAGCGGCGCAAACCCTTTTACCGGGTGTGGTCGATGTGGGGCATATTGCGTGTGTTAAGGAGTGGAGTGTCTGAAAAGAAAATCTGGTGTTCAGACGTGCGCTACGATCTTTAACTATGAGGTCGCTACGAGCAGGAGCATGGATATGTATGTTTTTGTGTTTTAATGCCAAATTGTCCGTTGGTAAATTACGCGCCTCCTTCATATTTATTATGATCGCGATCAACTGTCACCCACGCATTAGTTATCTGCAATTATTGTGTGTAGTGGTAATTCAAAGAATCGAGTGTGAATACGGGCTAACATTGTATTATTGCCCTTTTTGTAGTCTTTTCAAGAGGAATTGCTGTCTGTCGTCAAACAACAGATCCTAAGTAGCCGTTCAGTTTTCTGTTTACACAGCCTGTCTCGTCTCAGTGGGGATTACCTACTTAAAGCAGTTCTCGTAGTGTAATCGTTCCATTCGACGACGAAAGCTTGGCCAGTGTGTTACAGATTGTATAGTACCGGTACCACTGTCGGATGTAAGATTTTACTTCACACAGCGCACTTTCTCGAGACGCTTTGAGCCAAGAATGCATAGCGATATTGTGAGAGAGTGGAGGAATTATCGACGGAATGGCATTACTGTCGCTCGTTACGGTCGGCGGTTACAGGTTTCTTAGCTAGTGCGACGAGATGCTATAAACCTGCAGTGACACAAGTCAGTGATTACGGTCCGCTAGTGCTCCTCCGACTTGGGCGAAGACGTCGAGAAACTGTGGGGGAGATGGGCCGAGGCAGAGGCAAGCACGTCATTGGGGGCGGCGTATTGAGGGAGCAGCATTCCGTAATCGCATTACGGTGGATAATTGGGGGCCCGGCGCCGCCATCTGGGCGCTGCATTGGGGGCACAGTCCCTAGTAGGCGTGCTGGCTGAGGAATTCTGCCAGGGTTAAAAACTGGATCAGCTGGTGCAGGTCATACGGAGATTGGTGTCCTCTTACATGTATTTGCTTTTCTATTAGTTCCTAGATTTTAGAGGTTCAGGAGGCACTAAACCGGTAAGGATCGTGTAATAGAGTCGATGAGTAGGCTACAGTCTGATTTGAATGAAAACATACGCTGTCACTGATGAGGATGAAGTGAGACGTTTGACACCTGTATGTTTTCCGCAGAAAAAGTTTAGGGTAGAACCCTTGTTAGCAAACTGAATGCTAGAAGATAGATGACGTCACATGCTGTCATTTTTTGTACGTTATCGCACTGTTCCTGAAGTACGCACGGTACTGGAGAGATAAGAGAAATTGTTGTACACACGGATGGCGGTGGGTCGAAAAAACTTCAAGGCTGTACTGGAAGAGCAAATCCTGCAGTGTGCTGCTGATATGACGTTCTCGGCGTAAAGCGAGCTGTCAGTCGAGGTGTATTTTAAAATGAATTTCTGACGGTACCATGAAAGAAATGTGTGTTCTGACGAAATTACGCACTTGCAGCCAGCAATCTGCCCCTTAAGAGACTGGAGGCCTGGCGCTGGAGTAGATCCAAATACAAACTAGACTGCGCGTTACCCAGAGTGCAGAACTGCGCCTCTTCGGTAGGTCACACTAAGGTCCGCGCAAAGTTAAAAGTAGTGCGGAATACGGCGCAAGGCTACTGCTCACTGCACCAATGCACCTCATGGAATTACACGCATTGTCAGCAGAACTCCTCCACTTATTGTGGTCAAAAAAATTTTATAGGTGGTTACTATAGCGAAACAAAAAAATAGCACAAAATCGTTACAGCATGGTAGCGCTGTGACAAGTATGTTTAAAAAGGCTGTGATCAGAATCCCGTGTTTTCTTTTTATTTATCTATTTTTTGAGGAGGGGGTGGGCTCGTCTTGATACTAACTTCCTATTTGTGCTGTAAATACGGGCCCTGACCAGCTCCCATTTGTATAACCATTACGTCATCTTACCGTATGTTCCAGTTATAAGCAAAGTTCCAATAACAGATCGAATCTAACGTCTAGGCAAACTGCGCGACTCCAGTAATTCCTTTTGCAGGAATTAATGCTCATTTAATGACACCACTTTTATGGGTACCTTTCCTGTTTTACCTACAGACAACTTTATCTGGAGCGTTATTTGAAGCGCGTGACTTTTACACTTGTAAACTCGGAGCAGTTTCCTCAAACTTTGCACGAAGTTGTAGTTGCGATGTTTTAAGTTGACCCCAGATAGTTGCAGTAAGACGGTCAGGCAATTTCATGAAACGTGAAAGGCTGTGTTTAATGATATTCTAACTTGTGTCATAGAACATGACATCACGTTACTGTAATTGACACAGTGCATAATATTACATGAAATGGTATGTTACAAAATAATACATCTCGTGACACATGATACGGGATGTCACAACGCAAAACGGTCAAACAGTTCAACATATGAGCATGATTTGATATGTTACACGTTAGGAATGATGTGACGCGCGTTTCACGACATATGACAGGCATATAACGTGAGGTGGCATGTGAACATTAAACATGTTGTACAAAGCACAGTTTAATTTACATGTTCAATGATATCAATGAAATGAGAATATGTCAAGATTCTTTAATATCTCCTGCCATGTAATTAACTGCTGCTGCTGCTGCTGCTGCTACTACTACTACTACTACTACTACTACTCTCCCTACGTCTTCGATTCTGACTGGGTAAGATTGTCTTCCGTTGTGCAATGAGAGGAGCGTTTTTAATTCTGATTGTCAAGTTTTATACCGCCAAATTGGAATTAAGTCGTAGTCGACGGGGGTTGTGAATTAGGCCTTCAAAATTCTCTTCGAAAAATTAATTGAACGCCTTCTTTAAAATTATTTTACGCTCTTGCTTAATATGTAATCAACAAAAGATAATTAAATGAGAAAATACTATCGACTTTAAAGTCCTCCATTACTGGACTTTTATCATATCTCTGCAAATGGTAATGGTTATTCGATTTAAAAAAATTCTCTCAGTTAATTTATCTATAATTGCGAAAGTTGATTCCTGACAACTTGCAGTGCTGTTGTAATCTTTCAACAACGAAGTCCAAATTTCTTCGGAAGGAAATAATAATGTGCGGTTGTGATGTACAAAATTACATAAGAAGACTAGTGACAATAGGCGCATGACGTCATTACATATCAAGTTGCGCTCCGTGGTAGATCAAAAGTATAGCACATCGTGTTTAATGAATTAGGACGACAGTTTGGGTCACATACTACGTATGCCACTACATGCAATTGACGTTCAGGCTGCATGCATACAGCCAGGTAGCTGATACTACAGACGCACCACACCCAGAGCTGACTGACAGGGTCAACTTATATGAAAACCCCAAAAGTTTTATAATTGAAATGTTTCTGAAGCTGTCGGATAAGTGGAGAGGCTAGTTTTCCTCTTCCACTCTGGCCACGACAAGATCATGTGTTATGGGAGACGTTTTCATTCTGTCAGTAAATGAATTTGAAACATTTGTGCAGATGTAGCAGCAAGTAGCTCACCATAGGAGAGGCGACCAGTTAGGCTAAACACGGATGCTCAGGCACGATGCCGCTGTAGTGAATGAGGTATCTTGTTTGCTGCTCCCGGCTTGTGCTTGCGCACTAATTCCAGTTAGATCTCGCACGAAAAGTGAGACTTCCTATGCTCTCGTGAAGAGCTTATTGCCTCTGTTGGGCATCGGCTGACAATCAGGTAGCAGAGGCAATTCATGAGGGGGGGGGGGGGCGGAGAGAGAGAGAGAGAGAGAGAGAGAGAGAGAGAGAGAGAGAGAGAGAGAGAGAGAGAGAGAGAGAGAATTTTTAGTTTAGGCTGCCATCGTGGTTACTGCGCTGACGTCTTCCACCAATAAAATGAGCCTCGGAATGTGTATTTTAATGTAGGCATCTATGTGACCTGCAGCTGTAGCGGCTTCTCTCAAGAGATTGTAAGGAACCAGAACCGATAAGTAGCCGGCGACCTGTTGCAAGTGAACAATAAATCTGCCATTTCGTGCCGCCTAAGTGGTCAGATAATAGAGCCGGCGCGGAGCGGAGGAGCGACAAATTGTGTCGAGCAAAGGAGATGGCTCCTCGGGCATCACTCGCTTATCGGGCGGGTAATCTGCAGTAAAGGGCTGATACTGTTAGCCGCCGAGATTGCGCCGCCGCCTGCCGCCTGCAGCCTGACATTTCCTGTAGAGCTGAGCGCCTGCGATGAGCTTTAATAGCGCCAAAACACCCCACGGAGAGTGGGAAGGCGCTGGGACGTTCGGTAGGCGTGGACTTCCCTAAAATCCACCAGCTTTCAGTGCAGTGTTATTCTCCTGTATGGTCATCTCAACACTCTCAGTTGCTTTTCTCGTCACTGTCTGGAAGGTGAGGCGTTGCCGGAAGCGTGGCTACGCTAGGGGCGCACCACGAAACTGCTTTTCGTTTTCCAAGCGTGTCTCCACAGTGGAACGTGGAAAACTGTAGGGAAAAAGATTTATGTTGACAAAATATCCAGTTTTTCTAACGCTAGGGGCACATTTTGACATAATCCAACTTTCCGGTCAACAAAATGTTCACTAATTCCAAACAAACGCACTACTGGCAACATCGGTACGCAACAACAATGCGGATAAGACGTAAAATAAATGCTTTCAAAAACATTATGTAGACGTCCCCAATGCCTCATATTCAACAGAGGATATAAAGTCTTCCCTGTCGGTACTACCATGGTAATGGCAGTAGAGCATATGAACAGATTATTACGATTCATTTACTGATTTTTCATAACGGTTATTGCGACAGCTCTGCAGATAAAAATCTTGATTTGGAATTTCCTGTTCGCTTATCGCGTGCTTGTCTTTAGACTTATTAGATTTGATTTTAGCTTTTGATTATAAGAAAGCAGATTTCGCTTGAATCTGTTGTGTATGTTATCATATTTAAGATCCATGGTGCGTCCTTCGCATTCTTCCCTATCTTCTACGGGTTATTACATAGAATACTCCTAACTTTTCTCCGCACGAAAAATTTTCGTATTCTCAGAGTAGTCTCGACGTTGCCGATTCCTGAAACTCAGATTCACTGACTCGAAAATGTTTTCTTGCCATAAAATGCCAGGCCAAGAGTGAATACTCAGATATGTTCAAGTAACTTACTGAAATATTACAACATTCGCGATAGTCACAGCTATCTAGCAGAGGAACTCCATTTTCAGCATACAAATGAAATGAGATACCGTCGTGCATCATGACCTGGTGAGATGCATTGGTGGTCGAGCGTACACGAAGTAAGAATGAGGGAAAGAACCTATGCAGAAACACAGCAGTCGTTGTGAACAACTACCGCGACCAATCAGAGGTAACCAACGTCTCAGACATATATTAACAAGCGGTGAACAACTAACGCTAAATCTGTATCGCTGTTGGAGACTAAGGTTTCATGAGATAATTTCAGTAGAAACACCAATCTCTCCCTTCTACACCTTAAACAGGTGTATGCTGTGAATATCGCTGTCTTCCGCGGTAAGATCCTTGATTCAAGGCCGCGATCAACGTTGCTGATACGACGAACATTCAGACACCGTATCTCGCCTCCACTGTCCAACCAAGTGATCTGGCATTTAATGCTATGGGGGGTGTCTGCAACTTTGTGGAACGCAAGCTGAAACACGACAGTTATTGAGTGAGTGCCTGCAGCTGCTTGTGACACAACTGGTAGAATTTGACCAAACTGTGGCTCTTTCTGATTCTGTATATTGTCACTTGGTATCAGCGTGATTTCTCCTAACCAGTTATTTGTTCGTGATTTCTCCTAACCAGTTATTTGTTCGATGTTTTCACGATGTGAAATTGAGCCGTATTGGGTATCTTCAGCGATTCGTGTCTTAATTTTGCCGAGTTTAATGGTAAAATGTGTAAGTTACTTTGTATCGAGTGAGAATTTTTATTAATTTTTAGGTTCTCTTTTAGAATTCCTTAAAAGATTATAGTTATCCGCTGACATAAACCGCGACAAACAATAGGGGACAGTAAATATGCAGAAACACAGCAGTAGTTGTGAACAACTGGGAAGAGACCGCGTGATTTTGTGTCGATTAATGCAAGCGAATAGTGTGGAATACAATGAATGTGGTGAGGTGAGTTCCAGTGTGATATTTAATCTTACCTCCAAGGGATTACTAGTTCTTTCGGAGTTTGACATTAGAAGGATAACACACACAGACAGTACCTTTTTATGGAATGCCACGTTTACATTATCTTGCCGTCGTTACAGGTTGTTTTAACAATCTGCATACACCAGTTTGATGATAATCACTGTACAGGGGACGCAGTGCTAAATGTTACCACAGTTTTCTGTCTAATTTATGGTCCGGGCTCGCAGCAGTTCAGTGTCATTGTTTTTCTTGAAGCACTATTCGAGATTAGGCCCATTAGCAACCAGCTAGCTCGCCGGTTGTGTTAATCCTTGACAACTGCGTTATGGAGCAGGCGCCTTAAGTGGACTTCGTCCGGTTCGCTCGAGTGTTTGGTGACCAGTCTAGATGGCACTGTGTGACAACGCGCGCAGTGTACGCCTAGTGCAGTGTATGTACTTGTTTATGATGGAGGAGGCGTGTCCGGCTGTGTGTTATATTGTGAAGGAGAAGTGTAAAGTGGAGCGTTTATCGGGTTTGTGTGCTGGAGTTGGAATGGGAGGAATGTATGAGGTCGTGAGAGTTATCGTAGTCGCGTGACATTCCTGAGGAATACAGTGATGACAGTCGGTCGGAAATGTGGCAAATTTTACATATTGCGGACGAAAAAAGCTTCTCGAATGTGCCTCGTTTCGTGTTTGATAGTGATTCAGGTGTTTGTAATCAAGGAGGCTATTTTCCCATTTGTGTGGGACTCGCCGTTTTTGCCGGGTGCAGTAAAGACTGGTCTAGCACTAGAGTGCATTTTATATAGACGAGTGACTGTTACCGGACAGACGGGAGTCTTCGGACTGCCTGCTGACCTTTCGCAGTGGTTAAGGATTAAGTGCGTAGTACACTGGGTATCGCCGAGGCGAGCAGTGGGAACGGGCGGAGTCAGGGCGACGGCCGCCAGGCCTTGGTCCTGTACTGGCAGAGTAGCACCTTCCGGAAGGCCTGCCGGAACACCTTGTTGAAGATGGTGTAGAAGACCGGGTTGACCATGGAGCTGGCGTAGCCCAGCCAGGTGACCAGGTCGAAGACGGCCGGCCGGATGTGTCGCTCGCAGCCGTCGCACAGGGCGGGCACCAGGTTGAGCACGAAGAAGGGCGCCCACAGCACGACGAACGTGAAGAAGACGACGCCCAGGACCTTGGTGGCCTTCTGCTCGAGGCGCAGGATGCGGCCGTGGCGAGAAGACGTGCGCGACGCGACGCTGGAGGTGCGCGAGTGGTGCGCGCGGACCGTCCTGCGCGCCGCCGGGCTGGCCGGCGCCGCCGACGCGCCCGACGAGCCCGACGAGGCGGCGTGGCCGACGCGCAGGGTGGCGGCGCGGCGCAGCGCGGCGGGCGGCGGCGGCGGCTGCGGGGGCGGCGCCAGCAGCGACGTGCGGCACGAGGCGGCGGCCGAGCCGCGCCGCCACGTCACCACCGAGGGCTCGTGGCCGGCCGCCACCACCAGCACGTCGCCGGCCGGCTGCGGCGGCGGCTGCTGCGGCTGCGACGTCGGCGGCAGCAGCTGGTGGAAGCTGGAGCCGCGCCGCCGCCGCGGGGCGCCCGCCGCGCGCGGCCGCGCAGCCTCGCCCACCGTGGACGCCCGCCGGCGCGGCGTCGCGGGGCACAGCTGCGTCTGCGAGCCGCACGGGCTCGTGGACACGCTGCGCTCGTCGCTCGCGCTCCTGTCGGCAAAGCATCGCCTGCTGTGCTTCACGCGGGCCTACTGTGCCAGCGAGTTCCAGTTGAAGGCAACCGGTCAAAGTGTGCTAACATTCGAGAATTTGATTCGCACGTTTGAGACGACGGTAGTGTTCGTCATGACAGTGTTGGCGATGTAGGTCGTTCAAAACGGGCGAAAACTCCTGATGAACGTTAGAAGACACCCGCTTTGTTTCAAACCGACCTCAGGAAATCGACCAGAAGAGCCGCACCTTAAGCGAGAATCGACTGGGAGACATTGCGACAGTGTTGTTGAAGACTTGCGTCTCTTCTCATTCGACATTCAGAAGTCTCAACTATTGAGTCCCAAGGGCCACGAAACGTCGGTTTTGTTTCACCGACCTATGCTACACATAACTGACAAACAAAACTTTGATTTGAGTATATTTTGGTTTAGGACGAAGCCCGCTTCAATTAGAATGGGATCGTGAATAAGCGAAACTGGCGCGTTTGTGGAACGGAGAATCCGCAGCTGCGATCGGGAACTCTGCTCACCTTCAACGGATCACTTTGTGGCATTCAGTGTCCAGTCACGGATTAATTACTGTGATATTCCTCGGTGCCACGGTCACTACTGACTGATACGGCAATGTGTTGGAAGATGATCTTATCTCCATTAACCAAATTGGCCCCGATTTAGACAAGATTTGCTTCATGTAAGATAGAGCGGGATATCATCGAATCAGGAGTGTATTTGATGTCCTGGAAGGCCACTATGCGGACCACATTGTCTCTCGGGTACCCAAATCCTATGGGTCTCGATTGGCCGAGCTGTTCTCTGGATCTGAACACAAGAGACTTCTTTTTGTGGGGCTCTATTAAAGACAAGGTTTACAGCAATAACCCCAATACCATTGTCGAGCTGAAAGCAGCCACTCCCGAATTCGTGTACAGTTCATTGGGTTGTACAGAATTTTGCTATTAGTCTGTGCCACATTGTCTTCCCGGTAGGGAGGCATATTTAACATGTAATAACCTAAATACGAATATCTGCAGTGAAGTTTACACGTTGAAAAAAGTGTGTGCACGCCGTATTTTGTATCTTAATTTCTTTTGGGTCGTATAGTTCAGTAACCGGATGTAGCATATATAATTGTCAATACTTTTTTGGGTCGCAAAAGAATAAATGCAATGGTATTGTGACGCATGATGGAAAGTTAGCATATCAAGATCATGAATTGGTGCAAGTGTGAAAGAAATATCTTGATGGACTTCAGGCAACAGATCACTAACAGATCATGATCTCCTTAAAAACGAATCGGAAGTAGATTTTGACAAACTTGTTCAAATGCTTGTTAAACTTAAGGAACTTAACTGCGGGGTCATCAGTCCCTAAACTCTCAAACTACTAATGAACTAAAGACGACGCAAATATACATGCCCGAGGGGGGGGGGGGGTTTCGAACCCCCGACCGTAGCTGCCGTGCAGACTGTGACTGGCGCGCCGCAGACCGCTCGGTCACTGCGGCCGGCTTGAACTCGAAGACAGTATATTGAAAGATAAATCTGACCATGTGCTAAATAAAATGAAAGATAAAAAACCACCATAAATTGATGACTTGCCTTCAGAATTACTTAAAGCAACTTAATATGATATGGAAGGTGCATTGTTTACATTGGTATATATGAAACAGGAAGTTTACCTCCAATTTAAACAAATGTATCATACCTTTGCCTAAAAAGCCATCAGCCAAAAATTGTGAACATTATCGTACACGGAGTATCATTTCACATGCTTCAAAAATACTGACAACCATAATATTGAATAAAATTGAATGTAAAATATAACAATACTTTTCACAACGAAACTATTACTTGAAATTTGACTGAGACACCAAAGAGATTTTATTATATATCTAAATCTACATGGGACACTATGAAAAACACATTGAATTGCCTGGCAAAGAGTTCATTGAACCACCTTTATACTATTCATCTACCTTTACGTTCTCGAATAGCGCGCGGGAAGTAAGATGACCTGAATCTCTCCGTTCGAGCTCTGATTCATCGTATTTTATTCTGATGATCATTTCTAGCTATGTAGGTGGCGATCAACAATATATTTTCGCATTCGGAGGAGAATATATTGTGACAATACAAAACGGGCTGCCCTTCTTTGGACTCTATCGATGGCTTCCGTCAAACCCACCTGATAAGGATCCCACACTGGGCAGTAATACTCCAAAAAAGGACGGACAGGCGTAGTGTATGCAGTCTCTTTAGTAGTTCTCTTGAATCTTTAAGCGTTCTGCCAATAAAAAGCAGTCTCTGGTTCGCCTTTCCTACGACATTATATACGTGTTATTTCCCGTTTAAGTCTGATGTAATAGTAATTCCTAGGTATTTTGAGGAGTTTAAGTACTTCACTTTTGATTGATTTATCTTGTAAACAATGTTTAACGGACTTCTTTTCGTACTCATGTGGACGACTTCACACTTCTCATTATTTAGAGTCAATGGACAATTGATATCTTTTTTAGATCGTTCTGCAGTTGGTTTTGATCTTCAGATGACTTTCCTGGGCGGTAAATGACGGCGTCATCTGCAAACAACGTAAGAGCTGCTCATATTTTTTCCCAAATCGTTTATGTAGATAAGGAACAGCAGAGGACCAATAACACTACCCTGTGGAACTCCTGATATCACCTCTGTTTTAGTCGATTCCTTACCATCAGTTACTAAAAACTGTGTCCTCTCTGAGAGGAAACACCCTCCCCCCTATCCAGTGACAAATCTGGGGCGATATTCCATAACCACGCAGTTTGATTACAAGCCGTTTGTGCAGTATGGTGTCAAACGCCTTCTGGAAATCAAAAAATACGGAATCAATTTGAGTTCTCTTGTCGATAGCACTCATCACTTCGTGCAAGTAAACAGCTAATTGTGTTTCGGATGAACGATATTTTCGAAATCCGTGTTGACCTTCAGTCAAAAGATCATTCTGTTAGAGATAATTCATAACATTTGAATACAGGATGTGTTCCAAAACACTGCTGCAAATTACTGTCAATGAAATAGATCTGTAGTTTAGTCAAATATACTAGGGGCAAAACACAAACAATTCCCTCACTACGTGCTAGAAATGGCGGTCCCGCCAATGATAGCGCTACTGAAGCAGAGTTAGTAAACACAGATTTTCGAAACTCATTCACCAAAGAAGACGTAACCAATATTCCACATTTCTAATTACGAATAGACGCCAGAATGAGTAACTTAGAAGTAGATATCGTCGGATTAGTGAAGCAACCAAAATCACATAAACAAAAACAGGTGCGGACCGTTCTTGTGAAATAGAACCTGCTCTTTACTCTCACGAAGTGATGAGTGCTATCGACAAGGGATCTCAAATTTATTCCAAATTTCTAGATTTCGAGAAGGCTTTTGACACCGTACCTCACGAACGGCTTTTATAAAATTGCGTGGTTATAGAATATCGCCCCAGATTATTTACATAAACGATTTGGGAGAAAACCTGAGCAGCTCTCCTATGTTGTTTGCAGATGACACCGTATTTACCGTCTTGTACAGTCATCTGAAGATCAAAACCAACTACAGAACGATCTAAATATCAGTATGGTGTAAAAATTGGCAACTGACTCTAAATAATGAGAAGTGTGAAGTCGTCCATATGAGTACTAAAAGAAATCCGTTAAACGTTGTTTATAATATAAAACAATTAAAAGTGAAGGTCGTAAACACCACTAAATACCTAGTAATTACTATTACATCAGACTTAAATTGGAAAGAACACGTAAATAATGTCGTAGGGAAGGCGAACCAGAGACTGCGTTTTATTGGCAGAACACTTAAAACGTGCAACAGAACTACTAAAAACTGCACACATCACGCTTGTCCGCCCTTATTTGGAGTATTGCTGCCCAGTATGAAATCCTTATCAAGTGGGTTTGACGGAAGCATCGAGAGAGTCCAAAGAAGGGCAGTCCGTTTTGTATTGACGCGATACAGGAGAGACAGCGTTATGGAAATGATACAGGATCTGGGATGGGGATTATTATAACAACGGCGTTTATCCCTGCGGCGTGGTCTACTTACGAAACTACAATCGCCAACATTCTCCTCCGAATGCGAGAATATATTATTGACCATCACTTACATAGGTAGAACTGACCATAAGAATAAAATACGAGAAATCAGAGCTCGAACAGAGAGATTCGGATGTTCTTTCTTCCAGTACGCGATTCGAGAATGTAATGGTAGATGAATAGTATAAAGGTGGTTCGATTAAACCTCTGCCAGGCACTTAAATGTGATTTGCAATGTATCCCGTGTGGATGCTTACTGATGATCATTTGGATTTAGAAGAAGAAGCAATTTTAGCACTGAGGCTAGTTTTGGAAAAAAAGATTAAGCAAAGGTCAATATATCTTCATAGCCTTTGAGGATTTAGTAAAGGCGTTTGATAACGTGAAATGGGATATTGTGTTTCAAAATATTAAAGATTCACAGATGAAATATGAAGATAGAATAATTTGGAAATTATATAGAGATTTTTTTTCTTCTCCTCACGCCATCCCCCTGATTCTCTCGGTTTGCAGAAAATTGATTTTATTCGCCAGGAGATATTGCGAAAGCATTCTTCGTAAGTTGTCTTGGAAATTAGTCAACTTCATTTAAGATTCATTTCAAAATGCCTTCATACTAAGAAGTTGACAAGTATTCTTCCACGCACAAAGATCCATTTCTTAAGCACATTCTTGGGGACCAAGCACCACAGTTAGGCTCATTGTCACACATTGACCGATTAAATAGCTGGACGTAACGTTGCAGAGCGACGTGAAATTGAACGAGTGTGTACGGACAGTTACGGGGAAAACGGATGGTGGATCGACAGAGGTTTGAGACGACGTGGTTCATTGGCAAAGGAGGTCCGTCGCCCGGTTTGAGAGTGGGACATGAAAGTAAATTATTAATCGCGGTACGGCATCGTATGGTGGCTCGCTGAGCATGTAGAATTAGAACAAACTGTCACATGTTGAAAATATCTACAGGCGGAGGGAGGAGCACTTGAGTGTCAGATTATTCAGTTATCGAGAAAACATTGTAATTCTATACAAACGCGACGAAATAAATTCTAGACGCAAGAGGAAACACGTCAAATATGAGGTTCTCGTGTTACCAGCAGGATGTCCGGACCTCGTCATAATTGAGCATGTTAGAAAGTGGACATCTGAATGTAGTGAGGAATCGAGAAGGAAATTTCAACGGTTGTTTAGCTGCTTACGTCGGTCGTTAGAGGTGATATGAGAAGAAAAGCAAACCAAGATCAGGCAGACGTCAAGGACTGAAGGTCGGGGACCGTGAAGCATTTCAGAAGGTGATTGTAAGAAGTCGACTGAATTGATGGTAGTGAGTTGCCATGAATGGGGCAGTGATCACGGATGTTCTCATAAGGCGGGTATTGCTGTAGTGAATGTTACGTGACTGTGGATATGCTGTGAAGAGGGGTGTACTGGACACTGGGTGACTGGAAACGCTACGTATTGAAGCGAGGCAGTAGAAGGGATTCGTTCTGGCGAATGCGTGGCAGGATGTCAAGTGCCAGTGGTAAAGGATAGTGGAAGGCGAGCAAGAGGCGGAGGAAGTGGTGTTGAGATACGGAGGTGTTTTACACGGTTGTGAAATGGTGACAATATATTAAGGAAAAGATAACGTATTGTGTGGTGCAAAGCAGAACAACAATTGACAAATGATGTTCATTGTATGTGTATACCTGTCAAGATGTCCGGTTTTCTCGGATGATTTCCTGATTTTGGAGTAGTTTTCCGGATGAACAAAAGTTTTTTTTTCGGATTTTCAACTCCAGGTCTTGTTTCCACCCTCTGCATTCATGTTGCATTTCAGTTTCGACTTTCCATAATAGTTGCTATTTGACGTTTGAAATTCGACTGAAAGTCGACCGGTAATATTACCGAGAAGCCATTTTCCCGGAATATCGCTGCGCTAACTCTGTGTCTTTGAAACAACGTTCCATCAATAATTACATGTTTTGCTTATGCTTTCTTTTATGCGGCGTTTTCTGTGGTTCTGCTATTATCACAATTGTGTGACGAGTTTTGGTACGGTTTAGAGTTTTCGTGATGAGTTCCACTAAGAAACGATCTCACGAGTCTATATGGAATGTATATTCTATTGAATTTCCGTGTATAAGCGATCGCGGGAAGGTTAAACATTTGCATTCCGTTCCATGTGTTCTTTTGATACATTTAAGCATTAGGTACAGAGGAAGAACTGAATTAATAAACCGTGTTAAATTTCCTAAACACGTTTCCAGTAACCGTAAACGCATTAAATTATTGCGATTTGCGATCTTCTGGATTGCTGCTTTCCAAAGCTGGCAGGGGTGTATATGTATAGTAGTGTATGTTACTGTCAAGGTAGCAGCATTTAGGTAGCAGCTAGTGAATAATGACGTTATCGGCTGCCCAGAGTCGGGAGCTGTGTGTATCGAAACATCTTTGGAACGAGTTAGGATGTCGAAGTGGACGTGCGACATCGGTACTTCACTCGTTCTGGCCCTCGAGGAATATTTGTATGCCAATGTTGCCCAGACATTGAGATACGTAATTGTGATTGTTTACAGTAGATTTCAAATAGCCAGGTCGAGTAAAACAGAAGTGATATCTGGCGTTCCACAGGGAACCGTTATAGGTCCCCTACTCTTCTTTCTGTTTAAAATCGATTTAGGAGACAATGTGAATAGTTCCCTTAGACTGTTCGCGGATGATGCTGTCGTTTATCGGTTGGTGAAGTCGACAGAGGATCAAAAGCAACTCAAGACGATTTACACAAAATTTCAACAAGGTGCGAAAATTGGCAATTGACACTAAATAATGAAAAGTGTGAAGTAATACCCATGACCTCTAAAAGAAATCCTCTGAACTTCAATTACGCGATAAATCAGTCAAACCTTAAGGTCGTAAATTCTACCAAGTACCTAGGAGTTGCAATTACGAACAACTTAGACTGGAGAGAACACAGAAAATATTGCGGGGAAGGCGAACCAAAGGTTACGTTTCATTGTCAGAACGCTTCGAAGATGCACCAGCTCCACCAAAGAAACTGCCTACATCACACTTGTGCGTCCTCTTCTGGAGTACTGTTGCCCAGTGTGGAACCCTAACTTGGTGGGACTGTCGGAAGACACAGAGAAGGTTCAGAGAAGGGCAGCTCGTTTTGTTTTATCACGTTACGGGGGGGGGGGGGGAGGGAGTCACGGAAATGTTGCAAGAATTAGGGTGGAAGTCATTAAAAGAAAGACGTTATTCATTGCGGCGTGATCTGTTTGCGAAGTTTCAATCACCGACTTTTAGTTCTGAATGTGAAAATATTTTGATAGCACCCACCTTCATAGGGAGACATGAGAATCGCGATGAAATAAATCAGATGGAAAACGGAACAATTTAGGTGTTGTTTCTTCACACGCGCTATTAGAGAATGGAACGGTAGAGAAAAGTTGACGACAGGTGCTCACAGTTTAGTCTACATAGAGGAAGTAGCGGGAGAATGAGTGTGAGCAGAGCGAGGGCAGGAGCGGGTACTCACGTGGTGACAGGCGGCGGCGTGCGCGGCGCGGGCGCGGCGGCGACGCACTCGAGGCGGCGGGAGAGGCGCAGCATCTCGGCGCCCAGCTGCGACAGCGCGCTGGCGGCCGACGGCGCCGCCTCGTCGGGCAGCCACAGGTCGAGCGCGCTCAGCTCGGTGTCGGTGCTGGCGGCAGAGTGCTGGTGGTGGTGCGCGCGCGGCGGCGGCTGCGGCAGCGGCGGCTGATGCTGCTGCTGCTGGCTGTGAGCGCCGCGGCCGCCCAGCAGCCGCCGCCACGTGCCGCGCCGCTCCAGCCCGCCGCCGCCGCCGCCTGCGGTCACACGCAATTAGAGGCAAATAGTGGCGCAACTGCCACCTGTCTGCACAGCTGCACCTCGCTATTTAAGCAACACATTCAATGCGTACGTGACAGTTTTACACGTTTCTTTTGAAAATCATCATTCCAGCTCGTAGAAACGGTTCAAATATAGCATCTCCACGTCAGTAGAATTACCGCCGCGGTGGGTAGCCGAGCGGTCTAAAGCGTCTCGCTGCGGAGCGCGCGGTTGCTCGCCGTGGAGGTTCGAGTCCTCCCTGGGGCATGGGTGTGTGTGTTTGTCCGTAGGTTAGTTTACCTAGGTTTAAGTAGTTTGTGTAAGCTTTGGACTGATGACCACGCAGTTTTGTCCGATAGATTTACAACCATTTCAACATTTGATTTGAGTAGAATTACCGCAACGGCGATTGTACACATACTGCAGTTGCGGAGTGGATACGCTAATAGTTTACGAACATAAAGGAATCAGATATCATTCGTTAATTTTTCTTTTCTCTTATTTTGTTACTTACATCTGTGCAATCAATATAATTGTGTTGGTGTGGGCTTTTCTAGGATTCACTTTTTTGAAACGTTCCACTCTCAATTTTGTTCCTATGAAAATTTGTTTGTTCAGAGATTACATTATCATAAGAGCAGAATCTTTCGAAAGAATCTGGAACTTAGAAAAGCCTACACCAGCACAGTTTGTAGCGAATTAAAATTATTTCCTACACAGCTCTAACGAGGAGACTTGAGTGTCGGGTTTTATGATTTTTTTTTTTTTTTTATATTTATGGTACGTGAAGTTCAGAACTCAAATAACAATCAGCAAAACATTCTCGAGAAAATAGTTTGATGTTTTGCAAGTACATGTAAGTTGTTCCATCAACAATAACAACAACAACAACAACGCAGGCCGCGGTGGCCGAGGGGACTGAGGCGCTCCAGTCACGGCCTGCACGGCCACTACGGTAGGGGGTTCGAATCCCCCCTCGGGCATGGATATTTGTGCCGTCCTTACTCTTAGCTAGTTCGTAAGTAGTTTGTAAGTTTAGGGGCTGATGACCCCGTAGTTAAGTCCCATGAGCTGTACAAACACTTTTGAATAATAATAATAATAATAATAATAATAATAATAATAATAATAATAATAATAATAATAATAATTACAATAACACACGGCGGAATTCGAACCATCAACCCCCTCTGGGTGTAAAGCAAGAACGGTACCACCTAAGTTACACCGACAGATGCTGCAAGTATTTCAATTATTTGAACTTGCGTGTACTTGCTAAATTTCAAAGTCTATTTTCTCCAGAATTTTGAGGGTACCGACGAATGGCTTTGGCTGATAGTTATTTAAATTCTGAACTTGGCGTACCATAAATATAACTAATTCTAAAACCCTATACCCATGTGGTCTCCTTGTAAATAAAATATAATTATTAGAACAACAAACCTCTTCTGTCATGTTCGAGCAAGAGGTCCTAACGTACTTGACCGTCGGCTCCTCCACTTGTCCACTGACGTAGATATAGAACACTCGTCTTAATAAATTCACCGATTTGCAACGATTTATAGGCGAAGTAATTTTGAAAAGAGGTGGTACAATCAATTAAATGGCAATGGATGTCGACATATACTGTATCGTAACTATTACATTGCTTCTGTTTGCCGATGTAAACACCGTGTCGAAGATCCACAGACTGCCAAAGTTTTTACAGTGGCACTTCTGAAGCCGGACATACGCAAGGCACAGTTCTTGGCCTCCAAATTATTCTACTTGCCAACTCATCTTTGCTTCTTATTTCACATTGCTCCTTACCACTTCGCGTCGCCTTGAACCGACCTATTTAAGTGCGTACCTCTGCAGTGGTACCAACACTGAAAGCTCAAATTTGCGAAATAAATTTCTTACTTACAGATATGTCTAATGAAAAAACCACTTGCCTCCATTTAATTAAACTACTCCTGAATAATCGGTATCTTGTGTGTCTGAAATAGTGTCGTACCCCTGGTCAGTAAAAGTGCCCTGTTTAAGACTAGAGTAGCGCACCTGGGGAGGGCGCGCCGCCCAGCCAGCCGCTGGACCAGCCAGTGCCGGCGCCGCCGCCGCCGCACAGGTTCTGCTGCTGCACCGCCAGCAGGCGCACCGTCAGCGCGTACGTCACCAGCATCACCGCCAGCGGGATGTAGAAGCACACGATCGAGCCGATCAGCTTGTACAGCGGGTCCGGGATCTGGCACGTGCCCGCCACCAGCACCGACGCGTGGTCCTGCCGGCAAACACGCTCGCTGTTCAATGCCGCTCCTCTTAGCAAGTGCTCCAGTGTGTCTCTGTGTTTTTGTGTTGCTATTGATCGGTCTAGTCCACAGAGGTGACAGTATAAAGTTCCTCCGGTGTTTTGGAATATTGTTATCCAGAATTACAGACTGTGCACTTATCAATGGGTAGAGTTTCTGATCACGGTTTTAGGCGACTTCACATACTGGCAAGGTGCGACAGCAACCTACTTTGAATGTGCCTTCATTGGGTAGTGTGCCTGCAGGCGCGATAGAGCGGATGTGATCGTACCTGGCGAACATGAGAGCTGCTTAGTAGGAAACGTGCTTCACGGCAGAAACTCTGCCGTATTTTACCCGACAACAAAACGGTAACAGTAATAATAAACGTGGCGCAAGTGTTATAGACGTTTGTAGATTGTAGTGAGTATTTTGAATACGTCAGTGTCAGTCCAGTGCCAGATGATGGTCCTTACAGTCGGAAAACTAGCAGTACTTCCTAATGAAGTGACACAACAGGTAAATTTCTTCGATTTAAATCAATTTACTTCGTTTTACGTGCTGCTGACATCGCTTTGTTGCAAGTAGGTAATTAACAGTTATTAATACACTGAGGAGCCTATTCAATATATTGTAGCGGCCGCTCCCCGCCGGAGGTTCCAGTTTTCTTTCGGGCGCGCGCGCGTTTGTGTCCTTAGCACAAGTTACCTTAGTTTAAATAGTTTGCAGCTCTAGGAACCGATGGTTTCTTAGGTTTATAAATTTATTTTTTACTCTTTGAGCCTTTCCACTATGTCGCACCATAGAGTTCCCTCGAGCTTTTCTTGTTCAACGTCTAAATTTAGAAAATTGTTCGTAAACGAGACTGTATGTCCGAGAATAAGTACTCCTGTGTGTCTATCTGTGTACATTGGTTGGAAATAAGCTGTGGCGCTCACCTGCGAGTACATGAGCGAGAGCGGCAGGCTCATGGCGATGGAGAGCAGCCACACGAAGACGATCTTGAGCGTGACGCGGCGCCGCGTCTTGTTGCGGCCGAACTTCATGGGGTAGCGCAGGCTGAGGTAGCGGTCCACGCTGATGGTGGTCAGGTGCATGATGGACGCCGTGCAGAACAGCACGTCCAGGCAGATCCACGCCAGGCAGTAGACGGGCGCCAGCGGGAAGTAGCCTGCAACAGCGCGCGGCCGTGCAACAACTAGCTGCCAGTGTGTGTAAAATCAGCAACATAGGAATATTGGAAAAAATTTAATTTGTAGACAGCCATGTGTGCTTCAGCCGCGGGGCTTCGAATCCCCGCTCGGGCATGGATGTTTGTGCTAACTTTAGTATAACTTAGTTCATAAGTAATTTTTTAAGTTTATGGACTGATGACCCCGTAGTTAAGTCCCATAAGCTTATCAAACATTTGAACGTTTTTGTGTTCTTGAGGAGGAACTACTTACCTGACAGACTAATATTTATGGTAGCGCTCGTGGGCAGTCGTCGGTCGATGTTCAATTAATTTACATCTAAGGCAGAAGATCTAAGGAATAGTTCCTAGTCTGTTCCCAGGTAGTCGAAGGGATGTATGGGTAGTGTTCGAAATGTTTGTAGAGCTTATGGGACTTGACTACGGGGTCATCAGTCCCTAAACTTACAAACTACTTATGAACTAACTGCTACTAAGGACGGCACAGATATCCATGCCAAGAGGGGATTCGAACCCCCGACCGTAGTGACCGTGCAGACTGTGACTGACGCGCCGCAGAACGCTCGGCCACCGCGGCCGGCGGTAGTGTTCGCCGGTGTTCGATATGAAGTACGAATGCCGCGCTGGAGCTGTCTTCGCCTGCGTGTACTTGACAGGTTTTTCCAATACCGTGCTACACAGCAGTTTGGTCGTAGGGTTTTTGTAGACGAGGATTCGACTTGTTACAAGAATCTGTTTCCTGTTGGCGGTCTGACCAGGACTGCTCCTATAGATAACGTATGCTACCTTGGTCCGTGATAAAACGAACCAACGGAAAGGTTGCAAGTCTCACATTTCTCATAAACGATATAATTTAGCAATAAGAACAACAGTTTTCGTTAAAAAAATTTGTAATCGTTCATCTGACGTGGTGTGTGCTTATACGAGTCCTACCTGGGAAACGTTCGGTATTTGAAGAGCACATTGAGCACAATTTTATATCGGCATCAAACTGAGGTCGGTCCGCTAGTTGTGACGTTTTGGAAGATACCAGCTGGGAAGCACGGAGATGCGAAATGACTCGGTTAGGGGAAGGGCCTAAGCGATGGAGGGAGGGCAGCTTCTGTTTGAGTTTGGAGTCGCGGCATCGCTGTTTGCCGAGCGCCGCGGCCTGCCGGCGGATGTGGAGGGCCGCGGCGGCCGGACAGGCTGCTGCTCGATGAAGCTGGTTGCTGTCAACAGGTCTTGCAACTGTGCAAGCATTATCCTGATATTTATGCCATAATTTACCTAGTGCAAGAGCTTGAAACAATTTTTTGTAATGTACTTGACGATTGTATCAAATGCCGCCAGCAGTGCTAAAGACTCTCTTGATCTTCAGTTGACAAATTAACGTGAAATTATGCGATCAAATTAATTATTCTGAAAAAGCTTAAATTTACGCTAACGAAAGGCCGATTTTTTCGGTATTAACTCAAAGGCTATCTGTGCTATTTATGAGTTTCTTGCGTTTGTTGGTCCCAGATTCGATATGGGTTGACATTTAAATTAGATCTGATCATCGCAGTTACTCTTAGCGTGCGTGAGAGAGAGAGAGAGAGAGAGAGAGAGAGAGAGAGAGAGAGAGAGAGAGAGAGAGAGAGGGGGGGGGGGGTTGGAGGGAGATGGCTGGGATTAGTAGCTGGTTGGCAGTGCCCGCTGTTTGGTCAGGTAGTGGTACGGAGCGGCTGTGCAGCGCCGGCGGGCAGGCAGCCCGCAGCACAGCCCGCTCTGTGGAAGCAGCCGCCATTAATTCCCTCTGTTGTCCCCTACTGCTGCAGACCACTAGCGCCACAGGCGAATACGGTCTCACTTTGGCCCAGGTGCCATAAAAACCTCCTGTGCAAGGGCAGCTCGAGGGTTCAGCTGCCGGTGTTGGGGGTCTCACAGCTCTAGCTTGTTTTAACATTCCACTAATGTCTGCGACGATTATAATTATTTTAATAAAAACGTTGTTGATGACGTGTTGTGAATTCGGTCTTCAAAATTTCTCCACTTAAAATGAATTAAACTCAGTCTACTCGATTATTTTACTGTATTAAAAATTAACTGAATCGACGACTAAATAACTAAACGATACTAAACTCAAAGAATAAGTCCACCGTTGCCTAGAGGTCCAAAAGTGTCTCGGCAAGTACTAAATTTAGCTCGACTTTGAACCAAGAGACTTCATGTCAAGTCTTAACTGATTCAAGCAATTTTTAAGTGTAGAAGTGACACGCTTCATGAACATTCCACAAAAAAACAAGTTTTTTGCACTTGAAATAAAATCCGTACGGTTGCCACTAAATTGTGCCACTTGTTGGACATTAGTTTTAGCCCAATTTACATTTGACTTATGTCTTCGTCAGAGTTTCAACAGACTTACAAATTTGAAGGGTAGAAATTATGCACTTCAAAACGTCAAAGAATAACAATTTTTTGCAACGGTGGACGTAAAAATCAGTTCCTTTAACCCAATTAATTGATTCGCATAATTTGACTATGCGTTATCTCCGGTTCGTCGTTCAAATTATGTTCATATACTGTAACATACGTACACTTACACATTTCATTTCAGAGAACTGCACTATTTCAAAAACTATATTCTACAAATTTGAAAAGTTCATGTGACGTAGTTGATTGTAGAACAATAATAGAAACACACAATGTTAATGACACGAGAACGTGACTTCGACTGTGTGATCATGTAAACTAGACAATTCCATTTTTTTCGTCAGTGCAGCACATGGAAGGAGGTCTTCCTATATTTTTTTTTCTTCCATGGCGACCTATGAAACTCTGAATTCTCAAGTTTATCGTTATGAATACGTACGGTCAGCTGTGACCGGCTGCCTTCTACCTGCCAAGTGAGAACTAAGCCTAATTCAAGTGGACAAGAAAACAAGTAGCTCCCAATACTCTACATAATGTAGCATTTTTTCCTCTTCCTTTTGCATTGGGAAGGTTCAAATGTTTGTAATTCTATGGGATCATCAGTCGCTAGACTTACGAACTACTTAAACTAATGTAAGGACAACACACACATCCATGTCCGAGGGAGGATTCGAACCTCCGACGCGGGAGTCCGCGCGAATTGCAAAGGTTACCTATAGCTAATAAATGTGGAGATGTGTAAAAATTCAAACATATTTCTCCATTGAGACGATACAAAAGGAGAGAGTTTGACGTCGTTGAATATGTGTTGAGAGCGCGCATGCGCCATAGAGACAGTAACTGCAGTAACTGAACAGTCCACAGTAGAGCTGCTATTTCGGGACTTCGTCTGAGGCGCACAGTGCGCGTGCCACTGTTCACTGCAACAGGAACCTCCAGGCTCAATGTCGACACGCTGGACTCCATAGGGAGCGCTCGCAGTGGGCTGGCATTGAGTGCCCGGTAGCAGCTGCCCAATGCTCGTGCTCTGTGCACGCCCTTTTTACAGCTTACAACGCCCTACGCGAGCAACTAAAACAAACCTGTTAATTTGAAGCTAGCCCTGGCTGCCAGGCGAGCGCATGCTCCCGCTGGCTGGCTCGCGTGCTGGACGTTTCGGTCTGACAGACAGCTGTACTCACTTGTGCCGTCACCAATAACTAGGCCACTGTTGAGGCTTGTCGTTTCTCCATCTTGCAGGCTCGCGGAATGCACCCGCGAGTACTCCTGTTGTTTGGGATGCGTCAGCATGACTTAGTTTGCCGTAGTATTACATTTCGCTAGATCGTCACCTTGCTCAATGGATCAAACAGCTTACCTATTGGGGTGAGACATAAGATAAGCCGTATTCTGTCTCATTGTTCTTTGCACATCATTTGTTTACAGGGTACGGAACTTATTAAGTCGTTGTTATCGTTACAACACTGGTAGGTGGTTCAGTGATATTAAATGCAAAATCACAAAATTCCACATTAAAATTGACGTAACACAGCGCTGCCTTTGAAGGCCAGTACAGTGGGCTGCAGCCGTGTTTACCCAAAGGATACGAACATTTTAGGTTGATTACACGTTCAGTTGACTCGAGTGGCGACCTTCTATGTGTCTTGTGCTCTGTTATAAAGCTGTGTGCCATGGAACTCTGATGACAGTTTTCGAAGTCATTCACCGCCAAGAAACGAAAGTTGCTCCAGACGGCGGGAGACAGCGGTGGGATATTACAGCTAGGATATTCTTAATCCCCATTGTTTGCTCTTCTCCTCATTTTCCTCAAGCTGAGCGCAGGCCAGGGAAGGAGGTGTTGATTTTTCAGATTTGCCCGCTCGCTGAATATTTGAATCTGCTTCAAAGTCCAGCGCGTTTGCACTGAAGGTAAATATTTCATAGCGTGTAAATAAGGAGCACTTCAGCCTCACATGCTGTCATGCACGTAATTGAGAAGCAGGAGAGATAGGGGAAAATTATTGACAGAAAATAATGAAAATATAAATAATTTAAAATAAAATATATTTATATTTTAATTTTTTTTGTTCGTGTTGTATGCAAAAATTGAAAAACTACAGGAAAACCTTAGTGGGCGGTGTAAACCACGCCAGTGCGATTTTTAGACAGCTGGACCCAAACGCACATAGGTGAGCTGGTAATTTATTCACTGTTAGTGTGTTACATACAGTGAGGGACAACAGCTTGGTGGCCAGCTGTAAGCAGCGTATTGGTCCACCTTCGCAGCGCAGTACTAAAACGGGTGCGTGTGGCATGTATTGAAGACGCTGATAGGTTTCGAGAGGTGTCGCGCCAGATGTGTACCCACTGATGACGCAACGGGCGTAAATAGTGGGCCGGCAGTTTGTGGTGGCGTCGCACAGTGGGCCAGCTTCAGGGCAGCAGAGTTATGTGGAGACATCGGTGCGGTGAGTTCACTGTCGAAGGTAGTTGTTCTGTTGGAAAATCGCTCGAATGAATGCGGGTACTAGGCATTAGAGACAATGTCTCTAATGTGCCACGGCGTTGTTCACTTGCAGGTCCCAAGGAGGATCAGGCGAATCATCTTCACTGTTATACTATGATACTGTGTGTCACATACCGCCGTTGGCCGGGTGTAACAAGAAGCCTAGTGCATCCGACAAGACGAGACGTTGTAATTGTCGACAGTCCACTCCCAGATGTCGTGTGTTCACTGCAATCAAAATTGTCGACGTAGTAACGTGTAGGAGTGGTTTACTGCAGAGTGTCACCTCAACTACGGAAAAGACTTCCTCGGCACTCTTCAAGCACTTTCTGTAGGAGCACACGACCTTAGCATACGGAGCGCTGACCAGTTTCTCAGAGTCCGACATTCTCGGTCTCAGGCGCTGGGCCATAACTATCTTCTGTCAATCTCTTACTTCATCGGCCCATTCATCTCTTCTCACCACATCGCATCAGATGCTCGCAGCGCCTCTGAATGGTATAGAAACTCGGGGTGGGCAGAGGTAATTAATGAAATTTTTATTTACCAGCGTACTACGGCCGTCTTCACGGCGTGATTGCAACGATAGATATAGGGCGAAACTCAAATTCGTCAGGGACGTGTGTAGTCTTAAAATACTAGTATTTAGTTAATCAATGGCTTATAGTTAAAAATAGCCCTATGAGAAATTAGGCAGGAATGAAAATTGCGCTGTCTTGCAGGTATAGTAATTCGTGTTACTACTCCACGCTCGATTTGAATGGCTAACAGAATTATTTCATTCACAATTAATTACGTTGCCAGTGAACATGTTAAAGCACGGTACAATCTATTTCCTGTGGAAACGGTAGTAGGTGACGCCGAGAACTGCTGACTGGAAGGAACACCGCGGCGGAGCGGCCGAGCTCACTGAGGTGCTATGCTGCGATGCGCGAGGCCGTTCCCCGTCGGGGGTTCGAATCCCCCCTCGGGCATGGATGTTTATGCTGTCTTTAGTATAAGGTAGTTCATAAGTAGTTTGTAAGTTTAGGGACCGATGACCCACTGGTTAAGTCCCGTAAGATTTACAAAAATTTGAACATTTTGAACTAAAAGGAAGAACAAAATTAGAGGCAGTAGAAATGAAATAAAGGTCAGTCTGACAAAAACGGTGACTTAAAAATGAGGCTATATGGAATGACGGTTAAGAATGTAAATAAAGTGGTGGCATAACGCAGAAGGTGTGGGTAGCTGCAGAGTACTGTAGAGCCATCTGGTAGAGGGCAGTGGATGTTGACAGGCGCTGGCAGAGGTCGGCAGGCAGTGGCCGGCCGGACTCGCTTTTCCGCCTGCTGCTGTCAGGAGTGTTTTGGCAGCTCTGGATTTACGCGCGCGACCGCTTAATGGCGTAACGCGGCTTGGGGGTGGGGGGGGGGGCGGTGTGGGAGGGGGTTGATCGATTGAGGAGGCGAGCCGAGGCCAGGCCAGGGCAGTGCGGGCCGCTAGCTCTCTCTCTCGCTCTCGCTATGTACATACCGTGCAAAAGTCGCCTCCCCTTGTCGTATCTCTTGCCTGACGAGTTCCGCCTCACTGCGCACTCATGACACTCTCCTACAAATGCCTCTTCCGTCTTTCTCTTCTAGTTGATTTTTCAGATAAAACTTTCCTCCCTGCTGCACTGCCTCGGTTATTTGCAGTAATGTTAACCGTCTGAGATCCGTAATGACTGAACATTACATTGAAGACCGCAGAGCTGTAAAAATATAGTCGCTCGGTGAACGTGTTGTACCATGAAGGCGTGGGTGGAATCATAGTTTTTCCGAGACCTACGTCGCTCAGATTTTGAACACAGAATTGAAATAGTAAATATCAAAAGGTATTTTGAGAAATAGTTCCTGTGTGCATAGTAAACGCCAGATGCCAGTTTTCGCGACAGCGAAGAAAACACTATGTGGAGGAGAAATGTTAACTAGCAGTTGTCAGAATTGGCAGAGCTGTCCACTAAAGATACACGCATCTTTTTCTTCTACCGGGTGTCACATTACGGGTTATATAAACTTCGTTATTAACCTCAAAATAACTGTTTTATTTACTTTTCAGCAGTTATTTCAGTATGAAAATGCACGAAGACAACAGTTGTACGCAATTGTTATTTATCGTTACTATGGATTACAAATCTGTCCAACCGTGAAACAGCGTACGGTCCATTGAAATGTTCGCTGAAAGCCTTCCAGAGCTGCTTCGACCGTTCTGCGCAATTCTGAAGTGTTTTGGAAGCCAACCTTTTGAGACCCACGTCGTCGAGCGCCGACATGTTCTCTGCGAAGGCAGTCTTCTGGCGCTTTGAATTCTCCGCAATATATGAATAATACTGAGCATGTGAAAGTAGCCTTAATACGCAGAAGCTAGCGCTACACATTTTTATTTTCGAAGCGAGCCCCGACGTAGTGGCACTATGTGTAAACGCCAAATGTCTCTGACGAATTTGCCGGGCGACACAGCTGCCCCTTGAATAAAATTTGGGAATAATGCTGGGGTATTTCGAAACGTTTTTAAGATAATGAATTTGTAGAACTCGTATTCTAGCACCGGGCACCGAGCGAGGTCGCTCAGTGGTAACACAATGGAGTCGTATTCGGAAGGATGGTGGTTCAAATCCACCTCCAGCCATCCAGATATAGGTTTTCCGTGATTTACCTAAATGACCCCAGGGAAATGCGGGGATGGTTCCTTTCAAAGGGCACGACCGATTTCCTTCCCCCAACCTCAACCAAAACTTCGAGCGTAAGCTCCGCGTCTAATGACCACGCTGTCGACAGGACGTTAAACCCTAAGATTCCTTCCCCTGGTGTTGCACTTCATTTCCTTCTAGGCTACGACAGTTCCAGCGCTGCGATTGGAGTACATGTCAGTTTGTCGAAATAGCGGAGTTACCGCAGAGACTTGCTATGTGGGCTGACTTCTATGAGGTAGTGAGCTGAATACATATGGAGGACGTCGTTGAATGAGGTATGAGCAAATCAGAGGATTCAGTTTTTGTAGTGAGCACTAAATCTGCGCTACCTATGCAGTAGATTCATTAAATATGATTCCATACAGACTATAACTTCTGTACGGAACTGTAGTCTTTCTTATGGGAGAGGATCCATAATAGTTTTGGTGGTTGTTCCTTGGTTTCCAGTGCCTGCTGAGGTGGGAACCACAAAATCGTTTGTAGCAACGGTCACTTCATGACGTTGACATTACTTGGCAATATTCTCAGGATATCGCCACTGACCAGTCCGTTTTATCAACATTCGAAACGTTTTTCAGATTTTGTTATTTGTGTCGAGAAAATGGTTCTTTCCTCTATCGATACTTAACGAAGAAAATCCAGGATTAACGTCCGTCGGCTCCAGGGTAATTAAATTTATAGTGTTACTATTATTTTCTTTGACGGAATACTACTGAAAGCAATCTGGTGCTCGGCTGAGAGAGATACGTGATCTCGATGGAAGAGTCGTGCACAAAGTGACAACATCCATCAGAAATTATCGTCGTAGTTGGCATTGCTGTTAGGGGACCGGCGTCTGCGTTCTTGTGTTCTTTTCCCACGTTGTCTAGGTAGCTTTTTATGTTGAGCTTTAAGTCAAAAACAGCGTCACGTGTCGAGGCAGCCAAAGCACGGTGCAGAAATTATCCGGGCTGTATTTGAGAATGACAGTGCTCGGGAAATCCCATAAAAATTTACACAATATTTCATTTCTTTTCGAGGCTTATTGTCGGTGCCACCAAATGCAAAATAACGAAAGGAAAAAGTCTGTCGCTTACATTTCCAGTGAACCTACATTAAAAATTCAATATTAGGAATGACATTGTAATTTTACTTGTTTACTACTAATGCCATTAGCAACATATGTTGCTGACCACTAAATGTACCTGCAAAATTATATCATTGTTCGACAAACACTTTGAAGACTATAAGACATAAATACTGAGATGAGTGAAAAGTAGCGCAAATTGCGAAAGCTGTCGCTACTGTTTGGTAAGTGTGCGTGAACGCAGCCTGGGGTCCGGGGCAGCCGGGAGAGCACGGCGGGCCGCGCCGCGCGCTGACGCAACGCGCGGTCGATGCTCGAGTGTGCGGCGCCGCGCGGACCGCCCGTCAAAGCTGTCGCGGCTCGCCTTTCTTACTGCCGCACGCCTCATGTGCAGCTAGACGGGGTCGCCACAACAGATAGTCAAAAAACTAAAAAGTCAAACTATTCTGGAAAAAGGTAGCTCGTTGTTGCTCTTTCCTCTGCCACTGACGACACTCATCACGCCATCAACAAGAGGTGGGATGCAAGGTGGAGAGGAATATGTTTATCTGTTGTTCCCAAGCTGTACAGTGGCGCATATGGTTATACGGACAGACTTGTAGTATATTTCCCTTGGTATTAGAGATTTCAGTGATAACAAAGCACAGACATAAAGTTTCTGTAAGGAATGTAAAAACTACATGTATGTCGATGTTATTTCGTAAGATCACCGAACATAACATAAAATGTAATCAAATGAAAAACAGTTATTGGGACACACATTTTTCTACTGATGGTTAAAGAGGTTCAGTATCTGATAGGACTTTTATCTCAGACGATTTGGCGTGCTCCCTGGTGATATTTTCTGTCCATGTCGTTGAAGTCTATTTCCGTGTTCTTTAGATGTGGCACTTGGTTTCCGTACTTTCTTGACAAGTTTTCCCCATTGATTCTCGATCACATTTAAGCCTGACTACTAAAGGTGAGGATGAATCGGCTTTGGACAGTTAAACAGTAAAGTCCTCACAGTCCTGGCCATATGTTTCGGTTCATTATCTGGATGAAACTTACATGTTCACTAATCACCATTTTTCGGCACTCTTTTTTTATATTGTCCTTCAGAATTCTAAAGTATTGAAATTTATTCATTTTACCCTCAATAAAAACCAATTCACCGACATACACCCACAAACCATTACATGTCCACCGCTATAATTCGCAGTTCCTTTGCCGGCCGCGGTGGCCGAGGGGACTGAGGCGCTCCAGTCACGGTCTGCACGGCCACTACGGTCGGGGGTTCGAATCCCCCCTCGGGCATGGATTTTTGTGCTAGTTTGTAAGTTTAGGGACTGATGACCCCATAGTTAAGTCCCATAAGCTATACAAACATTTGAAACATCACAGTGCCTTTAGATTTTGCTCTTCAAGCTCAGTATTACAACGCTGCCAAATCGTTATTCTTCCATCTGACTGAAACGTGTTAAATATTCTCTCGTTTGCAAATATAACGTCAATCTACCAAAGATTGTCTTCTCCAACATGTTCTTTGGGAAACCGCATAATTTCTCTGACTTAGTTATGAAGGGCTTCCGTCTTGCAATGCGGCCGTAGACGTTCTCTCTTCTGAGCGCACTCCATATTGTTTCGGGATGGACTTCCTTTCGAATCGCTTTAGCTAACTCGGTACTGAGTTTGGAGCGCTTAACCTGGATTAACGTTTTATTTTTCTGATGATATAACACTTTCCTCACGGAAAACTTTGTTGGACGTCCGGTATGCGGCAGATGGTCAATCCTATCTCACTCCCGGAATTTACTGATTACATCAGAAACAGAACTTTTTTCTTCTTTTTTTCATTTGTAACCTTTCAGCAATTTTTGACACTTTCGCCTTTGACATGATGAGAAATCACTAGATTCACTCATCTGTTCCTCCGCGGCCCATCGTTACTTCGGGTGTACGCAGCCAGGGCTAACGAGAAAGGTCGTTGCGCGCACGTCACCTCACGTCGTCAGAGAAGGCTTGAGACAACACGATCGCTAGCTAGCTGGCTAGCTATTGGGGCACATCCCGCTGCCTCATAGCGGCCAGCCAGTCAGCTTCTCTGATGACGTGAGGAGACGTTCGCGCCACGGCCGTTCTCGTTGGCCACGTACACAGCACACTGGCTCGCCGAAAGTTCGCCTTGACACTGTCCGAGCCTCCTATGCGCGATAACAGTCAGTGTCAGAATAATTGTTCAGGGCCACTGATTCTCTCCTTTTTAATCTGTTAGACCGGAATATTAAGAACTAGTTTATGTATACAATATTTCCCATAAATCATGGGCTAGGGTGTCGCTAACGCTACCTATTATTGTGTCCGAGTAAGTATGACACTCACTGTGTGTAATAGCTGCATGTTATTACAAATTACTCGAAAAGTCAGTCTTGTTATTTCAATTGGAGCAGCTACTTTGGTACTCACGGAATCTCTTTCGAGGCAACTTCCACTACAAAAACGGAAGACGGATTGTGTCGGAAAAAGACACTGGACCATCTGAGTATAAGGAAAGCTGAAAGAAAGAGGTTAGTCATAAATCGTAAAGGTAGGAAGAATGATGTAGATGAATGACCAAAATACTGCCTCTGTGCATTGGTCTAAAATGCTGCGTCCCACATAAAGGTTTCCAGGTGCAGTGATTAATATAGAAATGTTGAAGCTCATTGATGTCAACAGATTCGATGGATTGTGATTTTAAGCCGTTGCATTCTGTGATTTGCATGGCTGTTGTTGTGACGTGTTTTTTTTTTTTTTTTTTCCTTTATATTGGGGGGGAGGGGAGGGGATGGGGGGGAGGGTAGATACATTATATGGAGTTCCTTTCCACAGTAGAGCATCGTGTGCAGTTCTCTCCTAGAGCTCGCCACCAGATTCTATGCTCCGATTATGGCCACCCCTCGCTATGTTCGCAGCATTCTCTCTTCTGTCTAGACTTTCTGCTATTCGTGCTCTCACACATAATAACGTTACCTCCCTCGACTCTCGATGTGCGGTTTTCATAAGGAAAACTCGCACACGCGGACACGTGATATCTTTGTCATAAAAGTACCCAAGTACGCACGTGAATACAGCGTACTCTGTGCTTTATAATAACGATGTTTCGGTTAGGATACCTCATTCGGTGTTATATGTATACTATGTAATGTAATGTTCCAGTGCTGTAAGTTGTGCATAAAGTTGACGTGTCTGCCTTGATATCGCATCTAGGTGTCGAATGAACAGTTTAAACTGACTTGCATCTGTCTGAAACCTGTCGAAGCCCCATCCAAATTAGTTCTTTGTACGTTCATAACGATGCTTTCGCGTTCTACGCCTGCCAAGTTAGAAACTATAAGAGAGATGAATTGCTACAGTAGATTTTATTTACGCATGAAGGTGAGAGAGAAATAGTTTACTCTTTAGATCAATACTTACATTTGCAAATATACTCGTATTATGGGACCAAAATGAAAAATTCAAATCATTTGAGTAGTACTATTTCATAACTTCCAAACTGATTCCTCCATGTTTTAAAACAAAGAGGTATTAAAACAGAATTTAAGTAAATATTATAGCTAGTAAATTTAAAAGAAATGGGAATCATCAATTGTTTCGGAGCGAAAGAGGGAATATATTAGCCTTTGCCGACTCTCCCTCCAGAATGAAGATGCGACGGTAACGAGAGTAAGTACAGCTTGTTGCCGCTTCCAGTCAGTAACCGTCTGCTCTCTCTCTCTCTCTCTCTCTCTCTCTCTCTCTCTCTCTCTCTCGTGCGCACGCCCAGCCACCCACACGCCTCCCCCCTCCTACACACACACACACACACACACACACACACACACACACACACACACACCACGCACCCATCAACGAGCTGCCGATCACATTACGGACGTGCATTAAAACTCGTTGTGCTTGCCTACCTAACGTGGAGGATAACTGCGTTATTTTAAACCCACGGTGATGAACCGATAATTATAATTTGACCAGGCCAGTATGCTGCAGTCGCCAATCCCAGTCTCTCATTACTATCGAGCGAAATGCGTGAGTGATAAAAGATTGGACTCGGCAATTCTGCCACTGTTACTTGTTGCTGGAGGCTGTACTCTTCTTCGGTGAGACTCGGACATACACACGATTTTATATGTGGCATCTGCGGCCCTCTTTTGCTCCGTAAGCGTGTTGTTGGCCATAGCGCGGCCCATTTAATTACGTAACAGGTGGTGGTCTAATCAGGGGTTATTTAACACAGTTTTACGAGTGAAGAAATATTTTGTGAATTTGCCTAAGGGAACTAGTTTCGGTAGGATTGGAAGTTCACCATCGAACCGTCTCCACCATTGCTTGTTTCGGTCACGTGATGAGAGCTATTAGAGAACGGAGTCCATCTACGAGCTGTTTCAAATACTGAATAAACAGACTGAGAAGTAATGCTCAGTGTTGCCTGAAAACACTACATCCATACTCTGTGAATTGTCAGGAAAAAAAAAAAATTAAAAACTACAAAAACGATTATTTGCCGGTTTCACTAAAAATACTGTTTGGAAGCGTCATGCGCCGCTGCAAAGTGTGTTTTTAAATTTGATGCAAGATGTGCACCTTAGTTGGAGAGAGGCTGGGAAACATTAATCCGGCTGCTAGCAGACAGGAATCGCTGGGTGGTTGCTTCCGTGCGGGCATGAGGTTGAGTAGTTGCACTTGCTCTGACAGGTGTATGACGGAGGAGAGCCAAGAAGCTGGACGGCGTTTTCTGTGATCTTTCTAAACAGTTTCAGCCGTATTCTGAGGAGGTTTGCGCCATACCGCCTCCCGTCGCTGTTGCCACAGCTGACAGTCCGGCTTGTACTCACAGCGAGAGGTTGCGGGATACATCCCACCGATTTGCCTCAAGCTGCAGGAAAATATTTCCCGTCACGATGTAATAGCAGCATAAGCGAGTTAGAGTAAATTAAATGCGCAGTCGGTAAGAGAACAGATAGCTCACTTTGCCGACGAGGTTCGATGTACTTTACTACCTAATTTTAGTTGATTTCGTATTACTCCTTGCAAAGGTAAAATTTTAAGTATGAAATTTAAATCTACTTTAACATTTATTTGCAATTAACCACTGCATTTGGTTTAGTTATAATTAATGAATTAAAATACCTTTTGTAAACAGTTAATTTACTGTAACACAGTTAAGTTTGGAATAATATTATATCCGAAAATTCTAACAATTGGTTGTTTGCAGAACTTGTATTATATGTATAGGATTACAATTGTTAAAAACATCCCAAGTAGATTTCATGAATGCATTTTTTGAGTTCGAACATTTTTTCGAAGTATGCTTCAGTGCAAACCATACTTCATTCAAGTTGGTAGATAACTCTTCCGTCATCTTTAATTCAAGCCAGGCGTTCCAAATCACAGGGCGGGGGGGGGGGGGGGGGGGAGAAACGGGCCGCAGTGGAGTGGATGAACGCTCTAAGGCGCCTTGCCATCTCTCTTGACGATGAGTTTTGTCGTTGTAGGAATTTACGAGCACTTAAATGTGTGTGTTAATTTAAATTTCGTAATTATCCCGGACAAACTTCGCTTACCAACTATGCTACGGCAACGTTTAACTTATTCGCCAGTACTACGAATACACTGTAATCGGAAAAATTTCGCGTGCATTTCCTGTTTCCGTATGGCCCACCCAGGCAGATATTTCTCAGTCTGAGCCATATCGTGAGACTCATCGCACGATCTCCTCTGGTTCAGCCGACACTGGTAATTTTGTTCACGGCACGGCGAACGGTTACTGACTCCAGAGCAAGGGCTGTGCGCTGCAGCCATTGCCCCAGAGCTGCAACTGAGAGAGAGAGAGAGAGAGAGAGAGAGAGAGATTCACACTTTATAAATTTGTATTTGGTGTAATAGTAAACGGAAAAAACCTTACTGTAGAAAATTTGCAGATTGCAAGGTGACAAAAAATTATCAGTTCCTGCTAGACCAAAATTCTTAATATGGCACTTGGCACTGCTGCTTTGTGATTTATACATTTGCATCCACACATACATATTCCACGAAGTACGTCAAGAGGTGGATTAGCGGTAGGAGTGGCAGGAAAAATTACGAACACAATGGAAGCAACTTTTATACGATTCAGTCCATTCCGTGACATACTGACACAGAAATGTAATACATTTCAACTCATGTTTAAGATGTCGTTTGGGATGTATAAGGGGACTTGAACCAAGTCGATAGAACGTAGAACGACCGTAAATATTGAGGAAGTAACGAAATCTAGTAGGGCGGACGTTAGTATACTTGTGCCAATGCTACACTGGCCAAAACCATTTAGTTATCTGTTGATATAAAAAAAAAAGTTCAAATGTTTATTAAGCTTATGGGACTTAACTACGAGGTCATCAGTCCCTAAACTTACAAACTACTTATCAACTAGCTTATACTAAAGACGGCACAGATATCCATGCCCGAGGGGAGATTCGAACCCCCGACCGTAGTGGCCGTGCAGACCGTGACTGGAGCGCCTCAGTCCCCTCGGCCACCGCGGCCGGCCGGTTGAGATATCTAGGTTCTGAAGTATTGTCATCGGCAGAGTGAGCTGAAATGATTACACGTGTTTTTGACAGTTGTAAAGAGTGGAGACAACATTACGGAAATTGAGATAGTTGTGATAACAGAAAGTTTGTTGCAGATGGGCTCAGAGTTGACTCGGTTTACTCTAGGAAACGGTGCCAGAAGATGGGTTCAGATAGTGTACTGAGCAGCTACTGCAATGTAAAATCAACGTGACTTACCCGATGGTATGGGAGTGAGACTATAGGAAGGCTGGAAGCGGGACAGCCACAGAGGGAGGTGGCTGCAGCTATCAGAATAATTTCGAGAACGAGGAGACGATTTCAGACAATAGGAACCGTTAAAAGAAGGCAAGGCCGCGGTCGTAGAGAGGTGACGGCCCGTCGAGCCGGGGAGCGGAAGACAGCGCGGCTACAACGCATGCTGCAGGCGGCAGCAGCAGCAGCAGCAGGAGGCAGGGAGCGGAGCCGCGATTAGCCGGCGCGGCACGGCAATGGGCGCGCCATTGGCGAGCCGCGGGCCTGCCGGCCTTTTATTTTCTGGCAGCCCGAATCAAATTTGTCTGCCGACATGAAAGGGACGGCCGCATCGATCCCCTGCACCCCGTACACTGGCCGCGGGCCGCGCGGCTGCCAGCGGCGGCAGCGGCCGCCTTACTCAAATACATTCAGGGGCCCAGTAGCACCAGGGGGTGGTCAAGTTCCCAACATACCGCACACTGTAAGATTAAAGTAATGGGCAGGAGGCGCTACCACCGTAGTTTGCCATATGTTGACAGTTCGAGCAGAGCAGGAAGCGTGCCTAACCGGCTAAGGCGAACACTCACCCGAAGCGCGAAATCCGGTTTTCGAATCCCAGTCCAGCACCAATTTTCAACTTCGCCACTGAATTTACTTCAGTCCCGTTCAACTGTCGATGTGGTTCAAAATTTCGAATTGATCAATTTACAGCCTTTAATGTCAACCGATGTCGAAAGAACGGACACCATATAAATAATTGAATTAGTGATCGTGTATGTAGCCAAGCAACTCTGATTCGCATCTGTGATCAGGGCGAAGACTACCCACCCTATTGCACAATTACACGTGATGACATGCGGAAGCAGAATGGACTGCTATACCTCGTGAGCGCCTCGATTCAATACCGAGGCTGTGTTTCCAGTGATATGATCTCTGTGCTACATGTTATCTCTCAAACTATTTTGGCTACGATCTCTTACGCCCATCTTTGGGTACCCAGCAGTCTACGTCAGTGTCGAATTCGTGTTAAACATTCTTACATCTTACAGGACAGTTCATTCCGAGATTGGTGATGTCAGACAGGTATTGCTTTAACAAGAACCTGCCATCGCAGTAGATCTACACATAGACTCTTTGTCTCTGGGGTGGATGGTCGCCACTTTTGAAATCTTGCTGTAGATTAACACATTAGTGAGGCTAAACATGAACACACGGGTTCTACGCCCAACGGACATGAATGACAGAATTTTAGCAGCGTACCCATCCCATGATAAGATTTATTAAAATGCATGCAAACAAAAAGACGTTACAAGAATTGCACTCGCAGACGGCAGAACTAATCAGTGGGGCCAATTCGAGCTCTCTGAAGTTGCATACCACAATCAGCGATTTTAGTGAATCATAAATATAGGGCAAGGGGGGGGGTCAGATCAAGAGGAAATAACCATTAATTCATCATATTCACCCTTAAATGCTATGATGTCAATAATACCAAAATATCACCTAGTGTACCACATTACAGATCAATTCAAGAGCTTATTCGCCTAAATAAAACGTTCTCGGAGAAGGCGCACAGGAGTATAAAAGATAAATGAATACGTAGATATTCCTCAGAAGAGAGCTGGCTACACTGTTTTAATGAAACGCGTTGAAGTTCCTTTTGACGATATACCAACCACAAAGACTGAAAACAGACTCTGACGGAACGAAAGCCAACAGCTGTAATTAGGAATTGAAGGAAGTTGTGCCTATTTCCGCCTTGCTACCGAAATTAAAGATTCATCAGAAACTTTGAAATGACAGTGGCGCAACTTCGATTTAATCACGAGAGATTCCTGCAACGCCTCTACCGCCTCAGCGAAGTCACTGCCTTTTAATGTGAAATCCGCAGAGGCGTAGGTTTTAATCACATTTTCTTCGGCTGCGACAGATCATTTCAAGAAGCCACGATACTGTTGGCATGTGGTGTATCCTCTAGTAGCACACTAACAGCGTACATTCAGACTCTTTCTGGCGACAGGTTGTGTACACGAATAGTTCTATTTCAGAAGAATTAATAATGCGCGAAGAGGTGTTTTCTTTTTTAAACATTATAATCTCTTTGATGAATAACTTCGATTTGTATTAAGAATTCATTTATGAAATTTAGTTTTAATTTCCTTGCATCGTGGACTTCAGGTTCAGTTATTGTAACGTGTAATTGCTATTATTTAATGGTTTTGCGCTGTAACACATACATTACTCATTAAGATTTGCTATTTAGGTTATTTGCAACGGCTTTAAATTTGTAGGAGATGTCTGGCCTGCACTTCAGTGAACATGAACGAGTATCGGAGATCAGTGTAGGGAAATTATTGCCGTTTAAGCTTCATCACCTTGCAAGAACACACTTATATTTGTCTGTTTTGAGTTCAATTTGCTTTTTGTTGACTTCCGTTGCGTGAATGATTAAGTAGTCTGAGGAGGATGTAATATTCGTGACAGAAGAATGTACAGATTTTTACATTCTCCCCTGCGCATTCGGAAACTAGAAATGATCGGCTTTGCCTTTCCTGCCACAAGACGCGACTGAAGGAAGCCTCACATATTTGAAGTTTTTATGTTGGCCAGTCATATAAAAGCCGCGGCCGAGCGCATTGAGGCTCTATGCTACGATGCGTGAGGCCATCCCCGTTGGGGATTCTAATCCCCCCTCGGGCATGGATATTTGTGCCGTCCTTAGTATTAGCTAGTTCATAAATAGTTTCTAAGTTTAGGGACTGATGACCCCGCAGTTAAGTCCCATAAGCTTTACAAACATTTGAACATTTGAAGTCAGGCTGAAACCGGTGGTTTTATATATTTTATAATACCATAGTGTATAAAATTGCAAATATTGAGAGAGATTGTTGTCTTTGTTTTTTGCTGTTATACTAGCTGTGAACAAAATTATCTTCATATAAATAATAAGAATGGGTGCAATACATTGTTTGATGAAATCTAATTTGTTGAAGTTACGCTAAATTTATATCAACATTTTTTTATATTATCGTTGTTCTGAAATTTTTCTATATATTGTGTTCTTATAGACTTGGTGTTACAGTAGTACTCCTGTTTCTCTCGTAAATATGGATCGTGGGACCAATAACCTCCTCTCCAAAATCAACCACCCAACTGTCAAAGAGGAGTACAACATAAATGCCGAACAAAAACGAATATCCATGTTCACAGAATGTATGCCATTAACTGCGAATGAATAGATTGGTAGAAAATGGTTGAAGGGGTCAGAGGTCTCATTGGGGACGTGATAAAGACTAAATTCATTAGATGCTTCCATATATCGACGGAGGAGCGAATAAGGACAGCCTTTATATGCCTTTTTGTTACAACAGTACGGTACACTACCTTCCCGTAAGTACGCTCGTGTGAATGTGTATGTATTATGCTTATTAAAATTTACAAATATTTATAGATTTCGTTACTGTCGTCTCTAGTAGATGTATCTGCATTGCTTATCGCAGTTATTTTAGTTTTCTTAATCATCATAACCAAATAAATAATAATTTGCCTCGCAACATCGCTGTCAGCTGTGTAACGAATTATATAACAGGTTTTGTAAGGTACCATATTGAACAGGTTGTGTTTTATCACATTTCATGAATCGAGGTTTATTGACATTATCTTTCTGATAAGTACTGTAGCAAAATTCTTGGAGTGTTTGGCATGTCAGTTGAGACATCAGTGATTATCTGACACACACAGCAGGCCACTCATTGTCTCAACATCTCTATTGTCCCACGTACTGTCAGAGCAAGAGCTCCACGCATGAATGGTGCATTGTCACGGTTCAATCCATGTGGACTCCTTCGTCAGTAATTTTGTAGGCAGTGAAACTAAATCCTTAAGAAGAGGGATTTGACTATGAAAATTACTGACAAACGTTGAACAGAACCGGCTGTCGACTGAAGAGAGATGAACAGATTTTTAGATAGGATTGGTAGGCAGCATGTGGAAAGCATCAGCCGACATACGTGCAGTGTTTTGGATTCATGCTTGACGAAGGCTTTAGTCTGATAATCTGTCAGTGTACTATCTTCACACATTTCACACTTGCATGCCAGCTCACGCATATTTCTTACGTTACTACATTTTGCGTACATGATAATCATATACGAATATCGAAGTTTCCAATCGTTGTTATGATTGAAGTCATATCGAATGAAAACCGCGTGGTAATTAATAGCGGAAGTAAATCAACCTGGCGTTGGCATGATTGTTTGGCAACAGAATATATTGGCACGGCACCATTTAGTTTCAAATATTGTCTCTAATTCTATCCAGGGGGGGGGATGGGAGGCTAATGATTACGAATATTTGTGGCATCTCAAAGGTATTGTAATTAATTGACGATACAATTCGCCCGAAAAGCGATCGTTTTGACATTTCTAACTTGTCGTTGGTAGGCGACTCTTACCATATCTGATATCGAAAGAGAGGAGATTAAAGTATATCTGCCCCATTCGTCAGCGATTCGCCTGTCATGTCAACACCTCCTAGAGAGAAGGCCGCGGCGGTCTCGTGCTACGTCAAGCAGAATAGGTTGCGCGCGCATAACTGGGGCACGGCTCATTATGCCGAAGCAGCGAGCCAGTTAGCTATGCGCGCGCAACCTACTTTGCCTGACGTCACACGAGCGCCGCGGCTTTCTCTCTAGGTGGTGGTGATGGTCATGTGCGATGGAGTATCGCAGATACTTAACATTTCGAAAAAGAAACGCTAGAAGAAAGCCTGTTACTCGGGTAGCTCCAGTCTCCAGAGGACAAGTGAGTTCTGTCACTTCCCCAGTGCTTTGTGTAAATTTAGTTGGTGTGTAATGTAAGGTTTACTGCCTAACGCTGTCGTTTAGAAAAGTGTAAATACGTGTAGGACGTCAGGTCAGGGCTCGAGATGTGAAGCAGTGACATCGACACTATTGCGCCGAGAGCGGGCTACGGCTCACCTCTACTGGTGTCGTACAGACAGGGGCATTTCACTAACAAAGGTGCGCTTCGTGCGAGGGTTAGGCTCTTGAGGCGCGGGATGAAAACGACGCTAAGCACCTCGACGTTTGTCCTCCGGTACGGCGTCGACCGCGCCCGTATCTGCGAGGCCGACCGGCTACGGGAACGTACTGCACCGTTTAGAACAGCTTCTTGCATTGGACGACTTCGGAGCAGGCGATCGCCGGATGTGACAGCAATCTAGTTGCTACGACGTACAACACAGAAGCTATGTGGACTAGGTAGGAAGTCGCGACTCACCGGTGACGAGCGTGAGGATGCCGAGCGGCATGACGAGCACGGCGACCATGAGGTCGGTGATGGCGAGCGACATGAGGAAGTAGTTGGTGACGTTCTGCAGGCGGCGCTCCCAGGCGATGGCCAGGCAGACGAGCACGTTGCCGGCGGCCGTGGCCAGCACCAGCAGCAGCGCCAGCAGCGCCCACCAGTTGGCGCCGCCGCCGGGCCCCGCCGCCTCAGCCGCCTCCGCCTCGGCCGATGCGTTGCGCATGCTAGCCCGCCATGGCCACCTGTTGTGTGCCGCGCGCCGCCCGCTCACCCGTGCGCCCGCTGCGGGATAAACGCCCAGTTGCTTTCCGTCCACGAGCACGCGTCCCTCTACCTGTTAACTCTAAATACAAATTACACAACACGATTCAAGTCACAAATATCCTTGATTGGTTATATACGGATCGAGGCATTTGTTCACTAGGCAGTTTCGCTAACCGCACGGATTTATGCTGTCTATATGAACCTCTTGTACAGCATTGCAAACACTCTCCAAATCAAATATAATAGAACCTCTACTACACAGAACGAAACTGGTACTGCCGGGCTTACACGACATACATTGGCATTGGGGCCCCGTTTAAACTTCTAAGTATCTCTGGAACAAGAATAAGTATTTAAAAACGACGTTCACTGACCTGAACACACAACAGGGGCTTATGAATGTAAGGACTATGGGACATTCTAAAACGTAAACAAATATTATGTTCACCACATTTTTTAAATGTACACTCCATAGTTTTGTAAAGCATTGATAACATCGCAATACGTAAATATAAATTACATGCCGAGAAACTGCGAAGCGTATTTAATGCTTGAAATAAATGAAGCGCACGGACAACGCACGATAACGGGCAGCGTGAGATTCGCGCTCGAATTTCGGGACGTGCGCTAGCTGCGTGTTGTTTATTTCGAGTGTCACATTAGTATAGCAGTTTCTCGGGATGTAATTAATGTATTCGGATGTGACCAGGGCCGTTCTTATCGATTTTTCATGCAACTGATCGCATAAAATATGGGCAGTACATTTACAAAACTGAAGTATATGTTGAAAATAATGTTTGTTATAGGTCTCGTAGTACCCTCCCCCCCCTCACCGATCAACGTCCGTTCATGCCCATGAAAGTCGTTTTACAATATCTATTGCTATTGCATACCAATATGGGGTGAAAAGTTGAAGTGGTACGCTCTTTATAGGTATTACAGAAGTTCGTGGGTTGCGAACGTCTAAGAATAATTTCATTTAATTTCTGCAAAGACACACATGCCTGACAGCACCTCGTTTTATTGTGTGTAGTTTAATTTAGAGAAGCTTCGCGTTGTTGTTAGAGGTTTGGGAGGATATCGAGTAGACTGCGTCAGAGTTGAGGATTTGGACAGAGGAGGAAGGCGTGGTAGGTAAATCGGTGGCAATGATCGCAGCCGCCGTGGCGGGGTTCAGAAGTCGCCAGCGCCGCAGGAGAAGTGGCCCTGCTCCATCCTGCACTGTGGAGTACTCCAAGAAACGTGCTCACATTTCTGGCTGGCGCCAGCCTCGAGAATTAGGTAAAATTGATAAATATCTTATTCCGGTTGTTACTCGTAATGCACCAGCGTTCCTCTTCGTTTCCCCGTTGTTCTGTTCCTCCCCTCTTTGTGTTTGCCTCCTCTATCGCTCCATCAGGGAGCACGGACATTAAATGGGGTAGGAGGGGATCGTAGATAACGAAACAAGCGATTCACTAATTACGAGTGAATCTGCATGCAGTGTATCAAATGTCATGTGTCATGTACCACGAGCCAAAGGTATTACGTCTCGCAGCTTACCACCGACATCTGCAGTGTAACACTCACCGAGCTAGGTGGTGCAGTGGTAAAACAATGGAGTCGTATTCGGAAGGACGGTGGTTCAAATCCACCTCCGGCCATGAGATTTAAGTTTTCCTCGATTTCCCTAAATACCTCCACGCAAGTGCCTGGATGGTTGCTCAGGGAGACCTTATCCAAACAATCCGAACGTGAGCTCTGTCTCTTCGTTAAAAATGTAAAACAACAGAGAGGTTGCTGGTAGAACAAATACTGGCAAACCCCTTGCAGATTTGAGCTGCTGTCGACCGATAGCACGACGTGCAGGTGTAGAGGTAGGCTGACTGTGGCTTTAGGTCCTATATTCCGAGCAGAAATACAATTTGGCGGCCGGCATATTCAGTTAGGCAGCAGAGCAACGTAGCCGCAATTTCACTTAGCTACGACGGATCTTCACGTCGTAGTCAGTGTTTGCAGTTTGCGGATTCGAATATTGGAACTCCATTGTGGCGAACCTACCCCCCCCCCCCTACTGAAAGTTGTTTGCTCTGCCTACATTCTAAATTTATCCTTGCCGCGATTCAGGGTGTTTGGGACGCCACACGTTTCTGGTGGGTGCCGATATTACTTAGCATAGCCCATTACCCGCCAAGTGTGTGCTGCAGTGTTGTACCTTCATCTGGACGTTTATTAAACTGCCCTCCCGTAATTATATCACGTAAGCCGGGTGGGGGCAGCGCGGCAGCGTCCAGTAAACAGGGCGGCGCCGCAGTCTGGTCACGTAGGCGCGGGCTCGCCGTGGAAGCCGCCGGGAAGCGCAGCGCCTGCCTGCAATATCCTGCTGTGCGAGGAATAGGAACACCATCCAACTAAACGACCCCGTGATGTTCTTGTCAGTGCCTCTTTTCCCTTATTCACGTAATCCTACTGATGGCCTAGACTGAAGAACGGTACTGCGGTATCAGTAGGAACGAATTTCGCCGCCTGCGTCTGTCCAATATACAGGGTGTGTCAAAAAGAATGACTCGATTTTTGACTTGTGATAACATTAAGGTAAATGTCACTAGGTAACTGAAACAGTGCTAGACGTATTCGGAGTGGTCTAGAATTTCAGAAAAAAATCCTCTAGTTGTCGCTACGAGTGCTGGTCTGGAGCGTGCAGCCAGTATCGCACAACCGAATGCGTATTGTGTTATTGAATTTAATCGTCTTCAATCAACTCGACTCTATTTTATCTATCCGCAAGGTGGAAAACAACTTGCGCAGTTTCCTCAATGCCAACGTGCCACAACGTTGGACAGGGCGTGCAGGACCGCGAGACCAGGCTGACTTAACACCGTGTGATTTCCTCCTGTGGGGATATGTTGAACAGTGTGTTTACGTTCCTCCCTTACGTCGTGACATTGATGAACGAATAACCAGAATAGCAGCTGCTGTAGCTTCAGTCACAGAAGACACCTTACGCTCAGTTTGAGATGAATTCGGCTATCGGCTAGATGTCGTCTGTGCAGGGAGTCGTGGACATATTAAACATTTATGATGGACTTTCATAAACTTCTGTCTTTTGTAATTTAGTACGCAGTTTGTTGATGTTAAGCCCTTCTTCCTAATAAATAACTCTATTTAAAACCGGGTCATTCTTTTTTGGGACACCCTATGCTAAACAGCTGCATTATTGAGACACTGCAGCTTGAAACGTCGATTCTCTGCCATTCCTTTTGCATTTCGCTACACTACTCTAGCCGTACGACTTGCCTACATAGTCTGCAGCGACTGCTAACAGCGATTCCGGGCCTTCAGCAATGAGGAAGTCCTTACCTCGTGAGTCAGCTCACTGGTTAAATGCCATTTAGAGCAGTATCACACGAATCCCTCTCACTACTATCCACCCACGACCGTCCTCTCCAGTCACCTTTGTCTCCCACTCTGTAGCTGCTGAATTTAAATCGTCTCCTGTCTAAAAACGACTAAGAAATGGAACACCAAATCTTCCCATGAATGTTCAATCACTGCTGTATCAGACACAGGGGTCTGTAACACTATCCAATAACGAAGTTTGACATACCTCTATTCGTACCTTCATCCATAGTATTTTGGAATTGATATCTGCACGAAACTCACTAGACCTAGTCAATATTTTGTAGCTGTACACATGTCTGCGACACATGCTTTCATAATGTCTGTGAATGTAAATTGCAAACGAGATTTGGAAACTCATTTATATTAAAATTTGGGTCTAGCCAGCTATCACTAGCACTATCTGCAGCCCCTGCACCTATGCAGCCTACTGTTTCTACATAAACGTTTTATTTCGCAATTCTCCCGTGACTAATGCTCTTTTATATAATTTACCGGGCCTGTGAAACCATTTCCACACGTTATCTACATTCGTGGTAGCCAGGTCCCTTGTGTAGTGCATATCAGACCTTTTGAGAAGGGCCGTACAGTTCTCCATTCTATTACGGAGGTGAAGAAATGCGCAGTCAGGATTGTCACAGTGTCGACTGAGCTTCATATTTAAGTCTTCCATTCGAATTGAAATCTGAAACCGCGAACGGTTTAGGGAAGAATGCTGTTTCACATCGCATGTGGGGCTAGAGCTGTCTTGATGAATTCAACTAGCTGTCTGTAGGTACCGAAGACGGCTTCTGAACGCGAGCGCAGGCGTCATTGATGCCAACAATAGCATTCCTTCCTACCTTGCCTTTTGTTTCCCTGGTTGACTGCATCCCTCGCAGCTCTCAATTACAATAAACCTGATGTCGAGAGACCGGTTCCAATGTCCCGTGGGTGATGCATAGCTGCCAACTCTCCCGATTTAGGCAGGTATCTCATGATTTTTTACTTTTTCTCTCACCTCATGATTTTGCAATTATTTGTCCCGATTTTCAGCTTATATCCTGAAACCCAAGTTTCGTTTTATGGCCAATGGTCAAAAGTACTTTGTTCATTTATCAGTTTAATCTAAATACGTATCGAAATGCATAGACATTAGGAGTTGCGTGTGACTTCTATAACGTTTATTACTGCTCTTTCCGCGTATTTGCAAATACACTCGTAGTGTTACGATGGTGTGCTCTTTTTGAATTCGATGTTTTTTCATTCTACGTAAGTGAAATCACTACAGTGGTGTTTTAATCAATGGAAACCTTTTGAGTGGATAGTTAGGAGCATCAGTTTTATACGCGAATTTCAGAAAGGCAACTTTCGTGTAAACAGCTGTTTTACGCGACTATGGGATGTCCATTCTGTGGTATGTTCAAATGTTTAAGCTTAAGGGACTTAACTGCGGGGTCATCAGTCCCTAAACTTACAAACTGCTTATGAACTACGTTATACTAAAGACGACACAAACATCCGTGCCCGAGGGGGGATTCGAACCCCCGACGAGAAACGGCGTCGCGCATCGTAGCATAGCGCCTCATTGCGCTCGGCCGCTCCGCAGCGGTTCTGTGGTATGTGTTCCAGTATGGAGAAAAAAAATTCCTTTTTTAAGCATTTTTTGGAACATTATTTTTATGTTTTACTCTTTGTTGATGTGATATTTCCACATCACATAGTGGAAAAAGTGATGTACCGGAATACGTGCAGAGAAAATGAGAAGTGTGTAACAATAAAATACTGAAACTGCAGAGAAAAGTGGAAGTGATGATGTGATACATGCAGCGTGCTTATTTACATTCTTTAGAGTACGGTTTACTAATTAAATGCGATGACCACGTGGATCCCTTGTTCCATAAAATGTTCGCAGGTAGCAGTATACCACAAAAATACAGCTGTGAACTTTGTTTTAATCAAACAATCAATCACTTTACCTGGACTGGCTACAAATAAGGATGTATTCAACGTTTGGTTATGCAAGTGTCTTTGTCAGAATGCGTGCGCGCGCGCGCGCGTTTGTGTGTGTGTGTGTGTGTGTGTGTGTGTGTGTGTGTGTGTGTGTACACGCAAGCCAAATCGTTTAATTATTAGTACGTCTAGTCAACTACTACTCGTTCACGTAGCTACAAAGGGAAGTTAGGAATACCTACGCTGAAAAACACATCTATTAAGAAAAAAGATTTAGTATAAACTACTCTATATAGGTAAATAGAGAGATTCTAGTGAGTTTTCCAGTTGCACACAGAGGAAGAGAAGTAAACTGAGCGCTGCTTACAAAAAGGTGTTGCTATCGACGTTCCACGTTGTTTCGGCGTTACCTAGTTTCTAAATGTCACGTTTTGCAAGAGTCCATGAAATCGATCAGTTTTACACCATTAAATACAAAGTTAATGTAGCAAAAATTAACCCCGCCATGGTGTCGGACAATGTGATTGACAAAATGTTGGCCTCACGGCGGTCTCGGTTCGCAAACTGATACACGATGGGATATGGACTGAAGTAAGTCAGTGAACGTGTTTAGTAGAAACACGTGAGTTAGGAAGTGTACAATAGCGCATGTTCGCTGTGCCGTGCCCTTGAGGTGGGGAGTGAGTCTACTGTAGTACCTACAGTCGTCGATTTTGGTAACGAACGAATCTGTAGGCATATCGGTCTGTCGGCCTCTTACGTGAATGGAATAGGAACATTCGTCTTATGTACGAAAAAAATGTCACATTAGAAATGGAAAAAAGAAAGAAAAATCCCGCCTTCACAGCTGACACTCGAGTAGAATAGTGCCTAAGCACCTCCTGGGCGACATCCAAAAATTTCTTAAACGTTTATTGCCGTGGACGTTTAATGCATTAAACGGACAGTATACTGAAGGAAGCATTCGGAGAGTGGTCCTCCGAATTGTCTGTATCTACGTCAGTGGGCTATTAACAGCATTGAAGTTTCGCAATAGATAAGAGCTTTTTGCTTTAAAAAGAGCAAACACGTAGTCTAGACATCGTTATTGGAATAGTGGAGGCCGAAGCCAACGTTGTACAACATTTCACGCGGCATGCCTTATTTTTGAAATGCGTCAAAGAAAAGTACGATCATTGACACAACTCTTCTTTTTATGCCGTATACTTCTCTGCCAGGAACGAAATAAATGTCAAACGTACACTTGCAAACGGTGAAGAGGAAGTGTCCTGCATTAGACAAGTGCACTGCAGAAGAGTGTACCCCGGAAGAAGGGGTGACAGCGGTGGTAGGGGTGTGCGTCATTACGTAAGGCGCGTACCGGGTGTTCGCGGACGTCATGCGGCGGCCGGCGGTGGCGGCTGAGCTGCGCGCGGTCGGCGTCGCTGGCAGCGGGCAGCGGGCAGGGCAGCGTGCGGGCGGCGCGGCGCGGCCTCTGCGACTGCCAGCCGCCGCCGCTGCCTGCCTGGCCGGCGCCGCCGAGCGCCTGCGCGCCGCGGCCAGCGCCGTGGCAAGCGCCCCACTCACCTCACCTCTGCTGCCGGCGGCGGGCGGCGCGCTCTGAGCGGTGTACGAATTAACGCAGTATAATGACCAACGTCTTACTAAACAAACATCTGACACATCGTCCTCTTTTTCCCTTAGATCTCCATCGTCACTTCTATCTCTCATATATTGCGTATGCCCCACTCCCGAGCAATATTAAAGTAATTTGCCAAACATTTATCACACTTTATTACAGTTTTCAGCTTCACTCAACGTCGATTGTTGAAAGAGTGCATACGGAGTGCATGAAATAACATCTAAATATCGAGAGCTCAAGGGATACTGACATTTACCGGGCGCCAATCTGTGCTGAAACATCCCTGTTAGTATGTGGTGTAGCCTGGAAGGGCGGCAAGGCGGGCGCCGATTCTGGCATCCATTGGGTCGTACAGATAGCGAGTACTGCCTTCGGCTACATGTTTGCACATCTCCTGTGACATCAGTGCGCTTAACGAGCCTCGCGTGTCACCGTCGTGCCGTCAAATCCCACCGGTGCTCTGTTGGAGACAAGTCCAGACTCCGTGCTACCCAGACAAATTGTCTCTCGGTCTCAACGTTGCGTTTCACGTGCTGTGTCAGCGACCTTTGTCCCGTTGAAATAACACGTCATCTACATGTGAGAATAGGAAAGGTACGGGTCTTACAACATTCCGCATGTACCGAGCGCTGCTCAGCGTCATCCCACAAACACCACATCTACGAGATAGCGCGGCGTACGCGGTCTGGAGCGCCACGTTACGGATCGCGAGCTCAAACGACCAACACTTGCGTTTAGGCAGATTCTGATATCGTCACTCAAGACCGCGATCTACCATTCCGTCTTCACTGTGACCCTCTGACGTCACCAGTCGAGCCGTGCACGACGAAGCTGTGGCTTGAGTGCAAGAGGGGCTCGAGGTGTGTGTCCCCGCAGTTGGACAGGTTTAGTGCACTTGGTGGTGATTACTCTCCGCTCGCAAACCGTCTTACCTGTGCTGTGGCAGCAGTAAGATCTGCCACCATTGCCGTTACAATATGACGGTGTTGGTGGACGTCTACGTGCAGCACTTCGCCTGTAGTTGTCAGAAAGGACACGTCGCCTTTGCTACCGCCATCGTTGCGCAATTGACGTGTGGTAGGTATCCCAAACGACCTTCCCGCCACTCGCAAGTTAACAACTTCACCCTTCCAGTCACATGGCCGTAGGAAATACTATTGCACCCTACTGGCATGGCGCCAGTTCCCCCTCACACGCTGAGTCCCATGGCAGCAAACATTCCCTTTTAAAGGGCAGACACGGAAGGCGCCGGGCAGCTGTCACTAAGCTTTCTGTTGCTGGACGACTTTGAAGCACATCTATTATCCCCCTAGCGACACCTGCCATCATCGGATCAAAATCGACATAATTTTTCATGTGCACTAGTTTTTTCACGGCAGAATATTTTCGAACGTGTGTTCTTCCTTAGTTGATGTGCTGTTCTTCCTGAGGATTCTGCCAATCTATCACAATCTGTAGTCTTCCTTATTCACGATTGTCGTTCCACTTCAAATCGCGTATACGCATAAGCCTAGATATTTCATGGAGTTAAATGGTTCCAATGACCTGAAATCGTCTAGTCACACAATAAACAGTTTTCTATGCATTCGCGAACCATTAGTTTTTGCTTATATTGAGAATTTGCACATTCAGCACAAAACGTAGGTTTCTTCAGGTCTTCCTAGATAATGCTACATTTTTCTAGTGTTGTATATACAGTAGGATAATTTTCGAAAAGCCTTCACCTAAGCTCCGTTATAAATATAGTCAAAAGGAATGGTTAGCTCCTTAAAATACACCTCAAATTGTTTCGACGTAAAAATATTTCTCTCCGTTGAGACATACTGTATTGTTAGCTACAATTTTTTCAGTTAATTCACGCAGTAGCAGGTATATTCCGTACGCCTTATTTTGTTCACTTGTCGAAAATACGAAACTATGTCGAAGCCCTACAGAATGAAAAGGAACGTTAAAGTGTACGGATACACTAATCAACTTAGCATCCGCATTCGGTAAACTTAGCACCCGCATTTGTTGCTATGTGAATCAGATTGTCTGGTTGCAAGAACAGCGCTGCGTATTTTTGTGGGAACGTAACACCACGACTCGGACAATAACTACGTAAGAGATTTTGAGGAGACTTAGGTGCAAGTCATTTGACTGTCTTTTGGCGGTGTTTTTCAGGGACGTTCGGAAAAAGGCTGTGGACTGGTCGTGCGACTCCGCGGTATATGTTGTGAATGTTAATATAGTGTTGCGGGGCCATGGGCATTTCCTCACACGTCCTCGCCGTTATTGAGTGGTGGGTCACTATCTGCCCGACTGCAGATACGCCTACTAGTTGTTAAACCACGCTCCACATTCATACGCAACATTGTCGCACAACTAAAGGCCATTGTAATCAAAAAATTTTCGTTGAACACTTTCGTAACTCATTTGAACCACCAATAATGAGGCAGGCAATCGATATTGTTGATTTAAAACGATAGAGTTTTATAGAATTGTGAAACAATTCTGATTGTATTAATGTACAATAGTACAGTGCAGACACTATTACAGTTTGTTAGCCATTACATATTTCCTGTTCTGCTATGCTGCAATTTGGCTCCTTTGTTGTTTGGATGAAGCGGAAACATGCCTACAAATTGGTGAGGTCGTTTTCGTGCGGTACTTAACAATTGGGCCATTTCTGTCACATTGAGTAAGATACGCGTTGATCACTACTATACATTCTCGTATCCTCTATTGTGACTGCTGCTGCAGTGCAGATATGAAGTCCAATGGCTTTAGCAGAATAAATCTACAACACTATACTGGATGACGTCAGAAATCACTGTCACGTCGGAAGATTCGTGCTTCGTTCTGTTTGCAGAAACTCGTCACTCAACAGTCCGGGGTCCGTATGAGATAAGATTGATAGATAATATAGGGAAGATCAAGCGGAGAGCAGCATCTTCTTTCTAAGCGCGAAAGCGTCACGGAGATGAGCGCTATACTCCAATGGTATACTGCAAGAGACGGGCTTCTGTCGAGAGCATCCGTTTCTGGAACAGGCAACTAACACATTCCTTTCTGCTACGTATATTTCCAGAAAGGACCACGGGGATTAAATGGGAGATATTAAAGCCAGCACAGAGACATACCGGCCATTCTGTTTTCCGCTAACGATATGCTACTGGGGTAGGAAAAGACAGGGACAGTGGTGCACACGCCGTGAAATAGCTTGCGGAGTGTGGCGGGAGACATGCAGTTGGGCGGGAGCGCGGTGGCTAGGAACGTGCCGATAGGCGACGTGTCAAAAAGTAGAGGAGTTGTGAGCGGAACACAAAGATATTGGCGACTTGAACTATCTGCTGATAGAGCGTATAAAGGAATATTATTAAAAAGATGTTATTATAGTGGCCAGTACTTAGGCAGCGATGTACAAAAGTATGGTCAGAGTTTCAAGAGGCTGGATAGATTTGAGAGTCGTGACGGGGGCAGGAGATGAATGGCAGGAATACATCGTCTATTTTCTTCTATGTGTATAATAAACTGAACAAGAGTACGGGACGGGAACTGTTTCCCTACAAAAGATGCTTACAAACGGTGTAAGTATGAAAGATAAGTGAACATTGTAACATTGTCATTCATTTGCTGAATGACACCGCCACTGATTAGAAATAAAAGATGTGTTCGTTTGCTATTATCCACTCCAGTATTTGGCAACCAATTTCATTGGTAAGATTCGTCACTATTCCATTGGAATACAAATCGTCATTTACTGGGTAAGGAATGACTGCCCGTCTCATTGGAGCAAGCAGCTATATGGACAAGTAGACATGTGTATCACTGTAGCAGCCAAAAATTGGTCACGTTTTAGATTTCGCATCGTAAATCTGTTGTGGTCATTGCAGGGGGTGTCTAATAACCAGGGACTGTCAAATTAGACACTGCGCGCGGAAGAGTGCAGCAGGCTGCGCTCGCCGCTGCAGCCGCCGAAAAGCTCGCACGCCTTGGCGACAGGTCAAGGCCGGCCGGCGGCTGTTCAATGCGATGCGATGCCATGGGTTATTGCTGCAGGTCGATCGCCCGCCGCCACCGCCGCCGTTTCGCACGGGTGTTGGTTTCTGCCGGCCCTTAACGCCGTGAAAAGACAAAGCACACGGTTATCGATTGCCACGTCGTTATGTCTCTTTATAGACGGGATGCATATTTGACGTCTCGGCGCTGTGAATAGCCTTCCTCGTGACGCACAGCACAGAGGCGGAAATGCCACAGCAGTCTAGCCGGCGCCTCTCTCTCTCTCTCTCTCTCTCTCTCTCTCTCTCTCTCTCTCTCTCTCTCTCTCTCGTATGCAGACACGCCGCACTCGCCCCTATTCGTTTTGCCTGCACGTTGGCCGCTATAAATAGCGGTGTCAGCTGGCGCCCCCGTGCAGTGTGCCGCGGCCCGGCCGCGCGGCGGGTCACGCGGCGCTATGGTTGCTCGCCGCCTGTTGTCCGCATCGATTTGCCGCAGTCGCTACAGGAAGCCGCCATGGCTGCCCGCGACCCCTGTCACCGATCCAGACTCTCGCCCGTCAACACAAACCGAGCATGAACAGCGTCGAGAGCCGCGGCGGACCGGCCGAGCGCAGTGAGGCGCTATGCTGCGATGCACGAGGCCGTTCCCCGTCGGGGATTCGAATCCCCCCTCGGGCATGGCTGTTTGCGTTGTCTTTAGTATAAGCTAATTCGTAAGTAGTTTGTAAGATTAGCCACTGATGACCCCGCAGTTAAGTCCCGTAAGCTTCACAAACATTTGAGCGGCATCAAGCCGAGGTCGTCTTTGTGGTCAGCCTATTGCACTGAGAAGCGGAGCATCTAGTGTCAGATCTCTCTACTGTTCAATTTTTCCCCACAAAATTACGAATTGTACATCCGGTCATTAACGTGTACATTCGCTGTATTCAGGTCTTTGTGTCGTCGTGTTATGTCAGTTTGCAACAACGAGGTGTAGAGAAAAGACCTATATTTCTTTATGTACAAGTACCTCATCTTACGCTTGAGGTTATTATTCTTGAATTTCTTTGTTGTAACCTAGTTAAGAAACCGTTTGTTTGTTGGTTTCATTTTTGAGAGAGATATGCGCGGCACCTCTCGTGCTCTCCGTACCCATCGCACTTGTGACAGTAATGTGCATTATTTCCACATACTCTATACAGTATTACAGTTCGTAAGATAACAGAAAAGAGACCAAACATGTTAATGATTAATAAGAACACTCCACATTTGTGCCATGGAGTATGAAGATGATATTATGATGATGATGATGATGATGATGATAGTAAGAGCACGACGATCTCCCATTTCGCAGTTCAGCGCCGAGACCACTGAACCACGATGCCGTGGGCTGTTTCACATCGCTCAATGCTGCACATCTTTGACTTGCATCGTTCATTATTTCTATTCTTTTTTTTTTTTTCATAATACGGTAGACTTCCTTACTGTTTCATGATCGATTTGTCTTAACGACTGTACAAAGTATCCGCTCGGCCGACTTACCACTAAATCTGAGAGGGCGCAAACGCAGTTGGGCTTGTAGGTACCACCTGCCTAATAACTTGTGTGTCTACGGAAAACAACGGCGACGCATCTTGGCGTGGAAGCAGTGTAGCCTTGGTAGCTCGCTGGATGGAACTGCTAGCACATCAGCTCCCAGAAGTCGCCTAACTCTGAGGAGGGGCGCGTTGAGCTGTGACGTGCTAAAGTAATCACAACTAAAGGAGTGGGCAGTGTCACGAAGGTTTCAACTCTTAGTATACTAAGATTTTGTAAATTCATAAAAATTTGAATCATCGTAAGTTTTTCAAATTTCAGAGTTGGCGGGGACATATCCCCCTTACCACGCCCCTCCCCCCCCCTCCGCCGCCCTTTTTGCGTCTGCCACATTCAAGAATATTCCAGATGGGTTTGATTGGGTTCATGTCTTACGACTTGGGAAGCCAGCTCATCAAATGCAACTCGCCAACTATGTTCCTCGAACCACTCAATCACTCTCTTCCCATTGTGATAAAGCCCGTTATGTTGAGGGGAAAAAGTGCTGCTGCTGCTGTTGGGAAACATGATCGTGACGGAGGGACGTACGTGGTCTGCAACCAGTGTATGGCAGGTGTTGGCCGTGATAGTGCATGTCACGAGCCCCACTGGACCCACGCGAATGCTGCCCACAGCAGCTGCTAGCTGTCTCCGACCCGCAGTACAGGTGTCAAGCAGCTGTTCCCCTGGAAGACGTTTACGCACCCTCCTATCCGTGTGATAGACATATCGAGACCCGTCAGACGATGGAACGCTCTGCTACTGAGCCGACGCCCAGTGTCAGTGGTCATTTCAGTCGTAGTTACTGATTACTTGGTGTTAACATTGGCACAGCGTAAGTCGTCTGTACTTGTCCCAGATCTTATCGCGAATATGGGACACAAGGAATGAACTCATTGTGCCTATGTCGACACGTGGATGTGTCGTCATGGCTACGTACTGCAACCACTAGAATATCTGAGCAGCAACAAATCAAAGCCAGCTACGTGTTAGCGCGTTGCAGTGTTTCGGAATCCTCACACGCTTTGTATTCATTCACGTCACCTTAGTAAGATCTAAGAAGCACGACTTTTTACGAGATTAGTACTTGTTCCATAGATCACGAATACGACACTTAGTAATGATGTGGAACGTGTCAGGTTAATGAAAGGTCTCTTTTATCCCCTTTTTTGTGCAGTGGTATAACAATAGCATATTTCAGTCTATCAGGAAAAATATTATGCTTGAGGGAACTATTATATATGTGGCTAAGAATTATTTATTGAGAATAAGCTTTTATTTTGGCTGTTTCTGAGTCATTAATCTTTCTTGCTGTTAGATACAGTTCCCTTTTTCTGTTACAAGATATTCTTATTCCTTTAGTAAGCCATGGCTTCTTATCATATTTAACAATTTTCAGATACCTCATCCAAGTCTAACTGCTGAAGATTTTCCCTGAAATTTCTAATTGTTGAATCGTTAAGTGAATGCTCAACTTTGAGGGCTGTTTTGAATTACAGAGAGGAACTATTTCGTTTACTGGAACTAGCTGTGCACCATGATCAGAAAGACCATTCTGAATAGGACAAGCATTTATGTTTTTAATCTTATCGTGGTCTATAAAAAAGTTACCTATCAGTGTGCTGTCGTCCTTCACTACCCGAGTAGGAAAATCAGTTAGATGACAAATTGAAATAATCGAGTAAGACTTCCAGGTCATTCTTCCTATTACATTCCTTTATTGAGTCAGCATTGAAATCCCCGTAAATAATAATTTGTTTTCGCTTATCTGACAGATAGCACAACAAGGCATCCAAATTTTCCATAAATAACTGGAAGTTTCCTGAAGGGGACGTATATACTGCCACAATTATAGAAGAAGGACCTTTATTCAGTTTAACTTCAGACATATGCTTCTATATGTTGCTCTACACACAACTTTTGTGTTCCTAAACTTTTTTTTACAGTGATAACTTTTGACATAGATGGCAGCTCCTCCTCCTCCTCCTCCTCACATTATTCTCTCTATTCACATGTGCTGCTAGTTTGAAACTGCTTATGTTTACTTTTTCCATATCCGTCACAATGTTATGCTCAGGTAGGCATAGTATATCTATTACATTCTCTGATTCTATGTTATCTATACAAACCAGTTGCTCATCTACTTTGTTCTTTAATCCCCCAATATTTTTTACTTTTGTCAGAGTCGTGTGAGTTTTGAGCATCTTTAGCACATTCCTGCCTGAGCTTCCCATTGGACCCTGGTCTTAGCCTAAAAAAGAGGTACATTCTGGAATTGCAATGTCCCCCTTAAGGTTTTTCCTAATAACCCAGCCAGTTTACCCTTTCCTATTGAGGTTTAGTCCATGTCTTGTGAAGTCTCGCCTATCTATAGCCTCAACAGGAACCAAGCCAATGTCTGACACAGTGGCCGACCTACACAACTGATCTAACTTCATATTGACCCTCTTGACAGGGGCTGATAATGTTGCACGAAAGGAGGCACTAGACCAACATTTGTGTGGGTCGTGGCAGAGGCTATTTTCACCAGGTCACACTCAATACTGTAGCCCTGATCCCTATCGATACTGTTTCCCACTCCACCCACTACCACAACATGATCTTGTTTAGTGAAATCTTTGCACAGGGAACCTAAATCCTCTACTGCCTGGCTAAAGACATGCGGTGGGCTTGAAAAAGTTTGTGACCTGGTACCTGTCACCTAATTTTTCCTGCAAAATGTGGCCCATACCTCTTCCATGACTGCTACCTAGCAACAGAACTTTCTTTCTACTTTCTACTTTTTTTTAACGCTCGGTTGCATATGTTCCGTTGCATCTTGACTACACCTATTCTACTGGGGCCTCTTCCTTGCTCAACTGTGATAGCGGGGAATATCTATTGGTTGTGCCAATTGCAAAACTGTCACTGTTCTTTGTCTGGCCGTTGTTCCCACCTCTGGTTACCCTCCTCCCTCGTTAACCTGATGCGTTCCTCCCTCGCTCCATCCAATTCAGCCTGAAGCGCTCTAATCTTCCCCTCCTGTTCTGCTATTTTCCTGTCGCTTGAACAAACCCTGCAAAAGAATGGTATTGATTGCGCCTGATGAAGCATTCAGCCACACTCCGTTTCCAGATAGAGCATCTACGAGCTCTTGTATTTTTATCTCGTAAATAATATTACTTTGTTTCTCCTCGGTGCTAAATTTTCCATCTTTAAATCTTATCTGTAGAAATGTTACATAAAAAAATTGTTCATACGACACACGATATCCTTCAAAAATTCTTCTCCTAGTATGTAGGTCTGAAGGATCAGAAACTTTGCACGGATTTCTCATTGTAACTTCCTTACACAACTTCATTAATCATTTTGACACTCCGTGCAAATTGATACTAGATTATCTATAATAATGGATTAATGACGAAAAAACACGAGTAACTGAAATTATTACTTCGATCACAAAACAGCAGTAAAGACGTGAATTTGTCCACCTAGACTAGTTTGCAGTGTTTAATCCAGACCGATTCTGTGGCTCTCGCTTGTTTATCAGCACTAGCCCCGCGATCCAAATTACTTATGATAGAACGTAATATATTTCAACAATTTTATCGTGAATGAACAGTTCGCAGCTAGCTTGTGGCGGCTGGGCGTTGTGCTAGTAGCGGCGGGACAGCCACACTCGGTTAGTCTCGCAATGGTAGCGACTGCTGACGGTTGCAGAGACTCTGGGCTGTTAGCGGAGAGAGATTGCGAAATGTCATCAATTTGCAGGGCGGGCGGCCAGGAGATTACAGAAAGGCGCCCTCCGGAAGGACGCCCTCTTCTCCCCAGCCCCGCTCTTCTCGCCAGCCGTGCCCGCACCTCGCCACTCGCCACGTTTCAATACATGCCCGTCATGTAACTCCCGCAAGACAGAAACTAACACTAACATTTTATATACTGCCTCCTGTAAAAGATCTTTACCAAAATCTTTCTCACAATCTGTTTATCATTTGCTCTTATTTTGCAACTGTCGTTATTTGTTGGTACAAGCAGCACATCTTGGGAACAGTTCCATGTACCTCTTGTGATCACCTGTCTGTGACGTACGAGCAGAGTTTAAAGAAATAACGGAATTAGTCTTCTAAGTAGTAGTCTTTATTCGTTTACGTCAGTATTATCCCCCTCCAAAATAGCTTCTTCAAATACCACGCAACACAGCTAGTACAAATTTTTCTGGTAATTTTTAACTTTCTGAACGACGTGTTTCTGATTGCATCTACGACTGTGAAACGACGTTCTTTTAAAACAGAAAAAGTCATTGACTGGCAAATACGAGGCGCGTCCAGAAAGTAAGTTCCGTTTGGTTATATAAAACGAACGGGTACATATACAAAAAAAATATTAATTGTACAAAAATCTACAACTGTTAAACTACTTTTCTACATAGCCTCTGAAATTTTGTAGGCAATTGTCATACTATGGCACAAGGTTTTGTGTGCCTTTTTCATAGAACGTTGCCGCCTGTGTATTCAATCATGTGGTAACATGTTCTTTCAGCTCGTCATCATCGTTGAAGTGTTGTCCACCAAGTACAGATTTTAGGTGTAAGAAGAGAATTACTGTCAAAAGATTTTTTTCACGATAATGCCTGACCTCACACACCGAATGTGACCAAACAATTCTTACGGATATTTCAATGGGACCTGTTTGATCATCCTCCATACAGCTCGGACCTTTCTCCTGGTGACTTTCATATCTTCTTACACCTAAAATCTGTCCTTGGTGGTCAACACTTCAACGACGATAAAGAGCTGTTACCACGTGGTTGAATACACAGGCGGCAACCTTCTGTGAAGGATACATGCAAAACCTTGTGGCACGCTATGACAAGTGCCTATGTGGAAAAGTAGTTTGAGTTGTAGAATTTTGTGCAATACAAATTTCTTGTGCATCTGTGTACAATTTCATGTTATTACCAAACGGAATTTACTTTCTGGACGCGCCTCGTATTAAGCCTGAGACATCTTTACAGATTTTTTTTTATATTTGCTAAAAAATTATGTACAGGCAACGCTGTGAGAGTAGGAACATTGTCGTGGTTCGGATATTATGAATTGTTTTACCAACGGCAAGAACTATACCATTCATGCTGTGTGCCATGAAATACATGTACGGTATTGAAGGAGGACGCATCAGATAGGCATGCCACCCTACAGTAGCAACGGACCTCTGTCGAGGTACTAGGCCGCCCGTGCAATGTGTCGTAAACAAGTTTGGATTCCGCTATAAATCTATTTGTGGCCACAAGTTATTAAAGGAACGCCAAGATATTACGCCTGGTGCTGTCGCTTTTCGACAGACAAATTTTAAAGATGTCGTTCGACTTGAAACGTGGACAAATGTGTCGCACGGGAAAGACATAATCACACGGAAATATCGTAGCCCCGAATGGTAGAGGGCTGAGATATTGTAACGCACAGCAGATCTTCAAAAGCTGTCATTCCTAATCGTTTACTGGTACCCAGTTCAGATAACATTTCCGACTGACATCCGTAGATAAACCACAGTACTGCTTCGAAACACAAGCAAGAACTGAATTGTTACGGATAATGCCCTATAACATTTTGCTTACTTAACCGATGGTGCCCTATAGGAAACTATTAAAATAGACATTGTTCGCTGGCTGAAGAAACTCTTCGTACCGGTTGATTAACCTTGAAAAAGGTGGAATTGAAAAGTTGACATGGAAAAGGATGCTAGTGGCAAATTCATCAACATTCCACTTTTCCGTAGAGACTCACCCTATGTTCCACTGACAATGACCTGCAGCAAGATATATGCGCAGAGTGACTGATTTATACTTCCCTTTGTTGCGTTTAGAAGGCATCTGTTGCAACTCCAGAATTGTAAAAGGATGTGTAAGGTGTCTTAAAAAAAATTGTAACATTCTGAATTTAACCCCAATGGAGGGTTGAAGCGAAATCTATGCACATGTCCGTGTTAAATGTGTAACTGTCTAAAGGTTCATAATTGTAGGTCTGTTGTTGGGTATAATACTGCTATCGATCATCAGTAGATTGAATCACAAACTTCCCTTCTTACGTATTTCGTGTGTACATCTAAGAAATTCTAATGGCAACAATTCAGATGTGGGGAACTTCCCGAATTATCACAAAGAGAGAGAGAGAAAAAAAAAATGTTTTCCGATCTTGAAAATCGTAGACTTCTATTTCCAACAAACATTGTTAGTGTCGTATTAATCAATTTTAAAGCAATTCTTCGAGACCAATCAGAATTTTACTGAGCAGTTATAAAAATGTGACCACCAATCTGTCAAAGTGCAGGACTAAACAGTTTTCTTCGGTGTTTAGAAATTAAGATTTTCTTTGTTTGATAGTTATCATCTTTCAGTCCAGTAACGCAGTTTGGTGTCACGCCGTAGCATTTTCTAGAGATTATATTGAACAGGGAATTGTATCTATGTTTCATAGATCTGGAAAAGGCTTATGACCGGAGGAAGCTACTGCCAGTTCTACAAGATTATGGTATAGGAGGCAAACTTCTGCAGGCAATTAAAGGGCTTTACGTAGACTGTCAGGCAGCAGTTAGAGTAGATGGCAAATTAAGCTCATGGTTCAGGGTAGTTTCAGGGGTAAGACAAGGCTGTAACATGTCACCACTGTTGTTCATACTATTCATGGATCATATGTTGAAAACAGTAGGTGAAAACAAAATAAGCAGTCTCGCATATGCGGATGACTTAGTTGTAATGGCCGATTCAATTGAAAGGTTGCAAACTAATATTTCAAAGCTCAATCAGAGGTGCAAGGATTATGATATGAAGATCAGAATCTCCAAAACGAAAGTAATGTGTGTGGGAAAGAGATTCAGAGAGATTGAGTGCCAAATAGGAGCAACAAAGTTAGAACAGGTACACAGTTTCAAGTACCGAGGATGTATTTTCTCACAGGATGGCAACATAGTGAAAGAACTGGAATTGAGGTGCAGCAAAACTAATGCAGTGAGTGCTCAGCTAAGATCTACTCTCTTCTGCAAGAAGGAAGTTAGTACCAAGACTAAGTTAGCGGTGCACCGCTCTATCTTTCGACCAACTTTGTTGTATGGGAGAGAAAGTTGGGTCGATACAGGTTACCTTATTGATAAGGTAGAGGTTACAGATACGAAAGTAGCAAGAATGATTGCAGGTACCAATAGATGGGAACAATGGCAGGAGGGTGTTCATAATGAGGAAATCAAAGAAAAGTTGGGAATGAACGCCATAGATGAAGCAGTTAGAGCGAACAGACTGAGATGGTGGGGTCATGTTACACGCATGGGAGAAGCAAGGTTACCTAAGAGACTCATGAGCTCGTCAATGGGGGGTAAGAGGAGTCGAGGTAGACCAAGAAGAAAGTACTTAGATTCCGTGCAGAATGATTTTGAAGTGAAAGGCACAACATCAGACGAGGCTTCAATGTTAGCATTGAATAGGGGATCATGGAGGAATTTTATTAGAGGTACTATGCTCCAGACTGAACGCTGAAAGGGATAATCAGTCTCTGATGATGATGATGATGATGATGATGATGTGTATTGATATCGTGACTTGTAAGTCTGCGGTTCAGTGACTGGTATTTTAATTCTTAATAACTGTCCCAGACGTAGAGCGTACGTAAATGTAGTGACCAGTAAGTGAAGGGTTCTTGGAACATACGTGGTCCACGAGCTCGTTGCTCCCTCCCTTAGTGTCAGTGCTTGTGGTCACCAATCAATTACTGCCTGACGAACGGAGTAGTGGTTCCAACAAAATCCTCGGTAGTATAATTTGAATTCTTAAATGCTAACTTGGAATTTGTTTCTTAAGATTTTCATTTGCTTATAAATCTGCTTTTGTTTATTGCGGACTGTCTGATAAACATTCTTTCAAAGAGGAGTCATGGGAACAAACTCTTGACTCTGCTATAAAATTTTGCACACTTAGTTTATGATAATTGTATTGATGGATATGTTTTTTTTTTGTTGCAGGTAAGATGCTCTCAGGTGCAGATGCTTATGGACTAGAGGTATGCCTCAATATTTGCTGCTTTAGTGTAGCACACTACTGTTTTTCCGCATGTAAGTATATAATAGTATAGGTGTTAGCAAAAGAAGTGTGTTGGTGTGTGTGTATGAGGGTAGTCAACTAACAAATTTCGGAAAGAGTCGAAGAACGGATGTGGGACATTTGATAAGCTGCGTTGGGAAGTTCGGCCAGTGTCGTGACTGCTGGGGCGCCTCACTCCACGTGCTGTGTACAGACGGCGTTCGTTTGTTAGCTGCCACAGAGCTGCCGGTTTCTGCCTACACGCAAATAAATTGCAATACGCTTTTCTGCGATCGCAAGATTACAGGAGTGCGCACTCCGGAAGGATCGAAGGACTCTCCTATGTGTAGAAAACGGAGCGAGTCGGCTTGGGCAGCCGTCGTGCAGTCGTCCAGATTTAAGTTCCGTGTACTTTCTTTCCAAAGTCCGTGGCGGCAAATATCGGTGTCGTTTCCATGAAGCGGAAGCAACGATTCTGCTTCCAGAAGCCGTACTGTGCTTTGCCTCTAGCGACATAGACATAGGTGTCGACGAGACGTCCCGCCAAACTGTTTTGCAGAAGAAAATAATAATAATAATAATAATAATAATAATAATAATAATAATAATAATATTGCTGCCTGCGTTATTCAGCATGCTGGAATAAGCAAAGTCAAAAATATCATATGCTCTAAGTCATCTAACATACTAAAATCAGTGTTAGGAAGTACAAGGAATGTAACATTTCCAGAATGAAACTTTCACTCTGCAGCGGAGTGTGCGCTGATATGAAACTTCCTGGCAGATTAAAATTGCGTGCCGGAACCGGGACTCGAACCTGGGACCTTTGCCTTTCGCGGGCAAAGGTCCCAGGTTCGAGTCCCGGTTCCGGCACACAATTTTAATCTGTCAGGAAGTTTCATATCAGCGCACACTCCGCTGCAGAGTGAAAGTTTCATTCTGGAAACATCCCCTAGGCTGTGGCTAAGCCATGTCTCCACCATATCCTTTCTTCCAGGAGTGCTAGTCTTGCAAGTTTCGCAGGAGAACTTCTGTGAAGTTTGGAAAGTAGGAGGCGAGGTACTGGCGGAAGTAAAGTTGTGAGGCGGCATCGTGAGTCGTGTCGGGGTAGCTCAGTGGTAGAGCGCTTGCCCGCGAAAGGCAAAGGTCCCAGGTTTGAGTCCCGGTTCCGGCACGCAATTTTAATCTGCCAGGAAGTTTCAATGTAACATTTGCTGTCGAAATAATAGTTGTTGCATTAATACTGTAGTTATGCACAATTCTCAGATTGTCTCCCATTGGATTTCGACGGTATCTTTATTATTTATTTTTACATTTATAGCGTTCAAGTGGAATCTCTCAAAGAAGTCTGTGAGCCCATTGACACGGAACATCATCTGCTGAGCTACAGCAAAACTAGGTGGCTCGCGTTAATGCCGGCGCTTGAAATAATTTTGAAAATATTGTAGCCCTCTAAAGCATCGATAAACGCCCAAATATTTTTAAAACGTTATTCGAAAAATCCCACCTCTGAATTCTATACTTTTTTACATCCACACGCAGTTCTTTTCCGTCGAGCGTAGTTAAAAATTGAAGAATAGTGTGTGTCTGCCGTAGAATGTACAAAGGAAATTTAAGTATCTCCGAGATTAACTGGCACATAAAGAATTCGATTTTTCTTCTTCGCACCGTCCTTAATCTAATAACAAAATTACAAGAAACGAGGCCGGGACGGAGTGGCCAAGCGCATTGAGGCGCTATGCTCCGATGCGCGAGGCCGTTCCCCGTCGGGGGTTCGAACCCACCTCGGGCATGGATATTTGTGTCGTCTTTAGTATAAGGTAGTTCATAAGTAGTTTATAAGTTTAGGGACTGATGACCCCGCACGTAAGTTCCTTAAGCTTCACAAACATTTGAACATTTTGAACAAGAAACTGGCGCTGTTGTTGGGGTGTAGAAACTTTGGCGGCTAACTTTAAAAGATGAAAAATACTTGAATCAGTAGTGTCACTTGAATGCAAGTATTTGAACTCTGACCAGAAGTCCCTTTTTCCAAAGAATACATAATATGACGAATTTCCTAATTACATACTTATCAGCAATCAAGATACGGACATTTCGATTAGTTTTCGCTTATATGCAACTACGTCGTAGATGAAGAATATCAAGCTGGAATGCTAAAAATGTTGGTACTAAACCGATGGGTGGAGTTGCTCACACTGTCCCGTGACAACAATGTAAACTGTACGAAAATTCGCGTAATTGGTGAATACCTCTTACGTTTGCTTGGAAGTAATGCACCTATCGAAAGGGTTTTTTCTCTGATGAAGTGATAAAACGCAGTTAAATGTAATAGTTTTTATAGCCATTTTGAATACCAGGACTAAATCAACATATCATGTGATAAGCTTCATTCCTACTTGAAAATTTGTTACAGACTCGACATTTTGAAAGCTCTACCGCGGACAAATATATAAAAAAATGCGTCTGTAATCTGATATAAATTAGATCAAATTGTATATAATTGTTATATCTTTGTTTTTCGATAAATTGTAAACAGTACAATATTTTTTCTTAAATGTTGGAAGCGTCTCGCTCTGACCCCGCCCCCCCCCCCCCCAAAAAAAAAAAAATTCTTTACGCTTACTAGCTGTTCGTGTCCTATATATGATAACAAACATTAAAAAAATATTCACTACTGAGGCTTGTCCATTTGGTGAACCCCTCACGCAGGGCTGGGACAGCAGAAGCTTTTCCTGGGTTTCCCAGACAAACCACGTTCTTTGAGGCTCAGTCTGCACATTGCTCTCAATATGGCGCAAACAGTGGTCAAGGACTACGCCACTCTGGCAATAGCCACGGTTTGAAAACGCGGTAACTTTTGAATAAATAAACATTTAAAAAAAATGTTCAAATGTTTGTAAATCTATCGGACCAAACTGTGTGGTCATCGGCCCGTAGCTTACAAACTACTTAAACTAAGATAAACTAAACTAAGGACAACACACACACACACACACACACACACACACACACACACTTATATATATGCCCCAGGGAGGACTCAAACCTTAGACGGCGAGCAACTGCGCGCTCCGCAGCGAGGCGCCTTAGACCGCTCGGCTACTACACCGCGGCAAACATATATATTTTTTCTCGAAATTTCAAGGGGGGGGGAGGCTTAGACTCCTGAACACTTCCCTCCCCCCTCCACCATGTTTACATCCATGATGTTTGTCGAAGTTACAACGTATGGCTCAGTAGCCTCTCATGTTTGTTAGCCCTGCAGTGCGCTATTGTAGTCGCGTCGGCCATTGTCCGCCTTTACATTAATAAGTTTTTTATTCGGGCAGGAGGGGTGTTCGAATCCCCCCTCGGGCAAGGATATTTGTGCCGTCCTTAGTGTTAGCTAGTTCATAAGCAGTTTGTAAGTTTAGGGACTGATGACCCCGTAGTTAAGTCCCGTAAGCTATACAAAACATTTGAACATTTGATCTTCCCCTATCGAATTTGAACTCCACTCCTGTTTTGCTATTGGGTTGATCACGGACGGGAGTTGCTACGCAACAAGAAACAGTGTTCTGTCCGGATCTCGGAATATTTCCTGAGTAGCTACAGGGCTCTAGTTATCCACTTATCAGTACTACCAGGTTTTAACCTTGCCTCGAGCGTCAAATTGGCTGTCGACGTTTGATTCATAGTGGCTCAAGCGGACAGTTTTTAGTCAGTTACAGGTATCGTGTTTGAGGCATGGACTTTGATCGCGAAAAGAGGTTACGGCTGAACAGTTCAGATATACATTTTCGGAATCGTGAACAGAGACTGGAAATATGACTGGTTCAACAGCAGAATTGTAGCGAACTGCTGGAAAACCCGTAGAGGGGTTGACTATTCGTGCATGGAAATACAGCGGAGACCTGAACGTAAAGTCAGTGCGATGTACTGCGGTAGGCAGTGTGTTCAGTATGCCACCAGTATTGCACTCGGCTGCCGATAAAACACCAGAAAGGGGGGACATCATCAGTGTTGACGGCTTGTACGAAATGGCCTGAAGTGGGATGAGAGCACAAAGCACACTGATTCTCATCGGAAGAAAATAACACTGCGCATTTTTTCTTGGGTTTTGCTCATTAGGCTCCTCAATATAGCCAGTCAATAATGATTTCTGAGTGTTTTATAAAGAGTGTGTCGTAATAGTTGAGGCAAATAATGTACGCACTCGTACTTTGACTGTACAAGAATTGAAGAAAGTGGAAGTGTGTCAATCGGTAAGGCGTAATTTTCTTTCAATCTCAGTACGCACAGTAGCCAAATAAAATGTCGAGAATGGGACAGAGAGAGAAAGTGAGCACTCGGTTTCGAATATTGTATTACAAAGTTATTTTCTGCGACTTTGCGGACGAGATCTGTTACACGCAACGCTTGAAGTGAGAAACGTGTAAGGTATCTGTAAATGTGTAGGAGACCGGCCATTATGAGGCCGCCGGCAGCTGAGGCGTGGGCAGAGTACAAGGCGGCTCGGCTCGGCTCGTGGCGCTTATTTTGCAGCACGGATCCTGGCGGACAAGACAAGACAGGACAAGACAAGAGCGGGCGGACGTGTCCCGCTGCTAATGAGGCCGCGGGGGACTGCGAGCACCGGCGGTCGAGGGCCTGCCGGCCGCCGGCCACTGCAGCCAGACAGCACCCCAACAGATAACTCCCTGTTAGAGGTTCCAGTCCTCCATCTGTGTGTGTGTGTGTGTGTGTGTGTGTGTGTGTGTGTGTGTGTGTGTGTATTGCTCTTATCATAGACTCTTCTGAGGGGAACTCCCTATCCGCATGCTGAATACAGGGGTCCAATCGCATGGGTCACTCGCCAACCGTCCTCTCCATTCCTCACACCTTATTTTGTTATCGTCGGTCAGACTCACGTCCATTACGTTTCGAGCCTTCTCACTTCTACTGTTACGAATATCACAGCTAAGAAAGCATTCTTCTTCGTCCATAACGGGCTACCGGAGAGATTGGATACGGCTGGGGTTTCTCTCGTCCACGTCTGACCTGAGCTACTTACCGACACGACCCGTTTACTCTTTGTTTGTCAATAAATCATTATTCAGTATTGCTTTCAGTGTTCCGACCTTAACACTCTTCCATACCGCTTACGTGTTGACTAGAGCAAGTGTGTCGGCCAGCCTTTGCCATCTGTTCTGGCCGTTACGTACATCCGACTTTGGGCATACCAATCTAGTATGTGTGATCTCGAACATCTAGTAAACTTTCACTTCCATGCATAACACTATAAGGGCCCGACTCCACTCTCGGCTACCTTGGCCGACGGCCGCCGAGCTGACATTGTACCGCTTTGTAGCCCGCCGTCGCAGTCAGGAGTTGGTTCACGGTCACAGGTGGATCCAAGGGAGGGGGGGGGGGGCGGACGAAGGGTCGTTCGTCCCCGCCCCCTCCCAAGGAACTTTTATTTATTTATCTTTTATGAGCGAAGACGCTAGCGTGCTATTACTGCACTGAGTCTTCAAAGCTGAGAGACCTTTGTTTGTTTGAGCGTGGGCTAAAAAGGGGTGGCCGGTACTAGTGTTTCTACTGAGACAGAATTTAGCTGACGATGAGAATTCTTCCACCGCCCCAGCAGGCCATCCTGGATCCGCCCCTGTTCACAGTCGGTCCCATTTTCAAAAAGCTCGTTTCTGTTCACTCACTGGATCTGTCTGGAGCGTGTGACCTGACCAATTTTGGGGGCGTCAGTGACAAGAGGCTTGGGCAGCAGATCCTATACACGGTCGTGTACATGGCCCTAAAATTCGCTTAGGTAATTGCAGTAATTACTGGAGCAGCCGCTAAGCACAGTTTAAGTTTATAAAATAGTGTGTTGTAGCACTAGTGGGAACTAAAATAGAAGAGAATTTTAATCTCTTTTTACCAATGCTTCTTCAACCAACTGGATGTGTACATGTTCAACTGTTGGTAACACTACCAATTTTGCTTCTTACGGCGTTAAACGCTTGCTTCCGTATATTAAAGTTCCAAGCAGTTCCATTGTCGAATTTTGTGATGGTTTTCGGGTGATATAAGTCTGCTTTTAATTGCCATCAGCAACACGCACTACTCTTGTCTTCTGGAACGCCACTTCTGATTAGTTACGATAAGATATTGTCCAAAGCCGACGGGTGGTATCCTCATCTACACTAAACCCTTGAATACAAAAAAATGTTTCAAATCTGTAAATTACAGCTAATTTTGTTAGTGTATTCAGATGACTAAATCTTGATTTTCTGAAAATGTCGATTTGACTAAATTCATGTGGAATGAACAGAGTACCACCTAAATTTTTTTTCCAACTAAAGCCCTGGGTTCCACAAGTTCCACGGACTTGTAAATATTCTTTCTTCAGATACACAACAACCATTCCAAGTAGATACTACGAAATGCTAGAGCTTGGAGATGAATACAACAATACAAAATACGCAGAGCGTAATAATTCGTTTGCTTCCATAAGCAGCCTATACAATTTTTTTTCCTTGGGACGCTAGCTTTATATTGCCATCATCACTTCCGTTTTTTTTTTTTTTTAATCGACAAACATGTTTCCTTTTTGGCATTCCTAAACACACAATGTTACAGTCAGTAAATCAGCTTCAATCAGTGCTGCAGAAAGTATTTCGAAAAATAACGGTACAGTTCCGACTAACTGTTTGATGGTCAGTATAAATTACGCAAACTGAACAGCAGAAGCTGTTGAGACGGTTCCCGTTGTTTTTGCTTTATCTTATTGCGTTTAGCTGGAACTCCCGTCTCTTCCACAGTTAGTGTTCTTGCTGTGTTAATTCAGCTTCTACTAAAGTGGAAATACATTGCTGCTTTAATTCCAATCAGGTTTTCTTCATTTATTTCGTCGTTAAAAAAGATTTTGTTAACTATAGTTCAATACAGGTTTCTTTTTTACTGTAACCAACTGAACTAGTCTCCTAGCAACCCCAGAATTTTTTCTCGTCAATTTTTTCTTGGCCTGATCAGGGGGTTTTCTCAGCCGTTGTTCGGTCACGTGTTTTGCCTTTGTCCTTCATCAGTTTGTGCATTTTTTCCATTTTACTAATTTCAAGATCGTGTCGTCTTTAACCCATATTTTTCTTCTCCTCTTGTAGTTAACCAGACCAACTACTTCTTTACAGGTTAATATTCGAAATTTACCGAACTGGATCCACTGTTCATTTATGCTGCTTTTTCTCGATTTTTCCATTTGTCTCTTAAACCGTCTTATATTTTGTTTTGCTAATTCCCTCTTTCTTTACAGCGTCCTAGTTAAATTTCTTTTTCACTTTACCAACATTCTTTTCGAAGTGACCTACACATCGGCTACAATCAAGTTGCGATCAGAGTTAATATCTGCCTCCGAGTGAGCCTTGGCATTCTTCATGCATGTGTGGAATGTACTCTGTATTAGTATATCAATAAGAGGTGATATATATGGCAAGTCGCTGCAAAGGCGATCGTGAGCCGCTGACGGGCACGTAGAATGGACAGTCACATTTACACAGCTAAACTTGCGGCAATGGAGCTCATCAGAAGAAGATAAACAATCATTAACACAATCAAATGACTACCATCTTTGGCAGTTTCAAAGCATATCACATACACCCCTTCATGACGAACATGTTTCCCAAGGCAGTCTAGTCTCATTTCTCAGAACTATAATGCGCCATACCAGAAGGACATTTGGCCAACTGCTCCTACTCGACTGACGAATTCTTAAATAGAACCAAATTATGCATGTTGCTGTATTCATACTATTAGTATTATTACATTTAGCTTGTAAAAAGTTTATGTATCTGTATTAGTAATATTATCAACTTTAAAAAATTGACATGTTCCACATCCACGAGGATAACCTCAATACGGATATATGGAACGAACCAACTAATCTAATGATGGAATATGTCGAGTTGCAATTGATGTACTTGCCCTCTACGACCCTTGTGAACCCAGTCGAACGCATGTGGTACGTGAGTGAAGCTTATCGCCCCCCTCCCCCTCCCTCACTGGAATTTATAGCAATTAGGTAGTGGGTGCATTTTTTAAGCCCCCCCCCCCCTCTCTCTCGTGCGTGTGTGTGCGTACGCTCTCCCCACTGCCGCACAACAAATGTGGTTATAAACTTTCCGTACGTAAAAGCAGCTTAGTTTTGAAGTCTGTACTTCGTTGCTCAGAAAACTACTTAATTATTTCTGCGGTTTCACTGTCAATTTATAAGTCTTCTGTTAGATGTGTTTGAACATTATTTCTGTCTTAATTATAAGTGATTCTTTGGCACATATTCAAAGTTGCGGTAAAAATATATGCCATTTGTTGAAATGTGTCTTCAGGAGAGGCATACAAAGGTATTTCAGTTATGGTATATCAACCGTTTTCACATGTTTAAAGAACAGAAAACTAACTTCAGCTCTATTGAGAACAGGGTTCATTCAGTTATTTTTAATTATTATTATTTAATTTCTTTTAATTGAATTTTGATTACAATATCCAGACAAATTCGACTGCACAGATTAAATTTATTAGATAATATATAATGCTCCAGGCGTGGTTGTTGTTTGTGGTGGTGGTAGAATTGTTCACGTAAACTCCGGGCGGCGAAGCAGCGAGCGCCAGGGTGCCGGAAGTGACATCTGGCGAACTGGTAGAGAACTGCACGCCGCGAGCGACAAGAAACTTCTACTGGAGACAGACAGAGCGCGTGCAGCGACCAAACAAGTGTGAAGAGTGAAATAAAACTATTTATTTCTCTTTACACTACCTTGTTGATTAGGTTTGAATGTGTCTCTGAGATGCGGCAGTAGTTCCGGGTCCGTCCGAAAACATTGCTTTTTCGCGAAAGTGTACATTTTAATGTGCAATTTTTTGAGTGAAATTGGAAAGGCTGTAATTTAGAGCGCGTTTATTATAGCAACGAATTTATATGGAATGTATACATTTTGTGTATTATGAATCAGTGGCTTGACCGAGATGCGCACAAAAAATACGGTGCAGTCTCTTATTAGAATGACCGGTGTTGATAAATAAAATCCGAAATAGCTTTTTAGCTACCGGAGTGGTATTCTTCCCCTATCATGTTTATGTACACTGTTTCGCTTTGCATCACTGGTAGTGTATAACTATAAGATTTTTCAGTTACAATCCAATGAACGGGTACATTTGTGATACAAACTCTGATTCGTGTTGTAATATACTCTATATTGCTTGCTGTCGTCGCTGGACTGTTCGCATAGGTACGGGCCGTTCATATTTACGAAGCGTTCAATCCACTTACGTGTGATATTACATTTGAATGACGAGTAAGGTTAACAAGGTGTGGTTCCTGGGAGCATTGCAGTGAGTATGAAAAGATGCAGCTGACTACACTGTGAGACGTGCATGGCGGTGTCCCAAACAGTGATAACTGCCGCCTATAGCGCAGTCTCCTGTTCAAAATTGGACGCGAAAAGTGAAGCACGCCTCTGCGTGAAATGATCTCGAATCCACGTTTTCTGCTGACTGGTGCAGACAAGACTGCCTGATACAGCCGATAATTTGACCGAACAGTGGCGTGCTACGAGGCTCGGCTGCATATGACTCAAGGCGTTTCGCTGTGACAATGACTGCACGATGTTTCTTCTTCTTCTTTCTTCTTCTTCTTCTTCTTCTTCTTCTTATTATTATTATTATTTAAGAAAGAGCCCTAACCCATCAGATGGCCTCGAAGTTTACACTGTAACTGATGTAAGTTGTCACGCAATTTCCTTCTGCAATCAAAACTGTTAGGGGGGAACAAAAATACATAATTTTTCGCTTCCAATGCCACTATAGTGTCTGGCTATGCTAGTTGCTTATCAAGTGCAAATGACTAGACTGTCGAAATTATACGCTAAACGTTCACGTTATGTCAGAATACTGACTACACTTGCGGCGCACTACATGTCTACATCTGCATGACTACCCTGCAGTTCTTGCCTAAGTGTCTTTGGACTATTTACCATTCAACTTTACTTATAGAAGTGCTATTCCGATACGAGTGTACGGTTACGGTTCTCCTCTGTGTAGTTTGCTTGTATTCTAACTTAGTCTTAGGCTGTAGTGCCGGCCGCTCTGGCCGAGGGGACTGCGGCGCGCCAGGCACGGTCGGGGATGGACATTTGTGCCGTCCTTAGTGTTAGCTAGTTCATACGTAGTTTGTAAGTTTAGGGACTGATGACCCTGTAGTTAAGTCCCATAAGCTAAACAAACATTTGAATCAGGCTGTACTAACCACTAGCACCTCGCGGGCAAAGTGTTAACTTCAAATCCAACCTCTGACAATTAAGGTCGCTGAGTAGTTCTATAACATTAACGCAAATGAACTGCAGTTATCTTACTGTCCTTCGAAGTAGTCACCTTCCAGAAATATGCGATACGTGTCCTGGAAACTTTTCGTTAAGTATTCCTGTGCGCTCGTGTTCAAAAACCTCGTGACGATTCGTTGGATGTCAGGAATATAGTCATATCTCTTTCCTTTCGAATCTAGTTTTAGTCTGGGGAATAGGAAGAAGTGTCGAAGATTGAGATACGGCGAATATGGTGGATGTTAAAGTTGCGCCACCTCCTTTCTAGACAGGAACTGTTTGACGGTATTGGCTGTGTGTTGGCGAGCAGTCGTGCAGTTTGAACATGCAACATACTCGTCGGATCTCAGTCCTTCAGACTACTTCATATTCCCTCGACTCAAACACGTTTTGAAAGGAAAGAGATTTGACGATATTTCTGGCATCCAACGAAACATGACGACGCTTTCGAACGAGAGGAGGACAAAGTTTCCAGGACGTGTATCTCAGAGCTGCATAATTACTATTTCGAAGGACAGTAAGGTAACGTTCGTTCGTATTTAATCTACGTAAGTGTTACAGGGCTATTCACCAAACTTTGTCTGAGGTTGTATTTCCATGCGAACTTTATTTATTTATTTATTTTTTACGATCATTTCTCCGGATGGAAGGGCCCGCAAGAAGAAGAAGAAAGTATTAATTCAGAAAAGGATACTTTGGATTATTGGCTTGGTTAAAATGTTTGTAAGCATACGATCAAACTGCTGAGGTCATCGACCCCTAGGCTTAGATACTACTCTAACTTATGCCAAGAACAGACACCACTGATGCCTGAAGCAGGATTCGAACCGCCGATGGGGAGCGGCCGCCTTATGTTTGGTTAAATCGAAACACTACTAATCATTGTTAAGTGAATTCCAAAACAACACATTATGTTATCAGCTATATTCTTATGAAAATAAGGGCAAGGAATTTATTAAGTGTACCCTTCCTTGTTTGTGTATAATTTAGCTACTTTAACACAGTTTTTCTGTAGCATTTGTGTGATTCTTTCAGATAGAATGTAAACAAAATGCAATAGATGACCTCTGTAAACGTACACTCGTATCGAAATTGCTAATCTGGAAGGTTTTTTTAATCCTCGAAAAATATATTGCGTAAGAGTATGCAGTGCCAACTGAAATTTGGTACAAGAACGGGCCGAAATCGCTGCTTATCGCAAGAAACTGTGAAGCTGACGACGACGCCTGCAGACAGAGGCACTGCTGCGGTGGAGTGGCGAGAGAATGAAGGGCAGCTCTGGGCTGCCAGGTGGGGCGCGCCTTCCTGCTGTAAATCTGGCCGCCGATAAGCCCTATCTGGGCCCACGTGGGCGCCGGCGCACTGCCAGTAGCAGGAGTCTACGTCTACATAGATACTCTGCAAATCACATTTAAGTGCCTGGCAATACTGACAACACTCGCTGCTAGACCGGAACACAGTTTGAAGACGATCATCCAGGAAACGATCTACTCCATTTGTTGCTGCTCCAAAACTGTCGCTCTACGGGCGCCAGGGGTCGCAGAGGGGAAGAAATTAAGAATGCGTGTACGAACAAAACCGGCGGTGGAAGTCGGGGTAGAGGTCAGCTGGTATAACGGGTCCGTCGTTTCACCTGCTGACTGCTTTGATTCTGTCTGCCACGAATTTAGCTTTCATCTTAAAGTTCAACTTGCGCCCTACGTCTTGTGCAACGCTCGTATCATTGACGTTGTTCCCTGATACGCTAACACATGCCCTTTCATGTGGTTCCTCCCTTTATTTTCCTTTTCTTCCACGATTCAGCGAAGAACGTAATTTAGTTATCTTCATCTTAGCCTTTCCGCACGTCACGTCGGATAGGCATTGATTTGTTGGATTCTTATCTTCGATAAAAGACCATTCAGTGCGTGTTCCTCTTCCAACCGTTTTCTCTTAGATCCGCCGCTACTTTTCCATTTCAGTTTCGGTCTACCTCTTCTCGTTTTGAAACTTTCCACTCCTCTCTTTAGGAATCATATTTATCGGTCCACCTAATTTTCATCATTGCTTTGTAGTATCAAATATCATACATCTTGATTATCTTACAATTTTCCTGCTGTTCACGTTTCACTTCCACAAAATGCTTGTCCCTAGACGTACATTTTCAGAAATGTCTTGTCCCAAATAAGACCTGCGTTTGATAGCAGTAGATTTCTCTCTGTCGGGATTACCTTATTTGATTGTGCTAGTTTGCCTCTTATGCCCTCTTTAGCTTCCAAGATAACAGAATTCCTTATCTTGGTGTACTTCGTGGTTCCGAATTTGGGTCTTACGATTCCTACTAATTTAATGTACATGGTTTCTCATTACTTTAGTGTTTCATTGGCTCAATCCAGTGTCCATTCAGTTCAACATGACTCGTAACTGTTTAAACAGTTTGGTTGTTGACAGAAATGTCGTATATCAGCTTTCGCTCTTAACTTTTAACCCACTCACTAACTTCTCATTTGTTTTCAGCATTCCGTCTTAGGAGGTGAAAGACTATACCTTTGTTATACGCTTTTAATCCGATCATATCGTGGCGACGGCAGACATGCCAAGTATTACGATTTGTCCGTAATTATTACGATTAATTGCCATTTTTTACGATACTACGGGAGCCCGAGACAAAATTACGAAATTCGCTTTTTGATTTATTGCAGTAGTTTAGCAACACTTGTTTTTCTTTGGATCATTTTATGTACCTTTATAGTTTCAGAAATAATGCAATACCGTACTCTTTTACCATCAGTTTTTTTACAAGAGTATAATATACATAAACACTGAATCGGAGCCTCAATTTCCATTCTGAGGGTGCGTAAAGTTGTAGTAGTTGTGATTTGGCGAACTAATGTTCTTGCTGTTATGTCATTAGCGAGTGTAAATCAATTATTCAGTAGCCTGTAAGTTAAATCTCGCACGTTTTTAATCTGTTTCGGCCTTGGGAAATAAATGTAAATGTAAATGTAATTATTTCTTGTAAAGTCACAAAAATTGTGCCGCAGGTATATTTATTTTTAATACGCGCCTTGTGTCGTAACAATTACTTTTATATGATTACTAATCAGAGAGGGATTTTTACTACCAATTTTTTAAAGTAAATTGAGGGTTAGGGCCCTCGTACAACCTACCTCTCCTCCCCAATCCTAGCCCGATTACGGATAGCTTCTTTTCAAACTTGGCATCTCTGCGACTGTTGTTAGTTCTGCTTTCAGGAAACTAGACAAAACGACTGACTTCAGTTTCTACACACGCACTGATCTGAGCGTGGGGTTTATTCTCATCATCTCTAGCCGGCTGAAAACACAGAAAGGCTTTATGCAATGCATTGATGCAGTAAGACAAGACCACTGTCCACCAATCAGTAAAGAAGACTTCGCTCCACCAGTCAGTCTTCTAAAACTATGCCCAGTCATATTCAGACTTCAACTGAATGAAAAGGTTGTTAAAACATAAATTATTAAAGAACTTCTTAAAAATATGACTCTATAACTGATACATACTAACTACACGCAAACAGGATGGCTACATATGTATACAGATGGATCCTTGACTGAAGCAAATTGTATTGCTGGTGCTGGAGTGTACAGTGAAATATTTTGTTTTTACAAAGCTGTAGGACAGTATTACTTCCATTTTGATGAAGAGTTGGAGGCAATAAACATGGCACTAAAACAGTTTTTGTTCGTCTCCAAAGATCACAGAAAGGTTGTTACATTTTGTGATTCAACTTCAGCAATACAGGCAATTGCATCCTTTCAAACACCTCTAAGTGCTTGCATAAATGAAATAAAATCCTCTGTTTCCTCAGTCCCCAAAGCTGGAACTGAGTTTCTCAATGGATACCAGTACATATAGGTATACATGAGAATGAAATGACAGACATTTTAGCCAAAAAAGGAACCAAGATCTCTCAAACCAATTGTCCAAAATTATCATACATCTTCATTAAAAGACTTATTAACAACCGTTTCAAGTAGTAGTCTTTTGACCACTTAACAACACAAGGGCAAGTAAAATCATGGCTTCTACTTTTAGAAGAGAACGGACTTCCTAAACACCAACGACGGGAAACGGTTGCAGCATTACGAAGAATTACGGGCCACGACTGCCTTGCGGAACACCTGTGTACAGTATTGGAATTTACCTTCAGCGAAGTGTGTTATATGTAGAGATTTAAAAATACGGTTTCATACGGTTAAATTCAGAAACGTGTCGTTTTAAACCGTTTAAAACTATATTTGATTCGGAAGAGGTATTCAGTTCATCCTGGTTGTCAGGCAACCCGCAATACCATACGGCAGTGGGAACTGCGTAAATCTCAGGCGCCACCATTCCGAAATGAATGGCATGAATCTAGAAACAACTAGAAGAGCCGACAGGTTTATATGAAGCCAGACAGTGCGGACGCCCCTCAGTTGCTGTTACCCTGAGCTATCATATTGTCTCTTTGAAATTGAAGCAGGCTTGACTTCTAAGGCAGCGTTGTCGAGTGAACACAGCAGTTGTGCTGAAAGCAGGTTTATTGCAAACTGAAACGTACACGCAGCACTGACTGCCTCTCGGGCAGAGCGCTCTGCTATCGATACACAGACAGAATGTACCCGAAATTAGAAGAATAGTTAACATAAGAAACAAGTAGAATTTACAAGTGAACATAAGAAACATGTAGAACATTCTGGAATTGTTAATTACAAAGAAATAAATTTTTGCCGGTGGACGAGATTGAACCGGTGACCTTCAGCACCGCAGTCGGTGACGCTATCCCCTGCGCCACGCCGGCAGTCTGTTTACGTGGTGTCTCGTGGCAATACGCAATCAGGTAGGGTAGGAGAGTTAGTGCAGTGCGTCCTCGATCAGAGGTGAGGGATCTCTTCGATGTTACGGCAAGTTGCTGGTGAGAGAAACACAACATGGAAATATTGTAACACCACATATCGTAACGCCTTGGCATCATGATTAAAGAAACATCAGATGCGATCTATGCCCTCATTCTGTTAAACGTATAGCTTGAAAGACGACCGTTATTTGTAAAACTAATTCTAGTTCAAGGGAGCCAGTTAAAAGCTTACTTTAAACATATAATTCTGGCCGTAAAACCAACTAAAGGATTCGCGTGAACTACTGACTACTTCCTGCAACAGAATCTTGTTCCCTGGCCCAGAATTTAGAATTGACTCAAACTTTACTTTAGCAGCAAGAAGACAAAGGACGGTGGCTAACATACGTCGTAGATCACGAGAATTACACACAATCATTAAAATACAAGCCATCCCGAACTAAACCATTTCATGAAGGTGGTTGTGAGAACATTTATGGCGCAACGGAATTAAAAATACGATAATATGCATCTGAATTTGTTCTCAGGACTGGTGAAAAACAACATTAAATAAAAGGGAGGGTATTCATTAACTAATATTCATAAATATAATAAACATTTACTGACAATAAATGATTTATTCATTTCAAACATGAGCAAATGGGGGGAACAATTTTGCTAAACAATAAAAATGCATCCCATTGAGAATTGGCTTAAAGTAATCTGAACTGAACATCGTCGGAGGTGGGATTTATAAGCATTCGGCCATTCACACGCGCAAAGCAAAGCTCGCCCAATTCAGCGTGCTGATACGAAGCAGAAGGTGAAATTCGTAGGTGATATTCAGCGAACCAGTGTGTACCACACAACACAAGCAATGTGAACTTCGTAGGTGGCTGTGGTCCGTCTGTATGTCTTTGAGATGGTACGCGATAATAGCGAGATTAATTTCCATTTGAATCAAACCGTGAGCATGCAGACTTGCTGAGACACATGGCACGTGTCTGCTACATTATACATTCGTACCCCACTGAAGGCGAAGTGCTTAAAGGTCGTATTCATTTCAACAAAAATTAACAGAATCATAGATTACAAAGCAAGAATGCACAATAGTATGGCACTGGTATGTGATCAGTGGCGAGAACTCAAGTGACTAGCTATAAACCCTTGAAGTCGGAGTTCGGAGCCACGTGGTTCCGAAAACCAGTGAAAAATACAAAACTTCAATTTCCGAATAATAAAGAAAAATATCTACGGCATGCAACCCTTAGAAATGAGCAGGATATCATAAGGAAGCTAAAGAAGTACAGCCATACGCGATTGGAAGCTTGTACATGGATGGACGAAGACCTATCTTCAAAAATCAGAAAAATGGAATAAATTCAAAGTCGGAGTAAATCAAGTAAGAAATACGGCATGCAGCCTCTAGAAATTCGTTGTATTTCATAAGCAAGCTAATAAAGGGGGTCGTACAAGGTTAGAAGAGAATTTACTGACAGAGTCTGAATGCAAAGTACAACGATTTAAAATAGACGGGAGAGGAGATCGCGATGTACTAGGGGAAATCTGAAAGATACATGCATAATTTCTTGCCTGAAGGGCATAGAAACAGTGGTAGCTGAAGGCTTTATTCTAAGAACACACCACGTAGAGTATATATCACTTGCGGAAGGAGAAAATGTAAAATAATATTTCACATGCACTATACATAATTAAAATATTCCTGCACATTAGTTGCATTCCACAAAGCTAGAAAGAAATTAAACAGAGTTTGTACACCGCCAGATAGTCTCACAAAGGTTACCATTCTCAGCCGCTATCAAACCGAATTAGTTATATATTCACCGCGTTTACCTACGCAAAATCACAGAAATGAAATTGAACACACTTCCGTACATGACCGGTAAAACTTATTTAGAAAAATAAACCAAAGTTCTGAGATCTAACTTGGACAAAGCAGACAACGAATCGCTACCATCTCAAGGGAGGAAAGAAAATCAGCTCGAAGTGCAGCCACAGAGTGTCGAATCGCCCTACGAGACCCCGCCACCCACCGGAAATCCGTAAAAATCCAAGAAAAATGAGCTGGTGGGAGAGCTTAGACTCGCGTCTCATCCCGTGGCTCGCTACCGGGAATTGCCAACCCAACTTGTAACCAAAGGGTGGAGGAACGAACTTCTTTCGTAGCATCAAAAGCAGAGGTTGGTAGCGACTACTTATCGACACGAAGCCAGAAATGCAAAGCGCGCAGCCAGCAGCCGACGACGAAAATTCTCTCACACACACTCAGACTGCCATGCTAGAAGATACTCATACATGCACTTACAGAATAAAGCAAGTACACATTCTCACAGGGACAGTGGCGCCACCGAGAAACCTTTCATATTGCCACATTCATAGACAGAATGATAAATTATTAGCATAATAAAATCCAGGAAGATTAACACAGTATTACAGAAACTAACATTTAAAAACGTCAAATGAAATGCTATTCCTCATGCCTCCGAACGAAAGGGGGTTCTCGTTTAGCAAAAACGCCCGTCTAGTGAACTTAGATAAATTACAAAGTTAAAAACCTAGGGAAGACGGTAGACAGCCGTCTTTCAAGCTTCAGATGACACATCACAGGTGAAAAGGAGAAAAGCGGATATGCCAACAAATAATGGGGTGCAGAATATTGACGTAGCAGGGACTGCTATCGTCATTGCCTTCTGGATCTGCTCTCAGTGAGAAGAATCAAAACAACAACGTTCTACATCTGGGCATAAATATACCCACCCAGCAACTGATGGTGATATTGATGAAGGGCAATATAAGCTTCAGGTGCTCCTATGCTGAATTCCAAATACTAGCGGGAAGCATTGCAAAAACTACGGCTCACCTATGAGTCCCCACTTCCTTAGCACGTCTTTGTTTTCTACCAAATATAAACGTGTGAAGACGTTTGTCGCAAAGAAGTTGGAGCACTGAACGGCTCTTGCATTGATGGACCGATGTATCAGTTATAATCTCAAAACTGCCCGAAATCACCCCCATTTGTCGGTACATGCTATTTCCCTACAGAGGGCGGCTTTCGATATGAGAGTGCTACACTGTGACCAGTGAGCGGTCTAGCTGTTGGTAGTCTGCGGTATGGCTGGGCGTGGCCTGCAGCTCTCGTCAGTTCCCGTGAGCGCAGCCTCCACCCCGGCTGCTCTCCTGGTGAAGAGGCCCCTCAGCGCCTTCACAAAGGCTGCGCGCTTGCCAACAGCGCTCGACGTGACTGAACGGTGACCCAAGTGCTCGCTAAGCCGCCTACTGTTTAACTTCGCTGACCTCACGGGACCGGTGAATCCACTGCCGTCTGTCAGTGCAGTCGACAGGTGAGGAAGTGTCTCTTCGCCTATTCAAGCACAGTGTGTTACAGTTTATTATTGTGAACTGCTCGTACCTACGCCGATTTCCTAGCGTTGTTCCGTGTATTTCCTGATGTTATCCACATTTCGTACTAGTAAATCGTGCAGAATAACGGCTGCATCTAATTTGGGGTCCAGCTGCAGCTACTCTCGGACTTTAAATTTTACCTCCATTGAAAACCAAATACTGAGATTATTCGCTCCAAGCCTCAAGCTACTCATAAAGGTACTTCTAAATATTCCGTAAGCTTTTAAGATGTTCACTAAGTGATGGTGCAGAAGTGTGTGTCGCAAGTTTCCCGACCATTTCTTTTTTATTATGAAAGCAAAATATTTAAGTCATACAAATATCTTTAATAATTGGATTCACAACAGTTGTTACAATTAACCTCTTTTATTTCTACCTAGCACCCGAGTTTCGAGATCTGTCTCATGGTAAAGTGGATTTAGTGAGTCCGTAAAACTATTACATGTAGGAACAAATTAAAATAGTGAGTCCGTCGTACATGCAACAAACCGAGAGGCACTGTTGGCAACTTCGGCGCGACATAGCCACTCACAAGGCAGGTTCCAACCGCCCGAACACCGCATCACACCTCCAAAGACCACTGTAGTTGAACCTAACAGATTTTGATCTCTGAACTACACTCCTGGCCATTAAAATTGCTACACCCTAAGATGACGTGCTATAGACGCGAAATTTAACCGACAGGAAGAAGATGCTGTGATACGCAAATTATTAGCTTTTTAGAGCATCACACAAGTTTGGCGCCGGTGGCGATACCTACAACGTGCAGACATGAGGAAAGTTTCCGATCGATTTCTCATACTAAACAGCAGTTGACCGGCGTTGCCTGGTGAAACGTTGTTGTGATGCCTCGTATAAGGAGGAGAAATGCGTACCATCACGTTTCCGGCTATGATGAAGGTCGGATTGTAGCCTATCGCGATTGCGGTATATCGTATCGCGACATTGCTGCTCGCGATCCAATGATCTGTTAGCAGAATATGGAATCCGTGGGTTCAGGTACGGAACGCCGTGAAGGATTTTATAAGTAGCATTCGATATGACAGGCATCTTATCCGCATGGTTGTAACGGATCGTGCAGCCACATCTCGATCCCTGGGTCAACAGATGGGGACGTTTGAAAGACAACCATCTGCACGAACAGTTCGACGACGTTTGCAGCAGCAGGGAGCTCGGAGATCATGGCTGCGGTTACCCTTGACACTGCATCACAGACAGGAGCGCCTGCGATGAGGTACGCAACGACGAACCTTGATGCACGAATGGCAAAACGTAATTTATTCGGATGAATCCAGGATCAGTTTACAGCATCATGATGGTCGCATCCCTGTTTGGCGGTACGGCGGTGAACGCACATTAGAAGCGTGTATTCGTCATCGCCATACTGGCGTATCAGCCGGCGTGATGGTAAAGGGTGCCATTGGTTACACGTCTCGGTCACCTCTTGTTCTCATCGACGGCACTTTGAACAGTGGCCATTACATTTCAGATGTGTTACGACCTGTGGCTCTACCCTTCACTCGATCTCTGCGATACCATACATTTCAGCAGGATTATGCACGACCGCATGTTGCAGGTCCTTTCTGGATACGGAAAATGTTCGACTGCTGCCCTGGCCAGCACATTCTCCAATTCTCTCACCAATTGAAAACGTCTGGTCAATAGTGGCCGAGCAACTGGCTCGTCACAATACGCCAGTCACTATTCTTGATGAACTGTGGTATCGTGCTAAAGCTGCATGGGCATCTGTACCTGTACACGTCAATCAAACTCTGTTTGACGCGATGCCCAAGTGTATCAAGGCCGTTATTGTGGCCAGAGGTGGTTGTTCTGGGTACTGATTTCTCAGGATCTATGCACCCAAATTGCGCGAAAATGTAATCATGTCAGGTCTGGTATATTATATTTGTCCAATAAATACCCGTTCATCATCATTTCTTCTTGTTGTAGCAATTTTAGTGACCAGTAGTCTACTTCTAGTAGAGAGTAACCGTTCACTCTTTACATGACGAGATTTTTTTACGTTCGCTTTCCACGCACATTTGGTATGTTCATCTATTTGGTGTATTAGGTAGGGAGTATTAAAAGTTGAACATTCAGGATGCTGAGCCAACCAGATGTGTGATTGCAAATAAGTTAAAACATAGTTAATAGCGATCGTACTGTTACCGCTTCACACTAAGAAAAACCTACTTCTCAATATGTCTCTTGTATTTTGAGAATATACATCTTGAATACAGTCATAATGAAGTATAAATAATTCCGAAGTAAAATATTGTACTCCTTTCAAAGTATGCTGATGCAATAGCCCCATACCTAGTCGTCATATACAACGAATAACTTAAATTCGAAAGAAAACCGGGGTTCGAATCCCCCTCGGGTATGGATGTTTGTGCTGTCTTTAGAATAAGTTAGTTCACAAGTAGTTTGTATGTTTAGGGACTGATGACCCCGCAGTTAAGTCCCATAAGCATTTGATTTGCTTATTTTTGTTGCAGAAATGATGCCATTCCTAGAATTAAAAACTAAAAGTATGTATTTCAGAAGTCCTAAGTCATAACTGCATAAACTGCACAAGATCGAAAGATCAAAATAGTTAATTTAGTACAGTCGATGAACTAGTTCCGAACTAAGCCGTATCGAAAGACCGAAATAGTTCAGTTGATGAACCAGGTTATCTGCGCAAAATACGTCACATGGGAAGGCCGAAAAAGTTCCGTTTGTTCACTTACAAGGAGTACGAATGACAGTCGGATAATTTTATTAATCTTCATATATAAATGGCGTGAGAAGTATTGCTATTAATGCAATTTTGCACCTACAGCTAGGAAAATTGGTGTATGGTTTTACAATCAGACAATAAAAAATGCGTGTTACAGAGATTTTGGAAATTCAACCTGTAAGGACGCCGTGCTGCGGGGCGCTCGGCCGTTCACCGTCGGGGGTTCGAGTCCCCCCTCGGGCATGGGTGTCTGTGGTGTCCATAGATTAGTTTACCTTAGTTTTAAGTAGTTTGGAAGCTACGGACTAATAGTCACGCAGTTGAGTCCGATAGATTTAAAAACCATTCGAGTTAGACACTTACGTAAGCAAGGAGAAGCTAAAATTTCCAAGACGGTCTTGTCAGATTCCTGAACACCTACAGATTTGGAGAAGTAGGTACACGGAAAGCAACTGACAGCATCTTTTTTTCTTATTTTATCTTTTTTATGATCAGACATTGAAAAATGTGTTATCCGAAGTAGGAGAAAAGCGTGTAAATGTTTATGGCTGTAGACTGTACCCAGAGTGGAGCTGTCGTTGGATGGGTTTGGGCAGCAGTGCGTTGCGTAAAGTGCCCTTTGTCATACAAACGAGCAAGTGACGCAGACGGCGGCTTCCTCTGCGTCGCCCCGTGCGACGCGTGGGCCCGCCGCGTTCCCACAACGCGTCAGGCACTACCACTACAACAAGAAGAAATGATGATAAACGGGTATTTATACCAGACCTGACGTATGATTACATTTTCACGCAATTTGAGTGCATACATCCTGAGAAATCAGTACCCAGAACAACCACCTCTGGTCGTAATAACGGCCTTGATACACTTGGGCATTGAGTCAAACAGAGCTTGGATGGCGTGTACAGGTACAGATGCCCTTGCAGCTTCAACACGATACCACAGTTCATCAAGAATAGTGACTGGCGTATTGTGACGAGCCAGTTGCTCGGCCACCATTGACCACACGTTTTCAATTGGTGAGAGATCTGGAGAATGTGCTGGCCAGGGCAGCAGTCGAACATTTTCCGTATCCAGAAAGGACCTGCAACATGCGGTCGTGCATAATCCTGCTGAAATGTATGGTATCGCAGAGATCGAGTGAAGGGTAGAGCCACAGGTCGTAACACATCTGAAATGTAATGGCCACTGTTCAAAGTGCCGTCGATGCGAACAAGAGGTGACCGAGACGTGTAACCAATGGCACCCTTTACCATCACGCCGGCTGATACGCCAGTATGGCGATGACGAATACACGCTTCCAATGTGCGTTCACCGCCATGGAGCGCTGTTATGACTGGTGGGGGGGTGAGCATCCGGCCGTGGTGGCCGAGGTGACTGAGGCGCTCCAGTCACAGTCAGCACGGCCACTACGGTCGGGGGTTCGAATCCCCCCTCGGGCATGGATATTTGTGCCGTCCTAGTTCGTAAGTAGTTTGTAGGTTTAGGGACTGAAGACTCCTTAGTTAAGTCCCATAAGCTTAACAAGCATTTGAACATTTGGAGGGTGAGCAGCTACAGTCTCATGTCCCGCTGGCATTCTGGGAAACACTCGCCTCGGCGGACTGCGCGTCGCCGTCATATATTCGTAGTCCGCAGGAGGAAACTAAGGCGAGCGATCACGTTGTCCTAGCAGAGCAGAGGAGTGCAGGTGTCCGTGGCACGCCCTCTTCCAGTTAATCACAAGGAGCTAGGTGGCTCAAATCCACCCCCGGCCATCCAGATTTAGGTTTTCCTTCATTTCCCTAAATCACCCCAGGGAAATGCACGGGTGGTTGCTTTCAAACGTCACGGCCGTTTTCCTTCCCCAACCTTAAGCAAACACCCCGCCCTTAAAGACCACGCTGTCGACGGGGCGTTAAACCGTAAGCTTCCTTCCTTCCACTTAGTTATATCGACACACAGTCCAAAACATCTCACTCCAAAGGCTGCGTGTAGGAATAATATTGTAGTCAAAAATCTATTTTACCGGACACACAAGTATTACTAGACAGCTCTGAAATTAGTGAAGAGAGTGCGTGATTTGATGATGTTATACAGCTGAGTGTGAGTCTTGTGGGAATTATCAACGCTGTAATAAACCGGTAAAGCAGTTAAAACGAGCAGGCTTACGCTGTGAGGTCATGTTACACGTCTGATAGAAGAAAGATTTACTTACGAGACTCTTGGATTCAGCAGTAGAGAGTAGTAGTGAAACACGCAGTGTGTGTGTGTGGGGGGGGGGGGGGGGGGGCAGGGGGGGAAGCTGTGAAGTTTACCCTTTAAAACCAAGTAGTCATTATTCTGAATGAAATTACGGCACTTTGAAGGACCATTCCGTTCGAAATCTGTAATGAACGTGGCTGAAAATTTGAAAGAATGGAAATCCTCATATGTCGCTGTTTGGTTCTGTTAAAAGAAAAATGAGATAGTCTAAGCTATTTTTCCATTCTTGGTTTCCTAGTGCGCCAAAGAGAGAAGTCGCGAAAAGCTTGTAATTTGGAGTTTATGTATGACACTTAAGCATGACTCTTGGGGTGTAGTTGCTATTCTTTTATTTCCTACTATAATCCTTTTAATCTTTGTTCATCCTAATGGATCCGAAGATACTAATGAAACACCATTCTAAACATCATTTATACTAGTGATACTGTCTCGTATTGCGACTTCTTTCCAAGGCACCTACTGCCTTTGATATCTGTATAATCTGGAGCAAAGGACTTCGCCTGTGATATACAAATCTTATCTGCAGGAAGCATTGCTGTAAATGTCAGTTCTGTCATCGGGTTGACAGGCAGTACGCTTCCAAACTATGAATTGATGTATCACTTGTCCCGTTAATATACATGCCCATGCGGTCACATAAATTAGCCCGTTGTATTAACTCAGTATTGCGCTGCTCTCGATATTTTACAACACATAAACGACGACTTACTAGTGTAATATCCCTTATTACACCGTTATGATGGTTGTAAAATGCGTATTAAAAAAAACAAGTGACATTTTCATGCGGCTTTCACAGGAAATTTGAGCTAAGATTGGGGCAACATACAGGGATAATTTCGTCGAAATCAGATCACGGATAAAAGGTACATCGCAATCTTAAGTGTTTTCAGTAACTGTCTGTTCATGTATTAGAAATACCTGATCTCCTAAACTACTACACGGACTTGCATGGAGCAACTTCGTTTCTAAAAGTGGAATCAGGGAAATTGTTTTAGATGTAGGTTATGCTTGAAGTATGGATTGTGTAGTACAGCAAACAAGCAGTAAAGGCGCTGTAGTGCACCAAAGAACTAATAAACACCGCTGCTGCATAATGAGTATGGAGTAGTACAACAAGGAAGCGAACGTCTGTGACAGAATTAAGCAATCCTTTTTCTACGAATACCAACAAACATTGAACATATTGTTACTGATTTAGCTTTGTGTATTAAATACTTAACAACGTATCTTTTCTTATTTTGGCATGTGTCACGTTTTGTATAAAAAACTTTATGAACATACATTATTTCGGACAATTACTTTTACTTACATTTGATATCTTTATGTGAAGATACATCGTTTCGGAGAATGACTTTTACTTACATTTGAAATCTTGGTTATGACAACTGAGTTTGACAGAGCGATACAACAAGGGTTCTACTTTTACTGGCTGAGGTCCAGAACCCTAAAAAGCCATGATACACACAGGCTCTCCAGCAACCGTTGCGAAGCACGGGCATATAAGCTAGTAAGAATATATTGTAAACAATACCACTTCGCTTTTCGACTGTTAATTTTATTGCTCTAGGGAAGACTTATTCTACAGAGTCATACTCAGTATACATCTTTTTGTAACTTAACATCTTTATTGTTTCTGTTAGCCATGTGTAAATGGGGCACATTTTATAAATGTTGTACGAATGTGATGCCATAAAACATGAAATAGTATATGTTAAAGCAGTTTCCAGCGAATTCATGCATACAAAATATTTAAATTGCATGACACAGAGGACAAAATTGTCTGGCAGTTATATACACCACATTAGTTAGCCCAACATTTGTGTTATTAACTTTAAAATCATTTCATGAATTTGATTGTATATACGTAATTATGAACGACGACCTTTTCAGTTTAGGACACTAAACAAGAAACTATTACAAAGCGAGGAAAACTGGTGAGACTCTTCTATAGATGGATTTGTAATAAATCCGAAACTGGCGATGGTTTGACCTTTGAACCATTCCTATGGTTGAGTGCTGCTGCTACACAGTATAGGAACGACAATTCTGGCAGAATAATGGGCGACAGTCGGTACGTCATCAGTGGACAGCTGCCTAGTGTTGACCACCGCACTGAAGCCAGTGCACATCCCCGCGTTGTGTGCCGGTACTTACTTGCTGCACAGTGATAGACGTTCCAGTGCAAACATTACGTTGATTATAATTGGACATTGTTAACCAAATAAAATTCCTACATATCGTAACCAGTACTACGCAGATGTCTTGTGTTGATAGCTGTTTTTCGAAAGCGTAGTAAATTCGTGTCCCACCATTTTGATAGTATTAATTTACAGTGTGGTTGCATTTTTATTATGTAGGTAGAAGACAAAACTCTGACCATACATACATACATACTTTTCTTTAATTACATTGTAGCTCTGTATAAACCGTTTGATGGATTGACAATTTTGTACGCTGTCGGAAAAAAAAAAAAAACTAATTTGAAAAGGTATTCCGTAGTAAGACCCTATCGGTAGTAATGTTAAATTTATATGTATGTATGTATGTGGGCGATATGCCGTGGCGGCGACTGCAATACGTGCAAATGCAAACTATCAACGTAAAAATGTAGACGTTGGTTAACCCTCTTTATTTCATAGTGTTGCTATGTGGCAGTAGACACGGTACTGTCTGCGTGCACTTAAATCGTATTTAATGTATTTTATGTTTGCAGAACATCGAAAAGCGATCTTTTTTTCTATTGAAATTCTCCTTAAAAACTCTGGTTCATAAAATAATCACCAGTAAAAAAAACATCGTTCCGAAATTTCCAAAAAGCTTCAGTAGGCATAGCAATACCTTGTTCTCCACAGTGTATCGTTATACTACGATCCCAATATCGAATCAAGATTTCTGAACGGAAATAGACCCAATTTAATTCATTGCATGGAATGGTAGACGTAACAATTACAGCTGAGTTTCACGTGGGCCAGTCAATAGCCATCATCACTCTTACCTCAGTTCCAGCAATTTGCATTCCGCATATTTGCCATACATTCCTTGGTTCTTTTTATTGTGTGACTGTCGCATACTTCGTTCTATTGAACATCCAAATTTTCTTTACTTCGACTTAATTTACAAAAATTCTGCGTAGACCTAATAAAATTCGTGATATTTAATGTCTACTTAGTCGTTCACACATTTTCAGTAACGTGACGTATGTGTCATTTATGGCTTTTGTCGTTTTCCACCCAGTTATTAGTCTTTAAGAAAGATTAGTGTGATAAAGACGAGGCGCAAAATATTTAGATAACTGTCCAATACTGAATTCCTCTCGGTCGAGCTGTGAGCCCGTGATATGGAGAAAATTGACTATAAAAAGAACGGAGACGGCTCAAGGCCAGAATTGCGCTACTCAGGTTTTGCCGAGGCCGTAGAGCCCAACGGAGTAATATGGGAATGTGGGACGCTGTCAAGTGGCAACACAGCACCCACAAACCACCAGACCGTGATGAATGATAAATTGCCTGGAGCCTACATCTACATAAATACTCCGCAAGTCACATAGATGTGCATGGCAAGTGTTACATCCGAAAAATGACCTGTAGAGTACGTGCAACATATAAATGTGCTATGCTGCGCTGAGCAGTTGCCCAAAAATTCCTGCCTCACCAGCAGGTCTTCTACACGAATGAATATACAAATTTTGACGTACTGACTGGGGAAATAGCTGAGGTCACAAGAGCGAGTGGTTCACCTAGGTGCGAATAAAATTTAGAAACATGCTTCAAATTTAAATTTGATATCAAGGTTTCCACTTAAAAACCTTATAGAAATGTTTCCACTTACCTTATACAAATGTTTCCATGTGTGCTGGGGGTCAACTCCCTTTGTAGCCAGTGTAATTATTGAGGCAGTTCATGGCTGCGATATGCTCTTCTGTGCAGATTCCAGTGACATTGTGGTTCGACCCGTTGAAAACTTAAATGTTAGGCATGTTCTCGCAGTTGCGGAAATAGCACAATTTGCAACATACCCAGGTAGGCGAATCTTGTAATATCAAACAAGAAAAAGCCGTAGTCCTGTTGTCCTCAAACAGCGTAAAACACTTGAAGTTTTGTAAAGTGTGATCGAATGTCGTGTGAGTAAAGTGTTATCAATTTTCTTACATTGTGGTACTCGACGAATCCTACGACATGCAATTTGTAACTGAATAGCACGCGAAGAATCCTAAAGGCATTTTTTTATTGTTTTATTAATGCCATCTTAACTCTACGAATATTGGGTAGCTGCTAGCAACCACATGAAACGGCAAGTTACAACTGGGCCAAGCTTAACATTTAGTTCAATGCGTGATTTGAAATTGACCACAGACTTTTATTTCCATTCACTTACATGATGCAGTATTGTCAGATCGCGTGACCGTTTTGAAATACCCTAGATTTGGCACTTACTGAAATATTCTCTTTTGGAATGTCGATACTTACTTTACAGGAATTTATTTCTCATAAATTTGGCCTAAATTGTGGTAGTTAATCTTTTTCGAAATTCAAAATTTCTGTGTGCAGTTTTGTTTCCTCTGTTAAAATGTCGGCACGTCTTTTAGATGTGGACGATCAGTTCAGACAAAAATTTGATAGGTTTTGAAATTTCGTGCTACAGGAAAATGCTGAAGAGTAGATGGGTAGATCTCGTAATCAATGACGAGGTGCTAAACAGTATCGGAGAGAAGATAAATCTCAGGCATATCTTGACTAAAAAAAAAAAGAAAAAAAAAAAAAAAACCGATTGATTTGTGGGAAACACAATAAGGAATCGTCTATTCAGCGTTGGAGGGAAGTGTGTGGAATAAAAAAGCAGAGGTTTAGCGAGAGACGAATACAGTAAGCAGGTTCTAACGCCTGTGGGTTGCCGTTCTTATTCAGAAATAAAGAAGCGTGCACAGGACAGCGTAGCGTGGAGAGCAGCGTCAAATAAGTCTTTGGACTGAAGACGACGACAACCACCAGCCTGTATTTTTTGATATTGCGTGTGCACATTCTATACCGTTTCGTAATTATTCCTTGTGTATACTGAAATTTAATATATTGTCGTTAGGTTATCATTATACTGGGCTTTGATACGTGCAGTCAACGTATTTCGGTGCACACGCTTTGGGAAGTAGTCAGAAATGAGGGAGGTGCGGGAAATGAAAGACGGAAAGAGAAACGTATTAATAGATTTGCCTGTATGTAATGGAGACACTTTATGCAAATAAGGATTGTTGCGGCTGTACGTCGTCTACTATTAACCACCGACGGTTTGTTTCTGGGTGGAGCGGCACCGGCTGAGCTGCTGAGACGAGCAGTAGCCGGCGTCACTATGCCCTGCACTTAGTTCTGAAGAACCTTTTGTGAGTGTTGTGCACGACAGGTTCTGACAGTAAGTGATTCAGTTATACGAGTAGATATATATTTACAATCAGCTGTGAGACATATTTGTTTACATGTATGCACTCAAGTCAGTCAGTACTTGGATCACTTGAACTTGTACACAATGTCTTCATGTTTGTACACACACACAGTGACTGCCATGTGAAAATGCCAGTGTTGTGGATAGGAAGGTGGAGATGGCTTTCAGCATTGGGCGCTCGCGAATCCCGCCGAAGAGTAAAGGGGTGTGGTTGCCTGGGAAGAGGGCGTGGTCGCCGACCCGGAGGCCAGCAGCGACAGCGCCCAGGGCGGCGGCGCGCGCGCGGCGCGGGGGCGGCGGCAGCGCAGCAGGCGCGCGAAGGCGGCGCGGAAGGTGCGGTTGAAGGCGGTGTAGATGAGCGGGTTGACGGTGGAGGCGGCGTAGCCCAGCCAGAGGCAGGCGGCGGCGGCGCGCGGCGGCACGGCGCACGCGGGGCACGCCGCCTGCACGGCGGTCAGCGCGAAGAAGGGCGCCCAGCACAGCACGAACGCGCCCAGCACCAGCCCCAGCACCTTGCTCGCCTTCTGCTCCGTGCGCACGGCGCGCGCCGCCGCCGACCGCCGCCCGCTGCCGAACCTGCCGGAACACCAACAACACCTGTAAACACAAAGCGCACCCTTCACAGGGTTACTACTAGGAAACCGTACAGTTTGGTTGGCTGGCATACCAGTTGTTCGTCGTCCGCAAGCCCGACGACGTCTGACGGTAATCCTAGATGAACTCGTGAACTTTGCGCCCCACCTCGATACTGTACCTGAGAAAGCTGTTTCTAGCTTTGCGCAGACATGCTGGGATCTGGCATCCGCTTTTCCCCTCCCACATGATTTCATCGAGCTCTAACGTAACAGTATTATGGTGGGTTACCGTATTGATATCTGGGCCCAACTGCCGTGGCTGCTCGCCATCGGAGGTTCGAGTCCTCCATCGGGCATTTTGTGTGTGTGTGTGTGTGTGTGGGGGGGGGGTTATGTCCTTGTCTTTCGGTTAGTTTAACTTAGTCTAATTAGTTTGTAAGCGTAAGGAGTAATAACCAAAGACGTTAAGTTCCACAAATTTACAAATATTTGACTCCATAATTTCACCTTTAATAGTTCACAACATCGCTTCCAACTGATTGTACCATATCCTGCCAATAATCACAACAGAAATCAGAAGTACAGTTGAAGGTTAAATGGGGGAATATCACAAAATCGCCACACTCAAATTTTCACAAAGAGACATTTGTTGTATCAGTTAATCTTATCCAAGTCTGTCACCATCACTGCATCTAGGTAATTGTCTCGACGCGCTTCTCTGAAACCTGTTTTTATCAAATAAGGTTTATAATAAGAGGTACTGAAAAAGAGGTGGAGATCAGGAAACAGAGGGCTTGTATTTTATTTCAAAAGTATTACTTAGAAGTGTTAAGGCACCTGCTGCGATGTAAAGCGGTGAATCAGTCTCGTAAAATTCCTACGGCTGCTTTGCAAGTCATTTCAGAACTTATTTCTTGGTATCCTTGTCAGAATGAACAGTTGCTTCTCAGAGCCGTCTTTCTCTCACTAAAAATAGCAAGAGTCGTGTGGAGTCAGGTGCGTACTTTCGACGCCCAGTTCGATCTTCATGGCGATGGCTACATGCCAATCTTGAATAAAGCTACCAAAAATGTGATTGGTAAAGTTGTGGCATTCCAGCATCATTGACCACAGACATTCTCTTGTACTCCATCTTAACCCTGGCAACGGACAGTAGTGCTTTCCGTCCTCATGTCTGTCTGCGATGAATTTCTGTTCCCCGCAGACCCCCCCCCCCAGTCTGTTCTTTCGTAGCGTCCTGATAATGTACGCCAGAGGGTCAATGCGCACGTGTGCTCGCTCTGTCGTCACGTGTGCCTCTAGCGGCTAATTTGGGACCTCACCTGCTTCCACAGACAGTGACATTATAATCCTTTCAGTCGTTTTGATTTTAGTTTTTTAGTACATTATAATCCAAGACTCGCGAAATTATAATCATTTTACAACATAAATCAGCTCACGACTTGCTACCATAATCCCTCCTAGGCTTTTTGTTGATTACCTTGTTTCACGAGCTCCCGAACCTCTCCACGAAATTGATATTTAAGCCTGCCAGCCAGTCAGGCAAATACATTTGTATTCATTTTCACCTTGTCAGAACCAAGTATAGCTCTGGGCTTTAAACGTTGCATGTAAGCCGCTGCCAGCTTGCCCCTACGGCCATAAACACACAATAAAGAAAAAAATGATACTTAGGTGAGAATGTAAGCATATGCCTTGTTCACTTGCTAGTCAGCTTACTACGCTGCGGTAAGGTGCTGCTTCCTAGCACCATTTACTGAAGTTTCCACCGATGTTGAAAGACACGTCCGTCTTGCGACAATTCTTGCTCTCGGGATAATAGGCTCTTACCGCCATCTATTTAGGAGGATTTTAGGTATGGAGCAGACGAAAGAAAGAATCCGAATTCCCTCTGCAGCCGGAAACTAGCCAAAGCGACTACAGTAGCCAACAGGAAACTACATACTGGCCGCTGGGAAATATGTTACCAAAAAAAAAACAAAAAAGTAAAGCAGTCAACAATCCGAAGATTGGTTTGAACTCCACAGTGCTTTACTAGGCGTGGTCCTGTTTGGAGGTGGTATGCCGGTGCCTTCCTCCGTCCTTCGAACTGACTTACCCAGTCAGTTATAGGGGGACCTACAGCTTAACGTGGGTTCCGAACCACAATGCTACTCGGTACTTTTCACATGGGCAATATTGCCAGAGGTGAAAGAAGTGGAAAGTGACAGATAAAAATCCTAGGGCCTGGCGGGGATCGAACCCGGGACCTTTGGATGTGTAGTCTGGCACTCTACCACTGTGCTACGGTGCCGCGGATGGCTGATTCTTTCGACTGTGCTACTACCCTCGGGGTTCTTTCTATTCTCTCGAATACTTAGGCCCAGTACTAGACGAGACTGGTTTTCCAAGTAAAGGGTAGAACCTTTCTGGTGGAAATCCTGAACTGACGACTTTGAGAAGTCAGCCACAGAGAAGTAAGACATAGTTGTAACCTAGGCTCATAGCAGATGTCCTATGTAACAACCGGAGTTCTGAGTGCACGAGTTTCAACATAACCCATTCAATGAAGTGTCTGCAAAGGTCAGTTGCGGCAGGGGCTTGACATTTGCTTCTCCCACCACGTTGTACTGTCCACAGTGCGAGTTGGTGACCAGCTAGCTACTGAACCTTGTTCCTGCCTGCTGCACCGGACATCGAAAATCCGGCTGCAAATAATACTCAATGTCATATTCAATATCGAGGGTGCTGTAGCGCTTATCAAGGTGCCGCCTCCACACCGGTTCTGAGCTGGCGATACACAAGCAGCCAACTGGTTAATGTTGCAGTAGTCGGCCTAGATTCTCCCGTCGTCTATCTAATTTTCACTCTGAAGGTTTCGGATATTCTTTGTTGGATCTCCTGCTAGTCAACACTCCCTCTGTAACCACCGGAGTTGTGACCATGGTCATTTTAGAAATGATCTGCTATTTGTAAATAATGAAGTCTGTTCAAATACAGACAACCTTTCCAGCTTGTCATTCTCAGTTGTACTACAGTTGCGTTCTTCAGTCAGACAAAACTAAATACTGTCGGTCTTCAGCAATGGACATGGGAGTCCCTGCACCCGGTCTACACTCTGCTTGACGTCGCTGCCGACCGACCATGGAGACATTCTGAAAATAATTAATCGAAACCGATCGAAATAAATGTATAAATATTTTACGATCGTGACAGTTTTCAAAAGTATTCAATATGGGTGTAGGTTTCTTGTTATACATGTTGTTAATTGCTTACCCTCTTTTTTTTTTTGCCCTAGCTAAGTTGGGTATTATTGCATCCAGATATTTTCATGTTGTGCATTTTTTCTCTATAATCAGTTTCCGCGTATTTTGATTCCTCCTGCGCATAATTGTCATATACTCTTTTCTTCGACAAGGCTCACCCAGAAAGTGGATTTATCTACTTTTTTCTTTTTTCAACAAAGACAACATAGTTACATAACAAATTTGTTGGCAACAGTTGGAAATGTTTGTGTTATTTTTCGACATAATTAACAGAACTGTCGTGGAATCAACTTTTGTATTTGTCTTAGATATCTGCCGCCTGTATATAGAAACCGCGTGTGAGAGTCGTCTTCAGCTCTCTGTCCTTGTCTAAAATATGTCCGAAGGACACGAATTTCTTGAAGCGCAAAAGAAGATGGAAAACTTCTGAAAATTTTGGGCGATGTTCCAAGAGAAACTGCACGATTCATTCCGGACTTCAAATCCGGAAGTTGTGTCACGGGGTTGTGAGAGCGTTTATTCACGTAATACACCTACATCTACATACATACTCCGCAATTCACCGTAAGGTGCGTGGCGGAGGGTACACTGTACCACTACTAGGCATTTCCTTTCCTATTCCACTCCCAAATTGAACGAGGAAAAAAAATGCCTATATGCCTCCATACGAGCCCTAATTTCTCTTATCTTGTCTTTGTGATCTTTACGCGAAATATAAGTGGGCGGCAGCAAGATCGTACTACACTCAGCTTCAAATTGCGGCCCTCTAAATTTACTTAACAAAAATTCATGAAAAGAACGTCGTCTTTCTTCCAGCGATCCCCAATTGAGTTGCCGGAGCATTTCCGTGACACTCGCGCATTGGTCGAACCTACCGGTAACAAATGTAGCTGCTCGCATCTGAACCGGCTCTATGTCTTCCTTCAAACCGATCTGCTGCGGGTCCCAAACACTTGAGCAATACTCAAGACATGGTCGTACAACGTTTTATACGCGGTATCCTTTACAGGTGAAGTACATCTTCCCAAAATTCTCCCAATGAACCGAAGTCGGCTGTCCGCCTTACTCAAAACTGTCCTTATATGCTCGTTCCATTTCATATCGCTCTGCAATGTTACGCCTAGATATTTGAACGACGCGACAGCATCAAGAAGCTCACTACTAATGCTGTATTCGAACATTGTGGGATTGTTTTTTCTACTCATGCGCATCACCTTACATTTTTCTACATTGAGAGCTAGCTGCCAAACTTCACACCAACTAGAAATTTTGTCTAAGTCATCCTGTATGCTATTATAGTCAGTTACAGACGACACCCTCCCATACACCACAGCATCATCAGCAAACAGCCGCAAATTACAACTTACTCTGTCCATCAGATGATTTATATAGATAGAAAATAATAGCGGCTCTATCACACTCCCCTGGGGCACGCCTGACGATACACTCGTCTCTGATGAACACTCGCCGTCGAGAACAACGTACTGCGTTCTATTACTTAGGAAGTCTTCCAACCAGTCACCAATCTGTGAACCTATTCCATAAGCTCGTATCTTCGTTAGCAGTCTGCAGTGTGGCACCGCGTCGAACGCCTTTTTGAAGTCGAGAAAAACACAATCTGCCTGTTGCCCTTCGTACATGGCTCGCAAGATGTCATGTGAGGAAAGGGCAAGCTGAGTTTCACATGAACGATGTTTCCTAAACCCGTGCTGATTCATGGAAAGAAGCTTTTCCGTTTCAAGGAAATTTATTATATTCGAACTGAGAATATGCTCCAAAATTCTACATAAAACTGATGTCAACGATATTGGCCTGTAATTGTACGAGTCAGTTCTCTTTCCTTTCTTATACACGGGAGTCACCTGCGCTTTTTTCCAATCACTAGGAACTTTGCGCTGAATTAAAGATTCGTTATAAATGCAAGCTAAGTAGGGGACCAACGCCGCAGAATAGTCTTTGTAAAACTGAACTGGTATTCCATCCGGATCAGCAGACTTTTTCGTATTTAGCTCTCTCAGCTGCTTCTCTACACCGGAAATACCTATTGCTATGTCCCCCATTTCGGAATTAGGACGTTGATAAAATGATGGTACATTTGTGCGGTCCTCCAGCGTGAAAGATTTCTTAAAGGTTAAATTTAGAACTTCAGCTTTCCGTTTGCTTCCTTCTATTACTGCCCCGGAATGATCAACTAGTGACTGGACAGTGGGCTTTGACCCGCTTATCGATTTTACATAGGACCAGAATTTTTTCGTGTTCTCGGAAAGATATTTCGCTAAGGTATGGCTGTGGTAATTATTGTATGCTTCGCGCATCGATATTTTTATAGACGCACGAATCTCTACTAACTTTTGCCTGTCACCGTTTGCGTTTTCTTTTTTGAATCGAGAGTGCAACAGCCCTTGCTTTCTCAGCAGCTTTCTAACATTATTATTATACCAGGGTGGATCTTTTCCATCCTTAATCGTCTTTACTGGCACATATTTCTCTAACCCTTTATTAACAATGCACTTAAATTTAGTACACAATTCCTCTACTTCCACAGTCCCGGAATTAAACGATGCCCATTCATTTTCTTAGTGCGACCGTAACATTTGCTTATCGGCTCTTCCCAACAAAAACACGCTCCTGTCCTTCTTGATTGGTTTATGAACTTTGGTCACCATCGACGCTATGACGATATCATGGTCACTAATTCCTGTCTCTACACAGACATCGTTAATAAGGTCAGGCCGGTTTGTGGCTATTAGGTCTAGAATATTTCCATTGCGCGTGGGTTGCCGGTTTAACTGCTCAAGACAGTTTTCAGAGAATGTGTCCAAAAGTACCTCGCAAGACTGCTTGTCTGTACCGCCTGAAATATAACTAGCGAGGTCCCAATCTATACTCTTAAGGTTGAAGTCTCCTCCGACTAATATTACATGGCCCGGATACCTATGCACTACCTGGTGTAGACTTTCTTAGAATGATTCTAAAACTTCTACAGCAGCACTGGGGGGTCGGTAAAAAAATCCAACTATTAACTTTACTTCTTTTAGACCTGTTATACGTGCCCAGATAACTTACTTTCAACATCGATCTCAGTAGAAACAATATCTTTATCCACAGCGATGAACACGCCTTTTCCAGTTGTATCCGATCTATCTTTCCGATATACATTCCACACTTTGCTAAATATTTCTAAACTTGTCACATCATGATTTAGCCAGCTTTCGGTGCTGGAGCGCAATAACTTCCATGCAGTGCGGCAAATTCGGGAACTTTGTTTCTAATACTCTGTAAGTTCGCGGCTAATATTTTTATGTTCGAATTTTTGTTCCGAACGTGGCCTGAATTCGCTGTTTGAGCCGACAGGCGAGTGCTCATCAGAGTTAGCGCCTAGCCTAAAAAACCCCCATGTGCACTCCACAAGTACTCTGCTACCAGAGTAGCCGCTTCCTTAGTGTAGTGCACCCCTGATCTATCTAGGGGCACCCTACAATTCCCCACCCGATAACGCAGATCCAGAAATCTGCAGCCATGACTGTCACAGAGTCGGCGAAGCCTCTGGTTCAGACCCTCCACTCGGCTCCAAACCAAAGGACCCCGATCAACCCTGGGAACAATGCTACAAATCGACAGCTCTGCTTGCATCCCGCGTGCGAAGGCAGCAGCAGCAGCAGACGATGGTGATACTTCAAATCACGGGGGTCTGGATAGCCACCTCAACCACTTTGTACACAGGTTTTATGAACATCGTGTGGTCAGCTATACGAGCGTCCAGGTGACCAGCCAGAACGGGACGATTCGGTTAGACGTACTCGGTTACTATGATCAACAAATCCCTCAGTTGTAAAGCTGCCAAAGTCGACTGTTGGGTACCGGATTGTGGAGTGAAAACGCTACGGGATGTCCACAGCTGAATACAACATTTGACTGTGTAAGACTATGACAATGCGACGGAATGGGTTTGTTTTCGGGAACGTGTGGGTAAAGTTACATGCCATATGATTTCATCGCATTGTATACTGCTTAAGTTGAGAGAGAGAGAGAGAGAGAGAGAGAGAGAGAGAGAGAGAGAGAGAGAGAGAGAGAGAGAGAGAGAGGGGGGGGGGGGGATCCAATGTGATGGTCGTTGTGTCAGCATGGCGAAGCGCCCTGGTTTAAAGCAGCATCCATGAGCCAATGGTTTGTACACAATAACATCCTGCCGGCCTGAACACAACGGATCATCTATGACATGAGTTAGAAAACCGACTTTGTTCCACACAGCAACATTTATAACCGGCAAGATTCTCCTGTCGCCAGAAACTGCTGTGTTATAGCGGCTTGCAAAAAATAACAATTACAGGAACTAACTGACGCATAACTTTAACAAAGCTGAGAATGTAAAAAGTATTTCGTACGTCAGCTTGGCAAAATTCTCTCTCTCTCTCTCTCTCTCTCTCTCTCCCCCCGCCGTATTTTTGTCCTTGGACGAACGAAAGCAACTCGCCGACAGTGTAAGCTTCGTAAGTTGAATATTATCATCTATAACACACACCCAAACGTGAACAATACACGTATACAAATAGTACTAAGCCCTACTTTCACACAGGCGCTGCTATTAGTGGTAATCAGACGTGTAGACAGAAGTTTATCGTATTAACGCAAACAAGACTGTATGATCGTACGTCAGTAGTACCAGTTAGTACGCTTGGAGCGCTGCAGCAGACAGTTATCTTTCTTGTGAACTTTCGATCGTCGTGTAAACAGGCGTAACATACCAGTCCGGGCACTCACAGGTGCGAAATCTGTTACCAAGGGAGCCGCCTGTTAACTTCATATAAATCGCACAAATTACACTTTCCGACCCTTTTCTATGTAATTTACGGCGAGATTGTTCTATTTTAGACTCGACGGCACTAGTCTAATACCGGACGAAAACAATGTTTCTAACAGAAACACTAGCTGAGGTGCAACAGATGGAACCAAATGGCGAAAGCTTGAACCTACTCACGTAGAAATACGTGCTGATCCGAATATTTTTGCAGGTTTCTCCATTCAAACAAAAATAATGTACATCAACACACACAAGCAGTTTCAACCAATAGAAGCGTGGTCTTGTTGATCTATAAGTATGCGGATATGACAATGTCCTTTTCGTTTAGTTGTGTGTTTAATTTTAGGACGCGTGTAAGCAAAACTACGACTTTCGTTTTTTTTTAATTTTTGCATGTAGGATAAGGTACTTACAACTAACAGTATAAATACGCTGAAAAATGTATTATAGCTGAAAGTTTACCAGATGTCCTCGTTACGTCAAGATGCTTAGGAAACACGAATTAATTAGAATCATTTCCGAAAAAGCTCGGTTTGAGTGGTGTTAATATTTTCTACAGATTTTGGTATTTACCTGTTTGCGGCTTAGAAAATATTTTAAAACTTTAAATTTTTCCCTAAAATATGAGGATTTAGTGTTTTGCAGAGTATTCTTAAGAATCTTATGCGCATTATTTCTCTGCCTGTGGACATCTAAATTGTAGTGTACAGTTCTCTATATGGTGTGAGTTTTTTCTAATCTCAATAAGGGCAAACAATCATTATTATATTTAAATTTGTTATTTTCAGGCGGATCGTCACGAAAGTATTTTGGCATTATAACATTACACACCCCTCGGGTTCTTCAGAAATCCGAAAAAAAGTGGTTTCTTTTTCTGGTCATTGCTCCATTTCATTGCGTTACAAGGGTTCCCGGTTCCAAAGTCCACCAAGAAAACTAATATAAGCTGCGAATAACAGGACTGACATTGGACGAAGACTGTGGTCACACTGCACAATAAGCAGTGTCGCGATGGCCGCCGCGTCAGCCGCGCGCCGCATCTCTAAGTGCGCATGCGAAGCAGCTTGCTTCCTGACGTCACGGGCCGCAAGCACGAGGCCTACGAGAAAGACAGGCCCCGGCGCGCATGTCATGCGATGTAAGCATAGCCAACACCACCTAGAGACAAGGTCTTACAACAGGCCGCGGCCGCCACCTCACTCGCTGGCCGCTGGGGCACGCCCACAGCCGCGCAGCGGCCGGCCAGTCAGATGGCGACCGCGGCCTGTAAGTGTGACGTAGGCACGGCCCGTTGGAAGGCCTTGTCTCTAGGTGGTGTTGGCATAGCAGTCCTGAGCTATAGTCGAGCCGCCGAAAGAACGACCCTGACAGCTAGCGGCTGTGTTGCCAATACTGCTACGCGGCTGTTTGTTGTTACGCCGTGTCGGTCGCCGGCATACGAATATCACGTCCGAAAATTTTGGGACCGTTGCTATGTACTAATAAAGTGTGAACGAACGAGAACAATCACGAAGTAGTGAAAAACACTCTTTCAGTTAAAAAGAAAAGGTTTAGAAATATGTCGAGTTAAAATTTCATATGTTCCAGTATTCCATTAAATACAATGTATCATTTAGTCTTTAGCCAAAGTTCGCTACCTGCAGAATTTTGTTTATATATTTCATCTTCTATAACTATTTTCCACAGACTCGCTGTTATTACTCGGACACTGTATTGTGGCAGTCCGCCGAGAGGGTAAACAAATGACTACCACTTTACAAGTAGTAAAACCGCCTCTTCCAGTGAAATGATTTGTCTTTTTACATAAAAAGAGTTTTTGTCTCATTCGTTTATGGTCGCTGTAACTGCCGTAGTATAGTGTCTGAGTAATATTATCAGATCAGTTTCGACAGCTGGTCTATTGGTAACAGAAGTAGAAATAAAATAACGTAATTTTTCAGAATATGATCTTTGGTTGCGAAACAAACTATACATTAAAAATAAGTCGCGGCCATCATCATGTGCAATGTACCGCTGCTACTGCTACTATCGTCCTCTAATCTTATTATTAATTCTTCTACCCGTTCTTCTAGTGTACCTTCTCGTTCCCATGCCTCTTCTAAGATGTGCCACGTATGTGTGACAACATTGTTCCATTTTTTGGGAGTAACACTGCCCAATGCTTCACGAACTAAGAATTCTACTTTTGTTAATGAAAAACGTTTATTATTTCTGCAACTTACGATTTCACCTGACCCCACACGAGTTATATTGCATTGAAATGGCAATGATATGGTGGAAGGCGAACCCTCTGTGACCACTATCCTCAGCAATTGTATCAATTTCATGAAGGATTTTTCGGCTTTTGTCTTTGTAACACAACGAGACAAACGATGAACTGAAGCACGCCACCCTGTGCGACCTTGCGTGGCAGGGTGGCAACGCGGCACCGTTACCCCGGCAACGTTTACGAATTCCAGAGCTCAGGTTGGTGCTCGAGTGTCCCCCCACCCTCTGCGGCCCACGTGCGCGAACTGTCAGGGTCGTTCTTTCGGCGGCCCGACTATAGGTGGCTGGCCGCTGTGAAGTGGTGGGCCGTGCCCCAGCGGCCAGCCAACCAGGTAGCCGGCCGGCCGGCTCATAACTGCTATGCTTACGTCGCATGACGTGCGCGCCGGGGCCCGTCTTTCTCGCAGGCCTCGCCACAAGCGTCGGTCGCGTCTCGGACGACTTGTTAGTAGAGGAGTACTGGCAAGTATCCGGCTAGATAGGCGCGTGTAGGTTCTGACCTGAGGTTGAGCGCCGACGGGCAGGAGCCGAGCTGCGCGGCCCCGCGGCCCCGCCACGCGGGCATCGGCGGCTGCGGCAGGGCGGGCGCCAGCGCCGGCTGCGACGCGGAGGCCCGCAGGCGGCCGCGGCGGCGCGCGGGGGCGGCGGCGCGCGCCTCGGAGCGCAGTAGCCGCACCGTCAGCGCGTACGTCACCACCATGGCCAGCATCGGCGCGTAGAACGCCACCAGCGAGCCCAGCGCCGAGAAGTACCGGTTGTTGATGGCGCACTCCCGCTCCGACGGCATGATGTTCCTGCTGTCCACCGCGCCTGTCGTCCACCGACACGTTACGTCACTCACAACATCGTGACCACCTTCTAATTCTGGCACCAGAGCTACGAGACCTGGGTAGGTCGCCGGAAGGCGTTGCAATCGCGTCTGAAAATACGAGTCGTCTCACTCCTGTAAAAGGGGGGATGGGGTAAATGACCGCTGATGGCACATTGTCACATCTCAGACGTGTTCGGTCGGGTTCGGATGTGGCTAGTTGGGAGTCAGTGTATGAAGCGCAACTCGCCACAGTGTTCTTCTAACTACTCCATCATGTACCTCACTGTGTGATACGGCGCATTACCTTGCTGAAAAATGCTGCCGCCGCTGTGAAAAACGATCTCGATGGACTGTGTGTGATCTGCAAACAGAATGAAATACTACTAAGTCGTCAGTTAGTGTCTTGATCGAGCTACACGGGACCCCTGGATGACCGTGTGACTGTTCCCCAGAGCATGTGTGACCAGCAGCCAGTTCGTCTCCTTCCCGCAGTAGAGGAGTTCTGGAAGACGATTGCTTCACAACCTCCGGTCTGTATGGTGAAGGAGTCGTCAGATACTCCGCCGGCGTCCAGTGACGGTGGCCATTCTAATCGTAGTTGTCAAAACCGTAGTTTCCACATATACACCTATGTGGATAATCGGCTGTGAGGCCCATCGCTAAGCCCATTTTACACGAGCGTCTATCTGGTGAAACAAATACTCAAGAGTGCGTGCGCCTTTCGTGCCTTCGTTTAAATCGGCAGCCAACCCCCATCTGACGTCCACGATTTGTAGCTTGTGCCGGTGGTGTGGTGCTTAATGCGCATGCGCAGACGTGCAGTGGTGTCTGCTAACATTGGACGTTAACCTTTACTGCCGAGCTTATTTATATCATAGAAATGCTTTCACATCTTAAACTTGATTCTGTCGATTGCTTTGTGTTCTCGTCACTTCGAAATTATTACTCCAGAGGGTATTTTTTCTACTACACACTTTTTTCATTTAAAATAGCGAAATATCAAAAAGCTGAAATAAAATAAAGTTTCACAGCGAAAAAGCGTACACTACAAATAATTGAAGGTGATTTTCTATATCATTTGATATGTTTGCAAGTATAAATTTTCTCCAGCAAATAAATATTTCAGCTATAAAATATTTGGACAACACATTCCCAGTTTTTTCCTTTATCTCTTGTTCTCAATAGTGTAGAGGATTTTACTCGTGATTTGACACGAGAACATGAGGTATGTATCACCCTTTCGTCATTAATAAACACAATTATCATTGCTCGGTCCTACATAGAACGGGCGCTCGTAGCTCACTTCATCTTTCAGCAGACAGCTCCACAATTTTTGTGCTAACGCCTAAACGAAAAAGACCACTCTAAAGTGACGAAAATCACTAAGTGAATAACATGTCAGGATCGCTTCACTAGACCCATGAAGTCGGTCGTGTAAAATGGGCGTTAGGAGTGTCGGACGCACTGCGTGTTCAGATCGGACTCTCCCTTACTCTGGCCTGACGTTAGTTCCGCCACAGTTGGCCGCCTGTCCCGTTCTACCGGCCTGCCCTTTCTATGGCGTTCACACTGGAGGCCGGGCCACGCCGAGCCGACAACTTGCGAAAATGTTTAATATTGCCGGCGCGAGCCGATTAGCCTACGGTGTAGCTTCTGCAGCACAAGTATCACACGTCTCCTGGCTGCTTTCAAAAAAAGTTCAAATGTTTGTACGGTCTATGGGACTTAACTACGGGGTCATCAGTCCATAAACTTATGAACTACTTACGAACTAGGACGGCACAAATATCCATGCCCGAGGGGGGATTCGAACCCCTGACCGTAGTGGCCGTGCAGACCGTGACTGGAGCGCCTCAGTCCCCTCGGCCACCACGGCCGGCAGGCTGCTTTCAACCGAAGCCTCTTTGCATGAAAGTTTTTTCAAATACACTTACGAAAAGTTTTATTTTTTTGTATTACGATTCTGTAATATTATTACAAAAATTTCAGAAATGTTTTTAGCTGTTCACATAAGGAAAAACTCCTAAATGTCAGTCGAAATTCATGCGGTGAGTCCATTACCACCTTTTTCTTATATGCATAAAATTCGATGAGTCACTACAGTGTATAAACAACAGTAATAAAATAACAAAATCAATGAACTGTTAGCTGGCTCTAAGCAGACTGCAATGAACAAGCTTTGGTCACTATCGTATTTCCATCAATCTTCCGCTGACAGTGGGTGAGTATCCCTTGTTGTTGTCGACAAGTTCACCAAGAGAGATAAAACAAAAGACAACAAGAAACGAAATGACACACACTTCTCATCCTTTACTGACTTATCCTGCAGTGTTTGAGGCTAAACTAAACCAGAGCATTTTCATTTCAGTTAAAGTAGAAAAATCGAAATGGGAAGTACCATAGAAACAAAGAAAATTGCCGTCAAATGATTCAGCAAAATGTTCGTAGAAATGCAGTTCCTCTCAGATCCCTTCCTAACAAAATAAATAAATAATTCTGAGAACTGTGTAGAGTTGTTTGATAGTAGTAATGGGTTGAAATACATTATATCGTGTCCCCGCATAAAACCGGTACACTTCACAAAAATCCATGGCCATCAGTTGCAGCATCCCTTATAAGGAGGTAATTGCTTGTTTTTAATGATACTTTTATCTAATCTTTTCTACTTCATTCTTACCTTAATCTCGAGAGTGAGGGATATCGCTTTTATGTGAGACGCTGTATACAATTATTTTCCCTTGTGGCACATTTCCCGGGAACTACAAAAGTGAAAATTAAAAGGATGACTATATTATGTATTAGTCAACATAGGCGTACATGCATCTATAAATGTAATTATATTTTTGGGCTTTTTTCTTTTATCCAACTAGAACCATTAAGTGCAACGACAGAAAATTTTATTTCAGTCCATCGACAGCAAAGTCGCAGTTTAGACCAATTTATTGTTTTCTCCTAGTTCCAAACAGGAAACATATATTGCATTAATTGTATGATGTAGACAACAAACTAGTTGTATATCTCTTATAAAGTGAAGCATGACTTCATGTAAAATCACAGATCATTTTCCATTGTAATCGGTCGCCACCCAAGAAAAATTAAAGTATACCTGTTTTCTAGTTATCAATCATCACTAGGGAGTGACACACGTGGCCAGCAATTCATTTTTTCGGTGCCGCAGTGCTTCACGCTATGTTCAACACCCGCCGAGTTCGTAGACACTGCTCAGATAAGTCGCAATTGTGAAAGAAGCTTGCTATCGGCGCGCCGACCATTTACAAAACTTTCCTATCTCACTCGCTGTAATGTATGGTCTAAAATGCATAGAACAGTAAGCTGCCCGATATCGAACTTTTTCAATCAACTATTTGTTAATCGAGTGCGCGTACTTGACAAATAGTGTCATTTGAAAACGACTATTACGAATTATGAAAAGGTGAATGGTTTATTCAAAAGCTGTTGTACTACCGTATTCCAAAAATCAGATTTTTTTAACCGCTTGCTTCCAGCAAACTTGAGTGAGGAGCGTTACGAAACAAAAAGTCGCGCGGAATGGAAAGTGAACATTTTCTTTTTTACACGCAAAGGCAAAGCTTGTAAGGGAAAACTAAGTTGATAAAACGATAGGGGATTGTCTTATATACCGTCAATATTTTTTACCACTCGAAAATCTGAATAGAGAATTTTCCTCATTTTTCGTCTCGGCGTAAACACCCGTGCCGGCGGCGAGCACAGACTCTGCGTGGAGTTTCCGAGAATCTCTTACCGAGGCTTCGGGCTATCGCGATCTGCCGTCGGTGAAACTCGGATAGATTGCACGCGTTCCCATGGTGCAGAGGGGCAGCACGCTCCCCGATACTACGTGTAGCGTGCGCGTTTCCCCGGCTAGGTGTCGCTGCTATGTCTATGTACAGTAGGTAGGTGAGAGTACGCACCGAGCGCGGTGATGGAGGAGGAGACGAGCGCGGCGAGCAGCCAGACGAGCGCCACCCTGCAGCCGACCTGGCGCCTGCTGGCGCGGGCGCGGCGCGCGCGCAGCGGGCTGCGGATGCCCAGGTAGCGGCCCAGCGAGATGCCGCACAGGTGCAGGATGCTCGCCGAGCACGCCAGCACGTCGCTCGTCACGTACACGTTGCACCACGCCGCGCCCAGCGGCCAGTAGCCTGCGCACGTGGTAGCGTGTGGGCGAAGGGCGAGACAGGCCAGGAGGGAGGGAGGGACTGTGTAGAAAAGTGTGTGGAATACATCCGTGAGTGTGTGTGTGTCTATTATATACAGTTTTGTATCAATCTTGATAGAATTTTGCATGGCCGAGGGTACTTAACCTACGGCACTTACTTCAACACGAACTACAATTTTATTACCATCTTAATAGAATTTTTTCCACTTGACGTTGCAAAATAGGAGATTGCTGTCAACTTAAAATTTAGTGTGGTGCATGCTAACGGTACTTTACGTAGAGACTGCGATACCAGTCTACATTTTTATTCCGATCTAGGAAAAAAAAGATGCACACTAGGACTTCAAATCGAGAGGAACAGAAAGAGAGGACGGGAGAGATGGACTAATGAGAGACGGAATAAATAATACTCGGACAATGCCGGGTCTTCAGCTCGTAACTATACTGCTGGCCCCCTCATCTCAATGTTATCGTACGATACCGTCTGCCTGGTCCTCTCATCTCAATGTCATCCTACGATACCGTCTGCTTCGGATCCGGAATCGTGTGGTTCAATAGTGATAAAAGTTGCGTGTGAAGTAAGTTAAAAACGTAATAGCCAGCCTAGGTATCAGTGTAGGACAGTGTCTGGGTGATACTGTGATTAAAACGAGTGATAGTTTTCATTAATTAGGAGATTCATATATTTGCTTTCCAGGCAGTTCTATAAACAATAGTTGCGTCATTGTATGTTATTTCAAGGCTTAAACAGACGAATTGTAAAAAACTTATGCAAAACATAAAGAAATGAAAATAAATAGCATTGTATATGTGTTAGGCTCATAAACAAGTTGTGTTGACCAGCTAATTGTGTTATTTCGACTATTGCATTAATTATCAATATTGTTATTCTTTGTATATATTGACTGAAAAGAGATTTTGAGTAAATTTTGTGAATGGCCAGAATATTCGATAGTTCAATATATGATAGGAACATGTATGATGTATTCATTAACAAATTGATATTTAACATCGCACTTTATTGTTAACAGAAATATCGGAAATTTCGTCTTAAAAATACATGTGCCATCTAAAATTATTGTATGCACAATTTTCATTTTATATTGTGATTATTTTTGTATACATGAAATGTTTTACTGTTGTGTTCGTTAATTGTAAATTACTATATTCAATTGTTGTGAACAATGCGTAATGTAAGATCATTATTGCCGATGTTATATATTTGCCTCACCGCCTTGCGTAGGGGAGTTCGAGTTCGTCGTTTTTCAAGTGCACTGGAATCTATGTCACTCGGTGTTTTGAAATGGAAGTACTACCGTGCTGATGCTTTGTAATTTGTTTATGTTTTAAAGTTGTAATGTTTTGGTGAAGAAAAAGTTTGCTTTCAAATTAAAGAAGTGAAAAATTGTACATACCGAGTATTTATTTCTACCACGACGCCCCAGGAGAATAATGTTGCAGCGAGCAGAACCCCCATACATCGGAATCTTGAAAAGATGAGTATCGGTAGAATAAACTGTAATTACTCAATAATATAGTGAAAACGTTTTAAGCTGCAACATACTTCGAGACGATAGACTAGTAAAGTGTCAATGCAAATAACGCAGTCGATAGCCTGTTAAACGGTGAATAACAACAGTAAAGTGTGCGTTTTGTGCAGTGGCCTGTGATGCTCCGTCTGTTTGACACGGGCGGATGTGGGGCGCCTCCTGTGGGAGCGCCCGCCTCCTCCATTAGGGGCTGACAGCCCGAGTGGGGCAGCTGACGGGCTGCAAACTTCATCATTAGCACCAGTCGTTCAAGTTTCACCACAGTGCACCCTCAAAAGTCGGTAATGGTAGTGGTGCCGTATTTCGGTATGAAACGGACTTCCAGGTGTCCGTGCATATCGATCCAACGTTCTCCTGAAAGAAGAGTCCGTCCGACAAAAATAGAGAAGCCTTGACATGCAAGCTCTAATTCTAGTACCAGTACTCAGAAAGCCATGTAGCTGAAAGTACAACGAGAACAATCGTGTCTCAACAAAGAAGGCTCGCCATTTTATGACCCCCCCCCTCTCTGACCGTCCTCTCCTTTGCCCTAACCCCTCAGGCCGATTCCCTTCTGTCCTTTCTGTGAACCTCCACTCTCCTCGCCTGTCCCTACCCTCGCCTATCTCCTCCTGTCCCCTCTCGTACTGTCCATCTCCTCGTTAAAAAATACACACCACTATTTGTTTGTGATTGCTTCGTATTCTAAACATGGTTTCGTGAGGTTCCGAGCGTCAATGGATTTATAGGATTTTCTCAAACTGCTTGCGAAGTCACTGGATCTCATCTTTTTGGGTGGTGAGGGTTCGTACTCACTGTGACTTGACCGTTCCTCTTGCTCTAGAGATGAATGTCGTGCATCTGCAGATACCAATAGTATCCTTGCAGCATCAAATTTTGATTATATACATACTCTTTCATAGTTTATAATTGCGATAATCTTTCCTTTGAAACAAACACCTGCTCTTCGTTTCCTAGACACGTAATTTAGAATTGCTGTGCATTTTTGATGTACTTATAGCGCTTCATTAGTTCGCTTTAGGAATTGATGCCACGATTGTAATAGTCCTCATAAACGTTCTCTATTACGCTGTCATCAATATCTTTTAATACCAAATATATAAATGGCCTGGTTGTTGTGGGTAATGTTTCGATTTAGTCTGTACCATTTATGTCATAACATCTGCACAGCTCGGCAACCTGAAGTAACGATACTTGTCGTGACACAATAAATGTTTAATGATATAACCAACTTGTCTGCTAGCGCCGCTAGATGGTGCTCCAGTTGACCTTCGGCTGGTATACCTGCAGTACGTATTTGTCTGTTAGTGTTCGCAAGCGAGTTACTATGTAAACTGTGTACAGCGCATTGATATCAGGAAGAGAATCAAACAATTGTGTACATCTGTTTTCAACACAAGGAGCTTTTGGTCCAAATGTTAAACAAAACTTGAAACAACCTGTTCACGAAACATTGATGTGGAGGCAAGCGAAAGTAGAAAAAAAGACAACGTTTCACGTATTCTTTAGTCAAACTTCGGTCCTTGGTGAACATGTAACAAATGAAAACAGACTATTGTGTGATTCATAGAGATCGTACCCTTTTAGATGCATGTTTTCCAACAAAAAATGTTACGGTGAAGATCTTGCACTAACGCTATACTAGTCTATTATCTTGAATATTTGTACTAGCTGAAGACCCGGCGTTGTCAGAGTATTTGTTTATTCCATCTCTCGATTTGAAGTCCAAATGTGCAATTTTATTTATTTTTTATTTTAATTTTTTTCCTAGATTGGAATAAAAATGTAGACAAGTATCGCAGTCCCCTATATACAGTACCGTTCGCATGCACCATACTAAATTTTATGTGCGCACTAGAAGGTGCTAAAATGGTTGGGTTGGTCAATTTCAAAGCGTCGGGGCGATGGAACGGCTCAAAAGATGAGTCACCGTTGGATACTTACAAGAAGTCACGGAGTTCCCCAACATCATCAGCATTCGCCTCCACACTGCACACTCCGTTTTCTCAGCGGGGCTACACGCGATCCTGCGGGTACTGGAGCAAATTCAGAGTGTTTGTGGCACATGGTTTGTTCTGTGCTTCGATTCTCTCAGCACGCTGAAATCTTTCCGAAATTTGTATCCAGCTGAGAAGAGAGTACAGCTCATACATGACAGCAGGGGAAGCAAGTGACGCTCTGTTGGTTGCCAGGGCATGTCGGCACTCGTGGCAACGAAATGGCCGATCGGGCTGGCAAGAAGGCCTGCGGAGGCTCTGATATCACACAATGTGCCAGTCCCCTGCGGGACACCCTCTTTGTGCTGCGGCGGAGGTCCCTTCGTTTGTGGCAGGCAGTGATGAGCAATAAACTGCGGTTCGTTAAGTCAACTGTCCGACCATGGCGAACCTCCTGTCAGTCACTGAGGCAGCATGAAGTGGCCGTGACACGCCTCCGAATCGGACATTGTACTCTGACACATTTACTCCGTCGAGAGGATTACCCGTTTAGCGATGCCTGTGGTGTGTGGCAATCACTGTACGCCACGTTGAATGTATTTTGTACCGTGCTTCGAGGGCAGCAGTGACTCTCGGTGGTGCTCTGCCCTTTGTTTTAGCTGATAACGAGGCGAGTGTGACGAAAGTTTCAAAAATTTTTGAACTTTTTGGATTCTGGCCTAAGGTTTTAGGCTGGAGATTTTAGTGTGTTAACTAATGGCTGGCTCACCCCTTTATCAGGGATCAGACGTCCATGATACTCTGGGTACCACATTTTGAGGACGTCTACGACTATGTACCTTAGTGAGCCAACTCACAGTCTTGCCTTGCAATATTGTGTGTGTGTGTGTGTGTGTGTGTGTGTGTGTGTGTGTGTGTGTGTGTGTGTTTGCCTCGTCCCCCTTGTCGTTTGTATAATTTGGTTAGCCGGCCGCGGTGGCCGAGGTGACTGAGGCGCTCCAGTCACGGTCAGCACGGCCACTACGGTCGGGGGTTCGAATCCCCCCTCGGGCATGGATATTTGTGCCGTCCTAGTTTGTAAGTAGTTCATAAGTAGTTTGTAAGTTTAGGGACTGATGACCCCGTAGTTAAGTCCCATAAGCTTAACAAACATTTGAACATTTGAACATAATTTGGTTACTTACCTTTCTGTTTCCTGTTTGTATTCATTTCCTTTTACTCAGGTCACACGTGTCGCCTAATTATATCGTGAGGGCGCTAAAACGACCTAGATGTCGTGCGCCCACAGCATCCTATCCTACTTTACAGTGCAATCTGTTACTGTGTTTTAGTGTTCACGGTGTTTATTATCAAAGAAAAATTACATTCTGCAGATCTTTCAACGGAAATATATCTGAAGGGGAGGGGGGGGGGCGGCAACCGGGGTGCTTTGCCCCTGCGCCACTCGCAAAGGTGCACCACATTCTCTCTTTGGACACCGAGCAGGGGGGGGGGGGCGTGCCATTATCACATTATCAAGAGCCGGCGCCGGCAATGAGAGAAGTGAGCCGCCAGTCCTCTGAAGCACCAGCCGCCACTGGAGTTACCACAATTATAGGAACACCTAAATCGGGCAAGCAGGCGTATAGAACTCGCCTCAAGTTAGGTGCCCCCATAAGAGATTCCTATCATAATTATGACGCACATACTGGTACAAATATTGTGTATGATCACACGTGTTATCCAGTGAAGTCGGTTGACTCGTCGTCAGAAGTTTGCGACTCCCTTTCGAGAGCGATTTCCTTTCAACTGCTAATACAGCTGTTGTGTGGCACGAATGCAACCCCACAACACAGCCACAAAATGGAATACAATGAACAGTCACGTCAAAGACCTGACACTTAATAATTTGCTAAAATCTAATAATTATGTAAAAATAGTTCTTTTTTAGTATTTTACATGCTGTCGTTTCGTTACCCGATTGCGATGAAATTTTTTCAGCGCATGAACACGTGAGGTGCGTAAAAAACTGCCGCATAATGTATGACGTTTAATTTTATTACTTTTTTGCTACTAAATGTATTCCCAGCATATTTAGCAAACTGTATCTATTTATGTCAATGAATGTACCTACAGAATTATTTCATTGTAGCACAGTTCAGGAGATATTACATCATTAACGTTAAGACTCTTGGAAAACTTCCACATCATGTTTGTTTATACTTCATGATTTACCGTATCATTCGATTGCGATGAAACTTTGCATACTTGATCTCCACAAGAAAATGAAAGTCACTGTCTATGTAAACTTTTGTGTGGTGCGTATAGAGGGTACTTTACCTATGAATTTCGACAAAATTTGTTTTCCGATCGCGGTGAAATTTTGCACACTCATTCTTCAAAACAAGAGGAACATCACTGTCTACCTGATATGGAGGATACCACTTCACTGATCACCATGAAAGTTAAGAGTTACATCATTTTTCGCGGATTAAGGAGGCAATAGACTGAGGTGGTCAAGGAAGAGAGTTGGACACAGACGAGGAGGCAGTTGGCAGAGTAAGGGGAAGGTGTAGTGGCAGAGGGAGAGAAAAGGGAAGGGAAGGTGTACTACAATAAATAAGCTAGTAAAAAATAAAATAAAATGTAGAGGACAGCGTACCTCCTGCGTCGCGTCTCATCGTTTTCTCTATATTGCACGTCTTTCGTTTGGACAGTTGACAGTTTCTATTTTGTTTGTTTTTTCATACCTCCGTATAGCTGCTTCTTGTTTTCATGTTCTTTTTTGTGTTCAGTTCTCAACGGACTCTTCGGCGAATCTGTGGATGCTGTGATGGGAAGCTTCTGTTGTAAGATATGCATCCGAACTAATTGGAACAGATAGTAATGTTAAACTGCAATGCTCTAATATCAATAAAGCGTTTCCGAATTATTTACTACGCGGGCGCAACGTCGTCACGATCCATAGCGTGTCGCGAAAGTTTTCGGAGACAATAGAACAAGATGAAACAAAGGAATCTTTTCTTCCTTAAATGGAACACGATGAAGGAGTTCTTTGACCAAAGGATGGATACGATACTAGGCAAATAACATGTTGTAAGTAGGACTGGGAGTGATGTCGGTAGGTTCAGTGTCGGTGGCGAAATTACCAGGAGCGTGCAGAGTGCACGCTTATCCACCAGAGGTGGCGGAAGCGTCATAACTGGAGTAGGACTGTACGTTAGAAATCAAAGCCGTTATCCGTGAGCGACGAGTGTCGGCAGGCGTTGCAACCGGAACGCAGCTATCTGCGTTTGCTGTGCTCTCCACGGGGAGGGTAATCGGTCTCGCGCTGCTCGTTCCGATAGTGGCCGTGGGCGCGGCCACAGGCGCCTGCCACCCGCCCCTCCCCCCTGTCCCAGCGTCTGCTATCTGACGTCTACATCTCGTAGCACTACACGCATACGATAGGATATGTTAACTGATTGAGCAGAAATTAATATTTCCGGTTCTTTCGAGGACGTCTTCTAGTTGTTGATTGGTGATAGTGTTTGGGGTAGTGTAAAATGGAGCCTCCTGTAGGTCGTTTGGAACGTTAAACAAATACCTACGGTTGAGACAGGAACAGAGGCTGAGGAACAAGAAAGTGGTGCCTGCGGAAAATAATGCTTACTCGCATTTAGAAGGGCATCTTTTGGAGATTGGTGACTATGCCGTTGTTGTTGTTGTTGTTTTGGACTTTGTCAGGGAACTAAACAAGATGGCTCAGTGATAAAGTGGGAGAGTACGCTACAAAAAATCACAGGTTCGATCCCCAGCTAGTCCTAAGATTTTAATCTGCCATCTACTACCTCTTTCAGCTGCAGTAACGAGCGAAAGGTCGACTTGTACCCTGATTAGAAGGGCATGTTAAACTTTAGGTCGCACTGTAACTTTCTGGATAAGGTAGTTGGAAACATCGGAGGGAAGGAACAGTAAAAAAACTCTAACAGGACCACGTTTAGTAAAGCGAACCTTGGAGCTGATGATTTTTGTAATAGATCGACGAGTACATCGGACACAACAGGTGCACTTGTTCCGGAATCAGCATAATTTTACGAGCAATAAAAGAAACCGTGACTTAATTTAGAAAGGGAACTAAATTTCAGAAAGAAGAAACAAGAAAACTTGGAGATTCTGTGATAACATAGTAATTGTATTGGAGGCAGCATAGTTTCTGGAAGTGCACTAGAACGGAAAAGACAGTGTCTGGAAAGGAAGGTATAAGATGGAAACAGAAGTATAGTGAAGATAGTGAAAGGTAAAGGTTTCATACATGTAGGTATAATATCTCCGTACTTAATTACGACATACCTTACCTTAAAATACGTGTTTTGCAAATGTCTTTCAAGCGCCGTTACATTTAAGTTGCCAGCTTTCGTAATATTGAAGTATAAATACAAAATCCACCAAATACGGCATATTTGCTTCCGATCGCCTGAATTGGAGGCTGCGCAACGCGATGTTCGTTTGTTGCAGACCACGTGATTATGTGGCTAGTGAATCACAGCACAAAGAAGAGTATCGTCGTCAGCCAATGGTAACCAAACCTCACCTCCGCGCAACATGCAAATAAGAATTTTTGACGTTGGAAATTAAATATGCGGTAATGTTTTTATACACAAAACCGCGCAATGTTTTGAGATGTGAAAATTAAAGTGTTAACATGAAGTTGCAATTATTTTCTAAATCACTTGATTACACTTTCAGACAGACGATAAGATAAATAAAACATGCTATACCTGCTCTATGGTTGACAGGTTCTTGTATGTACCCTTGTCCGGTCAGTAACAGTTAATGGCCTTGTAAAATGAAGATTTACGTGGTCTGCAACAAACGAACATTGCGTTGCGCAGCCTCCAATTTCAGGCGATCGGAAGCAAATGTGCCGTATTTGGTGGATTTTGTATTTATAGTTCAATATTACGAAAGCTGGCAACTTAAATGTAACGGCGCTTGAAAGACATTGACAAAACACGTATTTTAAGGTAAGGTATGTCGTAATTAAGTATGGAGAAATTATGCCTACACGTATGAAACCTTTGCCAGTGAAATGTGTAAGTCTGGTTTCTGAGATTATAAAATGCGACCTAAAAGTAGTACACGATTTGTGCTATTTTAGCAGTAAAGTAACACCAGCTCACGTAGAATAGATGAATTATACTATATATACATATAGTGGTGTATATATAGCGTAAAATTGTTTTGGAAGAATTAGAATTTTGTAAGACCTTATATAAGTTTGTTACGGTAAAGCAGTCAACAATCGGAAGATTGGTTTGAACACGACAGTGCTTCACTGGGCATGATCCTCATAGCAGGTGCTATGCCGTTGCCTTCCTTTCAGTTAAGAACTAATTTACCCAACCAGTTATAGCGGGACCTACAGTTTAACGTGGGTTACGAACCACGGTGCTACTCGGTATTTTTCACATGGGCAATATTGCCAGAGGTGAAAGAAGTGGAAAGTGACAGATAAAAATTCCAGATCCCGGCGGGAATCCAACCCGAGACCTTTAGATTGATAGTTCGGCTCTATAACGCTGGGCTACCGAGCGTACCACTGTACCACCGAGCCAAAACTATAAATTTGTTTACAATTGTGAATTATTTTTCGAAAATAGCTTATCGTGGAGCGTGATCTAGTACGGAAGTGAAACACGAACCAGCGGCAGCTCATACAAAAGGTTTAACATGTTGACTGAAAGAAGGGATCAGGCGTTAGAGAATAACCAGTTTGATAATTGATGGGGCCGGGGGGGGGGGGGAGAATGAATCAAAGAAAGAGAAGTTATTAGAGGAAGGCGAAGGTAAATAAGCAGTGTAGGTTTTTGGCTCACCGAAGAAGGCGGGGATGGCGCCGAGCGGCATGACGACGAGGCAGACGAGCAGGTCGGCGGCGGCGAGCGAGAGCAGGAAGTAGTTGGTGGCGTTGTGGAGGCGGCGCTCGCGGCACACGGCGAGGCAGACGAGCGCGTTGCCCAGCCCGCCGGCTACCGCGGCCGCGGCCGCCGCCGCCAGCCCCCAGCAGCCGCCGCCGCACCCCATCTGCCGGCGTGGTCGCCGGCGCCGCCGCGCGCCCCCCACCACAGCCGCCGTATCACAGGCCGCGTCACGCGCAGGCCACCGCCTCCCAGTCGTGCGTTCTTCGCGACAGCAGATTATTAAAGCGAGGCGCGGAATGTGAAATGTTAAGAATACGCCAAAATTCTTCCCCTTCAAACCGAAACTCGGTCAGTTTTGAAACATCAGATAATTTCTGTTCAATATGACGCTCTATGGCTCGCTCACGTGTCAAGTACTAGTTACGCGGCAAGGATCGCCGTGTTTGTAATTAACCTGTTCTCGATTTTTCTGATACTGCTATTTGCTTCCAATATAGCAAGTATAATATTTAATATAGGAGTTACAATTACGAACAACTTTGACTGGAGAGAACACACAGAAAATATTATGGGGAAGGCGAACCAAAGGTTACGTTTCATTGGCAGAACGCTTCGAAGATGCACCAGCTCCACCAAAGAGACTGCCTACATCACACTTGTGCGTCCTCTCCTAGAGTACTGTTGCCCCTTGTGGGACCCTCACCAGGTGGGACTGACGGAAGACATTGAGAAGGTTCAGAGAAGGGCAGCTCGTTTTGTTCTATCACGGGGGAGAAAGCCTCACGTAAATATTGCACGAATTGGAGTGGACATCATTAAAAGAAAGACGTTATTCATTGCGGCGTGATCTGTTTGCGAAGTTTCAATCACCGACTTTTACTTCTGAATGTGAAAATATTTTGCTAGCACCCACCTACTTAGGGAGACATGACCATCCCAATAAAATAAGAGAAATCAGATCGAAAACGGAACGATTTAGGTGTTCTTTCTTCCCGCGCGCTATTAGAGAATGGAACGGTAGAGAAAAGTTATGAAAGTGGTTAATGAACCCTCTGCCAGGCACTTAAATGTGATTTGCAGAGTATCTATGTAGATGAGTAGATGTAGAAGCGTCGTTGTCGCGATGAGGTTAACCTATATTATAGGTCGTCTAGTAACGAAAGAGGGAATAAAAGTAACTCAGTACTAAAGAAATGTTATTGTAATATTTTAATAACTGACAGTTATTGTATCTGATGTACACTAAATTCCTGATACAACATTAATTTCTGCTAAGACACTCTTATCGACACACAAAAATGTCGAAAATACGCTTTTCTTTTGTAGCTATTTGCCACTGTAAATTGCGTAGGGAAACAGCTGAATCAGTTTGTACTTCATTTATAACCTGGTAATTGTATACAATCACCTCCAACTTCTCTACTAAAACCCACTGCCGCGGCGGAGTGGCCGAGCGCATTGAGGCGCTGTGTTCCGAACGCGAGGTCGTTCCCCTCGGAGGATTGAATCCACACTCGGACGTGGATGTTTGTGTTGTCTTTAATATAACTTATTTCATAAGTAGTTTGCAAGTTTAGGGACTCATGACTCCGCAGTTAAGTCCCATAAGCCTTACAAACATTTGAACTTTTTTTTTCATCCACTGCCATGTGTGCGACTGCCTTTAAAAAGCCCTGATTCTTTAACTGTCATCAATAACCTATAGTCGGATTTTCCTTTCTACAATAATAATCATCATAAATATGACGAATCGCATGCCGCGGAGGAGTAGCCGAGCAGTCTAAGGCGCCTCGCTGCGGAGCGCGCGGTTGCTCGCCGTCGGAGGTTCGAGTCCTCCCTGGGGCATGTGTGTTTGTCCTTAGGTTAGTTTAACTTAGTTTAAGTAGTTTGTAAGCTACGGACTGATGACCACGCAGTTTGGTCCGATAGATTTACAAACATTTGACCATTTGTTTTTGACGAATCGCATCCTCATCAAACGAAACTTGTCGATACTTTTTCCAGAAGAATTTCAACGTTCGATCTTTCATTTCTCGAATATTCGCAATGAGGTGTTTGTCTACGTTCAGAGCTGTAGCAAACCATTTCTGTAGACTGACGTCGTGCGCCAATCCCCTAGCGAGCAAAACGAGCGCCTCTGTATCCCTCTTGACATTGACGAGTAACGCGCAAAACGTAACACCAGCGGAAAATGAAACAATTTCCGGAAACATAAAAAAACAGAAAAGTGCAAGAGCAATGTGTACTGGTGACATCAAGTTGCCTGAAACTGAAACACGGTGCAAGCAGCAAGTGTCGTGGTGTTGGGTGAAGGTTTGTCAACTCGGCGTGGTCGCTGCGGCTGCAGGAGCAGTGGGACTGGCGTGCCTCCCTCTGCTGCTTCGCTACAGCCCGATTAAAATTACTCGCTAGTTGACGCTTGGCTGTAGGCGTCCCACAAACACGCCGGCTGTTTATGTATCTTATAACGTGGGGCACTGTTGTCAGGGACCGCTAAGAGTTAATGGCGAAAAGCTCTGTCGACAGCTAATTTTAAACGACCGGTGACTGAAGTGGAGCAAAAGGCGCAGTTTGTAGTCTGCACATGTGATCTACTATGTATCCATCAGAACTAAAATCATGAGTTCTTCGTCCACACTGAATAAAAGCTTACCTCTAAGAGCAAACTTAAAGAGAAATTTGAGATGCGGCGCTAAAATGAAACTAATTTCTCCCTATCATGGGTTGGCCTCCACACTGGCCAGTGGTTACACGAGCTGCCGTGTTACGAAACAGTCAGCATTCCTGCTTGGCACTTCATTTATTAACGACAGAAGTAGGTTCCAATCGAAAAAAAAAGAATTATAGGATGAAAAAAAAATCTGCGATTAAAGTCAATAAAATTATGAAACATACGTAACAAGATATTAGAACTTACAGTTCAGATGAGGTCATAAAACCAACACTCGAAGTATTTTTTATTTATAAATTAAAATAATCGCATACGATGGGATTAGAACCCACGATATTCAACGCATGAACTACTTTACCACTGCACTAAGCAGCCAGGTTCTTAATCACTTTGTAGTCACAGTACACACCCAGTTAAGGGAATGTCCAAATGTTTGTAAAAATATGGGACTGAACTACTTAAACTAACCCAAAGACAACACACACTCCCATGGCCGAAGGATGACTCGAATATCCGACGGAGGGCACCTGCGCGCTCCGCAGCAAGGCGCCTCTGAGCGCTCGGCCATTCTACCGCGGCACACCCAGGAACAATCCTGAACTGTAGCCTTGGAAGAGCTCGTTTTCCCGTAAAGCAAACCAAGCTACTCAGTAGAGTGCTGTTAATGAGTACCTATATCATTAACATATTTGTCAGTGTTTTGTTTTTGTATGTTTATCATTAAGTGATGAAATGCGAAATCCAAGGGGGAGACTTTTGAAACGGCAACAAAACAAATCAAGAAATAGATACTGAAATGGTATTGACATGTTGTGGTAGTCTGGGAAACATTGAGCGCTTTCTTTGGAGGAAAGCATCTTCGGCGCGTGAAACGTCAAAATGTTCAAATGTTTGTATAGTTTATGGGACTTAACTACGGGGTCATCAGTCCCTAAACTTACAAACTACTTATGAACTACTTACGAACTAGGACGGCACAAATATCCATGCCCGAGGGGGGATTCGAACCCCCGACCGTAGTGGCCGTGCAGACCGTGACTGCAGCGCCTCAGTCTCCTCGGCCACCGCGGCCGGCGTGAAACGTCAACTAGCGAATAATTTTAATCAGACTATAATAGCCGTCAACACTAAAGTAATTTTGAACAGACTCTGCACCATTCTGGATACTACAGTTGCAACATACTGTCCAAATTAACGAACTAATAATAATGAAGTTTTTTGGAGGATAAAACGAACTTCTTACCGGAGTACGTGATGAAGTTTGTATGGAAAACTGGAAACGTATTGTTGTCCATATTTATCTGGTAGCGAAAATATAGACGTCTGCTTTAGTCAATACTTATAATGTAACACACACAAACGCGTTCACGTTATCCATTATCATTATGTTCCTACAGAGTAAACAACATAAAAAAGAACTTAGTTTCTCCTTTTCAGGAGCAGACCTTCTCATTGTTAATGCAATTTCATTTAAGCAAAGTTGCTTCATTCGGTGTATATTTTTATTTAAACATACTAAAGTTTTTTCCTGTAGCAATTTACTTTGATACTCGGACCTTTTCGAATTGAATTACCAGACTTCACTTGTGGAGGGAGTATCAGCGACGTTATAAAACATTTTCAGTGTGTTACGAAAGGAAAGCAAGTAATAAAACTGTAGTGAAAAGACACAAAAATGCAAAATCCGGACCTATAGTTTTAGATCTGTGGTGCAAATAGCTTCCGACGTTAGCATACGAGTCTTCACACCGCCGTCAAAGCTTAAACTTAGTCAGAAATGTCGACCATTCCGTTAAATGTCTGTCTACATTAGTCCCTTATGCGTTGTTGCGTTCTCTATAATAACGGTAACTTTATAATCTGAAAACTTTGGCGAATTGCCACCGATATTACCATACTACAGGTATCGGGTTACTCGGATACCTCGATTTGATTTCGTTTTTCACTTCTTTTACATACTGTAATCAACTCTTATCTGCTGTTGTGTACCAGTATGCTAGAGCGTCAAATTTCGACAAAGAAGTGTTAGAGAAACCTGGAAAAAATTTAGGAGTGTGCCTGAAAAATTATTAGTATCGATCGGAGAATCTTCTTGTCACTATTGAATTCAAACTGTAACCGACTCCACAGTCTGAAACGCCTCGAACCATTGCGCTGCAGTCGAACGCACTTGCGTCGCGGGGAACATTGCTGATGAACAGCTCCAGCTGTAGAGGCGCGAATCTACGAACAGAGCCGTTCCACGGGTCATTCATTGTTCAAAACTGACGCAGGTGGCAGAATGACTCGGAAGCGAGAGCCAAATCCAGAATCCCTGGGAGATCCAGTCCGCGGATCCAACAGCGAAGCCTCGTTCTTCGCACCACATGTGCTTTTCTTAAATGCGCACAACTGCGAATGGAATATTACCTGCAATATATGTTTGTTACTATGCTAAGAGCCGGTCCCGGTGGCCGAGGAGACTGAGGCGCACCAGTCACGGTCTGCACGACCACTACGGTCGGGGGTTCGAATCCCCCCTCGGGCATGGATATTTGTGCCGTCCTTAGTGTAAGGTAGTTGATAAGTAGTTTGTAAGTTTATGGACTTATGACCCCGTAGTTAAGTCCTATAAGCTATACAAACATTTGAACTATGCTAAGTACTGAAGATACGTGCACAGTGTACAGAAGAGTAGTCGGACGTGCTCGGTGTCCATCATGAGCACCGCCCCCAGCGTGTATTCGTCGATTGGCCTGCATCCCATCGCCCTCCCTAACTGATGCCGCCCCAAGACTAGCACTTTCCATTCATCGAACGGCACGCGGTTTGAACCCTTTCGCGCAACGGTGGGATAGAGTCGGTCCGAAGTAGTGCAATTGTTAGGAGAAATTAGGCAGAGGCAGCATGGCGTTGTGTCGGTTGGCGACAGTTGCAGCGGTGGCTGCGGCCGCCCTCGCTGTCTTGTGCTGAAAGCAGAGCCGCGGGCCCCACGTCACGTAGCGTCGCGTTACTGTCGCGGTCCGCAGAGCGCGCCGTCACACACACGGCCCGCTAGCCGCTCTCTGGCGCAAAGCCGGCACATTGTAATTTCCAAATTCTAAGGCCATTTCACAGTGCAGGGGCGTGAACTGAATGCGAGTGCTCACAGCGGATCACGCCTGCGATGCGGCGAAACTGTAGGTTACGCTATAGGCTAGTCTACACGACGACACTAGGTTCCGACACTCGTTTCATGAAAAGAATTGCACGCAACTGGTTTCGTATCTCTGTACACACGGCGTCATTACTATAGACTTCAGTTTCGTCGTTTTGTGAGTGCCGTAGTCGTCGTAGAATGAACGTTTTGGTAGCTATAAGAGTTGTGTCGGAGCTATTGCTTGTCTGTGTGAAGTCGCTGCATAAGACTAAACATATAAAAAAAAGAAACGTGTTTGGATTCGTGAATGGATTAAAAAAAGACGTCAGCTCCGTTGCTCAGCGACCTTGCCGAAAGAAATTATGATTGAAGGCCCTAGAAGCTATTTTAATCAACTTAGAATGTCACCAGAGCAGTTGACGTTCCTTTTAAACAGAGTTAGTTATGCAATAAACAAACAAGTTACCGTTATGCGCGAAGAATTGTTACCAGAACTGAAATTACAAATTGCATTACGTTTCTTGTCAAGTAGATATTCGTCTCTGCAGTATTTGTACCGTGTTCCGAAATCCACAATGGCCATACTTCGTTTGTATAGGTATTTCGAATTGGATGCATTTTAGTCTGCAATCCACTAATCGTCAACCCATCAATATATAATTTCCCAAATAATTGCTGGAAGAGCACTAAGACGCCGTTAAAATCGCACAAACACCTATGCAACGCAAACCGAATTATTTCTTCCGTTCCCCCCTGTATATTATATTTTGTTATGTATTGGTCACAACGTAACCTAAAAACACGCGTAATCAGTTTCGCCAAAGTTGGAAGGTGCCGAAACTGTTTAGTTTCGCCAACGAGTTGCGCGAACGCCTGCCGCGCATGCGCACTGGCCAGTAGCGCAGTTTCGTGAAACGTAGTGTCGTCGTGTAAACTAGCCTTATTACTCTGAAGAGCCATAGAAACTGGTACATTTGCATAATATCGCGTACGGCCTTCGCGGTACGCAACATAACGTCTCACAGACTCGACTAATGTCTGAAATAATTCTAGAGGGAACTGACGCCAGGCATCCTGCAGGGTTGTCCATACATCCGTAAGAGTACCAGGGGTTGAGGTCTCTTCTGAGTAGCACGCTGCAATGCATCCGACGTACAATCATAATGTTTGTTTGGGGCGTTTGGTGACCAGCGGAGGTGCTTAAACTCCAGGAGATTGTTCCTAGACAGAATTCAGTATTTTCTGTATTAATACAGTGCAGTAAACATCAAAATATGTGTTCTAAAATTTTTGGTCAAACTATTGATTTTTTATGTTATGTATTTCATGCACAACACAGACGTCTGTATCGAGGTATTTTATTACTTGGACTTTTTTTGTTGATAGTTAACACTGCCAGATCAATAATGCTAACATAATCTTCGCCAGAGCACCAAAGTCAAGACAATTCAAAAAAATGTTTGTATAGTCTATGGGACTTAACTACGGGGTCATCAGTCCCTAAACTTACGAAATACTTATGAACTAACTAAGACTAAGGACGGCATAAATATCCATGCCCGAGGGGGGATTCGAACCCCCGACCGTAGTGGCCGTGCAGACCGTGACTGGAGCGCCTCAGTCCCCTCGGCCACCGCGGCCGGCAAGACAATTCACTGCTGGAATAAAATTAAAGGAACCACACGCACGCTCACACACTCAGCCACGTACAGACGGCAACGCAACGCAACACAACATCCAAGATGGACAGATTAATGCTTCAGAAGTGGCTAAACGCCGTACCAAGCGGCAAAATGTTGTACTGGAAACGTGTTGTTCATAAAAAATGCAACTTTAAAGATTGATGCACAAAATACGGTATAAATCAACTTTTAATACTTTGTTGTCCGTGAATAACACTGGCAATGAAAGGGTTAAGTGCACATGTCCTCCAGTCAGAAGATCTCTCTCTCACGCGTATTGACTTTTTAAGCCACTATTCACCATCACTAATACTGTAGTTTCCTCCATGAAACTTGCAGACTGAAATCACTGCATTTAGGAAAATCATATTAGTCGTACGTGGTTTTCATTATTAAGGGTTTATTCGAAACGTATTCTGCAAGATACAGCTTTGGCCTGTGCGTGTCCATTAGAGGTTGTCCCTGTTCCAACAGCTGTTGGTACCAACCTGTCCTCGCAAGACTCGCCATATATACTGTTATATCCCTGCTCCGTAAGTATTTGCTGCCTCCAGGCTGCACTACTTTTAAGCGAGGCCACTGACGCATTGGTGGTCACCTAATTTTCACATTGAATTACCGGACCAGGTGGCCGAAAATTTAATATCCGCTTCCTTCTTGTCCGGTGCATTCGTTTTACTGCCCTTTCTCTGCTTCCTGGCAAGACTGTCGACTACATTTGCTTAGAGAAACAATAGCTGGACGACGTGTAACACTAAAAATTGTCTGTCGTCAACGAAAGTAGACTTCCATAAAACACGGCCTGATGTTTTCATTACTCCAAAGTGGTATATGACGTCTCCCGCCCAAGCTAAACAATTGTCAGTGCGAGAAAATTGCCTGCGTCTGAGCGTCGCTTCTGGAGGATGGCTCGCAGTTGCCTCGATCAGGTGGGCGGCGCTACAGCGTGTGTCGGAAGCGCGTTATCTGCGCCGTACCGTATCGCTGGTTGACACCTGATGAGCCACTCTGAGATAGCGGCTTTGTATATTGCTGCCACATGGCAAGTCATTCCCGCCCCAGCCTTCAGTAGCTGGCCAGTCCACCCCGCCAACCTATGGATCTGACTGCTGCCTGGAGTCTTAATAGAGAGCCTCCGTCTGATTCCTCGCGTTATGTTTGCTTTTACAATGTCAGATACCTGTTCATAGATATTGATAATCATAACTGATATAACCGAACGTAATGACATACTTACAAAACCGTAAAAGGCGCCAAAGTAGTACATTTTACCACTGAAGTACCTTACTATTAAATAGAGCGCTCGAGGACAGTGTTCTAGAGGGAGAGAGAATCTAGCAGAAACAGTGACTGTCGTATACTTTACTGAAACGTGACAATAATGGGGTAATTTTTGTCTTATGTGAAAGCCTAAATTTTTATTGCTCTGTTTATGATAGCTGCTGTTCCTTGGAACTGAACGTGCAACTTTCCTTTATGGGCGTTGAAGTTTTTATTTTTGTATATTCCAGGCAGTACAGCATGACTAGCATACGGACAACGGAGGAACCGGGTTGATCAATCGTGGAATAATGCATTCCCTAGACGGTATTCGCCATCTGTAAGATAGAGTGGATTCAGAATTTGGCTACACTAAGTATTAATATTCGTGTATCTGCAGTGAAAAATAATTCGCACAACAAGTTAAAAGCGTCATTACAAAATGTATAAAAATCTAAAAATATAGTAAAACTTATATTTCGCTTTCTTGCAGCTATCGTGCATTCGTTTTACTAGTATGTATCATGAACATACTAGTTGCGCTTCCTGGATTAATATTAACTATAATAAAACTATATAACTTCGCTGTCCGTCGTAAATCAGTTTGTGAATACACACATCTACCTGGTGTGAGGAATGTCATCTAGCCCTAAGTGTAGAAATATGTAAGGTGATGCAGATGAATAGCAGAAGCAATTATTCGAACACAGCATTACTAAAGTGTTGCTTGAGACAGTGGCGTCCATTAGATAAATAGGCGTAGCGTTGTAGAGAGATATGAAATGGAATGAGCGTGTAAGGACAGGAGTAGCGAACGTCGATTTCGGTTAGAATTTCGGGAAGATGCCGTTCATCCGTAAAGGAGACCGCGTAAAACCGCTGGTGTGACTCGTATCGTCTGGCCAGATCTGTTTAAAAGAAGAGGTAGAAGCAATTCAGAGGCGCCAACACAATTTAGCGTGTAGACCCCAATGATAAGAGAAATTAGGCCTCGTACAGATACATAAAGACATTAGTTTTAGGGATTTAAACAAAAAAGTGATTGGTGTTGTACGAGGTACCCGCCGTCAGACTTCGTACGGTGGATGGCAGATAATGTATATGTAGATCATCAAAACTGTTCTTCGAATCATGGGGTTTTCACGGGTAGCCGGAGGCAACAGCGATTCTACCATCCATCGGATCATGTCGGTCTACATGAACGCACTAACAAGCAAAAGTACTTGACCAATTTTCATGGAGTTTGCATAGGTAACTTGGGTCAACAAATAGGCTCTTTTTAATCAAAATTGTATCAGCAAAAAAGAAAGGGTTTTAAAGCTTTAGGAACCTGCTCTGCCTAGTAGTATGTCATAGTACACCAAAGAACTAACAGGTGGCACTGTTACTTATTTCTAGCTCCGAGTGAATGACAGTAATTTTTTGGAAGCCGAAGTTATTGGTATGAAGTGCCATAATCTTAGTCTAAGAAAACAGTGACATTAAATTTACTTGAGAACGATACAAGAATTTACCAATTTCACATTGCGCATTAAAACATTGCGAAACTTCTTTGATTCTCTTAATAGCTTTTATTTATATTTAATTTCTTGGCCACGACTAAAACGAGTTTATTGACTAATTGATGCTATAAAGTTTCCGTTTTCACCAGTGGAGTGTTCTGAACTCTAAAATATCACGTGATGCGACGTCCCTTCTCAAACTTCTGCTGGAAAGCACGGGCGTATAGCTAGTAGAAATAAAACGGCTGTAATGCAGAGTTGGCAAATTATTCTTTTCGCGGAACTGTTTTTATTATTTAACTTATCATTTCCTTGCTTTGAGTGAAGCGAATTCGTCGAGTATGCCAATGTTGTTAAATTTAACTGTGTTGTATTCTTGACGATTAGATCACTAAATCTAACAATTTGCTATTTTGCTTACTCGATTAAAGCAGTTCATCATCATTAATTCACAGAAACAGCGTCCACGAGACATATGACAATGTCTTCAAAGCTCTTTCGAACTGTAAGTAAACACTTCTTACTCCATATTTTTTTTAAAAAAAAAAAAAGAAAAAAAAATTACAATATCCAAACCGGAAGCCGTGTGAATGCCACTTTCAGTACGGGATTTCCTGACAGCAAATTAAAGTTAGATGAAATAGCTGTATGTTTCCCTTTATTGAGGACCCGAGCGCTTGCCATGGCGTAGCAAGCAGCAGTCCACTGTGAACCAAGCACATCGTCTTCAGGCAGCTGGTCGCCGTAGCTCTTAGACGAAAAACTATAGGCATTGTTGGGAGAATGCTGAAAGGCCTTATTGCGTCCAGAATTTGTGCCATAGTTCACAAGACTGTTCAGAAAATTCTGGAACTTCTGCACTTTTTTTTCCTGCGCTTACCTTTTGGTTAATGTGCATGGTCTCCTTCGAAATAGCCTCTTCCACAGTTGGTACATCGCTCCAAAAGCCGAAAACAGTTTGGTTCCCACTTTGGGAATAACTCCGCCACGGTCAGGTCTGGAGAATACGCAGGATGAGGTAGCACAGCGAATTCGTCCAATTGCCACCCTCCTTTAGGATGCTCTCGACTCATTAGCCTTGGGAAGAACTTGGCAACACGATGTATTCCAAGACGCCATGTCAGGATTCCATAACAATATCCAACGTTTGTTACATTCTTCTGTAATCTCTCGGACAGTCAGTGGTTTGATTGCCACCCACAATTTCATTGGCGTTCCTGACACGGAGCACCGCCAGTAGAGTCGAAGGGCATCGTGAACAAGGGTCTTCAACTTCCCTCCGGCCATTTTTAAACCTGTTGAAACATTCGTAAGGCCTACTACGGCTTAAGCATTCATCACCGTCAGTTTCCTGCATCATTTGGTGTGTCTGCGTATAGGTATTCTTGAATTTCACGAAAAATTTAATGCAGTTCCGTTATTCCTCATATTCTAAATTTATTCTATGGAGGTATTAAAAACTGTAGCCATTTCTGCTAGCGAACTTAGGATTCTTACCTCCTCTCCTGTAGTCCTTTAACACTACATCCCATAACGCTGATCTTTCCTTCTGCAGACAAACAAACAAAGGGATTTCTGATTGAAAGCAATTGTTTTGCAACTCCGAAAATTGTCAGTATTTATAATGTTTGTATGACATGGTACTTATTATTTCATTCATTATATTTGGTGTTCGAGAACTAAGCTTCTGGATTTTACGAATTGTTCACTCAGTTAATACAAGCAAAAGGGTTCAAATGAATGTGTGTCTAGAAATTCTTCATTTTTCAGATATCTGCCCAAATTGGTGTTTTGGGGGCATCTGGGTAGCACTATTAAGTGTACAGTAATCTTATTTAATCGTAAGCTAATAATAAAGTAATCAATTTTTCTACCAAAACAGCAAACAGCCTTGATTTCAAATTACCTTTAACAACGTTCATACTGTACAAAATTAACAAGAATACTTTACCTGTGTAGAAATTCTAGTGGTTTGTCAGTCCTGTGGTAATGCATCGGTGTGAGAGGATTTTTTGGTGGGGGGATTGGGGGGGGGGGGGCGGAGGAGTGTGGAAGATGCAGGCAATGTGAAACAGCTGGCACCTGCATGTGCGAATACAGGCTCATCAACACTTGCAAAACATTTCTGATATGCCCCAAGATCTGTCCAAATTAGGAATAAACAGCTAAAGAGTTGAAGTGTAGTAGTAATTACACTATTGTACTTGGTTTATTAAGCCAATAGTCAGGACATAATTACTTACTTCACATTACTTCCAAAAATTCTCGTTACATTATGAAATATTACAAAGAATAATGCTACATGATGTCACACATACTCCATATTTCTTCTGTTTCATTGATAACTGACGTTTTGAGAGCATACTGCGTACAAAATACGGGTCGATTCTTGCAAAGAAGAAAATAGCTACCAGCCACATATTAATAATATGTATGTAAAAAAAAAAAAGAAAGAAAAAAGGGGGGAGAGACAGAGAGAGAGAGAGAGAGAGAGAGAGAGAGAGAGAGAGAGAGAGAGAGAGAGAGAGAGAGAGAGAAGAAAATAGCACTGTTACCAGTTTCAGACCCAAAGGTTCGTCATTGGACGGCTTATTCAATATATCTACACCAGTAATGAAGAAAAACACTGTAAAAAGATCTTCAAAATTGAGTTATTAAGTAACTACTCGAATTAGAAAAGAAAAACACAACTGACATGTTTTACTGAGTTGATAAATTCCACACACTGTCGCTGGGTTTTATGGCGCTTCAGTCACTGACATTGTGTGCCGTTGGAGATTCCAACTCTTGTGTATCACACAGCTTCAAACATTTCATTACTGATTTGTGTTAAATATGTTGTTTTGAGCATGTGATACACACATTACTGAAAAGTCACAACTTAATTTTGTTTATTCTATTAATTTTGGATTATTCACCTGTAGAAAAGGTTTGAAATAGCTTTTGAATGCACTAAGTATTGTGATTCTGAAATACTGTAAGAATCTAGCCGTAGTAATTTTAGGCTCATTGGATAGAGACTATAACTGTTGATGAATGTGATTGCAGGACGCCGGAACAGTGTCCCAGCGTAGTGTCGCTGCTGGCCGAGAGCTACAACCCACATGTGCGTTATGGTGCCGCAATGGCGCTTGGCATTGCCTGTGCCGGCACTGGCCTCAAGGTACGTGCTATCCAATATCTATTTACATCTCGATAAATTAAAAAAAACACTTAATGGATTATCATGAGGTGAATCAAGAAAGTTTAGGTCTATAATTCATCAAGGTTTGTGGCAGTGGGTCAGTGCGGCGAGCTAAAATGTGCTTAACAAAGCAAAAGTATATATTCTGTGACTTAAAGAACTTTACCATACATATGAAAATGTGTATATTGTTGTATAATATGATGTACAGTTTCGTTATCCAGGCACAAATAACAATCAATCATCTGTGAAACAAGATGTCCATTTATCTTCAGAACACCAGAGGTGTAATTCTTAAAGGAAAACAGGAAAGTCTGAAGATTACACTGATTACATAACTATCATGTTCTCATAGATATTCAGTTTCTATACAGATTTATCAATTGTGAAGCATTTATTTGTTTGCAGGTGTTTCTTGTGATTCTGTTCCACTGGGAGAATAATTCCAATGTTGCTATGCATGGGTGCCCACAATCTATATGGCCTTTGCTGGTCACACTCCTTGAATAAACTTTGCACATTTGCTGTGCCCACATTCTACTTGTACTGAACAAAATATTGCTTATATTTGGGACAGATCAAAATGTGATGGACAAACTCAATGCTATAGTTTTAACAATGGAAAATCCAGTAGAAATATCAGTAATGGAGGATAGCTAACAACTCAATGTAAAGAGGCTCACTGAGCTGCTGTCAGACACACAATTGATAATCACATTCATACAACTTAAAAATTTTTTGGCTATGGCAATGGAAATACATTGTATTCATTCCTGCAATTCAAATTCTCGACTATCATAGCCTTTAAAGTCCATCACGCAATGCGGAACTTTCCATTCCCACCTTTACTCAGCATCCTTCCCTCTCCACTCCCTGCCTCACACTCAGTCTAGATGCTTGTGTTGCTGGAATGGCCGAACATGATAGTTGTGTGTCTATAGTTGTCTGAGTGATTGCATGAATGTAAGTGTTTCTTTTTCTGACAAAGGCCATGGTTCAAAAAATTTTAAATTGTGTGATTGCATACCTGCCAACTCTCCCGATTTAGGCAGGAGTATCCTAATTTTTCACTTTTTCTCCCACCTCCTGATTTTGCCATTATTTCTCCCAATTTTTAGCTTATATCCTGAAACCCAAGATTCATTTTTTGGCCAATGGTCAAAAGTCCTTTGTTCATTTATCAGTTTAATCTAAATACGTATAGAATTTCATAGAAATTAGAAGTTGTGCGTGACCTGTATAACGATTGTTTGCTCTTTCCGCCTATTTGCAAATACACTTGTAATGTTTCGATGCGCTGTTTTTGAATGTTTTGTTTTGTCATTGTACATAAATGAAATCATATCAGTGGTTTTTAATCGATGGAAATTTTTTTGAGTGGATAGTTAGGAGCATCAGTTTCATATTTGAATTGCAGAAAGTCAGTTTTTGTGTAAACAGTTAGTTTATGTGACTATGGGATTTCAATTTTGTGGTATTTGTTCTAGGATGGCAAAAAAATATGGTCCCTTTTTTTTAAACAGTTTTCAGAACATTATTTTTATTTTGTACTCTTTGTCGATGTGATACTTCCACACCACATAGTGAAAAAAGCACTGTACCAGAATACGTACAAAGAAAATGAAAAGTGTGAGAGTAACAGTAAAAGACTGAAATTGCTGAGAAAAGTGGAAGTGATCATGTGATACATGCAGAGTGCTTATTTGCATTGTTTATTTTAGAGTACCGTTTACCAATTAAAGCACAAAAATACAGCTGTCAACTGTTTTGTTTTAGTAAAAAAATCAATCACTTTTCCTGGACTGTCTACAAATGAAGATGTATTCAACATTTGGGTTAATGCAAGTGTCTTTTTGTAGTCGTTACGTAGTGTTGTGAGATGATAGAAAAAGGCTAAAATCTGTTATCTTAAGGTTTATAGTAAAATGCGCCGCAGTTTTTTACAGAACTTGTCTCCTGATTGAGGAATCTCCTGATTTTTTTTTAAACTGGACCTCCTGATTTTTAAGTTTTGAAGGTTGACAGGTATGTGATTGTGATTCTCAATTTCATGTCTGTCAGCAGCTCAGCGAGCCTCTTTATGGGTCAGTGTTACAGTTGTTAGAGTAAAGGACAAGGGCAGTGTGTAGCTCTTGGATGATTTAAATGTTAGGATAGGAAATCGAACGGAAGGGTACAAAAAGTTATGGATAAGTTTGAAGAGGATATGGAGACCCACAGGAACGGAAAGCAGCTCTTGGGTTTTCTGTGCCAGTAAGGGAGTAGTGATCATAAAAGGCTTCTTTAAGCATAAGAAAATTCAACAGCATTATCGTGGGAAGGCAGGAGATTGAGTTGTGTCATTGAGTATATAACAATTGATCAGGAATTCAGTAAGGCAGTGTATTCCAAAGACACTGCTCATTATTTAATCTGCTGTGAAATTGGTATTGTGAGGCCAAAAGTACAGGAACTCAGGTCCATGTGTAGGAGGATAAGACTGGAGAAGGTTCAGGACAAGGAAATCATCTGAAGTACATAACAATGATCTCAGAATGGTCCAGTTAGTTGAATATAGTCTCATACTGTCATTGTAAAAGGAATGAGCAAGGTATAGGGACACCATATGAGAAGTGGCTAAATAATGTCTTCAAACAGAGTGTGTGAAGGCAGGAAGCAGCAGACATTATGGTTGTTTGACAATTAATGCAGGCTGAGATTGGGGTTGTGGGGCTGGGTGGAGAGTCAAACGGTTCCATACTAGAACTCAGACTGAGAAAGTTACATTGAAGTAACACCCAAAGTCAAACAGATAATTGTATCCAAGCAGAAATCATGGGAAGACATTGGAAATAGGTTGCAAACTCTGGATCTGTCTGCTGGAAAAACTTTCTGGAGTGTAATTAGCCATATCTAAAAGGGAGGGAAGGAGGAATTGACAAGTGTTTGGGACAGGTTAGGAAAGCTGCTGGTGAATGCTGTGGGAATAAGGAGGGAATATTTGAGGAGTTACTCAATACAGTTGAAATTACTATTAATGTTTCAGATTTCAGTGTAGAGCAGAATAGGAATAAGGATTGAAGTAGGATCACATTTGAGGAAGTGGAGAGAATGGTCAATAGATTTGAGTGCAAACCAGCTAGAGTAAATGGAATTAAGCCAGAATTCATCAAATACTGTGGAATCAGAACTCAAATGCTAACACAGGACAATAGAAATGGCATCGGAGCCTGGACAGGTTCTGTCTGACCGGACAAGAGCAGTAATCACACCAGTTTTCAAGCATGGAAACAAAATATTGTAAAAACTACAGAGGTATCTCCTTAATTAACGTTCTGAGCAAAATATTCTCTGGTATTGTTGAAAGAAGAATGTGAATATTAGTTGAAGAGAAGTTGGATGAAAATCACTGTGGGTTTAGGCCTCTTTGAGACTGTCAGGATCATATATTTACCATTATGGCAGATAATGAAGTGCTATGAATGGAACAAGGAATTGTTTGTACATTTTATAGATCTAGAAAAGACTTTTGACTGTGTTCTTAGGTGGAAGATATTGTCACTTCTACAAGATTATGGGATAGGAGGCAAATTTCTGCAGGCAATTGATGGTCTTTACGTAGATTGTCAGGCAGCAGTTAAGAGTGGACAGAAAATTGTGCTTGTGGATCACAGTAGTTTCAAGGGTAAGACAAGGCTGTAACCTGTCACTATTGTCATGCATATTATTTATGGATTACATGTTAAAAATGACATACTGGCAGAGTGAAATTAAAATAGGTGAAAGCAAAATAAGCAGTATTGCATTGCTGACAACTTAGTTTGATGGCAGATTTGATTTAAATGTTGCAATATAATATTTCAGATCTGGATCAGAGATGTAATGGTTATAGTATGGAGATCAGCATCTACACAATTAAAGTTCTGTCAGTTGGAAAGAGATTTAAACAGATTCGAGTGCCTAATAGGAGGAACGAAGTTACAGAATGTGGACAGTTTAGAGTATTTTCTCACAGAATGGCAACATAGGGGAGGAACTGGAATTGTGCAGCAGTGCTAATGTAGGAAGACAGTCTTAAGACTTAAGTTAGCAATGCACCATTCTATCTTTTGACCAACTTTGGTGTATGAGCTGGTGGGTTGAAGCTAGCTTATTAATAAGGCTGAGGCTACAGATACAAAAGTAGCAAGGATTATTGCAGGTACTAATAGATGGGAACAATGACAAGAGGGAATCTGTGACTCTTTTACGTAGCCTTACTTCACCCCTGTGTGTAACGCCAACCCCACCTAGATGGTGGGAGTCATGTTATACACAGGGGTGAATTAAGGCTAAGTAAAAGACTTCGTGGATTCAGCAGTAGAGTTAGACCGAAAAGAAAGTACTTTACATTTGTGAGGCTTCAATTGGGGATCACAGAGTTGTTTTATAAGGGGGCTATGTTTCAGACTGAACACTGAAAGGCGTACCAGTCTTAAATGATGATCGTGAATCAGTTCAGATTTTTTTGAAAACAGTAGTAACTTTTGTGACAGCATGATCACTAAAGTATTATGTGCGAAGTTTAAAAATTTTAGACAGTCTTTGAAACAATTGAATTATGTTGCTAGATGGAGAATCATTCCACTTACTTTCTGAATTTTATATATCAAAATTGTTCATGGGCACAATCACAACACAGACTCTCTTAACCACCTCATTTCTTAGCTCATCTATATAAATGTGAATGATTGTTTGGTGTATGTTTATCACGTGCGAACCACAAGACATACAATCAGACATAATGTGTTAATTGTAGCAGATGTGTGTTATAGGAAACATTGATTCCCTACCTTCATAGTCTTCTTTATCTTGCAAATGATTTCCAATCTATGGTGTACAACAGCAATCAGTTAGAATAAATATTCCTTCAAACCGTCTTGATTGCAAATTTTTTTATTAGTTAATGATGCGTTTCGCCCTTTAGCAGGGCATCTTCAGTTTTTCTGCGTGACAGAATTTACACAAAATTACAAGGCAGAATTACAAACGGTACATGGGCTTATTTTGTGTTAAGAAGACAGTATAAATGGTAAACAAAGCTTACAATGCGCACTCCGTGGTGCGACACCGTAAGTTGTTGTTGCGGTGTTTCTATTTTCTCGGAATGTTTTTTGGTTTTCCTTGTGGCCTACAAGTCGTTTTTAGTAGCCCTTTGAGCATACAGCAAATTCTCCCACACAACAAAGAAACCAATAAGGACAGATACCTTTCCTCAGGAACTACAAACTACAATGTCCCGAATGCCCAGCTGAATATATAGGACAGACAGGCCGGACCTTTAAAGTACGTTTTACTGAGCACCTTCTTACAAAAAAGGCCAACTCAAAAAACATTCCCCTTTTGCAGAACACACTAAAGCATCCGATCATCAACAACCTACCATTGACAACATGCAAATCTTACATATAGCGCAGAAGGGGTGTAAGCTAAATTTACTGGAAGAGTTTGAGATAGCGAAGCGCGCTTACATTGGACACCCACACCTCCTAAACGATCAGTTGGCATGCAAAGATCAAACATTCCTAGATATTATAATGTCTCTGTTCAAATAAAATTCCTCTCATTTACAAATACCAACATAAATTATAAACTTCTGTCCTGCTTAATAACCTCCCTTTTGTTAAATTTGTATTCAGATAGCTAGATTTCACCCGGTCCATCTTATACATCGGCTTCCTATGTCACTCCCTACCCACATTCCCTTAGTCTGTACAAGTCAGCGGAGCAGCACACCACGCCCGCCCACAGCCCGTGAGCGCAATTGTAAGCATGGGCTTATCTTGTGTCATCAGAGACCATCGCTTCGATTAAGGTAATCTTAAAAATCGGTTTTATGTTTCTCACATCTTTACCGAGTATGTTCCAATTGTAATTCGTTGTTACCCGAACATTTGTAGGGCCACAAGGAAAACCAAAAAACATTCCGAGAAAATAGAAACACCGCAATAACAACTTACGGTGTCACACCACGGAGAGCGCATTGTAAGCTTTGTATACCATTTATACTGTCTTCTTAACACAAAATAAGCCCATGTACCATTATAACCGTTTGTAATTCCACCTTGTAATTTTGTGTAAATTCTGTCACGCAGATAATCTGAAGATGCCCTGCTAAAGGGCGAAACACGTCATTAACTAATAAAAAAATTTGCAATCAATACGGTTTGAAGGAATAATCTTTATCTTGCTGTTGTGTTATCCTACTCCATACATTTTTGTATGTAGTCTGTTCATATATGCACAGAAAACTGCATACAGTCCATTATGTAAGAGTGCCTCCTCACAAAATGCCTGGACTTCAGTGCAATAGAGTTCAATAGTGTTTAGATTGAAAAGCAGTCTGTGTTATGAATTATATTTATTACTTCAAATGTAGATTCACTGTTGCTACATCAGGCCAACGAACTTTGGAGTAACATATACAATAGTGTTTGGTACATTTTAGTTGGGGCTTCATGGTATTTAAGTCTGGATTATTGATAATGCCATATAAGGTGTTATAAATGACTTGAGGTATCTCATGATTAACTGAAAATTGGAACTTATTGGTCACCACTTTCACAAAATATATTGTGTACAAAGAAATTGGAATTATATGGGAAAGAGACTTAAAAATCTATTCAGTAAGATTATGTATCATGCATGATTTAAATAGTTTCTTTGCATGGGATTAGCGAGTGGTCTGGAGCTCCATGTTACAGATCGTGCGGCCTCCCATGTCGGAGGTTCGAATCCTCCCTCCAGCAAGGATGTTTCTGTTGTCTTCAGTATAAGTTAGTTCAGAAGTAGTTTGTAAGTTTAGGGACTGATGACCCCACATTTAAGTGCCATTAACTTAACAAACATTTGAACATTTTTTGAATGAGTAGTTCCTGATGACTATCAGTATGATCCTCATGAAAAGGGGAAAAAATCAAAATCAATTTTAGATTATACATGGTGTGGTTATTGTCCTCTATTACAAACAGGAAATATTTTTCCTCAAAGCTTCTTTCAGTGTTTGAGGTTCTGGTGGGCTGCTCATCTCGTCCTTTGAAGAAAGATTTTCTCCTCCTTTAAATGGGAAACTGATTACTGCTATTACTTTTAAGATGACCTGCTTTATTTGCTTATTTTTGCAGCAAGGTACAAGAACTTATGAATATACTGTTCTTTTTACAACAGAATCTGACTCTGTATGTGATATTTTTACTACAGGAGGCGATAGCGCTGATCGACCCCATGACAAATGACCCGGTGAACTTTGTGCGGCAGGGTGCGCTTATTGCATCTGCCATGATCCTCATTCAACACTCGGAGCACACCTGTCCTAAGGTGAGTACGGTGTGAAAAGCATACAGTATGCTGCCTAACTCTAATGACCATGCAGTCGACGGGACGTTAAACCCCTACACTGCGTAAGGAGTTTGATGACATTAGCATGGCTAAAACTGGCCATGTACCTAAGACATGGTAGGCAATGAAAGTAGAGTTGTAATGTAGAATATTGTCACTAGATGAACTGCTCTTAATTGATAATTGGCTGAACTGGCACCCAGATAAAAATGTGCCTCAGGCACCAAGCGTTTGCTTGTGCAAGTGTCTTACTTTTTTTTCCTTTACAATGACATTTTCATGATTTACAAATAGAAAGCTGAAAGGCTAGTGTATGTGAGATCTTCTGATTATACTGCACTGTGCATAGCATGTTGTTCCTAGTACCAATTCCCTAAATCATTGTTGTTTAATGAGAATGATATCATGATCCTCTATTTAATTTGCTGTAGTTTAGTGACATTTTGCCATGTTAATAGTGTGTCTAAATTTATTTGATTCATGTTGTTAGACATATTGGACAAGACTTTGAAATGCTGAAACAGTATTTTGTAAAAGTTGCACTTACATCTTGCATAAGGTTTCCTTTACAGATACAACACTCTTTACAAAATACTGTGTTCCGTTTACCTATTGTACTACTAATCAACATATCCACATTCCATACTTCATAGTATTACCTGTAGATACTTAATCTCCTACACTCCTGCCCATGCTCACCCTTTCCCGCAAAGGATTACAACTCTTATGAGCATCTGATAGCAAACATGAAGCTCTTGGACTGTACAGTACTACAGGGTGTACATAAAGTCCAGGAACACGTTCAATTATTTATTGCACAAGAACCAAACATTGTACATATATCACACACATCATTTTGAAGAGAAACCAGGAAAGTGTTTTTATTTTATTTTTTTATTTATAAATTTCTATTTTCCCCCTTGCATAATGTCACAGTGTAGTTTGCCAGTTTACCGATAGTCAGTGCTAGTCATAAACTTGGTGAGCTTCCTGTGTGTTGGTGTTCAGCATAAACAAGTGTGCTACAACTGTTTCACAGATGTTTAGAACCAAGCACAGTAAGAAGTCACCAACAAGGAAGTTCATTTACCACTGGCATAACAAATTTGTTAAGATGGTTTGCTTGTGCCTGGCGAAGAGAAGTGGACATCCCAGTGTGAGTTAAGTGAATGTGGAGCGTGTACGATAAACATTCATAAGGAATCCAAAGAAATCAGTCCAGTGCGCAAAATTTATCTTAAACCAAAGTTATCTATTCATTGTCTTTTCAACTGACCTTCAGACACATCCCACTTCACAGTGCTTTGTAACATTATATATCTAATTGACACGAATTTATGAATCAGCACACCAGTAATTCTGTATTCAAACAGTACAGTAGTAATTTTTTTCTACTCATCAGCATTAACTTAAATTTTTATACATTTAGAGTAACAGAAATTCATCACATCAACTAGAAAATTTGTCAGTCATTTCATTTTGTATACTTTTAGTCACTCAGCAAAGACATCTTGCCATAAACCACATCATCATCAGCAAACAATCAGATTGTTGCCCCTCCAGTGCGTCAGAATATAGAGAACAACAGTGGTCCTGTCACATTTTCTGACTACATTTTTGTCTCTGATGAACACTCTGTCTTAAGAAGTTCTAGAACCTGTCCTGTAAGCTTCTACCTTTCTTAACAGTGTGCAAAGAGGCACTGTGTCAAATGTTTTTTGGAATTCAAGGAGTGTGGAATCTGCCTTTTGCTCTTCATTCATGGTGTGTGATGGAGACCACCAGACTCCGAATATTTTACACTTTTCCATTTAATCAGGGCTTCCGCGTCACAAAATTCTTAGGTCCAAGCTCTTGTTTTGATATGGGACATGTCAACAATAAGTAATCCAGAACATGAGAAAATTCTTCACTTGGATTTTCCACATCCAGAATTGTGTATCTATATAGTAATGCAAACCACCATGGTTTTTACCCTCTTCACTATTTACGTACTATGTGAAGCATTCTGTTTCATTTTTAAATGGCTTGATTTCCACAAATTGCCCTTCACCCTATCTCTTTCCTCAGTACTTAGGATTTGAGTACCCCAAAACCACTTTCCTTTCTGTCCCGTTTCTCCTTACCTCACTCCCCTGCCTAATAAAGTAACTTGTTTTCTTAAACCAAGATTTCACATTTATTTTTGTGTTACTGATATAGGCACTCAGCTGACATAAGTACTAGCCAGCCACTCTACATCTTTTGAATATTAATAATTATAAAACTAAGTGATTAAACTAGGTGATGATGATAGTTTGCAACTCACCACAAAGACATATGTTTAGCTGTGACAAGTGCATAAGGAAGACACTTGTACACACGCAACTTAGCTTTCAGCCATTAGCCTTCATAAGATAAAACAAAGACACACATTATCATTCACACAATCACACAGGCACAGTCAAAGACACACAACCATCCTCTCCGGCTGCAGCCTTCCAAACTTAAATTAATTGATAGCTACCTCTAAATGGAACAAGACAGCAAAAATTTGTGTGACACTATATCTGTCTTGTCTTTTGAATGGTGTCAGTCTTAATATTTAAATAGTGCTCATTCAATTGAAATCCAGTGTTACAAGTGCACACTAATATGCGTGCATTTGGTGCGAGTCTGCTTAAAGCTTTGTTGTTGTTGCAGGTCAAAGACTTTCGCGCATTGTATGCAAAGGTCATTGTAGACAAACATGAAGACGTGATGGCGAAATTTGGTGCTATTCTTGCCCAAGGAATAATCGATGCTGGTAAGTATTGGACATCATTTTCATTACTATTCATTGTTAAGACGGTAGGCTGAAATTTTTCAAAAAAATTGATTTTCAGGTTTTTGCGTAATTAGATACTATGTTCTTTCGTGAACATTTGTTTGTATTTTTTTAATTCCTGTCCACCAGTTAGAACTCTCTGTCCAACTTCTTTGCTTTTTACAAATGTCTGTCTAGGTGTGTTTGCGTTTGGATATGTGTGAGTGTGTGTGTATTTGCTTACCTTCCTTTTTTTCCCCTAAGGTAAGACCTTCCACTCTTGCAATTGGAATGACTTCTTTTCCACTTCCTTATCCTTCCCTTTCTCCTCTCCTTTCTTCCTCTTTTCCTGAAGAAGCGATCAACGGTTGCAAAAGCTTGTATGTGTGTTTGTGTGTGATTTTATTTGTTTCTGTCGACGAGCCTGTCCTTTGGGTAAGTCATCAGTTTTCAATTTTTTATATTTGTTTATCCCACTAGAAATACTTATTTAGACATATTAAGTTCATTACAAACATTTCTTTGACAGTCAGAAAAATGCTATACATGGGATCAATCGCATAACTTTTAAAGGGGCGAGTTCTCACGGGTTAACAGTTCCACATATTTGTGTAAGGTAAGGATAGGTGGACTGAGGCATTTGTCTGTTGCAGGTGGGCGCAATGTGACTGTGTCATTGCAGTCACGGACGGGTCACACCAACATGCTGGCCGTGGTGGGAGTGCTGGTGTTCACACAGTACTGGTACTGGTTCCCACTGGCGCACTGCCTCGCACTCGCCTTCTCGCCCACCTGCCTCATTGCACTGAATGCCCAGCTCAAGGTGAGATTATTGGTACCACCGCCGCAAATGATGCCACTGTTTCTACCTGGTCCACTCTTTGAAAATGACTCTCTCTGCACAGATGCCCAAGATGGAGTTCCGGTCAAATGCACGCCCGTCACTGTTCGCATACCCACCACCCCTGGAAGAAAAGAAACGCGAGGAGCGTGAGAAGGTGACGACGGCAGTTCTGAGTATCGCTGCCAGGGCTCGACGCCGGCACCGTGAGACCGCTGCCACCGCTGCTGCTGCTGCTGCTGCTGCTGCTACTGCACCCGCCGAGAAGATGGAAGTGGTCAGTAGTGCCGCCCCCGCCGCCCGCATCCCGACGTCCTTCTCCCTCAAGGTGGCGCACATTTCTAGACCTTCCATATCTTCTATACCTAGTCACAAAAGCCAACATTTTCTGTTTTCTCACTGTATCTGTGTAAATAGTAATTTGAGCACTTCACAATGGCTTCACTCTTCATCAAAATTAGATACTGGTATAGTGCTGGTCGAGATGGTCTTCTTTGCACATTGATAGGAGAAATTGTTGAAAGCTTGCTCCATGGTTTGTATCTTAATAGTAATGAAATAAGAAAAAATCTGTGCCAAGTTTTCATACAGGGAGAATTATCTTCTATATTAAATCCAGTGATATATTTTAGTTTCACTCCAGCAATGACTACACTCTGATTTTTGCTTTTTCCTATTCCTTTCACTTGACTGTGGACAGTTCATTCTTTATGCAGCCTGCCTAAAAAATATGATGTGTTTCTTCTGGGTGTGTAGAACATCTTTTAACAGGACTCCTGTAGCCGTTCTCTTTGTGAACTGCTGAATGTTGTCAACCTGATATATAACAGACTGTGCGTAGCTGTCTGAATGGCATAGCTTATATATGTATTACAGGTTATGTCATTCTATGAATGTAAACAAATTTATTGTTATTGCTTTTGTTACGTAACTGTAAGTGGACTCAATGTTCAGGGTTCATGTTTAGTGATGTGGGAATGCAAACTACCATGGAGGACTATTTTACCTCTAGAATGTTTTACCCAAGACGACACTTTTATCAAGTATCCATACAGTAGAGCTGCATGTCTTCGGGGAAAAGTAAGGATGGTAGCTTTTCCTTGGTGTAAGCCCTGCACAAACAGTGTGGCGAAAAATGTTAGCAGATTGTATGTGGCCAGTCCAGTCAGTCACTGCAACTTCTGAAAAGGCCGTTGTGTCTCTTCTGGGTCTACACATTTGTCTAGCCTCTCCTCAGATACCCCTCTACTGTGATTGCATCTACAGTATCGCTATCTGTACTATTGAAGAACTTGAAGTACAAGGAACAGAGTATTATGCATGCCCTAGTTCTGAAAGTTGAGTGTTCTCAACTCCAGTGGTCTTCGGAGCTTCAGCTTGGTGTTCACATCATCAAATAGAAGCAAATATAATAGTTATGATACACTATATGTTGAGCTTCATACCAGCTTAACTCCCATATCATTTATTTAGTAAAATGTTATTCTAGCATGTACAAATGGTTGAGGTATAAGAACTCAACGTGGGTAGATTTACTACAACGAACTGCTTCTTACATATGTTTCGTTTGTTGAGTGGCTAGGCTGATGGTTTATGAACAGAAGGGGTACGAGTTCTAGCACCACTGGCATCTACTGATTATTAACATTAATTTGCTATGAATTGTGTGCAATTTCAGACTTTTCTAGATTCCACATTCTTAAACCTATTACATTTTGTAATAGCCTAGTCTTTAAACAGCAAGACAAATTATAGCCATAGTAAAAATGTTGAAAGTGGATGCATGTATATGTAATTACTTTGACTGCCACATGGTGAATCTATGGTTTTAAGCTAAGATAAATGTATCAGCAGATAGGCATAATTTTTTAAGTTCCTACATGCGGTTTACATGAGTGAGTGGCTGTGCCTTCCATTGTTGTTGTTTCAAGTTTAATATTTGTTCAACTCCGGTAGAACTATTTGAATGGTACACTAATGAGAAAGGACAGGTAGCTCATTGATACTGTCAGCTTTCCTGGTTCAGTGGTGTCATCAGATCAGATGCCACCAAAACCTTTACTTTTTTTCTTTTCGTTTTATTCGGTGCAAATGTTTCTTGCTTTAGTTACTTTTTGTTACTAAATTATATTGGTTTTTACCTTTTTCTGTATTCTCTTTAGTAAATAACTAATTGCAGTTTGTCAGTTTGATATCAAAAAATAATCTTCCTTGGAAGGTAATATTTAATTGATCACCCATAATGAAAAATAAACATCCTTGAGGGTGATAAAAATTATCATCTTTGGAAAGTAATATTTATTTGACTTCCCATAGCAAAAAAAAAAAAAAAAAAAACAACAACAACAACAACTACTTCCTTGCAGGGTGTTACTCATCTGGCCTCTCATAAAAATTATCTTCCTTGGTGGTTAATATTAGTATGACCTCCCATCAAAGTAAAAATAATATAATGTAGGCTACATATATCTTCAGTATTTTATCCATATCCTTCAAGGCATAGAATCTAAAAGTCTGCAGAAACGGGCCTCATCCATTGCAATTCTCTCCCATGAAGAATAAACAAGACATCCATAGTTCTTGTGGGAGGTTCTGGACAATTATCCCCCACAGTCTTCTTGAGTTTAGCCTATACATTCTCTATGGGATTGAGATCAAGTGACATTGGAGGCTATGGTAGACACTAAATAATGTTATATCTCCTTTGAAACCAGCTTTGAATCCTAATGCTGGCTTGCAGTGGATTATGTTGGTAAATGAGACGTCCTTCAGGGTACCAAAGTCAAGGAATGATTACATTTTTAAGGAAATGTCCATAGCATGCTGAATTGAACTTGTATTCATTCTAAGGTTCCAGCACCCATATAAAACATCCAGCACCAACATTTCAAACTTGGAACACCTGTTTCTTTTAATCGTCTGAGAGCAGTTTTTGACGAGACTGGGAAATATGAAGCTTCCCATAGTTCCTGAATGTTCAAGAAATGAGCAGTCTTGGCTGCTCTGACAAAATCATCATTTTCTCTTTGAGTAGAGACTCACGGTCTTCCATGTATTGGACGTCTGCTTACCTCACCATTATCTCTGAATTGTCCGATCCATCTCCTTGCTGTCGAAGCATTAACACCTAACGATTTTCTGCTTCACTAACACTGCTTTCAAAGAGGGCAAATATGCACTTGCGAGCGTACACAATTGCCATTTTGAAGTAGACCTACAACATATACTAACTAGCTGATATGTTTCTCTTAGTTGAAAACTACAGAGATACCACATGGTGGTAGAAGTAATTACAGACAAAATACATCCTTTTTCAATATTATTTCTATGAACACGTGTGTCTGATTGGAGATCATTTGATTATAAAATGGAATCTTTTAAAAACCTAAAAAAGCCTTCATGTGCATAATTTTTAACTGATTAATATTTAAAATATTACCTGTAAGAGGTCTAAAAAATAGACTCCGATGGTATTCAAGCATGCACCCACTTTGTTCATAAACCGTCAGCCTATCTAGTCACCCAACGAAACATATGTGACAAGCAGTTCGTTGTAGTTAACGTACCCATGTGAATTTCTTATACCTCAACCGTTTCTACGTTCTCAAATAATGTTTTCCAAAATAAATTATAAGTGAGTTAAAGTGCAGTGAATCTCGACATATACTGTATTTTAACTATTGATTGCAAGTTGAAGCTGCATGTACCACTAGACTTGGCAACACTCACACTTATGAACTTGGGCATGCACAATGCTCTGTTCTTGGGCTTTAAATTATTCAGGCTGGATAATCTCTTTGTCCCCCATTTCACATTTTGCACATAGAGTACAGATCTGTATCTATTTTGGTCTGTCCAAGCACGCCTACTTCCTTACTAGCAGCTAATTATTTGATTCTGGTCATTTTCACTTTGAACTTCAAACTGTTGCAATGCAGTATGTTCACATTTACATGACTCAAAAGAAAGACTGGATAATCATCCCCATTTTTTGGTTGTACTTTATACAGTATATGCATAGTCAGCTATATCAGTCACTAGATTTATAGATCCACTACCCTGCGTGATTTGATGCATTGCATCTGTTTCATTGACACTCATCCATACTTAAGTGTTCTTTGCCTTTTATGAATGACATTCTTTAAGCATATTGAGCATTTCAGACATGTTATTCTGTTCCTCATTTTCAGTTAGAATTTATATAATCTGTGTGTGTGTGTGTTGGTAATGGCATAATTGAAGATCGCAATACAACCCGTTAGCTTTGACCCATGATGTCATCAACATGGTGGAAATGAGGCATATCACAAATAGCCAATATGGCAACTGAAACAATCCCGAAAAACACCCAACACAAGTGCATATAAACACGTGAAAATTTACAGAACAGCAATGAAATGACACTAACAGGATCAGCGTGGGAATGTGGGGGGAGGGGGGGTTGGGGGGGGGACATTCTAAGCAGTAAATGACAACACAAGAAAACAAATGGAAAAAAAACCCCACACTACACAAACAAACCACCCCAAAAGTACAAATAAATGACAAAAATTGTATCAGGTACTTTGATTGACCTAATACTTCATCTCAAATGAAGCACATGATAAAGAACCACTCCCAAAATGATAAAAAACTGACAAAAATCTTATCATAACACTTCAATTTAACTCCACCTCAAATTAATCATATGATAACCAAAAAGTAAAAAATTGGACAAAATTGTATAGCACACTTCAGATGATCTGCACCTCAAATGAAGTATGATACAGAAACATCTAGACCTAGCGGTACGCTACAGATCACTGTACAAAGTAGCTCCAGCTCTAGGTGGGAATACCGAAGCACATGATACAACCCTTCAGCTTTGAACAAAGACTTCATAATCTGTGATTATCCTCGTGGTGCGGCAGTGTTGGCAACCTTCGCTGTGGATGCTGGGATGAATGGTGGCACACAATGTTTACAAGATGTAAAAATGAACGTGTTAACGTCATTTGATTCCTGTTTTGCATAGAGTAGATAAAAAATACTATACCTGCTGTGTGGTTGACAGGTTCTTGTATGTACCCTTGTCCAATCAGTAAAAGTAATTGGCCTCATAAATGAATATTTAGAATCACTTAATTGCAGTTTCACACACACCATTGGCTACTCTAAATGTACTATATTGCCAACCTAAGACTGCTACGGGTTCACCGCGACACTCCCCATGATGAAGAGCCTCAAAAATACCAAAAGTAAGACACATACTAACATACTTACAAACCACAAAACAAATTGCACTATACACTTCACAAACTACAAATAACCAGTACCACTGCTTAGATCCACAAACATTCCACTAAAAGAGAGCGCCACCACATAATTACGTCGTCTACAAACACGCGCGCATCACAAATCTACCGCACAGCGATGTTGTCACCCAAGACAACACGCTAATTTAGAGGGTCAAAGGCAATGAGTCATATTGCAGTCTTCAATTGAGCCATTGGTGATTCATTAGTCATGCACATATAGCTGCTATAATACTACTTTCCCATAAAATGCTTGAGTTCCTGTCTGCCACAAAATTTTAATCTGCAGGAGTATTTCAGTATCTACACAGCTACTTCTTAAAATTTAACTTTAAAATAGTTGGGAGAATTATTGTGGTCATCCAGTAAATTCAAATTTTTCTTGAAGTTTGCCAAATTGCCCATATGATACGGGTGGTTCTCCCTCCCCTATTCTCTCCCCCCTTCCTAGACTTCATATTCTTCTTCCCAACAAAACTACACTAGAAACTGGTAAGCAGAATTAAAGCAACAAATGAAAAATTTGCAAGGTTGTATTCATTTTGCTACAAAATAAATAATAAATAATAAATAAAATAAAAAATAAACAGGTGAAAGCAAAGTAGAAGCTGTGTGTGTGTGTGTGTGTGTGTGTGTGTGTGTGTGTGTGTGTGAAAAAAACCTACAGCTAAACAATAGCAACATGCATAACAGTAGACAAATAGGTTATCTTAATTCCCCCCCTCCCCACCAACTTACTCCATTTGCATACATATTCCGACAGCTGGCTAATGAGATCAGTATGGAGTGTGACTGCCTTTTGCACCAATATAGGCCTGAGAACAAAGGGGCACACTGCGAATGATTTCATCGATCTCATGTTTTTGAAGGGAGGGGCCCATTCTTCCTGCTAGTCTTGGAGAGTGGTTTGGTGGATACTGATGTGATGGATCTTTCTCCCTAGTGCTCTGATATGCTCTGTAGGATTCAAACCTGGAGAGTGAGAAGGCCACACTAAGCACGCAAACCTTCCATTTCCAAGAAAATGTCAACATCCTATGCTCTAAGGTTCAGCATTATTGTTGATTAATACAGTACAAAGTCTGGTCCCATAGTACCTCACATCAACCACGCATTATATCCCAAGATCTCTTCAGGATGTCTGACAGTGGTTAAATCTTGCTGATTCAGCCATACAGTTTCATGAATAGGTGTTAAATTGGTAAACGTAACTGGTGGCTTTAACATTAGGGATCCTCGCTGATGTCAGTCTGTTATGATAATTTCGGGTTCAGAAATTGTGTTCAGAGTTACCTCCAGGTGCAATTCCATCAAGTATGACACTTCAAACCAAATTGAGCCTCATCTGTGAAAAGATCACTGGCTTACTATTTGACCAAGTGACATGATGAATCCACTCGATAAGTTGCCTTTTGTGAAGATGTTTTGGGGTGTACATACTGCAGGTCTCCGACAAAGCTGTATGTCTTGATACAACTCTTATAGCTTATAGTGGATGCTGCAAGGTCAGATGTCAGTTGTTGTGCAGTGCTATGACAGTAATGACAGCAAAATAATGATCCTCTCTTACTGATGTCACGTGTTGTCAGTGTTGCCCTGGTCTTCGGGATACAGTTTTGGTCTCTGTAAACTGTTGCCACATCTGAGAAACAACAGAATGGTTCACATTAAACAAAGGACCACATCTGTTTGAGATGGCACTCCACCACAATGCATCTGGTAGGCATCTTCTCTGTGCCATACTGCATCATCTGTGAATGTGAGATTATCCAGAAAACACTACTGCACTTGATAGATTCCCCAATATCATCATTGTGTGGCTGTATGCTGACCAGAATGTCATCTTCCTATGCAGTACATGATTGTACAGACATCTGTTGACACTTTGAATGATTATATCATGAAATGAATGCAAGACAGGAAAATAGTAGTTTGTTGCTTTAATTTTGCTCACTAGTGTATTAATAATGTGTTATTAGAATGAGTGTGAAGATGATTGATTAAATATCAGGAAAGTAATAAAATCATACAAAATTTATTAACCCAAATATATATTAGTGAGTTATTTGAACCTTATTCCTCTTCACAACATACTGCGTAAGTAGTTAAGTCACCTCTAACTGTACTTAATTTATATGTAATCTCTGTGTAAAATTGAGAATGTAGAACTTTTTTATGATTTAAAAAAGTGAGCAATATTTGTAATGTTTTGTAATTCTAAGTAGGCTTATGAAGTTAACACATGGTGTCTCTAAACAGTTCTGTGAATGGTGTCATTTCTAAACAAAAACAACAACACTGTGCATGTGTGTGTGTGCATGTGTACGGGTCTTCAGAGACAGGAGTAGAACTGATACACGGCGTGCACTGAATGTGATGTTAGTGTAAACATACTGTAACCAGCTGAATTTAGTCAATGTGTCACAGTGTAATGCAGCAACCTGTAGACATCACATTCTGCTACAAAGAGTGGATGACGGAAATAGAGGCACATGGAATGTTTGTGCAAGTGTACAGGAGGGAAAGTGTGAGCAGAAAATTTGATAACAATGTCTGACCTGAATGTCAATTGTTTCCTTTCCTTCACAGAAGCATTTAATCCATTTGTAAGCATATCTTCTGCTCGCTACCCTCACATACACCTACACCAACATTCCATGTGTCTCAGTCTCCCCAACTTGTAGCAAAACATCATGTTCACAAGGTCAATTGCACTAAGACAATTCCTCTCAAACTGACTGGTTACAGTCTGTTAACACTGCCAGTCACATGCAGTGCACGCTGTGTATCGATTCTCCACGAGTCTCTGAAGACTGATGCGCATGCTTGTACATGTGTACCAAGTTGCCATTCAGATAAGACACCATTCACCAAACTTTTTAGACACACCACTTATGTGTAATATTTGATGCTATTGCATTTTGAATATGTATTAAATGTCAGTATTTTGAATAATACAATTGTACCTTTGTGGCTGTCATTTAATTTACAATGTATATACATAGGAGGAAGAGAAGGATGAAGCAAAGGACAAGAAGGACGACACAAAAGATAAGAAAGATGAGAAGAAGGATGATAAAAAAGATGAGAAAAAGAAAAGTGGAAAGGATGAAGAGAAAAAGGAAGCTGAGCCATCATTTGAAATGTTAAGCAATCCAGCTCGTGTTATGAAACCACAACTCAAAGTTTTGCAGTTGCCAGAAGGGTGTCCATACACTCCCCTGAAGGACCTGACCATTGGAGGCATCATCATGGTACGCCAACTGCGGCCTGGTCACGAGGAAGAGCTTGTGGAACCCGTGGCAGGTAAGTCATGCAGTGTTAACTAGGAGAAAATTGTATTTGTGAGATGAGAGTCAGCAAAAAATGGGGAGCTGAAATAAGTTGTACTGCACTCCATCCTCCCAACACTTTGTGTGACATTGCAAATGGCATTGCAGACTGTTTACAAGTCTGTATCTCTATATATATAAAGTGTAGGAGCGTTGCCCACTCACAATTTGGCAGTCACTTTTGTCTAGTTACTCATGTGGCACCCTTTTGATGTGGTTATACTACTTTTCTTTATAATGCCTAATATCTTTTGTCCTTGTTTGTTCCTCTTTCTCTATTTCTCTCTCAGTTAAATTAAGAGGTAGCCTCAGAAACATAAATGCACCTACTTCAATTTTTGTTTTGTTTCTTTCCTTCGCTTAAAATCCAATTTCCACTTCTATTCATAAGAGCAGGCTGAGCCACCACATTGAGCAGTGTTAGTGGTGTCTCTTTCCTCATGGGTCTATCAAGATAATATCTTATACAAGCATTTAGTGTTATATTTCTGTAGGCATTTGTTTGGATCCACCTGTGATTTTTCTTTTTTGTATAGACATCTGGAGATATCAATCTTATTTCTCGTCATTATTTTTGCTTAAGTGTTTCCATTCCATTCTGTTACAGCAGTCTTCGCTTTCACACTATTTCATTTTACAAACTTTTGTATTCTTGTATTCTTTGAATTCAAACATTTGAGCTCCTTTGAAATTATACTGTAGTTTTCACACTTGTTTCCAGGCTATTTCTGTTTGTGCAGTAAGTTCATGAACTACCTCTTTTGCTGTTACAACATTTTTAGCTTTCACATTCTCTTAAATGTGTTTTTTCTTCTTTGTCATAATATAGTTATAATGACAGTTTACAACTCACTGCAAAGATCTGGCGACAAGCTGCGACAGGCACGTACATAAGACACACACATACAACACTTTCAGCTATCGGCCATGGCCTTCATCAGAAAATAGAACATTCATGCAATCACACAGGCACACAACACAGTCATACAACCATCATGTCCGGCTGGCACACTTCGAAGTGCGGTAGCTGGAGGCAACGGTTGTATGACTGTGTTGTCTGCCTATGTGATTGTGTGAATGTTACATTTTCTGAAGAAGGCCATGGTGCATAGCTGTGAAAGTGTTGTACGTATGTGTCTTTTGTATGTGGCTGTCGCAGCTCATCACCATGTCTTTGTGATGAGTTGTAAACTGTCCTTATTATTATATTATTAATTCCAACCTGTACTTTCCATTATTACATTTTTCTTCTTTTTCCTATCTTCTATATTTCTCAAATGCTTTTAAACTTTCTATTTCATAAACAGTTCTTTCATCTTTTCCATTTTCAAGTCAAGACCATTACTCATTCCACAAAACCGAGCGAGGTGGCACAGTGATAAAACACTGCACTCGTCTTTGGTAGGATGGTGATTCAAATCCACCTACTGCCATCCAGATTTAGATTTTCTGTGATTTTCCTAAATTACTCCATGCAAATGCCGGGATGGTTCCTTTCAAAGGGTGCGGCCAATATCCTTCCCTCATCCTTCCCCAACTATCAGAGCATAAACTCCGTTGCTAGTGTCCATGCTGTCGATGGGACGTTAAACCCTAAGATTCCTTCCTTCGTTCCATTCCACAAAACTATTACTTCTCATTCGTATTAGCCATGTTATTTACACAGAACAGACAGAGAAATAGGAACAGGACAGAGAAATAGGGAGTGTAGATGGAACACTATCCTTTTGCGTGTGTAATTCCCTTTGTCCGCAATAAATGTTGCAGACAAAAAGTGTGGTGCATTACTTTCTGGGTATCCCTCTTTGATGATATTAGTACATACAATGTAATGTAGTACAACTTGTGTTAAATTGTGTATTACAAATTATTTCCTTAATTCTTTTACAGCATTTGGTCCAAAATCAGATGAAGACAAGGAGCCTGAACCTCCCGAGCCTTTCGAATACACGGAAGATTAAAATGTATTTATTATTTATCAATATGTTCTTACTGAACAGTTTTCAAGTTGTAACAGTTGAAAAAGAACTGCTTTGATAATATAGGGATTTTTTTTCTAATATAAATGTATGTTTATCAATTAATGAATTAAATTCCACACAAAATATTCATTTTTATTTATTTGTTTGTTTGTTTATTTTTCTCTCTTCCGTAATGTAGTGTAACATGTAGCCACCTGTTCATTTTATGATGGAAAATTGTTCGTTTAGTAAAAGTGAATGTTCTGATCTTTATCTCAACAAGGGACAAGTATTATGGCTACTATTAAGAGTACAAAAAGACAACCATTATTGTCCATACTCCCAATTGGAAAATGGGGGTAAATAATAATTCAGAGACACTGCAATAAGCTAGAGCACCGATTTTATGGAATTGTATATTCAGTTCCTTTATACACAGTTAAAAGAAAAAACTAAAGTCAGTGAATTACACTGAAAAGATCTTTACTTCAAAGTTTTAAATCATATATTTTGAGATATCTAAGAAAGTCTTGGTTAGAAAGATGTAATATGAGGATAGTTAGCAACTCACTATATTAACGATCACTGACCTGTGGCAGGCATATAGAAAAGACAATTTACATTCACACAATTTGAATATTTGCTCACAGCACCATCAGACAGAGTAAACCTGATCTAAGAACTTTCTGATAAATGGTAGCTTGGACCACACCATCTCAGTGTCCATGTTTGGGACATCATGTCGAGTAGTCCTTTCCTGTTGCATGCTGGTATGCCTGGGCTTGCATATAACTAGCTCACATAAATGTCTGATGTGTCTGGAAACATTATTTGAAATTTTTCTGATTCTATAGGTTTTCTGTTACTAACTCCATTTTATTACAAAGATATGCCATAACAGTTAACTACAGAAATTTCTGGAAACTTTTAGTTAATGTAAATGCATGTGTGAGTTTTTCATCAAAAACTGATTTAAACAGACAGCAATACAGCAACTTATGTTGAAAATTTGTCTGACAAGGAAAGTACTTGGGCTCGAACAAACATATCTGTATGAACATTTGGTTACAGTATCTCTGCCTACACCTCAATGTGCTGGTGGGTATCGTTTTCATGCAAAACTTTGCAATCATGCTCTAGATAGCACTGTAGATGCAATTGTAGACGCCATATGTAATGCAGATATCTGAACTATAACTTATGTAATAATCGTCTTACATGTTCTCTAGCTTGTCATCAAAAGCCGTGATGATAGTTGCAACTTTAACCTTCTTCTCGGAAGACTGTTGGTATTCACTGCCACTGGTTCCATCACCTCTTCCCGCACTTACCGTAGCACTACCACTAGCAATGAGTCCTTTGTCATTATCATCCCTATTACCTTCATTATGTGTTACTGTTACAACAGTATCTAACTTATGCTCATATTTCTGTACCGTAACTGATACGAGAAAGCATGCAAATGATTTATCTTCTACACTAATACCATCTTCACGAAGAATGGTTCTTCATAACTTCATCTCAACCAATCGCAATACTTTAGCAGGATTGATTATCAATCGCTGCTCCATCTGATGCTTCACCACACAAATGTCACAAAATGCAACTTCTTCCCTACTGGCGAACTGACAGGTCAAAGTGCAATGTGGCAAGGCACACACAGAGGCCTCTAACGGACAACTGCAGGATTTTGCAGATGGGGGAGTGTCACTAGTGCAATAAGGGATCTTTATCTCTCGTACAATTTTGATGTATATGCGTTTGTTAGAGCCCAAGTACTTTACTTGTGAGATGAAAGTTCTATACCTTAGGCAAGTAGATAAGTGAACAGTCTTCCATGTGAGCACGAAAAAAAATTTGTTGAACTACATTTACATGATAACCTAGTCAATTCTAGAGACCATTGACACTCTGAAATAAGAAACAATGATTACTGGAAGGGCAGTCAAGGTTTATGGAAATCAGTTCCTATTTAGTAGAACAAGCCATTTATTATGCCTTGATGATATTTTAAAATATTAACACATTGTTGACGGCGCCAAAGCTGGACTCGTTCAGCGGTAGTTAGTCAGTGGGTGGTGCCGTAGTCTAACTCATGCAATGCTAACAAAAACTGTAGCTGCCATTCACAACCTGTCCTCTGTTGATAAACTCGTAAAATGAAGAAGGAAGGATCTCTGCATTGAGCTGCCATATAGTGAGTTGAGTTTTAACTATTTTTTGTATGCAACAAAAGGGCTTTGTATTTCCCACTATCTGTTGAGCCCAACACTGCTTTTATCTGGAATCTCTATTGGTGTCTGCCGAGTGTTCGCGCTCTGCATATTCTCAAAATGGCTAATGTAGATGAGAGCAATGTCTTGAATGTCATGGAAAAGAAACAGACGATTCTGGTTCAGAAGGAGAAGCTGATTATCTGTAAGAAACATATGTACAATAATGGAGGATAGGTGAAACTCGCCACAAAGAGACTTGCGCATCTCGATGCTTGTGCCACTGGAGTGGTTGTGTGCGTGTTTAGTTGTCTCAGTGATTTTGTGTGTGTGTGTGTGTGTGTGTGTGTGTGTGTGTGTGTGTGTGTGTGTGTGATTATCGATTTTCATGCCTTTCAGCAGTTCGCAAGCCTCTTTACAGTGAGTTGTTAACTTTCCTCCATTATTGACATTCCAATCGGATTTTCCATTGTTAAAACATATGTGCAATTTTTTTCCTTTTTTTTCATGGGGGGGGGGGGAGGGAATAAAAACATGATTTACTAAAAATATTTGTGTATCTGCAAATTTTAATATTTACAAATAATCTTTTTTGATTACATAAGAGGTTTCAACTAAGGCAGCAAACTCAGTGATTTCATTCCTGGTTAGAACGCTGTAGTTTTCGAACAAGCCCCTCAATAACATTAACGTGGAACCTTTAAAAAAGACAACAATTATGAAAAGAGGCAATAAACCCTCTCAACATTAGTACTTCTTAATCAATTAAAGAAAATTTTAAAGATACATTTACATGACATTTAAGAGTGCAGCAAATTTGCAAATATTGCTGACTGGCTGAAAGGTACACCTTGATTAAATTCAAATAATCAACACAAGTCCCTTAATAACATTCATTAAAAAACCTTTAAACAGAGAACAATTAAGAACACTGGCAATAATCTGATTCAAGATAACTCACTGCAATGAGCTCTAAATTACTTGAAATCTAAAATAGTACTACTTAATTTTTTTCAATGAAACTATAACATGACAGTTAAAAATGATTAAACAATAAATTTGCAGATTAGTGCTAACAAAGTTGGATATGACAAAATTAGTTGGTATAAAAACTTTCTTTTGTCGATCACTAATATGCAATAATTAAAAAAGAACTGCTACAAGATACACATTAACTTGAAAACTGCTGGTGAACATGATGGATACACAGCAATGCCTTTGGTAAATATATCAGAGGAGGAGTTAGGTAGAGTATATGCCTAAGGGCCAATTGTCACTGGGTGGGGAGGTCTTGCTTACAGCCACCTAGGAACTAGTCAGAATATAGGAGTAAGGTAGAGATAGCAACCTTTTCGGGCACACTTAAGTTATGTGATGTCACATCTGCTCTAGGTGGTGAATAACCACGTCCTATACACCAGGAAGGAGGACATGGAAGGAAAGGGTCCTACCAACTCTTTCATTTGCAGCTCAGGCAGGCAACGAACCCACAAGTGGGTTCTAACCAGATAAAGGTAGACAAAGGAAGCAGTAACACAGAAAGAAGGGACACACAAGCTTAAAGAACAAAACACGTAATGAAGCACACTGCCATATTAGTTCGACTTGCCAGGCAGTAACAGTCGAGGAAAGGAAAAACTTACTACCTACACATACACCCGTGGTCAGGGAAGGAAAATTAAAAGTGTGCACCAACAAAGAAGGAAAAAACCACTGGCTACACATAGAACAGGATATAAAACTTTCAATTAGAAAACATCAAAAAACCTAAAAACCCTATAAGCAAATCTAGGCACACACACAGACACACACACACAAAACAAAAAATCAGATCCATGATGATGGCCAAGGTGAACACTTCTATCACACCAAATTTAACTGCAAAAGTTCTGGCACAGGAAACAGGTGAACTCACCACTTGACTTGGTGATTGAATTCCGCTGAGAAATGGCCCATTGCTGCATGACTCATCGATGCCGAAACAGACAGAACTCACTCCTTCTGCCTAGACACCAGCCACATTGCAAGTGTGCATGTTGTAAACTTTATCAAGGGGACACTGATCTTATACTCATGTCTCTGGCAACACCTGGGCACAAGAATTGCGCACACTGGCTACTGACTCTTGTCCTTGCGCCTAACTTAAAGATAATAGCCTTGGTCAGTGTACAGCTTTACAAGTTAATTTTTTAAATAAATTTATGAATTATTCCTTGTTTTCTAGGGTATTTCTACTGAAACGAGGAGAATTATCTGGAAGACATCTTATTTAAGAAAAAACACAAACCATGAAAATATTATTTGACAGTAAAAAACATACAAACAGGGAACACTGAACTGACAAAATCAAAGAGAGAAAATGGGAAGGAAAGAATTGCTGTTTCCCCTCCTTTACAGATTATGACAATTATGAGAAATTACCCCCTACAGTTCTGATGCTACTGCTCAGGTTTAAAGAAGCCCACTATAAATTATTAAAGCAGTGGAATTAGAAAATCCAATGATTAACGTTTTCAGGTGCAAATATGTCACCTTATGGTTTTTGACAGGTTGTTTTGGAAGTGCACAAGCCTTATTGCTGACTGCACTAGAAAACAGCACTCTTCACAATATACAGGCCTGTAGTCGATGGCACCCACATGCTACTTCAATCTGGTCTGTACTTGACAGCTACAATACCAAGTATCTAACTATTGTCTGTCCTTGACAAGACCAAGCCTGAGACTCTACATCTGCTGCTACATCTTTCTAAATTTCCACCCCGAAAATCTGCACACTGTTTGTTTCACCAGTCCCAGAAAACAGTAGGAAACTAAGTTACACCTACGAGAGCTGATGTACACAGCGTTTCGGCCAATCAATGACCTTAGCTCAGTAACCAAATGCTTGGTGCCAGACAGGCAGAAGAGAAAACCGTCGGGGGTTTCGAATCCCCCCTCGGGCATGGATATTTGTGCCGTCCTTAGTATAAGGTAGTAGTTCGTAAGTTTAGGGACTGATGACCCCGTAGTTGAGTCCCATAAGCTTAACAAACATTTGAACATTTTGAGGAAACCGTTGCTCTGCACTGTGCACACACAGAAATCGCTTTGTAGATATCTCTTTAGCTGGCAACCACTACCCTTTGTGCTCCAGTGATGGAGGTGCAGCCAATGGCGGCCGAAATTCCAAGAACATGGCCTCTTCTAAACCCCTTGCAGGATGAGCGTTCTCATCCGTGCTGGCTATCCAGGCCCACAGGAACAGTATATGCAGTTCCCAATGAAATGTGACATTTAATGTTGTTGTTGTTGTTGTTGTTGTTGTTGGTTTTAAGGGGACTAAACAGCTAGGTCATCAGTCTCCTGTCCCTAGCTAAGAGTCCTCTGTCAAGAGTATAAAAAGTAAAACACAGCTCCGAAGATGAAAACTCACAAATGGGGTAAGCTGACATTGGAGAAATCGCTTACAACACAAAAGGAAGAGACACAATATGGAAAAAAGAAGTTGAGATCTCAGCTAAAACTGGACAGCAGAAAAACACGGCTGGCTGATCACAGGGAAAAAACAGGATGAGCCAGCCATACTTCACACACTAAAAACCCCTCGGTAAATTACAGAAGGGTCTTAAAAGGGTTTAAAATCGATGGATAGGTGGGGACCTGAAGTATCAGGCTATAGCACCCACCACTAGATGGAGTTGTAAAAACCAGCTGCGCGAATAAAACTTAAAACAGAATGAGCCATAGAGGCATCGTCGCCTAAAACTAAAGGTAGCGCGTCTGGTAGGTTATAAGACTGGCGCAATGTAGCTAAAACTGGGCAGTCCATCAGAAGATGGACTACTCTCAGCGCTGCTCCACACCGACACACAGGTGGGACCTCACGGCGGAGGAGATGACCATGGGTCAGCCAGGTATGCCCAATACGGAGGCGGCAGAGGACAACTGACTCTAGACGTATGGGCCGCAGTGAAGACTTCCACAGAGTTGTGGATAGCTTCACGGCTCGGAGCTTGTTTGTTGCACCCATGGTACACCATTCGGCACTCCAAGCATCACGCACCTTCTTGTGCAATGATAACCTAAGGTCTGATTCCGTGATGCCAATGGTGAAGGGTGGCGCATTGGTGGCCTGTTTGGCCAACTGGTCAACACGTTCATTCCCCGGTATGCCGACGTGGCCAGGGGTCCACAGGAAGACCACACATCGGCCAGATTTGCCAAGAGAGTAAGTAGTGTCTTGAATGGACTGCACTAACGGGTGACGAGGGAAGAACTGGTCGAGTGCCTGCAAGCCACTCAGGGAGTCACTACAGATGACAAATGACCCCCAGGGGCAGGCTCGGAGGTGTTCTAGAGCCTTGAGGATAGCGACCAGCTCTGCAGTGAAGACACTACTTTCACGGGGCAATGAATGTTGTTCGACATGGTCACCATGGAGACATGCATACCCAGCACGACCATCAGCTAGGGACCCATCAGTATAGATGGCTTCAGCACCACGGAAAGAGTTGAAGAGATCCAGGAACTGGTGTCGGAGTTGCGTTGGAGAAACGGAGTCCTTTGATCTATTGGACAGTTCCAGACAAAGCTGCAATCTGGGGATGGACCAAGGAGGGGTTTGAAAGGAATAGTGGAAAGTGGCAGGGAGTGGTTGGGATTCGAGGGACGAAAGTAGAGAACGAACGCGGACCGATATTGGGTAACCCGACCGAGGTCGTCTTGGAGGGATAGGGAGTGCAGCGCCTGGAAAAAGAAGCCAGTGGTTCGGATGGTGTGGCAAGGCCTTAACATGGGCAACGTACGAAGCCAGCAGGTGCTGCCGGCGGAACCGCAGAGGAAGGACCCCAGCTTCAACTAGTAGGCTTGTCACAGGGCTCGTGCAGAAAGCCCCTGTCGCCAAACGAACTCCAGAATGTAAGACTGGGTCTAATGTTTGCAGTGCTGAAGGTGCAGCCGAATCATATACTACGCAGCCATAGTCTAGGCGCGACTGGATGAGCGCCTTAGAAAGTTGCAGGAGCGTTGGGCGTGACGCTCCCCAAACAGTATGGCTTAGACAACGTAGAATATTAAAGTGTCGCCAGCACTTTTGTTTGAGCTGGCGAAGGTGTGGCACCCAGGTGAGACGGTTGTCGAATAACATACCTAAGAAACGGTGCGTCTCTTCGACACGCAGCAGGTCATCAGCGAGATACAGTTCGGGGTCAGGATGGACCGCCCGACGCCGACAGAAATGCATCACCCGGGTTTTCGTAGCAGAAAATTTAAAACCATGAGTAAACGCACACGACTGCACCTTTCGAATAGCTATCTGCAACCGCCGTTCAGCAACGCCGATGCTGGTGGAGCTGAAATACATGCAGAAGTCATCGGCATACAACGAGGTGTAAACCGATGACCCCACAGCAGTAGCAAGACCATTGATAGCGACCAAAAATAAAGGGACGCTTAGAACGGATCCCTGTGGGACACCGTTTTCTTGATAGTGAGGGGAGCTGAAACAGGAACCAATACGAACACAAAAAGACCGTTGCACGAGAAAATTCTGTATGGATACAGGAAGCAGACCGCGTAAGCCCCAGTCATACAGCGTAGACAGTATGTGGTGGCGCCAGGTGGTGTCGTACGCTTTTCGCAGGTCAAAGAATACAGCAACCAGATGTTCGCGGCGTGTAAAGGCTGTACGGATGGCCGACTCCAGTGACACGAGATTATCGATAGCGGAGCGGCCACGACGGAACCCACTCTGTTGTGGGGCCAGGAGTCCCCGGTCCTCAAGGATCCACATAAGCCTCTGACTCACCATCCGTTCGAGGAGTTTACACGGAACGTTGGTGAGGCTGATTGGGCGGTAACTATCAGCCACCTGTGGATCAGCCCCAGGCTTCATCACTGGGATGATGATGCTATCCCGCCATTGGGACGGGAAGACACCCTCAACCCAGAGACGATTCAGCAAGGAGAGAAGTTGGCGTTTAGAGTCTGCTGACAGATGTCGGAGGAACTGACTATGAATGCGGTCGGGTCCAGGGGACGTGGCTGGGCATGCGGCAAGTGCGCTTTCGAACTCCCATTCGGTGAAAGGGATGTTGTAGATTTCCTGGCATCGCGTTCGAAAGGATATCTGCTTTCGCTCTGTGCGCTCCTTAAGGGCGCGGAAATCCGCATCATATGCAGCGGTCGCTGAGGTGCAAGCATAGTGGTGTGCCAAATGCTCTGCTATTGTGTGAGGGTCAGTGCAAATTGTACCCTGAATGCTGAGGCACGGAATTCCCACTGGTGGGCGGTGGCCAAAGAGGCGTCGAACTTGCGACCATACCCGTGAAGGCGATGCTCGGGAGCCAATGGAGGCGACATAGCGCTCCCAGGAGGCCCTCTTGCTTTGCTGGATCAATCGCCGCGCCCGTGCACGGAGACGCTTGAAGGCAACAAGATGTTCAACACAAGGGTGGCGTCGGTGGCGCTGTAGTGCTCGCCGACGTTCCCGGATGGCCTCAGCTATCTCCGGCGTCCACCAGGGCACTGACTTACGGTGGAGTGATCCAAGTGAGACGGGTATAGTGTTCTCAGCAGCAGAAATGATGGAATGTGTGACCTGCTGCACAGCGGTATCGATATCAGCCAGAAGAGGAGAGGGAAGCACAGCGGCTATGGAATATGCTGGCCAGTCGGCCCTATGGAGGGACCAGCAAGGCAGACGGTCAGCAGGTGGACACTGTGGGAGTGACAGGAAGATAGGGAAATGGTCGCTGCCACACAGGTCATCGTGGACCCTCCAAGTGAAGTGCGGAAGCAGGCTTGGGCTACAGACAGACAGATCTATGGCAGAGAATGTACCGTGTGCCACGCTAAAGTGCGTAGCAGCACCTGTGTTCAGGAGGCAGATGTTCAGCTGCGTCAGTAGAGTCTCAACATCTCTACCCCGTGCCGAAGTCTGTGTGCCACCCCACAAAGTGTGGTGGGCATTGAAATCCCCCAAAAGAAGGAAGGGTGGGGGAAGTTGGGCGACCAAGGCAGCAAGGTCTACAGGAGAGACAACCTCATCAGGTGGTTGGTAGACCGAACATATGGTAATGTCTTGCACTGCCCGGAGCCGAACAGCAACCGCCTCTAGTGGCATTTGAAGAGGCACGGCAGCGCTCGGGACAGTGGCTAGGACATAGACGCAGACTCCACCGGAAACTCTGCCATAGATAGAGCGATTTTTAAAATAGCCCCGGTAGACTCGAAGGGCAGGGGACCGCATCGCTGGAAACCACGTTTCCTGAAGAGCGATACAGAAAGCAGGTGTTTGGCTGAGAAGCTGTCGTAGCTCAGGCAGGTGGTGGAAAAAGCCACCACAATTCCACTGGAGGATGATGTTATCTCCTGGCTGTACCGCCATGATGAATAAAGGAGCAGATCACTCCATTGGATCGTCTGCTACCACGCGCTCTGAATCCACAGAACCAGAGATCTTGTCTGGGGAATCAGTAATTGCGAGATCCTCAGGAGACGCGAGGATCTCGACTTCATCCTCTGAAGAAGAGGATGTGGGTGGTTGTGGCTTTGAAGCCACCGAACATTCTTTTTTCTTGTATCTCTTCTTCTTCTCCTCTTGCTGGCCCTTTGGTTTGCTGGGCCGTGAGGGTTTCCCAGAAGCGGCATCCGGGACGGGCAGGTTGTGGATCTATAGGCCGGTGGCCAGGATCCTCCTGAGCGCTCTGAGTAGCCGCGGAAGGGGGTGTCCCAAGGGACCCCTTCTCAGCGAGAGGGGCCGGAGAAGGCTCCTCCTTCTCCGGCTTAGAGGTGGGGACTCGCGTCCCCGATGACTTAGCGGGTGTTGCTCCCACGGTGAAAAGCGTGGGAGCCACCGAAGAGGAAGCGCCCCAAGCTGGTAAGGGGGCAGGGATAGTTTGTTGCGCCTGGGAGCACACTGGTACAGACTGAACTGGCTGAATCGAAGGCACAGTGGTGGATGACTGAGAGACTGTTGTGGCATAGGTGTTGACCTGGCGCACAGGGTGGAGCTTATGGTACTTCTTCTTTGCCTCTGAGTACGTCAGTCGGTCTCTGGTCTTGTATTCTATGATCTTTCGTTTTTGGTGCAGAACTGTGCAGACAGGCGAACAAGGGGAGTGATTTTGGCGACAATTAACACATACTGGAGGAGGGGTGCAGGGGACGTTCGGATGGACAGCACGTCCGCACTCCCGACATGTAGGATTGGCATCACATCGGGAGGACATATGCCCAAACCTCCAGCACTTAAAACAGCGCATAGGGGGAGGAACGTAGGGCTTTACGTCGATCCGGTAGACCATCACCTTGACCTTCTCGGGCAATGAATCACCCTCGAAAGCCAATATGAAGGCACCGGTCGCGACCCTATTGTCCTTCGGACCCCTATGGACTCGCCGAATAAAATGTACTCCCCGCCGTTCTAGATTCGCACGCAATTCGTCATCTGACTGCAGCAAGAGGTCTTTATGAAAGATGATGCCCTGTACCATATTTAGGGTCTTGTGCGGCGTAATGGTAACGGAAACATCACCCAGCTTGTCACAGGCAAGCAGTGCCCGTGACTGAGCTGGGGATGACGTCGTTATTAAGACAGACCCTGACCGCATCTTAGACATCCCTTCCACCTCACCATACTTGTCCTCCAAGTTTTCGACGAAGAACAAGGGCTTAGTTGTCTTAAAAGAGTCCCCATCAGTGCGGGTGCAAACTAGATATTTAGGGGCATAAGCCTCACCCTGCTTTCTTGCCCGACGTTCCTCCCATGGTGTAGCCAGGGAAGAGAACGTTTGGGGATCGTACTCTGCAGCATTGTACTCGTTTCTTCCACGCTTAGAGACACCAGGTTTGCGTGTGGCGACGATATTTATTGCTCGTTTCATGTCTGTCCCACGAGCAGCTAGGGAACTAAAGGTCCACCGAGGCAGAGCCCCGCTTGCCTGGGTAAGCCTTATACAACTGAGGTGCGGCAGGTTCCTCAGAGGTTGCTCGCTAGCGGCTGTTCAACCTCAACAGCCATGCATCTCCTCGGCACGTAGCACACCTTGAGATTGAGGTTTGTACCATCCTCGCGACCCAGGCGATTAAGCCAAGATCCCCAGACTCTGAAACGTACAACGTTCCACCGTCGCGCCGAACGATGGTCGTTGAAGCACGCACAGAGCTTACGGTGTAGCGGACTGTTGGCGCGACACAGCCCACAGCTCAGGACCCCGGGTTCGCCAAGCCCGTACTCAGCAAACTAATGCTGAGCCCCTGAGGGGGTGACATTTAATTAAAATGCCAAACGTCACAAGTGCAATACCTGATATAAATCCCAAACCAGTAATAAATTAAAAAACTTAAGAAAAGTACACTCAATATTAAGAAAAAATGTAATTACAACAGAAATCACATATCCCCCATCAGATATGGACAATAATAAATAACTAGTGAAAGGGTAGCAAGAAGTCTAGAATGCTATCTTTCGACATAGTCGACCAAAGATCAGCTAAGGAAGAACTAGCTTACAGTGCCATCGCCAGAGGAAACAAGATAGTAGGCAAGTATGAGTGACTTGTAACTGATGCCAGTGGGTAGCAAAGGAGGGGGGAGGGGGAAACTGAAATTGATCCATCATGGCTGAACCTCCCTTCCTCAAAACAGTAGGCGTTCCGGCGATTAGGGGAAGTGCTGGTTGATGGTTTCACTCCTAGGACTAACAAGAGCAAGACACACTTTGACCTTGCTAAGGGGTATCCTGTATGTCTTACCAAAACTATTTTGCTTTACCAACAAATTAACAGGTCCCAGTAGTCGAATCATGTACACGGTTCCAAAAAACTAGAGATGGGCAAAACCGATCTTTTCAGAGTTTGGATCAGAAATAGTCATTCACTGGGATGAACTAGTTCTTTTTTCATGGCTCACCGAGTCACCAACAGATAAAAAACGTAAAACGATATCACATTGCTTTTTTGTCACTATACCTTTATCTGATTTGGCCATATTGTGAAAGAAGAAAGAAGAGTAATAATTTTATTGTAAGTCAGTAGTTTCGAGAATTAAAATTTGTTAGTTACACCTACATTAAAAGTAAACATATTATAACAGAATTTAAATATTTTTGCAGGTGCAATAATTGGAAAAAGAAAGAATGATTATTCTTATATTTTTATACTTTCATTCAAAAAATTCAATATTTTTCAGAACAAAATGATACTAATTCCATAATTATACAGTGATTAGTTCGCGAGTTTGAGCGAGTTGGATGAAATGTGATAGTGCGAGAGGTCCATGCAGGACATGGTAACTGCCACAGCGAAATAGCCATGCGCACTAATTCTGGGTACTACGTGAGTGACAAAAGCAAGCGACAGCGCGCGATATTCAGCTATGTGACACGGCAGCTACAAGTAGCAACATTCAGCAACACGGCCGGGTGTCTTACGTTAGTGCGACAGATTCTCGCTACAAAATGGCCGCTGGAACCAATCACGTGTTTCTAAAAACTAAAGTCTGAACCATAAACAGTAAAATAATGATAGCTCCAGAGTAAGCAATAAAGTTTTATTTAATTTAGGAAATAAGGAGTCAAAAGAGTAATGTCCATTAAATTCACAAAGAAAGAAATGTTCGTGGACTATTTCATTCATAACTTCAAATACGAAAACAAAACTGTGAAAATCTCCAGCCAAATTCTTCGAAAATACGACGATGAGTACAGATACTTTCGACTATGTCGTCAATGAGTATTTCATTTGTGAGTACAAACCATCAACTATTGATTAAGTTCGAATACAGTCTTAGCGAAAGAAACAATTACGTAAATAACTGCGGTGATACTCTTACACTCGGCGTAATACAGGGGTAGCGTTCTGGGCTCCTATATTCTAAGTTTTGCAGTTGCTGATACGATTTCCGTTCCACCTTATATTTTAATTCCTGCAACTATACCCTTTCACCTGTTATTTGTGCAAAGTTTTATATATTCTCTATACAGAGCAAGTCAAATTATTTTTAAGTGCTTCCCAATATATTTAATCTTTAATGCAAACACACACATCCCACTGTACCAAACGCATTAAATTCTTAATGAAACATTAAAAAAAGGTAAAGCAGTCAACAATCCGAAGATTGGTTTGAACACCACAGTGCTTGACTAGGCATGGTCCTGTTTGGAGGTGTATGCCGTTGCCTTCCTCCGACCTTCGAACTGACCTACCCAGCCAGTTATAGGGGGACCTACAGTTTAATGTGGGTTCCGAACCATGGAATGAAACATTATAGCAAGATATTGTACTCAGAAACGTAATTTTAGACACATCTCGTTTGACATTCTAGTGTTCTCTCTCTCTTCAAAAACAAGTTTGTTGTTACTGTCAAAGATTTGATACCAGCAGCAAAAATTTCAAATGGAAACATTCCCGAAACAGAGTGTTTTCAGAGATAGAAAACATTTATGCACATTGTTATTTTCTTGGTTATTTGATTATGTAGTCATTGTTTTCAACGTGCCAAAATAGCGTAGATGTATAAAAGACGCATAATATGTTATAGGACACTTGTCTATCAAATCAGGAAACTGCGTGATATGGGCTTAAGCAACAGAGAATGCACATTGCACAAGACTTTGTCTCTCTTGCTCCCTTCATGCAAACTACAAATGTTCGAGAAAAATGGAGTAGGATCTTTGTCGCAGAAATTTTATATAGTTTAATTTTGTACTGTAAAGCGTTTTTGCGACCGACAGAGAGCTGCGCGGAGTTGTTTCGTTCGGCACCATGTGGTTCGCTAGAGGAGTGGGGGAACAGTGAGTAGCGCGCCACACAGTTGGCTCAGCAAGAGAGCGGAGTCGGGAGAGTGGTGGGGAGAGGTGAACCAGCTAACTCACCAACTCATTTGGCTGTCAGATTGCCCTGATTGCCGGAGTCGTGTGGAGCAGCGAACCAGCAGGATTCGGGAGCCGCGCGCTCAATGAATCATGCTGCTTGTGTGACATGCCGACTCTCGACTCACCGATTCTTGACTCGCAACACGGAGACGCTGCATATGTTTAGGCGCTCATTTTTTGCAGTTTTATACTTCCAATGGTCTATACCACATTTATTTTTTAGCTTAGGAAACATCTGAAGCATGTGGCAAGGTGTTTAGGAAACGTCTGAAGAATGTGGCATGGGGTGCTTCTGCAGCTCATTACTGTCACCAGAGAGACTTTTTGGATCAGATGAACTACCACTCTTTTTTTCGGATTCATCCATCACTCACTCCTTAGAAGGATTTGGCTCTTTGAATCAGTTCAGGAGCAGACTGCCCATCTCTACAAAAAACGGGGAGTGAACTTAGAGCCGACCAACATGCATGTCTCTCTAACAGGTAGTTGTGCACATATTGTGCTGTCACCATGTATTTTGCTTTCAGTATTTCCACAGCACAAATAATACCTTTGCCTGTTCATTTTAGTATATAATAAGATATAGTTCAAGCTGTTCTTCCCACAAGGTCCTGCTAGTCTGTACCTTGTATTGAAAGAAAATAGTTGTTATAATCAGACTAGTATCCAAAGTTGCTTGATATGGCTATCAGGACACCTGGAAATTTTGTCCATATCTACATTTAAAAGATAACTATTCTTTCCAATAACATTAAGCTTTATTCTTTCTTCGTTAAGAACTACATCAGTTTGGGTTTTAAGGGAGGGGTTAATGAGCCATTCCAATCCCAGGAGAGGAAAGACTTACCTTGGGGGAAGAAAAGAAAGGTATACAAATACACACACACACACACACACACACACACACACACACACATATTTACAGACGTTGAAACAGGTCAGTCAGCCTATCGTAACTAACTATACTATAATTATTGGTAGCCAACGACACCTATACTTGGCGATACCAGTCGGGAACTGTTATAATATCTCTGAGTTGTTCTCGTCGGGAGAAAATTATATACAATTTTTTTTTTATTACCAGGTATAAAATCACTGTTACTATAATATCTACACCTGGTAACTTTTACTGACGGCTTTGTCTTGTACCCTCAGTAATACTCCAGTCTATAGTCTGTAATTTGTAGCCCTGTGGTCGCCACTCCCTTAATCAGAATGAGCAACCGCAGAGATATAATTTACTACGACCCTTGGATACGACGACATTAGCGAAAAAAATCTGACTGCATCTGCTATCAGTAAGTTCCTGTTCGAGTAAAGCGTCATAGCTGGCCCAAGATCTTGCAGCTTGAATAAACACAGCATTTGTCAGTTTACTATATGCTTAAGCATTTGAAAACAAAAAAGTTATTAAATGTGAGTACACCTTTTGCTGCAAGTCTGAGGTTTCAATAACACTTTCCCACTCGTGATGAAAAATAATCTCTGGTAAATTACTTTCTCCAATTCAGAGTAAATATGAAATGTATTGGAAGCAGTGAGCTCAATAATAAACTTTTGAGATCACTGATCAGAAGCTATCACTAGCGATTGAAAGCAATCGATCGTGATAATTGCCGCAAATTCAAGTCTCTCTGCCTTTAGATTATACGATCGCTAATGTTATTTGCTATATCATGAGCGGTCGTGATTCAAAAGTTACCACAAACTACAAATGAAAAGGTTAGTCAATTTTTTTAAAATCTAGGACTCATGGGTCCAATTTATTTTTATAATCAATAAGTATCTCAATCATCAAAAAGATTCATGGCAGACTCGTCCTATCAGCTAAATTATACTCCCCAAAAAACTTGAATTAAAAAAAATTTAAATATGAAGTCTACTGTTGCTATCACCACTTGGCTGTCACCTCTATGAATAACTTTATATAAAAATAAAGTGAGGCCACATTTCAGGTGTTAGCTGCTAACCAATCTATCTTCATGTTATTAAATCCCCTTTTAAGTAAGAGACTTGCCAATACAAGAACAGCCTAGGGTAATAATTGAATTTAGTAACTCCCATAGGAAGTTTTTTCTTTTACTGCCACCTCAATTGTTTCATACCAGCTTCACCTTCAAAGAAATTCTTTTAGAGTAGCGAACACACGGTAATTTTATTAAGCAACCTTCCGCACAAGATATTGCAATCCGGTCATGAAGGTAATTCAATAATTATTTTCTTTCAAGATCACTGGATTAATTACCACACCTGTGGGATATTTGCCACATCTACCTTCAAAATTAAAAGGTGCATAGCTCAGGTCAGTCTCTACTATACCAACACCAATCACAATAAAAGAGTGGACCCCCAGTCACACTCTGTTACCTCAGATCTCCTGCAGAGTCTGACAATATCCTTTATCAGCACAAACCTTTCTTCCTCTCTCCTCTTAAAAATTACGACTGCCTGCTACGTACAATTATTCTATATTTACTTTAAATATCCCACAAAAAAAAAAAAAAAAAAAAAAAAAAAAAAAGAAGAGCTGTATGTAATTTTCCCATCAGGCTGAATCTAATTAAACAGCAAACCACAAGTTCTCCATTTTCGTAATAACAACTCTTCCCTTCAGGACAAGATCACTATCAACACATAAGTACGAGTAATAAACTCGAAAAAATTACCATTTACTTGGAAACCAACTTATACCAAAAAATTAAGACCCATCAATACCGTGTGTATAGCTACAGTATTATTTTACTCATGTGCTATAAATTCCCACACTCCGAAATCACGTCATACAATCACGCCTTCCTTTCCAGTATATAAATGTGGCTGATATCTATACATATGTGCGCCTCTGTTGCACAGTGGTAGAGTGTCAGACCACGAATCCAAAAGTCGTGGGCTCGATCCCCGGCAGGTCCTAGGATTTTTATCTGTCACTTTCTACTTCTTTCACCTCTGGCAGTATTGCTCATGTGAAAAATACCGAGTAGCACCGTGGTTCGGATCCCACGTTAAACTGTAGGTCCCGCTATAATTGGTTGGGTAAGTCAGTTCGAAGGTTGGAGGAAGGCAATGGCATAACCACCTCCAAACAGGATCATGCCTAGTAAAGCACTGTGGTGTTCAAACCAATCTTTGGATTGTTGATTGCTTTTTTTTATCCATACATATAGCTCACATATAGTATGTTTAGCGCATTACACGAATTCTTTCCAGCCAAAAAAAAAAAAACCTCGTAAGGTTGTACCATATTCAACTATTTGCCCTACAACAATCTAAAAAAAATTTTTCTGGTCGTAGTCTGCTTCGAAGGAACGTCATTTATTCTGTGCCTTCACCATATCAGGTCGACCAGTGGAGTGGACGCCATCTTGCGTTGACCAGCTGCCACTGCCGCTCACCCAAGTGACATATTTACATGAAACATTAGTCACAGTGTCTAAATACCAAATAGTGGAAAAATGTTTACCATGTAACATGATTCTTCTAAATATTAATTTAAAAAAAAAATAGTGATACACTTTAGTTTGAAACATAAGATGCTGCGGCTACCTCATAGGCGAAAGCCTTGAAACATGGCAAAATCATTCTCTCCAGCTTCAACGTCTGTGTAAATGTGTGGGTGTGTGTGTATTTGTGTACCTTCCTTTTCTTCCCCCAAGGTAAGTCTTTCCTCTCCTGGGATTGGAATGGCTCCTTACCCCCTCCCTTAAAACCCTCATCATTTCCTTTTCCCTCTCCTTCCCTTCTGCCTGAAGAAGCAACTGGGTTACAAAAGCTTGTATGTGTGTTTGTGTATGATTTTATTTGTGTCTGTCGAGGAGCCTGTCCTTTGGGTAAGTCATCCATTTTCTATTTTTTATATTTGTTTATCCCACCAGCAAAGTTTCCTTCTATAATTTTTATTAATTACTAAAGTATAGTCTCTTCCATTTAGAGACAAATAGATACTTTCTGCCTCTTTATCAGACATTCATCAGAAAACAAAGAATAAATACAATATAATTTATAATAACTACATAGATATGTAACTACAAAATAACATCGTATCATGGTATTAAGTTTTGTCAAATCCAGGATTAAAGTCTCAATAGGTTTCTTTAGACAAAGACACTTCTCATATATCTAAGAGTTTTTTTATAAGGCTTTATAGTGGTTACATTGTATAATCCTTTGTCACTACCTGAGTCAGGGTCTTTCAAATGTACAGCTTTCACATAGGGAAGAACTTGGTAGTTTGTGACTTTCTAGAAACTTAGGTTTCTTATTATATGGTTTAGGGTCAGATAGTTCAAACTTAAGATTTTCTTGAGCAGTATCTGACCAATACTGTTCCTTGAATTTTTTCTTAAAATCTTCCCAGGATGTAAAATTATCTGTGTTTGCATTACCCCAGTCTGAAGCAGTCCCCACTAAATAATACAACACAAAATATATTTTTTGAGAATCTGGCCATATATTAGGTAACATTCTAGAGAAAACTTTCATGAAATGGTTAGGCTGAACATCACCATTAGGTTTAAATTTTGCCAATTGTTTCGATAAATTTATCCCTGAAGTGAAATTGAAACTTTCCCCATTAGAACATTGAGGTGAAGTTACTTGGCTATTGCTAAGGTTATTGGGGTTGACAGACTTTTTAGAATTTAATTCTGCCTTTGTCCATTCCAATTCAGCCCAAAGTTTATCAAATTGGTGACTTACTAATTCTGAATCTGAACTCTTATCTTCTACCCCTTGTAAACTGCTACTATTAATCTCCTGAAATTTTTTGTTAATAAGATCTTCAATCATATGTTCCCATTTACCAATTGTATCGCCTAAGGATAGATTGCATCTGTAATATTTTGACACCTTCCTGAGGTATCAATTTTCTCCTCAGCTATCATAAACCTTTCATTAATTTGTGGCATTTCAGAGAGAGATTTGCCCTCTAAAACATTGATTCTGTTACATGTAGATTGTATATCTTGGTCTAACAACAACAATTTTGAATTAACCTCTCCTTTAAATGATTCTACAAGCTCATGTGTTCCCTTAAAATTCTGTGATAACTGCTCTCTTAAGATTGCTTTCTCACTTTCAAGTTTATTTTGCACAATTCAATTAGACAACTCTATTATTTCCTCTCTAGGAACTATCAATTCCCTTAAGGTACTAACATCCTCTATAATTTTAGTATAATTTTCCTGACAGTTCTGAATATGTTTATCTAATTTTACAGTCATAGATTCATTATTTTTCTTCAATTCATGTAACAGATCCTCAAATTTATCATAAATATTATGAGATTGTTCACTGATTTTATCTGACATTTGTTGAAAAAGTTTCAACAAAGCAGGGGAAATTTCCTCCGCTTCTGACATGTCTGGCCTATTTAAACTTCTAGCTCATGGCATGAAATCACTCCTACAAAAATTAAAGTTCAACACAGTATAATATTAATACTGGTTACGCTAACCACAGGTTCACAGCTCGCACCATGTCAGAAGATTTGGGTCGGCTGCTACGATGATCGTTGTGAAGTGGCAACGTGGAAACTGTAGTCCCGTGTCTCATCGGCCAGTTGAAGTATTGACCCGAAACAGCAGCATTTGTTTCTTCCTGTTCTGGCGGCGTATTCTTTCTTCCCAGTATTTATAATTGTCGTCTTAGGCTATCAAGTTGACGATTTGATCGTTGTTGATTTCTGTAACCATAAGCAACCAGTTTATTTGCCTTGATTTTCGTACCAAAATCCCGTATTAATACTTCATTAATTCACGTTTTTCATGGTCGCCTTCAGTCCCCAGGTTGTCCCAATCTTCTTTGGCTTGGTCCTGTCTTCTAGGGCGCCAACTTTGTGCTGTCACCATGTATTTTTCTTTCAGTATTTCCACAGCACAAATAATACCTTTGCCTGTTTATTTTAGTATATAATAATAATGGAAAGTCCAGGTTGGAATAAATAATATAGTGAGGACAGTTTACAACTCACCGCAAAGACGTGGCGACGAGCTGCGACAGGCACATACAAAAGACACACACATACAACACATTCAGCTATCGGTCATGGCCTTCTTCAGAAAATAGAGCACTCACGCAATCACACAGGCACACAACACAGTCATACAACCATCACCTCCGACTGCCACACTTCGAAGTGATTCGAAGTGTGGCAGTCGGAGGTGATGGTTGTATGACTGTGTTGTGTGCCTGTGTGATTGCGTGAGTGCTCTATTTTCTGAAGAAGGCCATGGCCGATAGCTGAATGTGTTGTATGTGTGTGTCTTTTGTATATGCCTGTTGCAGCTCGTCGCCACGTCTTTGCGGTGAGTTGTAAACTGTCCTCACTATATTATTAGTATATAATAAGATATAGTTCAAGCTGTTCTTCCCACAAGGTCCGGCTAGACCGTACCTTGTATTGAAAGAAAATAGTTGTTATAATCAGGCTAGTATCTGAAGTTGCTTAATATGGTTATCAGGACACTTGGAAATTTTGTCCATATCTACATTTGAAAGATAACTATTCTTTCCAATAACATTAAACTTTATTCTTTCTTCGTTAAGAACTACATCAGTTTTACATTTCTGATTCTGATATGGACTGAACGAAATCCTAATTAAGAATAACAATTGCTTTAAATCATAAAACAACAGACAGTCATCTTCAAATAACCTTAATCTTCTCTCTTCCTTGGCACTGTGCAGTTCTTTTACTCTGTGGCAGTATTTGCTCACACAGTTCCAAACTCCTTATAATATGAACTATTTGAATATCTTGGGTCGAGCTAGAAACCAGTAGTGTATAGTGTTACACTACAATATATGTGGTCTCCTACCTTGCCTTTAAAAATCTGCCAGTTACGGTTGTAGCAGGCTTTCTGACAACCATGAGCTAATGCTATATATGCTCTGGTTTGCTTCCAGTTCTCCTTAATTAACTGAGAAGTAATAGATACCGGTAAGAGATCTTGAATTTCCCACAAGTTGGAAAGTGAGGAGTTAAAAGGGTAAGCAAAAACTAATAAAGTTGGGGTAGTAGTCCTTAAGGCCTCATGGTTGGCTGATTTAATGACAAATCTGAGCCAAAGTAAGTTAACATACCATCTTCTGGGAGAGTGCTGATGATAAATAATTAATGCTGACTTAAGAATATGATTTACCCTTTCAGTTAAAGAACCCAGAGGATAATTCCATGCTTTATGACATTCTGATAGAACAGGACCTGAAGGGGGCAGAGAGAACATCAGGTGTGTTATCACTAACAAGTTGGTTGTAAGGACTGAAAACAATGAATATGTTAGTAAGGTGGGCCACAGTGGTACTAGTAGTAACATTGCAACTAGGAACCAGCCAAGTGAACCAGGAAAAGTTGTTGATGACTACCAAGACATTCCAATTTCCCTTCTTATTGCGAGGCAAAGGTCCCACATGATCAATATAAACCTTAACCATAGGTCTTGTCTCATGCTCGGAGCTTGGTAATCCCTGCTGAGAAGCTTTATTCGGTTTGGCACCCTGAGGTAACTGGCAATGAGCCACAAAATCAGCGCCAGTCAACCAACAGGATGCATATACTAACGGTTGCCTCTATCCCTCAGTTCTTGCAGCAACATGGCTGAAATACCAGAGTTAGAGGTGTTCGTCTGGACCACAAAATGTTTGTTGAAGTTGGGCACATCCAATACAGGAGATTAGCAATGGCGGATTTGATGGCATCGAATGCTACCACTTAGGATTCCTTCCATACAAAGGTGGTACCTTTGTGACACAGATCATTCAGTGGAGCTGCCAATTAGGCAAAATTGGCCACAAAAAGTCTAAAATAATTAGCCAAACCAATGTATTTCACAGTCCCTTTCTTATCAGTGGGTGGGGCAAGTGCTCTAAGAGTTTTGGTATGGTCCTGATCAATATGAATACTATGTCCAGATACAAGATGCCCCAAAAACAAAACCTGCTTATGAGCTAAAGTCGTCTTAAAAAGCTTAACAGTACGCCCAGCAGCCTCCAACCATTTGAACACTTTGCCAATATGTTCCATGTGTTCCTTGAAGGAATGTCTATAAAAAACCAAGTCATCAAAATAGTTGAAGACACAGGTTAGTTTCAAATATCCCAAGATGTTATCTAAAAGTTGGACGAGTTCCCTGCTACAGAGGACACTGTCGCACAAGATGGTCAGGCACACCACAACTAAAAAAGCCTGTGACTCCCTCTTTGTGGGAAAGGCATGCAACTCTCTCAGCACTGATCTTGTGAAGTACCTAGGGCATCAAATTTTGAATGACCACAATGATTATCAACAAAAGTTAAAGCCTCAATAAAAGATATTATGTACAGAAATTCCTCCCAGTTAGATAGATAATTCAAATTATCTAAGCGCGATTATTCTACTAGCTGCATTCCTTCTAGGATGCCTGAAATCAACTTCTCCCCAGGCATTGTCATATCTAATATGAGGTATGCTGTTTTTACCTTGTGTAATGCCTCGTGTGCTCCTTCGACCTGCCAAACATATCTATGCTCAAATTCATTTTGCATTCTCAATTATAACGCTAAATTAATGACAACTCGCCATAAGTGCTGTATGGAATGTTCTCATACCATGGCCTGAGAAGACAAGGACCTCAACTCCCATCTAGCTGAAGGGTATAACAGGGACAAAAATCATGAAATGTGGAACCTGAAATGACTCAACATGCCTCTCAACCTGGACAAGAACTCTTTAATCTGTCCCAGGTTATCAATAGTTAATTCAGTGACATCCCTGATCAGATATACAGTAAGGTTTGTAAGCTTAGCATAACTGCCTGATAATGAAAGGAAACCCATGATTCCTTCAGTTACCGGTTCACTATCAAACTGCCCATGATGCCATACTGCCTGTTCTTTGTCAGGCCCCAATGACGCAGTCCTCACTTATAACTTATTAGCACAATGAATCAATCTCTCAACAGTATTATTAGCTGCATCATCCAGCTCTAGGGTTATGAAATCTAAAATATGGTGTAACAAATGGACTAAGTGTGGCTGAATCTATCCAACTGGTTGTTGATTGGCTACCTCCTAGGAAGGAAGGGTATCCTCAAGGTTGTCTAGGGACTTGGTTAGTGCTTTAGTGGCTACCACTATCTCTCCAATAGGTTTCCTGCAAGGCGATGATGGGCTGGTCCAGAGCCGTTCACAATCATACTGTCAACTCAGCGACACTTCCTTCAGTTGGCTTCCCCGTAATTGAGAGATCGTACATCAAAAACTCTTCGCAAAGGTGCTCCACCATGGTTTCATGTTGCAGAAAAGTTAATCTCCAACACACACACAAATAACAGTACCAGCACAATCGATAGAAAATGTAGAAAGAAGGATTTAGAGGAAAACGTGTCAATTACCCAACCACCGTCTGTGGCTACCAGGTGGGGCATTGAAATACAACTCATTTATTAGACCACGGTAAAATTAAAAAAAATCAAACAAGCCCCTCAATAACATTCATAAGCAACCTTTTAAAATACAACAATTAGGAAAAGGTGCAATAAACCCACTCAAGATTAGTACTTCTTAATCAACTAAAGAAAATTTTAAAGAAATATTTACATGACAGTCAAAGAGTGCAGCAAACTTGCAAATATTGCCAACTGGCTGAAAGGTACACCTTCATTACATTCAAATAATCAATACAAGCCCCTTAATAACATTCATTACACAACCTATAAACAGAGAACAGTTAAGAACAGGCAATAGTCTCACTTGAAATATCTCACTGCAATGAGCTCTAAATTATTTGTAATCTAAAGTAGTACTTCTTAATTTGTTTTTTTACAATAAAACATTGTCATGATATTTAATAAATGTTGTTGTTGTTATCGCCATCGTCTTCAGTCCAGGATACTGGTTTGATGCAGCTCTCCACCCTACTCTATCCTGAGAAAGCCTTTTCATCTCCTGCATCCATTTGAATCTGGTTACTGTATTCATCTCTTTGTCTTCTTTTGTGATTTTTATCCCACACACTTTCCTCCAAGAATTCACTATTCCTTGATGCCTAAGAATGTGTCCTACCTATCGATCCCTTCTTTTAGTCAAGGTATGCTAGATATTGCTTTTCTACCCAATTATGTTCAGTACCATCTCATTAGTTACATTATCCACCCATCTAATCTTCAGCATTCTTCTGTAATGCCACATTTCAAAAGCCTCTATCCTCTTCCTGTCTGCACTGTTTATCGTATGTTTAACTCCCATACAAGGTAACACTCCACACAAATGCCTTCAGAAAGCACTTCCTTACGCTTAAATTAATAATTGATGTTAACAAATTTCTCTTTTTCAAAAACGCTTTTCTTCCCATTACCATTCTGCATTTTATATCCTCTTTACTGTGACCAGTGTGTGTGATTTTACTACCCAAGTAACAAAACTCACCTACCACCTTTATTGTTTCATTACGTAATCTAATTCCTTCACAATCACCTGATTTTCTTAGACTGCACTCCATTACTCTTGTTAATGTTAATCTTTTATGCACCTTTCGATGCTCCATCCATTCCGTTCAACTGCTCTTCCAGGTCCTTTGCTGCCTCTGACAAAATTACAATGTAATCAGCAGAACGGAATGTATTTATTTTCTCACTCTGAACTTTAATTCCTTCTCCAAATTTTTCCTTGCTTTCCTTCATAGCTTGCTCAATGTACAAATTGAATAACATTGGAAAAAGGCTACAACCCTGCTTTATTCCCTTCCCAATCTCTACATCCCTTTCATGCCCAACACTGATAACTGCTGTCTGGTTTTCGTACAAGTTGTAAATAATCCTCTAATCCCTATATTTTACACCTGTTGATTTCAGAATTTGAAAGAGTCAATTCGAATCAACATTGTCAAAAGCTTTTTCCAAATGTACAAAAGTTATCTTAGAAGGAAAGGCAAACCTACACTTATAAGCCGTAAAGAGAGGACTGCCTACCGTATTCCTAAATTTCTTGTGAATCCAAACTGATCTTCTCCGAGGTCAGCTGCTGCCAGCTTTTCCATCCTCCTGTAAATAATTCGTGTTAAAATTTTGCAGCGACGGCTTATTAAACTGATGGTTCTGTAATTTTCACATCTGTCTGCACCTGCCCTCTTTGGATTCAGGATTATTGCATTTTTCTTAAAGTCTTAGGGTACTTCCCCTGTCTCATACATCTTACGCAACAGGTGAAATAGTCTTGTCATGCTTGGTTCTCCTGGGGACTTCAGTAGTTCCGAGGGAATGTTGCCCACTCTGGGGGCCTTGTTTCGACTTAGATCTTTAAGTGCTCTTTAAAATTTTTCTCTCAATATTTCATCTTTATCTACTTCCTCTTCTCGTCCTACAATATTGTTTCTAAGTTCATTTCCTTTGTAGAGTCCCTTTATTCTTTCCACCTTTCAGCTTTCCCTTCTCTACTGAGAACTGGTTTTCCATTTGAGTTCTTTATATTCATACAACTGCTTTTCTTGTCTCCAAATGTCTCTCTTATTTTCCTGTAAGCGATATCTATTTTTCCTCTATTTAAACATTCTTCTACTGACTTGCATTTGCCACCTAGCCACTCCTGCTTAGCTATTTTGCACTTCCTGTCAGTTCTATTTGTTAGTCGTCTGTACTCCATTTTGCCTATTTCATTTACTACATTTCTATATTTCCTCCTTTCATCGATTAAACTTAGTATTTCCTGTGGTATCTGTGCCTTTATACTTATTTTGCCCTCTGCTGCTTTTCCTATTTCATCTCTCAATGCTACCCATTCCTCTTCTACTGTTTTATTTCCCCCCGTTTCTGTCAACTGCTGCCTCCGAAATTGTTAAGATATTCAGGTTCCTACAATTTATCTAGGCCCCCATCTCCTTACTTGCCTACCTATCTGCAGCTTTTTTAGTTTTAGCCTACAGTTCATGACCAATAAGTTATGGCCAAAGTCTATTATCTTCCCCTGAGTGTGTGTTACAGTTTGAAACCTGGTTCCAAAATGTATGTCTTACCATTAATAAAATCTATCTTGTACCTTCCAGTGTCTCCTGGTCTCTTCCACGTGTACAACCTTCTTTCACGATTCTTAAACCAAGTATGTGTTATGGTTAAAATATGTTCCATGCAAAATTCTACCAGGTGGCTTCCTCTTTCATTCCTTTTGCCCAGACCATACTCACCTACTATTTTTCATTCCCTTTCTTTTCCTACAAATGAAATCCAGTCTCCCATCACAATTAGTTTTCCTCTCCCTTAATTGCCTGAATAATTTCCTTTACCTCCTCATACATTTCTTCGATCTCCTCATCATTGCTGGAGCTAGTTGGCATATAAACCTGTATTATTGTGATCGATGTTGGCTTCGTATCTATCTTGAATATGATATCTCTCTCTCTCTCTCTCTCTCTCTCTCTCTCTCTCTCTCTCTCTCTCTCTCTCTCTCTCTCTCTCTCTCTTTTTTCTCCTGTGACAAGAGGGGAACTTCTGGGGTTCTTCTGTTGAAGATTCTGAATTTGGGGGGATGAAGAAGAGGCTCTGGCAATTTGCTTCTGTACCAGATCAGGAGGATAGCTGCAGGATGTGAAAGCTGTTACTAGGTTATTGATGTACTGGTTCAGGGATTCAGGACTGGAGCAGACTCATTCGCCATGAAAACCTAATCTGTAGGGAAGGGAATGTTTGATGTGGAATGGATGGCAGCTGTCATAATGGAGGTACTGTAGTTTATTGGCCGTTGGACAGATGGAGGTCGACATCAAGGAAAGTGGCATGGGATTTGGAATAGGACCAGGTGAATTTGATGGGACCAAAGGAGTTCAGGTTGAAGAGAAAATTCTGGAGTTCTTCACTGTGAGTCCAGACCGTAAAGATGTCATCAATGAATCTATACCAAACTTTGGGTTGACAGGCTTGGGTATCCAGGAAGGCTTCCTCTAAGTGTCCCATAAATAAGTTTACGTAAGAGGGGGCCATCCTGGTTCCCATGGCTGTTCCCTTTAGTTGTTGCTAAAAGTGAAGAAGTTGTGGGTTAGGATGAAGCTGGCTAGGGTATTGAGGAAAGAGGTTTTAGGTAGGGAAGTGGGTGGTCAACATGAAAGGAAATACTGCAGTGCAGTGAGGCCCTGGGCATGTGGGATATTTGTGTATAAGGAAGTGGCATCTATGGTTACAAGGATGGTTTCTGGAGGTAACAAGCTGGGTAAGGATTTCAGGCAATCGAGGAAGTGGTTGGTGTCTTTGATGAAGGATGGGAGACTGCACATGATGGGTAGTATGTGTTGGTGTATGTAGGCAGAGATTCGTTCTGTAGGGGCTTGGTAACTGGCCACAATTGGGCGGCCGGGATGATTGGGTTTGTGGATCTTGGGAAGTAGGTAGAAAGTGGGGGTGCGGGGTGTCGGTGGGGTCATGAGGTTAATGGAGTCAGGTGAGAGGTTCTGTAGGGTGCATAAGATTTTGAGGATTCCTTGAACCTCTGCCTGGACATCAGGGATAGGATTGTCTTGACAAACTTTGTAGGTAGTGTTGTCTAAAAGCTGACACAGTCCCTCAGCCACATACTCCCGCCGATCAAGTACCACGGTCGTGGATCCCTTGTCGGCGGGGAGAATGATGATGGAATAGTCAGCCTTCAGATCACGGATGGCTCGGGATTCAGCTGTGGTAATGTTGGGAGTAGGATTAAGGTTTCTCAGGAAAGACTGAGAAGCAAAGTTGGAAGTAAGGAATTCCTGGAAGATCTGAAGACGGTGATTTTGAGGAAGAGCAGGTGGATCTCGCCGTGACGGAGGACGGAACTGTTCGAAGCAAGGTTCTATTTGAGTGATGTCTTGACATCACAATCTTAGTTAAACCTGGTGGTAGTTGACCACAGTTTCTACCAGATTTAACTTCGACAACTCTCTTGAACAACTTTATAGATTTCTATTTTCTTACCTGAATTCTTTTTGCTATCTATCCACCTTTTTATCTTATTTAATTTATTTATATATTTCCTTTTTTGTAATATTTATTTATTTATTATTTCTTTTCATTTCTTTTCTTTTTACTTTGTAGTCTGTTATTCAACACCACTTTTCCATTCCATACATTATGTTACCCTACTATGACCCCATCAAGTTTTACCTGCATTCCCTCTGCAAGCATGCTGTCACCCTAGCCAAATTACAGTCCCACATTTTGTTCACTCAGGCATGTCTAACATTTGGCATTATCCCTAAGGGCCTCACACTAAAAGTCCCCATCTCCGGCTGTAACCCATCCTTTCATCAAGCCTTACACCAATTCCAAAAAGAACAATCTACAACCCTCACCTGCCAAATCCTTAACCTATACATCAACTGCACCAATGAACGCACCTGTCAACTCCTTATCCTAATCAAAATCCTCAACCTTTGCACTCCTGCATCCACACCCACAGTTCAGAACATCCTCTTACAGGCTAACCGCAATTGAAACAGCATGCCACCCTCCACCTCAAAAAACTATCCCAACTCCTTGTCACCCACCTCTGGAAAGGCAATACCCCTCCCTCAACAACCTCTCCAATAAACCTTGTCTGCCTCCGTAGCTCAGTGGCAGCATCGCTGACTACCACGCAGGAGCCCTGGGTTCGATTCCCGGCAGGGGACTGGCTGTTGTGTGTTGTCCTAATCATCATATCATCATCATCATTGGCACCTAAGTCACCCACGCGGCGTCGAATAGAAAGACTTACACTCAGGCGGCCGAACAATCCGGTCAGGGATCTCTCAGCCAAGAAAGCCAAACGCTTAGTTCCATTTCCAATAAACCTCAAGCTCCTCTTATTGCACAGAAACCCAGTCTCTCCCATCTACTCAATCTCCCACTTCCAGCTCCACCCCCCCCCCCCCCCCCAAAAAAAACCTTTAAATCCTACTCCACACAATCCACTACCACAACATCCCAATTCGGTAGTCAACCTCTCTTCTAAACCTCTCTCCCAATCTGAAACCTCTGTCCTATCCAAAGGCCTCACCTTTAGCCTTATTCCCAAATTCAACCAAACAGCCCTTGTCAAAGATTTACTATACTATACTCGTAGTCTTTGCTGGAGATATCACTTTGCCACAAAGAAAAACAATCCTACTCCTAATGATCCAACTCCCCAAGACATCACTCAAATAGAACCTTGCCTGGAACAGTTACGTCCTCCGTCACAGCGAGACCCACCCGCTCTTCCTCAAAATCACCCTCTTCAGACCTTCCAGGAATTCCTTACTTCCAACCTTACCTCTTAGTCTTTCCTGAGAAACCTTAATCCTACTCCCAACATTATCACAGCTGAATCCCGAGCCATCCGTGCTCTGAAGGCTGACCATTCCATCGTGATCTGAAGGCTGACCATTCCATCGTCATTCTCCCAGCTGACAAGGGATCCACAACCGTGGTACTTGATCAGTGGGAGCATGTGGCTGAGGGACTGCGTCAGTTTTCAGACAACACTACCTACAAAGTTTGTCAAGACAATCCTATCCCTGATGTCCAGGCAGAGGTTCAAGGAATCCTCAAAACAATAGGCCCCCTACAAAACCTCATGACCCCACCAACACCCCACACCCCCACCTTCTACCTACTTCCCAAGATCCACAAACCAAATCATTCTGGCTGCCCAATTGTGGCCAGTAACCAAGCCCCAACAGAACAAATCTCTGCCTACATAGACCAACACATACAACCCATAATGTGTAGTCTCCCATCCTTCATCAAAGACACCAACCACTTCCTCAATTGCCTGAAATCCTTACCCAGCCTGTTACCTCCAGAAACCATCCTTGTAACCATAGATGCCACTTCCTTGTACACAAGTATCCCACTTGCTCAGGGCCTTGCTGCAATGGAGTATTTCCTTTCACTTCGACCACCCACTTCCCTACCTAAAACCTCTTTCCTCAATACCCTAGCCAGCTTCATCCTAACCCACAATGTCTTCACTTTTAGCAACAATTAAAGGGAACAGCCATGGGAACCAGGATGGCCCCCTCGTATGCAAACTTATTTATGGGACACTTAGAGGAAGCCTTCCTGGATACCCAAGCCTGTCAACCCAAGGTTTGGTATAGATTCATTGATGACATATTTACGATCTGGACTCACAGTGAAGAACTCCAGAATTTCCTCTTCAACCTCAACTCCTTTGGTCCCATCAAATTCACCTGGTCCTATTCCAAATACCATGCCACTTTCCTTGATGTCAACCTCCATATGTCCAATGACCAACTTCACACATCCGTCCACATCAAACCAACCAAAAAACTACAGTGCCTCCATTATGATAGCTGCCATTCATTCCGCATCAAACATTCCCTTCCCTACAGCTTAGGTGTTTGTGGCAAATGAGTCTGCCCCAGTCCCAAATCCCTGAACCAGTACATCAATAACCTAGTAACAGCTTTCACATCCTGCAGCTATCCTCCTGATCTGGTACAGAAGCAAATTGCCAGAGCCACTTCCTCATCCCCCCAAATTCAGAATCTTCAACAGAAGAACCCCAGAAGTGCCCCTCTTGTCACCGGATACTTTCCGGGACTGGAGCGGACTCTGAATGTGGCTCTCCAGCAAGGATACGACATCCTTAAATCCTGCCCCAAAATGAGATCCATCCTTCATGATATCCTTCTGGATTAGATTGAGGAATTGTACTTTGAAATTGCTAGATTTCATATACCATGCCATCCTAAAAATTCTTTGAAATCATGAGTACTAAACTGTGGCCCATTATCTGTTAACACCCTTTGAGGAATGCCAATATCTTTAAAGTATTCCCTTAAACAACTGATTATACTGTTAGAAGTTGGTTTCTTTATAGGATATAATTTCACATATTTTGACCAACACTCAATTGCTACAAAAATATGGACAACACCACCCCTTCCTGTTGTCAAGGGACCACACAGGTCACAGTCTGTGATGTCATGTAAACCCTTAGGAATAATAGGATATAACTTATAACAACCATGTGATGTTTAAAGCTTTCCCGGCGTATAGATATATCCATAAAATCTCGGGCGAACTGCCAGATGTCAGTAACTTCCTGCCACGATATTTCGGCGCAGAGTCTTCCGGCCATCTTCAGGTGAGTACCGCCGAAGTACTCCCATCAACCATGTTGATTCTTATCTTTCACAGTGTGCAGGATCGTAAAATTTTCACCAACATTCAACTAAGTGCTTAAAGTAATTAAATTTGGGCATATGCTTTATACATTTATGAATCCCAAAGTATCTGTAACCTCCATGTATGTACCCTATTATCTCCTTTTGTACCCCTTCTGGGATACATAATTTCCATGACTTGCTTTTAGGACCATTTCTCCAAAACAATGCACCATCAATAATTTTATAATGTGATTCATTTCATAATCGAATTTGCTCTTAAAGAATGGATCATTCTTGACATCTATTCTAATTCTATTTGTCAAATTCCTAACCATGTTTTCTCTGTAGCTAATTTTCATGAAATTAATTCCAAAGATAATTCTTTACCCTTCGATAATTGGCGCTTCGTCATTCCCAATGGTAACTTTGACAATGCATCCTGAACTACATACTTGGTACCACTTATGTGCTCAATTTCAATTTAAAAATTATGTGAAAACATCACCCATCTCATAAGTCTTCCATGTAATAACCTGCTTTCTAATAGAAATGAAAGTGCTTGATGGTGAGTGTAAACAACTACTTTGGAATTCCATATAAAATTCTGAAATTTTTCAATACTCAAAATTATGGGTAAAAGTTATTTTTCAGGAGTTGGGTAATTTCTTTTGTGTACAGTTGAACACCCACTGGCAAAAGCTATAGTTCTATGCTCTCCCTCTTCATGATTCCATGAACATTGAAATAATTTGGCCGCAATGCCGTAAGATGTTGCATCTGTTGCTAACTTAAATGGCAAACTCAAGTGTGGATGTTTTAATATCAATGAATGGACTAATGCTTCTTTGATCTCTTGGAAAGCTTCTGCTGTATCCTCATCCCATTTCCATGTGTTACCATTTTTCTACAGAACTGTTAAATAAAGATTGTTTAGTACCTGTCCCTTTACATATCTCCTGTAAAACCCTACTATACCAAAGAACACCTTTAGTTGTTTAACTGTTCTTGGCTCTGGACAGCTTTGAATTGCTTAGATTCTTGCCAGGTCAGGTCTAATTCCATTAATACCCACATAATGTCCCGAAAACTTGACTTCCTCTTATCCAAGATGTGACTTACTGATTTCAATAGTTATTTTCTTTTTCTGAAACTTAGACAGTGTCTTTTCTAGTAATAAGCAGTGATCTTCACATGTATCAGAAATTAGCAGAATGTCATCAACATAAATTATCAATTGATTTAATAGCTCTCTTCCTAAGGCTGCATCCAGTGCCCTAATAATTATTGATACCGACATGTTGAGGCTGAAAGGCAGCACTTTATATTGTTAAGCCTTTCCCTCAAACAAAAACGCTTTATACTTCCTTGAATTTTCATGTATCTTCACTTGATGGTTCCCTGAAGGTAGGTCAACAGAGCTAAAATAATGGGCTTTCTCAAATTTTGTTAACAGATCCTCTACACTAACAGGCCTATCTCTTTCCATTTCAATGTGTTTATTAAGCATCTGAGCATCCCGTACTATTCTTACTACCCACATGCTTTACAGATCACCACTAATGGATTATTGTATACACTATTACTTCTCTCTATTATACTGTTGTCTTCCATCTTTAGTCCAGTCAATGAGTGCTGAAAAGAGGGGTGTAGAGTGCATGGAATATGCGAGAATTTTTGACTTCAGGACTTTGTTAGGGATAGTTAGGAGGTGAACATACTAAAAGTCCCCGCCCCTGGTGGGTGAGCTAAAGCGGGGGTGGGGGTGGAAAGGTACAATTTTTTGGTTTTTCCTTATATTTCGAAAGCGTTACACTTTAATAAGAAAATGTTCCAAATAAAAATGAAAGGTAATTGACGAAAAAAATAGATGAAGTACACTTACCAGGCGAAGGGGCACAGGCAGTAATAGCAACAAATAAACACACACACACACACACACACACACACACACACACACACACACACACAAATGCTAGCTTTCGCAGCCTAGCTGCTTCATAAGGCAGAAGGGAAGGAGAGGGAAAAGGAAATGATGAGGGTTTTAAGGAAGGGGGTAAGGAGCCATTCCAATCCCAGGACAGGAAAGACTTACCTTGGGGGAAAAAATGGAGGGTAAATAAATGCACATACACACACACATTTACACAGACACAAGTACACTTGGCAGACATACTGCAGAAAGCCTGCAGGCTCACGATTCCCGCTGTCTGAATGGAGTCGGGAAAAGAAAAATTATTGGAAAAATATCTCAGCAGCATGTTGTATGATTTTGGACTTCTGATGCATTTTGACAAACCCCACTTTACTCTTGCAATATGCTGCGGATGTTGTGTCACAGCCTGTAAATACATGTAGGAATAACAAATGGACGTTGTCCTTCATTTCAATTCCTGCTCCTCTTGTTATACATTGATTGTGTCCCTTCCACTCTGGAACTACAATACCTTGTTTTTTGGCAACAAACCACAGAATGTCATTTGGTGCAGGATTTGGCGGCTCATCTGGTATATCAATGTGTGCCACAGTCACATCTCCTAGACTTCGTTTCATCGTAATGTATGCTTCTAGTGGAATAGTTCCGAGTTTTCCAGTTACAGCTGATGTACAACGATCTCACAAATACACATACACACACACATTTACACAGACACAAGTACACTTGGCAGACATACTGCAGAAAGCCTGCAGGCCTGCAGGCTCACGATTCCTGCTGTCTGAATGGAGTCGGGAAAAGAAAAATTATTGGAAAAATATCTCAGCAGCATGTTGTATGATTTTGGACTTCTGATGCATTTTGACAAACCCCACTTTACTCTTGCAATATGCTGCGGATGTTGTGTCACAGCCTGTAAATACATGTAGGAATAACAAATGGACGTTGTCCTTCATTTCAATTCCTGCTCCTCTTGTTATACATTGATTGTGTCCCTTCCACTCTGGAACTACAATACCTTGTTTTTTGGCAACAAACCACAGAATGTCATTTGGTGCAGGATTTGGCGGCTCATCTGGTATATCAATGTGTGCCACAGTCACATCTCCTAGACTTCGTTTCATCGTAATGTATGCTTCTAGTGGAATAGTTCCGAGTTTTCCAGTTACAGCTGATGTACAACGATCTCACAAATTCCAACTCACATTCATCATGATAAACATCCTCGTCCGCAACTAAATCATTTGAGGTGGAAAGATGCCTCATTGCTTCCTCTCCCCACTGATCATGTCTATCTCGAGAAGTGTCCATACTTGTCACTTGTATGTCAGTTCTGTTGCGTCCTTTTGTGAGAAAATAACTAAAAATATCTTCTTTGGGCTTCTTTTGCTCACCATCAACACTTTCGGCACAAAAGAAATATTTTGTTTTGAAATCGAATTTCACTTGTTTGGATCTCAAAGTTGAAGGCTGAACTACTTCAGAGGACTTTCTCTTTAAATGAGCGTTGATGGTTTGCGGCTGGATGTAATTTTTTCGACATTCATTATGAATCAGAAGGATGCCCAAACCTTCTAAAGATGAGCCATTGCTATGTCCCTTTTCTGTAATTGCTCTGATGAGTGATAGTATTCCTTTTTTTCACTGTGAAAACACCAATTTCTGGTCCATTTATTGTTTCATCACATCAAAACACCGAGTAGCCATTACGCTGACTACATAGTCAACATTTTCACAAGTAAATGAAAAATATCACGAAAAGCCGACATACAAAGTTTTCTATGCTTGGAGAACTTTTGAAGTGAACTGAAGTAAGAAGCGAGCGAGAACACTCCATTCCACCCCCCAGTCCAGTCCATTGGAAGGAGCCAGTGCCAAGCCTTCGATGTTCCTCGTGGGGCTTCCCCATCATTAACCCTCTGCTGGGCGTAAGGTACCGGCGACCTTGAAGGCGTTTCCACTGTAGGTGACAATAAATGAGTATCGACCATTCCTCCTCATAAAAATGAAAATGTTGCTTTGAAATGATTCATTTTGAATCACTATCAGTGCTTGTAAATACTTTCATTGTATGATTCATAATTTTGTGTTCCAGCCTTGTCGCCGCTTTTGTGTCTCGTTTCCGTCGGAGGTGTCGGTGGCCGAGTAGAATTTAACCGACACAGGAATAAAGGAAGCACGCTTGTGCAGGTACGGAGGTGAGCAGCCAGTGGGATAGCAGAAACTAGAAACACTAGAGTAAATTAGAACGAGATATATATTGCACAGAATTTATACAATACTTAACTTTTACATAGATCAGTACTGCAGAAAGCCGATACATAGTTGAGCTAGAGGCCTGCCTAGTGCCTGTCCGATAGCCAAGTCTTCACTGGTGCCTATCTGATTCCGAAGTCTTAACTGGTTCCTAACTCAGTCCCAAGTGAACTATGTCGTTCAGTGGTGGCCACGAGCAGAGTTGTAGCAGAGGGCGCTCGTGGCTGACGTCGTAAGAAAGCCGCGCCGTGCGTGCATGGCGGCGCGCGGCGAAAGTAGGTGGCGCGCACTTTGGACTTGTGCGACGCCACACATAATATTATAATAAAAGCTTTAATTCGAAAAAGGTATTCTCTTACAATTCCAGTTACCTTGTTATTGTTAAAGTGTTGTTATTTACCATGCTAGCACGTTTCATAAGACATAAATGTCACAGCCTCTCAAAACACTCATTTCTAGAAGGACCTCGAAACTGAGCGCACATCTTACAAATGACGTAACTTCTGATTGACTGATGATAAAGTAATAAATGCACATATCAAATTGAAGGAAATTTAATGCTCTAAAACTTTCTTTCTAACAAATTGTCTGAGAAACGACCGAGTAAATCGCTAGAAGTAATAAATTAGTAATAATAATAGAAGTAATAAATTAATAAATTAGTGAGGTAAAAATGATTTTTTCCGAAATTGTCGATTTTCAGTAACGTATATCTCGAAAACCATTGGGAATTCGACTAATATGTATAGAAACAATTTTATAGCAAATTCAATTATCTTTCATTTTTATTTGGAACATTTTCTTCCTAAAGCGGATCGCTTTCGAGATATAAGCGAAAAACCAAAAAATTGTACCTTTCCACCCCCATTCCCCCGCTTTAGCTCACCACCCAGGGGCGGGGACTTTTAGTATGTTCACCTCCTAACTATCCCTAACAAAGTCCTGAAGTCAAAAATTATCGCATATTCCATGCACTCTACAATGCATTCATTGAGTGGACTACTTGTATATTTCATCTTGTACTTCATTTCTCAAATTTAAGGGAATTAATAAGGTTGCAAAAGAATGTTGTGTCTTCTTGAAAGAGCGCATGTAAGCCCATAACGTACCTGGTTCATCAGAAAACATCTTTCCATACTTGACTAAAATATTATATAGTTGTTCCTTTTGTACATCAGATAATAAACCTGATTCATAAGACTTCTTGTAAATTTCATTAGCCGAATTGATAACTACAGTACCGCATCATAGTGTAGAAGCTGCTGAAGTTGAAATTCACACTCTTTGAACAGTCTTACCTTTACTTGTTTCATCTCTGGATGTTCCCATAATAACACTTAGTTTGAAGTTAATACACACCTCGTGTTTACAAAGCCAGTCCACACCAAAAGGGAGGCAGTATTTATCTTAGGTGTTACTAATAAATTTTACATTACACAACTTTATAGGAACCATTGTCTCCCTTTGAACTGGCTGGCTTTTAACTCCCGTAATTCCTACTATGTTTACTCCCAGGTTAAATTGTATGACACTTCTTGCCAGGCACCTGTGGTTATGTTGACACCAATTGTAACAACTCAGATAACCACTAAATATTTTGTCTTGACAACTTCAATGAAAACAAAAATAATTTTTTTCTGAATGGACAAGGGTACATACAAGAACCTGTCAACCATAGAGCAGGTACAGTATTAAATTTGCTGCAATTGAAATGAGCAAATAACACATACTCTATAGCTCGTGAAAAATATTAATGCAATTCTAGACTTCATTGTTCATCTGTTGCCGACATAAGCATTGGAGCCCAATGAGAAGCATCGTAAAGTTTTACCATACTTCCAACACAGGTAAGGTAGGTAATGAGTGACTTTTTACCAAGTTATCAAACAGCTCTGGTGACATAATAGATATCTTGCAGCCACTATCTATTAGTATTTTCACTGTAAGTCATAAATATATACAGTTACTACAGGCTTATTAATAGTTGATATTTCATTTTTATCTTCTTGCATTAATCATTGCTTAGTTGGAGTAGAATGTATAAAATTTACTATATATTTCTCCATTGGATCCACACTACCTAAACTGCATCTTGGAAATGGATCCCCTTTCCAAGATGAAACTAGTTTACCTTTGTTTTAGAGTTTTCACTTACAATATCATTTCCATTATTCGTTTGAGTAGATATTGGAATAATGTTATTACCATCACCTCAGTATGGAATTTCGCTTCTTATAAAAATAATAATTATTACTGTTATATTTCTTTCTAGCTCCCTTTTTAAACTCTTGTTTTCTATGCATTTCACATAAGTAAACTCCCTTGGTATTTTCGCTGTCAGTATTTTGAGTAAATCTATGAGCCTCCCCTCTGGTTTTGCTTAGAGAATCAACTCCTTCAGCTGCTCATAGTAGTTCCTTGATGTCCTTCCATACCTTACACAATATTTGTCTCTGTGAATAGTATGGTAATCTTCTTATCAACACCTTTGCTAAGTATTCTTCATCTATTGGCTTATCAAAAAACTTGGCGTTGGTTAAGTAAATCTGCAAAATTTGTTTCACCCCACCGACCTGTCTAGATTAGTAAGGAGGATCGGACAGATCTATCTTTATTTTATCTTGTGCACTTATTGACTTGTGCACAGTATGTCTCCTTAAACTTATCTTTAAAGTCTTTCCATGACATGGACTCATCAGTGTGAGCATTACCCCACTCTGCAGCCCCACCTGTTAAATAACATAAAGTGAAATCTATCTTTGTAGCATCTTCCAACTTACTTGGTAAGGTTATAGAAAATACCCAAAGAAAATGACTTGGGTGTATTTCCCCATCAGGCTTAAATTTTGGCAATTGTTTTGAAAGGTTTATCCCAGAAGGTGTAAGAGAATCTTTACCACTATTAATAATCTGTATTGTCTGCTCCTGATCTGTATTCCTAGCACTCAGTTCTGTTTTAGTTTTCTGAAGCTCGTGCCATACCTTTTCAAATTGCTGATCAACTATCTTTAATTCTGAATGTTTGCTTTCACTGATTGGTGAACCTTCTAGTCTTTCTTTAAAATTTTTATTAACAATGTTCTCCACTTGTTGTTCCCAGTTGGCTACCTCAGTTATGGGTAAGTTAATTTCAGAAGAATTTTGAACATTCTCCAGGGCATTCATTTGGTCACAGTTTCAGTTATAGTTTGATTAATTTGGGGTAATTCAGACTGAGAACTGGCTTTGAGTACCTCAAGTTTCTGATTGGTAGTAGTTATCTTCCTATTTAAATTTTGTAAGCTATCTGTAACTACTCCTTCCTTCACTGACATTCTGCCTTCTATCTCTGATAACAGGGAATCGTTTTCAGTACTGAGATACTCTACAACCACTTTCCTTGAAATTTCTTCCACATCCTCTTTCATTAAAAGTAACTGATTTAAATTACTAAAACCCTCTTCTGAACATGTGTAATTCACCTTACACTCCTGACACCCCTCAGGGGCTCAGTATTAATTTTCTGAGTACGGTCTTGGCAATCCCGGGGTCCTGAGCCGTGGGCTGTGTCGTGCCAACAGTCTGCTACACCGTAAGCTCTGTGCATGCTTCAACGACCATCGTTCAGCGCGACGGTGGAACGTTGTACGTTTCAGAGCCCGGGGATCTTGGCTTAATCACCCGGGTCGAGAGGACGGTACAAACCTCTATAAAAAAAGAACCTCAATCTCTGCTACGTGCTAAGGAGATGCATGGCTGTTGAGGTTGAACAGTCGCTATCGAGCAACCTCTGAGGAACCCGCTGAACCTCAGTTGTATAAGGCTTACCCAGGTAAGTGGGGCTCTGCCTGGGTGGACACTTATTTCCCTAGCTGCTCGTGGGAACACCATGAAAAGAACGCAGAGTAATGCTGGGGACATTTAACCACTGTCTTTAAGAAGGGAAAGGTCGATTACCCCCAATCGTTCCTTTCCTTGGCTATGCCATGGGAGGAACGCAGGGCTAGAAAACAAGGACAGCAATATGCACCACGGTATTTAGTTTGTTCTAGGACTGATGGATAATCTTTTATAAACACAAAGCCTCTGTTTTTCATAGAAAATTTAGAAGATAAGTTTGGAGAAGTTGACGGCATGTTTAAAATGCGATCGGGATCTGTACTAATAAAGACGTCATCTCCGGCTCAGTCACGGGCACTAATCACCTGTGACAAGCTGGGTAATGTTCCCGTTGCAGTTACCCTCCACAAGAGCCTCATCATGGTCCAGGGAATTATCTTCCATAGAGAGCTGCTCTTGCAGTCAGATGAAGAACTCCATCAGAACTTGGAGCGGCGAGGAGTCCATTTTATCTGGCGTGTTTATAGGAGTCCGAAGGACAACAGGGTTGCCACAGGTGCCTTCATCTTGGCCTTCAAAGGCGAGTCATTGCCAGAGAAGGTCAAGGTAAAGCCCTACATTCTTCCCCCTATGTGCTGTTTTAAGTGCTGGAGGTTTGGGCACATGTCTTCCAGGTATACTGCCAACTCCACCTGCCGAGACGGTGGCCGTGAGTCACACCCAGACCTCCCTTGCACACCTCCTCCCATCTGTGTAAACTGTGGTGAACATCACCCACCTTGCTCGCCTACCTGCTCAGTTCTGCAGAAGGAGCGGAAGATAATGCAGTATAAAACCCTGGATCGGTTGTCTTATTCAGAGGCTAAGCACAAATATGACAAACTCCACCCGGTCAGCAGCAAGTCATCTTACGCAGCTGTCGTGATGCCCTCTGTACTCCATCAGACAAAGTTTCCATCTGTTCAGCCAGTTCTAGTGGGCCCTCAAGCCCAACCGTCAATATCTGCCCCCTTAGTGGTTGGGGGCACCACTCCTTCCATTGCCCCCAAAGCCCCTGCTTTGGGAGCACAATCGCCCCAACCAACAAGGACATCGGTCCCCACACGTGAGCCAGTGCCTCAACAGCCTGCTCTGGCTCCTCTGGCGAGGATGGGATCACTTGAATCCCTTTCTCCCACCGTTTCTCCCACTGGCTCAGTGGACGCCAGTGAGTGGCACAAGGTGCCTTCCAAAGCTGATCGTAGGGCCTCAAGGGCAACCTCAGTCCCTGAGACTGAGTCAGCCAAGCCCTCCCAGTGCGAGAAACCAAAGGATCAGCGAGAAAAGCAAAAGAAAAATAAAACTAAAGAATCACAGGTGGCTACCATGCCACCATAAAAATTGTCTGCTTCTGAGGACTTGGTGGAGATCCTCGCATCCCCTGAAGACTTGGCAATTGACAAGACTTTGGAAGCAATGGATGTCGAGGCTCTGCCTCCTGAGTCAGTGACTGCAGAGAAACTTGTGGGCCATACTCTTCCATCTCAATAAATATGCCCAGTAAGTTAGGAGATAGTGTGGTGCTGCAGTGGAACTGTGGCGGTTTTTTCTGCCACTTGGCCGAGTTACAGCAGTTGATATGTCACTACCCTTCTCTCTGTGTAGCACTACAGGAAACCTGGTTTCCTGCTGAGCAGACTATTGCCCTTCGTGGGTATAAGGGTTTCTAAAAAGCTGCGCAACATACAACAGGGTATCCGGTGGAGTCTGTCTGTATGTTCTTGCCACTGTCCCCAGTTCACCAGTGCCACTTAACACACTGCTTGAGGCAGTGGCTATGAGAATTCGGACATGACAGGATATTACTATCTGCTCACTCTACCTTCCTCTGGATGAGGCAGTGTCTCCTGCAGACCTTGCGAACTTGATTGCACAACTTCCCCCACCATTCCTCCTATTGGGGGATTTCAGTGCCCACAACCCCTGCTTTTGCCAGGTGTGAGCAGCTGGTTGCAGTCTTTTTTTATCTCCGAAAGGCTTATGACACTACCTGGCACTACCATATTCTAGCTATGCTGCATGACTGGGGCTTGAGAGGACCACTTCTGCTATCCATCCAGAACTTCCTCTCACTTTGCACTTTTCGGGTTAGGGTAGGTACCCACCTCAGCTCCCCATGCACCCAGGAGAATAGAGTCCAACAGGGCTCCATTCTTAGTGTTCTGCTGTTTCTGATTGCAATTAACAGACTTGCTGCAGCAATAGGATTATCGGTGTCCTCCTCACTGTATGCCGATGACTTTTGTCTGTATTACTGTTCAGTTAGTATTGGTGTCGCTGGAAGGCGACTGCAGGGAGCCATTCAAAAGGTGCATTCCTGGGCTTTAGCCCATGGGTTCCAGTTCTCTGCCTCCAAATCTCGGGTTATGCACTTTTGTCACCGTTGGGCAGTGCACCCAGACCCAGAACTGTATTTGGTTGATGACCTTCATGATGAAGGTACGCATCGCTTCTTGGGCATGCTGTTCGATGCCCGGCTCATGTGGGTCCCCCACCTAACCCAGCTCTGACAGAAACATCCTGCGCTGCCTCAGCCACACTGCTTGGAGAGCCGCCCGTCCAACCCTCTTACAACTTTATAAGGCTCTCATCCAGTCCCACCTGGATTTGGAAGCCAGATGTACGACTCGGCAGCCCCTTCTGCGCTTAGGGTCTTAGACCCCATCCTAAATGCTAGTGTTCGCTTGGCAATGGGAGCTTTTTGTACGAGTCCGCTGTTGAGCCTCCTTGTTGAGGCTGGGGTTTCCCCACTGCAGTTCCGTCGGCAACAGTTGTTGACCTTGTATGTTGCTCGTGTCCGCACTTCCGACCATTATTCGAATCACAGGCTTCTCTTTCCAACTGCTGCACTCCCATCCCATCAAAGACAGCCTCGGTCAGGTCTCCTGATTACAGTCCGTGTCCATTCCCTTCTCTCCTCCCTTGAATCCCTTCCCCTTGTACTTTCCACTATTCTTCCCATTCACCTCCTTTGTGTATTCCTCGTCTGCAGCCACGGTTGGACTTGTCCCAGGACTCAAAAGCCTCCACTTCACCATCGATCCTTCGTTGCCAGTTCCAGGAACTCCTTGACTCTTCGCATGGCACTGAAGTCATCTATACCGATGGTTCCCTCGCACATGGCCATGCTGGGTACGCCTATCTCCATAGTGACCTTTTTGAACAGCAGTCTTTGCCAAGTGGGAGTAGTGTTTTTACTGCAGAGCTGGTCGCTATCTCTAGAACTCTGGAACATCTCCGAGCCTGCCTCGGGGAGTCATTTGTCATCTGTAGCAACTCCCTGAGTGGCTTGTGAACACTCGACCAGTGTTTCAGCAAACTCCCTCTGGTGCAGAGTATCCAAGACTGTTGCCACTCTCAATAGGTCTGGTCGCTCAGTGGTCTTTGTTTGGTCCCCAGGGCACATTGGCATTCCTGGCAATGAACGTGTGGATCAGTTGGCCAAACAGGCCACCTCCTCACACCCTCTTGAAATTGGTCTTGTGGAAACGGACTTTAGGTGGACGCTACACCAGAAGTTGCGGGACGCTTGGAGCTCGGAATGGTCTGCACTGGGTGCACAAAACAAGCTTCGCATGATCAAACCAACCACAGCCACATGGAAAACTTCACTGAGGCCCAATCGTCGAGACTCCGTTGTGCTATGCTGCCTCCATATCGGGCACACTTGGTTGACTCACGGCTATTTACTTTGCTGTGAGCCACTGCCCATGCGTCGCTGTGGTGTTGCCTTGACAGTGGTTCATCTCCTGATGGACTGTAATATTTTAGCCCCTTTGCGGAAGTCTTTTAATCTTCCACCTACCCTATCCTTAGTGCTAGGGGATGATGCCTGCACGACTGAGTCTGTGCTATGTTTTATCCGTGCAGCTGGTTTTTACAATTCCATTTCATGTAGGGTGCTTTCTCCTAACGTTTAACCATATTTTAGTGTTTTATGTCTTCTGACTAGCAGACATTTGTGTCTGCTATGTGATTGGCTCTTCCATTATTACCTCAGTGACCAGCCAGCCATGGATTCCTGTTACCAAATTTTAGTGTGATTGACCATGTTGTTTTATTTTCTCTGTTTGTGCTGTTGGTGAATGTTCATTGTTGACATGTACTCCTCTTGAGTATTCATACTATGTCTCCAGGTCCATACCGCTATTGTTTCCCATCCACTGCATGTACTTTGTTAGGAACAGGGGACTGATGACCAAGTATTTTAGTTCCCTCTAAACAACAACAACACTTCTGACATGAATATACAACTGAGAAGTTAAGGTGTTTATCCTTACTGATTGATCTTTTAAAGTATCACACATCTTATCAGAAAATTGCGTAAAACTATTAAATTGTTCCAAACTTTGTTCAGTTAATTTAGTGTCTAAATCATTTAGTCACTTCATATCCTCATGATATTGTCTTAGATATTGAGTAAACCACTGAGGCTGATCCTCTGCTATTTTTAGTTCCTTTGACTTTCTTCTCAGAAGCATAAATGTCTAACACAATATATAATATTCCTATTACTGTCTTATTAATATAACCCAAGCTTCATCATACAGTTTTGTTAGTAATTATAACATTCTTTTGCTCACCAAACAGTATGGCATTAGTCTGTACTGCTGCACGCATAGTCGATGTTGGCTGTTAGCTGCATTGTCATAGTCATTGGTACCTGTGTTGTGTCATCGCCCGATCAGCTGTTGGCCACGTCGGCTGCTATCATCTCAGTAAAGGTATCGACATCCACATCAATGATGTCAGATGTGTCAGCTGGTACAAATGCATCAGTAGACAGCGTCTGCTTTTACGAAGTCCTGTTCTTTTTATTTCTTTCCATTAGAGTATCTTATAGCTCGTAGTCATGTTCATCAAACAATATACTTCGACTGTGGCACGTCTTATCTTCTTCACGTTGCATGTATTCTGACAACATGGAACTTCAAACTGCTCGCTGATCTTCACTAAATCCTCAATATTTGCTGACATACAACCCCGATTGTCTTCTTCTTGACTTAATTTTATTACTTTTAGTACTTAAGACTGTTACAAAATTACATTCTTTCTTCATTGTTAGGTGTTGTTGACTCCAGCTGCTAAGAGTAACCACCACTCTTCTCGGAATAATTATTAGTTTTTCTTAAAAAAAATTTGGTAATTTCACAAAAAAATCAGTTTTTCTTCTTTCTTCCTATTGTAACTACTTCATTTTTCTTCCAATTCAGTCCATGTAAGGTTGCCATAATGAAATGTCCCCAAGACCGTGCTTAATTTGAAGAATACATTTCATGTGAATTATTTTTCTCTCATAAAATGGTAAGTATTGTAAGTCCAGTCTTACTGTGCCTCAATCAATGTTCACATAAATATTAGATCTTAGACTTCTTCTCCATTAACTAAATGCATTTGAAGATAAACACTAACTAAAAAGAACTCACTTTTACCATAAATAACAAGTTACTCAGTTTTAAACTTTCATATAAATAGGGCTTTATTGTAACCAATTACAATATTTCTTCTGAAAATGCTCCTTATTACACATTTACATGAGAGACATCCAACATGTTCAAACTCCAGACCAGTCAGTCATTAACTAACTGAATAAAACACACAAAAAGATAACCAGAGGCTTCTCCTCTTTGGTGAATGTTCACGAAAGCTCGTGTTCCTCTTGATCATCCTGTAAGTAACCTTGGTGATAGGTAACTAGCTACCATCTAGGAAAACCACTGAAAAACAGAGAATCTTCAGACAGTACACGTCCTATAGTTTCTTTAAACCCACTCAAACCGACATTTGGTTATCTTGTCTCAATGGAGGAAGCATGTAGTGTATTTGTTACACTACAAAGATGCTCCATTTCCTTATCTTCATTTCTTGCCTCACAAGAATCCTCATCAAAAAAATTCTCTTCTTTCATTACTATGTAGATAATACCATCTAATTCTTTCTCATAGTTAACGTCACAAAATTCTTCACAATAGTCATCACTGTCATGTTAATTACAGTTTTCACTCCTTTAAATCTTCTGCACTCTCATGCATAGCTTCTTGCTGATTGTCCAATTCCTCAGCTGTCTGGGCAGCTACATCTTCACTGTCTTTGTCCTCTTCAATATCATCTTCTAATAATTTACACAATCCAAACACATCAAAGGTGTCATCCACTTACACAGTATCTTAAGTCACCGAATTGCAAGCATTGAACAGTAGATGATTAAGACTACTTCTTCACGTTGTTCACACTTGACTTAATCTTATTTGCCTGTGTCTTGACTGACAGCTTCCCAAAACTTCTGTCAAACCTTAACTTATTTACCCTACTTGTCTTCCTGTAGTTCTGTCTAGTTGGCTCTGATCTATTTCTTATTCCACGTCTTGACAAGTTGTTCAGGGCCTGGTTTTGTGTCCATTTCTTCAGCTCCACTTGGCATACCACCAAATGGGTGGTCTTCAGTATCCCTGTCCATTGCCTCTTCTGTTAGGTCTTCTGTCATCAGGGTCTCTATCATTCCACCATGAATATTTCTTATGATGGGTTCCACCATTGTCGTGCCATTGTCTGTCATCTCCCCTATGGTCTCTTTTATCTCTGTCCCCATGACAAGTCATTCCTATAACAGTTGTGGTTCCTGTCATAACTTCTATCCAACTTGCCAAACAACTTTTGGAACTGGTTCACTGATTCATCAGGTCCATAATTCAATCCTTCATGTAATCTTCCTGGTAGTCTTCCCTTGAGAGCATCTAAATGTGCTAATGTACATCACAGAAATCTTTCATTGATCACCACTCTCTCTGTACTTAGGTCCATTCAAAAACTCACTTTCCACTTCAGTCTGAATAGTAGCAGACCAACCTCTCTGGGGGACACCACCTTGACGAAGCACTGTCCGTGCGGGTGGAGAGGCTTGCATATCCACGTGAAGCAGAGGGCTATACCGAAGGTAGAGAACCTACTGCTGGAAAGGCCTCAGCTGATGGATCAGACCAAGCGTGTCCCACAATGTCCCGTCTTCCTTATCCTCTCCCAATTCCTTTCCCAACCCAAGGTGTGATGCGATCCGTGCTGAGGGGTGCGTGGCACATGGGTGGATGTGTCTCAAACGGAGCCTCAGGGATAGCGGGCGACCTCCCTGAGTAAGTAGCCTTGCACCGCGCGGGGTTATCGTGGTGTGGACCATATAAATCCCCAAATCTTGTGGGACTCAGATGAAAAAAATTATTTTAAAAGAATCTGAGGGGCAATCTGAGACCTCAGATACTCAGACATTGGGATCAGGACCGATGGAGTGCACTCCTACTTCTGAATCAGGGTCTAGACCTGAGCAAGAAGTTGGAACTGTAACAGAGAAGTTGGACTAAATTAGGATTAAGGCCTTGTCTGGGGCTCAGAGGAGGAAACTTCTCAAGGAATATAAGCAAAAGGAAGGAAAAGAATGGCTTCCTAAACATAAGTGGAGGGAATCAAAAGGGCTTGAGCCCAAGACCCCCAAAAAGAAATTGCCTCAGGTCGAAGGGGATACACAGACCCCCTCGACATCAAAGACAGGTGGCAAGAGGGTTAGGGAGGAATCTAAGACTCCCTCCTCTCTGGACAAGTGTGATCCTAAAAGGCTGAGGCAGGAAATAGACCTATAGTACTGCAGTCTCGGTCTTTATAATGGTGGTTGTTCATGAAGGATACCCACTGGTAAGCATCACCTCGCAGCAGGAGCAGATGGTGCAGATGGCCCTCTTTGAAGAGATTGATGGGGACGCTGGTTCAAGACCCAAATTCTGGAGGGTCTATCTAGATCGCGGTGCCCTCATTTTTGTCTGCAAGGTGGAGCACTCAGCAGAATGACTTAAGTACAAGGTGCCCATGATATCCCCGTGGGAGGATGCGAAGCTGCTGCCGAACTCCTGAAGACCGCAAAGGTATCAATATGGGTACCAAAGATCCTTAAGGATGTCACTCCAAAGACTCTGTTAAGAAAATAAGGGTTCAGAACCCAAAAGTCTTGACAGAGGATTGGAGGGTAATTAACCAAAAGGTCGTTCGGAAGGGCGAACCCTGGTAGTGGAGGTCGGAGAGAGGTCCCTGAAGGCATTGCGAGAGCAAGGCCTGAAACTGTTTTTAGGGTTCTCGCAGGTTCCATCAGAGTAATCAAAGACCTTAAAGGCAATAATGGCAGCAAGATGGGGACTGGAAGTGCTGCAGATAAACCTGCAGCACAGTAAAGGGGCCACTGCTGCCCTGAGACAGGAGGTGGACGTGGCCCTGATACAAGAACCCTATTTATACAAAGGGGGTGTATCAGGCCTCAGTGGTACTGGAGGTAAGCTGTTTTATGCCAGAAATCTAAAAAAACTCCAGAACATGCATTTATGTTAGAAATGGAATACCTTTCATACCAATGATGGAGTTTTGTTCCAGGGACCTGGTGACCATCAGGATGCAGCAATGTGAGGAAGGTATCATGAGGGAAATTGTTTTGGCCTCAGCATACCTTTCTTACGAAGACAGCTCTCCTCCTTCTTTGGAAGTGAGGAGACTGACGGAAGCCTGCCATCGGCAAGGTGACGAACTGGTGGTGGGATGTGATGCCAATGCCCACAATCTATTGTGGGGCAGCAAGGACACCAACAGTAGAGGTGAGCACCTTCTTGAATTTCTCCTATCTAACAGCTTGGAGATCCTTATTAGGGGTGATGAACCCACATTCAGGAATAGTAGAAGGGAAGAAGTAATTGACATAACTTTTGGTTCCATGATGATGGGAAGTTACGTCAAACAGTGGCATGTGGTCCTGGAGCCATCCTCATCAGATCACATGTATATTAAATTCAAGGTTGAAACGAGAACCAGACAGACCATGGCCTATAGGAACCCCAGAAAAACGGACTGGGAGACATATAAGAAAGACCTTGACTTCAGCCTATCGGAAATTAAAACTTCAATAAGGAATCCAGCAGAGTTTGAGGAAGTAGCAGAGGCTGTAACCTCTGCTATAGTGACCTCATACCAGGACAACTGCTCAATCACCAAGAAGTGCACAAATAGGAGTGTACCTTGGTGGAATAATAACCTGGAAATGCAAAGGAAACAGGTACGAAGACTGTTTAACCTTGCGAGGCGCAAGGGACAGTGGGCAAAGTATCGTGAGGCCCTTGTCAATTACAACCTTGCCATCAGACGGGCAAAGGAGGCATTCTGGAAGGTATTCTGTGAGGAAGTGGAGGGCACGGCTGCTCAAGCGAGACTTCATAAAATCCTCACGAGGAAGGAGGATGGGGAGTATACAAAGACAGAACATGAAACCCTGGAACTGCTCCTCAAGACTCACTTTCATCAATATACTCTGGGGATAACTCAGACCAGAATGCGATTCCTGAGAGACAAAGGTTCTCAGGTATTCGCAAAGAGGACTGGGATTTGGCCAAGGAGTGTATCAATCTCAGTAAGGTCCAATGGGCGGTGGGAACATTTCCACCATTCAAGTCACCTGGTCCCGATGGAATCTATCCAACTCTCCTGCAACAAGCGGGAGAAAATCTTTTTAGATTCCTATGCAGGTTATTCAGGGTTAGCCTAGCAGCAGGAATCATTCCCAATGCCTGGAAGGCAGTGAAGCCAGGGAGAATTGATCATACCAAGGCCAAGGATATGAGACCAATCAGCCTGTACCCCTTCATTCTTAAGACATTGGAAAAGCTGGTTAATGTGCATGTTGGAGAAAGGAGGTTAAGTAGGGCTCCTCTACATTCAAACCAGCATGCATATCAGCCAGGTAAATCATGTGAGACAGCTCTCCACCAACTTGTTGGGAAGGTGGAGAAAGCACTACACTTTCAGGAAATAGCCGTCTGTATCTTCCCGAACATCGAGGGGGCTTTTAGCAACACGACCTTCGATTCCATGGTTAGGGCAGCAGATGTGCATGACCTAGGGACCACTATATATAGGAGGACTAGGGCCATGCTCAGTGGAAGAAAGGTAGAAGCTACCATGATGAATGAAAAAATGGTAATCAACACCACTAGAGGTTGCCCGCAAGGAGGAGTTCTTTCCCCTTCATTGTGGAATCTAGTAGTGAATGATCTCATTGGAGAATTAAACTCTAGGCAGTACTTTTGGCAAGGATACGCAGATGATCTTGTCATAGTAATACTTGGCAAATTTGCTGACACAGTAAAGAATATGGCACAAGGTGCTTTGGACATTGTGCAAGAATGGCGCAGAAAACAGGATCTGGGGGTTAGTCCTAAGAAGACTGTTGTTGTACCATTCAGAAAGAAGCATATACAACATTCAAGTTGGAATCTAAAGCTTTTTAATGAAGCGCTACCTGTGAAGGGGACAGTGAAATATCTAGGGGTTACCCTAGATGAGAAACTGACATGGACCCCTCACATCAGGAATATTTGCTCCAAGGCAAAGGGTACTCTTGTGAGTACCAGGAGAGCTTGTGGCAAAAATTGGGGCCTGAGCCCCAAGGGTATGCACTGGATATACACCACAGTGATTAGACCCAGGATCACCTATGGGGCGGTCGTGTGGTGGAAGAAGGTAGAACAGCAGGTTACTGCTAAGGAGCTTGGTAAGGTGCAGAGATTAGCCTGCTTAGCCATAACAGGCGGAATTAGCAGTACACCAACTGCTGGGATGGAAACCATGCTGGATATGCCCCCCTTACACCTTTGGGTCAAGATGGAGGCAGCAGCTGGTGCATACAGACTCAAATCTGGCAACAACTGGAACTCTTTGGTATATCCAGAATCACACACTAAAATAGTGAGTTAGTTAAATATAGGAAAGGTTGGGGAAATGCCAGCCGACTATATTATAACCCCATACTGCTTCAACAAGCCTTTCAATATAACAATTGGAAGTAGGGAGCAATGGGAGAAAATAGTTCGACACCGTACGAGGGATATTGTCTGGTTCACTGACAGGTCAAAATCTGACCAAGGTGTTGGGGCCGGGGTATATGGGGTGCAGCCAAGACTGGAGGGCGTCATCTCTCTAGGAAAACTGGCCTCAGTATTCCAGGCCGAAATCACTGCCATCAGGGCATGTGTGGAGGAGAATTTGTGTAGGTGCTACAAAGATCGTAGCATCTATATCTATTCAGCCAGGCAGCCCTGAGATCACTGGCAGCTCCTGCAACAAGGTCTAAAATTGTTGCAGAATGTCACAGGGTTCTGGTGGAGCTAGGGGAAAACAATAGAGTAAACCTATTGTGGGTCCCTGGCCACTCGGGGATCAGTGGCAACGAACATGCCGACAGATTAGCCAGGATGGGGGCAGAGACTCCATTTATTGGACCGGAACCTGCCCTGACAATCACCAAGGCAGTGTCAAATTGGAGCTACGTAACTCGCTCAGAGGACAGCATGTAGAATATTGGACCAAAATCTATCAACAAAAACATGACAAGGTAACGATGCCAAAGCCATGTTTTAAAAGAAGCTCTGCAATCCTGGGCCAGACTCATGGTTGGATTGCTGACAGGCCATGGGAATTTCAAAAAACACCTACATACAATGGGAATAACAGAAGAGGACCTTAAATGTAGGATCTGTGATGACGGTGATGAAACTGCATCACATCTAATCTTCGAATGCATTGCATTGGAGAGTAAAAAGGCACATAACATTTGGGACAACTAGACCCGAAGAAATTGTGTCTAATAAAGAACTGGTAAAGGGACTCCTTGCACTGTTCAAGGGCATTGGTTGGCTTTACTAGATATACAGGGAGCGATACCGCACAATAAACTTAGTTTCGGTGCGGGCAGTGGTGGGTTAGACCAAGACTGTTTTGGCTTACCTGGAAAAATCAAATCAAATCAGTAGTAGACCAAAACATCTAAAAAACTTCTTTCAAAGTCACTGTAAGTCATATCTTCATTACCAGACTGGTGTGCCCAAGATAAAGCGCCTAAATCTAAAAACATCTTTACAAACTTCATTTTTAAGGCCATCACTCATGTCATATGTAAAATTGTTACTACAGTGATGCAAGAAATCTTTTCGATGGAGTTTTTCATCTCCTGGATTAGTCTTAACTACAATAATAGCCCAATTTATACTACAACTATCACCTACTCTTTTTGTTATATCATCTTCCTGCAATTGATTTAAGTTTTGATCTAAATTTTTAACATAACTTTTACATGCACTCAAACTACTGTTACAGAAATGTTGTGATCAGTGCTGGTTTTAAAAGTACTAATTTTCTGTTCGAAGCTCTCACTCACTTCCCTGATATCACTCTCTATAACCTTGTTCTCCAGCTGAACATCCAAATTGAGAGCAGTTAGATTTTTTTGAATTTTTAAAAAATGGAGGGTAAACAAATGCACACACACCCACACATTCACACAGACACAAGTACACCTAGGCAGACATACTGTATTTGTTGGCTTTCTACAGTATGTCTGCCTAGGTGTACTTGTGTCTGTGTGAATGTGTGGGTGTGTGTGCATTTGTTTACCCTCCATTTTTCCTCCAAGGTAAGTCTTTCCTGTCCTGAGATTGGAATGGCTCCTTACCCCCTTCCTTAAAACCCTCATCATTTCCTTTTCCCTCTCCTTCCCTTCTGCCTGATGAAGCAGCTAGGCTGCGAAAGCTAGCGTTTGTGTGTGTGTGTGTGTGTATGTGTGTCTGTGTGTTTATTTGTTGCTATCACTGCCTGTGCCCCTTTGCCTGGTAAGTGTACTTCATCTATTTTTTACGTATATTTTTCCTGTTAGGAATTTTTCCTCTATAATATTCGTATATAATATAAAATGAGACTTTCCTGGTGGGAAAAATATGTATAAAATAAATATTTTTGACTTACCTAAAGTACAGGCTCGTTAACAGAAACATAAAACACACAGAAAAACACGCAAACATTCGAGCTTTCGCCACCAATGGAGTTCTTCAGGAAAAAGAGGAAGGAAGGAGAGGAGAAAGGGAAGGATACGGGTTTTAAGGAAGTGGAAAAGGAGTCATTCCAATCCCAGGAGTGGAAGGACTTAGCTTAGGGGACGAAAAGGAAGGTACACAAATACACACACACTCACACATATCCACATGCAAACACACCTAGGCAGACATTTGTAGAAACCAAAGAAGTTGGACAGAGATACCACTTGAGGCAGAGGCTCTGTCCACAGAACCGAGGCAAAGATGCTAAAGATGGTGGGCGGGAATTTCAATTTAGCGGAGGTTGAGACCAGGTGGGCAACGGGAGGAGAGAATACGTTGAAGGGCAAGTTCCCATCTCCGGAGTTCTGAAAGGTTGGTGTCAGTGGGAAGTATCCAGATAACCCGGACAGTGTAACACTGCGCCAAGAAGTGCTGGCCATGCACCAAGGCATGTTTAGCCACAGGGTGATCACCCTATATATAGGTTTCCATAGTATGTCTGCCTAGGTGTGTTTGCGTCGGCGTAAATGTATGGGTGTGTGTGTATTTGTTCACCTTCCTTTTCTTCCCCCAAAATAAGTCTTTCCTGTCCCGGGACTGGAATGACTCCTTACCCCCTTCCTTAAAAACCCTCATCATTTCCTTTTCCCTCTCCTTCCCTTCTGCCTGATGAAGCAGCTAGGCTGCGAAAGCTAGTGTTTGTGTGTGTGTGTGTGTGTTCTATTTATTTGTGCTGCTGTCACACCTGTGCTCATTCACCTGGTGAGTGATCTTCGTCTATTTTATATATGAAAGTTATAGAAGGAAACTTTCCTGGTGGGATAAACAAATATAAAATATAGAAATCGGATGACTTACCAAAAGGACCGGCTCGTCGATAGTCACAAATAATCACACACAAACACACATACAAGCTTTCGCCACCACTGGCAGCTTCTTCAGGAAAAAGAGGAAAAAAGGGGAGGAGAAAGGGAAGGATATGGGTTTCAAGGAAGTGGAAAAGGAGTCATTCCAATCCCAGGAGTGGAAGGACTTACCTTAGGGGACAGAAAGGAAGGTAAACAAATACACACACACTCACACATATCCAAACGCAAACACACCTAGACAGACATTTGTAAAAAGCAAAGAAGTTGGACAGAGATACCACTTGAGACAGAGGCTCTGTTCGCAGAACCAAGGCAAATATGCTAAAGATGGTGGCCGGGAATTTGAATTTAGCAGAGGTTGAGACCAGGTGGGCAATGGGAGGAGAGAATAAGCTGAAGGGCAAGTTCCCATCCCGAGAGTTCTGAAAGGTTGGTGTCAGTGGGAAGTATTCAGATAACCCGGACAGTGTAACACTGCTCCAGTCCCGAATCCCTGAACCAGTACACCATAAACCTAGTAACAGCTTTCACATCCCGCAGCTATCCACCTGATCTAGTTCAGAAGCAAATTACCAGAGCCATCTCCTCATCCCCCCAAATCCAGAACCTTCCACCGAAGAATCCCAGAAGTGTCCCTTTTGTCACCAGATACTTTCCGGGACTGGAGCGGACTCTGAATGTGGCTCTCCAGCAGGGATACAACTTCCTTAAATCCTGCCCCGAAATGAGATCCATCCTTAATGACATCCTTCCCAGTTCACCACGAGTGTCTTTCCGCCGCCTACCTAACCTTCATAACCTCCTAGTCCATCCCTATCAAATCCCCAAACCACTTTCCCTACCCTCTGGCTCCTACCCAAGCAACTGCCCCCATTGTAAAACCTGCCCTATGCACCCTTCCACCACCACTTACTCCAGTCCAGTAACCCGGAAGGTGTACACAATCAAGGGCAGAGCCACTTGCAATAGCACCCACGTGATTTACCAACTGACATGCCTGCACTCTGAAGTGTTCTATGTGGGAATGACCAGCAACAAACTGTCCATTCGCATGAACGATCACAGGCAGACAGTGTTCGTTGCTAATGAAGATCACCTGTGGCTAAACATGCCTTAGTGCATGGCCAGCATATCTTGGTGCAGTGTTACACTGTCCGGGTTATCTGGATACTTCCCACTGACACCAACCTTTCAGAACTCTGGAGATGGGAACTTGCCCTTCAGCTTATTCTCTCCTCCCGTTGCCCACCTGGTCTCAATCTCTGCTAAATTCAAATTCCTGCCCACCATCTTTAGCATCCTTGCCTCGGTTCTGCGGACAGACCCTCTGCCTCAAGTGGTATCTTTGTCCAACTTCTTTGCTTTTTACAAATGTCTGTCTAGGTGTGTTTGCGTTTGGATATGTGTGAGTGTGTGTATATTTGTGTACCTTCCTTTTTGTCTCCTAAGGCAAGTCCTCCCACTCCTGGGATTGGAATGACTCCTTTTCCACTTCCTTGAAACCCATATCCTTCCCTTTCTCCTCCCCTTTTTTCCTCTTTTTTCTGAAGAAGCTGCCAGTGGTGGTGAAAGCTTGTATGTGTGTTTGTGACTATCGCCGAGCCAGTCCTTATATATGGTGTTGCAAGATTGAAGAGGGACTACACGGTCAAAACATAGAATAATACCCCCGAAAAAAAAAAAAAAAAAATCACAAAGTTTGACTCTACATTAACAATACTGTTCTCTACAGAATCTACATAAGCATTCATTTGGTCCTGCCCTGATTTGACAGTATTTTGTAGGTTGTTTTGGTTTGTCTTTAATTCATTCACTGCCTTATTCATATCCCCTAGCTGTTTTCTGAGTTCTGAAAGTTATCTTCGAACTTCTGCTGTTGTTTTTGCATTACAGCTGACACTTTTGAACTGATGACACTTTTTCACTTACAGCTGACACTTGCTGGCTTAAGTTTTGACCAGCCTCATTAATGTATTTCCCAATATGAGGTGTTAACTTGTTAAACAAGTTCAGCAGAGCTGGCGATATAACCACTACTTCTTCACCACCTGAAGTATCACATATTTCTGTAACTCGACTACTTGCACTTACATTTGCACCTGAAATATCCTCACTTAATCAAATTTACCCCCCCCCCCCCTTCTCAATTATCCATACAATCAAAAGACACCTTCCTGCTAAACTCGAGACTTTCATTACTGGCCATGATGATCACAAAAATTGCAAAGAAACAGTACTCATCTTATTTGGCACAGTCCACCAGTGTTTGTCCCATGTTTGATCTTGATCAGGCTATTTGTACATTTTCCTTTTCATTCATCACAGCACAGGTGATTTTTCAGATCACTCATACATAAATTTTTGCATTAAACCTGTTTGCTTAGATGAAATGTAAATGCTATGAGATACCCACTCCTTATGACATCAATCCCAGCTCTTCCTCCACAATATTATAATACTACAGGTGCTTACTGACATTAGCATAGTGAGATAGCAGTTTAACAAACTTGACCATAGTTTCAAAGGATATAAACCCATCTTCTTCAGAAATACATCTCATACCTATAGACAATGAGACATCATAATCATTATGTCTGAAATATGTGTCATACCAAGCCTAATGTCTAAAACATTGTGAAATACAGAATCAGAGTAAAACTTACTATACTTGCATATTACAGTAAGTGAACATCCCTGTGACCTAAGGAATGAGATTAAGGACTGAAAGATATGTCAGCGCATTTGGAGTCATTCACACCTGCTGATGAGAAGCAGAGAGCATGGATATCAGGATCAGTAGTGCATGCGCCATGGAACATAAACATTCATTGGCTTAAGTAGCTATTGGGACAATGTACATTGAATTTACAACAATGTTAATAAATGGACTATTTGGATAAAAAGAGGGTGAGAGGGTTGAGGAAAGCTATGGAAACAAATATTGCATTGGTCAATTAAAAATATCTTAACAAACAAATACCACTGAAATACATGGTGTAAACGAACAATAATAATCTAAGAGCATACCTCTCAGATGAACAAAAATAAACTGGATTAGTACATGGCTTATAGTATAGGACACAAATGGCACAAAATGGATAATAAATGCCATGCAAGTTGTAAAGGATAATAACAAATGTAAGCAGATTTTTTGATTTTTGAGTAAATGAACAAATCACAAAGGATACTGGCACCTGGAAGACGATTTCGTGGGGAGTTTGGGTTTGAAGCATTCAAAATATTGTCTACAGGCGAGATTTAACTGGGCATTTAGAAAATTGCCATCCTTGAGTTCTAAATGTTTAAAAATCTCAAGTTCTTCCGTAAGATCAAACCAACCACACTACAAAAAAGTTAAAAGACACAGTTATTTTAAACAGAGAAGTTAAAGGGCAAAATCTTGATCTTTGAAAATAACTTGTTTGATTAATTATGGAAATTCTCCTCAGAGATGATAAATTATTTTTCAAAAGAGATAGATTGGCTGGTCAGTACTTACCTTTGTGCTGTACCGCCAGTAGTGACACAAATGAAGAAAAAGAAAAAAAGGGACAAAACAGGACAAGCTTTTGGAACACAGTTCCTTCTTCAGGTGGAAGAGAAGGGAAGAAATAAGAACAGGAACGGAAGGGAAAGGTAATTCACGAACTAGGTCATGAGTGTGGTTTTTGAGGAGTGTGGAAGACAGAGATACTGCATAATAGTACTGAGCCAAGCCAGAGGTGATATATATAACCAAAACCTTGGCCAAGCCAAGCCAGAGAGGATATATATACAGTACATATATATAACCAAAACCTTGGCTCAGTACTAATATGCAGTATCTCTGACTTCCACACTCCTCAAAAACCACACTCATGACCTAGTCCGTGAATTACCTTTCCCTTCCATTCCCATTCTTTTTTCTTCCCTTCTCTCCCACCTGAAGAAGGAACTGTGTTCCAAAAGCTTGTCCTGTTTTGTCCCTTTTTTTCTTTTTCTTCATTTGTGTGACTATCAGCGGTACAGCACAAAGGTAAGTACTGGCCAGCCAATCTATCTCTTTTGAAAAAGAACTTGTTTATTAAACACATAGAAATCAAGGATGACAATATACTAAATGTCCATTAAATCTCGCCTACAGACAATAATTTAAAGGCTTCAAATCCATACTGCTCATGAAATCTTACAGCTGCCAGAAGCCTTTGTGATTTGTTCATTTCCTCAAAAATCTAAAAATCTGCATACATTTGTAATTCTCCATTATAATTGACATGACTATATACTATACTATAAGCCATGTACTAATCCAGTTTATTTTTGTTCATCTGAGAGGTATGCTCTTATTTTATTATTGTTCATTTATGCCATGTTTTTCAATGGTATTTGTTAGTTAGTATATTTTTTAATTGACCAATGTAATATTTGTTTCCATAGCTTCCCCAACTTTCTCCCCCCCCCCCCCTTTTTATCCAAATATTCCATTTATTACCATTATTGTAAATTCAATGTACATTCTCCCAATAGTTACTTAAGCCAATGAATGTTTATGTTCCATGGTGCATGCACTACCAATCCTGATATACATGCTCTCTGCTTCCCATCAGTGGGTGTGAATGACTCCAAATCCAATGATGTCTCTTTCAGTCCTAATCACATTCCCTAGATCATAGGAAGTTCAATTACTGTAATATGCAAGTATAGCAAGTAAGTTTTATTCTGATTCTGTATTTCACAATGTTTTAGACATAAGGCTTGGTATGATGCATATTTCAGACATAATGATTACATATGAAATGTAATTTATGATGCCACATTGTCTATAGGTATAACATATATTTTTTAAGAAGATGGGTTTATATCCATTGAAACCATGGTCAATTCTGTTAAACTACTATTATTGCAACTGGTAGGCTGATTATTAATTTGCATATAGATATATCCCACCCCCATGAACCACAGATATTGCCGAGATGGGGTGGCTTGTGTGCCTCAATGATGCAGATAGCCGTACCATAGTTGCAACCACAGTGGAGGGGTATCTGTGGAGAGGCCAGACAAACATGTGGTTCCTGAAGAGGGGCAGCAGCCTTTTCAGTAGTTACAGGGGCAACAGTCTGGATGATTGACTGAGCTGGCCTTGTAAAATCAGCTAAAATGGCTTTGCCATGAAGTTACTGCGAATGGCTGAAAGCAAGGGGAAAAACTACAGTCATTACTTCTCCTGAGGACATGCAGCTCTACTGTATGACTATACGATGATGACGCCTTCTTGGTTAAAATATTCCGGAGGTAAAATAGTCCCCCATTTGGATCTCCGGGAGGGGAATACTCAGGAGGATGTCATCATCAAGAAAAACAAAACAGGCATTCTACGGGGCAGAGCGTGGAATGATCTAACCCTCAATGGCGTAGGTAAGCTATAAAATTTGAAAAGAGAAATGTATAGGTTAAAGTTAGATATGGTAGGGATTAGTGAAGTTTGGTGGCAGGATGAACAGGATTTCTGATCAGGTGAGTACAGGATTATAAATACAAAATCAGTTGGTGGTAACGCAAGAGTAGGTCTGATAATGAATAAGAAAATAGGAATATAAAAAATAGAAAACGGATGACTTACCCAAAGGACAGGCTCGTTGACAGACACAAATAAAATCACACACAAACACACATACAAGCTTTCGCAACCGTTGGTTACTTCTTCAGGAAAAGAAGAAGAAAGGAGAGGAGAAAGGAAAGGATATGGGTTTTAAGGAAGTGGAAAAGGAGTCATTCCAATCCCAGGAGTGGAAGGACTTACCTTAGGGGGAAAAAAGGAAAGTAAACAAATAGACACACACTCATACATATCCAAACGCAAACACACCTAGATAGACATCCATTTTCTATTTTTTATATTTGTTTATCCCACCAGGAAAGTTTCCTTCTATGATTTAAGAAAATAGGAATGTGGATAAGTTACTATGAACAGCATAGTGAACGCATTATCGTAGTAAAGATAGACACGAAGCCAACATCGACCACAGTCGTCCAAGGTTATATGCCAACTAGCATGGCCGATGATGAGGATATCAAAAAAATGTATGAGGAGATAAAAGAAATCATTCAGTAAGTTAAGGGAGATGGAAATCTGATTGTGATTTGGGACTGGAACTCGGTAGTAGGAAATGGAAGAGAAGGAAATGTAGTAAGTGAATATGGACTGGAAAAAAGGAATGAAAGAGGAGATCGCTTGGCAGAATTTTGCACAGAGCACAATTTAATGATCCCCAACACTTGGTTTAATCATCATAAAAGAAGGTTGTATACGTGGACACTGGAAAGGAGACACTGGAAGGTACCAGATTTTTTTTTTTAATGGTAAGGAATAGATTTAGAAACCAGGTTCTAAACTGTAAGAAGATATAGACTCTGACCATAATTTATTGGTTATGAACTGCAGATTAAAACTTAAGAGACTGCAGAAACATAGAAAGGTTAGGAGATGGAACCTGGACAAATTGAAGGAACCAGAGGTGGTTGAGAGTTTCAGAGGGAGCATTAGGCAAGGATTGGCTGAAACGGGGAAAGTAATACACTAGAAGAAGAATGGGTAGCTCTGAGAGATAGATTAGTGAAGGCTGCAGAGGACCATATAGGCAGAAGGAAAACGCCTAATAGAAATCCCTGGGTAACACAGGATATACTGAACTTAATTGATGAGAGGAGAAAATATAAAAATTCAGCAAGTGAAACAGGAAAAAGGAAGTACAAACATCTGAAAAATGAGATTGGCAGGAAGTGCAGATTGGCTAAGCAGGAGTGGCTACAGGACAAATGCAGAACTGTAGAAGAATGCATAACTAGGGGAAAGATAGATACTGCCTACAGGAAAATAAAAGAGATATTTGAAGACAAGATAAGCAGCTGTATGAATCTCAAGAACTCAGACGGAAAACCAGTACTAAGCAAAGAGGGAAAGGCTGATCTGTGGAAGGAATATATAGAGGGCCTGTACAAAGGATATAAACTTGAAAGCAGTATTATAGAAATGGAAGACAATGAGATAGGAGACATGATACTGCGAGAAGAATTTGACAGAGCGCTGAAGGATTTGAGTCGAAACAGATGATATTCCGTCTGAACTGCTGAAGTCGTTAGAAGAGCCAGTTACGAAAAAATTGTATCACCTAGTATGCAAGATGTATAGGTCAGGGGAAATACCCTCCAACTTCAAGAATAATATTGTAATTCCCATTTCAAAGAAAGCAAGTGCAGACAAGTGTGAACATTACAGTACTATCTGTTTAATAAGTCATGGGTGCAAAATACTAACACGAATTATTTACAGATGAATGGAAAAACTTGTGGAATCCAACCTCAGGGAAGATTTGTTTGGATTTAGGAGAAATGTAGGAACACGGGAGGCAATACTCACATTACGACTTATCTTAGAAGATAGGCTAAGGATAGGGAAACCAACGGTTTTAGTGTTTGTTGATTTGGAGAAAGCTTTTTACAGTGTCAACTGGAATACACTCTTCCAAATTCTGAAGGTATCAGGGATAAAATATAGGGAGCGAAGAGTTGTATTCAACCGATACAAAAACAAGACAGAGGTTATTAGAGTCAAAGGGAAAGAAAGGGACACAGAGGGAGTAAGACAGGATTGTAGCCTTTCCCCAATGTTGTTCAATTTGTACATTGAGCAAGCTATAAAGGAAAGCAAGGAGAAATTTGGTGAAGGAATTAAAGTTCAGGGGGAAGAATTAAAAACATTACGTTTTGCCGACGATATAGTAATTCTGGCAAAGACAGCAAAGAATCTGGAAGAGCAGTTGAACGGAATGGACAGTGTGCTGAAAGGTGCATATAAGATGAACATTAACAAGAGCAAAACTAGGGTAATGGAGTGCAGACTAAGAAAATCAGGTGATGCTGAAGGAATTAGATTAGGTAACGAAACAATAAGGAAGGTAGATGAGTTTTGTTACTTGGGCAGTAAAATAACAAATGATGGTCGCAGTACAGAGGATATAAAATGCAGAATGGCAATGGGTAGAAAAGCGTTCTTGAAAAAGAGAAATTTGTTAACATTGAATATTGATTTAAGCCTAAGAAAGTCCTTTCTGAAGGCATTTGTATGGAGTGTTGCCTTGTATGGAAGTGAAACATGGACGATAAACAGTGCGGACAGGAAGAGGACTGAGGCTTTTGAAATATGGTGCTACAGAAGAATGCTGAAGATTAGGTGGGTGGATTGCATAACTAATGAAGAGGTACTGAACAGAATTGGGGAGAAAAGAAATTTATGGCATACCTTGACTAAAAGAAGGGATAGATTGGTAGGGCACAGTCTTAGACATCAAGGGATTGTGAATTTAGCATTGGACGGAAGTGTGTGGGGTAAGAACCACAGAGGAAGACCAAGAGATGGTTACAGTAAGCAGATTCATACAGATGTAGGTTGCCGTTTTTATGTGGAGATGAAGAGGCTTGCCCAGGATAGGGTATTGTGGAGAGCTGCATCAAACAGTCTTCGGACTGAAGACCACAACAACAACAATATGAACATTAACAAGAGTAAAACGAAGGTAATGGAATGCAATGTCAGAAAATCAGGCGATGCTGAAGGAATGGGATTAGGTAATGAGACAATAAAAGTAGTAGATGAGTTTTGTTATTTGGGCAGCAAGATAACTTCTGATGGCCGAAGTAAAGAAGATATAAACTGTAGAATGGCTATGGGAAGAAAAGCGTTTCTAAAGAAGCGAAACTTGTTAACTTCCAATATTAATTTTAGTATTAGGAAGTCCTTTCTGAAAGCATTTGTCTGGAGTGTAGCATTGTATGGGAGTGAAACATGGGCGATAAGGAGTTCAGATAAAAAGATGACAGAAGCTTTTGAAATGTGGTGCTACAGATGAATGATGAAAATTAGATGGGTAGATCACATAACTAATAAGGAGGTGCTTAACTGAATCGGGGAGAAAAGGAGTTTCTGGCATATCCTGAATAAGAGAAGGGATAGATTGGTAGGACCCATTCTGAGACATCAAGGAATTGTCAACTTGGCATTAGAAGGAAGCGTGTGGGGTAAAAATCGTAGAGGGAGATCGAGGGACGAATATAGTAAGCAGATTCAAAAGGATGTAGGTTGCCAAACGTATTCTCAGATGAAGAGACTTGCACAGGACAGGGTAGCGTGGAGAGTTGCATCAAACCAGTCTGCGGACTGAAGACAACAACAACAACAACAACATATATCACATTTGAACAAAATAATACTCATCTGGTTACAGTCAGGGGGCGTAATCTGCTCACTTGCAAGGTAGACTGTCAACAGGCCGGCGATTTATGAGCAATATTGCAGGATAGGATATACAGGGTGCCTCACCTAACTCTGGAACAACAATAGATATTCAAAAACAAATATAAAAAATAGAAAATGGATGACCTACGCAAAGGACAGGCTCGTCGACAGACACAAATAAAATCACACATAAACACACATAGAAGCTTTCGCAACTGTTGGTCGCTTCTTCAGGAAAAGAGGACGAAAGGAGAGGAGAAATGGAAGGATATAGGTTTTAAGGAAGTGGAATATTCAAAAACACTTCTCACTAGCATGGACGGACTGCAGTGTCTTAGGAAACTAAATACTATGTGAATTTTTAAAATGTAAACAAATCCTATTTTCAACATAAACTTGTGGACACCCCCCTATTATTTCATATACAATCAGTAGCATGAAAACTGACAAAAATAATGATGTTGCTTGCATCACAATATGTCAATTACATACTGAAAAATGAAGAAGCAAAGTTGATGCTGAAATAAATGAAGTGTACAACTAGTGCAAGTCCTGAGACTCAAGCATGAACCTCACAATGGGAAGGTATGAACCATGTACAAAAATAAACCAGTAACACTTCCAACTCAAAGTTACGGGTTTGCAAATTGTAAATGTATGTTTATTCTAGCAAAATGACAGCTAAAGGTACAAATAGAGATAACAAATATGGTTTCACTTTTCTAAACACATTTATTAGTGCCCTATTAGCTACAAAAATTGTATTGTTGTACATTACATCCAGCATAGAAAATACACCCACACCTTAACCAATGAAACTGTTCTACATCAACATATGTTTGAAGTGCCCTCCATTTGCATCAACACACATTTTGAGATAGGGAACGAGAGAGTGTTGCACAGATTGTAGAGTTTCTACACATATTGCTGTACATGGCACAGTAATACAATGTTACATATCCTCTACTGCCATTGGATGTCCTTGATACAGGCTGTCTCTCACTGCGCTGCAGAGAAAGAAGTCTAATGACATCAAGTCAGGAGACTGTGGTGACCATTGCAGAGACCTCCCTGCCCTATCCACCTATTTGGAAATGTCACATCTAGAACATCTCTAGCAACTTTTGCATTGCGTGTAGGATATCTACCATGTTGGAACTTCATTGATAGACATGTACTGCAATTAACTTGTAATTGATGCCTATGACACAAATAAAAAAATAAAAAAACCTGTAATTAACCTGAAAATTGTACTATGTCACAACACTTCGTTCAGAACATGTCTGTGTAGACTGACAGTGGACATAACATAACCAGTTTTCAGATCATCAGTTCCCCATCCACCAGTATCCCATTCTTCAGTTGCCCACCAACTGGTATCAAGTTGTTGAGTTAATACTGGGAGGGCCAATATTATTACAACATGATGGATTCACAGCAATGTCCTTGGTAACAGAGGTGGGATTCCTATGCAGCGTCTGATGTATGCGGCTGCCGTTGTGCGTCTGCCGCACTGTACTGTTGCAGATGGTGTTAAACAGGACTGTACCCCACGATGCATCAACTGCATGCAGTTGACAACACGGTTGACTGCAGCCCAGCTTGTCTGGGAGCAGTCTAAATGCAGCTGGAAAGGAGAAAATGACAGCATATCCCAGGAAAAAGTACTGTTCATGGTGGTGGAAGATGAGAAACTGGTGGAAAGGTTTCTAAATGTCCTTGTGTCTACAATGTATCGTTACCAGTATACAAGGACCAAACTGTGAATGATAGTGCTTGGAGGGAGATAGCGGAATTTGTATAAAGAACAAGTTATAAGAGGACCATATACTTTCTGTTTATCACAATGTTTATTACTTAGTTGTCAGGAAAATAATGCATATTGTAATAAAAAAGAGTAAGTAGCATTGTCCCACATAATATTCAGTTACTATTATAATAATGAAGTGTAAACAAAGTGAATACCAAAACCTGATGTATGTTATAAAGGTTCAATTTTTTGTAATGTCCATATAAATCTTAAAAGATTATTCAGTAACGCTATAGAGTTCGAAGCCTACTGAGTTCTGTTACCATGATCACTTTGCCACAGTGTTATTGCACCTGCACTAGCTGTAAATGAATCTCGCATAGAAAATCCATCAGCATGTGCATAACTGCCACTCCTTGCTAATGGTCCAAGATTTTAAGTACGTAGTGGATCACTTCTGTTAAAAATGAGGCTCTTTATTTTTCTCTAAGAATGCATCTTTAAGTAAATTAAGTACATACCTCAACGTTAAAGCTAGTTTTTCATATGGTGTTATAGGGAGGTGTTATAGGAGATTAGAATAAAGGGAAATGGCATTATCTATGCCGAGAACACATGCTGGTTGAAACTTGTCCACCATCTTGGTCAGTTTTGGAATGCTATTTCTTCATTAAAACTATGCATTAAGTCGACACTCTTACTGTTACTGTTAATGCATTCAACTGACAGTCACTGGAAAGTATGTACTTTCAAACAATATACTTTCTTGAATAAATAGTAGTAAACATACACCATAATATATTTTAAAACGTAATTTTTAATGCCTAATTTACACTCTTTCAACACGTACATTACAGCAAAACTGTCGGACATTTTATTCATTAGCAGTACAACACGAATACTTCTCCAAAACAGCAATATGGCAGTGGCTGGCTTCACTTTTTCAGCATAAGGCCATCTCCCTGTATTCTAACATCCTTGTTTGGCAGAGACGCAGCAGACTAACCAAACACTGTGCGGCTGCCACTCTAGAGGAATCGCCAGCTATGCATCAGCCGCACTACGTCAGACGCACAACAACAGTTGCATGCATCAAATGAGGCATAGGAATCCCATCTTAAATCAGAAGACAAGGAGTTAAGTGGAGTATATGCCTAAGGGCAATTGTCACTGAGTGGAGGCGCCTCACTTACAGCCAACTAGGTACTAGACAGAGTATATGGAGTAAGGTAGAGATAGCACCCTTTTTGGGCACACTTAAGTTATGCGATGCCACATCCATCAGATTAAAATACAATTCATATGGTGCAGAGTAATAACAATAATTGCAAATAACGACCACATCCTATGCACCAGGAAGGAGGATATGGAAGGAAAGGGTCCTGCCAACTCTTTCATTGGCAGCTCAGGCAGGCAATGAACCCACAGGTGGATACTAACCAGATAAAGGTAAACAAAGGAAGCACTAACACAGCAAGAAGGTACACACAAGGTTGAAAAACAAAACACAGAACAAAACACACTGCCAAAATACATCAATTCACTGGCAGTAACAGCTGAGGGAAGGAAAACTGCACTACCTACACATACACCCTTTGCCAGAGCAGGCAATGACACATGAGCGGTTACAAAGCAGAGAAAACCACTGGTTACATGTAAAACAGGATATGAAAGTTTCAATTAGAAAACACCAAATGTTAAACTGGCACCTAAAAACCTGACAGGTGAATTGAAGTGCATACACTGCAATAGAAAATCAATTCCATGATGATGGCCAATGTAAACACATCTATCAACCCAACTTAACTGCAAATGTTCTGGCAAATCAGCAAGCGGGTCCGGCTACTTAACTCGGTGATAGAATTCTGCTGTGAAATAGCCCCTTTCCTGCTGCAAGACTCATCGACTTCGAGATGGACAAGCATAGTGGGCACAAGACGCCACGGTGGTTGACACGGTGTCTAAACATGGTTTAAATGCTGACATCCTCCTCTCTCTCAGATTGACAGCCAACTCTCTGTTTCCACCTAGACACCATCCGCATGGCTGACCAAAGAACATCTGAGGAAGACCTAGCTTATAGTGCTGTCACTGGAGGAAACAAGGAAGGAGGTGAGCAAGGGCAACTAGTAACTGACGCCAATGGGCAGAAAAGGTGAGAGGAAATACAAAAAAATTAAATTGGATAGAACACACAAAAAATATTGTAGGAAAGACAGACCAAAGCTACATTTCATTGGTGGAACACTTAGAAAATGCAACAGTTCTACTAAAGAAACAGCCTACACTACACTACACTTGTGTGTCCAGTTTTGGAGTATTAATGTGCATTGTGGGATCGATCCCCACCAAATGGAACTGACTGCAGAGAAGGTCAGATTTTATTTGCAAAATTTCTTTCACCAACTATCTCTTCCAAATATGAACATATTTTGTTGGCACCCACCTACTTAGGGAGACATGATCAACATAATAAATTACAAGAAATCAGATTGAAAATGGAAAGATTTAGATGTTTCTTTTTCCTGCACTATTAGAGAAATGTCATGAGAAGTAGTTCAATGAACCCTCTGCCTTCCATATAAATGTGAGTTGCAGAGTATTTAAGTAGATGTAGATTACAGCTACTACTTGTGGAATAAAATTAATTGATTTTTCCATTGGTGCTTGACACATGAGAACATCAAAAACGAACAACTTCCTGATGTTCCGCACCAGTGTCCACCAGGAAACGGGTTTGTGCAAACACATTGGCAATGTTCAGTCTGCAAGAGGTAGTGTCCGGACAGGACGGAGGCGGAGTAGTCGAGCGGTGCCTGTAAGAAATTCCATGAGGGGCTGGCACTGTTCATTCCCCAAGCTGAAAGCTTGACATAGCTGCGCATGGTGGCCTGCAGTTGCATACTTTGTTGCCGTGTGCCGGTCGCGGTGGCCGAGGGGACTGAGGCGCGCCAGTCATGGTCTGCACGGCCACTATATCCAGGGGTTTGAATCACCCCTCAAACATAGATATTTGTGCCGTCCTTAGTGTTAGCTAGTTCATAAGTAGTTTGTAAGTTTAGGGACTGATGACTCCATAGTTAAGTCCCATAAGCTATACAAACATTTGAACATTTGATTTTTGTTGCCGTGTGTTATGAGGAACCAGCACAGTGGGTAGGTGGAGTGGGGGACCTACCCATCACGCCGGTGCTGAGAGTAGTTGTGGCATGCATGATAGATGGCATACCAGGCTGTGAAGGTGTGGAGGTGGGGTTGGCTGAAGGTAGCAATGGCAACGTCCTGTTGCCGGCAGGTTGCTATTGAATGGTGCACCACTTGGAATGTCTCATCGACAGTGAAGCACTGATTGTCTAGCTGCTAAGGTAAAGAGGTTACTTTTGGCTCTTGTGTGTAATATCAACTCACAGAACGCCACAATCTAACCAGTTAGAATACTTGTTGAGAAGTAAGAGATTATCCTAATTCCACTTTCTCGGTCAGTGTGTGCTTAAGTGAATCTTTCAGACAGTTACCTTTGTATTTTGATTAAAATTAATTGCTGACCACCAATTATCAATTAAAGTAATAAAATCTGCAGACTGTGATATTCACACAAATTATATTCCTGCCCTAAAGTGATAAGTCCCTGTAGAGCATATGGTCTGAAAACATATAGAGCATATTTGATGGACAAAGAGATATCCGACATAAACCATACGGAGTTTATGAGTGGAAATTGGTTACTTTCAGACACAAATTTCTGTCCGTGTAGATCACGTGATCAAAAACGCTTCGTTATTGGCTGAAGTACTGGTGACGTCATAGAACACCTACAACGCGGCAACTAGAAGTCGGAGCTGTATTATTGTACGTGTTTCTTCCATTTCGCAGCTTTCAGTTCAGTTTTTTCGTGATCTAAACGCGTTTACAGTTTTTATGCCACAATGGAATATGGTTATGTGAAGGCTGACAGCGGAAACCTCCCTAAAGTTGATGCAATTATGGTGTCTTCATTCTTTCAAAACAATCCAAATTTTTACGTGCCAGAAATAAGAAACGTGAAAACTGCATTGTAAGTAACGCATACCTACATTTTAAAGCTAATTATTTCGAGAGATATTTTATGCCATTGGAGAAAAGTACCCTATTTTTTGATGTCAGCAGACTTAATCTGAAGTCACCATATTATGCAATAAAGGGTGAAATTTTATCTTCTATCCAAGCAGCCTTGAGTGATTATGTTGGCAACATCAACAACACGATAGAAAATCTTTGTCCAGATGTTCAGACCACATAGAATGACTAGATTAGTGTATCGTACAGACCATGAAGTAAATAAATAATGCTGTTCCTGCTCTATGATTCTTGTATATACCCTTGTCCGGTCAGTAAAAGTAACTGCCCTCGTAAATCTAAGGTTTCACGACAAAATATTTGCGCTGTCACGCGATTGGCTAATGGCGACGTCTCATGATCCTCGCTATTCAGCATGTTGCCAACATAGTCACAGGAAGCCGCCGGAATAGTTAGTAAAATTTAACCCAGACAAGCACGCAGTTAAGGGAGTAATTTTAGTTAACTACTTCAATACTGGTGCAAAGTGAAACATCAAAACTTGTAAAATACAGCCTTGTGTATAGTTATACAATATATCTATATTCTAGAACAGGGACAACGGGTTGCGTCGGTGGTGTTTTCATTCCGCTCATTGGTTGGCAACGCACATTTAGCGGAGACAAAAGACATGTCACTTTCACGTAAACATTGCAAGCGAGGCACGATGGAATAAATTTATATCACCGAAATTACAGCCCTTTTCTGGTTTGTTGTTTTTGTGAGTGAATGTTTGAGATTGTGTATAAACTTTCTGCCATGCAAATCAGTATTTTCCTTACATATTCAGGGTTTGGTTTGATATGAATGAGTCACTACTTTTGACACTACAAACTAATCCACTAATCCATTTACGTTTACTCGTTCACATACGAAGCCCCATGCTTTAATAAAAAAAAGCCAATCAGTTGAAACGTTAATTACTTGCAATGAAATTGGTGATAAAATTGCACTTACTGGAGATAAATAATTAATCAGTGCTATACTTTTATGGTGGGCTGCAACAACATTCATGTTGTTCTTTCACCAAATAGATTAGGAAACGGCTTTAATTACACATAAATCGTAAGCGTGTAACATTATTAAGTTTTACTTCGCAAGTGTAAACATCAGGTCATTAACCTACACATACTACTACTTTACACCTTTGCAGAAAAAGAGAATGATACTAAACAGTTTAGTTTACCAATGGAATAATATTGTTTACTTAGATCAAAATGATCCTCACAGAAATACACACATGAAGTAGCCGCTATTTCATTTGGATCTCTTCGCGCCAGTGTCAACCACTTTTTGCGTATCTTCTCATTTTTTGGTACTTACAAGAACAATTTTTCTGGAGTCTTGACAGATGTATTGGTACAGTGCGGAACTAAGCAATATTTGTAGGTCATTATGCAAACGTTAACGCCCAAACACGAGGCCTAGGCCCAAACAATATACAGGTATTTATTTATCTTACGAGAGCAGCAGCAGCGGCGTGTTGTATGACGTCTCAGGCTCAGACTCAAATGTAGCGTTTAGCGGGCTTTCAAATTATTTGAATTTCATTTTTTTAAGTACTGAAATCCACGAGGTAAAAAAGCATGTTCGGACCATAATATGACATAATTAACAATTTAAAACGATTTCCAGAAAACAGTCAAATACCCTATTGTTGACACTCGCAACACAAATCACTTTGAAACTATAGTGAGTGAGTCCATTATAACATTTTTAACACAAGTGAAAATATCACCTGCTTAGAGAGTGCTGCCAGACAGAACATGCATAACTTTGTTAAATGAAGACAAAAGGCTCTGTGTCATAAAAATAAATAAATAAACAGAGCTAGTTGTAGTTGTACCATTAAAAGTTGTCACCAGAATATTACCCCTTTATGTTCCAAATAAGGTTTTTTTAATAACAATCGTTGCTTATTGTGGGATCATCCTAAAGTTATGAAATATTAGATTCTTTGTTTTATTTTGTAGTTCTATACATCTTTTATAAAATCCAGGTGGTGTAACACCAGAAATGTGACACAAACTAATTTCATTTTTTATGAAAGTTAATTCATGTTGAATGTACAACAGACTGCAGATTCCAGACTAGACAAATTACAGACTTTAGACTTCAGACAGATTAATGCAGGTTACATAAAATTTTAAACATGTCTGCTTGAGAGACCATTTATTAATACAAATGTCAGTAAAACAGCACTTGGCTGCAGAGATAAAGTGTGCTTCAGCAACTGTTATGAGTGACCTCATCAGAATAGTTATCTGACTGAGGACTGTTTTACTTCCATATGCACAGTCTACATACTTCTGACTTACACTAACATTAGACTGACTAATTGAAATTTATTTAAAAAGCAATGAAGTTAAACTCTCATTCCAATCTATAATGTCTCACAAGTTAGAAACTGCCATTACATACTAATCTTTTTTGAGGAATCTGTTGCTAAAGACTGACTAAATTCATCACAACACACTTAGCTACTACATAATGCTTATTCTGAAAAGTATTTGTTGCCACATGCAGAATTTCAAGTAAATCAAAAGTAACATAGAAGATGCTATTTCATCAATGCAGTTTGGAAATACTACATGCTGAGCTGAGGGGTTAAAATTCGTTTACTACATAGGGCTAGTGTGACAAAATCAGTTCTGGTACCTGGTTACAATATGAAAAGGAATAAATAAATCACAAAAATATGGAAGAATCTGTAAAATATGTACTATAGTACTGTTGTATTTACTTTCTTTGGAATATTAGTTTGGTGAAAGCGCATTACTATAAATGATGGCAATCCCTTTACAACAAAGGTTTTCATCCTTTGGAAAGAAAAGCACATGGACCTTAGGTCCTTTTGGAGAATTTCCTTTACAATAAGGAAAACAACATTATTGTGAAATATCTCAATGAAATTAACTTAGTTACACACTACAACATGTACACACAAAAAACAGCATTACTATTAACACTCACAACCACACCTTATGGTTTTATGTGGGGTTGCAGCCCCAATAAGAATCATGTGTACTTTAGATAACTGGTTTACGAAGTAAAGCACAAACAATACACAACTAACATAGATAACAGGGAAGCCGAAAACCCAAAGATTCCACTACAAAGATATGTCACCTTTTTGGTTAGGTTGAATAGGTGGTCGAGCGGTCACCATCCCCCCTTCCCATCTTCGCAGTATGGATCACATCTTGAGGGAGGAGGGGGGGCGAGGCAGAACCAAGGCATCAGTTGATAGAGGCAATGAGAGCCGAGTCACTGAAAACTCGGCTGAGTCCATTGGCAGGTCGGGGCATTGACAGTGATAAGTCGTGGAAGCGCTGATGATGAAGTCGTTGAGATGCCAATGTTGTCAGGTGGTGCATGCCAGGCGTGTCTGCAGGTCAGCGGACCACACAGGTGCACCTCAGAAGTTGGAAGCAGGAAGGCTTGAATCGAGTGTGTCATTACAGTGTCAGGAAGCGGTATGTGACGGAGGAGCTGGGGTGTCAGAGGAAGAAGGACAGAAGATGAAAAGTGCACAGTTGTGGGTTATAATTGAGATATCTGTAGCAAGCTGAGGGGGATGGGAACGACGAACTCAAGGTATGGGTAAGGGGGTAGAGGAGAATGGGAGAAACCATAGAAGGGCAATGAGAGCCAAGGCAAAGAGGACAAGGGGGAAGGAGTAGTTACCGAAGGGCGAGAGATAGCGACAGGTGAGGAGGGGGTTGAGTGAGAAGAGTGAGATGGAGGAGGAGGAGAAGAGGATTGAATGAAGGCAGGTTTGATGCAATAGATGGAGACGGTAGCGGGAGAATTGTTGATGGAGATGATGAGGATGTTATCACCCCTCTTCAGGACCCGGTGAGGTCACGAGTATGGAAGCTGAAGATGGGGGTGGACAGTGCCACCGCGGAGGAATCCATGTAAACATGTCTTGAGGGCAAAAAGGACAGAAGGAGCAGGGGGGAGTGACTAGTCAGGGATGAGAGTGGAAGTTTGGAACAGTACAGGCAGATGCGATCTACAAAGGAAGGGAGGTCAGAGTAGGAGGAAGGAGGGGAAGGTTGAATAAGCTCTCTGGGTAGTGACAGAGTCTGTGCATAGACAAACTCGGACACTAATCCTTCCAGGACCATCTACATACATACTCTGCAATCCACCGTAAGGTGCATGGCAGAGGGTACACTGTACCATTACTAGGCATTTCCTTTCCTATTCCACACACAAATAGAATGAGGAAAAAAAGAATGCCTATATGCCTCCGCATGAGCCCTAATTTCTCTTTTGTGATCATTATGCGAAATGTAAGTAGGCAGTAGGAAGATCGTCTTCTACTCAGCTTCGAATTCTGGCCCTCTAAATTTCCTCAACAGAATTTCTCAAAAAGAACGTTGTCTTTCCTCTAGCAATCCCATTTGAGTTCCCAGAGCATTTCCGTGACACTCATGCATTGATCGAACCTACCAGTAATGAATCTAGCTGATTGCCTCTGAACTGGTTCTATGGCTTCCTTTAAACTGATCTGTTACGGGTCCCAGACACTTGAGCAATACTCAAGACATGGTCATACAAGTGATTTATATGCATTCTCCTTTACAGATGAAGTACATCTTCCCAAAATGGTCCCAAGAAACCAAAGTAGTCTGTCCGCCTTACTCACAACTGTCTTTACATGTTCGTTCCATTTCATATTGCCTAGATATTTGAAAGACGTGACTGCATTAAGAAGCTCACTACTAATGCTGTATTCAAGCATTATGGGATTGTTTTTCCTACTCATGCGCATCACCTTACATTTTTCTACATTGAGAGCTAGCTGCCATTCTTTGCACCAACTAGAAATTTTGTCTAAGTAATACTGTATGCTATTTCAGACAATTAAAGACAACACCCTCCCATACACCGCAGCATCATCAGCAAACAGCTACAAATTACATGTTACACTGTCCAACAGATCATTTATATAGATAGACCTTGGGGGTGACAAGCAGTTGTGTGTATATGTTTAATGCCAAGAAGGTTGCAAAAGTTTTGAAAGAGGGAGGATTTGAATTGGCGACCTGGTCAGTTGTTATGATGGAAGGACAGCCAAATCAAGAGATACAGGACTGCACGAATGCGCATGCAACTATGTCTGCTGTGATGTTCGGAATGGGTATGACTTTGACCCAGCATTTGATGCAGTCTTTGGAGGTTAGCAGTTAGTGGAAACCGTCAGCCGGGGGGAGGGGGACAACTAGACTGATGTGAACATGTTAGAAGCGACCGGATGGGATGGGAAAAGAACCGAGGGGAGGGGACATGCGAGTATGAACTTTAGCTTTCTGCCAGGGAACACAGACCCAAACCCAGGCCTCGAAATCACGCTTAATGTCTCACCTGATTTATCAGTCTGTGACCAACTTAGTGGAGGCTTTATCTCCTGGTGAGCCAGGTTGTATAGTTTGTTGAAGATTTCATGTTGTAGGCAGCAAGGAATGTAGGGATAGAGCATCCCAGAGGATTCGTCACAGCAAACCCCGCCCAATACTCCAGGGAAGGTGGTGCGAATAAGTTGGAAAGAAGAGGAAGAATCTTGAATCATCATCAGCTGCTTGCAAATTGGTGATCTGAGAGAGGTACAAGAGAGAAGAAACTGCATCAATGCACGAAAGGAAATAGGCCACAACTTTGTCCGTGCCTTTGATGTAGCAGACGTCAGTGGTGAATTGAGAAATCTATTCAAAATAGTGGAAATGTCATGGGGGAGGGTCCTCTGGAGGATTAGTGATAGCAGCAGGCAGAGGTTTATGGTCTGTGAGAATGTAGAAGGAAAGGCTGCTTATGGAAGAGTGCAAGTGTTTGATGGTCTCATTGACAGCCAGGAGTTCTCAATGGAAGGAGAGGTGCTAAGGAAATTATGTAATTCTTTGAAAGTTGTGGGAGGAGGCAAGTTCCCAATGTGATCAATCCAATCAAGAGGAGGGGGGTATACCATAGGCCAAAACTGTGACGCCAAGGAATAGCACTGACTTTTGATACAATTGGTGTTTCTTGTCATTCATTTTGATGTGAGCTGCAGCAAGGGTGTCACATTGGGGTCACCAGTAAGGGTTTTATGTGGGGTTCGAGCTCAAAGTACCACATGTACTTTGGATCACGTTATTACTAAACCAAACAAAGGATAATGCACGCCTGAGAGCTCAATAAGAACCACATGTACTTTAGATCACTTTATGACTAAACCAAACAAAGGATAATGTACACCTGAGAGACAGAACATGGCTGGCCGGCTCAAGGAATCTGAAACCCCAAAGATCCAGCTACAAAGATATCACATCTTCATCTACAGCCATACTCCACAAGACACCTGATGGTGTGTGGTGAAGAATACCTTGAGTACCACAATCAGTTCTCCCTCCTATTCCAGTCATGTATTGTTCGTGGAAAGAAAGATTGTTAGTATGCCTCTGTGTGGGCTCTAATCACTCTGATTTTATCTTCATAATCTCTTCACTAGTATACATAGGAAGGATCAATATACTGCTAGACTCCTTGGGAAAGGTATGTTCTCGAAACTTCGACAAAAGCCCGTATCGAGCAACAGAGCGTTTCTCCTACACAGTCTTCCACTGGAGTTTATCGATCATCTCCATAACGCTTTCATGATTACCAAATGATCCTGTAACAAAGCGTGCTGCTCTCTGTTGGGTCTTTTCTACTTCCTCTATCAACCCCACCTGGTACGGATCCCACACCGGTGAGCAGTATTCAAGCTGTGTGCGGACAAGTGTACTGTAACCTACTTCCCTTGTTTTCAGACTGCATTTCCTTAGCATTCCTCCAATGAATCTAGGTCTGGCATCTGCTTTACAACTATTAATTTTATATGGTCGTTCCATTTTAAATCACTCCTAATACTACTCCCAGATAATTTATGTAATTAACTGCTTCCAGTTGCTGACCTGCTATAGTGTAGCTAAATGATACAGGATCTTTCTGTCTATGTATTTGCAGCACTTTACACTTGTCTACATTGAGATTCAATTGCAATTCCCTGCACCATGCGTCAATTTGATGCAGAGTCTCCTGCATTTCAATACAATTTTCCATTGTTACAACCTCTCTATATAGTACAGCATCATCTGCAAAAAGCCTTAGTGAACTTCCGATGTTATCCTTAAGATCATTTATATATATTGTGAACAGCAACGGACCCATGACACTCCCCTGTGGCTCATGTGACATCACTCTTTCTTTGGAAGACTTCTCGTCATTGAGAATGACATGCTGCAGTCAGTTATGTAGGGACTCCTCAGTCCAATCACACAATTGATCTGATAGACCGTATGCTCTTACTTTGTTCATTAAACATCTGTAGTGAACTGTATCAAACACCTCACAGAAGTCGAGAAACACAGCATCTACCTGAGAACCCGTGTCCATGGCCGTCTCATGGACGAATAGTGTGAGCTGGGTTTCACATGATCACCTTTTTTGAAACCCATGCTGATTCCTACAGATCAGATTTCTAGTCTCCAGAAATGTCATTATACTAAAAAATAACACATGTTCCGAAATTCTACAACTGACCGACGTTAGAGATATAGGCTTATAGTTCTGCACATCTGTTCGACGTCCCCTCTTAAAAATGGGGATGATCTGCACCATATTCCAATCTTTCAGAATGCTCTGCTCTTCTAGAGACCTACGGTACACCATGCAAGAAGGGGGGGGGGCGTACACATATTTGGTTTGGTTGATTTGGCAGTCGATCAGTCAATACAAAATATTAATAATGGAAAGAAATGATTTAATGGAATCTGAATTATACTGAGCTTATTTTGTAGACCAGTCTGTTTGCTCAACTCTAATATACCCATTTGGAAATGGAGTTTTGTTGTAAAAATGGCTTGTAGTATATGGTATATCATTAAAATTTCAGTTACATTGTTGAGTTGGTTTGAAATACACACATAAAAAAGTGTTGTATCACCAAAGTTCTTGCAGTTCATGATCCTTTACATAAAAATGGAATAGAAATGTACTAAAACAACATTTCAGCTCTCTTTATTGCTCATAAAAACAAAATGATAAGTTGTGTGACAATAACCCAGACATTCTCAAATTGTGTTCCAGATAGCAACATACACCAGTACCTCTAATACATGGAAGCATGTCCTCTTGCAATGATGCAAGCTTGTATTGATCACGGCAAACAGTCCACAATATTATCAAGGCACTGTTGGTCTGGACTTTCTCACTCCTGAATGGTGCTCCACTGGAGATCTGTGAGATTGTTTGGTGGGTCATCTCATTCAAAAACAACCCTTTTCATTATATCCCACTTGTGTTCAGTGTGGTTCATGCCTGAGAGGATGTTGGCCATACTATACTTGTGATGCCGTAATTATGAAGGAATGCATTCACAAGATGTGCACAATGAACGCAATGTCCATTAACACAAATCCCTCACCAAAATGCTGCCAATATGGTTACACTATACATTGGAGAATGTATCTGTTTGACTGCGTTTTTTGTCCATCAGTGGCATATGGTGGCCCCATATAATTCCAACCAAAAACATCAGGGAACCACCGCCTTGCTGCACAGACTGGATGTTGTGTCTATGACATTCAGGCTGACCAGACTTCCTCAAAAATGTCTCTGTGAATTTTCCGTTTGAAGACAGTTTGCACTTGTACACAACGTCTTGTGGCTGCATGAAAATCATTATTCAGCATGGTAACGTTCCCCTCAGGTTTCCTCTGCGCTGAAATCCGTAAATAGCCGCCATCAGCTACTGTGGTAGCCTTTGGGCGGCTAGAGTGAGGCAAGTCGTAGACAGTTCCTGTACCTCCGTGTTCGAACAACATCATTTCAGTTCACTCTGAGATGACTAAAATTTCCACCTGACACAAAGTAACAATGTGGATATGGTCAAACTTTGCAATGCACCTTCCAGGCATGGCACAACTACAGTCAAAAGAAACAGTGTACTAGATTCCTGGTGCCTTACCCACTCTATTGTACTGACACTACTTATATATGCTTATTCACGGTACATCTTTGTGCAGATTTAGTGACATCCATGGACAATCTAAGGAACTGTGTTATGGATGCTACACACACATTCACATTGCAACAAGATGTACTATTCTGCATGGTGTTCACATTATTTTGTCCACCTCTTATATGTTTGAAAAGGCTGAGTACAGAATCGTGATATGGAGGTCTTGTGATGCTACGTCAAATAGCAGCTGAAAAACAAGTTGAAACGTTTTTGGATTATCTCGAACTATTGTTCATACAGGTTTGAATAATGAACTGGAGCATGCAACCAGCAAGTTTTGCAAATTAATTAAATTCTTTTGCATATAATGCCATTTCACCTGAAATTAACGCTCAGCTCATGACACCATTTTTATATTCACCATCCAGAATTTATGTACAAAAAACTGTTTTACTGGGAGGTTTTTTGAAGCAAGTCTCCTACATACTATAAACCTGTACAAATCTGTTCAAACTTTGTATGAAAGGATAAAGTCTGACCAAAATTTTACTATCAACTAATCACTATGCATTGACAAGATATCCAGCTAAATTTTGGCACTTTATAACAGAACCATATGTGAGCAAGTACAGTGAAGCACCACCAAATCAGCATTCAATGGGTAACACCATTTGCAATGACTTTCATTATATGTTAGAAATGTTCTGTGATCATTAATCGTTGTATACATGAGGACAATTAATATTGTTATCTATTGAACAGTCAGATTGAAACTGAAATCAGCTAAAGCATCTATAATATGAATAGTTGTGAATACCATTACGAATATTTGTGGTTTGCATACTTATATATAGTAGAACATTTATGAATTAAATCATATTAAAAAAATGCATAACTACATGTTTAAGAAACAGCTTCTAGAAGTTTCTTACAAGCAAGTAGTAGTAGTAGTTCAATGTATTCTGTGGAGGATGTGCAAATCAATGCATTTGGTGAAAGAGATCAGTGTAGTGTTCGGTACAAGTTTGATCCTTCAAAGTTGTTATCATTAGAAAATAAACAATGTGCTCTTAAACTGCCATAACGCATTTTTCTTCTCATGAAGGGTGTGAAGTATAACACAGTGCTCTCTGCTGCAAATGTTAAAAAATTCCCTATCATGAACAACTAAGTACAGCACGCAAAGAACTGCAGAACATTATTACATGAAAAAAAAAAAAAAAAAAAAAAAAAAAAAAAAAAAAAAAAAAAAAAAACCCCTCGCTGGCTGTCCAAACAAGGATAGCCATAAAAACTGACAGTACTTTGTCAATTAATTGTCATTTCATTGTTCATACATTAATAACATTTAAGTATTTTCAGTAACATGATTGTAAAGAAGGTGCTTATTTTACCTTTTAATTCACAACTGCTGTTGACTATAACAGCTAATGAACTATGGGAAACAACTTATCTTGTGGTTACAAAAAACACACAAATAAAAATTTCATTAATCTGTGGATAGGTAGCACAGATAGTCACTCAGCTACAGACAGGAATACAGAAAAGACAATCACATTCACAAAACTTAAATTTTTGGCCACAGCCTTCAAAAGAAAAAAGACCATACATACCTTAATTAACACACCCATTAGATGCAACTCATGCACACATGACCACAAACTCTGGGTGCTGCAATGAATTAATTAATCAATTAGTACATTTCCTTCTATATACAGAGATTAATGCAACAAATAACACATAAAAAGTCAAAGAACCTTGTAAAAGTCAGAAGGACTCAATCAGTTTCTATATCATTTTATAGGATCATAGATGAAGACTTCCCTTAGGTAAGGGAGTAGCTTCTATCAACAAAACTATTTTCTAAGGGTCAGTTTCTGTAGGCATTAGAATTTACTGATGAAGCACCCTCAACGAGAGCTGATGTCGAGGAGTGAATGAAACATTACATTATATGTATGAGAACACCTATAATGCCTTATTTGGTTGGTCCCTACTGTACATTGTTATTTTGATAATAAATTACCCTCATGAACTGCAGACATTGCCAAGGTGGGTCGCTTGTGTGCTGCACTGATATACTCGGACCATAGGTGCAACCACAATGGAAGGGTACATGTGAAGTGGTTAAACAAACATGTGATTTCTGAAGAAGGTCAGCAGTATTTTCAGTAGTTGCAGGGGCAGGGGCAACAGTCTGGATGATTGACTGAGCTGGTCTTGTAGCATCAGCTACCATGCAGCTACCGAAAATGACTGAAAGCAAAGGTAACCATACAGTCATTACTTTTCCTGACGACATGCAGCTGTACTATGTGAACTAAAACAGACTACATTCAGACTTCCGGGCGGGGAATACTCAGGAGGACATCGTCATCAAGAAAAGACATTCTACATCTACATCTGCCTGGCAGAGGGTTCATCGAACCTCCATTATACTATTTATATTCCATTCTCGAATAGCGCGCGGGAAGAAAGAACACCTGAATTTCTCCGTTCAAGCTCTGATTTCTCGTATTTTATTCTGATGATCATTTCTACCTATGTAAGTGGGATTCAACAATAAATTTTCGCACTCGGAGGAGAATGTTGGCGATTGGAGTTTCGTAAGTAGCTCACGCCGCAGCAATAAGCGCCGTTGTTGTAATGGTTCCCATCCCAGATACTGTATCATTTCCGTAACGCTGTCTCTCCTGTATCGTGACAATACAAAACGAGCTGCCCTTCTTTGGACTCTTTAGGTGTCCTCCGTCAAACCCACCTGATTAGGATCCAACACTGGCCAGCAATACTCCAAAAATGGACGGACAAGCGTAGTGTATGCAAGTTTCTTTTGTAGTTCTGTTGCACATTTTAAGGGTTCTACCAATAAAACGCAGTCTCTGGTTCACCTTTCCCACTACATTATCTACGTGTTCTTTCCAATTTAAGTCTGAAGTAATAGCAATTCCTAGGTATTTTGTGGAGTTTATGGCCTTCACTTTTGATTGATTTATCTTGTAAACAAAGTTTAACGGATTTCTTTTCGTACCCATGTGGATGACTTCACACTTCTCATTGTTTAGAGTCAATTGCCAGTTTTTACACCATACTGATGTTTTATTCAGATCGTTCTGCAGTTGGTTTTAATCTTCAGATGACTTTACTAGACGGTAAATTAAGCATTTCCTTACACATGTCCACATAACATATCAGGGCCGGATCTAGGACATTTGCCAAGGGGGGCAAGCTTAAATTTTCCGCCCCTTCTTACACCCCCCCCCCTGTATGGATCGACTTTTTGACGCTAATTGGGTTACATATTTCTAAATAAATATCACAATCTCACTACATGAACTTATTTTATTGACTGAATTAAGATAAAAGGAAAACAGAACAATTTTAATACATACAAACATATTACAAGATTACTCATCTTACAAAAATCAACTAAAAATTTCGCTTTCGAGCTTTTTTTTACTGCAAAACTGATTTTGATATCATCATAGTTTAGAGAAGCAGCTCGATTGTGCTCTATGGATATTATACTCAGATTTGTTAAGCAGTCGTGCTCCTCAAGTGTATTCTTTCTCCAGACGAAACAGAAACTAGAATGGTAAGATGTATTTTAACGCTGTAGTAAGGTTGGCATACCAGTCTACCAATTTATTTTTATAAATTAAACTTAATGTTGATGATTCAGGGGAATTTTGTAAGGCTCTGTCTACCGCCAGCGCATGTTGTCTGAAACTTTAAACTTCAAGTTCTTCCTCGCTAAGATCTGCCAGTTCCGCTGCTGTGGCCTTCAAGTCCTCCACTTCCATTTCTCGAATTTGCACACCACACAGAAAACTAATTTTTGCACCAATTTTCTCAAGTGCGATAAACCTGGTACTAAGCTCTGTCAATTATTCCTTATTTTTTCTGTGAATGTTGGATACTTCATCCTCACAAAGCTCATCGGCCATTTTTTTCTTTCTTCGAATCCTTTTTTCGGAGAATACCGTTGATACCTCATTATCTTCTGCTACCACTTTGGCCTCAGAAATAGCTTCAGAGGTACAAGAATCCCGGGAAGTTTTGGAAAAGCCCAAACGTCCTTGAATGTTTCAAACAGCTTTATCAATCGTAAAGTATTAACTTCGCAGAAACTGATTAACATGAGCAATTAATTTTAATATTGCATGACAGAAACAAGTTAAAGTGATGAATTTGGTGTTTTCCTTATATTTTTTAAAATAGATCTTGTCTCTGATTTTGCTTCTGGTGTTGACAATTTATAAGTTTCACTTTCTTCCTGGGCCTTCAAAACTTTATGAAGATGCTTGTAAACAACGTCAACCGCATCTACTCTTGCAGATCACCTAGTCTTGCTGAATGTCTGCTGAATTTGCTCCTACTAAATTTAAAGAGTGAGCAGCACATGGTACGAAATAGGCCAGATTCTTTTTCTGAAGTATTCTTTACTGGACCCCTTCGTACTTTCCAGCCCTGTTTGCCCCATTGTTGAGACTGCCCCCTGCGGTACTTGATGTTCAACCCATCTTGTTCCAATTTTTGCAACATCTCTTGACTAAGGCCTTCTCCTGTTTTGTCTGTAACTGTAAAAAAGTCAGTAAAACTATCCACAACCTCTGAGTCATTCGACTTGACATAACGAATTACTTGTGTCATCTGCGCATTGTGCCTGATATCTGGAGTTCAGTCAAACATCAGTGAAAAGTATTTAGCAGCTAAAATATATTTAATTATATCTTGTTTTATTTTGTCAGTTATCAAGTCACGGAACGCATCTTGTATATTTTTGTAAAAATAGCTAATCTGGCCTTTCTTGTAGCGTTCAATACTCAGACGAAGGGGGGCACTATAGTATGATATGAGATCAATCGTATTTAGAAATTTGCCGCTATGTGGATCACCAAAATCACCATCTTCTTTTGTTCCTCTAAAGGACTTCCTTGTTTAGCTAGTAAAAGGACAGCATCAATAATACAGTTAGATTCCTCCTATTTTATCTGGTCTTGCTGCCCAGTGTGCGATACTTATCAGGTGGGTTTGTCGGAGGACATCGAAAGAGTCGAAAGAAGGGCAGCTTGTTTTGTATTGTCGTGATACAGCGGAGACAGCGTCACGGAAATGATACAGGATCTGCGATGGGAATCATTAGAACAAAGGCGTTTATCGCTGCGACGTGGGCTACTTACGAAACTACAATCGTCAACATTCTCCTCCGAATGCGAAAATATATTGTTGCCTCCCACTTACATAACTAGAAATGATAATCTGAATAAATCCGAGAAATCAGAGCTCGAACAGAGAGATTCAGATGTTCTTTCTTCCAGCGCGCTATTCGAGAATGGAATGGGAAATAAATAGTATAAAAGTGATCCGATGTACCCTCTCAGTTAAATGTGATTTACAGAGTATCCTGTGTAGATGTCTATCAATTCCACCGCTACCGAGAGAGGACTCTAGATCCTTAATGCTTTTGACTTTCAATAAGAAGTGTGCGCACCTGAAATACTTTTTTTCTTTATAAGGACTGGAACGTTATTAAAATTCACCTGTTCTACAAATATTACCTTGATATGCAATATGAATATTCATTTATCTGAAAAAGGATACGTATGCAAATTAATAAACATTGTGCATTTACTTATACAATAACGTAAACATCTCCCTCATTCTGGCTAATATCTAGTAGATTTTTAAAGTTTGATTAGCTGAAGTACCTGTGTCAGGGCAACACTGAAGTCAGCAACCAGGAATTTTAGTTTTGTTAAATGATTTCGGTATTTCTTGCCGTCATTTTACTTTTAATAAGTTTGTATCAGTTAATTTTATTAAATTATACCACAAAGATACATTCTGTAAAAAAAAGAGAGAGAGATAGAGTCGGTCAAGATTTGCCGCCCTCTAAATTGTGCCGCCCGGGACAAATGCCCCCTTTGCCCCCCTCTAGATCCGGCCCTGTTAAACATATTTTCTTTTTTTTGTGTGTGAGGAATGTTTCCTGGAAGTTCGACCGTACCTTTTTGTAACACCCTATATATATAACGAGGGAGCGTCACAAGTGGCCAGCAAATAATTTTTTCGCAACTGCAGTGTTTCACGCGACGCCCAAAATCCGCCGAGACCGAAGGCTTGCGGTCGCGGAATAACACCGCTCAGATAACTCGCAATTACTTATGAAAGCCGGCCGCGGTGGCCGAGGGGACTGAGGCGCGACAGTCACGGTCTGCACGGCCACTACGGTCGGGAGTTCGAATCCCCCCTCGGGCATGGATATTTGTGCTGTCCTTAGTGTTATCTAGTTCATAAGTAGTTTGTAAGTTTAGAGACTGATGACCCCGTAGTTAAGTCCCATAAGCTACACAAACATTTGAAACATTTGAACTTGTGAAAGGAGGCAGATATCAGTGCGACCACCATTTCAAAAACTTTTCTGTTCTTTTAGCTTCATTTCACTCGCTGTGATGTATGGTCTAAAATGCACAAAACAGGAAGCTGCCTGCTATCCAACATTTTCAATACACGAATTGTTTATCTAGCGCACGCACTGGAAATGAATTATGAAAAGGTGAATGATTTATTAGAAACCTGAGATGTCTTACTACCTCGTGTCCAACAATCAGATTTTTTAACCGCAAACTTTCATAAAAATCGAGTGGGAAGCATTAAGAAACTAAAAACTGGCGCCAAATGAAAATTAGATTTTTTCCACAGGCAAACCAAAGATTGTAAGGGGAAAAAAGTTGCTAAAACGATGTGGGGTGATATTATATGTCGTCAAAATTTTTTACAACGTGAAAATCGGAAAAGTTTATTTTCCCCCTTTTTTCGGCTCAGCCCGTCCCGGCGCGCAGTGTGAATAACCTTGAACGCACCCTAGCAGTGGTGCAGAAAGTGAACTCCGCTACACATCTCATACAAATTTTTCATTGTGTTCTGAGCTATTGAATGTTTTAAGGCTATAATCGCAGCACGACGACTGCTCTTATAAAACTTACAGACGATCTCAAGCATGCTATGGATAACCAAGAGGCGACAATTATGTGTTTTTTAGATTTTAGCAAAGCTTTCGACAATGTCGATTTTGACATTTTACTCGCTAAACTATCTAATCTAAATTTCTCTACAAGTGCTATTGAGTGGTTCCACTCATACCTCACCACCCGTAAACAGTGTGTGATAACAGCAAAAAATAGGTCAAAATGGAGGGATGTTGTATCAGGGGTTCCACAAGGATATGTACTGGGGCCGTTACTTTTCTCACTATATGTTAATGATGTGTCCACTGTTCTGTCCCACTGTAAATATCATCTATATGCTGATGACTTACAATTATCTCAGTGAAAATCCTAAAAACCTAAGCACAGCCAGCCAGCATGTAAACGCAGACTTACTTTCACTATCAAGATGGGCACATAGCATGGGATTGAAACTGAATCCATCAAAAACACAGGCAATCTTTGTGGCCCATAAAAGACGCATCACTCCACAGTTCAGAGAAACTCTTCCACCTTTATACTGAACGACACACAAATACGCTTTTCTCATTCAGCAAAGAACTTAGGAGTAATATTTGATCAGCACTTAGACTGGACAGAGCACACAACGAGAGTCTGTAAGAAGGTATATGCATCACTTCATTCACTGCAGAAATATAAAAAAGCATTTCCTTTACAGCTGAAAAAGAAGCTCGTTGAGACATTAATACTTCCCAATCTAGATTATGGTGATGCTATTATGCAAGGACTATCACACGAAAACTCACGTAGGCTGGAGCTGGCGATGAATTCTTGTAACTTACGTTTCTGCGACCATGTCAGTCCCGCATACCAGCAGTTATCTTGGCTACGTGCAGATAAGCGTCGAAGCTATCGTACACTATGTTTGCTGCATCGCTTTCTCTATCATTGCAAACCTTCATACTTATCCTCAACGATTATATTACTATCTGAACAGCACAGCAGAAACACACGCTCTTACCAAAATAAAACTCTGTCTCTACCTTCACATAACACTGCAATCTTCTCTAAATCATTTTCTGTATCGGGAACACGTCTGTGGAACAATCTTCCTCAAAAGTTGAGAGAGATAAAATCAATTCAAAACTTTAAAAGACAACTAATGGTTCACCTTCTGTCACAATAGCCATCTTTTTCTCCACTTACCAGTCTGTAGCCCATAAATGTTTCCCTTTCCTTTCGCCAGCAGAAATCTCCATTCATATATGTCTCCACTTCCTCATATCCATTAGCACTGTCATTTTTCAATCTTCTCCTTCTTCACTAACCATTTTACCTCTTCTGTTTATATTAAACTTAACTCAAATGTGAATATCTCTTGTTATTATTAGTATTACTTTGATTTTGGTGTTATTATTATCATTATTATTATTAGTGTTATCATATATTATCATTATCATATATTATCATTATTATTTAATATTATTAATGCAGTGTTTTTTGTAATGAAATCCTTTGTTTATGTTGTTCCTGATCAGATGTAAGAGAGGGCCCTATGGCCCTTATCTGGTCAGGTTAAATAACCAAATAAATAAATAAAAAAAATATAACTCGTCGGGAAGCTAGCAAACATTTTCTACCTCGAATTTCAAATCAAACCTTTTTTCGCACGTTGCACAACCAAATGTTGCGACTGCAACCAAGAGCCTGGGAGAGACTGCGACCAGCCTGTATCCGAGTAGTCGCGGCGACTCGCGACCAAATGTTCAAATCTTTATACAGCTTATGGGACTTAACTGCGGGGCCATCAGTCCCTAAGCTTACAAACTACTTACGAACTAGCTAATACTAAAGACAGCACAAATATCCATGCCTGAGGGGGGATTCGAAACCCCGACGGGGAACAGCGTCGCGCATCGCAGCATAGTACCTCTATGCTCTGCCGCTGCTCAAGTATCCCCATGTGAACGGCCCCATTTAACGACACATGCGGCGTCTCATGGTCGCACAGCATCTCACTCGCTCGGAGACTAGTATCCCCGTGTGAATAGGGCCTTAGGCGTTCGAGTTTCGGTCGCCAACGTTTCGTGCCAGTGAGGCAATCCAGTTGCGGTGCGGAACGAGTTGCAACCGTTTGTGGCAGGATATTCTGCAGATATCTGTCGTTTACAGGGATTGGATCATGAAATCCATCAACTGTGGGTCACATACTACACTCGTCCCTATAAGTGACGTGAGCACATTAACATCCCCTAGTTTAGAGGGAAGTCGGTATATGTAGCAAACTGCATGCATTATATTTAAATCGACGAAATTGACATGGATACAGTTCACTCCCATGAACCGCAGACATTGCCGAGGTGGGGTGGCTTGCATGCCTCAACGATACAGATAGCCGTACCGTAGGTGCAACCACAGCGGAGGGGTATCTGTGGAGAGGCCAGACAAACTTGTGGCTCCTGAAGAGGGGCAGAAGCCTTTTCAATAGTTACAGATGCAACAGTCTGGATGATTGACTGAGCTGGCCTTGTTACATAAGCTAATGTGGCTTTGACACACAATTACTGCGAACGGCTGAAAGCAAGGGGAGACCACATCTGTTACTTTTCCCGAGGACATGCTGCTCTATTGTATGAACGTATGATGATGGCGTCCTCTCGGGTAAAATATTCCGGAGGTAAAATAGTCCCCCATTCGGATCTCCGGGCGGGGACTACTCAGGAGGATGTGATCATCAGAAAAGACAACACTGGTATTCTACGGATTGCAGCGTGGAATGTTAGATCCCTTAATCGAGTAGGGAACAGTGGCGTAGCTATCATAGGGCTAGGCGGGGCAGTGCCCCGGGGCCCCCCGAGATCAAGGGGCCCCTCGGCCTCCGTGAGCAAAGTTCGGAAAAAAGTTACAATAGAGCGTCGTTATTTTGTATTTTCTTTTATTTTTATTTATTTATTTTTTGCCTTCCCACCCTACCATCCATCAATTCCCCCTCCCGTCAAACTAAGCTTCCCACAGTAGCCGCACTGGGCCACAGGGTGACGGAACAGTGCTTCTAGTGGGGCTTGCTGACAGGCCAAGCCGACAGTCGCTGAGTACAGCAGTCGGCACACTCCAGTCGGCAGAAGTACAGTAGCGGCAGCATCAGAGCTGCTCACAGCAACAGCTACGCCTTCCAAGTGTTGCGGCGTGCCGCTCGGCGCAATGTGAAGGATCGCGCGACTCCAAATACTGCATAAGTACATTTACTGTACAGTACTTCTTATTGGCAAGTAGAAATATGTAGTTCGATTATACGAATAATCGGTTTTCCGAACATCCATGTCCCCCAATTACACTTCGGATAATCGACGTTCTACTGTATGTAATATTTTTGCTGAATTAAGGATTTTCGACTTTTAACTTTTTGAACACTGCCAACAAACTTCAAAGGCACGAACTGAAATCCAAAAGTTATTCCCATCTCAGAATATAAAAAGGTATTGCTTGTCCGCTAAGACGAGCACCCTGCCACCTGCTGAATTACTTGCAGTGTGTGACAATACTGTTCATGGTTTGATTCGCGGCAGGGGGCCATATTTTCGTGGTTGAGTAAAACTTCATTGTTCATTTTTACTAGCTTCTGCCTACGACTTCATTCACCTAGTATGGAGCAACTTCGAAAACTATTCCATGGTAGTTTTATCTGTATGTCCTACCCAGGTCCAATTCTATCCCTCTCCAAAATTCCATCCAAATCCACTCAGTAGTTTCTGCTTGAAAGCATAATTAACTTTCACAGTTATGATTATATTAGAGAGTACGATTAAATATTATCTGCTGCGTGACACACAATAATTTACTTAAGAGTAGGTTTGCCTTCTTACGTCTTCCAATAAGCGGTAAGGACCTGATGAAGTAGTATTGCATCTGTATAGTTCATAGGCGCCGATTACGGGTATGCTCGGTCGCTCAAGCATACCCCAAAATTTGAGTGGGTATATTTGGCATACCCCACTGTAAATTTTGGTACTATTTTTTTCTTTACGTTATATTTCTTGATTGTAATTAAATTCGACTCTCTCATTCCATTGATGGACGGCTGGCTTTTGTAATACACCGTATGACGAACACACAACACCGTGATTCCAATACTTAACAACAACTGTTTATTTCAGAGAATAATAATACATAACATAAATCATGGAACATCAATATATATAAAAAGATTTACAAATATATCAAAAGTTAACCCGCAACATCCTCCCCACCCTGGTCAATTTCAAGAGGAATGACCAGCTGAATGGGCCGTGAGATTATGGTTCCATCTGAAGTTCGTAACGTGACAGTTCGTATCTTCCCATCTCTTCCCTCATGAAGATCTTCTATCCGCGCCTTCTTCCACATGTGACGTGGACGAACATCTTCCTTTAGAAGTACATCATCATCCAAATGTAGTCTCCCAGAACCTGTCCTAGGTTGATGAGTTTCATGGAAGTTTTTGAGCAGGATCATGTATTCTTTCTTCCACCTGTTCCAGAAATGCTCTACCATGTGTTGCTGCCGTTGGAACTCCTTGGACAAATCCTTCCTGACTGTCGGTTCTGGACCTGTGGGCAACGTTGTCAGTCGCTCACCTGCAAGAAAATGTGCAGGTGTCAGTGGCTCAGTTTCTTCTCCTCCTTGTGTAATTGGTCTTGAATTTAGTGCTGCTTCTATGGTGACCAGGATTGTGCTGAGACTTTCTTCATCTATCTGTGACTGTCCTAAAACCTTTCTCAGGCAACGTTTGACTGAACCCACCATTCGTTCCCAAAATCCTCCCCACCAAGGCGCGTGTGGGGTAATGAATCTCCATGTTATAGATTGCTGAGCAAGGTACTTGTATGTTTTGCTGGCCACGAGAGCCTGCCAGAGCTCTTTTAGTTCTGTGTGGGTGGAATGGAAGGTAGTAGCATTATCAGTGTAAATTGTACTAGGCACGCCTCTTCTTCCCACAAATCTTTGTAGAGCTTGAAGAAATGTATCAGTTGACATATCTAAGCATAATTCCAAATGTAAGGCACGTGTTGTTGCACAAGTGAATAGAGCAATATATGCTTTCTTTGTTATATGTCATTGTTTGACGTATAATGGACCAGCAAAATCAATGCCTGTGACTTCAGATGGTTTCAATGCTGAGACCCGTTCAGTGGGTAACGGAGCCTCTATTTCTTGAACAGAACGAGCTTTCACCATCTTGCAAGGTAGGCAACAGTGTAGAATACGTTTTATTGTCTGACGAGCTCTAAGAATCCAGAATTCTGTCCTCAGCTCAGATAACACTATGTTTACCCCAAGGTGATGCAGACGAATGTGTGTCTGCCGGATTAGTAAATGAGTGAAATGATGCTGTCCATCAAGAAGTATTGGGTGAATTTGTTCTCTTGTTAATTTTGCAAACTGTAGACGTCCACCAATACGAATAAGGCCACCATCCAGGAATGGATTAAAACGAGCTATTTTAGAATTTTGTGGTAGAGGCAAGTTGTTATGCAGAACATGCAGTTCAACTGCAAAATGTTGTTGTTGGACAATACGAATCCAATAAGTACGTGCTTCTTGCAATTCTGTTGCTGTTAATTCTCCCAATGTCTTATTTTGTTTCATTAACCGTCGTTTAAAACGAAGAATCCATCCTGTAACTCGTAACAGTTTGTAATAGTTACTATACCGTGTAGCTGTTAAAATCGGGGGTCTTGTTTTTACCATGAAGACTTGGTTTGTTTGTTTCTTTCTTTCTGGCAAGGAATAATCTAAGTTCTTCTGCCTAAGTTCTGGCCAATGCATTCTGTTCTTTGTTAACCAAGCAGGCCCGTGGAACCATGTAATGGAATTTTGCAGTTTGTCTGCTGTGGTACCTCTGGAGAGTAGATCATCTGGGTTTTGATCACCGGGGCAATGTCTCCACTGTGATGGATTTGTTAATTTTTGTATTTCGGTAACACGGTTTGAAACAAATGTCTTCCATCGATTAGGGTCATGTTGTATCCATCCTAAGGCTGTGGTTGAGTCAGTCCACAGTGTTGCGTTATTTGCGTCATAGTGTGTGGTCTTACAGAAATAGTGAAGTAACCTCGACCCAAGAAGTGTTGCCAGAAGTTCCAGTCGCGGAAGAGTTATTTTCTTGATTGGGGCTAATCTGTTTTTACTGCAAACTAAATTGACTGATGTCATGTTGTAAGTGCTGCATCGTAGATAAAGCACTGCTCCATAGGCCTTTTCTGATGCATCTGAAAAGACATGTATTTCTGTTTTTGTCTCTTCAGAAACACCAACCCATCGAGGGACTTTCATGTCCAAACATGATGGTAAGGTTGATACCCACATTTGCCAACGTTTACCAAGATCAGGAGGTAAGAGCTCATCCCATTCAATCCCTCTTGATCAAATTTCCTGGAAAATTATTTTTGCAGTGAGAGAGACAGGTGACAACAGACCCAGTGGGTCATAGAATCTTGCAGTGCTTCTAAGAACTTCTCGCTTAGTGGCAGGACGATCTCTAATATAGTTTATGACATTAATGTGAATAATACTGAACATATCAGTCGATGTATCTCAGTGAATTCCTAGAACCTCTGTATCTGTAACGTTTATGATACCTTCTGATTGCCAAATTTCAATCAGTTGTTTTGAGTTTGTGGCTCATTTTGCCATTGGTAGGCTAATGATACCCATAAGTGAAGGAAGTTCATAATATAAGGAAGTCACAGCACTGTCATCTTCAGAACCTGCTACAAAGTCATCCATATACATGTTATTTTCAACAAGAAAAGCAGCTTGAGGAAAATTCCTTTTGTACATTGTAGCAAGTTCTTTAAATGTGGCTGCAAGTAGAAAGGGGCTACAAGCTAGTCCAAAAGGTAGTCGGGTGAAGCGGCATGTAATCTTTTCATTTGTTGTAATGTAGTTTCCTTGTTGATCCATGATTACTTTATACCAAAAAAACCTTGTTAAGTCTCGGTCTTTTCTATGTAGAACTAACTGTAGAAAAGCTTGTTTAATATCAGCAATTAAAGCAACTGGATATAAGCGGAATCTTAATAATATAGAAAGAATATCTGGAAGTAAATTAGGGCCAATTTCCAAAGAGTCATTCAGTGGATGTACAGCATTTTCGTGGGAAGAACCATCAAATACAATCCTCCATTTGATAACACCTAACCTTTCTTTCTTTACTGCATGATGTGGCAAATAAAATACGTCATTTGATGTTTGTTCAGGAGGGGCAACCTCTACATGTCCCTTTCTTATGTGGTCTATCATTTGCATTTCATAAATGTGTTTTAAGTTAGTGTCCTTTGTAATCTTTTTCTCCAGTGAAATAAATCTATTCTCTGCTAGTGAGAGATTATCAGGCACAATAATGTTGGGTTTTCTAGGTAAAGAAACCACTCTGCTATTGTCTTCAATGCAATAATATTTTGAGAAATCGTGCAATAAAGCTAGTTCTTTCGGATTTGGAGTCTTTGTTTGGTCCGCTGTGATTCCCATTGTTTCTAAGTCCCAGAAACGTCTTAAAATATTGTCTGTTGATGTCACTGAATCCAAACTAACATAGTTTGTTATCACAGGGTTTGCCATGGTGTTTGACTTACACCCACTATGAATCCAACCCATAGTTGAAGGTATCAGTACAATGGATGGTGTTAAGCGAATAGGAGGGGAATCTTTAATGATTTTCCAATAGTGATCTGCTCCAATAAGGATCTCAATAGGAAGATCTTCTGTGTCGTCCTTTGGGTCTGCTAACTGAAGTTTTCGATCATACACTTGTTTTGTTATTTCAGGTGGGACAGTTGGGTGAGCAGCAAATGAGTATGTGCTTTCAAATGCAGTCAGAGATATTGTGGAATTTTTAAATATCCCTTTCAGAGTGAATTCTACAACTCTACGACACATTGAAGTTACACATGGTATTTCAAAGGCATTGACAGATATGTCACGATGTTCTAAAGTTTTTAAATCTAGTTCATCAATGAGAAACTTTGAAATGAAACTTGACTGACTGCCACTATCTAGAACACAGCGAGTGAGTCTGCTTAATCCTGTTGGTCCACTGACCCAAACTCGAGCTGTCTGAAGATATGTAAAATCTGCTGAATTTACGTCAATTTTCCCTACAGAAGTAGTGGTAACTTGCTGAGAAGTAGTAGTGTCACTACAAATCGCTTTATGGTGACGTTTCTTGCACTTAGAACACGAAACATTCCCCCTCTTACTGCAGGTTTTAGCATTATGACCTCGTTTTAGGCATATAAAACAACGATTATCTTGCTTTAATTTGTCAATACGGTGTTGGATGTCCGTTACTATATTGCAGTCTTGAGCCCAATGAGTGCGAGCGTCACAAAATATACAATATGGTTGTACATCTTGTTTAATTTTCCGAGAGGTTTTAGCTTGTTTTGAATTTATGTGAAATGTCGCAGCAGTGGGCGTGTAGTTGGAAGTTACTTGCTGTTCTCCACGAATTTTTTGTGCAGTAAGAGCACCCTGAACTTCTTCCTCCAAAAAACTAAGTAATTTCAGTACATCTCCTTCCGATATTTCGGTTCTTTTCGCATGAATAACCCATTTTTGACACATTTCGGCAGGAAATGCTCGTAAAATCTTCGGTGTGAGAACTTTGCCGTAAGCTACATCTTCCCCCAGGGCACGCAGCGCTTGAATACGGCGGTTACACTCTAGGAATGTACAGTTCAGCGTTTCAGGTGTCTCTGACTGTACTGGCTTTAGCGCATCCAAATAATCGAGGTGCGCCTGTATAATACGGTTGTTATCTCCGTACCGATGCAGTAAAATTTTCTTTGTCTCTTCGTATGTGTTAGCTGTAATAGGTATTCCATCTACTAACAACTTCGGTTCGCCTGACAGATACCCTCGAAGGAAAACATGTTTATTAACTGTAGAAAGCGATGGGTCTTCATCAATAGTTGATTCATATTGCTCCCTGAAGCGGGACTACATTTCGATATCTCCATAGAATGGTTCAAGCTTAATGACAGGTAGCTTGACTGAATGCATGCCTGCAGTGGAGTGTATGGGAACTTTAGGTGACGTGATATTCATTTGCGATGTTACGGCTGAAAGCTTGCAATTGATTGCTTTTGTAGCCTTATGTATTGCGTGTTTAATTTTGTCTATATATTCCTCACAGATAGATACGTCTGCATCATATTCATCATCACTTAAGAGGTCGTGAATAATGTCATCTAAGGAAGTGAGCTTCTCTAAAGTATCTTGAAGACGTTCTATGTAGTGTTCAAAATCGTCCATTGGACTTTCTGTCGCATGTTCATCGACAGCCGTACAAAACCGCGTAGCATTCGTCCTCTCCCTAGTTCTTTTTCTTTTGAAGTTTGTTAGCTGTTTCCCGGTATCTATCTCGTCTGGCATTATTACGGAACTGCTTTTGTGTTGGCGTAAGCGTAATTGAATCTTGAGCTATCAGTTAGTTATTCAAAAACCGAAAGATTTCACACTTTTGATATTAGCAAAGTTCGTGAATTATACCGTTACTGCTAACATTCTTTTGAGGCAAGGAGTTCATAAAATCCTATTATATTGGAATAGACTTATCTTGTGATGTGGTCCGACGTCGTATCCCGCTTCCAGCAGCGTGAAGTAAGCTTTTTATCGTCAAAATTACGTAAAAAATCGTATTTTTTTTACAAGTTTCGGCACCAAATATGACGAACACACACACCGTGATTCCAATACTTAACAACAACTGTTTATTTCAGAGAATAATAATACATCACAGAATACATAACATAAATCATGGAACATCAATATATATAAAAAGATTTACAAATATATCAAAAGTTAACACGCAACACACCGCTGTAAAAAGATTATCTAAAACAAACAGGTAATTGAATTCGTAGGCATTAAAATTCATGTTGACATGTGAGTGAAGTGATCATTTTTAAATAGTCCGAATGTTAATGGAATGCTGCTTGTAAGTTCAATATCATAAACTGAAGGCGGTAACCTTTAATTGTTGTATTAAATAACTAGAAATGAAGTGGGTTTGGTACGATACGATGAAAATGTGTATACTACTAATTTAACGTTTATGTATTCTCTTAGAAAACAATTGTCTTCAAGGAATCATGTTAGTGTTAAGTCGTGACATTTTTCATCCTGTTTACTGAATTGGTGTGTGATGTAACAATGGATTGTGAACCTATTGGTATCGACAGACATGGTATGACAGCAGAAATAGTTATGGACTAGTACAGAAAATAAATCTGCAGAAGAAAGAAGGCAGGAAGACCATTCGATGTTAGTTTTTGCGATAATGAACACAGTATTCACAATACAGGCACATCATTATCCGATATGCATGTCTAAGAAGACGAAAACTCTGAAAATGATTTCTGTACTTACTACATCAGGAAGAACAGGTTAAAATGGTTGCAAAAGCCGCCCAGTAGTTCTGAAACGTGAAATTGAAATTAATGGCTGTTAATTTCTTTACTGTATGTTAAAAAATTACTTTTCTCCTTTCAGAGATTAAAATGGTCCTAAATTAACACCAGATGAAGCAAAAAAGAAGAAATACTACTAAAAAAAAAAAACAAAATTATTACTTTATCTTTGTACCTGGAATTGGAAAAATATAATAAAGATTTTTTTTTTTTTAGAAATACCTGTCGGGAGGGGGGGCGGTCTGCAGGCCGGCAACCCCCCTCCCCCCAATTGGAAACGTCACTGAGCATACCCCAAGATTTTCAAAAGTCGGCTCCTGTGGTATAGTTTTAGTTTAGAGAGAGCCCCAACGTCATTTTTGCCCAGGGGCCCTTGGTGTGGTAGCTACGCCACTGGTAGGGAAGCTAGAAAATTTAAAAAGAGAAATGGATAGGTTGAAGTTAGATTTAGTGGGGATTAGTGAAGTTCGGTGGAAGGAGGAACAGGATTTCTGGTCAGGTGAGTACAGGATTATAACTACAAAATCAGATGCGGGTATTACAGGAGTAGGGCTGATAATGAATAAGAAAATAGGAATGCGAGTGTACTACTATGAGCAACACAGTGATCGCATTGTCGTTGTCAAGATAGATACGAAACCAATACCGACCACGGTAGTACAGGATTATATGCCAACTAGCTCTGCCAATGATTAGGAGATCAAAGAAATATATGAGGAGCTAAAGGAAATTATTAAGACAATTAAGAGAGACTGGAATTCCGTACTAGGGCAAGGAAGGGAAGGGAAGATAGTAAGTGAATATGGTCTGGGCAAAAGGAATGAAAGAGGAAGCCACCTGGTAGAGTTTTGCACGGAACATAATTTAGTTATAACAAACACTTGGTTTACGAATCACGATAGAAGGTTGTATATGTAGAAGAGACCAGGAGACACAGGGAGATACCAGGTAGGTTTTATAATGGTAAGACATAGATTTCGGAACCAGGTATTAAATTGTAAAACATACCCAGGGGCAGATATAAACTGCCACGGTGGAGTAGCCGAGCGGTCTAAAGCGTCTCGCTGCGGAGCGCGCGGTTGCTCGCCGTGGAGGTTCGAGTCCTCCCTGGGGCATGAGTGTGTGTGTTTGTCCGTAGGTTAGTTTACCTAGGCTTAAGTAGTTTAAAGCTACGGACTGATGACCATGCAGTTTGGTCCGATAGATTTACAGACATTTGAACATTTGGAGATGTAAACTCTGACTATAACTTACTGGTAATGAACTGTAGGCTGAAGCTGAAAAAACTGCAAAAAGGTAGGACAATAAGGAAATGGGACCTGGATAAACTGAAGGAACCTGAAGTTCTTGAGAATTTCAGAGGGAGCTTTAGGCAACAATTGACAGAAACGGGGGAAAATAAAACAGTAGAGGAGGAATGGGTAGCATTGAGAGATGAAATAGTGAAGGCAGCAGAGGACAAAATAGGTAGGAAGGTAAGACCTACAAAAAAATCCTTGGATATCACAGGACATACTAAAATTGATCAATGAAAGGAGAAAATATAAAAATGCAGTAAATGAAACAGGCAAAATGGAGTACAGGCGACTAAAAAATGAAATTGACAGATAGTGCAAAATGGCTACGCATGAGTGGCTAGAAGGCAAATGCAAGGATGTAGAAGAATGTATAAATAGGGGAAAAATTGATACAGCCTACAGGACAATAAAAGAGATATGTGGAGATAAGGAAAACAGCTCTATGAATATCAAGGACACAGATGGAAAACCAGTTCTCAGCAAAGAAGGGAAAGCTGAAAGGTGGAAAGAGTATATAGAGGGGCTCTACTAAGGAAATGAACTTAGAGACAATATTTTAGGAAGGGGAGAAGAAGCAGATGAGGATGAAATAGGAGATACTATAATGAGAGATGAATTTGACAGAGCACTCAAAGACCTAAGTCGAAACAAGGTCTCTGGAGTAGATGACATTCCCTCAGAGCTACTGAAGTCTCTGGGAGAACCAGCCATGACAAAACTGTTTCACCTGGTGTGTAAGATGTATGAGACAGGCGAAGTACCCTCAGACTTTAATAAAAATGTAATAATCCCCATCACAAAGAAAGCAGGCGCAGACAGGTGTGAAAACTATAGAACCATCAGTTTAATAAGTCATGGTTGCAAAATATTAACACGAATTATTTACAGAAGGATGGAAAAGCTGGTAGAAGCTGGCCTCGGGGAAGATCAGTTTCGGTTCAGGAGAAATGTAGGAACACGGGAGGCAATACTCACTTTACGGCTTATCCTAGAAGATAGATTAAGAAAAGGCAAACATACATATCTAGCTTTTGTAGATTTGGAGAAGGCTTTTGACAATGTTGATTGGGATAAACTCTTTCAAGTCCTGAAACAAGCAGGAGTAAAATATAGCTAAGGTTATTTACAACTTGTACAAAAACCAGACAGCGGTTGTCAGAGTTGAAGGGCATGAAAGGGATGCAGTGGTTGGGAAGGGAGTAAGACAGGGTTGTAGCCTTTCTCCAATGTTATTCAATTTGTACATTGAGCAGGCTATAAAGGAAAGCAAGGAGAAATTTGGCGAAGGAATTAAAGTTCAGGGTGAAGAATTAGAAACATTGCGTTTTGCCGACGACATAATAATTCTATCAGAGACAGCAAAGGATCTGGAAAAACAGTTGAACGGAATGGATAGTGTGCTAAAAGGTGCATATATATAAATATGAGTAACATAATTATGATGGTCACACTACAGAGGCTATAAATTGCAGAATGGCAGTGGGAAGAAAACCAATTTTGAAAAAGAGAAATTTGCTAACATCGAATATTAATTTAAATGTAAGGAAGTCTTTTCTGAATGCATTTGTGTGGAGTGTTGATTTGTACAGATGTGAAACTTTGACGATAAATAGTTTGGATAGGAAGAGGGTAGAGGCTTTTGAAATGTGGTGCTACAGAAGAATGCTGAAGACTAGGTTACCTCAGTACCTTATGAGGAGGTACTGAACAGAATTGGGAAAAAGAGGAATTTCTGGTATACCTTGACTGAAAAAAGGGATTGATTGGTAGGACACATTCTCAGACATCAAGGAATCATGACTTTAGCGTTGAAAGGAAGTGTGTGGTGTAAAAATCACAGAAGGAGAACAAGAAATGAAAAAATTCAAATGTATGTATGTTGCCGTTTTTATGAAGAGATGAAGTGGCTTTCTCAGGATACAGTATTTTGTGTCCCATCCTCGTTGCCATTTTTTGTCTTGTTTCCGCCGGTTGTCCTGGGTGTCGGTGGCCGAGTAGAGAGAGACCGACACAGGGAAATAGGATGCACGCGTGTGCGGGTACAGAGTCTGAGGTGACCAGCCAGTGGGACAGCAGAAATTAGATTAGAACAAGTTGTATATTTCGTAGAAATAATACATTACTTAACTTGGAGGGCAGCAGACTAGTGGAATGCTAGTTTAGATAGAGGCCTGCCTTCTGATGAGACCTAGTGCCTGTCCTAATCCCAAGTGCTAACTGGTGCCTATCTGATTCCCAAGTGACCGATGCAGTTCAATGGTGGCCACTAGCTGGATTGCAGCTGAGGGCGCTCCTAGCCGACGTCGTAAGAACGCCGCGCCGTGCGTGCATTGCGGCACGCGGCGAATGTACGTGGCGCGCACTTCAGACTTGTGGACACCACACAGTAAGGTGGAGAGCTGCATCAAACCAGGATCAGGGCTGCAGAGCACAATAACAGCCTTGTACAACATGTTTACTAGGTTCTTTAATAATATATTAATGTTGCCCCCTGGTGCCCTGTACAGACAAATTATACTTGGTCTCTCATAAGTTATTTCAAATCCACTTACCTCGATATCTTTATCTATGGGTAAACATTTAAAACCTATGCCATTTTTAACATAGATGCAACTACCTGCACACATATATATATATATATATATATATATATATATTTTCTACAAAATAACTACCCAATACATAATTTGGAAAAGGTACCATATGTAGCTTCTCTTTGTCAAGATGTTGTTGTTGTTGTGGTCTTCATTCCGCAGACTGGTTTGATGCAGCTCTCCACGCTACCCTGTCCTGTGCAACTCTATTCATCTGAGAATACATTCGGCAACCTACATCCTTTTGAATCTGCTTACTATATTCGTCCCTCTGTCTCCCTCTACGATTTTTACCCCACACGCTTCCTTCTAATGCTAAGTCGACAGTTCCTTGATATCTCAGAATGTGTCCCACCAATCTATCCCTTCTCTTAGTAAGGATATGCCAGAAACTCCTTTTCTCCCCGATTCGGTTAAGTACCTCCTCATTAGTTACGTGATTTACCCATCTAATTTTCATCATTCCTCTGTAACACCACATTTCGAAAGCTTTTATAATATTTTTATTTGAGCTCCTTATCGTCCACGTTTCACTGCCATACAATGCTACACTCCAGACAAATGCTTTCAGAAAGGACTTCCTAACATTTAAATTAATATTGGATGTTAACAACTTTCGCTTCTTTAGAAACGCTTTTCTTCCCATATCCATTCTGCATTTTATATCTTCTTTACTTCGGCCACCAGAAATTATCTTGCTACCCAAATAACAAAACTCATCTACTACTTTTATTGTCTCATTACCTAACCTAATTCCTTCAGCATTGCCTGATTTGCTGACATTGCATTCCATTACCTTCGTTTTACTCTTGTTAATGTTTATCTTATATGTTCCTTTCAAGACACTGTCCATAACATTAAATTGCTCTTCCAGATCTTTTGCAGTCTCTGACAGAATTACTATGTCATCAGCAAACCGCTATGTTTTTATTTCTTCCCCCTGCACTTTAATGTCCTCTTCAAATTTCTCCTTCCATTCCTTCACTGCCTGATCAATGTACAGACTGAACAACATTGGGGAAAGACTACAACCCTGTCTTACTCCCTTCCCAACCTCTGCGTCCCTTTCTTACCCTTTGACTCTAATAACCGCTGTCTGGTTTTTGTATAGGTTGAATATAACTCTTCGCTCCCTGTATTTTACCCCTGATACCTTCAGAATTGGGAAGAGTGTATTCCAGTCGACATTGTCAAAAGCTTTCTCCAAATCGACAAACTCTAATAACATAGGTTTCCCTTTCTTTAGCTTATCTTCTAAGATAAGTCGTAATGTGAGTATTGCCTCCCGTGTTCTTACATTTCTCCTAAATCCAAACTGATCTTCCTCGAGGTTGGATTCCACAAGTTTTTCCATTTGTCTGTAAATAATTCGTGTTAATATTTTGCACCCATGACTTATTAAACTGATAGTTCTGTAATTTTCACACTTGTCTGCACTTGCTTTTTTTGGAATTGGAATTACAATATTCTTCTTGAAGAAGGTGGGTATTTCCCCTGTCTCATACATCTTGCATACCAGGTGATACAATTTTTTCACGATTGGCTCTCCTAACGACATCAGAAGTTCAGACGGAATATCATCTACTCCAGGGCCTTGTTTCGACTCGTCTTTCAGCGCTCTGTCAAATTCTTCTCGCAGTATCGTATCTCCTATCTCATGTTCCTCCACTTCGTCTTCCATTTCTAGAATACTGCCTTCACGTTTATTTTCTTTGTATAGACCCTCATATATTCCTTCCACAGTTCAGCTTTCCCTTCTTTGCTTAGTACTGTCTTTCCGTCTGAGTTCTTGATATTCATACACCTGCTTTTCTTGGCTCCAAATATCTCTTTTACTTAACTGTAGGCGGTATCTATCTATCCCCTAGTTATGCATTCTTTTACGGTTCTGCATTTGTCCTCTAGCCACTCTTGCTTAGCCAATCTGCACTTCCTGTCAATCTCATTTTTCAGACGTTTGTACTCCCTTTTTCCTGTTTCACTTGCTGAATTTTTATATTTTCTCCTTTCATCGATTAAGTTCAGTATATCCTGTGTTATCCAGGGATTTTTATTAGCCCTTGTCCTTCTGTCTATATGATATTCTGCAGCCTTCAACACCCTATCTCTCAGAGCTACCCATTCTTCTTCTACTGCATTACTTTCCCACGTTTCAGCCAGTCCTTGTCTAATGCTCCCTCTGAAACCAACCACCTCTGGTTCCTTGAATTTGTCCAGGTTCCATCTCCTGACCTTTCTATCTTTCTGCAGTCTCTTAAGTTTTAATCTGCACTTCATAACCAATAAGTTATGGTCAGAGTCTATGTCTGCCCCTGGATATGTCTTACAATTTTAAACCTGGTTTCTAAATCTATTCCTTACCATTAAAAAAAATCTGGTACCTTCCAGTGTCTCCTTTCCAGTGTCCACGAATACAGCCTTCTTTCATGATGATTAAACCAAGTGTCGGTGATCATTAAATTGTGCTCTGCGCAAAATTCCACCAAGCGATCTCCTCTTTCATTCCTTTTTCCCAGTCCATATTCACCTACTACATTTCCTGATCTTCCCTTTCCTGCTACCGAGTTCCAGTCCGCATCACAATCGTTTTCGTCGCCCTTAACTGTCTCAATGATTTATTGTAACTCCTTATACATTTTTTCGATATCCTCATCATCGGCCGTGCTAATTGGCATATAAACTTGCACTACTGTGCTCGGTGTTGGCTTCGTCTCTATCTTTACTACGATAATGCGTTCACTATGCTGTTCATAGTAAGTTACCCGCATTCTTATTTTCTTACTCATTAGCACACCTACTCCTGCGTTACCACCAACTGATTTTGTATTAATAACCTTGTACTCACCTGACCAGAACTCCTGTTCATCCTGCCACCGAACTTCACTAATCCCTAGCACATCCAACTGTACCCTATCCATTTCTCTTTTCAAATTGTCTAGCTTACCCTCGCGATTAAGGGTTACAACATTCCACGCTCCGACCCGTAGAATGCCTGTTTTGTTTTTCTTGATGACGACATCCGCCTGATTAGTCCCCGCCCGGAGATCCGAATGACTATTTTACCTCCGGAACATTTTACCCAAGAAGACGCCTCATCATATAGTCATACATTAGAGCTGCATGTCCTCGGGAGAAGTAACGACTGTAGTTTCCCCTTGCTTTCAGCCGATAATGTTTAACTAAACATCAGACAGTAGTGTTTTTATATCATTTTCTAACAAAATTTGAAATGCATTCTATTTGGGCAAACCTTTTTATTTCCCTTTGACACTCTTGAACTTCTTATCCCTTCAGACAGTGCCAATTTCTCATGTTCTTCGTTATTTTCCAAAAGTCAGCAATCAATTTACCAAAATTCATAGGCTGTTTAGATGCATCCTACCTTTTCTGAGACATTTGTCATTCAAAAATTAGTTTGGATCAATTAAAACAGTACTTCTTTTGTTGCACTGTTCCCTGATGCCACTCGTTATTTTATTTATGTAAGAATAATTTACTGACCTAATTAGAGTTTCACTTATTATCAATCTTGCATTTTCAAATACTGCTATAGCTGTGGGAATGATATTTCTGGTTCCAATTATAATTTGTTCTTCACTACCGTACTGCTTCAAATTGAATTTGTTGGCCGATAATAAAAACTCTTTGAAATTGGGTCTCAGGTGGTTTTCACTTTTATTGGCAGATTGTTTAGCACTTAGGAGATGTTTAAAGTGAATGTTCATCCAGTGAGATCAATTTTACAAAAACAATTACAAGTCTGTAGATTAATGTGTAAGTATGTAGGGAAAAGATCGATACCACCTACAGGAAAATAAAGTAGATGATTGGAGACAAAAAAGCAGCTACATGAATATCAAGAGGTTAGATGGAACAACAGTACTAAGCAAGTAAGGAAAAGTTGAAAGGTGTAAAGAATATATAGAGGGACAATACAATGGAAATCATTCTTAAGACAGTGTTGTAGGACATGAGATAGGAGATGTAATACTGCGAGGATAATTTGACAGAACACTGAAGGATTTGAGTTAAAAAAAGGCCCTGGAAATGGATGATATTTCCTCTGAACTCCTAACATTGCTGGGAGAGCCAGTCATGAAGAAACTGTTCCATCTTGTGTGCAAAATGCATGAAATGCCCTCAGACTCCAATCCCAAAGAAATCACATGCCGATGAGTGTAAAAATTACAGAACTATCAGTTTAATAAGTCATGGCTGAAAAATAACGACAAATCTTACTTACAGACTAATAGGAAATCTGGTAGAATCCACCCTTGAGCTTTCGTTCAACGTTGACTGGAACACAGTCTTTCATATTTTGAAGATAACACAAGGAAATAAAAGCTATATACAACTTGTACAGAAGGAATTACAGTTCAAAAAGATGTTTGCTGGTGACAATGTATTCTGTCAGAGACAGCAAAGAACCTGGAAAAGGAATTGAATGGAATGGAAAGTTCTAGAAAGGAGAGTATAAAATGAGGTTAGATTAGATTAGATTAGTTATTTGTTCTGTAGATCCATGTTGAGGAGATCCTCGTGGATTTGGAACATGTCAAGAAACAAAAATTACGAGTTGAATTATAGATAATACTAATAATATAAATACAAATACATACACTTATAAATACAGATACATAAATTTTTAATTTTTTTGCTGATAATATAATAATACTAATATAGTATGAGTGCATGCATCTTTTGGTACAATTTAGAAATTCACTAATGGAGTAGAAGGAGTTGGCCACTAGAAAGTCTTTTAGGTTCCTCTTAAACTGATCTTTATTTGTAGCTAAACATTAACAAGATCAATACAAGGATAATGGAATGTAGTGTAAGAAAATCAGGTGATGCTGAAGGAAATAGATTAGGTAATGACACAATAAAAGCAGTAGATAATTTTAGTTTTGTGGGTAGCAAAATAACTCCTGAGGGCCGAAGTAAATAAGATATAAAATGCGGCATTGTTATGGAAAGAAAAGCCTTTCTGAAGAAGCGAATTTTGTTGACATTCAAAATTAACATAAATGTTATGAAGTCCTTTCTGAATGCATTTGTCTGGAGTGTAGTATTGTTTGGGAGTGAAATGTGGTGCTACAGATGAATGGTGAAGTTTAGATGAGTACATTGTGTAACCAATGAGGAGGTGCTGAACAGAAGTGGGAAGAAATAAATGTCTGGCAAACATTGGCTAGGAGAACGGTACAAAAACACAGCTTCAGATTTATAAAAGCAATGTAACCATAAGGGGATGAGGGAGGGGCTCCCCCTATCCCCCCACCCCAAATAATAAATTTAAAGAAAAAATACGTATATTTTTATGATTTAATCTCAACAATAAAAAAGATTGATCTGAGTAAAGTAAAAGGGGCTTCAGCGCAAATGCTTCAACTCAAACTGAAGCGATCGGCCTACCAAGCTTCTTTATTTCACACTTTTGTTCCAAGATTAAAGCTGAGTAATTTGTTTCTAGAAGGTACTGAACGTTTCATTTTTCTCTGATAATAAACACCAAGAACATAAGAATATGCACATGAACACTAAAACACAGTAAATAACTGATTAGATTAATGATGCAAATTCTCCTCAGAGATGATAAATTATTTTCTCAAAAGAGACAGATTGGCTTGCCAGTACTTACCTTTGCGCTGTATCGCCAATAGTGACACAAATGAAGAAAAAAGAAAACGATGAAAAAGGACAAGCTTTCGGAACACAGTTTCTTCTTCAGGTGGGAAAGAAGGTAAGAAAAAAGGATGGGAATGGATGGGGAAGGTAATTCGAAACCTAGGTCATGAGGATGGTGTTTAAGTAGTTTGGAAGTCATAGATACTGTATACTAGTACTGAGCCAAGCCAGAGAGGCTATATATAACCAAAGAGGAAAGATTAGTCCGTAAAGAGAAGAAAAGATGAGTGAACCGAATGATGCTGAGTGGTGGAGAGGGTGGGGGGGGGGGTTGTCTAAACATTTCTTGATTAATAGGAAGAGATGGAAAGATATATAGGAAAAAACACGCACGCACACACACACACACACACACACACACACACACACACACACACACACACACACACAGAGAGAGAGAGAGAGAGAGAGAGAGAGAGAGAGAGAGAGAGAGAGAGAGAGAGAGAGAGAGAGAGACGAAGGCAAGGATCGGAGGTGAGAAATGAGTAACTGATATGTGAGTTGAGGATGGAGGGGGGGAGGGGTTAACGTAGATTTAGGCTAGGAGGGTGGCAGAAGGAGAGGATATGTTGGAGGGCAAGTTCCCATCTCCGTAGCTGTGAGGGATTGGTGTTAGGTGGCAGTATCCAAATGGCATGTGTGGTGTAACACATGCCAAGGTCCCTGGACTCATGCTGGAGGGTATGCTCTGCCACAAGATATTGGGTGTCCCACAGGCGAACAGTCCGTCCGTGACCATTCATCCACTCAGCCAATTTGTTGGTTGTCATAGTAACATAAAAGGCCGCACAGTGGACACATGTCAGTTGACATATGACGTGTGTTGTCTCGCATGTGGCCCTGCCTTGAAGAGGGTAGGTTTTTCTGTGGTGGGACTGGAGTATGTTATTGTAGGAGGATGCATTGGACAGGTTTTGTAGCGGGATCGGTTACAGGGATAAGAACCATTAGGTAAGGAGGGTGGTTTTTGGCATGTAGTAGGGTTGGACGAGGTGAGTGGGAAGAACACTTTGGAGTGATGATCGCATCTCAGGGCATGACTTGAGAAAGTCTTAGTCCTGTCAGAACAATTTGTTGAGGCATTCAAGGCATTCCAGGCATTCTGGGATGGTACTGGGTGACTATGGGGATGATTCTGGGTGGTTTGGGGTTAGGCACATTGTTGCTGGAAGGAGAGGAATGGACTGTTCGGGAGATCTGCTTGTGAACCAAGTCTGTAGGGTAGTTGCGGGAGAGGAAAGCATTGGATAGACTGTTGTTGTAGGTAATAAGGGATTTGTTACTGGAGAAGATACGTTTCCCATGGATGCCTAGGCTGTAGGGAAGGGATCGTTTACTATGGAAGGGATGGCAGCTATCAAAGTGGATGTACTGTTGCCTGTTTGTGGGTTTAATATGGAATGAGGTGTGGATGTGGGACTCGACAAGGTGAAGGTCAACATCAAGGTTGGTGGTTTGAGTTTTAGAGAAGGACCAGGTGAATTTTAGGTTGGAAAAGGAGTTAAGGTCTTGAAAGAAGTTCAGAAGGGTTTCTTCAACATGAGTCCAGAACACAAAGATATCGTCTATGAATATATACCAAACCAAGGGAGGCAACTTCAGGAATACCTCTTCCATGCAGCCCATGAAGAGGTTGGAATAGAAAGGGGCCATCCTGGTACCCATAGCTGTCCCCCTGATTTGTTTGTAGGTCTGGCACTCAAACGTGAAGTAATTATGGGTGAGGAAGTAATAGGCAAGTGTGACAAGGAATGAGGTTTTTGGGAGGCTTTCAGGTGGGTATTGGAAAAGGTAGTGTTCCAGGGCTGATAGACAATGGGTGTGGCGGATGTTGGTGCAGAGAGGTGTGACATCTATGATGACAAGGAAGCTATCACGTGGGAGGGGAATAGGGATTTGAGGCATTACAGAAAGTGGTTCGTGTCTTTGATGTAGGATGGGGGCCTGCAGGTTATAGGTTGGAGGTGTTGGTCTACCAGAGCTGAAACATGTTCTGTTGGGGCTTTGAAGCCGGCTACAATGTGTTGGCCAGGATGATTCTCTTTATGGATTTTAGGGAGTAGGTAGAAGGTTGGAGTGCGAGCTTCAGGTGGAGAGAGAAGTTCAATGGAGGCAGTGGCGAGACCTTGTGAGGGACCTAGGGTTTTAAATATTTTCTGCAATTCAGTCTGGATTGAAGGAATGGGGTCATGAGAAACAGGTTTGTAGGTAGAGTGTACGAGAGTTGACGCAGCCCTTCTGCCACATACTCCCCTGAATCAAGTATCACAGTTGTGGAACCTTTGTCCACTGGGAGAATTACAATGGAGCGTTCCACTTTCAGCTCTCGGATGGCATTGGATTCAGCTGGGCTGATGATAGGAGTGGATGATATTCAGGAAGGATTGGAAAGCAATGCTGTATGTGAGGAATTCCTGGAATGCCTGCAATTGATGGTTTTGGGGAAGAGCAGGAGGATATCTTTGAGAGGGAGGTCGGAATTGATCAAGACAGGGTTCAGCAGCAGCTCTGCTGGGGTTGTGTCTCGGTAGTGAAGTATTTGCAGTTAAGGTTATCGGTGAATGACAGGAGATCCTTGTCCAGGGCAGTGAGATTGAATTTAGGTGTGGGACAGAAGGTTAAGCCTTTAGACAGGACAGATATTTCTGGATTGGAGAGGGATTTGGATGAGAAGTTTAGGTCTTAATTGGAATAGGTATTGGGTGGTGTTTGCATGTGGTGATGGTTGTGATAGGTTTAGGGTGGGGTGTGTGCTGGGATTGGAAGATTCATTAGGGAAGCCAGCCTTGGTTTGTTGCCAATGAGTGCGGGGTTTTGAGGGTGGTGTTGTGGTGGGTAGTTGTGGATGATGGGAAGAGGGACACCACTTCTGAGATAATGGACTAGTAGGGTGGATAGTTTTATAAGATGTTGTGTGGCATACAGTTCAAGCATGTTGTATTATGGATCCAAATGCGTTAATTGAGCCAGGTGCTGAGAGGAGAAGTATTTTAGAGAGAGCGAGAGAGGAGCTGTTGGGAGTGGTGGTTAAACGAGGCAACATACTGTTGAAGAACAAGATTGTTGAGAGCTAAGGAGTGCTGAATTTGAAATTGTAGGAAACAAGGATTAAACCCAGAGATGGTAACTTTTAAAGTGAGTCCTCTGGGGATTGTTCCAAATGACAAACAGGACTGGAGGAAAAGAATATGGCAATGCAGTTTGGCTATAACAAATGCATGTTTGTGAAAAGACTGAAGATACTGTGGTATAGGTGGGTGATTGGTTGAAAAAATTATAATAAATAAAAAATAAAATCACACAGACACAACACACACACACACAAACACACACACACACACACACACACACACGCACCCACATACACATACTCAAAGGGGTGGTGATTGAGTTCTGGTGTGTAAGGAGGGGCGAAATGGAAAGAAAATTAAAATTAAATTAAATTTAGATGAATAATTGGAGTGAAAAATTCTCATAAAATTTTTTGAAAAAAAAAAAAAAATTAACAAAAGATTTTTCTACGAAAATATAATTACCGAGTGCTAGTACTGGCTAGCCAATCTACCTCTTTTGAAAAATATTCTAACTGATTACACTGTTAAGTGGATGAAACAAAATTAATCTGTTACGATTCCTCCTAAACGTATGCATGCGCAAAGGCTGCTCTCCTCCACATCTTTTCAGTTAAATATTTGTTATAACGAAGAGTATAAATGTCATTTAGGTACTCTCAAAATCGCGACACATTCGCGAAAAACGTCCAAAGATATGTGGCAAGTGACAATACAAAAGTCGTTGCTGTTCTCGTATCTATTACAATGAAGATTGGGTTTGAAAAAAGTTTCTTACAATATGTCTCGAACCCACTACCTTCGGTGGCGCAACGCGAGGCCACTAACCACACGGCTATTCCTGCTAGATGGAGAATAGTGATTTTATTATTATTCATGATCGGAACTTCTGAAGGATTTTCAGTAGTTGCGTCTTTAATTTATAGTTATATTTTACCAAATATGACATGTTTTTGATGAATCTTCAATGTGGCAAAAACAAATACGAAAGGCGGATGTTGCCTTCATAGAGGATTTGCGCATGCGCAGAGGTGCGCCAAATTGTCTCTTTGGACGCCCCGAGAGAGAGGGCCGCCGAAACATCTACCCGCTGAGGGGGGGGGGGGGTTATTAATCAAAATGCACAACAACACTTTCGCATCTGATTGGTAGCTTTTACGCTTAATTTAAACCGACACGCCATCACTGAAATGGAGTCAAATAAAAACTTGCACCAAGCTGTGGTGGGTCTCTCTTTGCAAACACAGTCTGTTTGCGACATTGTTGTGAATGCGTTCTTACGAGCTTTTACTGATTTCAGTATCACGTGCTAGTTGATATTTTTGTATTTGAAAAGCAAGCTTTTTGTTAAATGGATTTCGATAGATCATTGGCTTTCTAACATCCTGCGAAATAAAAATGTTCAAATGTTTGCAAATCTATCGGACCAAACTGCGTGGCCATCAGTCCGTAGCTTACAAACTACTAAAACCTAGGTAAACTAACCTAAGGACAACACACACACACACACACACACACACACACACACACATGTCCCAGGGAGGACTCGAACCTCCACGGCGAGCAACCGCGCGCTCCGCAACGAGACGCTTTAGACCGCTCGGCTACTCCATCGCAGCACCTGCTAAACAGTATGTTTGGTTAAGAACTTGATTTCAAATAGTCCATTGTCAAGTGACAATGAAATGTCGCAAAACAGAAGTATTATACTATTTATAGTTTCTAAGACATCAAGCAGCGAAGGTGATCGGCGCCTAGACTAACAAATTGTTTTAACTAATGCCAAGGGCAGCAAACGCACCTATGGCTATGCACGAAGCAAAACCCTGAACTTCCGGCAGAAGCGACCGCGCAGTCCCGTCACATGGGCCTTAAGACTACACGCCCATCCTCGATGTACGATTTAGACAGTTATCACTCGGGAGATACAATAAATAATTATACATAGATTGTCTACAAAGGAAAGTTAAGTGTTTATGTCAAGCATTTTTTTTTTTTTTGAAGCGGCAGCTTGTGCCTTTAACCGGCCCTGTAGATAGTTTACTTCATAGCGACGCGCAGATTTGTGAACGCGTGAACATACCACTGTCAGTCGTGGAGACAGAACATTCCGACGTCTCTAGACAGCATCGTGATCGTCAATTCGATCGTCTTCAAACCGAGCTGTGCTATATTTATTCTCCCTTTTTTATCATTGTTAGCTAATTTATTATTAAACCAAGTGATTAAACTATATCTTTGTTCATATCCGGTGTCCTACCTAGGCTTCCATAAACGAAAAATTTATATTAATGCTACGATAAGACGTTTGATTTACTTACTGAACTACACCATCAAAATGAAGTTTAGTATTACGAATTAATGATTAACTATAAATTCCTCTAAATCTATTACAAAGTAACACTTCGATGTTTAACGAAGTTTAATTTTTTGTAGCGGAGTAATAACTAACGAAGTTACTTTTTTGATTCACGTTGCGCATCTAAACTTTATTATGTCGAGATCTTGGTGAATTTGACTGGATTTTGTAATCACGGCTCTAACTCCACATATTCTATCAACCAGAGAAGTTTCACTTCGTTTCCACCTCACGTACCTCGCATATCAGGATTTTGGGTGTAGCTTGTGTGCGAGAATGTACTTAATTCATTGGATAATAAATTACAAGCAGTAGGTATTTTCTGTGATTTTTCAAACGCATTTGATCGTGTGAACCATAATATCCTTTTAAGTAAATTAGAATTCTATGGTGACATGGGAATTTCTTCAAAATGGTTCAAGTCGCACATCACTAACAGGAAACAAAGGGCGTCAGTGCAAGGGACAAGTGAATTAAGCCAACAGTCATCATCAGATTGGGAAGAAATTACATGTGGTGTCCCACAAGGATCCATCTTAGGGCAATTGCTTTTTCTTGTGTACATTAATGACCTCTCATCAGTTACACTGCCAGAAGCAGAGTTTTTTTGTTTGCGGACGATACAAGTATTGCAATAAATACTATGTCGAACTTAGTTCTAGAAAGGTCTGCTAATTATATTTTCATTAACATTAATAAATGGTTTAAAGCCAACTCATTGTCTTTAAACTTTGAAAAGACTCTCTACATGCAGTTCAGAACATGTAAGAGATTCCCATCTAGTGTACGCGTACTATATGAAGAAGAGAAGATAGAAGAGGTTGACAGTATAAAATTCCTGGGATTACAGCTTGATAATAGATTCAGTTGGGTGAAGCACACCACAGAACTGCAGAAACGACTTAACAAATCTATATTTGCCATACAAGTGGAATCAGACGTAGGAGTTATAAAGATAAAAAGCTTGCATACTTTTCTTACTTTCATTCCATAATGTCATATGGTATAATATTTTGGGGTAACTCTTCAAGTCAAGCAAAAGTTTTCAGATTCCAAAAGCGTGTAATAGGTATTATTTGTAAATTCACAGACATCCTGCCTCTTCAGCGAACTGGGTATTTTAACTACTGCCTCTCAGTATATTTATTCCTTAATGAAATTTGTCATAAATAATATATCCCTTTTCCGAACAAACAGATAATTTCATACCTGCAATACTAAGAACAAAAATGATCTACACAAGGACTTGAAAGAACTTGCGTTAGACCAAAAGGGGTCCGCTACTCAGGAACACATATTTTCAATAATTTACCACAACCATAAAAATTTAGCTACAAATAAAGATCAGTTGAAGAGGAACCTAAAAGACTTTCTAGTGGCCAACTCCTTCTGCTCCACTGACGAATTCTTAAATAGAATCAAATGATGCATGTATCTGTATTCATACTATTAGCATAATTATATTATCAGCTTGTAAAAATGTATGTACCTGTATTATTATTATTATTATTATTATTATTATTATTATTATTATTATTATTATTATATTATCGACTTGTAAAAAATGACATGTTTCACATCCACGAGGATCACCTCAATACGGACCTATGGAACGAACCAACTAATTTAATCTTGTCCTGAGACAGGGAGATGATTGGGAGAGAAGAGCAAATCGTGACTGCAGGCATGAAAGATGTGGAAAGGAAAGGCTGATGACGCTCGCGAAACAGCGTTATCTGTTATATAATGAACTGATATAATGCACGATGCACAACAGCCACTCAGAACTTCGGTTCAGTCACTACCTCTCTTTTGCTGGGAATATGGATAAGCAGAGGAGCCAACATCGGTTGTTTAATATTTTTATTGATATTAGCTCCGCTAAATCCATGTTACCTTATTCAAGTCTGTAAGACATATATAACACTGATATACACCAATTGTAATAACTGTATCAAATTACATAATACCACATTTAACATAAGTACATACCTTTTAATATTTAAATATCACATAGTAATATTTCGTCATGTTGACTTGCTGTCTGTGCGTGGACATGGGTACGACGAAAATAAAACATTGTTATGTATACGGTAAAATATGCTACACCATGTTGCTAGTCCATCGCTCTGACTGGCTGATTACAAAGAAAAAGTTATTAAATTACAACGTGGTATCAGAGATCTTCTATAAACGATACGTTTGCAAAGTGGATGTATATTGTACAGTTACACCAAAGGAGGTCAGATTATAGGTAGGTGCCTTACGTTGAAAAAGTGAAGGCTGCCTCCGCCATATTGCTGAGTCTTGGAGAAGTCTTCGTATTGTATAGCTGCTGTTTATGTCACTTACAACAGGAATAAAACGTATTGCGGCTTTGCCGTTATGTACAACGTGTTACATGAGAGAAAACTAGCGTTAAAAATTAAGTTTTCAAATATTTTATGATGAGTATTTATTACTATTTATTCAAGAAAGTATGTTGTTTGAAAGTACAAACTTTGCACTGTCAATCAATTCAATGCATTAACAGTAATAGGGTCGACTTGACGCATAGTTTTAATGGAGAAACAGCTTTCCACAACTCACCAAGATGGCGGACAGGTTTCAATTGAAGTATGTGCTTGTCACCGATAATGTTATCTACCTTCTCCTTGGTTACACCCAGTGACGTCAGATATTAAAATGACGTATGTAAAACAGTGACTTTCCTATAGTGAATTTCTTGCAATATTGAAGTTACTTTGTGTTTACAATGTCATGGATTAAATAAATCATTAAAATGCTATTTTCGTTTACAACTTCATGCTTAAAATAAATCATTAAAATCCTATGTCCATAGTTTCAGTATAAAAAAAGATGACATAGTGGAACAAATATTCTGTTGTCATAATCAGTTATATAAAAGAAAAACATTTGCAGTGTTAAACTACTGTCCATTAACGCATTGTGACTATAAAATTATTTTTTAATATTATGTAATAGTAATGCCATAACAAAGAGCCATAGAGCATTTCTTGTAATTACCAGAACGTAACTGCATAATAGCAGATAAAAATGTATAGGTTTTATATCAATTTTGACATATCTGAAAATACACAATCTGAGTGATGGGCTTGCAGTTGTACAGATAGATGAAATTGTTTTTATTTTCGACATACTCATGTCGAAGCACAGACGGAAAGTGAATACAAGGAGCAGTGGCGAATACAGAATATTTTTTCTGTTGGGGGGGAGGGGGCGCAAGGCTGAGTAGCGTGAACATGTCCTTAAAGGCGTTGTGAGACATTTTAAAATACACACACACCCTGATATCAGTTACATAATTACAGTCTTTATCACATGTAACTGAATAGGAAACACCCAAATAAAGCTCCAAATCCACAGTCACACCTTACATAAAACTTGTTATACGTCCATCTAACTATTAGTACTACTAATACACTATTAATTTCTGTGCTTTATGGCGTAATTTTCAAGTGCCGATGCTTACGAAAGTATCACAATGATTAAAACACATTAAATAGTGAAACGTTTAAAAATATATCACAAAATAAATGAAAAAAAAATGAAAACACGGCCATTCTCGCGCGGCGCACGTGGTTTGCCCGTCATTTTGATAAATGTAGAGTTTCTTACACCCGATACTCTTTTTTACTTTGTCGTAAATTTTTAAACTTTTCACTGTTTAATGTGGTAGAACCATTGTAATATTTTTGTAATCATAGACTCTTGAAAATGACGCCATAGTGAGCGGAAACTAGTAGAGCATTGTTAGTTAAATGGAAGCTTATTAATTTGACAAGTGAAGACGATTTTACTTGTTGATGCCAAGAGCAGAAAACATCTGCACTAGTTCCAGGACATTCATTTATTACGCATCGCTGTCTATGTTATGCTTCCCCTAAACACGAAAGATTACTGCACACATTGTTACGGGTAACGTTTCCAACTATGCGACGATGGCTTCCGCTTACTGCTCCTCGCCTCCCGGCAGCCATGGTACATGCTTCCTGCCGCTGCCAACAGTCAGCTCACAAATCGTCAACTTATCGCGGACAAACAATAGCGTATCCGGCTTAGCTGTTTATTATCAAACACTGCACTGATCAACAATCCACCAGCCAGTAAATATGTCGCACTAAGTTTGATATTCCCTGAAAACCAAAAATCAGATTTCCTGTGTCGCATTGTCCTGAATCAATTTCTTCTTCGTGCTTTGTAATTATTTTTATTGTAAATTACTGACAAAAAAGGAGCAAGAAGCAATTAAGAGGGAGGATACCACAAAAATTCAATTTAGGTTATGTTAATTACAGAGATTTTGCCTTTTTAAACTCACAGTTACATGCTGTCTGTAAGTAAAAGTTAATTATTCTTATGATGAGATTCTCTCTCTCCCTCCTTCTTCCCCCTCTCGCCCCTTCTCTCTCTCTCTCTCTCTCTCTCTCTCTCTCTCTCTCTCTCTCTCTCTCTCTGTCTCTCTCTCATCAACGAAATATGATCCAGATTAAAGCACTGTGTCTTTCTTGCCCTATTATCTTTCACACATTTAAATAACATTTCTGATACATTTTTGATATAGTACACTTCTGTGAACGAATACAGACCTTCCAGATAAGTGAACTGTGATTTATCAACACAAAATTATTGGCTCCTCAATATGGCGACACCGGCTTCAGTTCTGTAGCGTTAAGGGTATCCCCCCTATTTTAACCTTCTTGAGTAAAATGATGAAATGTAACTATGTGAGTATCTAAATATTAACAATGTGGTGCTTTGTAATATGTTACAGTTACGTAGAATACATCGGTGTTATCAAGGTTATTAAAAGAGTGTTATATGTAACATATTTTGTCTTACAGACTTGAAGAGGGAAACAGAGTTGCTGAAAACGGTGACAGATAAGGTATCGTAAACATGACATGTCGGCCCTCTACTTAGCCGGTTCCCATTTCAAGATGACATACCGTGCCCCTGGCTTGAATGACTTCAAGCACACACACTACTTCTCTTCTAGATTTCCAATTTCAACGAAGCTGTTCCGCATATTTTGCCGAAGTACTATTCCTGAAAGACGGGATATCGCGAGAAAGTTGCCTAGTCACGTGGAAAATAGGAAAAAGCTGCCGGAAGAAATGAAATGCTGTGAGTGGTGCCCAGAGGCTGGCACACGGCCGCCGAGCGTGCACGGGCGCCACGAGGCTGCGGAAAACTGCCGGGACCTTTTAATGGAATCCAATATTCGGAAACACCGTAATTCGCGTGTGTGGATTACCTAACAGTGTGCAGACTGGTTTCATGCAGCCCCGTGCCCAAGCCTCTTCATCGCCTTATAAAAACGGCAACCCACAGCCATTTGAATCTGCTTGCTGTATTCATTTCTTGATCTCCTCCTGCGAGTTTGACACCGCACACTTCCCTCTTTAACGCAACCCACGGCCAGCTCAAGGTCATATATCTGATAAAATTTAAGTAACGGACGTGATAAATTATTAATAGTTATTTCTCTTTTATATTCCGTGAACGGAATCGGTTTTAGCACCGTACGCATCTCCAACAATTGTATCCATTCCGCGCTAAGATGGAGGTCCGCGTATCGCTGAAATAGAATATCACATAATATTATATATTTTTTTAATTATGAAAAGAAGATCAAGGTTGTTTAAATCATCACAACGCATTCCGAATTCTCTGTTAGCAGATTATTATTGCAAAATCACTCTCTTACATACAAGACAGAATGTTCTCCACATGAAACTCAGTTAAAGTCAAGAGGTCCTTTGGTCCTAAACGAGAGAGAAAGCGATCTTTCTGTACGCTCTCCTAGCGCTAGCTCAGGACAATTGACAACTGAAAATATTTTTTTTTTTTTTTTGCCGTCTCAGCTTTCTGGTTAGTCAAAATAGTTCTTTGCCTTCGGCCTTGTCAAATTAATTGAATAACAATATCATTTGCTGTTAATTTGCTATAGTGTTTTGCATTTATAGTTCGTGTTAAATTTAATTAATTCTTACTAAATTAATTCTTATTCCCCGTAATATTATACCTCCAACGCTAAAGTCACGATTCCTTGATGTCTAAGAATGTGTCCTACCAATCGATCCCTTTTTTTGTTCAGTCAAGGTATGCCAGAAGTTCCTTTTCTGTCCAGTTCTGTTCAGTACTTCCTCATTAGTTACGCGATCCACTCACCTAATTTTCAGCATTCTTCTGTAACCGAATTGAATCGGTACTTCAGCAGTCGATCGGTGCAAGAAGTGTTTGGCATCGAGTAGTTCCCTAATGTGCATTGACCGCCCAGACCCCGGATTACGTCATCGTCTGCTCACTCACGTCTTCACTTACAGGTATTGAGCCCCCATCTTGTTGCAGCACTCCTCAGTGCAATCGGACATCCCTTGTGCCACTTGTACTAACTTATAAAGGAACCTTTTTGTCCTTTTTTTCGGACATCCCTTGTGCCACTTGTACTAACATATAAAAGAACCTTCTTGTCCGTTGTTGTCTTTTTTTTTTTTTTTTTTTTTTTTTTTTTTTTTTTTTTTTTTTTTTTTTTTTAAAGTTCTATTATATGTCTGTGGTACACGTCACGTTACGTATAATAAAAAAATCGAGCCGTGGTCGTCAGTGGTCGTCACTATGATTTAGTTACGTGCGACAAAGAGAAAATTTAAACGGTAGTTCGGAATTGAGGGGAAAATTCATACGCCATTTCTCTCAGTGAGCGAAAGAAGGTGGCCATCTATTTGTTGGGAATGCTGTCTCGTTTGTCTTACATTGCTCGTAAACCACGGGAGTGTGCGCCTTGTACTGATCAGATGCTGTGCTATACCGTTATTAAACGATGCTGTAAGGGACGCTTCAAAAAATGCAAAACTCACAGGTAGTGATGCGGCTGTTATTTATTGACGCGTTTCCACCTCGACATCGTCAGAATCTAAAACATGCGGTAAAGTTTCGTACAATTGTACAACTTCCAAACGCGCAAATAAATATCAGCCGCATCACCACCTTGGCCTTTGCATTTTTTAAAGCGTCCCTTATAGCACTGTTTAATCACGAAATCTGAAAATGGGCGCATACCTCAGTGGTGACTTCATGTCAAATTTGGCTGTGTTATACGTTACAAAGCGTTGGACAGTTGTCGCCATCACCACTAAATTATTGGTGATGCTGAGGGGGGGGGGGCGGGGGCTCAAAGAACAGAGTAGATCTCATATGGAGGAATAAAAAGAATAGGGACTGATGACCCTGTAGTTAAGTCCCATAAGCTATAGAAACATTTGAATAAAAATAAGGCCACAATTTTTAAGGGGCACACGTCCCAACCTGTACCCCCGATGGTGACGCCCATTCGCAGTAGTATCATTGATTTGTGATCATACATGCTGGCTCTGCGCACTGACAGAATCGCCTCACCACCAAAATTGCTGCAAATCATTTGTGTCTCAGACTTTCGATCTGGAAAGACAAAATAAGAAGTACATTTTAGCCATTGTAATTTAGTAGTTGCAACCGTATTAAATTTTATTAACAATCTCATGTATATATACAATGCGACATTTTAAATGTTATAGCTCTGATAATGCACTTTTAACTCTTATTTATCAAATCGTGAAAAAAATACGTTTCATGTAACAAGGTCAACTGAAGTTACTGGTACCAAAAGTTTGAAAATCGGATAACCCTCATTTTACCCTCAATTTGTTGGCGAAATGATATGTTCAAATCAATAGGTAAGCGTGAAACGTCGTGCGAAGTTGTACTCAACGCATTCTCTGAGAATCACTTCGAACAATTAGTTCATGAGCCAACTAGAAATGTAAATGGATATCAAAACACACTTGATTTCTTTGCAACAAATAAGCCCGAGCTCATGACGAACATCAAAACGGATGCAGGTATTAGTGAACACAGGGTTGTCGTAGCGAGACTGAATATCGAACCTCCCAAAGTTACCAAAACTAGACGAAACAATGCCAACATGGATGACCACTAGCGTGTCACTTCAACGTGACCAAGGACAGGTGTGAAACGATTTAATGTGTTTATAGCGCTGGACTTGAAGCGACTGTCTGATTTATTTTTCTGAGTGTCTGTTATACTTTCGCGGAGTTATGGCAGCCCATTCGATTAAGTGAATGGAACTGATTGAGGTGAGGAATGACTTTATTTATTTATTACAAATGTATCATTACATTTTACCGTACAAACTGATCCATTTACATTCACGCATCCATATACCAGGCACCCATGTTTTAATGATCAGGAAAACTGTCCCTGTGTGCTGCGCAGCTACCGATGCCAACATCGTCAAGTAAGTGCGGTGCACTGCTGCCAGTGATCTGATCTTTTACCACCAACAACATATACACGTTAAGCAGAAGCAGCCGACATTTAAACTGCATTTTAACCTAGTTCACATTTTATTGATCTTTGTTTGTGGGCGTAAAGAGAGATATGATTGAGATTATTCTGTATACTGGTTAAATTGGGGTTTTCGTCCTACCAGTGACGGTACAGTTTCAAGTAGGCGTCAGTATCGCATTCCTCAGTAATCGCCAAATATGTTATCCGACCCGCACTGCGATTCGGAACTTGAAATGAGGCCCTCGTGTCCTAGTAAATTGGAGACCCCTGAACTAGCTTACACTAAAGACGGCACAAACATCCATGCCTGTGGGGGGGATTCGAACTCCTGACGGGGAACGGCCTCTCGAATCGTAGCATAGTGCCTCAATGCGCTTGGTCACTCCGCCGCGGCCTTTCCCTTATGCCTTTGAAACAGGTACTGATGTCTAAATACTGCCCTGAACATTAAAATATAGAAAGTGACGCTCATTGTGAAAGTCATGCAATAAATCTATCTCAGGTTGTTGAATAACAGAGACCGCATCGTCGTTAATCAAGATTCCTTAACAATTTGTGCGGATTTACTTACATATTTAAGTTGAATTAATTACTTCACCCCACAGATGTGATCCTTAATAATTGGTAAAGCATTGTGAAAATTCCGATATGTTTGCATCGATATTTGCTTTTGCCTCGTATCTCGTACAATCGCTGAAATTTTCGTACGTGTACGACAGTTCTCGTATGTATGAAAATCGCCCCTCTTAATTTCTCACAATCCGCAACGTCTGATGCTTGTACAAAGGGAGGTGTGAGTAGAAGGGACATTTTTCCTTACAAACGTCCCAGCCACTGACTCCCCTAATGAACAATTAGTATTTCCATAACGTTCAAATACGATGCTGGCAGCTGACTTTAATGTGATTGCAAAATTTTGATAAGGAGAGCTCTAAATTGAATCGGATTAGAAATTCTTGATTAATAAAATTTGCAATATCTGTGACATTAGCACACTTAGTATTATTATATTTTTAATACACATTCTACACAGCAATAGGATTTTCGTATTTTTGATATGAATGGCACTAATACAAAGAAGTTTTTTGTACACTTCATTACAAATAAGCTGATGATCTGCTACAATTATTGTAATGGTGTTGTTGTTAGACTATTGTGATATTACGTCAGTTGAATATTTCAACAAGCTGAGACCTTTATTTAATGTATCATGCGGATCTTTTGTGAGGTAAATTAACAAAACTATTATCAGTGTTCTTGAAACTGTATGTTACAATTTATCAAGTATGAAACGAGACGATGAAAATTTCCACCTTTCTGTGCTAAACCATTATATCCGTCTTGTCCGTACACACCTCGCAGCCGATATCGCTATATCTTGGGATAGATCTAAATGCGTTACACTATAATCATTTTACTTCAGTTCCATGGAATTGGACGTATCGATTAAAAAAAATCCTGTCAATCTAAAGCAATGGGATCTGTGAAAGTAAGACAGCTTTGGGGAATGATTATGCGAATATAATACTACAAGGTTTTGCGTATATGTGTGAGTGCGAGGAGAGGGAAGAGGCGCTTGAAGTAATCGCGGAGTTGCAAGAATCCCCTCCAAGCGGCTCTGCACGTCGCGCCCACTCGCAACACAATCTTCTTTTCCGGATTGTCACCGCCTCAGAAAGCAATAGTGGCCACGGCCCCCTTTCCGCCTACCTATTGCGTTGTTTAACGGCCCTAACTGAATTTCAGATTCTTCGCTACAAACGAGGAGCATAGTCGAAGGTGATCGGCTGTACAATGGACATTAACAAATCTATGTTACCGACTGAAATTGTTACCATAGGAGTTCAACTATAAAGCGGGGCTGTTAGTTGGCTACATCATTTGTGCGAGTTCCCTGCTTCTAATGGCTTAACTGCTATAACTATGAATGCCGTCGTTCCCCTGATATAATCGGCCATGTTGGAGATAAATGCGCGTCTGCTTACTTTTGTGTGTTTTATGATTAAGGCTTTAAACGTCTGATCGTCAAACTTTTTTCCGCAAGGGCCAATAATTATATACCTCGGGATGCAGCTGTACCGATTTTATTATTGACTAGCTGAAAACCCGGCATTGTCCAGGTATTTATTTATTTATTTCTGCCATTTTTCAGGTATATATTTATTTCTATAAGGGCTATATGTCTGTAAAATCTCTTGGTAATATAATTAGTAGTAAAGAAGTAATAGATTAAAACTTCATGCGTGATGGGGCGGTTTTCCATGAGCGCTACCGTTTATGTGCTCATGTCTCATGAACTACGTGTCGTACTGGCATACAATTTAGAGTGTACACTCAACAATATGCGCATATATTGTTTGTAAGATTTCCTGAAGCTACAATTTGTAGTGTAGATATTATAAATTGTAACGTCATACAGAATGCCGTAGTTTTAGTCCAAGAAAAGTGGAACGTTACTGTTTATGTGCTCATATCTCATGAAGTACGAGTCGTGCTGTGATGCAATTTAGAAGGTACATTCAACTACATGTGTGTATACTGCCTGTAAAATTTACTGCGGCTACAATATGTAGTTTACAAATTATAAATTGTAACGTCATACCATATTCTGTAGTTTTACTCCATAAACAGCGGAAAAGTAGTAAGCGAGAAACTTTTTTCCTTTCATCATTTTGCTATGGTTGTCAGCGAGAAAAAGTTTAATAAAAGTCTGAAATTTGTTTCAAATCGCTAAGTACTCTCATTCTCATACAGCGTATTTATAAAGACTCACCGCAGTATATGCCAGTTTTTCCCAATTTCTATTGGTTATCACGTAATATCTTTTGAACCATGTGCCGTATGTGATTCTTAACCATGTAGCAATTGTTACCTCACGGTAAGGAATGTGTGTACCAAATTTGGTTGAAATCGGTCCAATGGTTTAGGAGAAAATGAGCAGTATTGTCGCAAAATGCAGCAGTTTTTCGCGCATCTCATTGTTTATCACATCATATCTCGTGAACTATATATCGTATGTGATTCTTACACTTACGGCGACCGTCCTCATGGATTGAAGCTTACGTGTATAAAATTTCTTAAAGATTGTAACAAAACTGTAGATTTGTATGCAACACGTACAAACATACGGACATACTGCTTTATACATTAGATTGGCAACCTCCACACATTAGTCTATTATAAACCACCGTTAGACTAGTTATAGTCAATAAGCTAAAGGTTTACAGGTAATATCACTAATTGTCAATAGTTGACATCAAACGGAATTCTTCGTGTCAACGGTCCTCTGAGGTCACTGCCACCCTCAGTGGTCCCAGAACAGTAACACTGTAAATGCCCGAGGAAGCGTTGTTGCGTTGTCTTTATGTGCATATAATTAATTGATAACAGTAATTGTACTTACACTTCAATGTATTATATTACACGAGACACGATCATATATGTTTACAACATGTTAAAGTAATTTTTCTTAAACGGATTTCACCAAACAACCGCCGCTACACGAGGCACCCGGCGCTTTTACTTCAGTCTTCTGTTAAACTACGATGTATTTACGAGTAAAGTTCATGTCATGAATTCATTTTTAGGCCAGTAAAATCAGGATTCTGCCTTTCAAAAATTAGTGTAAATGTGGAAACTGTTTAAATCACTCAAGTAGGCGTCTGGTATGAATAAGCTGAGTTTACCTCGATTTCTGAGTGGAGCTTCAGCTGTGATGAGAACAAAATCATCGAAATTTCGGACTTTTTCTCGTTTTTTTTTGAACTCCTCGAAAATTAAGCATTTAATCAAAAAAGCTAAGGTTACAAAAAACTGTAGAGCATTAAATTCCGCATCTATTGAGTAGCAAAACGTAGCTATTGGATGAAATTTTAGCAGAGAAATTCTACAACAAAGATTGACAATTTTTCACACTTACGAAAAATACTAACATTGTCGGTATAAGACGTGCAGCATTTGGGAATTGGCATGTTTGACGCAAAATTTTATAAGAGAAAAGTTTTACAGCATCAAATTGTGTTTTTCAAATGTCAATGAAATTGACGAAACACATTGCTGAAAATCGCCGTTATTCAATTACATCTAATGTGAATGACAAACGTAAGCTTTCTACTTTCCATTCAGTGAAGTTTTCTACTTTTAACACTTTCATTTATTTCATTTTACTGCTACACAAAACGACATTTACTTTATATCAGGAAATTAGTTTTGAAAATATGAAATTAGCAGGGATAATACTGTACAAAGGAGAAGAAATATAGGTAATAAGGGTATAAGTAAATACGCATAATGTTTATTTAAAAAAATTAAGAATAAAGGAACTTCATTCAATTAACAATAGATTGAGATACATGTGATTATATAAAGCACAAAGTACAGAGTTATAGATTAATATTTCACTGTGTATAACTTGCTTTTTCTTACTTTAGACTGCCACACCTTTACTCGCTTGGGGGAGGCGGGTCCAAACGACATTAACTGTAACTCTTCCACTTCTTCTGTATTAATTTCTTCGGTGGAATCTCTAATTTCTTCTTCTGAAACGTCTTAATCTGTGTCACTGTCTTCAATGTCAGTAACAGGGATGCCATTGGTAACATTGGTGCAGGCTTGGTTTCTGCATACTTTGCAGACGGTAGTACACTTATGCCATTTTTCCTGCAAGAACAACTTCAATGGCACCCTGTACCCTGCACTAAATGGTTTTCAACAGTTCCGTAGGTGCTGCCTCCTTAGTACTGAGAACTGGCAAGAGACCTACTTTTTAAGCCTTCCATCCCCATTCCAGTGGATTTAGAAGATTGTTTTCCCAACTTTGCACCAGACCCTCCTGGATCCCCCACACCAGACCTCGTGCAGCCTCCCCTAGAGAGAGAGAGAGAGAGAGAGAGGGAGAGAGAGAGGGGGGGGGGGGGGTGGAAATCACGTCAGCTCGGTGGTTGACCTCAGCCTCCTCCCCCCCCCCCCCCAGACCGCGATCCTGGATACGCCATGTATCTAAGATAATGCTATCGATCAGCTGCTTCTGTAGGAGGCAAAGAGGCGAGGGCGAATGAAATAAAGTGATACAGATTCTTCAAAAATTAGGTATTGTTTCATCCCCGCAGTACGGGGCCACAATGAACTTCTGTCCAGCTTTATCAAACTCGTTCGTCAACACTAGCACTGGAATTGCCGAATAGCCCTCCTGCTTTTTGTAAGGTGGTTTTCGTTTCCAGCTCCTTCAGGAGTTTCACTTTTCCTTTGCCCGAAAATGTCGAAGTCGTGTCGCAACCAGTGAAAGCATGTAAGAACAGAATGTTGTCCTTCAATGTTTGAGGTATCTTGAAATTTAGGGGACTGTAAATTACATTGCCTTGCCTGCCTCCGTCTGGTTTCAGTAGAATAATGTCGGGGGACAACGGGGCTGAAGATGTTAGTATCACTAGAAGGTCGATGTCTTCGCCAACGACAACAAAACAGAGTGCTTCGCAAGGTCAACAGCTGTAGTTACTATTAGAGTATCGGCATCCTCAGCAGCTTGCTTGAAATTGAAGTCTTCACATTCTAGTTGTTCAGTTAGTAAAAATATGAGCCGCTCTTTATTTTGTTCGTTGGACAGAAATACGTCTTTCCCTATAGTTACTGACATTGATTCATTGAACGTGACAGTTGGTGCAGATCTTTTAGTGGTTCTGCATAGCCACTTAGCTAATTTCGTGTTTCTGTTACTTGTAACATCAGAGTAGCTATCAAACACGATCGTTACCTTCCTGCCATACCAACACTTGATGTAATCTACATACTTTGTAATTATGGAAGAAAATGTTCATTTGCTTCTCATGCCGCTCTATGCAACAGAAATCCTCCATCTACAACGAACTCTGCCTCTCCTAAGGTAATTGGATGTTTAAATGGATCAAATAACTTGTAAAACCCAGACTTTTGAGTTTCACTCATACCTACGTTGTCAAACAAAGATAGCGGATATGAAGTTACTTCGGACTCAAAATAGTGCTGAACTTCTTCATTGGACTTTTTGTGGATTGCTATTCTGTAAGAAATCCTTGAACAGAAATAATAAAATACGATGTTGAGCGTTAACATGTGATTCACATGTAAGTGAATAATAGCGATATTTACTCATCAGCAAGGTTTTTTGTCCGTTTCATAGACATTTCAAAAACGCAATTTGATGTTCTATATTTTGTATCCTATAAAATTTTGCGGCAAACAAGCCAATTCCCAAACACTGCACGTCTTATGCCGACAATATTAGTGTTTTTTGTTACGTGTGGAAAACTGTCAATCTTTGACGTAGAATTTCTCTGCTAAATTTTCATCCAATAGCTACGTTTTGTTACTCTATCGATGCGGAATGTAATACTCTACATTTTGTAACATTAGCGGTTTCGATTAAACGCTTAGTTTTCGGGGAATTTGAGAAAAAATAAACTAGAAAAAGTCCGATATTTCGGTGGGTTTCTTATCATCACAGCTGAAGCTCCACTCAAAACTCGGGGCAGACTCAGATTATTCATACCAGAGACCTACTGGAGTGATTGAAACAGTTTCCACATTTCCATTAACTTTTGGAAGGCAACCCCCTTTTCGGAGCTAATTTTACTGGCATATTTTTCCTGCATTATTAGCGACCTGCGGTAAGGTCGGGCAGAGCGTTCACTCCTGAAGGCGCTGCGGAACGCCGGCAACTCACAGTGTTATTAAAGATTTTGCAAACAGAAAAGATAGAAGAGTTGATATTGTATAATTGGTCAGGTGTTTAGTCACGTTCAAAAATTAAAAGCTAGACACACGGCGATAACCCACAAGAGAAGAGAGGGCAAAAATATTAAAACTTTTTGCTGCTTAAACCCAACTTATTGTTCTTCGTTCTAAAGACATTATGTAACACTTATCATGATCTAATAATAGGTAACATCACAAAAGATTATGACTAAAAAAAAAAAAAAAAAAAAAAAAAAAAAAAAGGGCAAGTGCAAGTCAATGTACAAGAAATAAAATTCTTAACTTCTTATAATTTGTATTTAAGATGTATTTCTATCAATGCAAAACTGAAACATTACCAGACAGTGATCCGCCCTGAAGCTTTATATGCAGCAGAAACACTCAACCTAATAAGAACTGGAGTGATCAAGAGGCTAGAACTGGTGGAACAGAAGATTCTCAGGAGAATATTAGGACCTCGAAGAACAGAAGACGGTCAGTTTAGAAATCGATCCAATCAGGAACTCTATTCCAAAATAGAAAAAAAATATCCAATATCATTAAGAAAAGAAGGTGCGAGTTCTTTGGACACATTTGCAGAATGGACCAGGGGAGGTTAAGACAGCAAATTTCACAATTATTGTTGTACAAGAAAAGCAAAATACGATGGACCCAAGAAGTACAAAGGGATCTGGAAGAAATGGCAATACGGGATCAAGAAATACACCACGGGGTAATTTTTAAATAAAAAAATTCAGGCATTTGCCGGATTTGAGGACAGACCTAGACCGAGAACGAAATTATCGTGGACAGAAGAGCGAAGAAAGATGCAAAGTATGAGAATGAAAGAATACTGGAAGAGGAGGAAGAACGAAAGAAAGGAAGCTGATGTGAATAAACGTGGTCCAAAGATGGCCGAAACGAAAGGAGAAGAAGAAGAAGCAGAGACATAATAAAGAATCGTTATGCTATACGGATTTTCTTTTTGCAATCTTTTCCAAATTTTAGACTGGATCACCAATTACCAAAATTAAAATTTAAAGGGGCGCTGCCTAGGTTTCGCATACAGGCCTCGACAGCTTGCTGAGCGCTGTGTGCCTTGCCCACAGCGGGGCTTGTGGAATATAACGCCCTTACCGCTCGTACCTTCGTGGGAGCCAGTGTCGGCCTGGTTAGCGTTTATAGCACCGCCGATGAATGCCTGCGGACAGAACGCCCTGGCTGAGTTAATTTTCCTCGCTTTTCCGGCGGCGTTTCTGCCGCTACCTGCCGCTTTTCCCACCAGCGCGTTTCGCTCTCTCCCTGGTGACGATATTAATCTTTGCCAGCAATTTTCTTCAGCTGCCTGTTTCCGCACCCCATTCCCATTATACACGATTTATGCTGCCATCTAATGCTTTTAAAATGTGTCTTAATGCGTTTTTAATGTAATTTAAGCGCCATTTATTTCTGCTTGCCGTACCTCTCCTTCAAGCGCACACTCGGAGATCTAAGAATTAGTACTTCTCGTAAAATTATCCAACAAAACTTATAAAGTATTGTTTAATTATTCGCTCGGGCAAACCATTTTCCGCATATTGCTCCCTGATAAATAATCACGAGCGGGGTTAAGAAAACACTGTATTTGAAACATTTATATTATTTTATTTTCAAATTGAATTACTATGTGTGCCGGCCGCGGTGGCCGAGGGGACTGAGGCGCTTCAGTCACGGTCTGCACGGCCACTACTGTCGGGGGTTCGAATCCCCCCTCGGGCATGGATATTTGTGCCGTCCTTAGTCGTAGCTAGTTCATAAGTAGTTTGTAAGTTTAGGGACTGATGACCCCGTAGTTAAGTCCCTTAAGCTTAACAAGCATTTTGAATTATTATGTCGCCGTCATTTCGAGTGAGAATGGACGTTGCAGCTGATGTATCATTGTTGTAGCGTTCCAAACTCAAGGCTTAGAATGATTTTTGTTTCGTTACGTAAGTGCAACATTTATTGGGTAATCTAGAATGACTGTAGAAGTTTTATCTTTGAAAGTTTCAGTAGGCTACATTTCCTGTAACGATATGTTAAATTGGTAGTGTTTCAGGTATATCCAACGACCTATATAAACATCATAGACTGGCTAAGGTGCTGCCATACTTGAAGCAAATTGAAAGCGCGGCCGCCATGTTTCAGAACGTCACGTAGGCGTAATCACTCGTCTGCTGTAGCACTGAATCATATCACTTTCACTCTGTGCAATGATTAACAAACCATTCTCTACCTGCTTATTGGTTTTTTTATAGCCAAGCTAATATGGATAAAGGATAAATGGTAGATAACAAGTGTGTGGCAGGCAAATCGGAAAGTTTAATTACAAATGGCACATACACTACATCGGCCCAACATCATATCATTCACACAAAAAACACGCCTTTTCACTGTTTAATAAACAGTATTAATTTCGTGTACATCTGCCTAATCTGCTTACCTCTTTCCTGCGCAGATTTGGCTTTACATAAATGATGTATTCTACAACTGAAGTAATGTTTTAATAACAGCTTTATTAGGCAGGAGTAATGAAATTTCTCCCAAAATTCCGAGGACACCATTAAGTGCTCGTAGTTGGTAAATAAACTTGGCCTGTTTCCCAAAATTCTAAATATATCTACATACATTTGTAAAAGAAAAATTTTCCTACAAGATCTTTAGAGGGATTGAACAGAATGCTTTTTATTCCTTATAATCCGATTAATCCTGCTTGATTCTCATTTTTAGGAGCAATCTAAACACTTAGGTTTTCTACTCACTTGCCTAATGATGCTTCCAGATATATATTCACCTGCTTTTTCGGAATATAATGTCAGTATTTCATATTCTGCCACATTGTCATGGTCACAATGAACAGGCCTACTGCTCTCTGAATGACTTAAATCATGATTTACAGTAGGTAATAAAAGAGGTTCCATCTCTCCTGCTTGGCTACATGACATATCTCCAAAGGAAGCTGATAAGCCATCTGATGATTTTTTGGAGGAGATCTCGTTGCTGGTATTTTTGCTGTTTGAAGATGTTCAGGGACCGAAAATATCGTTGGAATCGCATTAGCCAGACGCCGCTTTGTATCATTTGTTGCATACATGTATTTCTCCTCAAAATGCAATGAACAAATGCAACTGTATGCAGTAGGTTTCCACTTATATCGCCTCATATTGGCTAACTATCGTTTTGTAAGTTCTTCATTTTTCAAAGGAAAACTTTAAAATATAATTACAGCTTACTTTAGTTACAGTAAGACTATTGTATTCAGAAATGTAGTAGGACAAAAGACGAGTACACGAAATATTAGAAATGCAAACATACAAATACTATCTGTAAATACGATATTCCAACAGTCTTATTACCGCGGTTCGTAGATTTATATGCTGTGCATACAATGGGCACAATTTTAGCTTAATAAATAACCTTTCAAGCTTACTACGATACATAAAATGTGAAATCAAAACGCGTAGCGTCGGTCTAACTTTCGTATTCGGCGCACTAGACGTTGGAAAAAATGGCAGCCACAGTTCCTGGTTGTTGCCACAAGGAGCGTTGTTAACCCAGAGACAGCCTCTCTATGTAGTTTATTTAGCTCGTTGGGTATATCTATGAGTTTATAGTACCGAGAGTATGTGTCGTATAATTATATGATTTTGTAGGTACATTTACTGGCTTTTCGTGGATACTGTCTGCAAGTCTTGTAGGGAACAGAATCAGTATTTAATTAAGAGCGCTCCGCACATAACCGATGTCGACACAGTTAGTGCCGGACACAGTTGTCTTTGCGGATCTAAATTGGAGGGATGTTTTCTGCCGTTTTAGGAACTCTATCGCAGCAATCATAATCGTATCTTGCTGTAACAAGTCACTGCACACACTCTCGCGGTACAGTATTTGAGGTGGACGGGAGCGTCCTGCTGTAAGTCTTCAGAGTCGCTCAGATGGAGGCTGAACGTTTTACAGCCGAAATATCTGCAGAAGGAAACATTTGCTTACGGCTGAATTTCCCTATTAGCCCACTTTAGGTTACGGTAGTAACACTAGAAGTGGGCCTTTGCGATCGTCTTTTGACAGCTCGAAATTTAAATGAAAATATCGGCTTAACTATTCATCTGACACGAAAATGGAATAACCGAATTTGTAGAGGAGAACATTCTCTACAACTTTGCTCTTTTATGTTTTTTTTCATATCTCGTAGCGTTTCAAAGATATTTGCAAAAATAACGGCGATTTTGGGATGTCTGTCTGTCTGTCCGTAAAGTGTTCCCCGTTTTTAAGACGAACCGTTCAACCGATCAGCACCAAATTTTACAGACATGATTGTAGGTCGACAGAGACCAGAACCTCCCTTTTTCAAATTTTTCGGGCAAAAAATACGGTAGTAATACAAAAAAAAAAAAAAAAAAAAAAAAAAAAAAAAAAATCCGTTTGTAATATAATTGTAATTGCAAACGAACCGTTCATCTGACACGAAAATTGAATACCCTAATTGGTAGAGGAAAAAATTCTCTACAACTTAGCTCCCTTATGTTTTTTTTCATATATCGTATCGTTTGAGACGTATTTGCAAAAATAACGGTGATTCGACACCCTCCATTGAATTAACGAAAACCAGTCGTTCGGAGATGTCACGTGACATCCGTCGCCCAGAACTCTCTCTGGCATACGCCATCTTGTGTTGAGTATTTGATGATTTTCTTATTGTAACTTACACGTTGTCATTTCAAAGCAATGACGCACTGAAAATTAACAAAAACACATAGTTCTTCGTGCGATAAATAATAATCTAAGTCTACAAATACCATATTAGGCATCAGTTAACAACGACCATCAATAGTATAAGATTGATGGAATCATGTTTTGATTGATAACCGTAGCATAGTGTGTAAGGCGTTACTGTATGACGCTAAAGGTCGGTGGTTCGGAACCAGTCAGTGTTTACATTTTTTTTTCCTAAAAGGGTTTCAGACACTCTTATTAATTAATTTTTTATTATTTAGATTATTATTTTGGTCCAAAATGTTTGCAAAAACTTATAAAACTACAAATCTAAAGTGGGCCTAAAACACGTCAGTGCGATTTTTATTGGTAACTGTCTTTAAACACGGCATTGCCCAGGTGTTTATTTATCCTACACTCTTGTAGTCCACATCCCCTCCCCCCCCCCACTCTCTGCATTCACCTCTTTCTCTCCCATCTCTCTTTTCGTTTCCACTTTTCCCTCTCTCGGAGAGCTGTTCTACAAGGTACGCTCTGCCATGTACCGTACCATACAAAGATTTATGTACCCAGTGATCTTCCTCTTGGTTTAAAGGTCATGTGTACAAAAATTCATAAAGATTGGAACAAACCTAAGCAGTTTATAAAATTTCGTAAGTTAAGTACCCTCCACCATGCACCGAACGAACTTTTATACAGACAGTGACATTCCTCTAGTTTTTAAGGTAGAGTGTGAAAAATTTCATCAATATCGTAACGCGTATGAAACTTAAGGTAGACAGTGACCTTCCTTTTGTTTTGAAGGTCAAGCTTACGTAATTTCCTGAAGATCGGAATGAAACTGTAGATTTCGTGAGTCCGTAGGAAAAGTATGCTTCGCCATGCACCTATCACAAAATACTTTCTTAGCTGACGTTTTGTACCTATAAACAACATTCCTGGCAAATTTCAGCTTCATAGGTGAAGTAGTTTTCGAGATTAGTTCCAATGTTCGTAGAGCTTATCTACGGGGTCATCAGTCCCAAAACTTAGAAACAACTTATGAACTAGCTAATAGGAAGGACGTCACGAATATCCATACCCAAGGGGGGGATTCGAACCCCTGACCATAGTGGCCGTGCAAACTGTGACTGGCGCGCCACCGAGCGCTCGGCCATCGTGATTAGTCAGTGAGTGAGTATTCTTTCGCTTTTATATAGATAGAGATTAAGAAAACAGATTGCTTAATTCTGGCTGCAAGAGAAATAAGGGAGACTCGCACACAAAAGTAAATAGTAACATGCAAAGCTGTAATGCTAACTCTATTTTACGCAGGGTCACGCCTGGTGCAACAGTTATACGGCATTTACAACGTAACTGTTGTGAGCGGTAGACTTCTTTTCATAATTTTGTGTGTGTGTGTGTGTGGGGGGGGGGGGGAGGGGGGGGGCTGCGGGCGCGAGGGTCAGTTACAAAACGCTTCATAAACGTCCGAAATTACATGCAAACTTTGTTGCGAGTCCCTAACTACTCCCGTTTTCCAATAATTGACGCATAGATCTGGGTACTCTCACACGGTAGGCTCTCATTATTTATGACGTCATATTCCTCAGCTACGTGTCGTACTCTTTTGTTTTTTGGTCAGGAACCTTCGCGGGCGTACGGTGTCAGTTCCCCAAACTTTCATTGCCATCGAATGAATGGTTTATGTACACACAGAGTACATACGACAAACATTCATTTCTATATATGAAGATCATAAAAGTATCCAGAGAAACACGGGGGTGGTTCAAACTCCTCCCTAAATGCTGACAAAGCTAAGAAAACAGGAGAAGTGCTATTAAAATCGACTGCTGTGCAGTTTTTATTTCTAAATTACCGTGTCTTCAAAATGCGAGCCAACGGCTAGCGCGTCCAATATAAGAGCCGCACGCACGAGTGACGGATCGCCGCCATTCATCGTGTGTGGCGTCACTGCAGTGCGTCGCTCGGCTCGACGCAGCCACACACGAGAGATTTGTCAAGCAGCTCACTGATCCTGCTGCGTCCAGAAATTCTGTTATGAAAAATGAACGGCTTTGTTTGGCAACAGTCGCAGCTGGACTACGTAGCCACATAATTCTTGCAAAAAATAAATGTTGTGATCCTTCAAAACCAGAGTCCATTCTGGATGCCTCATGACGGTGTGGTTAATGCACTCTTGTGGCTTATTACGTCAAAATACGTATCTGTAAGGTTGAGAGATTCAATAATGAAGCCACTGCCGCTTTTCACCCGCAGTTTTCTTGTAAACCGGTCCACATCTTGTTGAATGTCATAGTTTGGCAGTAGAAGCAAGCAACAAAAACCATCGCAACTGAATTGACGAGTTGCAATCAAGTGGTGGATAAAGAAAAATCAAATACACCATAAAAGCGTAAGCTGTTTTGGCGGTAATTAGTAATACAAGATGTAGTGTGCTAGGGTATAATCTCGGATTTGGATATTAGAAAAGTGTACGGCGACCTGAATACCAACATAATACGTAGGAGTAACAATTACAAACAAGTTAAATTGGAAAGAACACATAGAAAATATTGTAGGGAAAAAGAAGCAAAGACTACGTTTCGTTGGCAGAACACTTATAAAATGCAACAGTTCTACTAAAGAAACTGCTTACACTACACTGTGCGTCCTGTTTTGGAGTATTGCTGCGTGTTGTGGGATCCCACCAAGTGGGACTGACAGACGATTTAGAGAAAGTTCAGAGAAAGGCAGCTCGTTTTGTACTGTTGTATCTTCACTCTTTATTGACAGTAACTTCTTCTACAAGACTACTGAAAATCACTTCTTCTACAATACAATCTATTGCTGTACCAGTAGACTTAGACGTCCGTCGGTGTAGCCGGAGATGTGGTTCCTCTCGGTCGGCTGGTACGTCGGTCGGCGGTCTTGCCCTACAGCGGCTTCAGCGTATCTTCGCGGGGTGTCTGCTAGAGCGGTTACCATCAGCAACGGAACGAAGACTGGCTCTGTCCTCATCCGGCCGAGCATATATAGCGAGCTGGAGCCAATAGGAATCCGGCGTAGGAATCTGTGAAATATGTAGCGGTGACCTCTGCAAGGAAAGGTTCCTATTAATCGATTGGAATCGTCTGCGTGTTTACCTGATGTCGTCGCCTGTTTTGCTGTTGGTTTGTTTCCCCTACAGCGTTGCTGTTATGCGGTGCTGCCTGCCACTCAGGGGAACTTGATTGCAGACAGTATATGTACTATCGCGATATACGAGAGAAAGTGTCACAGAAATGATGCACGATTTGCGGTGGAAATCATTAAAAGAAAGGCGTTATTTGTTACGACGAGATCTATTTGCGAAATTTCTTTCACCAACTTTCTCTTCCAAATGCGAACATATTTTGTTAGCACCCACCTACATAGGATTATGAAAATAAAATAAATCAGAAAACGGAAAGATTTCGTTGTTCCTTTTTCCTGCCAGCTATTAGAGAATGGATCTGTAAAGAAACATAATAAAAGAGGTTCGATGAACCGTCTGCCATGCACTTCATTGTGACTTGCAGCGTATTTATGTAGATGTAGAATTTGGTTGACAATATATTTACGAAGTATAATGGCATATTTAATTGGTTAGTTCTCAGATTGCACGTCTGCATCCCACCTAAACTCGGCGAATCGCTGGAAGGTGCGTGGTAGATGTAACTTTGAACAAATTATAGAAGACAAAAGTCAAAGAACAAACACGAAAGTCAAGTACGAAAGTAAAAAGGTCGTATCAATTGGAGTGAACATAAATTATGTTTTGGAAAGATGTGCTATCGCACAACAACCTTCTCCAACTCTGGAATAAGATAGCGATCGACAGTTCTGCTGTCATCGCACTTTCTTAGCTGATGAGACGAATAGCAGCCGAAACAGAGCATTCACGCAAAATTAACCAAGAACGTAGTTCCTTAAGAATATGTTTGCTTTGGATCGATATTATTTCAAGGAAACATATTCTTTGGAACTACGTTCCTGGTTAATTTTATGTTGATTCTCTGTTTTCGGCTCCTCTTAGTTCGCTTCATCATATTAGGACAAAGTTGGAGAATGTTGTTGTCCATTAGCACATTTTTGCAACATGTAAAGTATAATTTTTATTCTCTCATATATTACGCTGTAGACTGCACAGCATATACTGATATTTAAGAAGTCCCATATAACATAATGGCTGTCTACCACGTAATTACTTGGAAGGAAGTTTAATATCGCCCATAATGTTACGATCAAACGATGGCAGTGGCAGATCTATGAAGGGAGGGGGGTGCAACCTGAACCGGACACAGAGTTTAGGGGGAAGCCGAAAAGGAGAGAAGTGAGAATCATCATTATTGTTTTCTGGGAGATAAATAAATGAAGAGAACAGGTCCGCGGGGCACAGTCGCCCAGCCCCTCCCCCAAGTCGAATTTTTCTATTTGTTATGTGATTTCTCAAAAATATTCTTAATAATAATAATAATAATTCTTAATAATATTCATTCTTGATTATGACTGAACGTTAAGTGCCGAAGTGAGAAAGTAGAGAACAGCAGTGGAAGATTCATGTAATTATTATGAGGCTTCAACTCGTGTAAAGTAAAATAGTGAAACGTTTAATAACATTTATAAATCTGTATTCCTGTGAAGATTTCCGTGTAGTTTAAAGATCACCACAGGACAGGTTTGAGCTAATTACCTTAGTCTCGGTTCCATATTTGACCATTAAAGCAAAGACTCAGGTGCAGTATGGCTGTCTGGGCTATATTGAAACAAAAAAAACTGCAAGTTGCGTCTGCAAAGTTCGGTGGTCTCAGAAAACGTAGGGAACCAGAGTTACAAACAAAACATCTTTACTGGCCTTCAAACTAATCACCATTGGCTACAATACACTTCTGGCATCAGTTGTACTTGAGCTGACGCCTCTGCTGGGAGCACTGAGTCACGCGTTGTCGGTGCTTACTCTGCCTGTGTTGATCTTCAGCTCGCCTGCTGTGATTCTGAAAGACAGCCGCCGATCATCCGCAAGCATCCGTCGCAGTCGTTCGATCGTGTTGTCTGGGGCTGTGATTGTGGGCGGCGGCCCGAACTTGGCTCATCCTTGAAAGACGACCGTCTGTCGTCTTCCATATATTTTTTGTATGTTTCTGTAAAGTTATGATTTATTCAATGTCGATAGATTAGAATTTTGTTAAAACTTGAACCCCACTCCTTTCTAGGCTTGAGAAATAGTATTTTTATTTAATGTATTAAAATATTAGTTAATATTGCTAGGTTTTTCTTATTTTGTTATGTTAATAATTAGTTATCGTATTAATTAATGTGGCATAAGTACGGCTTCTCCGCTACGCCAATGTCCCTGTGAGAATGTGCAGTTGTTTCACTTTTAAGCGTGTGCGAGAATTTATGGCTGTCTTACTGTGGGGAGTGATACCTCGCTTTACATCGTTCTCTCTGGCTCAGAGTCGATAGCTGCTGAAGCTACCAAAGAGGTTTCTACATCCTTTGGTTACAGTCTCGTTAGCGATCCTTTCCTCCAGCGCGAGTCTCGCTGTCCGTCCCCACCACCGCTGTTTTCCTGGATTTTCCGGCTGCCGGTGGATTCCTGCGTCCGGTAGCAGTTTCCCGCCTCATGACCGCTGGATCTTCATTCTGGGCTGGTCGCCTGGTGAGGTAAGGTTGGTTCTGCTCTTGTTTCTGGAGATGGTAGCATTTCATTGACTAGCACGTTTAACTTAGATTCGTGAACTTAGAATCATTTGTTGGAATACTTTCTCTGATCATGCGCGGAAAAGTGTTCTCGTTTTTCAATTAAGTGATTTCCAATAGATAAATGCGGTGTGTGTGATTCTAGTTGCAGTTTGATAACGGCCTGGTATGTTAAAACCTTTTGTGATCCTGTGGCGGTGTGTGAACTCTGTGTAAATGCTTTCTCACTTTGTGGGGCCCGATTTCTAATAGGTGGTATGTTCATTTTGTGCAGTGCATGTAAAAATCTTCTCATCGTTTCCTTCCGTGAGTGATACGTGTTCCACGTGGTTGGTTCACAGAGCAAACCCTGCAGCTTCCACTCTTGTTTGTCCCATGCCCATCAGGCAAGTAACTATGCGGGTATCCTTCTGATTTCCACTAATATTTCGCGATCTTCTCTCCTCGCCTATTTTAATTTTGCTATCTCTTATCCGACTGGTAGTACGTACTCTGTCTTTGTCAGTAATTCTCTCTGAGCCTTCTACAACCTCCTTCAATAGCTTCCTTATGTAATTCTAAACATTTCTATGGGTTGCATGCTGTCATTCTTATTTTTATTATTCCGACTTCGTAATTATTTCATTTTTGTGGTTTTTCTGAGACAGGACGTCATCCGTCTCTGTAATCGCCCCCTATCGCGTTTAGCTGTATTTCATTCGCTTCCTTATATATTTCTAAGCATTTCTATGCGTCGCATGCTGTAGTTAATTTTATTTATTTTTCGGAAACTGAATTTATTCAGTTTTATCGGTTTGCGAAACCACGTGGGTTCGAGTTCCGACTTCCGGGGTTTGCAGCTAGTCGCCTGAGTTCCCGCCACTTCTTTTATAAAACCAATACCTAGATCGATTTCGAACAGACTGAAACTTAAGAATCCACCGTGATTTTGTATAATGAATCCGATTTTCAGCCCCTTCACTTTCAGTGGAGTGCGTTCATGTAACGTAGGCGTGTGTCGCCGTTAGCGTGTTTGCTCGCGGTCCAATGCAGATGTAATTCAAATTGCTATACTCACGCACCATCTCAAAACAGGCACGACAGACCAGAGTCAGCTTCAATGTGTTTTTGTATATTGTGTTTTGTACTACCTCCGACTTGCTGGATGTCGCCAACGATAGCGGCGCCTGCTTCCGCCTCGTCGCAGCACGCTGAATTTGGTGAGCTTCGCTGTGTCATTGCGTGTGTGTGAGAGAATGATTGTTGTTTGTGAATCCTTCCCCCCAGTACGTTAAATCATGTATATTTTAGGCTGGGAACTGTCCGCATTAAACCATGTAAGAGATGCATTTTATTGTATTAACAAAATTGGTTCTCCATTTTGCTTGTTTTCTATATGAATAAACAAGTCTCAGTTCAGTATAATCCGTAAGTTGCTTATAAATTGTAGTTTTAGAGCACGTTCCGTCTTTTATGTAATATTGTTCTACACAAGTGCTGAGAACTAGTTCAGGTGCAATTTTTTCTTATATCGAAAGTCCGTTGCGCCATAAATGTTTTCTTAGCGGCCTTTCTAAAATAACTTCAATTGTGGTGGCTTGGCTATTGATCTCTGTGTGTAATAACGTGTGAGCTGCTGTGTATATTGACCACTGTAGTATTAACTTCCAGTTATTGAAGTAATTTGAAACGAGTCAGTTCTCAGTTCTCAGCCATTAATAAAACTGGGACCATTCACCCAACTTTTCAGACGCACATTTAATTTCTAGGTTAGTATCTTATGCAAGTAAATAAATACGTTTAACGTAGAAAAAATACAGGGTGTTACAAAAAGGTACGGCCAAACTTTCAGGAAACATTCCTCACACACAAAGAAAGAAAATATGTTAGCTGGACATGTGTTCGGAAACTCTCAATTTCCATGTTAGAGCTCATTTTAGTATTTGGATTGTTGGATGAACCATTCGCAGAAGTGTACCCATGGAGGCCAATCAGCTGCTGATAGTGCCTGCACACGCTGTACATAGTACGGAAACAACCGGTACTCTCGTAACACTCTCCATACAGTGACGTGGTCGACGTTACCTTGTACAGCAGTAACTTCTCTGACGCTGACATTAGGGTTATCGTCAACTGCACGAAGAATTGCCTCGTCCGTTGCAGGTGACCTCGTCGTTCTAGGTCTTCCCCGGTCGCGAGTCATAGGCTGGAATGTTCCGTGCTCCCCAAGACGCCGAAAAATTGCTTCGAACGTCTTCCTTCGTTCTGGAAATCTGTCTCGATACAAACGTACCGCGCCACGGCTATTTCCCCGTGCTAATCCATACATCAAATGGGCATCTGCCAACTCCGCATTTCTAAACATTGCACTGACTGCAAACCACGTTCGTGATGAACACTAACCAGTTGATGCTACGTACTGATGTGCTTGATGCTGGTACTGTAAAGCAATGAGTCGCATGTCAACACAAGCACTGAAGTCAACATTACCTTCCTTCAATTGGACCAATTGGCGATGAATCGAGGAAGTACAGTACACATTAACGAAACAATTGGGTATTTTGACAATTATCTGCACGAATTATTTTAATTTTCATTTATAGAGAAATACTAAAATGAGCTCTAACATGGAAATTAAGCGTTTCCGGACACTTGTCCACATGAGATATTTTCTTTCTTTGTGTGTGAGGAATGTTTCCTGAAAGTTTGGCCGCACCTTTTTGTAACACCCTGTATATCGTATTATTTAGCAGAATGGCTGACGCACGGCCCGCAGCTGCAGCTGTCCTCCCAGTGATCCAGAGAGAATACAGACTCGCACTTCTCCCATAAGTGTAGTTAGATCCCTATTAATGCGATTTTTTTTGTGCAGGCTGGTTCATTTTAAATACATTTCCTATAGGTCTAATACACTTTTCTTTGTATTGGCGCAAGCTCATATTTTCTGTTCAGTACTTTTCTGTATATTTTAATGCACACGTGGCTAAAACAACTGGCAACACCGGAAGCACCTTCCTTTTAAAAAGAATGTATTATGAGGCCTACGCTATCCAGTATTCTTCCAACTACACCTTAACACATTACACTCTACAAAAAAATCACCGAATTGAAAGATAAACAGAAGGAAAAACGGCCTTAAGTGTCACATGACATGCTCAGTTTGCTCTGTGGAGCTGTGGGTTTGACAAGTTCTCGTTTATAAGTCCTTTCTGCTGTTGCAGCCCGGCCTTTATCCCGAAACGCTCTGATAAATCAAAATAAATTTCATCAGTATGAATTTGTTTGATAAGGAGTAGTGTTTTGTGTCAAGTCTATGATTTCCTAGGATACTGAAGAGCGACCGTCGATTGATGAAATCATACGCTTTGTTGAAGTCAAGAAATATACAAATGAGAGGACAGTTTAGAGTTAACCTTATATATTTGATTTGAGGCTAAAATGTGTTCTGCATGGAATCACCCAGGTCAGAAGTCCGCTTGGTATTACCCAATCTCGTACTTCCGCTGCCCTTCAGGCCACTGACGGAGACAAGTTGAGAAGGTCTTTTAAATGACTGTACGAAAATTCCTCTGTCGTTACTAACATGGAACTGTGCTGCCAAATGCCGAGCAACTCATCCAGGCCATGTGCCCTGTTGTCTTATACTTTTATGACAAATGCGGAAAATAAAAAAAAAAAATAAAAAAAATTAAAATAAACTGTCTTTTATTTCCATGTAAATTTGTTGAATGCGTTACCATCTTACCATTCAACATGTTTTAGTAATCGTGGCAGTAATAGCTGAACCTGTTTACCATTTAACAGGCAACGCCACACGAAATGAACCCTTAAAATGTCAAATTAGTATGATAGTGCTACGAAACGGTGAAACGAGAAATTACGCATGAAAATGATAAATGAGGAGATTTGCTCTTTCTCTAACAGGTATTTACCCAGTATCAGCAAATGATATAGGCCGCTAACAAGTGCATTTAACGCATACACCCTTGCATTTAGTATGTTCGTAACAGGCAACACCACTCAAAATCAACTCTTAACGGAAAAATTATTATTAAAACGCTATGAAATGCACTTTCTCGATTACGTATTTAGCAAATGACACAAACTATGTACGAAGTTAATATGTGCAGTTAGCGCATCCACCATACCGTTTACTATGTTACCAAAAGACAATTTTCCCAATTTTATACAAATTCCATACCTTTAACACTCTCCCCTCCACTCTCGCATTACAATTTTTCGTTGCGTCTCCAATGTAGGACGGTGTGCGACTCGTTTCTGCTATATCCGCGGCACTCTCCGCCTGACATGTAGGCAACACATCCAACAGCGTGATGCTGCAGGCAGCCAGCTCTCCAGGCACTTGGCTCCATAGGGAGCTGAAAACTTCACAAGAGATACACCAACAGCCATAAGACAAACCTCTCCGCCCGATAGAGTGTGTAATACTGAATACGGCATTGAATCTGAAGTCAGAATTAATTACAGTTTCACCGAAGATTGGCTAGAACTTTGATGAGTATGTTGGTATCAAATGCGTAGAACATTTATATAGCAAAAAGAAGTATGCATATAAAAAAGGGCACAGCAGGATAGTTGAATATCTACAATCTAAAGAAAAATCATTACATATTATGGAAAGACAATCCGAATAGTGGTCCATTTGGAACAGCAATTGCAAGCTTGTACAGGTGGTAAAGACTATCACATATTTATTGACAGATACTACACAATCCCTTAAAAGGTGAAATTTTGTACAAGAGGACATTTCATCTAATAGGTACGGTTATGCCTTCTAGGACCGATATTCCCACCCTTTCGAAGAAGAAGAAACTTTTTGAACATGATTTATACACCTACCAAACTTAGATGAATATTATTCGTCTTTCACTTCATGACAAGACGCTAGCGACTATGTTAGGTCCTCAAACCCAACTGATCACTGGTAAAACGAAGAAACAGCCGGTACATATACTGAAAACCACTGTTACTTTGGAATACACGAAGTCATTGCGAGGAGTGGTCAGGGCGCATAAGTACATTGGCTGCTGTAGTTTTACAAGGCCGTCACACAAATGATTAAAAAAAATCCTTTTAGCTGAATTAAGTTGCACTTGTGAACAGTTGTATTCTTTACCCAGAAGATAAAATGGAATCTAGAGAACAGATACAACTTAAGCGATCCTACAGAAGAAATCTAAACTGGTCGTTGGCTAGGTGAGAAACACAAACGCAGATAAAAGAGGAAGACTGTCATTGTCTGACCCGAGGAGAGAGAAAACAGGAAGATGTATTTTATAATGCGAAATGAAAAACGTCTACATTAGATCGCTTCTTCGCAGCAAACGTAAGAGGGAAGGAGCAAGAAGAGGAACCATTTTACATTGAGAAACGTGCAAATCAAAGTCTCGACCTTACCTGGAAGAATGGTTTAACAAATATCACAAAAAAAAAAGAAAAAAAAAAATTAGCAACCCAATGCGTCATAATTTGTAGTTCCAAAAACTAATGTAAAATAAAATTATTAGGTGAGATATTGCATTTGGTTTACCTTGAATAATAGTGTAATAAATCTTAGTGCTTGACACCCTTTCTTGGGTAAAAGAAATTGCAGTCAAAGAGAATGCAGTGAGTACAACATTATATTGGAAAAGATTAACAAGTATCAGAGCTTACATGATACCAGTAGCTGAATCTGTTTCCCAACTGAGACTCTGTGCCACGCGATATGGACTGTACACCACAAGTTACATATGAGGATGACGAGTCTCCGCCCGCCCTGCTTCGATGTCATGTAACACACCAAACCAACCACTCACACTGCAAGTTGACAGGATCTGTTAACGCACCTGCCTGTCGATTTAGTATAACTGGATTTCTGGAGCCTACTGGCTTCTCAACATACAGGCAATCATGACGTAAAGTATATCGAGTCGCATTCACAGATTGTACTGGGTCATAGTTGTCGCAGTTTTTCTGAAGGTCGTTTCAAGAAGAAGAGGTATTTTAAATTATGTTTACATATATGATGGTGTAATTATTTTCTTATGTTATATTATTCATATACTTTTTGTATGGATGTTGTGCAAATATTTTGTAATCCGGCGTCGGCAGAACGAAAGAGGCGCCACAGAACACCTTACTGTCGCGTTCCACAATTAACGATCGTCGAGTCAGCATCGCAGAGGTACCAGGCCACCGCACGGGAGATCAACGAACTTCATGCTATAACGAAATTACTGTTGATAATAATGGTGACGCTACAAATTCGTTCGCGATCAAATGGTTCAACTGATTTTCAGCTTGTCTCGAAGTCTCTCGCTAAATTGCAACATGTACGGAGACCTGTAATACTTTCCAGTTAACAATCGACATTATCTGATTGGGGTACGTCTGTACGATATCGGTCAGTTTATTCAGAAGTGTGAGGGCGTGTAATGTTGCTAGTCTCGAGGAAGTCGCGGTGGAGTAGCCGAGCGGTCTAAAGCGTCTCGCTGCGGAGCGCGCGATTGCTCGCCGTGGAGGTTCGAGTCCTCCCTGGGGCATCGGTGTGTGTGTTTGTGCGTATGTTAGTTTACCTAGGTTTAAGTAGTTTGTAAGCTACGGACTGATGACCACGCAGTTTGGTCCGATAGAATTACAAACATTTGAACATTTGAGTCTCGAAGAAGTTTGAGAGATTTGTGTGATAGGTATTTTAGCACTGCACGGAAGTAAATGTAATGTATGTGGGGCCGAATTTAAATGAGATATTTAGGCCTGATTGAGTACACAAAGTTGGTAGTGGAAAAGGGCTTCTTAAGTAATCCAGAGTATCTTTATGTGTATGTTCACTGAGGGGTAATATCTTACAGTGTGGTAGTCTTAGAATTCCGACGACGTTTAAAACCATGTCGGTATATTTCGTAGTTTTAAACCGTTTAATACAAGATGGTATAATGAGTTAGATTTGTATATTCAATATGCAAACCGAAACATCAGACATCCGAAATGTTACAATGGGTATTTTATTTCTTACATACATTTCAAAAACCATATTATGGAAATATAGTATATTTTTATTCGATATGTGACTCGAAATTGTGTGTAAAGCACACTTGACATATTACGAAACGTAATTATACTACAAGAAAATATTGTCAAATGTCTTCTTCATGTATGCCACTGTCCATGACTGCAAAATATCAATCAAAACTTTGCATTGCAAACAACAACAATAATAATAATAATTATTATTATTATTAAAAAAATCTCTGTGGAACAAACAAACACTTCCCGTCTCTGGAACAAATACAAATAAACATTCCGGTAGCCTCTTATCACAGTATTAATCAGATTCCTTCTCCCAGTATGACATCAATGTATAGATGTCTTGTGACTCACCCATGTACCTGAGGTTCCCCTGTATATACACTAGTTTTTCGGTTGTATCTGGAGACAGTCTGTTCCGTAACCGTGTGTGAATTCGTCCATGATCTCACCAGTTACGCTCACTTGCCGCTGAGGAAGGCGGTACATTCAAAATTCTGGAAGCAAGTTCATTTTGTGCTTCTTTTAGCTCTTGTTGCGTCTCATACACTTCAAATCACAGTCACAGTACTGGGACTCTCCCCTGCAAATGGCGGCGACCAGCTGCTTCAGTTGGGGGACGGCTGGCTCGCCACGGCCTGTTAGGGGCTTGGCTGGGTGCTATGCCGGCGCGACCGCCGCACCGCGCCGATCCAGCGCCTGGCGCCCTCGTCAAGTTAATGCTGCTGAGACAGGAAATTGTCTGTCCGTTCCGTCGTGTCTACAATCAGTCAAATCGGCCGTGAGAGATTACTGTTTCTGAAATAATTTAATAAATAAAACTAAATTATCTGTGGTAATCCTCTGTCTACACTGTTGTCAAATCAATCCATCGAATCCGATTTCCATAGCAGCCTAGTTACATAATTTCTCATTATATTTGTAATATATTTTATTGCAGAGTGGGGGTTATTTAGGGACAGGTTTTATTTACCACTGAATAACATTTGTCACCATTTTACGATTTTTAATCAAATTAAATTTGAAGGATTTCGATAGCTAGTTTCTTTTTATTAACATTTTAGTAATTGTCATATTTCTTAAGATTCTTTCTCCAATTAATTATTTTCCTATCTTTTGATATAGTAGTGGTATGTGAATGACAAAACTTCGAATTCTTTTGTATGTGATGAAGGTGCATAATGTATGGTGGAAGTTGGGAAGAAATGGGAGAGGAGGATGCGGAAGTTTTGCTCTTGGGCTGGCTCTGAGTAGGCGTAGTCCGTGAGGTCGCGATGTTGCTATTTCCCAAGTGCGGCAGAGTACACCGCGACTACCTAGTAAGCAGGATCACCTGGGTTTGAATTCCCGCTGCAGGGACGTAGATAAATATTTCCTCTGGGGTGGGGGGCGGGGGGGTTTTCAGAGCCAGAGCTATATTGAGGTGTCATCACACAGTTGACACGTGCCAAAGTTGTGACGTCGCCGCCCCCCTCCCCCCTCCCCATAAAACAAGCTTACGATTTTTTCTATGAATATGGAACATTTTGTGAGTAGTTGATAAAAGAATGAAGCGCTATTGAAAAAGATTGTAGACATGAAAAACAGTCTTTTCTGTTATACCCCTCCCCCCTCCACAGGGCTCACGGTTCTTTCGTGAGTATGTGCATGGCGAGCACGGGGCCCCGAGCTAATGCAGTCTTCTTTCCATATTTACTTCCCAGACTGCATTTCCTTTCCCCGTACCCTCCTTTCCTATCCTCACTCCTTCCCCTCCCTACTGGAGGACTGATAACCTCAGTAGTTTAGTCTCCCTAACCACAGACAAATATATACAGACAGAAAACCTCCATAAGGGCCCGGTCACACGCTCAGGGGTGCGGGGAGGGAGGGCCAGAGCAGTTCTGTAAGATGTCCCATGATGGCGCTGAGGTCAGAAGCAGCCCTTTAATCTGGCCAGAGCAGGCGGCAGGTAGCGGCTGTCCCCACCACCACTTCCCCTCAAACGCCAGCAAGCCGGACACAGCCGTGGCCTCGTGGAAGGCGGTGCGAGCTCTCCCCTCAGCCTCCCCTCCACGCTACGCTCTGACGTGCGAGAGGCACCCTCAGAAGCGCCTCTAGTGTCGTCTACCGGTAGTAAGCCGGGGAACCGCCTGACACCTGCTAGCATCTTACACGGAACTTAGAGGGGAGCGTAGGACAGAGGTTTAGGGGGGGCTTCCTCTCTGTATATATTACTCTGTGCCCTAACCCAACCATACAACCCAACCTCCCTCTGTTATACCTTTGACGGGCGTTCACCTCCCGAAATACTGGCTGTTGTCGAAGACGTTGCCTAGCTATATTCCCGTAAATTATTTGACCATAACATACAGAATAAGCCCAATTTTCGGAACAAAAGTAATCGTTGCAGGGATTAATAAATTAGAAATACCTTTCGCACTACCACATCTGGCTCGTCATAAGTTGTCAGCAATCGTAAAAAATCGAAAGCCTTCAGAAAAATAACATATAGGAGAGACCATGGGAATGGCGCCACCTTAATGGCAACCAGATTTTTTAACTTATTAAAAGTGTGCCTTTTTCGTACAGAATAATACCACAGATTCGCCACGTATTACAACTTTATTATAATTTTTTTCTGTCGTGTATTTTGTTAAGTTTTATTGTTAAAAATATATTGCGAAGGAATACGTAGTGGCGCCAGTACCCTGGGTTCCAAGGTAATGAAGACATACGTTTGAAAATCAAGGATAAACCTACATGACGAATGAGTAGTAGTGAATAAGTATTACAACTGTTCTACTTGATACTTATCACTTTGCTGTATTAAGGCATTTAGAAAGTTTCAAGTACATGTCGATGTAAAATTGGAATGAAAGTCGATTTTATAATTTAGTCTTGATTAAGACACAACAAAAGTCAGAAATACAGTTTTCGGCACTTCAATACTACTACATTCTGCAAGTGCCAATTTCTCAAAATCTATGCATCTGTATTACACGTCATTTTACTTATTGTAATATTCCTGATGACTTGTCATGTACGTTTTGATGTGACAGCTTTTTGATATCTCTGGTTATCAAAAAGCTGTCACATCAAAACGTACATGACAAGTCATCATCAATATTACAAAAAGTAAAAGTCAAAACAACAAATATTGAATTAATAATAATTAAAAATCAATAAATAAATGACTGACAACAATAAAACCATCGATGTAAATGGATGTCAGGACCAACAGACATCACCTGACGATGGCGCTAAAAGCCGAAATAGGCCTATGGCGTGATAAAATAATTATATTTAAAACAGCAATATATTACATAACGGAAGTAATAAGGTTGTGATGCCATACATTTGCTCTCGTTTAATGGCACTAGTTAAAAAATATATTTGTCTGTATCACGTACAAGTTTACTGCCCTACTGTAGTAATAAAGTTAGTAGATAATTGAAGTCGGTAGCAATAGTAAACGTAAGACACGATGGCCTTCGTTACACGCTAGGTGAGCCTCGCGCGCTATTTTAAGCCTGTGGAGCTTGTTTCTAGCTGGAATTCAAAGTACTTGTTCATTGTTACTGATGGTTAGGTGTGGGTTACCTTAGCAATTATTAGTTTTTTAATTGGCCAGATTTACTGTGGTGTAAATTGTGCGCGACGCTTGCCTAGGCCTCACGAAGGCATTCGATACAAAGTGTCCCGACAACAAATAAGAAGTCAAAGCTCAACTAAGCATCGATTACAACTTACAGACACCCTGGTACGTCTCTTTGTTGTTAAAGTTTTCAGTCTAACTCTCATATTCATAACACAAATTGTTGTCAATTTTTAATTTTAGCAGAAGTGACAAAAATAAATTCTTGGAGGGGTTTGAACTCCCTCGTCCCTCCCCCTCCCCCGTATCTACTACGCCCCTGGCCCGCTGGAACACAAGTTTTGTACTTTCTCCAATGAATAATTTAAGTGCCTATTCGCAGTTAATGTCGTAATATGTGTGAAGTAATTAGAAGGTATGACATGCTAGGTCTCTGAGTGCTAGGCAGTCAGATTATACACTTAACAAAATGTTCAAATGTTTGTATAGTCTATGGGACTTAACTACGGGGTTATCAGTCCCTAAACTTACAAACTACTTATGAACTACTTACGAACTAGGACGGCACAAATATCCGTGCCCGAGGGGGGGATTCGAACCCCCGATCGTAGTGGCCGTGCATACCGTGACTGGAGCGCCTCAGTCTCCTCGGCCACCGCGGCCGGCTACACTTAACAGTTTGGTAAACATTCGCACGGGAGTGATGCTGTTGCATCTGCCTTCTATCTCTCGCTGCACCTATTACATCGTCCCGTCTCTACTATTGTTCCTGCACACTGCTGAGGCATTAAATTTCAGTAATGTGGTAGGACTTGGTACTAGGTGACTGGTGTGCCGGCGTGCTGCCTGCCAGCTGCGGTGTGACGTCAGACCAGCCGGGCAGAGCAGCGCAGAGGGGCAGGCGGCGTGGCGGGCCGTTCACGTGTGCCCGGCCATTGTGCGGCCTGTCGCCCTGGGTTAGGCCTACTGATGGCCGCCTGTCCGCTGCCCGTGGCTGAGCAGTCCACTGCGGCCGCGGCAGGCTCTCTACTACTGACCGGCTCTCCTCTCTTCTGGGCGCAAGCGAACAAAAACGTGACCAACAACAGGTACGTGCTCTAGTCGAAGCTTTCTAATGTAAGACTCGCAACAGTTATTATCTTAAAAAGAAAATCCATACTGCAATGAATACTGATTACTTACCTCTCTGTGCAGGACTATTTATATAGAAACTCCTGGAAATTTCGTCTGTACCTTCCATCATTAAGTTTTCTTATTTTATCAATACCTAGACTAGAAACCCATACTGTGAATGGTTCCAAGAATCACTACATACCTTTACAAAATCATTGAATGACATATCTGTGCCTACATGTTCCTGGTAAATATGTTTTAAATTCAGATTATCTTGTTTGAATGGTATAATGAGGTTGGCATTATCCTGCAACAACTGTTTGGTATTCTGGAATATATTTGACTCAGATAAAATACATCAGCACCCATATGACGACCGAAACAGAAGTATCTTCTAATTTGATCCTGATTCTCCACAGCAACATCGTCGAATACAAAGACAGTGATTGGTTTCACTTTTCTGGTGGGGGGGATATCACTGCTTTAACTGAATGTTGTATATGTTACACCTTTAACACCTTTCAGTATCTCCTGCAAGAGTTGGTATTTGGGTTGAAAATACACACACATGTTCGTAGCGGACACCATATGGATGTGTTAGCAATGTCATGAGAACATTTGTCTTGCCACAATTGGATAGGCCTACAATTATTGCTTGTCCTCTTATTTTTCATCTTCACAGGACCAATTACCTACAACAAAATTCTTGTGTGCAGGATGCTTCACCTACCCCGCCATGATACTGACTGTGTTAGATACAGATGTGCAATGGGTTTTTATAGAAATCGTTTGTAACTAGAATGAGAGGGATTGTGAAATAATAGCACACTTTTTTCACACATATGATAACATTTATTTACACACACAAATACACACACACACACACACACACACACACACACACACACACACAGATATTTCATCACATTTCATTATGCATAGGATGCACTAGTGGTTTCCGTTCTGAATCAAACTTTTTTACTTCCATACAATATTTTTCAAATAATTGTTTCTTGTATGCCGTAAACTCTGCATGTATTTCGTCCATGTTAATAGCTTCATCATAAAGGCTACCTCTACATTTGATCATGGTTACTGGATCAGACTTGGGTATGACATGGAAACATGTTCTATGTCATCAAGATGCATGCTGTTCACTTGAAGGTATTTCACAATTTCTTTGTATGCAGTCTGCATTTATGATAGCCTACGACCGAGTCTTGTATTTAGGAGATACTCTGCATGATTTACATTAAAAAGGTTCATGGCAGGTGAATGTTGTAAGAATAGACACCGGTCACCGGATTTAACTCTAAGTATACCATCATTATACGAAGTGATGATTGATAGTGTTACACCAAAACATTCAATGTCTGTAATGGAAGCACCTTGCAAATATTCTGTGGTCATTTGATAATCTATGCATGCCTTTGCAGCACACATTTCTTCTCATTGACTATTATTAAGTAACACTATAACACTGTTTGATATTTTCTCAAGTTCGAAAGTCACATTCCAGTCTTCATCTGGTAGTACTATCATACCAATATTTAACCGGCCGAGGTGACTGAGGCGCTCCAGTCACGGTCAGCACGGCCACTACGGTCGGGGGTTCGAATCCCCCCTCGGGCATGGATATTTGTGCCGTCCTAGTTTGTAAGTAGTTCATAAGTAGTTTGTAAGTTTAGGGACTGATGACCCCGTAGTTAAGTCCCATAAGCTTAACAAACATTTTTTTTGAATATTTAACCGCTTTGAACCACTTGCTGTTAATCTATATGTTGGGTTGAGAGGATTTGTCAGTTTCTCATCAACAATATCTTCATTTTGTCTCTGCACTGTCACCTGAATGGTGTCCTCCTTCTGTTCTTCAGTGGATGGGGCGTAAGATGAAGCCCACCACATACCTCCGTCATGCTGTAGAGTTCCCTCAAGTTTAACCGCTTGCATGTCTTCACAGGCATGGAGTGCTGGTGAGAGTAACAGCTCCGTGTCCTGATCCAACGTCTGGAGTAGGTTTGTAGTCATTGTAGTTCAGAGCCAGACGCCGTTGGCGGTGCAGGTTCTGCCGTTGCCGCTACAGGTTCCGCCGTCCCTGCTACAGGTTCCGAGATCGCCACTGCAGGTTCCAGTATTGTCACTTCAGGTTCCACCGTCGCCACTGAAGGTTCTGACAGGCTGGAGACACACGCCATTACCAGTGCAGGATGAAAAACACATTGATGGCGAAGAAAAAAAAAATTCCGCACACAATACCGGAGGTCAATGATGCAGTAACTCACTTTTCCGCTTCTTACTCCTGGTCTGCTGCCCCTCGGTTGTGCCAGGTGGTGATAATTTATGCCTACGCTTCATGCCGCTGATGTACCAGCTTACTGATGTCGAGGAGCTTTCACACTAGTCTTATATCACTATTATGGCATTTACGCGATAAATCAGTCAAACCTTAAGGTCGTAAATTCTACCAAATACCTAGGAGTTACAATTACGAACAACTTTGACTGGAGAGAACACATAGAAAATATTGTGGGGAAGGCTAACCAAAGGTTACGTTTCATTGGCAGAACGCTTAGAAGATGCACCAGCTCCACCAAAGAGACTGCCTACATCACACTTGTGCGTCCTCTCCTGGAGTACTGTTGCCCGTTGTGGGACCCTCACCAGGTGGGACTGACGGAAGATATTGAGAAGGTTCAGAGAAGGGCAGCTCGTTTTGTTTTATCACGTCACGGGGGGGGGGGGGGGGAAGCGTCACGGAAATGTTGCACGAATTGGGGTGGAAATCATTAAAAGAAAGACGTTATTCATTGCGGCGTGATCTGCGAAGTTTCAATCACCGACTTTTAGTTCTGAATGTGAAAATATTTTGCTAGCACCCACCTACTTAGGGAGACATGACCGTCCCAATAAAATAAGAGAAATCAGATCGAAAACGGAACGATTTAGGTGTTCTTTCTTCCCGCGCGCTATTAGAGAATGGAACGGTAGAGAAAAGTTATGAAAGTGGTTAATGAACCCTCTGCCAGGCACTTAAATGTGATTTGCAGAGTATCTATGTAGATGTAGATGTCACGTGATCAGAAACATGAACCGCCGTCTTGCGACGTCACTGGCCCAGAATTACTTCATGTGACCTACTTTCTCACAGGAGGGGACTGTGGGTTTTCGCCACTGGCATGACGTCATATAAACTTTCAGAATCACGACCTACTTTTTTGAAATTACTTCATGAAACCTACTTTCTCACAGGAGGGGGTCGTGACTTCCTGCTGGCACGATGTCACGAAAAATTCCAGAATCATGACCTACTTTTTTCAAATGGAAAACGGTGTCGTCCAGAAGCTTCCATTGAAAGTAGGTCAGCTCCCTGCCCCTCGGTGTTGGGACGTGACGTCATTTGAAGGCGTCATGTGCTAGCTCCCGTGCTTAATCACCACAATAGACCGATCCAACCGATCCACGGGCTGGACTGAGGTGATCTAGGCGCTGCTTCCGCGTTATACTGGAGAGCATGTGTGCCGCACCAGCCCTCGGCTCCAGGAACGCGTCTCCACGTACGGAACGCTCCTCCCATTACTTGGCGAAACACAGGGCCCAGCTGAGGGCTGGTCCTTGGGCAGCACATGTACTGTCAGTGGCCGAAACTCAGGCCCCTGCTGGCAGCGGTGACCACCAGAGAGCGCCGCCAGGGCTCTCAAAGGACAGCCAGAGGCAGCCAGTTGTGTCTGACGGCGACCGCCAGTTCCCAGAAACGGAGTGTCCCGTTCGCTCTTGCACATAGTGCTTCTCACGGGAATTCTCTGCCACAGCCTTGCAGTTAACGTGCTACTATTTCCCACAATTAGTCCAGCTACGAACCTCAGATGTGTCAACATTATTATCGATCGCACTCAGCCATGCAGAACGATATTCAAATGCCACCAATAAAACGATCAAATTATCTGAACGTCACAAATTAGCATGGCTGAGTACGTTTGCAATGTTTTAAAGATATTCACCACTTTTGTTCACTTCAAGAATGTGTGATATTTATAGAATTTGGATTACAACAAAAAGTCGTCAACCTAATTCGAAACACCCTTAAGAATACTAAACCAAAAGTTAAGTTCATAGGCGTATTATCTGAATCATTTGAAATGTGGACTTGACTTCAACAGGGTCAGGGTCTCTTATCGTTATTATTTAACTACACACCGGAAAAATTCTTCCAAGAGTCCAATAAGAAATGCTAAACAAACATTAAGATTGCCAGAAATATCTATCTCAATGGACTGGCATTTGGTGAAGACCTGTCACTGCTTGCAAATAGCGTGGAACAAGCAAAACACAAAATTGAAGAACTCAAAAAATAGAAGCAAAAGTCGAACAAAAAGTCAGTCTTATTTCAGAAAACAGGAATAATGCAATTCTTCAATGACGAAACAGCAGCTATCGTCGAAATAACAATAAACAAATTAAAATTGTGAATAAATTCAAGTCGCGGTGGAGTGGCTGAGCACTCTAAGGCGCCTTGCTGCGGAGCGAGCGCTTGCTCGCAGTCGGAGTTTCGTGTCCGCCCTCGAACATAGGTGTGTGTGTGTGTGTGTGTGTGTGTGTTGTCCTTAGCATTCGTTGGTTTAAGTTCTTTGGAAGCCTAGGGACTGATAAACACAGCAGTTAAAATAAATTCAAAAATCTTGAAGAGATTAGGTCTTTGAATTCAAACGGAAAAATGTCAGTACAAAGAGAACAACTACATTAAAAGAAGCACAGCATATCACCTGGCGGTATCACCTCTTAAAAAATCTCTCTCGATAAATGTAAAAATCAAACATTATCATTGCGTTATTAAACCTGAAGCAATTATATGCTAGTGAAACTCTATTCAAAAAGGCAGACAGATAAATCCTTAGAATAATCATAAATAAAAAACACCAAGCTGAGGGAGAATGGCAGTTGTTGGCAAATGAAGTTTTATACGAGCAAACTAACTCAATAACTGACGCAATGGGAAAGGGAGATTTGTTTTCTTTCGCCACATATAAAAACTACCATAAACCAGGCTACTGAAACAATTATTCACCTGGTGTAAACGAAGGCTCCCGCGGCCGTTGTCATTGTTGCTAAAACTCTTCTGGTATTGGACCGCATCGTCAATATATCAAGTATTTCACCGACGTTTCGGCCACTATTGCATTGGCCTTCTTCTGGGTGTTACGTTTACTGCTGGATGAGGGAAAGCAAGGGTCTTCATTGCTACTACCGTTCCTCATTCGCCAGTTTCAACCAGTGGCAAACGTTAATGTAAACACCAATTCCAGGACTTTCTTTTCCACCAATAGGAAGAAATAAAGCAAACGCCAATGATAAGCGAGCTGAAACCACAATCATAACTGGCAATATTTACTATTTAAGACCCTTGCTTTCCCTCATCCAGCAGTAAACGTTACACCCAGAAGAAGGCCGCTTGCAACAGTGGCCGAAACGTCGGTGAAATACTTGATACATTGACGATGCGGTCTAACAATTATTCACCTACTTTAAAAAAAGTAAAAACAAGAACAACTGGTTCAAAGGAGTCCAAGATGGATCAGGCTGGACAATGTAACGAATTGAAGGCAGAGTACAAAAGAAGATCCTGAAAAAAAGACGAAGAAGAGTTACGCTAAAAACATTTCCACACAAACAATACACTATAATTGATGAAGACAGGACAGGGAGGTGAGAAAGAATAAAATAATAATAATAAAAAGAACTATAGCTGCAATCGAAAAGTGTTAAAGGATAAAACTATAAAACTTGAAATAATTTATCACAGATACTGGAACTACGACACACCTATTGAAAATATATGAGATCACAGGAGAAACGTCCTGTACGTCCACGAAACCATTCTTTTGACCTAGAAAAGCAAGATATCAAAGATATATTGAAGTTGTGCATACACAGCTAACGTAAACTAATCCTCAACCACAGATATTCAGCATGATGCAGGTGTGTCACCTGAAGGTTTGACGGTTATTCACCGCCAATCTATGCGGACGGTAACTTGAACCTTCGCATACCTTTAGAATAGATACTTAGCTATTAAAATAAATAAATAAATAAAAATAAATAAATAAATAAATAAATAAAAAGACATTCAAACTGGTTCAATGGTTCAAGTATGAAACTTCCTGGCAAATTAAAATTGTGTGCCGGAACCGGGACTCGAACCTGGCAAAACCGGGACTCGAGACTGGGACCTTTGCCAGGTTCGACTCCTGGTTCGGCAGGCAATTTTAATCTTCCAGGAAGTTTTATATCAGCGCACACTCCGCTGCAGAGTGAAAGTTTCATTCTGGTTCAAGTTTGCTCTAAAGCTAAATTAGGAAAACTTTTCCGGGTACAAGTAGTGCCCATTAACGCCTCTCTATGCACCAGAATGAGGCCTTGTCTAGGATAGAATGGATGTGACACAATGAAATACTGAAGAAACGATCAGAAACGATCAGAAAAAAAGTTTATTTCGCATTAAAAGTAACAAGAAAACGTCAAATTCTGATAGTGACGTAGACTACACAATTACACAGTGAGGACACACAATAGTTCGCAACAATGTGACTTGTGTCGATACATTGTAGTGTCCTGAACTTGTTATTACAAATTAATCTCTAACTGAAAGTAATTTTCTGAAAAATATTGAGTAGGATGGTAAATATCTGGAATGTAGGTGAATTCTGAATTGCCCCCATCATAGTAAAATAATCGTAAGCAAAGAAATGTGAAGTGCTACTGACTCATGCTTCTAATGACAATCTGTATTATAAGCGAATATTCAAAAAGCTGCTTTACGACATACTGTGACACTGATTGAAAGAACTTCGAAACTAATATAAATTTAAATGCAATACTGTCCATGAGCACACTTAGTCTTTTAAGTGGTATGGTAATGTTATCTTTGTGAAATACTAAATAAAATGTTGGTGAAGTTCCCTAGCTAACATCAGTCGTAATTTTAACAAGATTTGAGCGTGAGAATTTAAAATAGGTACACTGTAAGTGGTTCGTGCTGTTTAGAGTAACAATGTCAGGTACCACTTACAACACTATAAAAGTTCCCCACATATATTTAGCTTTGACAGGAAATAGTCATATTTTTCACTTCACACTGCACACACATACCATTGTTCGCAATTTTTTTCAAGCTGAATTAAAGAAATGTTAATTTCCTCTTTCTTTCTTTCTCACTTACCTATACTGTCGGATAACATGAAGTTTAAATGACCTGCGAAATGGCGGCTAGTTGCTGCGGTCTGTCGACACTGTACTCGTCAAACCTGATATTACGTTTATAATACGTGTATAGTGGTTTGAGTTCTACACCACACCATTGTAATAAGTATTACACGCGAAGACGGCGTTAACTGCTCTTACGTCGTTGCAGATGCGGTCATACGTTCGACCTCCCACGGGAATTCGTAATGGCGAATGTAAGAGGGCATGGGCGGTAGGGGAGCTGCAGCCATAGTGTGCGACTTGTGGAAGTTTGAGACGGACGGAAGACGAGCGCGGGCAGCCAAGTGGTTAGGACGATCGCTGGCTCGAAGCGGCAGACCTGGGTTCGATTCCCGGCCCGGCTCACAGTTTCACATGTCACCATTGTTTCATTTCAATGCCCTAATGCAGCCAGTGTCAATCCTTTCCTTTGTAATTCTTCTTCCTTCCCCTCCTTCATGAATAATTTGCAAATGCAATATGGCTGCGAAGCCATACCCTAACTGATTTGACCAGTGTCTTACCACATTTCGTTGGGTTACCACCCTGAGGCTAAAGGACTTAGTGAACACCTTAATAAGTGCGGCGGACGGGCTACCCGTGTTTGCGAGTGAAACGAGGTCTGGATGTTCGCCTAAAACATTACCGAATCAGAAACACTACAATCTTCCAGGTACGTAGTGGTCAGTGTGGTTCCATTTCATTCTGTAGCCTTGGAAGACGGCAACATCGGCCAGTTATTCACCAGCCGTTTCGTATCGCGGCAGTCATTTCGACGCTGCTCGCTGCAGGCTCAACGAAAAGACTGTTGAATGTCTGACTGGAGTCATCGGGCTGTTTTGCCCCTGCCTGGGAGCCTCCTCCAGATTTTCTCTGTAGTACCTTCTATATGTGTCGAGAGCCAGTGTTCTTGAGAGTTATTTGTGCTTGTCACAATATACAGTAATCATTCTGACCCCTCCGTAATATTGATATAAACACATCCAGGAGATAACAACCGTCACCTGACGAGGAATTGTTACCAATCATACACACGCACGATGTACCTGGTATCAGTGAGGGGGCTGTTCGTGTGTGCTACGGGAAAGGGGTGCGGTGTAACTGAGGCGGAAGGCGATGGCTCAGAGGCTCGGCATGGGCATTTCGTATACTTCACGACCTGTCGAGTGTTCGAGCAGTGTTGTGGTGTCTTAAAAAAGTGGCGAAACCGAGGTGAACCCACGTGCAAAAGTGGAGGGGTCGGACGAACACCCCTCATTACAGTTGTAGGACGTCGTAAGAAAGTACAGCCGTCGTACTGTGCTTTGCAGAATACATGTGCACCGAATATTCAAATGTTTGTTAAGCTTAAGGGACTTAACTACGGGGTCATCAGTCCCTAAACTTACAAACTACTTATGAACTACTTACAAACTAGGACGGCACAAATATCCATGCCCGAGGGGGGATTCGAACCCCCGACCGCAGTGGCCGTGCTGACCGTGACTGGAGCGCCTCAGTCACCTCGGACCGAATATTCGTAACGATAAATGTAACCGCCTATCAGGTAGGTTTGATCAGTGTGAGTTGTGTAGCCATCCGGCAGAAGTACTTCGCTTCGTGGCACTGTATGTTTCTCCAGCTGAAAGTCATTGAAATGCGTACTTCTAAGGTAAGCTTATTCTTATTAGGTATGTGACTATACGCAGGGTGATCCGTGATGACGTTGCAAACTTCCAGCAGTGATGAGGAAGGTTATATGTGCCATCATGAGGTAAGAGACGCTAGTCCACAAACGACTGAGTCGAAGAACTTAAGCATACATGATGAATACTCCCCAGTGCACTCAGATAATTCCTCATATCGGTGGTCTAGGAACAGCACGTGCAACTGACTGTCAGATGGATCAGAATTATTCCCTCTATGGTAAACTAGTAATTAAGTCCATCTACCTGCACAAAGTACTTCAAAACGTCTTCCTTCAGTGTCAGTACAGGTACTGTACTAACACAAATGCTGTCGTACTCTATACACGTGGTGTCGTTTGGAAAGTGTCACAGGCAGTCAGCATTCTTGCCATAAGATCCTCGACGGGCGTATCCATACTCCATGGAGTACATACTTCTCATGGAGGTCATTATTCACATCAGTTCAAACTGAGGCTGCTCTATGACGTTGGAACGACCTCCGTTGACGAATAACAAGTGGGACATGCTCCAGGAAGCTGACTGCAGTGCAGTGTTTTCAGCGGTCAGGGGTGTCCGAACGAGTTTCGCTTATATCTCCCGAGTATGCCGTTTGGCCACTTCACTCGAATTGTTAAAGTCTGCAACATCATATCGGCACCTAGCCTGTGTATGACGCCTGACCAGGTATCGCGAGTTCTTTGGATTACACTGCAATAAATTCATAAATGAATAAAAAAATGAAAAAAGAAAAAAAAATGCAAGAGTAGTAAATGTTGAAAGACGATGTCGATTTTGATCTGATCACGGAAGATGTCACATGCAGGGTAGAATGTGTACTGATAATGGTTTATGTCGACGGCCAACAGATTGCGTAGTGTCTTGTCTACGAGACCGCCATCTGTGTGCATCCTGTAATGGAAAACGTTTATAGCCATAAGGCGCGTATGATATCAACTTGTGAAGAAATCAGGCACCAAGCCACGGAGACGCAGTCATGCTTCCTACAGCCAAGCGAGCGAGGTTAAATTGGGTCAAATTGCGGCCTTCCGAGTTGTGAGATGGTAAGAGCAGAGAATTGCCACAGAAGTTGGACGTGCTGCGTCAGTTGTGCGATGATGGCTGAAACGGTCACGTGGCCATTGTCAACATCTGTGGACGAGCTTCAGGACATCCTCGCAGTACAGACGTCTATAAAGACCGTCGTATTGTAAGGGCACCAGTGGCAGATCGCACAGCTACCACGGCACAGTTGAGTGTCGACACCTGTTTTGTGGCAGTAGGAGTACGAGAACGCACAACTCTAACCCGTCTACCAACTCACGTCACAGCATCAACATGCATGCCTCGACTGTGCCAGCATGCAAGTGATGGCCGTTTGTGCATAATGTACACCTGGTGAGGGGAACGATGTATAGTAAAGTGTATCCATCCAGAACACATTGGCACCATCGCAGGCCTTATAGTTTGGCGTACGTTAAGCTGCACACTCTTTGACCTTTGGGAATTGTGGGAGTCTCAACAGCACTTGGTACGGGCAAAATGTAAGGCCCGTTCTTTTTCGACATTCTTGCACTATGAAGGTGAGCTGGTGTTGCTACAGGATAATGGTCGTCCACACATTGCGCTAAAACGAAACGTTGGCCCCAATCATTCTGCAACATGGCTGGCCAGCATGATGTACGGCGATAACTGACACATGCTAATCGTCAATACACAACTGCTGCAGAACTCCGTGAACAGGCCGATGAGGGGTGGAACGATGTATCCCAAGACAGTATTTCCTGTCTGTAAGTTCTAATGGATGCCACAATCAGATCCTACATTGTTGCCCGTGAAAGCTACGCCTTATACTGATATGTGTGTTTCAGTAGGGATCGACATCTGTTACCTCAGTACCGCTTCAGTTATCAAATCAAATGTTGTTCAAATGTTTGTAGAACTCATGAGACTTAACTACGGGGTCATCAGTCCCTAAGCTTACAAAATACTTATGAACTATCTAAGACTAAAGACGGCACAAATATCCATGCCGGAGGGGGGATTCGAACCCCCAACCGTAGTGGCCGTGAAGACCGTGACTGGAGCGCCTCAGTCTCCTCGGCCACCGCGGCCGGCGCTTCAGTTATCGATCTATAACTGTAATAATTTCAGGTAGTCCATATTCACTTGTTCAACAAAAAAAATTTTCTTTTACTTAATTGTAAGTAACTATTTTATATCCGGCAGAGTAGTTTCACTCTCAGGCTTAATTTAGACAGTGAGATAATTGTAACGCTATGCATGTTTTCTCGATATATTCAAGCTTTGGTGGCCTCAGCCAGTTAGGGTGGTTACAAACACCGAATTTGGTCATCCGGTAAAATATCAACCTATATTTTATCGGTGGAGCGCTGCCTACACACACTCCGGAATTTTATCGGTGAAAGAGCAGTTGCTTGGCCGTCGTGGCAGAGAGAAATTGATTCTAAATATTAGTTAATGAATCCCAAAGGAGTTTACGTAATATTGTATAATAAATATTACAGACGTGGTACAAAGAACTAATAAACTATGGCACGTTGTATAGCATTTACGAAATGCATTTTTTCTTTGCTTACATTTTCGTGAAACCCTCGCAGCGAACTTGTGTCTATGGATCTCTAGTGGCATTTCTATCTTTAATTGTGTCCAAAGTTTTGTTTCAAAAAACTGGTCTTGCTTCCTCTACCGAAGTAAATGTGTCATCATCTAACTCTTAATCAATTGCTAATGTATAAATCTGTATTTGTATGTGTGCCTCAAACAAGCAAGTGACCATTACTGTGCGGATATAGAAATAACGTCAGATTCCTCGCGGAATACAGATAAAGCTGCGAGCGAGTACAATAATGGACAGGGGCATAACAGTTGTAGTAGCTGATAAGTTGAGGATTTTGGCGGGATTTAGATAAGACATCTGTGTGGCACAAAAATTGTAATTTTACCCTAAACAATGAAAAGTGTCAAGTCATCCATATGAGCACTAAAAGAAATACGTTAAACTTCATTTACACGATAAATGATTCGAATATAAAAGCCGTAAATTCAACATACCTAGGAGTTACAATTACGAACAACTTAAATTGGAAAGAACACATTGAAAATATTGCAGTGAAGAAGAAACCAAAGGCTACGTTTCATTGGGAAACACTCAGAAGGCGCAACACTTTTGCTAAAGATACTGCAGTCTATTTTAAGAGTATTGCTGCCCATTGTGGGATCTCCACCAAGCAGGACTGAGGGGTGATACAGAGAAAGTTGAGAGCAGGGCAACACGTTTTGTATTATCGCGATATATGGGAGAGAGTGTCAGAAATGTTGAGCGAGTTGGGGTGGAAATCATTAAAAGAAGGGCGTCATTCGTTGGGCGAGATTGATTTGCGAAATTATTTGTCACCAAATTTCTCTTGAAAATGGTAACAGATTTTGTTAGCACCGACCTACATAGGATCATTTTAATAAAATCAGAGAAATTAGATCGAAAACGGAAAGATTCAGGCATTCCTCTTTCATGTACGGTATTAGAGATTGGAACGGTAGAGAAATATCTTAAAAGCGGTTCTATGAACCTTACGGTATTCGCTTAAATGTGATTAGCGGAGTATTTATGTAGATGTAAACGACAAGCGCATCTGTATAGTCGATCGCTACCCCGTTTCTGTAATAATAAAATAAATAAATTTGACACAAGATATCAAGAACAATATAGAACGGACGTGATGGAAAGGCCGCAGAGACACTATACAGGGTGTTACAAAAAGGTACGGCCAAACTTTCAGGAAACATTCCTCACACACAAAGAAAGAAAGTATGTTATCTGGACATGTGTCCAGAAATGCTTAATTTCCACGTTAGAGCTCATTTTAGTATTTCTCTTTAAATGTAAATTTGATTCCAAAGTGATCAAATTGTAAATTTTCACAATCAACATGTGTGGGCTGACGAGAATCCGCACGCAATTGTGCTATCACGTCATCAACACAGATTTTCCGTGAACACTTGGCCAGGAATTGTTGGTGATGTCTACGCTCACTGGAGTACGTTATCATGATTTCATAGGGGATACTCAACCTGTGCTGTTAGAACATGTCCTTTACAAGTACGACGCAACATGTGGTTCATGCACGACGGAGCTCCTGCACATTTCAGCCGACGTGTTAGTACGCTTCTCAACAACAGATTCGGTGACCGATGGATTGGTAGAGGCGAACCAATTCCATGGCCTCCACGCTCATCTGACCTCAACCTTCTTGACTTTCATTTATGGGGACATTTGAAAGCTCTTGTCTACGCAACCCCGGTACCAAATGTAGAGACTCTTCGTGCTCGTATTGTGGACGGCTGAGATACAATACGCCATTCTCCAGGACAGCATCAGAGCATCAGGGATTCCATGCGACGGAGGGTGGATGCATGTATCTTCACTAATGGAGGACATTTTGAACGTTTCCTGTACCAAAGTTTTGTGTCCTAGCCTTGTCTCGTTGGCTGTCTCGTTTCCGCCGGTCGTCGTAGGTGTCGGTGGCCGAGTACAAAGAGACCGACACAGGAATAAAGGATGCACGCGTGTGCAGGTACGGAGGTGACCAGTCAGTGGGACAGCATAAACTAGAAACACTAGAGTAAATTAGAACGAGATATATATTTCATAGAGTCTTGGTCATACTTAACTTTTACATAGTTCTTGACTGCAGAATGCTGATACATAGATTATCTAGAGGCCTGTCTACTGATGGTTCCTAGTGCCTGTCCGATAGCCAAGTCTTCACTGGTGCATATCTGATTCCGAAGTGTTAACTGGTTCCTATCTCAGTCCCAAGTGAATGATGCAGTCCAGTGGTGACCACGAGCGGAGTTGCAGCAGAGGGTGCTCGTGGCTGACGTCGTAAGAACGCCGTACCGTGCGTGCATGGCGGCGCGCGGCGTAAGTACGTGGCGCGCACTTCATACTTGTACGACACCCCCCCCCCCAAACCGCCGCGTCGTCGTGGCGTAGGGCTGAGGGCCACGGCGACGACACTGGGAGGAGGGCCTGGGCGGGGGCGTTACTGGTGGGACGGGTGACGTAGCAGAGGCTGGGATCGAGACGCCGTCCGCGCTCCGGTATCCACCTTGCGATTCCCCAGGAAACCCACCAAAACGAGGGGAAGGACGCACGCCTCCGCCCAGAGGGAGCAGGTCATCTTCTTCTGAGGCGCGTGGCTCAAGCTGCGGGGGCACGCACGGTCCCGGAGTCCCTCTCGGTGACGCTGTCATCAGCGGCGGCGACGGAGGCGGAGAAGCAGACTGCATAGGAGGCGCGTCCACCTCCATGGGTACTATCTCGTAGTCCGGGGACGCTGGGCCCGTTGGCGAGCGATGTGGCTGTGCTCCCTAGCGGTGAACTGGGTCTGGAATCAAGAAAACAGAGACAGGATCGCGCGGCCTGTGCAGGCGCAACTGGTTTGCAAGGCGCCGCAGCTCCGACCCTGTGGAAGAACGAACAACATACATATTGCGACCGAGCACGCACTGAATGGTGCCCGGTAACCATCTCTTCTTGTTTCCAGCACACACCCTGTACAGCACCGGCGTAGAAACCTGAAAACGCGAAGCGCCATACGAACCGACTCGGTGCGTGGGAGGTTGCTGCAGGTGAAGGAGAGTGCGGTGACGGCGGCCGTGGAGCAGCTCGGCAGGAGGCGGGCCGTCACGTGGCATGCACCGATACGTAGACAGGAAAATTTGAAGAGCTTGCTGCCTGGAGTGCTGACCTTTCATCTTTTCCATGTGAGACTTGAATGTTCGAACGAAACGTTCTGCTTCCCCATTGGACTGAGGTGCGGTGGTGATATGCTGAATGCCATTCACACGACAAAACTGTTGAAATTCCGCACTAACAGACTGAGGTCCATTGTCACTGACGATAGTTTCAGGCAAACCTTCGATGCAAAACACTGATGTTAAGGCACTAATTGTATTAGATGCTGTCGTTGATTTCATGGCAATCACGAAAGGAAACTTGCTGAAAGCGTCTACAACAATTAACCAGCGCGTACTCCAGAAAGGTCCGGCAATGTCAATGTGTAAACGTTGCCATGGTCCCTTGGGGCGTGGCTAGTCTGAGAAACGTTGCGGAGGAGCCGCCTGATGCTCCACACAAACAGTACACTGTGACGTCATGCTCTCTATCTGAGCGTCCATACCAACCCAGGTACAATGACGTCTGGCCAGTTGCTTTGTCCTAACAATACCTCAATGTCCTTGATGCAGGAGGCGTAACACTTCTCGTTGCAGGGAAAGAGGAACAATCACTCTTGCTTGGTCGTTGTCAGTGTGTAACAACAGAACACCCTGACTTAAAGACAATGCATGACGTTGTGCAAAATAACATCGAACCAGAGGACGATCAATGTCTTTGGCTCTGGCAGGCCACCTTGAGCGAACAAAACGTGCTACCACACTTATGTTTGCATCTGCAGCTGTTTCCTATGCAACCCGACGAGAGTTCAAAGGGAAGTCTGCGACAGCGGAAGCATCTCTGGAGTCTATCTGGCAACATGCCATTTCTGAAGAATCAAACGACACATCCTGGCCAACTGGAAGTCGGGAAAGTGTGTCCGCGTTAGCATGTTTAGTGGTAGGTCGGTACAAAATGTCATACTGATAATTAGACAGTATTAAGGACCATCTCTGAAGCTTTTGTGCCGTTCGTGGTGGAATTGGCTTTGTGGGTGAGAACAACGACGTGAGAGGCTTGTGGTCTGTCAACAAATAGAATTTTCTGCCATAGAGATAATGATGAAACTTTGTGACTCCGTAAATTATTGCTAAGGCCTCCTTTTCTATCTGACTGTAATTCTGTTGCGTTGGCGTCAGTAGCTTGGATGCAAAGGCAATAGGACGATCGAGAGATCCGATACGATGCGACAACATTGCACCCAGACCGTACGACGAGGCATCCACTGCTAGCACTACTGGCTTCTGTGGGTCAAAGGGAATCAAACATGCATCACTGAGTAGTGCAGACTTTAATTTGTCAAAGACAACCTGACAATCTTTAGATCATACAAAAGGAACATCCTTCCTACGTAAGCAATGCAGTGGACTTGCAATCTGAGAGGCATTGGGAATAAATCTTAAATAATAGTTAATCTTTCCCATTACTGCTTGCAATTCGTGCACATTCTTAGGAGGAGGCAAGTCTTTCATTGCTTGAAGATGTGACCGTAAGGGATGGATTCCTTGGGCATTAATCACATGGCCTAGGTACTCTATTTCAGTTTGAAAAAACGAACACTTTGCTTTATTGCAACGTTGACCTGCTGCAGTCAACACTTTGAAAAGGCACTCCAGGTTTGATAAATGTTCTTCAACTGTGCGTCCTGAGACCACAATATCATCTAAATAGTTCGATTAGCACGGTACAGATACTGTCAACTGATCCAAAAAACGCTGAAAAAAGCGGGGGCGGAAGAATTGCCAAACGGTAGGCGTTGAAATTGAAAAAGGCCCATGTAAGTATTAATGACGAAAAACTTTTTTGACTCGTCATCAAGCGGAATCTGTAAGTATGCCTCTGCTAAATCAATCTTAGAAAAGAAGCGAGACTGTCCTAATTTGTCCATCAGTTCGTCAGGTCTGGGCAGAGGGTATGTGTCTACAATTGTTTGACTGTTCACTGTTGATTTGAAGTCCGCACAGAGACGAAGTTTTCCTGACGGCTTGGTTATAATTACTAAAGGCGAGGCCCACTGACTCGCAAAAACAGGAGAAAACACCCCACTATCTTGCCAACGTTTAAGTTCTACAGCAACTTTATCGTGAATTGCGACAGGCACCGGTCTAGCTTTACGAAATTTTGGTACAGCAGATTCTTTTAAAGTTACATGTGCTACGAAGTCTTTTACGCAACCTAGTTCCGGTGTAAACAAGTCACTATATTTTTCACACAATGCATTGATTTTGTCCTGATTTTGTACCGACGAAATATGAAGCACATCTCTTTGAATTGATAAGCCAAACAAGTCACAAGCATTGAGTCCAAAAATGTCCTGTGTAGATTTGGTCTGAAGAACAACAAAAGCAACTGTTTTTGTTACACCTTGAAAAGAGGCAGGCAGGCTACACGTTCCTAGCACGGGAATATTTTGACCTGTATATGCCGTTAGCACTTGTTGTGACGGCGACAATTATGGCGCACCCAGAAGTTCATAAGTGTCTTTATTCATTAAAGTGACAGCGGAACCAGTATCGAGTTGAAATTGCACAGTCTTATTTTCTATGGAGAGAAACACAAAAAGTTTTTGCTTGTGGCGCTCGACAGGTGCGCGAATGTGGGCAATGTCTGATACAGCTTGTGTGCTGCGCTTGCCATGCACGGGCTGCGTAGTGAAGGAAGCGGCGTAGAATCGGCACACAGATTAATGTCACTGTCACTAGATGGCACTGCCGATGGGTCAGCGTCTGCGCAATGCGAGGCTAGTACAGATTCACTAACTACTGCACTATACTTTTGAGTAGCTACATCAAGTCTACTGTCACTAGCTACACAATCACTGTCACTAGAATGCACTACCAATGGGTCAGCGTCTGCGCAATGCGAGGCTACTACAGATTCACTAACTACTGCACTACACTTTTGAGTAGCTACATCAAGTCTACTGTCACTAGCTACACAATATTGGGCACTATTACAATGAGAAGTTGCAGAAGGCACTGGGTTCACTACAGGATTGCACTGTACATAGTCATTTTGCTTGTCCCGAACCCTTTTCCATTGCACAGATTTACGCGCTCGACGACGCTTGCTACGTGGTGTACTTAATAGTTTTTCAGTAGGCGCAGAGGAACTTTCTTGCAATTGAGAATCAAGTAAAGCACTGTCCAAGTCCACAGCGTGTATAACATTTACAGTATGAACTGTTCTCGCACTTTGCACAGCACTGTTCCTAATGACACCGTTCTTTGAATTTTTATGCTGCATACACACTGTCTGTACATGTCCCGATTTGCCACACTGATAACAAATAGCATTGCAACTTGGGCACTGTGCACGTTTGTGGCGAGATACACACTGGAGGCAAGATTTACGAACATTTTTCTGATAAGGGCGTTGGCGCCCGTTTGTTAAATTACTTTGTCTATCAGGACAGGGCGACCTTTGTGTCGCACTTTTACACTGGCTACTGTTCACTGACTGTTCAGCACGGCCTGTAGAATTTAAAGAATCACTAGTGCTATACTGAGAACTGTGACTAGGAAAGCGTCCCTTGCGGCACATGGAATTAACACTGTGGCTTTGCATTTCTACATCTGCTAAGGCAAAAGTATCATGCACTGCTATAAGATGCAGTACACTGTCTAATGAAGGGTCAGACTGTTTTAGAATTGCTGCCCTAATTCTGGGGTCCTGAATGTTCTGTGTGATAGTGTCCCTGAACATCACATCACTATAAGAAAGTCCATAAGAGCAAGTAAATTTACATTTGCGGGCTAAGCCCTTCAATTCCGTAATTCTTTGCATGTGGGACTGTTTCGGTGCTTTTTTAAGTCTGAAAAATCGGTACCGCGCCGCTGCTACGAGAACTTTTATCTCATAATGAGCGTTCAGTGCTTCTACAATTTGTTCAAAGTCCACATCACGAGGAGATGCGTGGGGAAATAGTTTCTGCAGTAATACAAAGGTTTTGGGGCCCACCACGGACAACAAAAGATGCTTAACTTTCTGACCTGTAATTTGATGAGCCGCGACGAGTTCTTGAAACTGTGCGAAGTAGTTGCTCCATTCTTCCTCACGTTCGTTGTACTGGCGAAAGGTAGGAAGCGTTGCGGCGGCAGGTGTGGGCTGCTGAAGCGGCGGCTGTTGTTGTTGGTTAGCTGCTTGCGCCGTGAGCTGGGCCACAGCCTGGAGAATTCTAGATCATGAGGAGATGCGTGGGGGAAAAGTTTGGTTCGAGGTAGTGGCCATGCTGACCGATTAGGCGCCGCGCATACAAGTAACTTAAAACACAAATGCAACAAAAAAGACCTCAAAACACGTAACGGAATACGTTCCCCCAAAAATCTTAGAATAAGGGTGGGTGGGCGGGAGCAATTTCTGCGTGCTCCGACTGCTGTCTGGCTGCTGCAAGCGGGCTGGTCCACGGTTCTTCTATCGCTCGTCGTCGCCACTTTTGTATCCCATCCTCGTCACCACTTTTGTGTCCCATCCTCGGCGCCACTTTTGTGTCTCGTTTCTGTTGGTCGTCGTAGGTGTCGGTGGCTGAGTAGAAAGAGACCGACATAGGAATAAAGGATGCACGCATGTGCAGGTACGGAGGTGACCAGCCAGTGGGACAGCAGAAACTAGAAACACTAGAGTAAATTAGAACGATATATATATTTCATAGAGTCTTGGTAATACTTAACTTTTACATAATTTTTGGCTGCAGAATGCTGATACATAGATTATCTAGAGGTCTGCCTACTGATGGTTCCTAGTGCCTATCCGATAGTCAAGACTTAACTGGTGCCTACTTATTCCCAAGTGAACGATGCAGTCCAGTGGTGGCCACGAGCAGAGTTGCAGCAGAGGGTGCTCGTGGCTGAAGTTGTAAGAACGCCGCGCTGTGCGTGTTGGCGGCGTAAGTACGTGGCGCGCACTTCATACTTGTGCGACACCACACAAAGTGTTTGAAGTCACGCTGGTACGTTCTGTTGCTGTGTGTTTCCATTCCATGAATTATGCGATTTGAAGAGAAGTAGTAAAATGAGCTCTAACATGGAAAGTAAGCGTTTCCGAACACATGTCCACATAACATACTTTCTTTCTTTGTGTGTGAGGAATGTTTCCTGAAAGTTTGGCCGTACCTTTTTGTAACACCCCGTATATCCAAATTTTGAACTTCGCCACTGAATGTAATTCGATGTGCTGAAACAGACGAGATGCTGAAATACTTGTAATTTATCATATACGGAACTCAGTAGACAATATACGCGTAAAGTGGATTGTATGGCGAGAAGGCACACGAAGAACTGCGGAGGGAAGACCCGGTAAACGGCTGGCGAGTGTGGCAGCAGACGTGCAGCTGTGACAGGTGACAGCGTGCGGCACTGCGCAGCGCCAGCGGCCTGCGGTGTGGGCGGCCGATGTATTACCGGCCTTCCAAAATGGGCGAGTATGCGCAACAGGCTCAGGGGCTCAATGAACGGAGCACTCTTGTACACGCGAGTGTCGCTGTTTGCAAGTATTTGTGTGAACAGCGGCGATCTGTCGATCTGGAGCGCCGTGGCCGCTGCCAGCAGACGGCGGGGGGCAGGTGTCTGGTCGATAGCGCCGAGGCGAACGGTCGCCGAGCACTCGTTAAATGCCTCTCACAAGTGCTGGAATGTTAGGGACTGCCAAAGTACGCACTTAATTTGCGTCTATCGAAAAGTGCTTTTCCGTAGGGTCGGAGATCGTGGGAAAGGAGGGCAGAGCCACAATCAGAGGGCCGAACCACTCAAGTGCAGTCTTGTCTGAACTGACGTTCAAGCAGTTATCTGATCTACCTCTAGCCACCTTCTAAGTGACACATTTTGCAATGTGTCAATAAGTAAGAGAACTGCACTTTATCGGTCAAAAATGTGGCCGAAGAGCCCCAATGTAAACGAAAAAAATTACATCCCTTTGTAGCAATTTATTCACATTAGGAAAGCATTGTCACTTTCGTTGTAGTGTAACGTGTTTTACTGGGATGTGACTGACACCGCAATTGTCAAAGATGACATTCTCTTATGGAACATAGGCTCACTCGACTCAAGGGACTGAGATGCGGAATAACAAAGACTCCAAGTTTATAAATTTATTTAACATACGTTTTACAACGATTATGAGGACTTGAAACCCCTTATTCTTGCAGTTACACAAGTGACATGCTAAACAGAACTCTGCACTTGAACGAAACGGTCTGGCTGTCTCGAAAGAACATTTACGTTGAGAGTATGAATGACCTACTATTGGTGCGAGCCTCGGCTGTAGGAATCGCTGAGTGAAGATGGTGGCGCAGCGGAAGCCGGCGTCGGCTGATTGCGCGGAAGTGCGGCTTGCCGGTCGCTGTGTAGACAGTAGGCCTCAGGGCCCCGTGGAGGCAGGACCGTGCCGCTCTGCCCGGGATGGCGTGTGGCGGCTACGGGCGGCGAACTCGCGTCTCCGCCGGGCAATGACAGGAGGCTGCGCCCCACCCAGGAGACGAAGGTAGCGCTCACCGACTGGGTCCCAGGTAAGATGCCATTGTCGCCGCTGCTACGCTTCCGTCCTCCGGCGTTGCGTGGGAGCTGACTGGCTCCCGTCGGTCCCTGGTCTTCTGGTGTCGAAGACACGACCCTCCGATGACGGCTGTGGCGCCCCGGCGCTTCTGGCGGTTTGGTCCGAACTCTTGACCGTAGGGGTCCATTTATAGTCAAAAAGTTGCTACTAGAACGTTCTGGTTGCTCCGGTGACCTGCTTACGTTAGCGTAAGACACTTTAGTAAGATGACAAAGTCACGCTCTACACGTGGCCTGTGTTTCGGGCGCGCACGTGCCTCAGACGAATAACACTCCGGCCACCACTGTTTAGAACTGATTTTCGTATCCGTTGATGCTGCTACAATTCCCATAGTTATTCTATTTTTAAATATTATATCCTTACACTCTCTAGTGATTTATTTTACACTTTTCGTCAGTACACTTACAGTAAAATAGTTCATGATTTGTCACAGCAGGAACAGTGTCGAATTGGATCTACGATGTTCGCCTTTAAAATTGTAACACCACGGGATCGTCATGAAATAAACTTGAAACATATGAAATATGCTACATGCTTATTCCGAGAAGCAGCAAACATACGTAGTCACCTATCATTCGTTTTTGTGTGTGGCTATTTAACGTAAATGACTCATGTAAATCATGAGGTCTAGTTACACAAGGTCCTAATAGTGATGAAAGGGTCAATCTTTTTTCCTTTTGTTTCCTGTGTGACAGTAACTTAGTGTACGACATTAAAGTAGGTCTTTGGGTGATCTTACAACAATAGCTCAGTGGCCCAAGTCGGTGTAACCAGATAGCTGTGAAATATTGTAAGCCGTAGTGGAGTGGCCGAGCGCTCTAACGTGCCTTGCTGCGGAGCTCTTAGTTGCTCGCCGTCGAAGGTTCGAGTCCTCCCTCAGGCATGGATGTGTATGTTGTCATTATCACAAGTTACTTCAAGTAGGTTGTAAGCCCACGGACTGATAACCGCAGCATCTAAGTTCCTTACATACACAAACATTTGAAGAATTTTAAGCATTGGTAGCCGACATGTTAAAGAAGGTTATGTCCAGTTGAAGACAGATTGGAAGAAAATCTGCTCTATGTCCAAAAGTAAACTAAAAATATTGCAGCACTATAGAGAAAATGTTGATCATTAGTCAAATCAAACTGTTTAAATGTTTGTAAATCTATCGGACCAAACTGCATGGTCACCAGTCCGTTACAAACTACTTAAACTAAGGTAAACTAACCCATGCACCAGGGAGGACTCGAACCTCCGACAGCGAGCAACCGCGCGCTCCGCATCGAGGCTCCTCAGACCGCTCGGCGGTCATTAATCCCTAAGCTTACAAAGCACTTACACTAACTTAAAGTAACTTATACTAGGACAACACGAACACCGATGCCCGAGGGAGGAGTCGAGCCTCCAACGACGAAGGGCGCACAATAGAGATTTCTTACCCATCCCAAAATACACGTAAACGGACTCTGAAATACAGTAACCTGACAGGTGGATGACGGAGAGGAGTTACTTTTTCTCATTTCAACCATGTGAGCCACGTTGCAAACTGCACGCTGACGCATTCTTTTTTGTTATCTCTATCTAAATACGAGGGTAAGTCAATTATTATCCGCAATTTAGTTATATTTTTGTTTATGTTGGTAGTACTGTCGTTTTACGTTGGTGACGCATGCATTGTTTATTTGTTGTTATATCTTTGCAATTTTCAAGCTGCTACGTTAGTTTCGTTGTCGCTGCCGTGCTGTTAATCATGGCTGCTCCGCTGTATATTTGCACCAAAGAAGAGCAACGTTCAGTGATACGTTTTTTGTGGGCGGAAGGCGTATCAGGGGCCGAAATTCATAGAAGACTTTCAGTACAGTACGGGAGCAGTGTTGTGCCACAACGAAGTGTGTACGAGTGGATTGAAAAATTCCGAAATGGTCGCACGAGTGTTAAGCACGATGAAGGAGCCAGACGACCGTTTACCGCCACAAATGAAGAAACCATTGTGCGATTCTCTTAGACAGACGATTAACTATTAATGAAGTGGCTCATCGTCTTCAAATTAGTCATGGTTCTGCCTACGAAATTATTCACAGCAGACTTGGATTTCGTAAAGTTTGTGGAAGATGGGTACCAAAACAACTCACGCAGTTGCATAAGCAAACGCGCCTCGACATCTGCAAAAAAATCATTTGGATCGCTATGGTAACAAAGGGGACAACTTCTTAGACAGAATCATTACTGGTGACGAAACATGGCTCCATTATTACGAGCCGGTGAGTAACAGAGTATGGAATGGAAACATCCAAATTCGCCGTGCAAGAAAAAGTTCAAGACCCAACCGTCCGCAGGAAAACTGATGCTTACGGGATGCACGAGGTCCTGTACTGGAACATTAAGGTGAAAGGGGCACAAAATACACAGTGTACGTTACAGTGAGATGCTTAATGACAGGCTGACGGCTGCAATTCGAAGCAAACGCCGAGGATTGCTGTCAGAAGGTGTTGTGTTGTAGCACGACAATGCCCGTCTGCATACTGCTGTCCACCCTGCTGAAACGCTCCAGAAACTCAAATTCGAAGTACTGGGTTATCTTGCCCCTTCAGACTATCACTCGTTTGGTCCACTCAAACAGGCATTAAGGGGCCGTCGATTTGACACGAACGAAGCAGTGAAGGAAGCGGTGCATTCCTGGCTCGCAGCTCAACCGAAAACCTTCTTTTATGAGAGCATAAGGAAGCTTGTAGAGCGATGGACGAAGTGCATTGAAAAGCAAGGAGACTATGTCGAAAAATGATGTTCTTGTAAGTTTCGTATTTTATTACAATAAAATTTTATAACTACTTTGCGGATAATAATTGACTCGTAAAAGCGAAAGGAGACTCACTCACTCACTGACTAAACACGAAATCTCGAAAACTACTTCACCTGTGAAGCTGAAGGGAAGAAAGTAGTTTTTAGGTAGAAGACGTCAGTTAAAAAAGGATTTTGCGATATGGCCGATAGTTCAGGAGATATGACGTCATAAACAATGAAAACTTCCTGGTTTTGCGACACGTGATAGTGTGACTTTATCAGTCCACTATTTGAGAAGGGAACCACTTAGCGACTTGCAACAAACTTTATACATAATTTCAAAGCTTTAGGAAACTTTTTCTCGCTACAACCATAGCAAAATGATGAAAGGAAAAAAGTTTCTCGCTTACTACTAGTCCGCTGTTCACGGAGTTAAGCTACGCCATTCGGTATAACGTTGCAATTTATAATTTCTACACTACATATTGCACCCGCAGGAAATTTTACAGACAGTATACACACATACAGCTGAATGTATTTTCGAAATTGAATCACAGCACGACACGTAGTTCATGGGATATGATCATATAAACAGTAACGTTAATGGAAAACTGCCCCATCACGCAACAAGTTTTAGTCTATTACTTTTTTTACTACTAATTGTATTCGCAACAGATTTTACAGACATACAGCACTTATACAAATGAATATATACCTGAAAAAGTATATAATTGTACAACATATAAATCAATAAATATGAGATCATATATACTGCGATGGGTAAAAACTTTTTACATCTGGTACAACGTTTTATTACATTCCTTATTTACTGCTAAGACTTACCCTTATTCCAGTGAGCATAAGGTAATTCCTGAAAGATGACAGTGATGTTGAGACCTTTGAAGCAACTTTGAACTGAGAAGCTCATACCGCTGTAAGAAGAAGCATTAGATTTCTTTAGAGCTATAAGGAAAGAAAGAATAAACTTCCGATTGATACCCATTATCTTCGACAGATCTGCCTTTTAATTTTAAGAGATTGCACTTTGCAGTGAGACTTGCATTTTCTATTATGATAAATAAGTCACAGGACAATCTACTCAGTACCGTGGAGATTTTTTGAAATTGCAATGTTTCTCACACAGACAGCTTGCTCAGGGATGGGCTCACCACAGAAAATATTCATATTAGATCCTTGACAACCAAGAAATATCGTTTACAGTCAGGAAGGAAGATTGGTCATCAGAGGCGGAGCTTCCGGTCGGATTGTTTGGGTAAGGATGGGTATGGAAATCGGCCGTGCCCTTTGAATGGAACCACCGCGGCATTTGCCTGGAGCGATTCAGGAAAAACACGGAAAACATAAATCTGGATGGCTGGAGGTTGGTTTGAACCGCCGTCTTCAGAAATGAGAAATGCGAGTCCAGTGTGCCACCACTCGCTCGGTGTTGTTTATAGTCAAGTTGTGAATTAAATGAATGTATGAATGTTACATATCATTTGTATTTTAATTACTGTCTTTGTTTGTTTGCATACTGTACTTGAAATTTTGTAATTTATGCAAGACAGCCTTATTTCTTATATATTACCTGATAAATATAGAAAAAAGCAGATGAACAGAGGGAGAAAGGATGGGAGAATAAATAAAAGCCGGGGAACACCGGGTAGTAAAGATAGGATGAAAGTCAACTCAAAGGAGTGGAAATTGTGTGAGAGTCAAAGTTTCAAATGTTTATAAAGCTATGGGACCTATGGTCATCAGTCTCTAGACTTACAGACTACTTAAAGTAACTTATGCTAAGTACAACACACTCACCCACGGCCGAGAAAGGACTCCAACCTCCGACGGGGAGTAGCCACGCACTCCGTAGCAAGGCGTCTTAGAGCGCACGACCATTGCCGCGCGGCTCTTGGAGACAAAATGCAACTTACTGCGGAGAGGGAGAAGCAGTTCCACGGCTGATGCTGTGGCCTTCAGTCCAAACACTGCTGTGACGCAGCTCTGCACGCTACCCTATCCTGTGCAACCCTCTCCATCCCTGAATAAGAAGAGGAACCCACATCCTTTTGAACCTGCCTACTGCACTCGTCTGCCGGTCTCCCTTCGCTGTCTTTACTCCGCACACTTCACTCCAAGGCGATTCCATGATGTCTCAGAATGTGTCCCATCAAGGGCCTGGCTCTCAACAGGGATAGCTACTAGTGGCTGTCGATGGATGGATATCAGAAAGCGGGCGCACGACGACTAGGTCTTTAGCGTCCGAATAGAAGTAATAAGAGACGAGCTTAAGTAAATTTCATTAGAAGGAAGATGAAACATTGAATGGAAATAAAATATAACAACGTGAAGCTAAACCTGTGCGAACATACTTTTAGTCACGAACATGTTGGATCCTGGCAAGTTTGACTAACAGGGAATGTACCTGGGCTCGAACAAACACATATACATCAAAATAGTGTGAGACATAATATAAAGGTCCATTATTGCACTAGTGTTACTCCTGCATCTGCAAAATTCTGCAGTTGTCCGTTAGAGGTCTCTGCGTGTGCCATGCCCCATTGTACTTTGACCTCCCAGTGCGCCAGTGGAGACCAGTAGTGACGGTGCAGTGTGCCTCTGAAGTTGAGTTTTGTGACGTTAGTTCTGTAGTGAAGCGTCAGATGGGTCGACGATTGGTAATCAATCCTGCTAATGTATTGCGATTGGCTGAGATGAAGTTACGAAGAACCCTTCTTCGTGAAGATGGTATTGGTGGAGAAAATGAATCATTGGCATGTTTTCTGGTATCTGTTACAATACAGAAATATGAGCGAAAGTTAGAAATAGAAACTGTTGTAACACTAACAAATAATGATAATGATGATCTCTGGATTGCGAATGGCGTCTACAATTACATATACTGTGCTATCTAGAGCATGATTGCAGAGTTTTGCAGAAAAACGAAAACCACAAGCAAATTGAGGGGTACCTGATAATCCTGTAACCAAAGATTCAGACAGACATATTTGTTCGAGCCTAAGTACATCCATAGTAAGATGAGAAAATCGCAGAGGGAGTTTACTTGGCAGATGGGCGTGGCTGGATGATCACAAGAATAAAAAGGTTGATCCAGCCAACTTGCACTATAAGCTCCAGCCTAAAAAGCTACGGCCGGAATCCAGTCAAATCACAAAATTTTAAATCTCTGATCACGCTTGCCACGTCGTCAAACACACTAGAGGGTAGATCTCCGCCGATATTCGCTCCCGCCATCTCAGCACGATATGAAATGCATTCAGTTAAAATGCGACGTAAAGATATTTGCACGCCATAGGTATTACTGGCCGATTAAGGGGGCAGTGCCCGATTGGGATGCTAGCGCCACGGTCGCGTGGAGTGAGTGGCAGGAGTACCGCCACGATCCCCTGTTTGCTTCCACCAGCCGCAGCTTACTCTCCATCACTGCCGGCCATTTTTCTTCCCACAACTCCATGGAACTATGCCACAACACAGAGAGGATGCACGGCAGAGGAATAGAACACTCTGTGTCGTGGTGTTCACTGCAAGTTGCCTTGGCGGACAGACCAGCCTTTTCATTTTCGGAGGACTCTGAAGGGATTCAAGGTTGGAGTTAACATAGATGCACACATATGTACTCAGCGCCGTCATCAATTTGGTCACGTTGAAACAGACATTACTTCAAGAGTAGCTTGCACCACTGATATGTTAGGACAAACGCAATGGAACGATTCAGAATTGTTTTCGATCTGACCATGCAGTGTTCGACAGAACAGTGGACGGATAGCTTCAGTTTCTCTCTCTCTCTAGATGAACCTTCCCACGTGGCACCTCTCGGTTCGTCAGAATGGTGGTGTAGCGCTGTTTACCCATAGCTCTTTGTTTTTAGTAAGAAGAACGCTTACACGCCCAGTGGCTGTTTGTATAAATACATGCTAACGATCGGTCGCCACAAGTCTTTAAAATTGAGTGATATTTATACAATACAAAGATGTCGATGGAGTGACGTTACAAGTGTATACTCTAGGAAATCAAACATTTACGTGACTGTTCCGATCGACTGATGCAATTCATTGTTCTGCTGACAAAAAAGCACTTTCCGCTCAGTTTAAAGATACGGAAATGAAACACATGAAGAAATAATGGTACAAATATGTAAAATGTTTGAAGTCAAGCGCTATTCCACTGCCAGTAGCGACGATTTAGCACGGAGTATGGAAGTTTAAATATTACTGTAAAATACTAAAATTGATCTAGAGTATGGAAGTTTAAATATTACTGTAAAATACTTCGGATAAGGGCGATATCTGAAATGATTTTTTGTTTTAAAATCCGCCATTTCCGAATTCATGAAGAAGAAAGGAGAGCAGGAAAGAAATTTAGGACATCGAGAACAGCTTGCAGGCTGGACATCTTTCATACAGTGAAGAATGCTCGCTCGTAGTGGTTCCTACAGCTTGGCTTCTTCGAATGTGGGCAGTTCTACACACGAGGTAAGATGATGCGCTAACGACGCTGAGAACTAACCGTTATGTTTGCGAACTTAACAGAAGGCTAGAGACACCCCGTATTTACGTGATATCAGCGTTTGATATAGAGTAGGCTGTCTAGCACTTTTAACTTTACGTGACTGCAGCCTGTCTCTACAACTTGACAGACGATTTCTTTCACCTTTTACTACATGCAAGGATTGATCTGCACTGTTTTGATCAAATGTTTATAAATCTATCTCATTCAACTGCGTGGTTATTGGTCTGTAGCTTACAAACTACTTAAACAAAGGTAAACTAACCAGAGGACAACAAAAACACCCATGCCCGAGACGACGAACGGCCGCGCGCACTACAGCACAGGGTCCCAGTGCACACAGCTAATCCGCCGCGAACACTGTTTTGTACTTGACACGCAGTTCGACATCAGAAATCAGTACACGTTTCAATCCAAGACAGGAAGAGATTCTTAACTGTGCTCAAAATGAATCGAACGACCACTACCTTAAATGGTAAATAAAATGGTTACTGCTTAATGACCTCACCGTTTATGAGAATGTGGTATTAAGCAGTGTCTCAGAAAAAGAAAAGTGCTGTTCTAAAAAAAAAGAAAAAAAAAGGTTGATTATCTTTAAAAACTCAGAAAAATAAATGAAAATAAATTCATTAATAAATTACACAACTGAAATTAACTATAAGCATAGAATTCGACCGTTAATGATATAGTTTGGATACTCTAAACCTCAACTATAAATAAAAAAAATTATCAAAGGGAAAATATCTATCTCAGGGTGGCTGAGATGTTGTGATATTACACATACAGGGGGAAGCTGATTGTTTCCATGTGAAAGGCGGGTTTTGCCGGGCTGTTGGGTTCCCCAGCCGGCTGCCTAACAGTTTGAAACTAGCGAATGGACAGGTAGTCATGGTTTACATAATGTGCTCGGAAACCGGAAACACTTGGCTGAACGAGGGCGGCTATTCTAAATGTTCAAATGTTTGTAGAGCTTACGGGACTTAACTACGGGATCATCAGTCCCTAAACTTACAAACTACTTACGAACTAGCTAACACTAAGGACGGCACAAATATCCATGCCCGAGGGGGAATTCGAATCCCCGATCGTAGTGACCGTGCAGACCGTGACTGGCGCACCGCAGACCCCTCGTCCACTGCGGCCGGCCGGATATTCCAGATTGCAACTGAAATACAATATAGTCACACCAATTATTCTAAAAATCCATATAAAATCAGTGAATAATCATACGGCAAATATAATTATATGAATGGATTCGCCGTAATTACAATTGAAGTATCCCTTACAGATACATTGTTATGGTCTTCAGTCCGGAGACTGGTTTGATGCAGCTCTCCACCCTACTCTATCCTGAGCAAGCCTTTTCATCTCCTCATAAGAACGGCAACCCACATCCACTTGAATCTGCTTACTATACGCGTCTCTTGGCCTCCCTCTGCGATTTTTACCCCACACGCTTCCCTCCAATGCTAAATTTACGATTCCTCGATGTCTAAGAATGTGTCCTACCAAGCGATCCCTTCTTTTAGTTAGGGTATGCCAAAAATTCCTTTTCTCGCCAATTCTGTTCAGTACCTCTTCATTAGTTATGTGATCTACCCACCTAATCTTCAGCATTCTTCTGTAGCACCACATTTCAAAAGCCTCTATTCTCTTCCTGTCCGCACTGCTTATCGTCCATGTTTCACTCCCATACAAGGCAACACTCCACACAAATGCCTTCAGAAAAGACTTCCTTACACTTAAATTAATATTCGATGTTAGCAAATTTCTCTTTTTCAAAAATGCTTTTCTTCCCATTGCCATTCTGCATTTTATATCCTCTGTACTGCGACCATCGCATGTTATTTTACTACCTAAGTAACAAAACTCATCTACCACCTTCATTGTTTCGTTACCTAATCTAATTCCTTCAGCATCGCCTGATTTTCTAAGACCGCATTCCATTATTTTTGTTTTGCTCTTGTTAACGTTCATTTTGTACGCTCTCTTCAACACACTGTCCATTCCATTCAACTGCTCTTCCAGGTCGTTCGCTGTCTCTGACAGAATTACAATGTCATCAGCAAAATGCAATGTTTTTATTTCTTCCCCCTGAACTTTAATCCCTATTCCAAAATTTTCCTTGCTTTCCTTCATCGCCTGCTCAATGTACAAATTGAATAACATCGGAGAAAGGCTACAGCCCTGTCTTACTCCCTTCCCAACTGATGCTTCCCTATCATGCCCTTCGAGTCTAATAACTGCGGTCTGGCTTTTGTACAAGTTGTAGATAACTCTCCTTTCCCTGTATTTTACCCCTGCTGACTTCATAATTTGAAAGAGTGTAGTCCAGTCAACATTGTCAAAGGCTTTCTCCAAATCTACAAAAGCTAAAAATGTAGATTTGCCTTTCCTTAATCTATCTTCTAAGATAAGACGTAAGGTAAGTATTGCCTCCCGGGTTCCTACGTTCCTCCTGAATCCAAACTGATCTTCCCCTACGTCAGCTTCTCCTGTAGATAATTCGTGTTAATATTTTGCAACCATGACTTATCAGACTGATGGTTCTGTAATTTTCACACCTGTCTGTACCTGATTTCTTTGGAATGGGGATTATTACATTTTTCTTAAAGTCTGAGGGCATTTCGCCTGTCTCATATATCCTACACACCAGTTCAAATAGTCTTGTCATGGCTGGCTCTCCCAGAGACTTTAGTAGCTCTGAGGGTATATCATCTACTCCTGGGGCCTTGTTCCGGCCTAGGTCTTTCAAGGCTCTGTCAAATTCATCTCTGAGTATAGTATCTCCTATTTCATCTTGATCTACTTCCTCTTCCCTTCCTACAACATCGTCTCTAAGTTTATTTCCTTTGTAGAGCTGCTCTTTGTACTCTTTCCACCTTTCAGCCTTTCCTTCTTTGCTGAGAACTGGTTTCCCATCTGAGTTCTTGATATTTGTAGAATTGCTTTTCTTGTCCCCAAATGTCTCTCTGATTTTCCTGTAGGCAGTATCTACTTTTCCCCTTATTATACATTCTTCTACAGATTTGCATTTGGCTTCTAGCCACTCCTGCTTAGCCATTTTGCACTTCCTTTCAATCTCATTTCTTAGTCGTCTGTACTCCATTTTGCCTGTTTCATTTACTGCATTTTTATATTTTCTCCTTTCATCAATTAAATTTAGTATCTCCTGTGTTATCCAAGGATTTTTTGCAGGTCTTGCCTTTCTACCTATTTTGTCCCCTGCTGCCTTCACTATTTCATCTCTCAGTGCTACCCATTCCTCTTCTACTGTTTTATTTACCCCTGTTTCTGTCAATTGTTGCCTAAATCTCCCTCTGACATTCACCAGAACTTCACGTTCCTTCAATTTATCTAGGTCCCATCTCCTTATTTTCCTACCTTTCTGCAGTTTTTTCAGTTTCAGCCTACAGTTCATGACTAACAAGTTATGGTCAGAGTCTATATCTGCCCCTGGGTATGTCTTGCAGTTTATAACCTGATTCCGGAATCTATATTTTACCATTATAAAATCTATCTGATACCTTCCAGTGTCTCCTGGTCTCTTCCAAGTATACAACCTTCTTTTGTGATTCTTAAACCACGTGTTTGTTATGATTAAATTATGTTCCGTGCAAAATTCTACCAGGCGACTTCCTCTTTCATTCCTTCTGCCCAGTCCATATTCACCTACTATTTTTCCTTCTCTTCCTTTTCCTACTACCGAATTCCAGTCTCCCATCACAATTAAGTTTTCCTCTCCCTTAACGGTCTGAATAATTTCCTTTAGCTCCTCATATATTTCTTCTATATCCTCATCATCGGCAGAGCTAGTTGGCATATAAACCTGTACTACTGTTGTCGGTGTTGGCTTCGTATCTATCTCAAGATAGATACAGATACAAAGCCAATAAATTTCAGTACTATAATAATAATAAGACTTATATTTACAATTATTTATAAGTAGTGTTTATCAGTAACAATTTAAGAGGCAAATGGGCAGCATTGCACCACGCTACCTATCTAAAAAGACGTACCACGTTATTTCCGTATTCTTTCAATAAACTTTGTTTTACTCTCTTGTTCTGCTTTTCGTTGAGGTAATAATATTCTTGTGTCAGAACATACATTCCACCACAGAAACACAAAACATAAACCCAACAAAGCGCATTACATTTATGTATGTATTTTATTGTATTTAATATTATTCTTAGTAATGTTCGTTTTATGTAGTAGAATGCCACTTAAATATTTCATGGCCGACTAAAAATAGTAGATATGCAGCAGACAACTTATATATAAACAATTATATGTATCTGTGGACAAGAACTGAATATATTTACATAAAAAGCCATGATAAATTAAATATTAATTGTGTAACTATTTTTCGACGGCGGCAGTATATTTGAACAGTGAGACGCTACCTGAGCAAAGAGCTTCAGTCTCAACCGTTTTTAATATTGTTAAATATATATTTGTTTGTTAAATGTAAACAATATTTGTAGGGAGGTGGTCAAAGCATTTAATTCTGTGATATTCAAATGTATAATATATTGGAAGGGAAATTGTATTTTAAAGATGAGGTGTTAGGATGCGCGGAAAGATACAATTTAGGGAGCAGAGGGAGCACGCTTTCGAACGCTTGGGAAGGGACTCGTAACTTGGACGTGGTGGTGAAAGGTTGTGACGCTGGGCGGTCTGAAGCCGCTTTACGAACTTGCGATTTGATGAGTTAGGCATGTGTGAACTTAGAAAATTTACGGGACTATGACTGAAGAACTTAGTCTCTGTTAGAAAAGTGATAAACTATGCACGGTAGTAGGGCTGTGGAACGGTGATAATTCAGCAATCGTGCACTCGTGTGATTACAAACTGTGTTTTATAACAAATACTTTTATCGCGGATTAACTTGGAACTGCAAAGTTCGATGGACTACTGTAACATACGAATTATAATCTGGAACTTTTACTCTCGATTGCATGTGATACTTATTGTGGCTCTCATAAACAATAATTGGGGAAATATTCAGTTATTTACCGATGTATAAAGCAGGACCACCTCCGCGTTTCATGTCTAATAAGAGTAATAAACTCCATTTATAAAGAATTACTTCGTGAGTGAATCACTTCTTTTCTTAAATCCATTTTGTTGGTCATTCAGAGGTTTAATTTATGTTCCTTTAAATATATTTTCACATTATCATATGCAGATTGAAAGACTGGCTAAACTGCAGATTAATTATTGACCTTGTTGAAACAGGTTGGGTAGCTGTTTAGAGCGTAGAAGCTCACATACATAACTCACCCCTATGAACAGAGACAACGAGCCATAAACTTTTACTACCCTGAGTTATGTATTGCCCAAGTCGTATTGGTGAGAACCGATAGGAAGGTCGCAATGTCGTGCCTAAATTTAATTCTACAATTGAATTGAAATAGATGAGGCTGTTGCGTTACATACAGTGAGTAATGCTGTACTGGCGTTCATGCCATTGCATTGAATCGGCCGTGCAGAAACAGTAATTAGCTTTGCGTAAGCATACGAATACCTTTCGGCGTGTTAGTGGCAGTTGTGTCTGTGACTCTGACATCGTGTCGAAACTAACTGGTTTAATCTGTAGCTACAGTAATTATTGTGAACGGCTCCGTGAAAGTGCCTTAATAACAGGCGAAGCCTGAACCTCAACACGGAGCGCCGCGCACTGCTGTTTGATTCCACAAAGCGAAACCACAGCGAGTCGCTAATGAATCTCACAGAAGTGCGCCATCTTGTCGCCAAGCAGGCAGACAAATGAGAGTGGTAGCCGCGAAGATGGACGCACGCACATAGTGAGTTTTGGTAGCTCAGTCAGCCTTATAAATCTTTCGATATTATTCCCAAATTTGTAGCCGAGATGTACTTGCTCCAGACAGCCAATGATACATTCCATATCTATGTATTGGTGGCGTCGGTACAACGCATCCAGCAAGTGAGAAGTTAGGATTTAAGCTATTATGGTACACATTAAGAATCTGATGCAGGTGCCTACTGCTATCACCTAACCAAGTAAACATGCCACACAAGGGATGCGATCTGTTTTAAACTCCTATTCTCGTCTTAAAACCTTTGAGTGGTCGACTGCCCATTGAGTGGGTTGACCGGTCTTTCCTTCTAGGCAGGAAACAGCTTCTCTCTCAGCTTCTGTGCCAAGCCACCCAATTTGAAATGTCTGTTAAGCACACAATAATTTCTGCATGTGCAGTAACTACTGTCTTTAATTACCATCACAAATATGTGTCTGGTATCAAATTGCTCAAAACAGTGGACAGATGAAGTTTAAGTATTTGAAAATAGCCTGTAAGGAAGTCAGTATTTCTCGACTCCTTAGAACTATGCATCATTTATATGGTGTGGGATTCAATTACATCACAGTTTCAAAATACACACTATTCAATTATGCAATGCTCGTCTATATGCATTAGAGATGTGTGAATGGTGTAATAATAAGAGGAGAATGAGGTGAGGTACCATCTGGTACCTGCAAGCAGTCTACAAACTGGCTGTTTCTTTTAGTGTATCACAAAGACCGAATGTACGGAGACAAATGATTTCATTATTACTGATGTCTAGTGCAGATTGCTTCTCAATATCGAGGGTAATTAAAAAAATAGTTTACAAACTTCGTTGACTTGTGGAGGGGAGAGTTTAAACCAGTCCCGAAGTGCTATCCCACGACGCTACGATCACTTCATCTTCAAAGCTGTGTCTCTTCTCCTCTTTCCAAAAGGTAAAACAAGTTCAAAAAATAAAAATGTTTATAAACGAAAGTGACCAAAGACGGTCCCTAGACTTACGAGCCGGCCGCGGTGGCCGAGGAGACTGAGGCGCTCCAGTCACGGTCTGCACGGCCACTACGGTCGGGGTTTCGAATCCCCCCTCGGGCATGGATATTTGTGCCGTAAGTAGTTCATAAGTAGTTTGTAAGTTTAGGGACTGATGACCCCGTAGTTAAGTCCCATAGACTATACAAACATTTGAACATTTTTTAGACTTACGAACTACTTAAAACTAACTTCTGCTAAGGACAACACACAGCATTCCCGAGGGCGAACTCGAACCTCTGGCGGGATGGGCCACATGAGTCTCCAGAGCGCGGCCATTCAAATTCAAATGTTTGTTTAGCTTATGGGACTTAACTACGGGGTCATCAGTCCCTAAACTTACAAACTACTTACGAACTAGCTAACACTAAGGGCGCCACAAATATCCATGCCCGAGGGGGGATTCGAACCCCCGATCGTAGTGGCCGTGCAGACCGTGACTGGAGCGCCTCAGTCCCCTCGGCCGCCGCGGCCGGCCGTGGCAGTTTCCACGCGGCATGGAAAAGAAGTCCGGTGAACATGTCTCTAATATCTACAAGAGCTATGAGCTCGGAGCTCGTCTTCATAACAAATATGCCGAAAGACATCTCTTCCAATGGCCAAGTACATGTTTAATAGATATTTTTTTCTTGTTTTGGTGCATTATACTTCCTCCTAAAATCTGCAAAGCATAATGCATCCAGTAGAATAGATTTGTTTCACAATATCGAAGAAGTGCGTATATCATCGTTGTATGATATTTTCGGACATGGATCCATATTCAAAATATTATGTATTGACTCTTCAGCACAATTTCTCGAAGTTCGTAACGTTTTCCTTTTTCTTCTTTTTGAATCGCTCTGTATGTTTCTGTAGAACATAATTACGTAAAATAAATTACAACTAGATTGGTACGAGCTCGGTTTTTGGAGACTTAGGTGCCTCGAATAGCTTGTTTTGATGTCACTGACGCCAAAGGCCGGGCTAACGCAGAATCAGCGTGTAGCCTGCCCCATTATAATGTCACTGATGTTACGGCGACTACAGCGCTCGTTCAGACTGCCCTCATGAACGCTGGACGCGGGCTGCTGCAGAGGCGGCAGCATGGCGGCTGCGGTGGCGTCTGGTGTCCAGGTCAAAGGACTGTCGCTTCACCACGGCTCTAGGAGTCCATGACCCTCTACCTGAAGGCGGAATTCGATATACTAAAACAAGTGCCGCGCTGGAGTGACCGAGCACACTAAGGGGCCTTGCGGATTGCTTCTTCTGGTCTGTGTAATGCCCGGGTGCGCGGAATGGACGTGCGGTCTGGGACGCCATGTCAAGGATCGCGCGGCCGCTTGCGTTGGAGGTTCAAGTCCCTTCTCCGGCATGGTTGTGTATGCTGTCCTTAGTATAAGTTACTTGGTACGAGGAGAGTTTGACAAGTCCGATCAAAGTATGAGAGATGGCACCACCGCCGCGTATCGATGTCATGATAAGTTAGTAGCATCAATGGAAAGAAAGCACTCCAAGTTTAATCCATATTGGTTTATTCCATTGTGTTTGGCAATAAGGAAGTCTAGTGAGTGTCAAAGAATGGAGGAAAAAGAATTTCTTGTGCTGATTAAACATTACTTTATGAAAGGCAAAACGCCTCATAAAACTAAAGAGAAGCTCGATAAACATTATAGTGACTCTGCACCTTTGATTAGAACAGCTTATAAGTGGATTTAAAATGTTCGTAGTGGGTATATGGGGAAAAGTGACGATGAACGTTCTGGACGTCATGTGGAGGTTACGACTTCAGAAATCATTGTTGAAATCCATGATATGGTGAAGGATGGTGCTTGAGACTGCTAATGCTGTGGGCATCATGGGCGCATAATATTTTGCATAAACATTTGGACATGAGACCGCTATCAGCAAGATGGGTGCCTCGATTCGTCACGGTTGACCAAAAACGCAATCGTTTAAGTGTTGCAAGGAAGTCTTGCAGCTGTTCAGGAAGAATTCGCAGCACTTAAGCGTCGTTTCGTCACCGTGGATGAAACATGGATATATTACTATACTCCTGACACCAAAGAATAATCTAAACAATTGGTTACGAAGGGAGAATCTGCACCAAAAAAGGCGAACAATGATCCTTTGGCCGGAAATGTTATAGCGACGGTCTTTTGGGAATCGAAAGGGATAATCCTCATTAACTATCTGAAAAATGGTAAAACTATTACAGGTGTATATTATTCATCGCTATTGGACCGTTTGAAAACCGAGCTGTAAGAAAAACGCTGGCGATTGGCCCACAAAAAAGTCCTTTTCTACCACGACGATGCACCAGCACACACCTCAGCAGTTGTGGTCGCAAAATTATTGGAAATAGGATTCCAACTCGTTTCACATCCTCTCTATTCTCCAGACCTGGCTCCGTTGAACTACTATTTGTTCCGAAATTTGAAGAAACGGCTGGCGGAGCGAAGATTTGATTCAAACGAAGAGGTGATTCCTGAAACTGCTAGCTATTTCGCAGGCTTGGATAAATCCTATTATTCGGAAGGGATCAACAAATTAGAACAGCGTTGAACGAAATGTATGTCTAAAAGAATGCTTTGCCAAAAAAGAAGAAAAAAAAAAGAAAAAAAAAGTTTTCCCCAAACATTTCAACATTTGAACTTTTGTTGTAATTCCCGCTTCATTATAAGAAACAAATGTTATTCAAGTGTTTGTAAACCTAAGGGGTCAAACTGCTAAGATCATCGATCCTTCGACTTAAAAATCTACTTAAACTAACTTACGCTAAGGTTCACACATACATCTATACCCGAGGGAGGACACGAACCTCCCACGGGAGCGGTCGCGCAATCTGTGACATGGCGCCCATATCATGCGACAAATCATAAAAAACCAAAGGCAGTTTTGAATCCTGGAAGTACAGTTTTGAACCCAGCGATAAATATCGACATCACACGGCTGGTACACGTGTTCAGTTCCCTGGTCAGCTGCTCTGGTTAGTGGAGAAGGATTCTGAGCAGTCTTTTTCGTCCCCTTTTCATACAACAAATCTTAAGAGGTGAGTCCTCATATGTTGAAAGAGTTTGAGGTAACTGACTCACTTGACTGTTTCTCCATTGATTTATCTTCTGAACTCTCTAATTCCAACCACTTCAAATGGGAAAGTTATTTGGGAGCTACAGTCTAAAATTGAGACTTTGCCAGTTATTTTTGTTTGAAAATCTGATATAGAAATATTACACTTTTGTTTTTGTGTTACAATTTATTCACGGTATGCACTTGGCGCCAAATATACGTCAGATGGTCAGAGAACTACCTACCAACAAGTAGTCGCTGTAATGATAGGGCTAGCTGGCATACAGCAACTACATACGTTCATCGGAGGGGTGTACAGAGGCAACAGCTATGGAAAAGATAGGTGGTAGTTTAGTAATAATTCTCCATTGATAATCTGCATTTCTTAAAGGGGGGGACGTTGATGAAAAACACACACTATTTAAAAAGTGCACCAAATCACTGTTTCAGGATATGGCAATGATATTTTGTACCACGCTTTACATGAATGTAACACATTTACATATAAAATCCTTTGATTATATATATTTATAATGAAACTTGAAGATTTATTTTCTGAGAAAGTATTCAAGAGATTTCTACAAACATTTCTCTGTTTCATCTCTTTATATGTTGTAAGCTTCTCTCATGAGATTTATGGATTGGTGAAATAGAACAATTTTCGTAATTTTTTAATTATAATTCCACAAGTACAATTTTAAATTCATGCAAAATTCCAAGCACTTTGCCCCATATCTCAGCTTCCAATCAGAATTTTAAAATTTGCTCTTGAGACAACGTTTATTAGGTTTACAGAATATGCGTACAAAATTTCATAATTTTAGCTTTCATAGAATCTGAGGAAAAGGTACATAAACTTTAAAAAACAAACTTTTCAAGAAAAACAGTTTAAAGTTCAACCTAACATTCTTTTTGCTTGTGTCACTTCTTCAGAAGACACCACATTTGTACTCTGGTACACATTTGTACTCAAGTCTTTTCTTCTGGTTTCTGGTTTCCTTTACCAGGTCTTCAACTGACTTATCAGCTGAACAGATGCGCTGTAGATCTATTTTTCTCAGGATGTCTTGAGTACAATTTCCTACCTTGAAGCCCATTCTTTATAATACCATCATTAAATGCATGAACTGTGACATAATTTGCAATTATGAGTACTGTATCAGATGCAAATGTGGTTTTAGGGCATCGTTTCCATATGAGTGAATTTACAGATTTATTTGGATTTTGAGTTTTGTCACGAATACCCTTTTTGAGAAGTGCAGGATCTGCTAGAAACAGAGTTTTATCACTGTAGTATGCACCATTCACTTTACTAACTTTTCACTTGTAGGTGCTAGGAGACGATTTCACATTTTCAGCAGATGTTCTTACGTCGGGCGTAGTCTCGTTGTTGGTTTGTCGTTGTTTCTCACGTCCTCTATTTATCTAGTTTTTTATACACTCTTTGTGATCGTGGCATAACTGAATGACGAAAGAATCTAACACTTGTGTAAATCTTCGTCAGCATAAAAAACGAGAGAGAATTACTCTGGCATAAACGATGCACCTAGGCTGTTATAGTTTATAAGATGCGGAGCAGAGTATGTATCACGACCTTGTAGAGATATACAGCACATGTTTGGTGGAAACTTATACATAGAATCGTTATTCAACGAGCTGATATTGAAGTACTGCATCAGAACGTGGGCATGGCAGGGAGGCGGAGTCACACTTTTAATTAATTTTGAGGTACTTCGGATGAGATTTCAACATTGAAACTTTGGAAATTTATTGTGCATGAGTTGTACTAACAAATAAAAAGTATATCGAAAATTGACATTTTTGGTCAACTTCATCAACGTCTCCCCTCAAGATAGGTATGAAAACATCATGTGGCAATACAAAATAATGTGCACATTCCAGATATGTCTTTTAAACCTCTGTAGAGATCCAGTAATCGTTGATTGACATCAGTTGTCTAATATCTCGCCATACTCTTACTGACAGCTACTGAAGATAGGTCCTGTAATGATTCCTTTGACAACCGTAGTTCTAATTCTGTCTAAATTCTTCTTCTTCGTCTTACGCTGATGCTACTATTTCTTTTCCTCCTCCATGAGTCTTTATCCATTCACTGGCGAAATAAACGATCTCCCACTTTCTTTCATTTTACTGCAGATGACTCGAGTGATACTGTGAAACTATCTATGGATCATCTGTAGTTGAGTTCTGAGCCACTGCTTAGCTAAGTTACCCTTGAATGGCGTCGTGAGCCTGCTGACGTTCAAGTTTACTCCTCTTGGGAGCCCTTTGCGTGGTGCCAGAGAGATACTTAACTCTGCCCATGTTTTGTGCGACCGCTGCGGGAGCAGAGCTAAACTGTGTAGGCGGCTGAGTGCTCTTTGTCCCTTATCTTCTGGAACAGGGTGTACGTGATGATGAATACGCTGTTTTGTGCAACTGACAGCTAGGCCTTTAGCGTCCGGGCAAGAATTGTGAGAAACGAGTTTCAGTAAATTGCTCCATGAACCACAGTCATTGCCGAAGTTGGGTGGCATGAGTGCCTCAACGATACAGATAGTAGCCGTACCGTATAGGTGCAACCACAGCAGAGGCATATCTGTCGAGAGGGGCAACAGCCTTTTCAGTATTCACAGGGGCAATCGTCTGAATGATTGACTGAGCTAACCTTGTAGCATCAGCTACCTTGGCTTTACCATGCAGTTACTGCGAACAGCTGAAAGCATGACTCTAACACAAGAGAGGCATTCAACGGATCCGAGCGTGTAATGTTTTATCTCTTAATCGAGCAGGTATGTTAGAAAATTTGAAAAGAGAAATGGATAGAGTCAAGTTTGTGAGGATACAGGGTTTTAGGTTAGTCACCTCTTTGGTACGTTTTGGTCGAACGATAGTTATTTTGGCGTGCAGCTAGAGCTGCTGGCAACAATGCTTAGGTTGGAATGTTCTTTGTTTGTTGGCCGGTGTGCGGCAGTCTCCCGCCGACCGCAGAGCGAGGGAGTAGCATGTTGACAGTGCGTCCGTAACCCGCGTTTAGTGGTGGCTGAAGTTTTTGCCCTTCAGTAGTATCGCATATGCAGTTGCGTATTGAAATGTTTCAGTGTGGACTTGTAGACATTTATCGTGGTGGCACGCGGCTATTTAATCAGTGTACAGAAAGGAAGAGTTTTTAACATTTGTCGTTCTATAATAAAGAAAGTTAACAAAGTTTAATGTTATGGATCAATCTAGTAATTGTCCGCATCCCATACCGTCAAATAATTGGAACAATTATTAAATGATAAAGCAGCAAATAGAATATAACGGCAACTTCGCCCATCGAGGATTAGGTGGACGCAGCTGTGACGTTACAAGTTAGATATGGTGAAGTTCGGTGGAAGGATGAACGGGGCTTCTGCTCGGGGCTATAAATACAAAATCAGTGGTTGGTAACTAATTAGTAAGTCTGATAATGTTTAAGAAATTGGAATGAGCTAATTTACTATGAAAAGCATAGTGAAAGCATTGTCGTAGAGAAGATAGACAATAATACAACACCGACGCAGTAGTACAAGTTTATATGCCAACTAGCTCTGTTGATGATGAGGAGATGGAAGAAATGCATGAGGAGACAAAACAAATTATTCAGACGGTCAAAGAAGAGGAAAAATCGATTGTGATGGGGACTGAAACTCGGATCTGATAGATGAATATTCTTCAAAAGCGAAACACCAAAATCGCGAAATATTTTTTTTTAATGATAGTGTGGTGCTGCCATCTTGCTCCAATATCTATACAATAAACCTCAAGCTGTCAGTATCTTGCAAGCTGTAATGTGTTAATTTATGTAATTTTATATTTAAGTGCATATTGAATTTATTATTTTATCTCCATTTTTTAATAAGATGACCAACTTATAAAATGTAATACGACCAGATAATGATGGCATAGTCCTCCGAAACCGGTCGTCATTAAATAAATATTTCGCGATCTTGGCTTTTCACTTTTGAAGAATATTTATTAAATGTGTTTTGCACAGTATGTATCTAAATGAGTATGTGGATGTACGTTGCCGGAATTTGTAACTGACAATAGAGTGATTGTACATTTCACATAAACAACAAAAAGATAAGGTAAGATAAATCAGGGCTCGCATAGAGGTAAAGAGACAATGGTTATGAATAGCTCTATCGTCTATTTGGAAGTATAACACAATGGGAGATTGCGCAGCCATCCTACAACAGCTCCTGAACGGTAGGCAACACAGTCTACGTGAAAGACCACCGGGCAAACAAATCAGCAGGCACTTCCATGGCAAAAGCTTTCAGCAGTATAGGTCAAAACAATAACAGCAGCACATGTACCAATACGAACTATCTATTGCAGAGGGAACCTATGACATTGCAAACAGTATCACTACGCTATGGCTCGTACGGTCTATTTAAGAGCGCGGAGCTCCGAAACAAAACAGTATTCATTGAGTTGTGAATACCACAGTATCGTCGAAGAGTACTCCATGGATTCTCCGAAGAAGAAATCGCTGAACAAGGCATTTACAATATATTCTCGGTGATTGTGGAGTATGGACTCTAACTCAGCAAGGTTAAGGACTTAGAATATTTGAATATATTGCTATGGTAACTAGTTTAGGACTTGCTTTTCGAAGTGTACTTGTGTTCTTGTCAGTGACGTAGCTGTTAGAAATAAACGATTGTGAAACTCGAGTGACTGGTCAGAAATGGCTGGTAGTGGTACGAGGTATCCTCCTCCACTCGACAAATGGTGGTTTGCCGAGTATGTAAGTAGATGTAGCTGTACATCAGTTAATGGAGGGCCAAACCCCACAGAGGTGCGCTCCTGCATTTGGTTGAAATATGGCGTATAACAAACAACTTGTATGCCACTGTCTTCACAGAGTGGTGGATGCTGTCGCCAAACAAAAAATTCATTTGTAAGGGAACATTGCATGATTCGGATACGTGTGAGGGTTACTTCGTACAACCTGAAGATCATGGTCGGACAGGTAGTTTGACCAATAAAAGTTAATTGTCCATGACAGCCACCGACCGCTGCTCCCACATGTGCGTGGACCTCTGCCACAACACATGCACGGCGCTCTGCGTTACGTCATGTTCTCTGCAGGCCTCTTTGGCAGCCCAATAAGCCATTGTAGTGGTTCGTAATTTTAATCGTCTACTCATTTCCTAGTTAAGCTCAGTTTTGCAGTTGAAGACTTTATTAATAATGTGTTTAATATGTTGGTGATGATATTTTAAAAATATTTAGAACAATATCTTTTTTGATGTCTGCCGAAGGCTGTCAAGCCGGAGAAGATCCCGCAGTATGCTGTTGCGCATTGAAATTTTTTGTTAATTCTTAATAATGTTAAAAATAAGTTTCGTTCTTAATCTTGATTGGAGAGGTGATACTCATTGAATACTATTGTGAACTTTGATTATATGTATGAAGAGGAAAATACATTATTTCAGCGAAAATTTATTTCAAGATTAATTTAAATTTATATTATGATATTTTACGTACTTTATTATTTATCAAGACTGACAGAATGTTCTGGGAAATTTAATGAAGGAGTTGGAATGTAAGTTGTGTTTGCGCAAACTTTGAAAATTATTTTGTGCAAGTGGGTTGCGCAAGAAATATAACGTCTTTCACTTTAATCTTCGTAACGAATTTTGGACAGAAAACAACATAACTTCTGGATGAGATGATTACTTTTGATGGGGTCAGGAAAGAATTTTTAATATGAATTAGTATTCCTGAAAGAACCTACAAATACTTTAATTTTGAAATGGTATAAACAAGAATAACCATATTATTATTATTATTATTATTATTATTATTATTATTATTATTATTATTATTATTATTATTATTATTTTTGTGATGGCCGGCCGCTGTGGCCGAAGGGACTGAGTCGCTCCAGTCACGGTCTGCACGGCCACTACGGTCGGGGGTTCGAATCCCCCCTCGCGCATGGCTATTTGTGCCGTCCTTAGTCTAAGTTAGTTGATAAGTAGTTTGTAAGTTTATGGACTGATGACCCCTAGTTAAGTCCCATAAGCTATACAAACATTTGAACATTTGAATTTTTGTGATGTATCAGTCTACGTAGAAGAAGTTCCGAATTAGTTAACAAATAAAGGGCTGGTTCCACTACACCATTCCGTTTTCGCGATTCTCCACATACCCTGGCTCCCAGCAGAATGACACCTGCTTCCTTAGCCGCTGGAGGGGTACAAGTTAGTCACGTATTAGCTGTGTCATTTTCTCAGCTAGGTACATTTCCTGCCACGATTGTAGCGCAGTAAGGTAATCAGAGCACACCTAGCTTCTGTGCCTTCAAGATCATGAGAAGTTCTGCTGAAAAGAACAGTGTAATCACTGGTATGGCTAATCCTGATGACATGGTCAGGGAACACTATGGAACAGCCGACTGGGTTCCCCCGTATTTGGAACCAACAGTGTATGCCACAAAATCCCTCTGTTTAAAAAGGGCAATCGGCGGAAATGTGGAAACTACAGAGGCATCACGCTGCTGTCCCACACACTGAAGCTGTTAGAAAAGGTCATAGAAGAGAGACTTAGGAAGGTAGTTGAACCCTTGCTTGAGGAAGAACAACATGGATACAGGAAAGATGAGGTACTCTGGATCTTATTTTTGCAATAAGAATGTTAACAGAAAAGTACTGGGAATATTGAAGAAATCTTGTTATTATATTTGTAGGCTTGGAAAAAGCATATGACAGTGTTCCTCGAAGCAAGATATGGGAATGTTTGGGAAACTTAAAGGTGCCGAAGTATCTGATTAATAAAGTCAAAATGCTATACCAAAAGTGTTATAGCTGTGTCCAGATAAGCAGCGGACGATCAGAATGGTTCGAAACAAAGAGAGGTGTCCAGCAAGGAAGTGCCCTATCACCACTTCTATTTGTAATAAAATTATAAAATCTATCAAGAAAATAGACATCGAACCCAGTGCCTTTGTTTTTGCCATTGATTTGATGGTATGGGGAGAGACAGAAGCTGAAGCACAGAGGAAACTGAATGATTGGAACAACACATTCTAAAATTTCGGACTAAAGATAAGTAAAACAAAGACAGTAGAAATGACCATCAACAGGCAAGGAACAACATCAAATATATTTCTAGATGGGGCTAAAGTAGAATCTGTTTCTCATTTCAAATACCTAGGAAGTATGATCTCTAAAGACAACACAGTTAAGTAGGAAATACTCAGCAGAACACAGAAAGCATACAGTTTTTACAGTCAAATAAGAAATCTTCTCTGGGATGATAAAATGCCACAAAAAGCAAAAGCATCCATGTACCATACCTATTTCGTCCCAATCCTTACATACGGCTTGGAAACATGTACCCTACTAACCAGAGACCTCATCAGGATTCAGGCAATGGAAATGAGATTCATTAGAACTATGAATCGCCGGCCGCGGTGGCCGAGGGGATTGAGGCGCTCCAGTCACGGTCTGCACGGCCACTACGCTCGGGGGTTCGAATCCCCTCTCGGGCATGGATATTTGTGCCGTCCTTAGTGTAAGCTAGTGCATAAGTAGTTTGTAAGTTGAGGGACTGATGACCCCGTAGTTAAGTTCCATAAGCTATACAAACATTTGAAAATTTTGAAGAACTATGAATCAGACAAACAGGCAGGATAAAATTAGGAATGAGGTAAATAAGTAGCTGGTATTGAGGTTCCTGTCACCAACATCATAAGGAAACGCAGAATTCAGTGGTATGGGCACTTAATGAGAATGAGTAGTGAAAGACCTGCTAAAAAGTATTTCAACCTCATAAGAAGAAGACCTCGGGGAAGACCAAGAAAACGCTGGATAGAGACTGTAAGATCAGATGTGGAGGAGAAAGGACACAAATGGGAAGACATTCTGGAACAGAAGATGTGTGAAGACAGGAGGAGATGGCGAGCGCTTGTACACCACACCCGGGAAATTGGAGCTGGAAACTGATGATGATGATGATGATGATGATGATGATGATGAGTGTATGCCACTGTGAAACCCCGTGATGTCTATCTAAAATGTTAGAAAACAAATATAAGAAGGGATTTCATTTTTCTTACAATTCGTCATGCCTAAATTAAATCTGGACCTCTGAAGGATTGAAGGTGGAAAGCTGTTCCAACCTCGATGTAAAACATTACAATCAGTCACATACATCTCTGAAAGGGAGTCCTTTATACGAACCCCACAAGGCCAAGTCGCTCTTTGACGGTTACGAAACAGCCTCTCCATAGGACGCCGAAGCACGTGTGTGCGCCGTGGACAGCGTTTAGTATGCCTGGCGTCCCGTGAGTGGCCGTCGCCTGGGGCACAGTGGCGGGTCAGCAGCCTCAGCACGGAGAGTCCGTGTGGGGCGACATCAGCCGAGCCGTTCACTGTGCAATAAGAGAGGCTTGCATACCAATACTCCGTGGCTACGCACGAAAGTTCTGTAGAACCGGAGCCACTAATTGTGGCTAACAAGGAGACCACATGGGTATCGGATTTTAGAATTTTTTGATAATGATGGTACGTGAAGTTCAGAACTCAACAATCAGCCAAAGACATTCGCCGCAACTCTCAATAGTTCTCGAGGAAATCAAGTTCTAAGTTTTGTTAGGTAGCGTAAGTACCAAGCAAATGTAGTGCATCATGTGTCGATGTAGATCAGGTGGTAGCATTCTGGCCTTACAATCCTAGGTTCGGTGGTTCAAATCGTGTTTTTCGTTGTGTTCGAATACTTATAAAATTTTAATATCCAATGGTAATTTTTACGAAAGTTGCACATATTTTTGTTTATTCGTTATTTTCAATATTTTTAGAAGGTCGTTAATAATGATGGTTTCAATAAAAAAAACCTAACTTAATTTTTTTTTTTTAGAATTGGCTTTACTATTAGCTAACAAAGGTAGTCTTTGACTGTTCAGTTTGTGAAGAGCTACGACAGTTTTTGGAAAGACATCTCCATAGCTATTAATGGCTTTCCAAGCAGCTAACCTGCTCAATGAATGTTTTACGTGACGACAAGATTTTTCAACTCGTCTACATACACATAAACAAAAACTGACACTACAGGTGGAGTTAGAGATCCCAAAATGTTTTACAAAACTGAATTCGGAAACGAATAAATAAATGAAAATATGTCACAGCGGGATCCAAACCACTGACTCTACGGCTGTGAGGCCAGAACGCTACCACTTTTTTTTTTTTTTTTTTTTTTTTTTTTTTTTTTTTTTTTTTTGTCGGTAGTCCTGTTCCTCGCGGTCGCTGATCCTTTTTGTTCGTTTTGTTCTCGGCTCAGCTTTTTTATTACAGAGTGCGGTCAGCCCTCTGACCGGGCACGCTGAGCCACTGCACTCGGCATTACCTGAGCTACACTGACAGGTGCTGCAAATGTTTATTTTTTGGTACTTGCGTGAATGTTGCAAAACTTCAAAGACGATTTTCTCGAGAATTTTTTTTAAGAGTTGCTTCTCATACCTTTGACTGATTGTTATTTAAGATCTGAACGACACGTATCACAAATATGAAAAAAACTCTAAAATCCGATAACTATGTGGTCTCTTTGTAAGGCATTTTAAAATACTTAGTACTTTGAGGCACCGTCTTTTCTGTGGCAATCAGTTCCCTACCAAAGGTGAGGAAAGTTTAAAACAAACATGCAGACTTCAAGATTAAAACTTTAAAACCATTCTTCTCCGCCCATTCATCCAACCATCGAAGAGTTAGTTGTAACTGACTTGTTATCGTTGCAAGGTTATAAGGAGAAGTCAGCAATGAACAAGGAAAACTGAACAGATTTCACGACTGACGTAGTACTATTCATAGCTACGGCAAACACGATCAACTTTACCCCGACACCAGAAAGGACGACACCGACTCGATACCTTACATAGCTGGCAGGAAGGAAGCACTGAAAGAAAATCCCACTCGCGGAGCTGCCTGAGGGAAAGCTTTCCCCAATTTGTGTCGTAGGCCGCTTCGACATAATAAAAATACCCAGAAGGCGATGCTGACGAAGGAAACCTGTTATATAGTGGTCTCCAGCGAGACTAGGCTATCAAAGATATAGAACGGTATTTCCTTAATCCACACTGAAAGCGACTAAAGAACTGCCAGATAAAGCCGCGGTTGACCATCCGCTCCAAGGCGTTCCCTACACATAACGGTTTAGAAGCTGACCTCGGGGAAGATTCGTTTCGATTTGTGTGAAATGTAGGAACACGTAAAGCAATATTGACCTTATGACTTAGTTTGAAGATAGATTAAGGAAAGTCAAACCTACATTATTAGTTTGCGAAATTTCTGTCACCAACTTTCTCTTCCTAATGAGAACTTATTTTGCTGGCACACACCTACCCAGAGAGACATGATCATGAGAAATTAGATCGAAAATGGAAATATTCACCTGCTCCTTCTTCCCGCGTGCTATTGGGCAATGGAAGGGTAGAGAAATATCGTGAAACTGATTCGACGGAGCCAGCGCTGTGTACTTAAATGTCATTAGCGGAGTATTTAAGTAGACGTAGATTTCTAACTTTTATAGATTTGGAGAAAGCTTTTGGCAATACTCATTGGGATACGCTGCTTCAAAGTCTCCTATCAGCAGTGGTAAAATATAGGGAATGAAAGGTTATTTACAAAGTGTACAAAAAGCAGACAGCAGTTATTACAATCGAAGGGCATGAAAGGAAAGCATTGGTTGTGAAGGGAGTAAGTCAGAATTATAGCCTTTCTCCTGTGTTATATAGTTCGAATTTTGAGCAACTTGTGAAGGGAAAAGGAGAAATTCGGAAAGGGCGAAGAAATAAAACTTCGCGGTTCGTCGTTGACATTGTAATTGTGTCAAAGGCAGTAAAGACCTGGAAGAGCTGTTGAACGGAATGGACAGTGAGTTGAAAGAAGCGTATAAGATGAACGTTAAGAAGAGCAAAACGAGGCTAATGAAATGCAGTCTAATACAATCAGGCAATTCTGAAGGAATCTGATTAGGCAACGAAACAACGAAGATTAGAAAAATGTTGTTACTTGAGCAGTAAAATAACATATGAAGCACGATAAACAGTTCAGACAAGAAAGTGGATGGACGCTTCTGAAATGTAGAGCTACAGGAGAATGCTGAAATGTAGGTGGGTAGAGCGCGTAACTAATGAGGAGCTACTGAACAGAATTGGGAAGAAAAGGAATTTTAGGCATCCGTGACTAAAAGAAGGGGCCGATTAGTACGACACATATCTAGAAATCAAGGAATCGTGAAGGTAGCATTGGAGTGAAGTGCCTGGGGTAAAAATCGCAGAGGGGACTAAGAAACGAATGCAGTAAGCAAATTCAAATGGATGTGGGCTGTCGTTATTACGAGGAGATGAAGATAATTTCTCAGGATAGAGTAGGGTGGAGAGCTGCATCAAACCAATCACCGGTCTAGAGACCACAAAAACAAAAACAGATGTTGGAAATCATTTATTTTGAAATTTTTAATGATTGCTATGATTCTGATCAACTCCCATTAATAATAAAAGTACCGATATAAGGAAATATCGATATTTTTGGCATAATATGGATATCCTTTGTAAGGACCAATATAGTGTTTATCGATATTTCTATAAATTTGTCCCCATCACTGCAATTTGTGACGATACTACCTATCAATTAGAACAGAACCGCCACAACCCCACCATACAAGTGCTAATACCGGTAGACATATTGTAATTTGTTATTATGTAATTTGGCAGCCTAGGTTTTTTATAGTAAATGGAAGTACTCTGCTGCACGTTTAAGTTCTATTTATTATCTTCGAAAATCATAAACGCATCGATATATATATATATATATATATATATATATATATTGCTGCATCATGGTATAAGAATCCTAACTGGGACTCAGACAAACTAAAAACTGTCTGTGACGCACCGAATTCGTATTCATAAGGAAAGGCAAACTAACGAGTTTAGCGTTTGTGGATTTGGAGAAAGCTTTCGACAATGTCAACTGGAATTTACTCTTTCAAATTCGGAAGGTAGCAGGGGTAAAATATAGGGAGCGAAGAGTTATCTTCAACCTATACAAAAACCAAACAGCAGTTATTAGAGTCGAAGGGCCAAAAAGGTACGCAGAGGTTGGGAAGGGAGTAAGACAGGGTTGTAGCCTTTCCCCAATGTTGTGCAATCTGTACATTGAGCAAGCGGTGAGGGAAAGCAGGGAGAAATTTGGAGATGAAATTAAAGTTCAGGGAGAAGAAATAAAAACTTTGCGGTTTGCCGATGACAGTACCTTTTTCAGATACTGCAAAGGATCTGGAAGAGTAATTGAATGCAATGGACAGTGTATGGAAAGAAAGATAATTATAAGATGAACATTAACAAGTGTAAAACGAGGGTAATGGAATGTAACGTCAGAAAATCAGGCGATGCTAAGGAATTAGATTAGGTAATGAGACATTAAAAGTAGTAGATGAGTTTTGTTATTTGTGTAGCAAAATAATTTCTGATGGCCGAACAAGAGAAGATATAAAATGCATAATGGCTATGGGAAGAAAAGCGATTCTAAAGAAGCGAAACTTGTTAACATCCAATGTTAATTTAAATGTTAGGAGGTCCTTTCTGAAAGCATTTATCTGGAGTGTAGCGTTGTATGGCTGTGAAACGTGGGCGATAAGGAGTTCAGACAAAAAGGTGATAGAAGCTTTCCAAATCTGGTGCTAAAGACAAATGATGAAAATTTGATGGGTAGATCACGTAATTAATGAGGATGTGCTTAAGCGAATCGGGGAGAAAAGTTTCTGGCATTTCCTGACTAAGAGAAGGGATAGATGGTGGGACACATTATGAGACAAAAAGGAATTGTCAACTTAGAAGGAAGCATGTGGGGTAAAAATCGTAGAGGGGGACCGAGGGACGAATACAGTAAGCAGATTCAAAAGGATGTAGGTTGCCGGACGTGTTCTCAGATGAAGAGACTTGCACAGGACAAGGTAGCGTGGAGAGCTGCATCAAACCAGTCTGTGAACTGAAGACCACAACAACAACAACACATAACGATAGGTTCTAGAAAGTTCCAGAATAAATTTGGTACTATGAAATTCCTGAATTATGTGTTTGTATTTAAATTAGGCGTTTTTAACAAATATGGTACCCATCAGGTTAACCAGCACAAAGAGCAGACAGTTCTATAAATATTTATAGATAAGATAAAGTTATATACCAGCAGGCATATATGCAAAATATGATTAGTGCAGCATTGGTTTGTTTACACAATTGAAATTGTTAAATAATAAAGCAGCCGTATAGTTTCGTTAGAAATTGATTATGTGGAATTGTTTAGGATACATCACATAACTTCAGGAAACTGTAGTAATTATTTTCTTGTAGTAATAGGAGTAATTACATAATGTTAAAGCAATAATGTGATCATTATTACAAGATTTTTATAAACTATAATTAAGTGAAAGTAATTTGACAGAGAATGGTCAAGACGGTAAAGTTTGTGGCAAAGTATTTTTATAACTTTATTTGCATTATAATATAATTATGGAGTGTCAAAAGACTTTAAGTTCTGGACAGTGTTTCGAAGTGCTTATTCCATTAATATTGCGAAAATTAATCTGGTTAATTACTGTATTACTATTTACACTCCTGGCCATTAAAATTGCTACGCCATGAAGATGACGTGCTACAGACGCAAAATTTTACCTACAGGAAGAAGATGCTGTGATATGCAAATGATTAGCTTTTCAGAGTATTCACACAAGGTTTGACACCGGTGGTGACACCTACTACGTGCTGACATGAGGAGTTTCCAACCGATTTCTCATACACAAACAGCAGTTGACCAGCGTTGCCTGGTGAAACGTTGTTGTGATGCGTCGTATAAGGAGGAGAAATACGTACCATCTCGTTTCTGACTTTGATAAAGGTCGGATTGTAACCTATTGCGATTGCGGTTTATCCTATCGCGACATTGCTGCTCGCGTTGGTCGCGATCCAATGACTGTTTGCAGAATATGGAATAGTTCAGTTCAGGAGGACAATACGGAACGCCATGCTGGGTCCAAACGGCCTCGTATCACTAGCAGTCGAGATTACAGGCATCTTATTCGCATGGCTGTAACGGATCGTGCAGCCACATCTCGATCTCTGAGTCAACAGATGAGGACGTCTGCAAGACAACAACCATCTGCACGAACAGCTCGACGACGTTTGCAGCAGCATTGACTATCAGCTCGGAGACCATGGCTGCGGTTACCCTTGACACTGCATCACAGACAGGAGCGCCTGCTATGGTGTACGCAACGACGAACCTGGGTGCACGAAAGGCAAAACGTCATTTTTCCGGATGAATTCAGGTTCCGTTTACAGCATCAGGATGGTCGCATCCGTGTTTGCGACATCGTGGTGAACGCACACTGGAAGCGTGTATTCGTCATCGCCATACTGGCGTATCACCCGGCGTGATGGTATGGGGTGCCATTGGCTACACGTCTCGAACACCTCTTGTTCGCATCAACGGCACTTTGAACAGTGGCCGTTACAATTCAGATGTGTTAGGACCCGTGGCTCTAGCCATCATTCGATCCCTGCGAAACCTTACATTTCAACAGGATAATGACAACCGCATGTCCCTCGTCCTGTACGGGCCTTTATGGACACGGAAAATGTTCGACTGCTGACCTGACCAGATGTCTCACCAGCTGAAAACGTCTGGGCAATAGTGGCCGAGCAACTGGCTCGTCACAATACTCCAGTCACTATTCTTGATGAACTGCGATATCGTGTTAAAGCTGCATGGGCATCTGTACCTGTACACGCCGTCCAAGCTCTCTTTGACTCAATGCCCAGGCGTATCAAGGCCGCTATTACGGCCAGAGGTGGTTGTTATGGGTACTGATTTCTCTGGATCTATGCACCCTAACTGCGTGAAAATGTAATCACATGTCAGTTCTAGCATAATATATCTGTCCAATGAATACCCGTTTATCATCTGCATTTCTTCTTGGTGTTGCAATTTTAATGGCGATTAGTGTATATCTTCGGCAAGTTTCCAATGACAGATAAAGGATGTCGTGACCTCGTAATGGTAGGTTCGAAAGGTGGGCCGTGAGTAGCAAGGAAGTGGACAAGGTCTGCAACTGAAGAAATGATTACTCCTGAAACGACTTATTGACAGAAGAAATCAATACTTAATTTTGGTGTGATTGTGTTGGTACAAACTTCCTATACTATTATATCGATGGTGTTGAACGGCAACCTCGTACGTCAAAAAATTCAGTTTTACAGGAGAGTGAAGTAAGCATTATTATTTTTCAGTTATCTCTATAGCAAATAAAAAAAAACAATTATTATCACTATAAATTATTTCATTAATAAAATATTCCATGAAAACATGTACTGTAAAATAATTTTCAAGCCATAAATTAAATAACAATTGTCAACGATGTTCTTACATGAACAAAATGACATACGAGGTTGCAGTTGCACACCATCGATATAGATATGCTACACAAAAGAAAACTGTTGTGGCTTGTGCATAGACAAAAGGTTGACCCTTTTGCGCTGAACGTGTTGAGCCGTAGTATTGCTGGGGCCGCCTCGTGCTGACTGCGCCAGCGTATCCAGTGGAGCCCCCTTCTTCCTGCTGGTGCGCGGAGCAGGCAGACAGGAAACTGGACTGCAGGCAACCCTGGCGGCTTGCATTTATCGCGAATCTTTAATTCAGCCCAAGGTTGCTAGTGATTAGAAAAAAGCGCAGGTGACTCCCGTTTATAAGAAAAGAAAGACAACTGACCCACACAATTACAGGCCAATATCGTTGACATTAGTTTCATGTAGAATTTTGGAGCATATTCTCAGTTCGAATATAGTTACTTTCCCTGAAACGGAAAAGCTTCTTTCTGTGAATCAGCACGACTTTAGGAAACATCGTTCATATGAAACTCAGCTTGCCCTTTTCTCACATGACATCTTGCGAGCCACGGATGAAGGGCAACAGGCGAATTGTGTTTTTCTCGACTTCAAAAAGGAGTTCGGCGCGGTGCCACACTGCAGACTGCTAACGAAGATACGAGCTTATGGAATAGGTTCACAGATTTGTGACTGGCTGGAAGACTTCCTAAGTAATGGAACGCAGTACGTTGTTCTCGGCGGCGAGTGTTCATCAGAGACGAGTGTGATAGGACCGCTATTATTTTCTATCTATATAAATGATCTTATGGACAGAGTAACTGTTTGCTGATGATGCTGTGATATATGGGAGGGTGTCGTCGTTAACCGACTGTAATAGCATACAGGATGACTTTGACAAAATTTCTAGTTGGTGCGATATGAAATGGAACGAACATGTAAGGACAGTTGTGAGTAAGGCAGACAGCCGACTTCAGTTTATTCGGAGAATTTTGGGAAGATGTACTTCATCTGTAAAGGAGACCGCGTATAAAACGCTTGTACGACCACGTCTTCAGTATTGCTCAAGTGTTTGGGATCCGCAGCAGATCAGTTCAAAGAAAGATACAGAAGTAGTTCAGAGGCGAGTTACTGGTAGGTTCGACCAATGCGCGAGTGACACGCAAATGCTCCGGCAGCTCAATTGGGGATCGCTGTTGGACAGACGACGTTCTTTTCGTGGATTTTTTGCTGAGGAAATTTATAGGGCTGGAATTTGAAGCTGAGTGTAGTACGATCTTGCTGCCGCCTACTTACATTTCGGGTAGTGATCACAAAGACAAGATAAGAGAAATTAGGGCTCGTACGGAGGCATGTAGGCATTCTTTTTTTCCTCGTTCAATTTGGGAGTGGAATAGGAAAGGAAATGCCTAGTAGTGATACAGTGTACCCTCCACCACGCACCGTACAGTGGATTGCGGACTATGTATGTAGATGTAGATGTAGAAGTACTGTGGAGCGACGTATCGCCGCCTGCCGCGGTGGCCGAGGAGACTGAGGCGCGTCAGTCACGGTCTGCACGGCCACTACGGTCGGGGGTTCGAATCCCCCTCGGGCATGGATATTTGTGCCGTCCTAGTTCGTAAGTAGTTCATAACTAGTTTGTAAGTTTAGGGACTGATGACCCCGTAGTTAAGTCCCATAAGCTTTACAAACATTTGAACATTTTTCGACGTATCGCCCCATTTAGAAGTTCCGCGGCGACTGTGTAGACTGCCTGCGTAGCGACGCCACGGCAGAGGATTGTGTCAGTAATTGTGGTACACCCAAATTTATGGTATATGAGTACATGTAGCCTGTTGTTGTTATCCGCAGACTGATTTGATGCAGCTTTCCACGCTGCCCTGTCGTATGCAAGTCTTTTCATCTCAGAGTAAGAACGGCACCCTACGTCCTCTTTAATCTGATTACTGTATTCGTCCCTCGGTCTTCCTCTACGATTTTTACCCCCACACTTCCTTCTAATGCAAAGTTGACAATTCCTTGATGTACCAGAATGTGTCCCACCAACCTGTGCCTTCTCTTAGTCAGGATATTCCAGTAACCCCAATTCTGTTGAGCACATCCTCATTTGTTACGCGGTCTACCCATCTAATCTTCATCATTCGGTTGTAGCATCACATTTCGAAAGCTTCAATCATCTTTTTGTCTGAACTCCTTATCATCCACGTTTCACTCCCATAAAATGTTACATTCCAGACGAATGCTTTCAGAAAGGACTTCCTACATTTAAACTAGTATTGGAAGTGAACAAGTTTCGCTTCTTCAGAAACGCTTTCCTTCCCACAGCCATTATGCATTTTGTATCTTCTTTTCTTCGTCCATCAAAACATATCTTGGTTCCTAAATAACAAAGCTGACTACTACTTTTATTGTCTCATTACCTAATCTAATTCCTTCAGCTTTGTCTAATTTTCTGATACTAAATTTCATTACCGTCGTTTTACTCTTTCTAATGTTCATCTTCTATCTTCCTTTCAACACATTGTTCATTTCGTTTAGTTGCTCTTCCAAGTCCTTTGCTGTCTCTGACAGAATTATCAAAGACAATAATGATAAATCTGAAGCATAGAATTAAAATTTGTGATGCGGCCGAGAATCAAACCTGGCTGCATCACAAATTATAATTCTATGCTTCAGATTTGTCATTATCGTCTTTGACATATTGGAGACGAAAATCCGCCTCAGGGATTGTTTATTTGTATTAAATTGAGAATTACTATGTCATCAGCAAACATCAAGGGTATTATTGCTTCTACCTGAACATTAATTCCTTCTCCAAACGTCTCCTTGCATTCCTTCACAGCTTGCTCATTGTACAGATTGAACAACATTGGGTAAGGGCTATAACCCTGACTTAATTCCTTCCCGACCACTACGACCCTTTCATGACCTTCGACTCGAATAATTTCTGTATGGTATTTGTAAAAGTTGAATATAACTCTTGGTTCGCTATATTTTACACCTGCCACCTTTAGAATTTGAAAAAGTGTATTCCAGTCAACAAATCTTCCAAAATGAGATGTAATGTACTGCCTCATATGTTCCAACATTTCTCCTAATTCTAAACTGATCTTCCGCAAGGTGGGATTACACCAGTCTTTCCAGTCGTCTGTAAATAATTCGTGTTAGCATATGGATACACAAAATACCTATACATTAGTGGACATTATACATTCACAGATAGACATAAAGGGTTATCGAATAATTCATTAACTAAGACAACTGTATTCCCTAGGGCTAATCGCAGCCGGCCGCAGTGTACGAGCAGTCTGCGGCGTGTCAGTCACGGTCTGCACGGCCGCTGCGGTCTGGGCTTCGAATGCCCCCTCGGTGCCGTCTTTAGTGTAAGCTAGTTCAGCTTTTGACAATGTCGACTGGAATACACTCTTCCAAATTCTGAAGGTATCTGGGATAAAATATAGGGAGCGAAGAATTATAATCAACCTACACAAAAACCAGACAGTGGTTATTAGAGTCGAAAGACAAGAAAGGGACGCAGAGGTTGGGAAGGGAGTAAGACAGGGTTGTATCCTTTCCTTAATGTTATTCAATCTGTACATTGAACAGGCAGTAAAGGAATGGGAGGAGAAATTTGGAGAGGGCTTAAAAGTGCAGGGAGAAGAAATAAAAACATTGCGGTTTGCTGATGACACAGTAATTCTGTCAGAGACCGCAAAAGATCTGGGAAAGCAATTGAATGGGATGGACAGGGTCTTGAAAGGAAGATACGAGATGAACATTAACAAGAGTAAAACGAAGCTAAGGGAATGCAATGTCAGAAAAATCAGGCGATGCTGAAGGAATTAGATTAGGTAATGAGACAATAAAAGTAGTAGATGAATTTTGTTATTTGGGTTGCAAGATAACTTCTGATGGCTGTAGTAAAGAAGATATAAAATGCAGAATGGCTATGGGAAGAATAGCGTTCCTAAAGAAGTGAAACTTGTTAACATCCAATATTAATTTAAATGTTAGGAAGTCCTTTCTGAAAGCATTTGTCTGGAGTGTAGCATTGTATGGGAGTGAACGTGGACGATAAGGAGTTCAGATGAAAAGATGATAAAAGCTTTCGAAATGTGGTGCTACAGACGAATGATGAAAATTAGATAGGTAGATCACGTAACTAATGAGGTGCTTAACCGAGTTGGGGAGAAAAGGAGTTTCTGGCATATCCTGACTAAGAGAAGGGATAGATTGGTTGGTCACATTGTGAGACATCAAGGAATTGTCAACTTAGAAGGAAGCGTGTAGGGTAAAAATCGTAGAGGGAGACCGAGGGACGAATATAGTAAGCAGATTCAAAAGGATGTAGGTTGCCGAACGTATTCTCAGATTAAGAGACTTGCACAGGACAGGGTAGCGTGGAGAGCTGCATGAAACCAATCTGCGGACTGGAGACCACAAGTACTGTTCATAAGTGTTTTGTAAGTGTAGGGACTGATCACCACGTAGTTAAGTTTCGTAAGCACTACAAACATTTGAACATTTGGCTAATCCCATTAAAAGTTGGTGGCGCTTTACAGTACAGGAAGAGAGCGGCAGGATCGGAAGAGTTGCAGTGGTTGGCTGGGAGGCTGCCGCGCGCCGAGGGATGTGCGGGGCGCGCCGCCATTACTGGCAGACACCGAGGGACGAATATAGTAAGCAGATTCAAAAGGATGTAGGTTGCCGAACGTATTCTCAGATTAAGAGACTTGCACAGGACAGGGTAGCGTGGAGAGCTGCATGAAACCAATCTGCGGACTGAAGACCACAAGTACTGTTCATAAGAGTTTTGTAAGTGTAGGGACTGATCACCACGTAGGTAAGTTTCGTAAGCACTACAAACATTTGAACATTTGGCTAATCCCATTAAAAGTTGGTGGCGCTTTACAGTACAGGAAGAGAGCGGCAGGATCGGAAGAGTTGCAGTGGTTGGCTGGGAGGCTGCCGCGCGCCGAGGGATGTGCGGGGCGCGCCGCCATTACTGGCAGACACCGCGGCCGTAATTCAGGCGAAACAATGGCGCGACAGCGGCGTGGCGGTCTGAGGCAGGGCCGCGGTGAGCGGAGCGGGGGCGAAATTTGAAGCGGCGCTGGCGTAAAACAGCGGACCGAGGGGGAAGGGGGGAGCGAGGGAGCAGGGGAGGGGCGCAGAACAGGGGCGGCAGACATGTGGCCTGGACGTAGTGGCGCGCCTCCGACTGGACTTAATGAAGGCGCCAGGCATCGCAGATTAGTTCTGGCCGTCCTCTGCTGTGAGAGTGCTACTGTGTGTGTGCGAGAGGGAAAGGGGGGGGGGCAGTGGTCACAGCACGACACCCGCTAATTTCATTGCAGCCACCGGCGCCAGAACATGCTCCTCCAGCAGCGGCTGCTCACAAAAGCCCCAGAGAGGCCGCAGCACCAGTTATACCTAGTGATGCAACATCGTTGATATAAACATCGATGTTGAGACATCGATGTTCCTGTGGAAAAATATCGATGTTAAAAAAACATCGCTCTTTGAAACGATACATCGATGTTTCCATTCGTTTAAGAAATATTAGGTAAAACACACTTAAATGAAGCTGTGTTGGCAGAAAGTATCTGCCTTATTTCTTTCACTAGGCTACAAATACACAGCGAAATGGCAGATTAGAATGAACAAGAAGTCGGGAATTAGGTTTCGCTACCTATCGCGCTGATTTTACTTGGGATTTACATCGATTTGTTCATTACATGCGAAATAACTTGTGTTTTCTTGATGTATTGCATTTTTCTTAGCTGTCGACGTGGAGAAAATTAAACATTATGCATCTTTCGGTTATTAGTTCATATTGTATTTTTAAAATGAATATTCATCAATGACGTTTATCAAATCATGTACCTTGCTGAAATGAAAATCTATGTTATACTTGGCTTGTTGGCTTTTGTCTCGGATTTTTCGTCGACTTTTGTTTGATGTTTTAACTGACGTTTTGACGGTCTGAATGGGTAACACTGTCATAGATTCGATTCCACTGATGTTAGAGGGTGAAATTTCAGCAATGCCAGCAGTCCGTGCTGGAAAAAACATCAGATTAATCATCAGATTGTTTCATATTTCTCTTACGTACTATTTCAAAAGTATGAAAACAGTGACGAGCGACGACAGCAGGAGCACAGCACTTGAGCTGACGCTGGCTGAGCAACTAATTAAGTAATAATGGAGTTGTCAATCAATTGTTGAACGATGTCGATAGTTTTGGACTTCTGTCGTCGATGCATCGGCGATATATCACTGTTCAAAACATCGATGTATCGTTTGCATCCCTACTTACACCACGCTTGTCTCGTAACGACACGTAGGCTCGCTTCCGCCTGTTTGGAACGATGTAAAGCGGGTAAAGAAAAGCTGAGTTCTGGAACATTTTTGTTTCACCTGAAGTGGCTTGTCTGACTGGGATGCTCAGACGTCCCGGAGAAGCGGCATTCCCCCCGTTTCCACAGTAACGTGCGGTCTCTCGAGTAACTAGTTGGGGACGCTAGCTGCCTGGCTGCGCTCCAGCGGGCAGCCAGTCAGTTAGCGACTGCGGCCTACTCAGTGTGACGGGCCGTTGTGAGAGCCAGTCTCTGGACGGTGATGCGGCGCGAGGCGGGGCAGTAGGACATTCTCCTATATCTCATGGTATAGGTAGGGCAACCTAAACGAATTAATATACAAGAAACTAGCTGTTATCCTACGCATTGCTGCCACAGAAGAAAGTATTTTGCAAATAACTTTTGAAATTTGAAAGTGTTAGCTTGTTTAATTACGAATAATAAAAATATTTATTTTATTGTCGATAATAAATAAATTTATTGAATACCAATAAAATTGTTCCGGGTATGAGACCGCGTCGTCATTTTATAAACTCTACCGACGAACGGCCACGTTGCCGGCGGCCTTCATCAGACACAGATCCTGATGAAGGCCGCCTGCAACAGTGGCCGAAACGTCGGTAGAGTTTATAAAATGACGACGCCGTTTCATACCCGGAAGAATTTTATTGATAGTGACAACAGCCGCGGAAGCCTACATTAAATCTATCGGACCAAACTGCGTGGTCATCAGTCCATAGCTTACAAACTACTTAAACCTAGGTAAACTAACCTAAGGACAACACACACATCCATGCCCCAGCAAGGACTCGAACCTCCACGGCGAGCAACCGCGCGCTCCACAGCGAGACGCTTTAGACCGCTCGGCTACTCCACAGCGGAAGCCTACGTTTGAATTAAATTTATTGAAGTTTAACGATACGTAAAGGACCAGTATATAATGACATTCATTTAATTTTGTTGACTACATTATTCAAGTGCTTTAGGGTAAACAATATTATTTGTTCTTCCGTCTTCAGCAATCAGATGAACGTTATGGAAGCGCATAAAACACGAACAAATATATATATTAGATATCCAATCTGCAATTAGTCCATCTCCACGTTCCCCTCCTCTCTGTTCACCTGCTCCTTCCCCCGTCTCCTCCTCTCCCTTTCTCCGTCCATCTCTTCCTCACCCTCCCTCTCTTCCTCTTCTTTCACCTGTCTGTCGCCATCTCCCCTCTCTCATTCTCCTTCTCTAGCCTCTCTCTGTCCATCTCCTCCTCCACGTACTCCTCTCCCTACTGTATACGAAAGCATACGTACATGCGCCACGTTTCATGCTAAATTGTCAGACGGTGTCGAAGATAGAAGCTACCCTCTGTCATGCTAAATTCACTGGCTTGCAGATTATAAAAATCTCCTTCATGGAAACATAGCCGTGATGAAGTAGCCAAGCGGTCTAAGGCTCCTCGCTGCGGAGCGCGCAGTTGCTCGCCGTCGGAGGTTCGAGTCCTCCCTTGGGCATGTGTGTGTGTGTGTGTGTGTGTGTGTGTGTGTGTGTGTGTCCGTGTTGTCCTTAGGTTACTTTACCTTAGTTTAAATAGTTTGTAAGCTATAGACTGATGACCACGCAGTTTGGTCCGATAGATTTACAAAAGCATACATTTTAAAACCATACATTTATGTACTAATTTTCAAGGTGACCAGTGAAACAATTTTTGTTTCCTGTAACGTACCCTCCACCATGCATTGTACGGTGGCTTACGAACGCTTGTCCATGTATTAATGCAGGGTGTAAGCTATCTCCATTTCAAATTTCATTCATATCCGTGCAGCCATTTCAACGTGAAGGCGTAAGAAATAATTTAACTAACTGTAGAGTACCCTCCGCCATGCACCATACTAGTTAATTTTAGTATGCGTATAACTTCGCTCGAGCGCACGCAATGAATTGACAAAGTTTTATCTCAATCGGAAGTCCGGTATGGCCGTGCATAAAATACCAACAAAAAGACAAACATTGTTGTTGTTGTTGTTGTGGTCTTCAGTCCGCAGACTCTTTTGATGCAGCTCTCCACGCTGCCCTGTCCTGTGCAAGTCTCTTCATCTGAGAATACGTTCGGCAGCCTACATCGTTTCGAATCTGCTTACTATATTCGTCCCTCGGTCTACCTCTACGATTTTTACCCCACACGCTTCCTTCTAATGCTAAGTTGACAATTCCTTGATGTGTCAGAATGTGTCCATCCAATCTATCCCTTCTCTTAGTCAAGATATGCCAGAAACTCCTTTTCTCCCCAACTCGGTTAAGCACCTCATTTGTTACGTGATCTACCTATCTAATTTTCATCATTCGTCTGTAGCACCACATTTCGAAAGCTTCTATCATCTTTTTATCTGAACTCCTTATCGTCAACGTTCACTCCCATACAATGCTACACTCCAGACAAATGTTTTCAGAAAGGACTTCCTAACACTTAAATTAATAATGGATGTTAACACGCTTCGCTTCTTTAGAAACGCTCTTTTCCCAATAGCAATTCTGCATTTTATATCTTCTTTACTTCGGCCATCAGAAGTTATCTTGCTACCCAAATAACAAAATTCATCTACTACTTTTATTGTCTCATTACCCAATCGAATTCCTTCAGCATCGCCTGATTTTCTGACATTGCATTCCATTACCTTCGTTTTACTCGTGTTAATGTTCATCTTATATCTTCCTTTCAAGACACTGTCCATCCCATTCATTTGCTCTTCCAGATCTTTTGCGGTCTCTGACAGAATTACTATGTCATCCGCAAACCGCAATGTTTTTATTTCTTCTCCCTGCACTTTAGTGCCCTCTTCCTTTCCTTCACTGTCTGCTCAATGTACAGATTGAACAACATCGGGGAAAGGCTACAACCCTGTCTTACTCCCTTCCCAACCTCTGCGACCCTTTCTTGCCCTTCGACTCTAATAGCCGCTGTCTGGTTTTTGTATAGGTTGGCTATAACTCTTCGCTCCCTATATTTTACCCCTGACACCTTCAGAATTTGAAAAGTGTATTCCAGTCGACATTGTCAAAAGCTTTCTCCAAATCGACAAACGCTAAGAACGTGGGTTTCCCTTTCCTTCGCCTGTCTTCTAAGATAAGTCGTAATGTGAGTATTGCCTCCCGTGTTCTTACATTTCTCCTAAATCCAAACTCATCTTTCACGAGCTCGGATTCCACAAGTTTTTCCATTCGTCTGTAAATAATTAGTGTTAGTATTTTGCAACCATGACTTATTAAACTGATAGTTCTGTAATTTTCACACTTTTCTGCACTTGCTTCCTTTGTAATTACGATATTCTTCTTGAAGTCGGAGGGTACTTCCCCTGTCTCATACATCTTGCATATCAGGTGATACAATTTGTTCACTACTGGCTCTCCTAACGACATCAGCAGTTCAGACGGAATATCATCTATTCCAGGGACCTTGTTTCGACTCAAGTCCTTCAACGCTCTGTCAAATTCTTCTCGCAGTATCATATCTCCTATATCATCTGCCTCCACTTCGTCTTCCATTTATAGAATACTGTCTTCAAGTTTATTCCCTTTATATAGGCCCACTATATATTCCTGCCACAGTTCAGCTTTCCCCTCTTTGCTTAGTACTGGTTTTCCGTCTGAGTTCTTGATATTCATACAGCTGCTTTTCTTGTCTCCAAATATCTCTTTTATTTTCCTGTAGGCGGTATCTTTCCCCTAGTTACGTATTCTTCTACGGTTCTGCATTTGCCCTCTAGCCACTCCTGCTTAGCCAGTCTGAACTTCCTGTCAATATTTTTCAGACGTTTGTAGTCCCTTTTCCTGTTTCACTTGCTGTTTTTTTTTTTTTTTTTACATTTTCTCCTATAAATTAAGTTCAGTATATCCTGTGTTATCCAAGGATTTCTATTAGGCCTTGTCCTTCTGCTTATATCGTCCTCTGCAGCCTTTACTACCCTATCTCTCAGAGATACCCATTCTTCTTATACTGTATTACTTTCCCCCGTTACAGCCAATCCTTGCCTAATGCTCCCTCTGAAACTCTCAATCACCTCTGGTTCCTTCAATTTGACCAGGTTTCATCGCCTAACCTTTCTACCTTTCTGCAGTCTCTTAAGTTTTAATCTGCAGTTCATTACCAATAAGTTATGGTCAGAGTCTATATCTGCCCCTGGTTATGTCTTACAGTTTAGAACCTGGTTTCTAAATCCATTCCTTACCATTATAAAGTCAACCTGGTACCTTCCAGTGTCTCCTGGTCTCTTCCATGTATGCAGCCTTCTTTCATGATGATTAAACCAAGTGTTGGTGATCATTAAATTGTGCTCTGCGCAAAATTCTACCACGCGATCTCCTCTTTCATTCATTTTTCCCAGTCCATATTCACCTTCTACATTTCCTTCTCTTCCCTTTCCTACTACCGAGGTCTAGTCCCCCATCAAAATCAAATTTTCGTCTCCCTTGACTTACCGAATGCTTTCTTTTTCTCCTCATACATTTTTTCGATATCCTCATCATCGGTCGTGCTGGTTGGCACATAAACTTGCACTGCTGTAATCGGTGTTGGCTTCGTGTATATCTTTACTACTATAATGCGTTCACTATGCTGTTCATAATAACTTACCCGCATTCCTATTTTCTTATTCATTAACAAACCTGCTCCTGCGTTACCACCAACTGATATTGTATTGATAACCCTGTACTCACCTGACCAGGAATCCTGTTCATCCTGCCACCTAACTTCACTAATCCCTACCATATCTAACTTTAACCTATCCATTTCTCTTTTCAAACTTTCTAGCTTACCTACGCGATTAAGGGTTAGAACATTCCACGCTCCGACCCGTAGAATGCCTGTTTTGTTTTTCTTGATGACGACATCTTCCTGAATAGTTCCCGCCCGGAGATCCGAATGGGGGACTATTTTAATTCCGGAATATTTTACCCAAGAAGACGCCATCATCATATAGTCATACAGTAGAGCTGCATGTCATCGGGAGAATTAACGACTGTAGTTTCCCCTTGCTTTCAGCCGTTCGCAGTAACTGCATGGCAAAGCCATGTTAGCTGATGTTACAAGGCCAGCTCAGTTAATCATAGAGACTGTCGCCCCTGTAACTACTGAAAAGGCTGCTGCCCCTATTTAGGAACCACACGTTTGCACCTATGGTACGGTTATCTGCTTCGTTGAGGAACGCAAGCCACCCCACCTCGGCAATGTATTTTTTTATATACTACATTTGTATTTAGTTTTGTGATAATTTAGAAAGTGTTTTTGTGTGTCCGTTCTTATGGTACATGTACGGCGCGGAAAGCATCGCGGCCATCGCTGACGCGGCGGACACGAACTGAGCAACGTAGAGCGGTCGACGTGGGTCTCACTAATCCCTGCACACGAACTCAGGAACTTTCCCTGCAGGTAGAGGTGCGCAGATCTGCGGCTTCCAGGCTAAAGGATGCCGCCGGCAGCACCCCCTGCACAAAATTTCCTACAAAATTTGTTACCATAAGTTTCCCGAATAAAAGTATTTGCGAAGGAGCCTGCAGGTGCGCAGGTAAAAGTTGCTCACCAAATATATTGGCGGTCAGGACCGTTTGGGGCAAGTTGCTCAATTAGTGTGTTGAGCAGGTAAAAGTTGCTCATTTCGTGTGAGCCGCGCTGACGAACCAAAGGCCGTGAGGGGAAAAGACAGCGGAGATTGTGGCTCACTTGCCGTGTCAAAGAAATTTTAAACAAGAAACTATGAAGAAATGTTGTGTATGTGATTGTAAAAGTAATTGGTGGTCAGTTAAAACTGAGAATTGTTTGTGTTGAGATCGGAACGGTGAAATGCTAATGTTGTTATTTATGGTTCAATATGATAAGATGTTTAGCGCCAACATTTTGTACAATAAAAATATTTCAATGGTGATTTATAATTTGTGTTGCACATTAATTTTTATATATTAGACAGGAACATACATAGTGTTAAAAACTGGGTATTGCTCAACACTGCACCAACAGAACTAACTGCCACTGATTTCGGTATCAAGTCTAGCAAGTGATTTCCTAAATCAATATTTCTTGTGATAATTAAGCCAATGCTTAGAAAATCCAGATTTGGAAACGATATTGTCGGTGTTTTTTCACCAAAGAAGCAATCTATTGTGTTCGATTTGAGGAAACCAAACGAACAATTTGCCAACATCATCTCATAGAGGCTGCTTTGATGTGCGACCTGACTGGCTGACTTCAGTGCTGATCATATAAAAAGAGGACCCCCCATATGGATTTTTTCAGTTAGAAGCACAAGATACCTTGCAACAGTCTTACAAGCTTTTAACTTTATAACCACCCTGAACAGATATACTCGTACATATGTGGACTGACAGTGAAGGCGTCACTATAATAATAATTTTGTGAGGATCAATTGCCCTTTTGCAAATCTTCGGTGACTTGCGTGACCTTAGCTACCCCAGTTATCCAACTGAGGAAAGAGGACCTACAACTTAACGTGGAATCCGAACCACGTGTCGTTTCTGGCGACTCCTCACATCGTTGAGAGGTTGTAAGTTGCCTGCCTACTTGAAGTGAGCACTCACCCCTTCTCAACTGCTCCCCGTATATGTACCTCGTGTAACTGATTGCAAATGGTCATTGCTGGACGGCAACTTCGCCGTACTATCAGTTAGAGGAATATTCGCTGGACTTTGTGGTGGGGGAGCGCTGGAGCGCGCGTGCTGCTCTCGGCCGCAGCCGCCCTACGCAGAACTCGGCGGGAGACCGGCCAGCATTCACACACAATGGCCGCAGTGTGTCAACTGTCGCTGGCGAGGTGGATTGCTTACGTAAACCCACGCCGCAGCCCAACCGCCAGCGAGACAGGTGAACGACCTGGCACAGAGCGTGACCCTGAGGAGATCTATTTGCAGGTGGTGATAGGCCGAATAGCGCCTTCTCCATGCACCACTCCGCGTAAGACGTGGGGGGAGCGATCTCGGACACCCACAAGCTAACCTTTGAAATGACTGTCGGTGATTGGTGCAGACAGTTTTGGGAGGGAATTTTTTAAAGTTTTCGAGCCAGCTGGCGCCAGGAGAGCTGTTGGCGAAGACACTCGTCTGACGTATCTCTCCTTGGGCAGTCGCTTAGGCCACTACTCTGCAGATTTTGCTTGAGCAGTGTTTCGTTTTGTTTGTGCGTTTAGATCCTGATAGGAAATTGATGTAGTGTCCAGAAACTCTCTGTTCTCTTCTGATTTATATCGAGATCTGCCGACGTGCAGGCAAAGCCGAATACCTCTTACCGTTTCGTGGCTATTTTTTTCTAGTTTTTGCTGAGTGGGTGCTCACCCAGTATAGTAAGCTTTTGTGTCTCGTTCACTTGAATGGAGACGTAATTCCGCTTTCGTATATTTGCATATTGTGTGGAGGAATATTTGGAGAATCGTCTGTACCGACAGTCGAGTCTCTAATTCACTTGTTCACAACGGCAGAGAACAAGCAGTACGCAGCTTCCCTGTTGCTCAACCGCCTATTCACTGTCCTGTATGTCTCTCTATCTAGAAGAGCACAGACACAGGCTGACCTCTTGGCAAGTGACATCAGGAACTCGTACGAGTTAAATAAACACCGATAGCGGTGTACGCGGTACTCCAAAATTCATTTCGCGTCCTTTCCAGTCATCGACGGCAGTCCACCGCAACGGCTGTCTGCGGCGCTGAATACGGCGTATGGTAACGTACATTTGCGCACCGGCATTGTAACCATTTAGTTGGCTTTTTCCCCTTTATCAAGATAGGCCGATCTAACTACTCACCGTCCAGCAGTGATCATCACTATCCAATTTATTTGCTCTCCAGTTCAGTGAGAGTAGCAATTACGGACCCCATCTCTACCGACGTTTTGCCAATTGCATCGCAGTAGTATCCTTTTTTTTTCTTTATCATCAGTATATGCTTTCCCTTGTACCTTATTATGATAGTATTATTATAAATTTTGACTCCCTTTGTGCAATGTGCCACTTGTTTAATCCAATAAATGAATTTGGCTCGAGCCTCTGTTTATCTTTCATCATTCCCAGTCACACTTAAGATTTATCTGTTTTTTTTTTTATATTTTTTTTATTTTTTTTTATTGTTTGTATGTATCTTGACTTAGCAAGAAGCTGTTGGCCATCTGCCACCTTTAAAGACGCTCACTACTTTTTTTAAAAAAAAGTAGGGAATGCTCCTCTGTGATACGAAGCTACGACTCAGGGATCATAATTTTATTGTCGTGCTTCCTCTCAATATCAAAAGGATCCCCCAAGCATTTGTTTATGACTGAGGTGTATTTCATGGTGAAGGATGTGTTAAAGCGCAGACTGGAATAAATCCGAGTTGTGACTGGGTTTCGAATCCGCGACCCTTTGGTTTCCAGGCGTCACCGAAGTGATTGGACGTTAGCTACCATCAGCCGGCCGCGGTGGCCGAGGGGACTGAGGCGGTCCAGTCACGGTCTGCACGGCCACTACGGTCGGGGGTTTGAATCCCTCCTTGGGCATGGATATTTGTGCCGTCCTTAGTATTAGCTAGTTCACAAGTAGTTTGTAAGTCTAGGGACTAATGACCCAGTAATTAAGTCCCATAACCTATACAAACATTTGAACATTTTGAACTACCATCAGGCGTTAATGATCAGTGACGAGTTACGAAAACGTGCGCGAGCGTTCGAACCTATACTCCGTTCACCGAAACGATAGACGGACTGTAAACACACTGAGGCGAGTGACCAGGGGTGGACAAAACAGGGTTTCAGGTGTAAGATCGTTGTGTGTTTTGTTATATAGTAGTGATAATATGTGTTGACTGTCAACGTCATATTGAAGGACCAGTTGCCCAATAGTAACGTAAATACTAGTGTTTACACTAACATTCAGCATTCGTAGCCTGTGCGCCTCTTTTTCTCTCTTTTTGGTATCACGTAAGAGTAACGTCATTATGTCATCGTTCAATTTGAGTCCACGCAAGAAGCGTTCAATCAAGAAGTAATAAAGATCTTTAGAGAAACCCATGGTTCCTAGTGTGTATGAAACGCAGCTGTTGTGTCCAGAAAATTCTTATGAAAACAGTCAATAGAAAGCTACACACCCTTTGAAGCCTACAAGGGGGGAAAACGAAAATACGGCAGAAGCTTTCAGAACGTCTTGATGAAGTTAACTGAAATGCGATACTAAGAAAAGTTTTTCGTAATAAATTTCCAACACTTAGCAAAGTGCTTGTTGTGGTAAGCTAAAATGCAGATTTGACAAATTTTCTGAGAAAATCACTTTTTATAAAGTGTTAAAAGAAATGGATTTCAAATGTTTGGCTTCTAATAGCACTGCTATATAACAAAACACACGACGACCTGAAACGGGTGCAGCAAAATTGAGCGAGCAACTCCGTTTTGTCCACCCCTGGTCCCGCGCCTCGGTCTGTTTACAGTACGCCTCTCGTCTCAGTGAACGAAGTCTAGCTGTGCGGCTCTCCGGGCGCACCAGCCTACCACTCGCGCGCGCAGGCACCGCACTTCCGCACAGCGCCACGGACTGCCCTGGCGGGCCTACCGCCCGACCTACCAACCCGTACGTCACACGTGAACCGAGTAATGCCCCCTCACGCATTTACCCACGGATACTAGAATAGACGGTGGGGTGAACCCCCGGATACGCAGTCGTATGCCGCGCCACTGACGTCACCAGGAGACCAGCACAGTTTCCCCGCGCGGCCATAACGTTGCTATTATGAGTGTATATCCACAGAAATGGTTTCCCACTGGTTCTTTATAGTTTGTGTACGTATTAAGTAGTTGTAAGTGATAAGTGATGGCTTCTTAGTGGCGATGGTGTGTTGTGTTGTTCGTGCTGTACGAACCACGACAGACAGAAGAATGCGATATTTCACAGATTTCCGAGAGATAAAGAGGTAAGGTTAAAGTGGATAAACGCGTGTAAGCGTGTAAGCGATTAGGTGCTCTCAACACTGATATTGGTCGTGTATGTTCACAACATTTTAAAGCGTCTGATTATGTTCGAGACCTGAAACATGAACTTTTAAAGGTATATTAAAGGCAGATGCGGTCCCTACTTCGAAGTTGACTAAGTGCATCGATGTAGTCAAGCCAGATTCTTCTGAGTACTGTGAAGTCAGAGTAGCAAGACGGAACAACCAGACAAGAAGTACAAATGTTATTGTTAACAACAAATGACAAGGACTACAGCGTAAATTATATAAACAATTCCGTTGAGGAAATCAGTATTTATACTAATTCCGAAACCCCCTTAGCGAGCACTGCCGTTGACAATGATGGAATAATTGTAGCTGAATTAACTAAAGAAACTGACCATTTAAGAAGTGAGAACAATAAATTAATACATGAAATAATTATTTGCTTCGACATGCTCAGAACATTCATACGCAGCAACATGTGATCTAAAATGAATAAAACGCAAAGTCTACACAATGCGTTTTTACGTCTAGAAAATCATAAAATTTATTCCAACCATTTACTTCATTTATACGGTACAAAAAAGTAGGCAGAATAATAAAAAGAAATTCAGTCCTTCATCGAGCGGAGATGTCAAGCTGTAAGATGTAAAAAAATCAATTTTTTTTTTCACCAAATACTTTTCCCGCAATTGTGTGATAAGTTTTTCATGGCGGCCGTTCGCGTGGGCTGTAGTCACCGGGTGACGTCACAGCCCACGTCCTGCCCCCCCCCCCCCATCACGCACCGTCTATTCTAGTATCCGTGCATTTACCCACGCCTCTCAACATGGACGAATACCGCAAGGGCCGTACCTGCGAGTGCCCCAGCACTGCTGGTACTCTGGGCCATATCCACGTACAGTCCTCAGCCAGACTGTTGACACCAGCCGTGTGTCCACCTGCGGCACGGACGACACCAGCGACGGCAGCAGTGACGCCTCACTAGGCTGCTGCAGGCAGTCGGCGCCACCTCTGCAGGCAAAGAAAAGAAGCAAATGCAGGGCGAAGAAAGAAAAACAAGGAAGTTCAGGGTTTAACGTACCAACGACAGCATGGTAATAAGAGATGGAGCTTACCCTTGGAGTTTTCGGTTAAGGATGAGGAAGGAAATCGGCTGCGCCCTCTCATGGGAACCATCCCGCCGGCCGCAGTAGCTGAGCGGTCTGCGGCGCGCCAGTCACAGTCTGCACGGCCGCTACGGTCGGGGGTTCGAATCCCCCTCGGGCATGGATGTTTGTGTCGTCTTTAGTATAAGGTAGTTCATAAGTAGTTTGTAAGTTTAGGGACTGATGACTCCGCAGTTAAGTCCCTTAAGCTTAACAAACATTTGAACATTTGAACCATCCCAGCATTTGCCTGCAAGTGATTTAGAGAAATCATTGATAACCTAATTCCGGATGGCTGCAGGTGAATTTGAACACCCGTTCTCCCGAAGGCGAGTCTAGCGTGTTACCACTGCGGCACCTCGCTCGCTAGAGAAGAAAGGGGCACCATTACTGAGCTACGGTTGTCACTTTCACAAAGGATGACTTAAGGCGACCTCCGAAAAAAGCATCCATTAGAAATGAAAAACTGCCCATTACACGACTAAACCGCTGAAGTGATTGTGTTGAAATTCGGTGTAGAGGTAGGCTGAATACTGAGTAAGGACATACAGACTATACAGGGTGAATCACCTAACTCTTGCACCGCAAATATTGCGGAAATGGAAATCACGCTTGATGTGATTGGTAGTCAGGGGCGCGTATGTTAGCCAACAAACAGATTGTAGTATTACTTACAAAGTTTATTTTTATGCAAACATACAGTTTTTTTTAAAATGGAACAACGGTTGTTTCTATCGTGCACTGGAAGTTTTGACATCAGCCATGTACAAAGAATTTTGAATGACATTTTTATCACGCTTAGTTTGGCAGCTACAACCATTCATAGTTTTGGTGGCGGAGGCTACGACAGCGTGGCTTACTGGCTGGTGGTCATGAGACAGAGGACCGTGCCCCAGGGGCTAGCCACTCGGCCAGTCATCTATGCAATCGCAGCCTCGGCCCCCAAAACTTTGAATGGTTGTCGCTGCCAAACTAAACGTGATAAAAATGTCATTCAAAATTCTTTACACACAGCTGGTGTCACAAATTCCAGTGCAGGATACAAACATCCATTGTTCCATTTGAAAAATTGTATGTTTGCATAAAAAGTATACTTTCTAGGTATTTTTACAATCTGTTTATTGGCCAACAATACAAGTCCTTGATTATCAATCCATTCTGTGAAAACCGCACATCAATCGCACTTTCCAATATTTGCGGTGGAAGTGTTACGTGATTCACCCTGTATAACTGGAAATATGGATCGAAAATAGTGATAGATCAGAATATTTTAGAACAAGTAAACCATTTCAATTACCTCGGATGTGACACGACTTAAGGCTAAAGCAAAGATATTGAAATTAAGATTAGTAAATTTAGCTAAGTATGGGGAACAATTAACAGAAAGCTGAAAAACAATACCAGGAAATACACTCAAATTCTACAAATCTGTTACAGTTACCACATGACGTTAGACCCGGGTGATTACCAAGAAACAAGGAAGGCGTATTCAGGAACAAGAATTGAAATTCCTGTTAGGACAGGCTAAGGAATGAAGATGTTACAGATGAACTGCAAATACGTAGCTTAAATGATAAAATTGGAGAATACAGGAGGTCTGTAGCCACAAGATGAAACTCTCGACGTGCCGCAACGACGCCATCACGGCCGCCGACGCTGATATAAGGATGGTAAAATGTGCTCTCGCAGTTACGAATCTTAAATGTCTGTCTACACTTCAATTAAAAATTTAACTTCAAAGTGCATGTCAAGCTTGTTGTGGGTTGAAACCGGTTGGCAATAAATGACCGATATTGCGCTCTAGGCTGGTTTTTATATATTAAAGTATCATAAGACCGCTGTTATCCTAAGGAAACTAAATGTTTCCAAAAATAAAACATTTACGTTAATAAGGACAGCGGTTTGCGTCAATTCAAATCAAAGCTATTGACTGTTTCTCAACTGGCTGATTGTGAATGAAATCCCAACAGTGATAAAGTGGCTTGATCCTAAGTTATGCTCTTATTTATGCGCATCTGGACTGTTTGTCGTAGACAACGGTTAATATATCCAACATTCCGCTACAACTTTTCTACTGATTGTAACCTTTTGTCATTTTTATCGATTACATTGATATTTAAGCCAGCAACTATAAATTGTTACAGACAACGCTTACATCTTTTTCCCTGGAGAAGCCGAATGCGACTCAACCACGCGGTGGATTGGGGCAAATATTTTATGAATTTTCGGATGTCAACGTTATTTGGGTATTCAAGGTTTCATTAGAAAAAATGCCCTTTTTTCGTAGTCATATAGGTTTACTGAATTTTTGTATTTGTGCTGTATGTTCGTTTGTGGGATCTCTAGTGAAATGAGTGATATTATTTGCTGTGAAACAGTCATTTACTTTTTGTATTAATTTCGTTACAGTACGACTAGACTATTACCCTCATTAGCCTGTATTGAGATTGTTGTCTTAGCTGTTAGTTTATTACTCCAACGTAATAAGAAACTGACGGCTAACAATGCAAAGTCAATAAAGGCAGACAAAGGCAATATCAGAGACATACTAAAACGAAACAACAACAGAAAAAGAGTTTTTGACAGTAACAAACGTCAGAACATAACTAGCGATCCCAAAAATAAATATACAGCAAAAAAGTCATCAAACAATTTAACACTATCGTATCTGAGTATGAAACAAACGTAAATCCTAGACTACGTGAATTACATGAAGATCCGAAAATTCATGAAGTAGTTGTCCCGATCAGCCCTGTGGTTGTCTCCACTCATATCAGAAATCCACATAAAGTTTCGAATCGATGAAACAAATTTACTGTTATAAAAAACCACTGAGGAAGCATCAATGAAATTGTTTAACTACTAAACTTAATGCTAAAACAAATTTGCTTTGAAACCGATGGTAAATGTTCTCCTTCCTGACTTTCTTGCACCGTTGTCTGTTTTTTGTGGGATCAGTGAGATCAACTATGGTTTTGGTTGTTAAATTTAAAGTGGTGGCTGGATGTCCTTCCTGTCACCAAACCATCAGTCCCATGGGAAGAAAACTGCCTGCGAGTAATATCATACATGTGAAAGAGCAAAAGTGATTGTTAATCATTTAAGTGAGACCAAAGTACTGAGGCGCTTCAGTCACGGTCTGCACGGCCACTACGGTCGGGGATTCGAATCCCCCCTCGGGCATGGATATTTGTGCCGTCCTTAGTTGTAGGTAGTTCATAAGTAGTTTGTAAGTTTAGGGACTGATGACCCCGCAGTTAAGTCCCTTAAGCTTAACAAACAAACAAACAAAAAAAAAAAAAAAAAAAAAAAAAGAGACCAAAGTTGGGTTGTACCCCAGTATCCCGTGAATATGAATAAACAATAATTGCAGGATCAAATGTGGCGTCTGTTCTTTTGGACATGTGGGAAAGAATAGACATATATATATAGTATTAGCTGTAAACCCGGCGTTGTCTGGGTATTTATTTATCCTACACCCTCCTAATCCACATCCCCTTCCCCCTTCACTCTGCATTCACCTCTTTCTATCCCATCTCTGTCTTCATATCCACTTTTCCCTCTCTCGGCAAAGTTTTATGCAAGGTACCCTTTGCTATGTACCACACAAACATTTATGTACCCAGTGTCCTTCCTCTGGGTTTAAAGGTCATGTGTGCAAGAAATCATAAAAATAGGAGCAAAACTATGCAGTTTGTAAAATTCCGTAAGTTAAGTACCCTCCACCATGCACCGAACGAAATTTTATAGAGACAGTGACATTCTTCTTGATTTTATGGTAGTGTGCAAAATTTCGTCAATATTGGAACAAAACTATAGATTCCTATGCTATAGAAACGCAGGGTCACATTGAAAGACGCACTTAGTTCTCAAATATTCCAGTTTTATTTCATACAACCATTGTTCTGAGAACAAGAAAAAAAAATGTATTTAATGATCCATTTTTATGTTGCAAAGTATCCTCCCCCGTGCCCCGTATGAAAATTAGGGTAGACGGTGACCTTCCTCTTGTTTTGAAGGTCAAGTGTGCGAAATTTCGTGAAGATCGGAATGAAACTGTAGATTTCGTGAGTCTGTAGAAGTATGCTCCGCTATGCTCCTATAACAAAATACATTTTTAGCTGATGTTTCCTACCTATAAACCACATTCCTGCCAAATTTCAGCTTCATTTCGTGTTTAGTCAGTAAATGAATGTCCTTTCGCTTTTATGTACATAGAGATTAAGAAAACAGATTGCTTAATTTTGGATGCAAGAGAATTAAGGGAGACTTGCAGACAAAAATAAATAGTAGCATGCAAATCTGTAATGCTAACTTTATTTGATACAAGGTCAGCCTGATGCGACAGTTTCACGGCATCAACAGCGAAACTGTTGTGAGCGGTAGACTTCTTTTCTTTCCATCATTTTGTGTGTGTGCAGTTGTTGCAGTTCCATAACTATTCCCATTTTCCAATAATTGACGAATAAATCTGGGTATTCTCACGCGGTGGTCTCTCATTATTTCTGACGCCATATCTCCTGAGTTATGTGTAGTGCTCTTTTGTTTTTGAGTCAGGAACCTTCGTGGGCGTACGGTGAAGAGTTCACCAAACATAGAGGACACACAGACAAACATTCATTTTTATGTATATAGATGACGATGATGGGTAGTGCAGAGGCAGCCCTAAGACCTAAGCCCTTACGGGAATGAGTTTACAAAAACTACGAGTCTGAGTAATACGCGGCAGAGTAAAGTTGAGAATTTGTATCCGATGGGAAGCGAACTTGACTAATCCGTGCAGGTGTGGTGATCACTTTGTTGTCAGTGATGTCGGGGTTAGCGCAACTGCCTAGAAAGCACGAGACCTGTTCTAAGGGAGATAATTTATTAAGTTACGGCGGGGCTGCTTAAAAAAAAGGAGGGTCAGTGCATAGCCGACAAGGTCCCTAAAACACCTCCCCTCTTTCATGCCTTCCCTCGGCGATGTTACCAACGCACTTCTTGCCAGTGCCCTGGTTTGTAAACGGGGCAGCGTTGCACGCGAGGTGCCGTATCGACATACGACTTCAGTGCATGTCTGAATTCACTCTTTTACTAACCTTGTGTCTTCTGTCGTAGTTGATGTCCCATTGCGCAGGTGAAGCAGACCGGTCGCACATCCGTTGTACTTGAAGTGATGCTAAAAGAGGTGTTGAGATGTGGCTAGGAAGTACTGCACTACGAATAAATTTAGCTTTTGTAGGATGCCAGTGCTTGTTTTTATTGAAGAAATACCAATGTACATCCAAGCATAAATATACAGACTGACTAATATTGAATATATAAACGATACATAACGTATAAATTGTCCCTGTCCCTCACTGAACTGACATGAATGTGCAAGGTATCACGGTCGGCGCTCGACTGATAGCCACCGTTTTAGCGCTAAGCGAAACTTCTAGACTAACATTGTTCAACTTATTACAAAATATACAAATAATTAAATCTTTGAATTAACCGAAATGTAGCTTAGCTCAAAAGCACTACAGAAAGTATACAGATAATTTAAATAAACATAGGAAAGTTAAATATTAATAAAAGTTTTGGCGGACAACCAGTATAGGCAGAAGCCAATCAGATCTCAACTAGCAATAGGGGCGGAGCTTTCCCAAGCTCATCTACTGTCTCTCTCTCACTCTTTCTATTACGTCACACAGTTCTCCAACCAAGAAAACTTCTTTAACACCTAATACATTTTGATGCGAAATAAACGGCTCCATATCAGCCCCCTCACAATGTCTTAGTAAAATTTATGGTGTTGTTCTGGTTATGTTTGTGAGGCAGGATAAGTATACTTTAACAGATAGATCTTACAAATTAGCAACGTATGGAATTTATTACAGAAAAATTAATACTTAACTTGGGGTGTCGGGATAATTCCAAGTTACCTTAACAGTACACGATAGTTTCTAGGTCTCAATACATAACATGTATTGAGGCACTGCAAATCATTATAGGAAGGTGAGGTCACGCTTTCAACGAAACGATGCACAAAGGATGATGCCATTGACTAAAAAATGTTAAAATGTTTGTTAAGCTTATGGGACTGAACTACGGGGTCATCAGTCCCTAAACTTACAAACTACTTATCAACTACCTTATTCTAAGGGCGGCACAAATATCCATGCCCGAGGGGGGATTCGAACCCCCACCGTAGTGGCCGTGCAAACCGTGACTGAAGCGCCTCAGTCCCTTCGGCCACCGCGGCCGGCTGCCATTGACTCTAGAGGAAACATAGGTGTCTGCCGGCAGGCCAATTGGGCCTGCTGTTTAGTCCAGACAGTCACACTGAACAGACGTCATTGTGTTGTGAAGTTCGCGACCTGCTGTGGGAATCCGGGAAGTGGTATTACCAGCGTAGTAATGTTCCCTCAACCGAGCGTGTCGGTCCCGGTACTGGTGCAGTTGTCAGTACCTGCGGCCCTGCAGGTAGTCGCTCGTTCCTCGGAGTGACTGCGACTGTGGCGCCGTGCTCATTTCCGGCGCAGCTCGCTCCTAAACGCCGGAAGCCGGAGCCGGGTCGCGCTTTCCTCTCCTTTTTTTTTTTACCTCTTCGCGGAGAAATGTCAGGCGGGACTCGAGTGGACGTGGCGCGCGCCTAACGACTGCCACGACGGATGGCGTGTAATTCTCGCCGATTACCGCGTGTTTGGCGTCGGCTGCGAGGCGGCCAGCGGCTAACGATGAAATATGCGGCAGCCGCGCAGCCATGGAGCACTCGGCGCGCGCCGAGCAGGCGGGAGGCGGCTTGGCAGCACCACTGTGCGCAGCTGGCTGGCAGGTACTCTGCAAATCACATTCAAGTGCCTGCCAGAGGCTTCATTAAACACGCTCATAACCTTTCTCTACCGTTCCATTCTCTAATAGCGCGCGGGAAGGAAGAACACCTAAATCGTTCCGTTTTACATCTGATTTCTCTTATTTTATATGGATGGTTATGTCTCCCTATGAAGGTGGGTGCTAGCAAAATATTTTCACATTCAGTCGTGAAACTAGGTGATTGAAATTTCCCAAATTCGAGGCGCGTCCAGAAAGTAAGTTGCGTTTGGTTATATAAAACGAACGGGTACAGACACAGAAAAAATATTGATTGTACAAAAATCTACAACTGTTAACCTACTTTTCTACATACCTTCCTAAATTTTGTAGGCGATTGTCATAGCAAAGCAAAAGGTTTTGTGTGCCTTTTTCATAGAATGTTGCCGCCTGTGTATTCAACCATGTGGTAACATGTTCTTTCAGCTCGTCATCATTGTTGAAGTGTTGTCCACCAAGGACAGATTTTAGGTGTAAGAAGAGGATTACTGTCAAAAGATTTTTTTTTTCACGATAATGCCTGACCTCACACACCGAAAGTGACCAAACAATTCTTACGGAAATTTCAATGGGGCCTGTTTGATCATCCTCCATACAGCTCGGACCTATTTCTTAGCGACTATCATCTCTTCTTACACCTAAAATCTGTCCTTGGTAGTCAACACTTCAACGATGATAAAGAGCTGTTACCACAAGGTTGAATACATAGGCGGCAACCTTCTGTGAAGGATGCATGCAAAAACTTGTCGCACGCTATGACAAGTGCCTACAAAATTTCGGCAGTTATGTGGAAAAGTAGTTTAAGAGTTGTGGAATTTTGTGCAATAAAAATTTCTTCTGTATCTGTGTACAATTTAATTTTATTACCAAACGGAACTTACTTTCTGGAGGCGCCTCGTAGATCTCGCCGCAACGAATTTCGTCTTCTTTTAATGATTTACACCACAATATTTCCGTGACGCTTCCCCCCCTGTAACGTGATAAAACAAAACGAGCTGCCCTTCTCTGTCAGTCCCAGCAAGTGAAGGTCCCATACTGGGCAACAGTACTCCAGTAGAGGACGCACGTGTGATGTAGGCAGTCTCTTTGATGGAGCTCTTGCATCTTCTAAGCGTTCTGCCAATGAAACGTAACCTTTGGTTCGCCTTCCCCACAATATTTTCCGTGTGTTCTCTACAGTCGTACGTAATTATAACTCTTAGGTATTTGGTAGAATTTACGACCTTAAGATTTGACTGATTTATCGCGTAATTGAAGTCAGCGGATTTCTTTTAGTGGTCATGTGTATTACCTTACATTTTTCATTTTTTAGTGTTAACTGCCAATTTTCGCACCGTGTAGAAATTTTATCTAATTCGCTTTGCAGTTGCTTTTGATCCTCTGTTGACTTCACTAACCGATAAACGACAGCATCATGTGCGAACAGTCTAAGAGAGCTATTAAGATTGTCTCCTAAATCGTTTATAAACACGAGGAAGAGTAGGGGACCTATAACGCATCCTTCAAAAACGTCTGCCTGTTAAGCTGTTTGTCTCGCTTCTCTCTGAACATCTCCTCTTGGTGCACTTCAATCTTTTCTTCCAATCTCCTCCTCCTCCTTCTCCATCCATCTTCTGCTATGTCCCTCACTCCATCTCTTCGTCCTCGTGGTTTCCTTAAATCAGACAAATGCTGTGATCATTCCTTTGAAAGGGCACAGCTGATTTCTTTCCCCATGCTTAGTCAAATAATTTGAGTAAGAGCTCCAACTCTAATTGAGAGATAGCTGTCAATCTCTCACAAGGAGGTTAAAATATGCTGAAAAAGTGAAGCCTGTCTCTGCCGTACTTGTAAGCCTTTGATAAGTGTTCGTTTTATAGAGCTGATGTTTTATGTCACTTAAAACAGGAATAATATGTCTGACGGATTTTCCGTGATGTATAACGTGTTAAAAAGAGTGTAAATTAACGTTAAAAAGTATTTATTCAAATATCTTATGATGAGTATTTATTAGTGTTAATTCAAGAATGTATATACTTTGCACTGACTGTCAATAAAATGCATAACAGTAAGAGGGTCGACTTAAAGCTTAGTTTTAACAGGGAAACAGCATTTCATAAATCACCAAGATGGCGGACAGGCTTCAAATGACGTATGTGCTTGGCATAGATAACGCCATCTCCCTTTATTTTAACCTCCTTGATCTTCCACATTTTTTCTTGATTTCTCTTGATTTTCTTTCTATAATTGTTTCATTAAACGCATTTGAGATATTTCAAAGGTTAAATCTTCAGTGGAAGGCAGTTTTGTGTGTAAAAAAAGGCAATTTGGTCGGCCGAAAAGAAGCGTCACCGAGGGGCTCATTCTTTGATGTATCGGCGGGGTAAGATGAACCTTTCATAGAAGTCAGAGGAGAGAAAGCTGGGGCGGACGGTTACGGCGTTATTTGCTCACTTAGTGCTCTGTAAAAGAGTGGGGCTGCACTCCTCAGGTCTATCATTCTGTAAGCGTTTATCTACCATGGCGTTCTGCTGCCCTTTCAAAGAGTCGGTTACTTTATCTAGTGGAACAGCACTTGTAAAACTTTTCACCAAAATCCCTGAGCTGAGGGGTGGAGGCTGGTGCCTGTATTGTGCGTAACATCTAGGAAGCACCGTGTTTTGGGGTATAGAAAGATACTGCAGTCCCTGTGGCTCTTTTACGAGGGGAAATCGTCCAAGAGTTTTGAAAAACAGCACCTTATAGTGCGGACTCCAGGCGCTGGGACGTCGGACACTGAGAGGGGCAGTGCAGGTTATTTAATGGGCACCAGATACTAGCGGCAGTGGTCCTGTTAGCGTGTTTTAAGCAAAGAGAGACATAGCACGCAAAAACATACCCAAGGGAGGAGCCGAGTGCGGAGAATGCGTGGTCGTCTCTGGTTCTAGCCATAATTTTTGACAATTTAAGATATTAATCTTCCGAGGGCGTCTTTTTACTGGTCGTTGCTCAGAATCTGGTAGGTCATTGGTTTTAAGAAACTTTAGGGCGTGAGAGAGAGACAGAGAGAGAGAGAGAGAGAGGTCTTGTAAACAGAAAAATCGGAACATGGTGTAATGTCTCAAAGACGGAGGACGTCAGACTCGGTGCTTTGCCTCCAAAGAGTGAGGACGTGGGAGTTGCTTCTTCGGCTCCAAGTAGAGAAGTAAACGTGCACTACTGGTCTGGATGTGAAGGACATTTATTTCATTTAGGTTGGACTTGTAGTCTTAGTGCAAACTTCGCAGCTTGGTCTGAAGTTCGAGTTTATGCTGACGGTTCTAGTGAAGCGAGAATAACTTTAGCCGGCCTACTAGTAGCACCGATGCTCTAATCACAGATTGTTCATTTGTTCTGGAGTCACCTTTGGCCTTCAGTAATTTAAATATCAGTGAATGCAGACTGAAGTAGCACCGACTTTGCAGAAATGTTTGAGGTCGTTGACACTGCGATCTGCCGCGAGTGCAGCAGCTGATTTACCAGTGGTAACACTTTCCAATTTTTCGGAGCAACACATTATTTCATGTTCGCAAATCTTTCAGCAATCAGCAGTCAGGTGCCATCCCACAGCTGATCACCGAGATGTCATCTCCATAGCTCATCGGGTATCATACTGCGTGCTCATGCCTGGAATATACAGGAATTGGGAAGTGTTTCTAAACTTTCCAAAAGTATAGTCACTTAGAGTCTCACGCTGAATGTTCGAGGCTAACAGTATTTTAATTTTTGTTTATGTTTCGTTTACACAGCTCGAACAACATAGGAATACGTTTGACTTGCCGGTCAGTGGTACAGGAAAAATATTAATGTCATATTTTTTTAAATTAGCGATAGGCTTAAATAATCATTAGTGTTTATCATTACCTGTTTTGCGACAACCTGATATTGTAATCAATATACTTATCTTGATCGTGATATCTTAATACAGACATTGATCCATAAAAATAAATACTCAATTTGTACTTTATTGTCCAGTCACACATTTTGGAGGTGGCAATATTGATTTAGGAACTGGTAGCAGCAGGCACATTTATAAAACACAGTGGGTCAGATTACCTGTGCCAATATTGTACTTTAGTTTACAATAATAAGCTTGTGATCGAAGTCTGCAGTCATGTGATAACTATGAGAGGTGGTGGTCCTATTTCAGAATTATTTTCTCCATTTTATTTGGACATTATTGTCTGGATTTATTCAGGAAGAATATCAATAGTATTATCTTGTTTATATTCAATATCTTTCATTTGCCGTGTAATTATCAGAGGATAGGAGTTTGGGAGGTAAATTTCTGTTCACTGGGAGTATGACTCTGTTTTTGATTATTGTGAGTATCGCCGATGCGATAATTGTCTTCCGAAGCGGAGGGTGCGCGCGACACCAGCAGCCCGGCACCTTTGTGGTTCCGCGAGGGGGCGGGGGTTGCTGGCCGACACCGCCTGGAGGGCGAGCGCTGGCCGCCACCACCCGTGGTGAAACCAATCCGTCTGCAGACGGACATTTATATTTGGGCTGGCTACGTCTGTGGCTGCCTGAGGCCGCTATGGTGCTGTATTGTGTAGCGTGGCTTTCCGGTCGGGATGCCCAAGAAGGGCATCAGAGTACAATCAGCTGAGGCAGTAAAAGTTGGCGTCGTGCGGCCGAGTTTATGGAACACGGGGTTCAGGCGTCTGCGAATGTTTGTGTAAATTGGCAGAGGTGGCTTCTGGGGAAGTTAAAGCGGTGCTCTCGTGACGGAAAGCTGGCGTCTGGTCGGCAGTAAAGTCATTTCAGTGTCTGCACATTCATTCCAATGGTCCGCAATCTCTATGGATTTCTGAGAAATACTGGCTTATGTGCAGAGTGCAGCGTGGGATAGTCTCGTGGGGGAGGAGCCTGGGGTGTTGAACAGTAGCTCTTGAATTCCATTGGTTTGACCATTAAGCAAAATTTGTGATTGGCTTGACGTCACCGATGGGAGGGGCTTGAGAGGAAGATTTTGAATTGTAAAATTTTGGTGTAGGGAGAAGTTACTCTGGTCTGGGTCACGTACCTGGCCGGATCGTGCTGTCTTGAAGTCTCTGGCTGGAGCTGTTCTTCTATCCAGATCGTGGACTTTGAATTATTTCAGTGCGCTTTCTGCACAGTCAGGTGTTAAGAGTCCTGCGTGGCTACTGTAGTATAAACTGAAACTTGTAATATTCTGAAGTGTGTGTACGCTGTCAGATACACCTCTCGTAATCAGAATTTTTACCGTTTCTTGAGAGAACAGTTTTATTTTTCACTATAGTATTTTCGTCGGATAACTGACAAAACCTTTTCTACTCGTGTCTATCCACATTCGCGATCGCTGCTGTCAACAGTGCACTGCCGTCAGCTTGTCTTCGCCAACTGCTATGCTGTTCTACAGAAAGTGGGTAAGGTTGCACCAACGCATCTGCTGAGGTATGGGAGTTGAATGGTAGTAATTAGGTGAGAGTTTATCATGTGCCAGAGGGGACGCTTTTGTAGATCAAAATAAACTGGGATCGGAGTTGGGGTTTGCCACTTCCTTCCTGTGACTTAGCCAGTTAAAACCTTTATATTTGTGTAGCAACCTTAGTTAATTTACATTTTATGTAAAGTTGCCCATTTTCATATTAATTGTATTTTATTGTCTTTTAAACTGATCTTTTTACATTTTTTTTATATATGTGGCATATGGTCACATTTGTGTTGTATTGGTCAAGCTGTAAAAAGTCTACAACGTGAATACAGTTTTTATTTAAATTTGTGCCTACCTGATTTCAACCACCTTTGACTGAAATATTTTGGAGGAAGAATTCTTGAATAGATAGGTAGGTCAGGGGGAAATATTTCAATTACACAGTGTGTGCAATATTGCCAATTATTGTTATTGACAAATGAAAAGCTTGCATGTCGCCACTGCATACAGTTAGTGACAGTCTATACTAAATTCACTTTATATATATATATATATATATATATATATATATATATATATATATATATATATATATATTCTAGTTTTTTAAATATTTAATCTAGTGAGACCCTTAAATTTGATTTCAGAAGTAGGTTATAAGCAAAATTATTGCATCAATTTACAAAAGTAATTTCACAGATGATATTTAAGTAGTATTATGAGTTTTCACTCATCTGACTGGATATTTGCACATCATTTTGATCTGTAAACCAATTACAGTGAATCTTATAAGATTTAAAAGAACACATACTTTCAATTGACGTACCCTGCCATCGGATCTTCGAGCAGTGGATGACGATGAGATGCATTTACTTTGCTTTCCTTGCAATACAGGTCCAATAGTTTAAGATTATAAATGTGGCACTGTGCATAATCTTATTTTTCCCTAGCTGTTGCTGAATCAGATGGTTTCTGTACCACGCTGACATCGTTGAAAGCGTGCGGTAAGCACAGTCGATATATTATTTTGGAGTGGAAAATAATTTTATTTGTGAAAATATTAATTGTAGAGTATTCATTTTCGCGAATATCATCATTTTATGGTCCGAAACTGTGTTAGAGTATTCTCTAGTGGTCGTTGTATGTAGAGAATGAGACCCATTTATAGATGTTTGGCATATTTTTGTAAATGTTAAGAGAAATCGTGTAAGATTATTAGGTTGTAACAGTAATAATCCGGTCACGCTGAGTGATAACGAAGATAGATAAAAAACGAGAGACAAAAATGTCACTTATCTCGGAAACGCGGCGATATGTCGCAAGATTCAAATAATTTTAATTTGTTTAGTCCTGATTCTCATGTTGATTCCAGTGACGATGAGATACTTCTACACAACAACAGTCAGGAAACCAACAGAATGAATAAAAATTATGCTTATAGTAACGATGAGGCGTCCTACTCAAAAGGGAATTGTACAAAAACAGCGCATTCCAGAGTGTTATACCCTGGGGGGTCACAATAGTAATTATGAATTTGCTCAAATTCTAAATTTAATTCAGAATGGGCTGAGAGATACCAAGTTAATGTTTAAGGAGAATGTAAGGAAGAATGAAGAAGGAATTAAACAGCTAAGAGAAGAAATTGGCGAAGTAAAGCAAGTAGTAGTGCAGGTTAAAAAGAAAATAGCTTTAAACAGAAAAGACATAGTGAAACTAAAAAGGGATGTTAAAAATAATACAGAAGAGATAAAGAAAACTTCAGTGGAAATAGGTGATATTAAGGAACAGGTGGGTGTTGTTGCGAAGTTGGCCAGTGAGGCGAAACAGATTTCCACAAAAGTTAGGAGAAAAGCGAAGTTGGGTAGATGAGAAGCGGGAGCCGCTAGAAAGGTTGACGACAGTGCTCTAAAGACAGTGGCAAAAGCGAACGTCAGAATAGTTAGCGTTAGTAAATTTGTAAATAAACTTAGAGTGCAAGGAGCAAATATCGTAAAAGAGACAGAATCAAGATTGATTGGGATGGAAAATACTATTGCTAACAACGAAAGTGAGATAGCAGATATAATAATCAATGTTCCAATCTTTATGAATTTTTGCAGATATGATTAAACCAAGAGGAAGATCACTGGGTACATAAATGTTTGTATGGTTCATGACAGAGTACCTTAAAGAGAAAACTGTGCCAGGAGTGGGAAAGGTGGAAACGGATAGAGAGATAGGAGAGAAAGAGGTGGATGCAGAGAGAGAGAGAGAGAGAGAGAGAGAGGGAAGGGGATGTGGACTATGAGAGTGTAGGATAAATAAACACCCAGGCAACGCTTGGTTTACAGCTAGTATTTAAATAAAAATAAATCGGCAGTTACGAAACAACTACTAAATGCATAAAATGAAATGTCTAGCACATTAGCTGATTTGTAGGGTACTCATACATTTGAAATAGATGTATAAATTGGAGCTGTGTTCAGTGGCAGACTAAGGTTATTGGAGGTCCAGGGCAGCGGCCAAAGAAAATGAGCCTCCCCCCCCCGGTCCACTTCAAAATACATGTATGACTATAAGCACAGAGTAACATATACGGAGAAGAAACCCCCCTAAACCACTCTCCTACTCTGCCCTCATAGTTTCGTAAGATGCCAGTAGATGTCAGGCAGTCATCCGGCTTAGTACCGGTAGACCACACTAGAGGCGCTTCTGAGGTTGCCTCACGTGCATCAGAGGGTAGCATGGAGGGGAGGCTGAGGGGAGAGCTCTTGCCGCCTGCCACGAGGCTGTGGCTGTGTCCGGTCACAGACAAATATATACAGACAGGAAACCTCCGTAAGGGCCCGGTCCTACGCTCCGGAGTGCGGGGAGGGAGGTTTTCCAGTAGTTCCATAAGATGTCCCATGATGGCGCTGCGGTCAGAAGCAGCCCTTTAAACTGGTCAGAGCGGGCGGCAGGTAGCGGTTGCCCCCACCACCACCTCCCCTCAAACGCCAACAAGCCGGACACAGCCGTGGCCTCGTGGCAGGCGGCACGAGATCTCCCCTCAGCCTCCCGTCCACGCTACCCTCTGATGTGGGAGAGGCACCCTAAGCCAGGGAACCGCCTGACACCTGCTAGCATCTTACGGAATTTGAAGGGGAAGCGTAGGACAGTAGTTTAGAGGGGGCTGCTTCTCTGTATATGTTACTCTGTGCTCTCGCACATCAGAGGGTAGCGTGGAGGGGAGGCTGAGGGGAGAGCTCGTGCCGCCTGCCACGAGGCCACGGCTGTGTCCGGTATGCCAGCGTTTGAGGGGAAGTGGTGGTGGGGGCAGCCGCTACCTGACGCCTGCTCTGGCCAGTTTAAAGGGCTGCTTCTGACCTCAGCGCCATCATGGGATATCTTATGGAACTGCTTATACAACCCCCACCTCACACCCCTGCACTTGGTACTGAGCCCTTACGGAGGTTTCCCGTCTATATATTTGTCTGTGAGTAACTTTTGAGATTTGGAGACTCCCCCACCCCTAGGACGAGAGACACGGGACAGAGCTTTGTAGGCCCCAGAATCGTGATCGTGATTTTTGAGGTATTTGGAGGCCAGACGAGAGGCCCAGAGCGGTCTGCTCCTCCCCCCGCAGTCCGCCAGTGTTGACTATAGAATCTGGCTTTCACTTGTCTGTGAGCGGAGTGCTTCACGTAGTTGCTTTGCTGCTCGCCGCCAGTGCTGGGGACCTGGTGTCAGTGCGGACTCCACGGCTGTTGTCCTGGGCTGCAGGTGCCGGCGAGAGGCCCCGGCTGTGGCCAGCGCGCCGGACAGCCGCCCATCACTGCCGGCGCTGTCCCTGCCTGTTTCTGTCTGTCTGTGCGCCCGTGCCGTGTCGACTGCTGCCCCCCCCTCTCTCTCACACACACATTCACACACTCACCGGCCGGCCGTGTGGCGTGAATTTTTCAGCGGCGGACAATGCGCCCCGCTGCGCAGCTTTTTCTCTTTTATTGCGTTTCTGCCGCCAGCGGGGTCTGGCGCACCTGCAGCCGCCGTCGCCCCTCACGCCTTACTGCCTGCCAGTGAGCGTTACACGACTCACAGAATGCGGTTCTCAGCAAACGTTTCGCTCTTTAATATTATAAATGGAAAGAGATAATCATTATATAAATACGCTAACACGAAAATTGTGGTACAGATTACTAATTTATTCTTACAAGAAGGCCAATGAATGTTGCATAATTCGAAAGATTGTTTGTCGTAGATTTCAGGAATATAAATATTCAGGGGGAAGCATTAAAAACATTGCGTTTTGCCGAGGACTTAGTAATTCTATCAGATGCAGCAAAGGACCTGGAAGGGCAATTGAATGAAATGGACAGTGTGCTGAAAGGTGCATATAAGATGAACATTAACAACAGCAAAACTAGGGTAATGGAGTGCAGACAAAGAAAATCAGCAGATATTGAAGGAATTAGATTAGGTAACGAAACAATACAGGAGGTAGATGACTTTTGTTACATGGGCAGTAAAATAACAAATGATGGTCGCAGTACAGAGGATATAAAATACAGAATGACAATGGATAAAAAGCGTTCTTGAAAAAGAGAAATTTGTTAACATCCAATATTGATTTAAGCCTAAGGAAGTCCTTTCTGAAGGCATTTGTATGGAGTGTTGCCTTGTATGGGAGTGAGACATGGACGATAAACAGTGCGGACAAGAAGAGGATTGAGGCTTTTGAAATGTGGTGCTGCAGAAGAATGCTGAAGATTAGGTGGGTGCATCGAGTAACTAATGAGGAGGCACTGAACAGAATTGGGGAGAAAAGAAATTTCTGGCATACCTTGACTAAAAGAAGGGATAGATTGGTAGGGCACATTCTTAGACATCAAGGAATTGTGAATTTAGCGTTGGAGGGAAGTGTGTGGGGTAAAAACCGCAGAGGAAGACCAAGAGATGGATACAGTAAGCAGATTCAGACAGATGTAGGTTGCCGTTCTTATGTGGAGATGAATAGGCTTGCTCAGGATAGGGTATTGTGGAGAGCTGCATCAAACCAGTCTCGGGACTGAAGACCACAACAACAAAAACAAATATTATGTGTGCATTTAGCCATTAAAGTGGTAAAAGGAAGTACAAATTTTCCTATCTACAGCTTGGATCAAGTTCTACATTCTCCAACAATCAGCTCACTGATTGGCTATTCGCCTCGACCAAAGACGCTGTAATGCAGCGCATCTGCAGTATTAAAATAACGTATTAAAATAAGTGAATATCGAAACATGGAGTGCTTCGAACTCACTCTCTTGTGCCGTTCAAATGCTTCATTTTCGCAGTGATTAAGAGTGGTTAAAGGAAATGGACGTTTTCATATGAATGGCGATATAAATGATGATGCGCCGGGAGAGCCATCTAGCGGTGCTCGGGTGGAACTACAAAGTCGAGAATGCCGACATAAATTATGATGCATCAGGAGAGGCATGTAGCGGTGCACGGGTGGAACTACGAAGGCGACATATTGTCAGCTCTGTAATTCTGAATATCGCAGTATCGAAATATCATTATTTCTTGGCTTTGTATAAATATACGAACACCGAAATTGTAGTTCGATATCAAATATTAGGCCAGTGAAAGTTATATAATTCGAAAATGGCATGAGAAGTATATACTTTCGTTTTTATTTGTTGTTATTGTGTCAGGCATTTTCCTTAAGACGTAAAAGATACCGTTTCATACCTCCCAGTGCCGGTTACAATTTACCGAATATCCCAGGGGCCTCCTATGATAATGTTGGCAACAGATGCTGAATAGTGAGAATCCTGTGAGTGTTCATTTTAACCAATCGCTTGACAACGCTGAGGTTTTCTCATGGAATCTGTCCTGTCCGCCTACGACAGCGGCAACACACACAACACGAAGGCGTCGCGGGTTGCCAGGCAGTTAGGCGGACCGTTCACGGGCTTCCACGAGTGTGCACACGGCGCTAGCAGCATGTCCAGGTGGCTCTAGCAGTAAAACCGGACCTACTCGCGTCCGCTGGACACGTGATCGCGGAGTTACGACCGGCAGATATCCTTCCGCGTTCCTATTTAAGGACGAGCCCTGCCTAGCCACGGCAGTCGGACGCCAGCCTAGAGACCTGATACGCCGCCGCCGCCGCCGCCGCCGCCGCCGCCGCCGCCGCCGCCGCCGCTCCGCCCAGGACGCCCTCGGGTTCCGTAGCATCGCCGCCGACTGTGGGGACGGACCCACTATAGGTCGCTTCCCTGACGTCCGAGAACGATGGAAATGGACTTGCAACCTATGGGACTGTAAATCGGTGGATTTCTGATTTCGTGTCTGTTTTTGGTTTCTTGTGTAACGGTAGCTTACAGTCAGAGGAGTACTGACCTGTGTTGTTTATCGACTAAAAAAAAAAAAAAGTTTATTTTGGAGCATTACTTAAGTGACTTTCCTACAGTAGATATTTCAGAATCTTCGCTTTACGAGGGCAATTATTTTTACTGAGCGGACGAAGGTACATACAAGGACCTGTCAACCATAAAGCAGAAACAGCATTATTTGTTTTCTTCATGGTCTGTAAAAGACACTAGTGCGCCTCGGTTGCACAGTGGTAGAGTGCCAGACTACAAATCCAAAGGTCACGGGTTCGATCCCCGGCAGGTCCTAGGATTTTTATCTGTCCCTTTCCACTTCTTTCACCTCTTGCAGTATTGCTCATGTGAAAAATGCCGCCGGCCGCGGTGGCCGAGGAGACTAAGGCGCTCCAGTCACGGTCTACACGGTCACTACGGTCGGAGGTTCGAATCCCCCCTCGGGCATGGATATTTGTGCCGTCCTAGTTCGTAAGTAGTTCACAAGTAGTTTGTAAATAGGGACTGATGGACCCCGTAGTTAAGTCCCATAGACTATACAAACATTTGAACATTTTTGAAAAATGCCGAGTAGCACCGTGGTTCGGAACCCACGTTAAGCTGTAGGTCCCCCTATAACTGGCTGGGTAAGTCTGTTCGAAGGTCGGAGGAATACCACCTCCAAACAGGACCATGCCTAGTAAAGCACTGTGGTGTTCAAACCAATCTTAGGATTGTTGACTGCTTTACTTTAAGAGACACTAATCGAGTCATTCTATGTGGTTCGAACAAATGGGCAAAGATTTTCTATCGTGTTGTTGATGTTACCAACATAATTACACGAGGCCGCCGACATGATACATAAGTTTACCACCCCCCCCCCCCAGTGACCATTGTAAACACAATTGGTCGATTGTCGACCACTGGAAATACTAGTCTTCATAATTAGTGTGCAACCCAGATGAAAAAGCCGCTAACTGTATCATAAGCGAATCTGAGATAATCGCGAAAAACTCGTCCCTTCAAGCTATTACAGTTAGATACTTCTTTTTTTTTTTTTTTTTTTTTTTTTCAAAAGTAACTAAGAAAATAATTGATTGGCATTAAAGTCTGAGAGCTACCTTTAAATGGATAATCTGCAAGACATACTGAAGTGCATGACAGGAGGTTCATCGTAAAACGTTTATGATATTTCTATATAGTTCCATTCTCTAATTGCTCGCGGGAAAAAGGAACGCCTAAATCTTTCCGTTTTCGATCTGATTTCTCTTATTTTATTATAGTGGCCATGTCTCCCTATGTAGGTGGGTGCTAACAATGTGTTCGCATTCGGAAGAGAAAGTTGGTGGAAAAAAATTCCGCAAATAGATCTCGTCACAGCAAATAACGCCTTTTTAAAAATGATTTCCACTTCAACTCCTTCATTATTTGTGTGATAGTCTCTCTCTCTCTCTCTCCTATATCATTAAAATACAAACTGAGCGGCCTTTCTCTGAATTTTGTCCAAATCGTCCGTCAGTCGCACCTATTATGGATCCCACGATGCTCAACAATACTCCAAAATAAGACGCATAAGTGTAGTGTAGGAAGTTTCTTTAGTCGAACTGTTGCATCTTTTAAGTGTTCTGCCAATGAAACGTAGTCTTTGGTTCCCCTTCCCTATAATATTTTCTATGTGTTTCTTCCAATTTAATTTTTTCGTATTTGTTTCTCCTAGGTATTTAGTAGATTGACGGCCTATGAGTTTGACTGATTTATCATGTAACTTAAGTTTAACGGGTGGTCCTATGGATGACCTCACACTTGCCATTATGAGGGTCAGTTGCCAATTTTTACACCATGCAGATATCTTATCTAAATCATTTTGCAGTTGCTTTTGATCTTCTGGTGACTTTTCTAACCGATAACTGACATCATAATCCGCCAATAGTCTAAGAGAGATGCTTAGATTGTCTCCTAAACCGTTAATAAAAATAAGGAACCTTAGGGGCCCTTTAATACTTTCCTGTGGAGCGCTAGATATCACTTCAGTTCTACTCGATGACTTTCCGTCAGTTACAACGTACTGTGTCCTTTCTGACAGGAAATCACGAATCTAGTTGCACAACTGTGGCGATATCTGTGACTGTTTTACTCATCGAAATAAGAAGTTAAATACTGACTTAGCGGTAACTGCATCCTCTTTATGTAGACTTACAGAATCAATTAAGAAACAAATATTCAGTTGCAAAGCCCGCTGTTTGGTAATAGGAATTACAGTAGGATGGGATTTAATTATTGCCAATAGAAACATAATACATTTTATTTTAAAAGCAGGTATAGTCTGTAGACAGTTGAAACGATAGCAACCACAACCAGCTAGTGACAGACTTTGTGGCTACTGGTGTCACACCGTGACATGTGAACTGTTTCGAGGAGCGTAATTCGACTCGTATACATAGGGTCATATCCTCTTACCTTCATGCGTCTGAGAGAATCGCTCTTACCCCTGTGGTAAGCGCAGGAATGGCGCAGTATTGAAACTTGTCTAAACAGTTCACATATCACAATGTCCCCCCGGCAGTCACAAAGTCATCCCCACTTACGGCCATTTGCAACTACTATGACAGGTTCAAAAAATGTTTGTAGAACTTATGGGACTTAACTACGGGGTCAACAGTCCCTAAGCTTACAAACCACTTATGAACTAGCTAAGACTAAGGACGGCAGAAATATCCATGCCCGAGGGGGGGATTCGAACCCCCGACCGTAGTGGCCGTGCAGACCGTGACTGGAGAGCCTCAGTCCCCTCGGCTACCGCGGCCGGCTATGACAGTATCATACACGAACAAAACAAACCTGTAAACAGAGTGTTATATCTTCGAATGAAGATGTTTGTAAATAATCTCAGTTGTAAAAGCGCTGGTGAAAAGGTGTTGACAATATATTATAGTGTCCAAAAGTGAAAAATAGTGTGATGTGGTACTGTTATTTAATCACAAGGAGACCTATGAATAGGAAATTAATTATAAAAAGCCGGACATACAGTCGCGGTAAGTAAATGAACAAGTTTGACGTAAATTAACGGATACAAAACACGACCTAAACAACGTACAAGTTGTAACGACACGACTCGTCTGAAGCAATTTAAATATTATTTAATGTAATGTATATAAAATTACACAGAGAAAATACATACGAGTATGTTGTAATTCTAGTCCTTTGGTTACCTATCATATTAGAAGAGATCCTAACAGAGCTCGTACACGGTATTAACGTAATAAGACACGCATCTGACTCAGTTTTTCAGAAAAATACCTTATAAGGCTCTAAATGACGATAAATACAGTCCCCCCAGGGGGCCCACAGTTCTTTTGTGGGTACGTGTGTGGCGCGCACGGGGCCCCGAGCCGGAGCAGCCTTTCTTCTGCCCCAGGCTGCTTCACTTTCCCTCCCGGTTTATGCCTTCGCCCGGAGACGGGCATATTTCGTGAGATACGGTGGTTCTTGTTGTGCTTTTTCTTCCTTCGTTCCTTCCTTTCTTACCTTTCGTTTTCTGTCTTTCTCTCCTTGAACTCTCCTAGCCTTCTTCTCCTCATTAGTCTCCGCCTCGGCGTTTGAGACACTTCTTTTCTTTCCTTCTTTCTCTTCCTTTCCTATCCTCTTCTTCTTTCCTCCCTGTGCGTGTCTGAAGGCCGACCCACGCATTATCGTGCGTAGCAGGTGACGGGGTAACGCGTAATTCCCCGCCCCGGGTAGACATGTAAGGCACGTACGTACCCCCTGGTAAAGGCCAGGCCCAGGGAGGGGTGATTACCCGAGCTGGTACCTTCCGAACGTGCCGATTGGTCCCTCCGTCAGTTCTCGGGAGGTGTGACCTGAGGTGTGAACAATCACCTAAGGCGGGTAAGCCCTCGGAGAGGGCCCCCACTAGGAAGGAGCGCGCCATCGGAGACGCCGGTAATCACGGGGGACACTTCCGCGATGACTTCCTCCTTATCTTCTTTCATGACGTTGACCCACAAACGTAAGTTAGACTCGCCTCAGCCTAAAAAGACTCTGCCTAATGTTCCTAAATATCTGGTTGTCTCTCGCACCGACGGAAAGGATTTCAATTCTGTCAATCCTTTCGTTATACAGAAAGGTGTAGATGCAATTGCTGGCCCTGTTAAAACCTGTTCACGTCAGCGCAATGGCACATTGTTGCTGGAAGTGGAAAGTGCCTTCCAAGCCCAAAAACTGATACGTACTACGTTGTTGCACACTTTTCCAGTTAAGGTCGAAGCGCACCGCACACTCAACTCGTCACGGGGGGTAGTCTTCACGAGATCCCTTGATGGGTTGTCTGATGAAGACATCCAATCGTATATGTCCGATCAGGGTGTGACAGCCGTCCACAGGGTGATGAAAAAGGTCGATAACCAATTGACACCGACTCGTACTGTGTTTTTGACGTTCGACAGAGTTGACCTCCCGTCGAAGGTCAAAGCAGGGTATGAAGTCATCTCCGTCCGACCTTATGTGCCTAACCCAACGCGCTGTTTTCAATGCCACAGGTACAACCATACCCGTGAACATTGCCCAAATGCAGCAAAGTGTGTCACTTGTGGTAGGGACGCCCATGAGGGGGATTGCCCACCTCCGTCCCCTCACTGCCTAAACTGCAACGGTGACCATGCGGCTTCCTCTCGCGACTGCCCTGTATACAAGGATGAGAAGGTAATCCAGCAAATTCGGGTTACGGAGAAGGTATCGACATCTGCCGCTCGAAAGTTGTTGGCGAGTCGAAAGCCCACTGTCCTCCCAGCGGGTACATACAGTAAGGTACTCACCTCAACTCGACCTACCAAGGATTCCAGTACCCAGACATGTGACTTGACTTTCGCTGACACAGTTGTGCGATCTGCCAGCCCGAAGATTGCCCGTTCCACGTCCCCGCTTCCTCCTGCTGCTTCTAGGGTACAGTCTTCGTCCAACTCTAGTAAACCGCGGGCACCTAAACAAGATGCCCGGACCTTGAAAAAGGAACCCGTCCGTGAGGATTTTCTGCGTTCTCAGGCTTCCCAACCGTCAACTGCCTCTTCCCGCCGTCACTCTTCCAGAAGAGCTGACAAGAAAAAGAGTTCCTCTCCTTCCCCGCCGAGGCGTGACCCATCTGTCGCGCCGTCCAACAGTTGCCGGCCTCGGCCGTCTTCTGTTTCACCGGGACGCTCCGTTTGCCGGGCGCCCGGTCCTTTACCGGCGGTGGAAACTGCCCCTCCTGATCAACTCAGGGAGGTGGCAGGCGCGTCGGTCGAACCTATGGACCACGACCCTTTGCCCCTGGACAGCGATAGCAGTGCTCCCTCGAAATCCGGTCCTCAGCGGCCGTCGAGGTGACCCCGCTCGCTACTTGGTTTTTATCCTTATTTCTTCTCTCATTTTTATCATGGCGCTCCTTCAATGGAACATTCGCGGCATTCGTTCTAATCGGGAGGAGTTAAGAGTACTCCTTCGATTGCACTGCCCGCTTCTAGTCTGTCTCCAAGAAACTAAGTTGCGTCCACGTGATCGTGCAGACTTTCCACACTACACCTCTGTGCGGTTCGACCTGCCACCCGTGGAAGGAGTCCCAGCCCATGGAGGGGTTCTGATGCTCCTTCGAGACGACGTCTATTTCCATCCCATTTCCTTGCACACTCACCTACAGGCAGTTGCCGTCCGCATCACCTTATCCACCTTTACCTTCTCCCTCTGTAATATATATTCGCCATCGTCATCTGCCCTTACTAGGGCAGATGTGCTAAACCTTGTTGACCAGCTCCCTTCACCTTTCGTGTTGGTAGGCGACTTTAATGGCCACCACCCCCTATGGGGCTCTCCGGCACCTTGTCCGAGAGGCTCCCTTTTGGTGGACATTCTCCACCACCTCGATCTTGTCTGCCTCAACACCGGTGCACCGACCTTCCTTTCTGACACAACACACACTTATTCCCATATAGACCTCGCAATATGCACTCCTCAGCTTGCCGGTCGGTTTGAGTGGTATGCACTTTCTGACACGTACTCGAGTGACCATTTCCCTTGTATCATCCACTTCCTACATCATTCCCCATCTCCACGTCCCACCAGTTGGAACATTTCTAAAGCCGACTGGGGGCTTTATTCTTCCATGGCTGTTTTTCACAATCAGAATTTTCCCAACTGTGACAGTCAGGTCGAATACCTCACAGAGGTTATCCTCACTGCTGCTGAACGTTCCATACCTCGTACATCCTCTTCTCCACGTCGTGTCCAGGTCCCTTGGTGGACTGCAGCCTGCCGCGACGCGCTTCGAGCCCGGCGCCGTGCTTTACGCACCTTCCGCCGCCACCCAACTTTGGAGAATTGCATCAATTACAAACGTATGAGAGCGCAGTGCCGTCGTATCATAAACGACAGCAAGAAAGCTTGCTGGACAGATTTTACTAGTTCTTTTAACCGTTTTACTCCCTCCACGGTTGTCTGGGGTGGCCTACGCCGTTTGTCCGGCATCAAGGTCCACTCCCCGATTCCTGGCCTGACCGTGGAGAACGCGGTCCTAGTGGACCCAGCTGATGTTTCAAACGCATTGGGTCGTTTCTTTGCGGAGGTTTCGAGCTCTGCCCATTACCACCCTGCCTTTCTCCCTCGCAAACAGGTAGAGGAGGCCCGGCCGCCTTCTTTCCACTCTTTTAATCGGGAAAATTATAACGTCGCCTTCACCATGCAGGAGCTAGATCGTGCTCTCGCCCTGTCCCGGTCTTCTGCTCCCGGGCCCGATTCCATTCACATTGAAATGCTGAAGAACCTCTCTCCAGCGGGCAAGTGCTTTCTTCTTAGTACCTACAATCGCATATGGACTGAAGGTCATGTTCCCACAAGTTGGCGTGAAGCCATTGTTGTCCCCATCCCCAAACCAGGGAAGGACAAACACCTTCCTTCCAGTTATCGTCCTATTTCTCTGACGAGCTGCGTCTGTAAGGTGATGGAACGCATGGTTAACGCTCGGTTGGTCTGGCTCCTCGAATCTCGCCGCCTCCTGACTAATATCCAATGCGGTTTTCGTCGACACCGCTCTGCTGCTGACCACCTCGTTACGTTGTCGACCTTCATTATGAACAACTTTCTAAAGAAGCGTCAAACAGTAGCAGTGTTCTTCGACTTGGAGAAGGCATACGATACCTGTTGGAGAGCGGGCATTCTCCGCACATTGCACACATGGGGCCTTCGGGGCCGCCTTCCTCTTTTCATTCAAGCGTTTTTGGCGGATCGCAAGTTCCGGGTGCGGGTGGGCTCTGTTTTGTCAGATACCTTTTGCCAGGAGAATGGGGTACCACAGGGCTCCGTCTTGAGTGTGGCGCTCTTTGCCATTGCAATCAATCCGATCGTGGACTGCCTTTCAGCCGACGTCTCCGGATCTCTTTTTGTTGACGATTTCGCAATTTATTGTAGCGCCCAGCGGACGTGTCTCTTGGAGCGTTCTCTCCAACGCTGTCTTGACCGTCTATATTCCTGGAGCATCGCAAACGGCTTCCGATTCTCCACTGAGAATACTGTGTGTATCAATTTTTGGAGATATAAGGAATTTCTTCCACCTTCTCTACGTCTCGGCCCTGTTGCTCTCCCTTTCGTGGGGACTACAAAATTCTTGGGACTCATGTTGGATCGGAAACTTTGCTGGTCCACGCACGTGTCCTACCTGGCTGCCCGTTGTGCCCGATCCCTTAACGTTCTTCGTGTCCTCAGTGGCACGTCATGGGGAGCGGATCGTACCGTCCTGCTTCACTTTTACCAGGCCATTGTTCAGTCGAAGCTCGACTATGGAAGCCTTGTATACTCTTCAGCACGGCCGTCGATTCTCCGCCGTCTCAACTCTATCCACCATCGTGGATTACGTCTGGCGACCGGTGCATTTTATACCAGCCCTGTTGAAAGTCTGTATGCCGAGGCTGCTGTATTACCCTTGACCAATCGACGTGACATACTCTTGTGTCGGTACGCATGCCGCCTACGGTCGATGCCCAACCATCCATCTTACAGATTATTTTTTGACGACTCACTCGATCGCCAATATCAGTTGTCTGCGATTGCCTTGCTTCCACCGGGAGTTCGGTTTCGCCGCCTGCTACAACGGCTCGATTTTACCCTTCCTTCCACCCTTCGGTTGAGCGAAAGCCCATTGCCACCGTGGCATCAGGCCCAGGTTCACACACACCTCGAACTTAGTTCGCTCCCCAAGGAGAGTACTCCGGATTTGGTATTCCGCTCGAGGCTTGTCGAACTCCGTTCGCGGGTCGATAATGCCGTATTTATTTACACTGATGGTTCCAAGAGCACTGCCGGTGTCGGATCTGCCTTCGTCGTCGGGGACAACCGTTTCCAATACAAGCTCCCTGACCGGTGCTCAAACTTCACGGCTGAGCTTTTCGCCCTCCACCAGGCCGTTTTGTATACCTGCCGCCACCGCCACCCTTTCTATGCCATATGTTCTGACTCCCTTAGTGCCCTGCAGAGTCTTAAGGACCCTTTCTCGAACCATCCTCTCGTGTATCGGATCCAACGCTCCCTCCAGTTGCTGGCGGATGACAGCTGTCACGTTTCTTTCCTGTGGGTCCCTGGCCATGTGGGTGTGCCCGGGAATGAGGCCGCCGACACAGCAGCCAAGGCAGCAGCTCTTTTGCCTCGCATGGCTACCTTTTGCGTCCCATCGGACGATGTTCAACGGGCTCTTCGCCGGAGTATCGTGTCGCAATGGCACAGTGTGTGGCTTTCACTGCACAACAATAAATTGCGAACTGTCAAACCGATCCCGACCGCTTGGAGGACATCCTCACGCCCCTCTCGGCGGGAGGAGGTCATCCTGGCTCGGTTGCGGATCGGTCATTGCCGTTTCAGCCACCGTCACTTGCTATCCGCCGAACCTGCACCGCTATGCTCCTGCGGTGAACTGCTGACAGTGCGACATGTTTTACTGACTTGTGTTAATTTTAATCATCTCCGTGTAGCCCTTCACTTTCCGTCTACTCTGGAGGAAATCTTAGCTGATGACACACGAGCAGCTGCTCGAGTTTTGCGTTTTATCAATTTGGCCAACTTATCCAAGGATATTTAACTCTTTTAATTGTCTTTTATCTTTCGTTTTTAGCCTATTGTTGATGTTCTGACAGTCTACATTTTTTTAGATCATAGCGAATCTATGTTCTTGGCTGGGCGCTAATGACCATAGAAGTTGTGCGCCCTAAAACCACAAAAAAAAAAAAAAAAAAAAAAAAAAAAAAAAATAAATACAGTGCAGGATTAATATATGCTTTAAATTTCAACACAAGTCCAACAGTTTGAATATGTTGCCACTGCAACGTATGAGTGGGCAACGCCGTAAGTAAAATTTCGAAACACGTATACATTGTCAACATCTTCATAAGACAAATAAATGTAAATTAAAAGTTCTAAGTATAGGCAGAACTTCAACGCACCTTTTCTATCTTCTCCAATGAAATTATCATCAACCTACTAAAGTAAGCCTCATTTTACCTTGTCTAGATACAGTTCAATCATTAAACGATATTTAACTTCGTGTTCTTTGTTTATTACAAACTTCTGACATAAATTCTCTTTATTTAAATATGTTCGTGGGGAAAAAAAAAATACAGAAAATATATTCAAAGAGACCAATCGTAAGCCGGAATATTTCCTTTCACTTTTAGTTCATAGTTATCGTAAATTCATATCTATACACAGAAATTACTTTTCTATAAGTCAAAGATATGATTATATTGATCCTAATAAATCTTTGACAATACAGCGTTACTTTTCTTTATACCGACTTATTATTTTTTCCTTAATATCCTACTGGGATTGGAGCTATTTTTATCTTTCTAGTACGTTTATCCCCTAAAGAATTATTAAGGTGATCGACTTTGTTAACGTAAGTTGATTCTACCAATAAACCAAAGTACCACTCTTCTGTTCTGATTTCTTTTTAAATTAACGTAGTCGTTATAATTTATTACTTTATACGAAATTTGATGCTGTATAATTTATATCCTATAAAATTTTGCGTCAAACAAGCCAATTCCCAATCGCTGCATATCTTAAACCGACGATGTTAGTGTTTCTCGGTAAGTGTGAAAATTTTCAATATTTGACGTAGAATTTCTCTGGTAAAATTTCATCAAATAGCTTCGTTTCGGTGCAATAGTCAAAGTTCGCGTTTCAATGACATGTTCTCAAATAATGATAAATAAATGATATTTATCAGTTTTCCTTTGTAAAAAATTGAAGCAAAACCTTCCAAAAACTCAGTAACGAGCCCATAAAATAACTCGTCGCGTTACAAAGTCGATTTATTAAAGTATTAGTCCATTTTCCCATCACACAGCCAACACCCAACATCACGCTTAAAATTATCTTGTAACACATGCACCACCTGAAGATGAACCTGAAAAGATTAGAAAACCGTTTAATGGAATAAAACAGTTGCCTATAATTTCAGGTGCATTTTTCTTTAATAATGAAATTAAGTCACTGGTTCTGAAGTATCTATAATAGATAATCTAAACTATTTTAGAGTTTAAATAAGTTAGAGCTTGTTGCAGGGAGATACCTTGGGTTACTTTATTGTCCCCTTTTCTTAATTATTGTATTTTAAAAAGTTTTTTCAGTGAATGTTATTAAGGGGCTCATGTTGATTATTTGAATTTAGTCAAGTTGTATCTTTAAGCCAGTCAGCAATATTTTTAATTGATTAGAAGTACTGTATCTTAAGTGGTTTTATTGCTCTTTTATTAATTATTGACTTATAAAACGTTAATTAAAAATGTTATTAAGACGCTCGGTTCATCATTTAAATTTAACCAAGGTTAAGAAATAAGTGTTCTGCTAAATAGTAATTAGTTCCCATAAACGTTGCCTGCTACTTACTGTTGTTCTCTCCCCTATTTCAAAGTCACATACACACTTCCAAATTTCACTGCAAAATAATGTCATTATGTTTTGTCAATTTATTTCATTAAATGTTTTATGTACTGCTTATTTATTTGTAGAGCTGGAAACAAAACTGACACAAATTTACAAAAGATCCCCTTGGAGCAGGAAGTATGCAGGTTTCACAACAGAAACAATGTAAGAATGTTTAACGCTGTAAGGGGCCATTGTTGGCTTCTTGATATGAATAATAAAAACCCTCACAATGGCTTACAGAAGAGGGAATTTTATTCTGCAAATTCTGATAAAAAAGAGAACAATGCTTAACATTAATTACAATTTTTTCAGCAGTAATGCACTAATTCATTCCTGCACATTAATTTATTATTACAACTACTTACAACAGTATAAGCGAATGACAGTATGTGTCATTCAGCCAAATACAGTTTATAATGTGTTTATAGAATATTTTATTTTTTGATGTCAAATTAAATGAATATTATTCGAACCAAAAATTATCTGTAAATGTCTTTATTTACAGAACCGAGAACCTACTTGTACCTGATTCAGTTTACACTGCTTGTTACGTGGAAAATAATGCTTGGCTCCAAGTCACACAAACCGATGAGTTAATTGAACCCAAATTTCAATAATATATTACACATGTATAACAATTAAAAATTAGTCTGAAACAAACCAACGTAATAAAAGAAATTACAAAAATAAAAAGAATTATATTATTTGCAAAATTTGTGTTATTAGTCTATCAGTTGGTACTAAATATATAAAAACATGCGCTTTTTGAGTAATTGTTCCGCAGGTTCTTGGAAGAACATAATTATATCGAATTAAAAGCACAATTTTCTGCATCTTCTGGCAAGTTAACTTTAAAGTGTGAAGATGACCTTCTTAGCCGAAAACTTGTTACTTAAATAAAAATAAAGTTTTATAAGGTACTACACAAAATTATGATTTTCATTCAGTACGATGATGTTCTACCTTTGCTTTAAGTTTGTTTGGATTACCTGCTGATAGCTGCATCTCCGTACTCCATAAAACTGGACACATATTATATGGCATTTTTATTGCAATTCCTCTGCACTACTGCTCAAACAACCTGTACTCTATAATTATAATGGTATTTTATCATATGTGTTGAAACAGAGACTGTTAGTAAAGAAATAGCACCGAACCTCATATATTTTGACTATGTGTGACATAATGGGTAACAGCCAGTCGACCCTTTAACTGCTGTGGGAGTTGTTTTATCAGAATTTTAGCTGTGCAACAATAGGATGTTCACTAAATATTGGTTTTGGTTTAGTGATAGTCACTGAAGTTCCCACTCCAAAGGTCGATATATTTACGTTAAACGTAAATGGAAGATAGTCAGTACCTACATCTTAGTCTTACAATATCGATTAATTTATTTTTACAAATGTAACCATATGGTCTTTCAACAATTTGAACATTTAGTTCTCACTGCAGCCCATTGTGAATGGTGCGGTAGCTGAGAATGCGTGTATTCGGCTCATTGTAAGACGTAGTCAAATCACTGTGACTGTTTGGCATATTATTACGATATGCTGGTTGACAATGAGGACACAAACGCAGCCAATACGTACTACAGTACACCTTCTCGTTCCATCTCAACAAAGGAAGCAAGATTGTTTAACATCCTGTCGACAGTGTGGTTATTAGAGGCGATGTACAAGCTGGGATAGTTTTTGTCAAATTTGGGGAACGAAATTGGCCCTGGGGAATATGGAATGTATTTTATGTGCCAAATGTTACTAGCCTTCACCTTTCAACGATGTGAGGAGTCGCCAGAAACGACACGTGGTTCGGATTCCACGTTAAACTGTAGATTGCCTTTACTCTGTGGGACAACTGGGGTAGGTTAGAGACACGCAAGTCGCCGAAGTGGCGTCCAATTGAAATACTTGCAACAGGTCAATGAGCCACACGAAATTATTATTATTATTATTATTATTATTATTATTACTAATAATCCAAGTATTTCAGTTCAAACAGGACATATTTCCTATTTTAGATACTTTATCTCTCTTTCTCCCCCCTCCAAACGGATAGAAACACCTTTCTTAACAGTCGTCTTCATATCGTTGGCTGCAAGAAATCAATAAAAGTAGGACATCTTCATATATCTCTTCGTAATACGGACAGAAAAACAATTATTAATCGTAATTGTATGTTTCAGACTTTCAATGTTGACTGCCTTCAGTTATTATCAATGCAACATAGTTTGCTGCTGAACTATCTATAGAACGTTGAGAGAGAGAGAGAGAGAGAAAATGATATTTATATGGTTCAATTTCAGAGATTACGTGATGACCATTGATTCTATTAACTTGGGATTCAGTGTCAATGAAATTATTGGTGGTAGTAAGTAAATTTATATTTTGTATCGGTATGTACTTAAGATATCAAAACATTTAAATACTACTGTCGTAATTGTATGTTTCTCATAAACTCTCTCATCTGTATTTGAAATTACTATACCATATAATGGTAAATCAAGAAAATATCTAAAAAACGCGAGGAAACCAAATGTGCTGCCTCTAGAATAAGCGTAGTAATAAATAAATAAATAAATAAAATAAAAAAAATTGGTTGGGCTGTAAATTTAATTTTACAAAATATAATTTAGTTTATGTACTACAATTTTTTGACGTGGTGTTAATTTTACGGCCCTAAACAAACAATTTTATCTCTTCAAGCTGCTAATATCGATAATAAATACCTGTTTAGGATATTTGGGGGAAAGTTGCGACAATAGTATCATTTTGAGGAATTTCTTTGCGCGCTATGAGGAAAATTAGCAAAGGTATTCTGGAAACACTGGTGAACAACTAGAGTATGTCTTGTAGAAGGCAGCTTACATCTCTGGGGCATGTATCGGAGTTTGACTGTGCTTGGTTGCCGTCCCACAAGACGTAAGTGAGAGTCGCAACCTCACTTGGCCGCAGTCTCGCAAGAAGTCCCTGGAATACGTCATGTCTGCATCTCTGCAGATCCAGAATGACACCGCCCCCACTCTTTCTGTGGTCAATTACAGGCGCCGACCCATGAACTTTAAGACGTACAAGAGAACTATTTGGGGTAATGTAGTCGGCGAGTTTATTTTGGCGAATAATGACGTCTCCACCTGCATAATGCGCCAAAATCAGCACACGAGCGTAGTTGTTATGGTACCGCTGCAGTCGGCAACCACTGATTGTAAGAAAATTCGCCTATTCACTCTGGTTGTTGCGTGAAGCCCAGACGTGCTTTTCCGGCACTAACGCACATGGCTGCGTGGACCGGCCTCCGGTGGTGTGAGGGATCGCTGCGCCTGTCGCCGCTGGTTTGGACAGCGCCGTGGTGCAGTTCCTGGCAGCTTTCTGCTGTTGGCCGCAGCTCAGCCTGCTATCAGAGGCGTGCGTCTTGCCCGCGTCCTCACATGTTTTCGCCAGGCTGGCTCTCCACACGCTCGGTCAACAAGAGCGCCGACATGGGGAGCGGCTGAGGATCAAAAATTCAAATGTTCGTAAATCTATCGGACCAAACTGCGTGGTCATCAGTCCGTAGCTTACAAACTACTTAAACCGAGGTAAACTAACCTAAGGACAAACACACACACACACATGCCCCAGGGAGGACTCGAACCTCCACGGCGAGCAACCGCGCGCTCCGCAGCGAGACGCTTTAAGGCTAGTTTACACGACGACACAACGTTTCAGCAAACTGCGCTACTGGCCAGTGCGCATGCGCGGCAGGCGTTCGTGCAACTCGTTGGCGAAACTAAACAGTTTCGGCATCTTCCAACTTTGGCGAAACTGTTTGCGCGTGTTTTTAGGTTAGGTGATGACCAATACAGAACAAAACATAACATAAAGGGGGGTACGGAAGAAATAATTAGGTTTTTGAACATATATACGATGCATAGGTGTTCGTGCCATTTTAACGATGAAAATCTCAGAAATAAGCAGCGGCGTGTTAGTGTTCTTGAAGCAATTATTCGTGAAATAAATATTGATGGGTTGATGATTAGTGCATTGCAGACTAAAGTACATTCAATTTCAAATACCTATACAAAACGAACTATGACAATTGTGGATGTGGGAACACGGTACAGGTACTGTAGAGACGAATATCGATTTGACAAGAAAAGTAATGCAATTTGTAATTTCAGTTCTGGTAACAATGTTTCACAAGTAACAGTATCTTGTTTGGTTACTGCATTACTCTGTTTAAAAGGAACGTAAACTGCTCTGGTGACATTCTGAATTCATTAAAATAACTTATAGGGTCTTAGATCACAATTTCTTTCAGCAAGGTCGCTAAACAACCGAGCTGAGGTCTTTTTTTAAATCCAGTCACAAACCCAAACACGTTCCTTATTCTTTTTCATGTTTAGTATTATGCAGCGACTACACACAGAGAAGCAATAGCTCTGTCACAACTCTTAAGCTACCAAAACTTTCATCCTACGGCGACTAAAGCACTCGCTAAACAACGAAACTGAAGTGTATAGTATTGGCGCCGTGTCTACAGACATACACGAAACCAGTTGCGCGCAACTCATTTCATGAAACGAGTGTCGTAACCTAGTGTCGTCGTGTAGACTAGCCTTTGGACCGCTCAGCTAATCCACCGCGGCGAGTGAGGATCCCCTTCTATTGACTGAAGCTATCTTGAATGTATAAGCGTAGTCAGGAGTCGGTAGAAGACGGTGTAGGATAAGGCGGCCTACCGTCCCGTATTCAGCGGCACAGTCCCACATTTGGACTTTTTATTCCCACATTGGGATAATCACTGAAAATGTCCCGTAAAATGACAAAAGCGTACCGCATTCCAGTAATTTTAAAATTTTTGGACTAAGAGCACAATCCTAAACGATCTATGTACAGCCGGCCGCGGTGGCCGAGGTGACTGAGGCGTTTCAGTCACGGTCAGCACGGCCACTACGGTCGGGGGTTCGAATCCCCCGTCGGGCATGGATATTTGTGCCGTCCTAGTTCGTAAGTAGTTCATAAGTAGTTTGTAAGTTTAGGGACTGATGACCCCGTAGTTAAGTCCCATAAGCTTAACAAACATTTGAACATTTTTTGAATCTATGTACAGTACGCTATGTAATGCTGCTTACAAGTAAACTTCACAAGGCATCATCTGCGGATTAAAGACCGTATTCTTATTGTTAGATTAAATACAAAAATAAATAAATAAGGATACACATCGTTTGATTGTTTCAAAATGACAAATTCACTATTAGTGAAAGTTATTTTGTTTTACGCTGGTATTGCATTTGGTGTTAGGATGACTTATTAAAAAATTCTGTTTTTGATATATTTTATGTGCCTCTTAAATACGTTTCAATAAGGGTATTGTTCAAGGTGGCAAACATGATGTAATGTTATCACAGTCTGTATAAGCGTATTTGAAATCTGACGTGGAAATACAATATCAACAGACATCTTATTTCCCGCAGGAATAAAAGATGGTGAAATTCTGAATATGCCACGAATATGAGTATTGCATGTGGTAAGGCACACTTTAACTCCGCCCTTGATCGAAAGAACTTCAATAATAGAGTTATTTTTATCCAATTTAATTCAGGTTAATGCAAAGCGTGATTCATTGGGTGGAGTAAGCTTCTTTTAAAATGTGTGGATCACATGCTCTAAGAGCTGGAACAAATAAAAGTAGTACAGACAACGAAGCTGATCGGAAAAAAATAACGAAGAAAGAATACGCGCCAGTCACGTTCTGCATGGCCAATACGGTCAGGGGTTTAATTCCCCCTCGGGCATGGATATTTGTGCCGTCCTTAGTATTAGCTAGTTCATAAGTAGTTTGTAAGTTTAGGGACTGATAACCCCGTAGTTAAGTCCCATAAGCTCTACAAACTTTTGAACATTATTCGAACGTGTTGTCCTGCCCCATTCATTATTACACCACCGTATATAAGGTTGACCAACATGTGTAATTACCGCTATGGGCAGCTGCAATCGGTGTAGTAGTGGTATAAAGGAAGAAGCAATGAAACTTAATGACATATGGACTGTGGCTCTTCAGCGTAGGTAATTACGCTTTTATCTTTGACCATCGACTGTCGAAAGTTATGTTTTATCTTGACAAGGCTTATCTCTGCTGCGCACGTGAACACTTGACCACGCCCCCTTTTAGACAGTATTTATACCACTCTGCGACGCCAGACTCCTCAGTCGGCAAGACTCACCGCTACCAGTAGCACCTCTGAAGATGTCCAGCGCAGCACTGGACGAAACGTCACAAGCAGAAATGTTTCTTCGACGTGAAAGCCTTCACTGCATAACAATGTCTTTGGTTTTTGTTATTGACTCTGTACACATTATGAAGTGAATTTGGCATAATTGGTTAAAACAAAAAATAGGTCCTCTATGATTTTTTCACCATTTCAGGCCTGTGATTCCTACATGCATTATGGCTGTTTTGATACTTTATTAAATTTGTATGACCCAGAACATGAAAAACTTTCAAAATATTGTTATGGTCTCACTCCAAAATCAGTGAGACCTAACAAATTTCAGAAACAAAATGTAAAGTTAGCACTGCAAGTTTTCAGTGATGTGACAGTCAGTGCCCACCAAACATTAGGTCCAAAACACTGCTTACCCTACAATGACGAAACCTATTACATTAGTTTGTTTGTCAAATGGTGGAAAGTGGCAAATGAGAAAACACCATTTAAAGTGATTAAATGATGACTTCATGAGCCCTTTAAAGCAATTTACTGTAGATGATCCCAAGTATTTTTTCTTAAACCAATGTTGGACTGGCTAAGTAGATAGGAAACAACGAACATCCGATATCCCGAGGGCTCATTGACGAAAGAGACCTGTACGACATTAATCCAGACAACCCAAGCATCCATAAAACTCTCTGAATATTGAATAAATGAATTGAAGTTTACCTACTTTTTACTCGGAAAGTTTCAAACAGATTTGTTGGAAGATAGATTTGGGAAGTATGGACAGTTATGTGGAGATCAGTACAATATCAACATTAGGCAGGTGTATGAAGTTGTAAAAAAAACCTGCTTTCAGTCTGTAATCAGGCTACATTTAAAATCAACTGTTTTTAGTGAAATCAACATACAGTCTATACAGGATATTTTTATGAATAAAATGCAGTTTCTGAGATTCCTCTCCTGTTTGATGGAATGACAGTTAATCCATCAAAATTTACAGAAAATACTAATGAAGATTTTCCTATGCTTACATATAGAGCATGTTATTGTTGCTATTATGTTTTAAAACATTGACTTGCCATCATCTGTCAGGGTGACAAGGCGTCAGTACGCTTGCCGAATGCAAATGTAAGCGGTTTGTGATCCGTGAATATTATAAACGGCCTAGCGTCCATGTAGGGTCGGATTCATATACAGGATGTTACAAAAAGGTACGGCCAAACTTTCAGGAAACATTCCTCACACACAAAGAAAGAAAATATGAATTGTGGACATGTGTCCGGAAACGCTTAATTTCCATGTTAGAGCTCATTTTATTACTTCTCTTCAAATCAGATTAATCATAGAATGGAAACACACAGCAACATAACGTACCAGCGTGACTTCAAACACTTTGTTACAGGAAATGTTCAAAATGTCCTCCGTTAGCGAGGATACATGCATCCACCCTCCGTCGCATGGAATCCCTGATGCGCAGATGCAGCCCTGGAGAATGGCGTATTGTATCACAGCCGTCCACAATACGAGCACCAAGAGTCTCTACATTTGGTAGCGGGGTTGAGTAGACAAGAGCTTTCAAATGCCCCCATAAATGAAAGTCAAGAGGGTTGAGGTCAAGAGACGTGGAGGCTATGGAATTGGTCCGCCTCTACCAATCCATCGGTCACCGAATCTGTTGTTGAGAAACATACGAACACGTCGAGTGAAACGTGCAGGAGCTCCATCGAGCATGAACCACATGTTGTGTCGTACTTGTAACGGCACGTTCGTGATGAACACTAACCAGTTGATGCTACGTACTGATGTGCTTGATGCTAGTACTGTAGATCAATGGGTCGCATGTCAACACAAGCACTGAAGTCAACATTACCTTCCTTCAGTTGGGCCAACTGGCCGTGAAACGAGGAAGTACAGTACATAGTAAAGAAACAATTGGGTATTTTGACAATTGTCTGCACGAATTACTTCAATTTACATTTAAAGGGGTATACTAAAATGAGCTCTAACATGGAAATTAAGCGTTTCCGGACACATGTCTACATAATATATTTTCTTTCTTTGTGTGTGAGGAATGTTTCCTAAAAGTTTGGCCGTACCTTTTTGTAACACCGTGTATATTTAACAGCTGTGCACTCCAGTAAAACTACACTGTAAAGTGAGAATAAGGCGTTTGTAGGAATGCCTTCCAGTAGAAACTGCTCTTGGTACGGCGCTGCTCAGCACAAGGCGTGCCGTCTAGGTGGCATTGCTCCACCTCCTGCCGTCGGCCGGCATCCTGTGTGGCGGCGTCGACGTGAGTGTCGGAGAGGCGTCGGTCGTCGCCGTCTGCCGCTGCGGCACTGCCCTGAACTTGTGGATGGCGCTGCTCCGCGCTCCTGCCACCTCGGCGTGAGTCCACCGCGGTCTGCGAGAGCGCGCTGTTTGCCGGGCCTCCCCGGCCACCCGTGAGGAAACCTCCGTGGCCGGCGGCCGCGCCGCAGGCCGCCACCTGAGAGTTAGTTAGCGCCGTAACTCGATGAGGGCGTTACTGGCGGCGGCGGTGGCGGTGGCGGCCAACAGCACGCCAGACTGGCCGTAACGCGGTTAGCCGCCGGCCTCCGCTCTCCCCCTTATTATAAGTGTCGCAAGGCGCCCTCCCCACCCTCTCCTACTGCAGGGCCGCACGCTCCAGTTGGCCCTCCAACTTGGCCGGAAGAGACGCTCGAGTCTGCTGGAGAGTACGGCGTCAGGAGCGACCGGGAGAGCCACAGCTGGTGTCAATACGCACACACTCAAAACTGTGCTACCACTTGACCTCACGGGGCACTGTATTGCATCTGTGCGGTATGAAAGGAGGCATCGCCCAATGGCTCATCAGTTCCGTGTTCAAGCTGTACGGTATATCAAAAAGTATCATCAGATTTAGCACCACTCTCGAATCTTGTAAACATGTACCTCTTTTTGGAAAAATTATGGTTTCTTAAGGGATAACAGCATCCTTGTTGTTGTTGTTGTTGTTGTTGTTGTTGTTGTGGTCTTTAGTCTGCAGACTGGTGTGATGCAGCTCTCCATGCTACCCTGTCCTATGCAAGTCTCTTCATCTGAGAGTAAGAATGACAAACTAAATCCTTTTGAATCTCCTTACTGTATTCGTTCACACACTTCCTTCTAATGCTATGTTGACGATTCCTTGATGTCTCAGAATATGTCCCTTCTCTTAGTCAGGATACGCCAGAAACAGCTGTCCTCTCCAAATCTGTTGAACACCTCCTCATTAGTTACATAATCTACCCATCTGATCTTCATCATCTTTTTGTCTGAATTCCTTATTGTCCATGTTTCACTCCCCAACAGTAATACACTCCAGACAAATGCTTTCAGAAAGGACTTCCTAACATTTAAACTAATATTGTACGTCTACAAATTTCGCTTCTTCAGAAATTCTTTTCTTCCCACGGCCATTCTGCATTTTATATCTTTTTTACATTGGCCATCAGAAGTTATCTTGCTACCTAAATAAGAAAACTCATCTACTACTTTTATTGTCTCATTATCTAATTCCTTCAGCTTCGACTGATTTTCTGACACTATATTCCCTTACCTTTGATTTACTCTTGTTAATGTTCATCTTACCTTACTTCACCTTACTTTCGAGACATTGTCCATTCCGTTTAATTGCCCTTCCAGGTCGTTAGCTATCTCTGACAGAATTACTAAGTAGTCAGCATATCGCAAAGTTTTTTTCCCCTCTCACTGAACTTTAATTACCTCTCCAAATTTCTCCTTGCACTCCTTCACACCTTGCTCAATGTACAGATTGAACAACACTGGGGAAAGGCTACAACCCTGTCTTACTTCCTTCTCAACCACAGCTGTCTGCCGTCTTACCTAGGTTTTTAACTTTGTAAATTATCTAAGCTCACTAGACGGGCTTTCTTGCGAAACTAGAACCCCTTTCGTTCGGAGGCATGAGGAATAGCATTTCATTTCATGTTTTTAAACGTTAGTTTCTGTAATATTGTTGGGATTTTTTATGCTAATAATTTATCATTGTGTCTATGAATGTGGCAATATGAATGGTTTCTCCATGATGCCACTGTCCTGTGATAATGTGTACTTGCTTTATTCTGTATGTGCACGTATGAGCATCTTCTAGCATGGGAGTCTGAGTGTATGTATGAGAATTTTCGTCGTTGGCTGCTGGCTGCTGGCTTCATGTCGATAGGTAGTCGTTACCAACCTCTGCTTTTGATGCTACCAAAGAGGTTGCTCCACCCTTTGGTTACAAGTTGGGTTGGCAATGGCTGGTAGTGAGCCTCAGTAGGACGAGCGAGTTTAAGCTCTCCCCATCACCGTGGCTTTCTGGGGTTTCTGGCCCTGACGACGGCTCGCTGACCGCCTGGTCACTCTGTGGCTGCACATCGACCAGAAAAGACGTTCTCATGTTCTTTCCTCCATTTGAGATGGTAGCGATTCGTTGTCTGGTTTGTTCAAGATAGACTTCATAACTTAGGTTCATTTTTCGGAATAAGTTTCTTCGATCCTGTGCGGAAGTGTATTCAATTTCATTTTGGTGAGTTTGCGTAGTTTGTTTTGGTGAATATGTAACTTATTACGGCTAGTTAGATAACGGCTGAGAATCGGTAACCTTTGTGAGACTAGCTGACGGTGTACGAACTCGGTTTAATTACTTTCTAGCTCTGTGGGATGCGACTAATGTGCGGAAATATTTTTATTCTGTATAGTGCTTGTGAAATATTCCTTTTCGTTTTTTCTTCTGTGAGTCATATGTACTCCACGTGGTGTGTTGAATTTTTGTATTTTTTACTGGTTTTTGGAACTATGTGGTTCCGAACTCCGACTTCTATGTTTGTAGCTAGTCACTTGACTTCTCGCCATTGTTCACATACCAGTGCCTTACTATTGTGTATTCTTGCTTCATAATCTATGATTTTTATTGAAATGAATACGATATTTGAGCACTTCGCCTTCAGTGGGGTGAGAACATGTAAGATAGCAGACACGTGCCGTGTGTCTCAGTAAGTCTGCATGCACACGGTTTGATTTAAATGAAAATTAATCTCGCTATTATCGCGTACCATCTCAAGTAAAGAAAGGCAGACCAGAGCCATCTACGAAGTTCACTTTTCTTGTGTTGTGTGGTACATCCTGGTTAGCTGAATTTCGTCTACGATAGCGGCGCCTGCTTCTGCTTCCTATCAGCACGCTCAGTTGGGTGAGTTTCGCTTTGCTTAGTGTGTGTGAGTGGCTGAATGCTAATTGATTGTAAATCCCTCCTCCGATGATGTTCAGTTCAGATTACTTTAAGCTTATTTTAAATGGGCTGTTTTTTTATTGTTTAACAAAATTAGTTCCCCCATTTGCTCATGTTTGAATTGAATAAACAATTTGTCTGTGAATTTGATCCTTCTTATTAATTTTAGTTTATGAATACCCTCCCTTTTTATTTAATGTTGTTTTTCACCAGTACTGAGAACAAACTCAGATGCAAATTATCATGTTTCAATTCCGTTGCGCCATAAATGTTCACACAGCCACCTTCAAGAAATGGTTTACTTCGGGGTGGCTTGTATATTAATGATTGTGTGTAATTCTCGTGATCTACGACGTATGTTGGCCAACGTCTCTTTGTCTTCCTGCTGCTAAAGTAAAGTTTGAGTCAGTTCTAAATTCTGGGCGAGGGAACAAGATTCTGTTGCAGGAAGTAGTCAGCAGTTCACGCGAATCCTTTAGCTGCTTTTACGGCCAGAGTTATATGTTTAAGTAAGGTTTTTAACTGGCTCCTTTCAGCTAGAATTAATTTTACAAAACAGGTTGTCTATCAACCTTCGGCTCTAATAATTGCTGTCTGGTATTTGTACAAGTTGAATATAACTAATCTCTCCCTATATTTTACTCCTGCTACCTTCAGAATCTGAAAAAGTGTATTCCAGTCTACATTGTCAAAACTTTTCTCCAGTTCTACAAATGCTAAAAACGCATGTTTCCCTTTCCTTAGTCTAACTTATAAGATAAGTCGCAATGTGAGTATTGCCCCGTGTCTTCCTACATTGCTCCTAAATCCAAATTGATCTTCTCCAAGGTCGCATTCCACCAGTTTTTCCATTCGTCTGTAAACAACAAGTTATGGTCAGGGTCTTTATTTGTCCCTGGATTTGTCTTACTGTTTAAAACATGGTTTCTAAACCTTTGCCTTGCCATTATAAAGTTAATCTGGTACCTCCCAGCGTGCGCATGATAATTTTATTTATAAAAACAATGTAAAGCTCAAAATTTATTACCTACTTACGACTAGTTTCGACCCAATTTTGGGCCATCTTCAGGATGTCGCTGCGCTCCACACCATCTCTGAGCAGCATCCTGAAGATGACCCAACACTGGGTCGAATCTAGTAGGAAATCAACAGTCTCCAGACCGAAGACCGCAACAACAACAACAGAGTTAATTAAAACATACAATGTGATATAACAGCAATTACAAGGCGCATGATATTTACAGCTTCTCTTTTCTTTCTTCTTTAGTAATTTCTTGAGATCGTATTTAGAAACAATGAAATGCTTTGAGACGTGGTTATTTAATTAAATACTGAATGAACGATCTTATTAATATTTACACAGCTTCTTAACAAACATCGGTGAGATTTTATAATAATAGTTTTCACATTTGTGGTTTATAAATGTACAAATACAAAATCGAGCAATTAGCTTTCTATGCACATTTCCACACTTATTTAGTGAAATCTTAGTGACAATGAAAGTATTGCCGTTTAACTCTGTATATAGAACTTAAAAGTCACGTCTATTAAATTTCCATTTATCTAGTTCTCGTTTTCCATTAGTAGGCCTATCGTAATTGTTCTTGTTATCTAGAAGTTTCTATATAATGTTTCTCGTAAGGACACCACAGTTAACGTCCACATTATTAAAATCACAAGTAGCGTTTGCAGCCACACGTTATATTTGACGCACCCCTATTTGCTTTTATATGAAAGTCAACTCCACTGAACCACCCGATACCGCTGTCGGTATACACGGGTCTGGGTCTCCTGTGCTCATGTACAGTTGGACTGCTGCCATTGGAGTATCACTCTGAATGATGGGGTATGGTCTTCAGTTATGAAAGCAGATTCTGCCCGCAGGCAGGTGATCGTCATTTGTGCCTGCGATGCAGAACTAATGATGGTGTCTCGTGACGTGAATTCGTGCAAGACACGCTGCCTCTACCCGAAGTGTTACGCTCCGGACTGCCGAAAGCCACAACTCCCGTTCGTAAGGTGCTTGAGGAGGCAACGCTGACCAGCGCTTCGTACATGGGCACTGTAGCAAGTCCCTTTATTTTGCTATTCTTGCAACAGGAAGGTGATGAGTTTTACCGACAGGATAATGGTCGTCCACACACTGCGAGTGTAAATGAAATCATTTCTTGTACTCCGGTTGCACTGTTTCGACAGTAAATTTCAAGTGCACTGGAAAGCTTTTTACTTCTGGCGGTGTACTTCCGCGTTTTCGCGATATTCTTGCATTTACTGTTACATAATCGTTGCTACATTGATAACTTGGTTAGTGTGTTAATGTGTTTTATACTATAAGTTGTTAACCTGTAAATGTATTTCTTGTATATTTATGATACTGCTCAGGAAGTGAGGTTATTTCGTTGCACACGTTCTACATCTGTTCATATGCATACCTTGGCAGCACATAAATGATGGTTTGGAGCTACATTAAGTTATTTTGGTCCCTCTATAAACAAAATATTTCTGACCTTCAGAATACTTTTGAGGCTGATGGTCTAGAACTCTTTTACATTCGCATAATGTCTCTACACAATGCTCATGTGATACGAAAACTGAGTAAAAGTATTTGTAATGGGGAACATCCTCTACAACTTTGCTTTCTTTGTTTTCCCCACAACTCTCACCAGTCAGGTATATCTGAAAAAAAGGCCATTTGTTACTGTCTACGTCACTCTTAATGTGTTCCCACCTTTTAGGTTGCACCGTTCAAGCAATCGGCAACAATTACACAGAGTGACATTTGTATAGAGCAAAAACTATTACCTACCCTGTTAGGTTCGTCATTTTCTAACGTGAACTATGCTGCTGCAATTTTGATACTTCTCTTCCAACTATTTCTAGTGTGCAACGGAAAACCTTTAATGTCCCTGTTGTTACTACAAGGAAGACATCAACAGCATGTCACGCAGAATTCAGAAAGATGCTTCTTGTCTCCCTATGAGCGGTCAAACTTTATCACTTCTGCAGAGATAGACATTGATGATATCCCCTGCACGAAAATTCTTAAAATTAACAAAGTGCAACTAGTGAGGATCAGTTCAGGTACTAAAGGGCTGTCACTAGCGCTGATTGTGCTATATTCATTAGCTTCAATATTTTTCAAGAAGACTCAAGTTGATAAAGAAACAAATTGTACTGGATAGTACTGGATAGGTTGACAGGAGAGATTAAACTTTCAGGAAACGTATAAACAATTTCAAAATAAAATAAAGTCTGTAGAATGGCTGAAGTACTGCGCCTACTTGACTTTAAAGTTAATTCAGTTTCGTCAGTTTACGATCGAGAGTCTCGCAATGTCAGAAATGTTTCACGCTATGCTAAAAAATGCATCTGTTATCACTGCCTGGGGTTGGGTGGAGCTCGCCTAAAGCGTAACTGCTGATATCGAAACTATATCTTTTCTGTCTCGATTGACTACTGCCGATCGCACCTACCTTGCATCTTGATGAAGTCAAGAATGGTCCATAATTCCTAGTCTGGCTATGTATTGGTGTGGCACACCAGTCTGACCAACCCACGACATTGCCACTCTAAAATGCACTCGAAAGAACCATCTAATTCACTCTGTCCATGGTCACACCGAATACCAAGTACGATGGTAAGTCAATTATTATCCACAATTTAGTTATATTTTTGTTTATGTTGGTAGTACTGTCGTTTTACGTTGGTGACGCATGCTTTGTTTATTTGTTATTATATCTTTGAAATTTTCAAACTGCTACGTTAGTTTCGTTGTCGCTGCCGTGCTGTTAATCCTGGCTGCTCCGCTGTCTATTTGCACAAAAGAAGAGCAACGTTCAGTGATACGTTTTTTGTGGGCGGAAGGTGTATCAGGGGCCGAAATTCATAGAAGACTTTCAGTACAGTACGGGAGCAGTGTTTTGCCACAACGAAGTGTGTACGAGTAGATTGAAAAATTCCGAAATGATCGCACGAGTGTTAAGCACGACGAAGGAGCCGAACGACCGTTTACCGCCACAAATGAAGAAATCATTCAGCGATCACGTGAAATGATTCTCTTAGACAGACGATTAACTATTGATGAAGTGGCTCATCGTCTTCAAATTAGTCGTGGTTCTGCCTACGAAATTATTCACAACCGACTTGGGTTTCGTAAAGTTTGTGCAAGATGGGTCCCAAAACAACTCACACAGTTGCATAAGCAAACGAGCCTCGACATCTGCGAAACACATTTGGATCGCTATGATAACGAAGGGGACAACTTCATAGACAGAATCATTACTGGTGACGAAACATGGATCCATCATTACGAGCCGGAGAGTAAACGGCAGAGTATGGAATGGAAACATCCAAATTCGCCGTGAAAGAAAAAGTTCAAGACCCAACCGTCCACAGGAAACTGATGCTTACGGTTTTTTGGATGCACGAGATCCTGTAATGGAACATTATGGTAAAAGGCGCACAACAATAAACAGTGTACGTTACAGTGAGATGCTTACTGACAGGCTAAAGCATGCAATTCGAAGCAAACGCCGAGGATTGCTGTCAGAAGGTATTGTGTTGTTGCACGACAATGCCCGTCCGCATACTGCTGTCCACCCTGCTGAAACGCTCCAGAAACTCAAATTCGAAGTACTGGATCATACTCCATATGGTCCCGATCTTGCCCCTTCTGACTATCACTTGTTTGTTCCACTCAAACAGGCATTAAGGGGCCGTCGATATGACTCGGACGAAGCAGTGAAGGAAGCGGTGCATTCCTGGATCGCAGGTCAACCGAAAACCTTCTTTTATGAGGGCATAATGAACTTGTAGAGCGATGGACGAAGTGCATTGAAAAGCAAGGAGACTATGACGAAAAATGATTTTCTTGTAAGTTTCGTATTTTATTACAATAAAATTTTATAACTACTTTGCGGATAATAATTGACTTACCCTCGTAACTCGCTCAACACCATGAACAGTGCACAATCTGTAGCATTCCCCACTGGAGACCCACCAAGATCCGCTCCATGACAGAGGTGCTCAAAAAATGTTCAAATATTTGTTAAGCTTATGGGACTTAACTACGGGGTCATCAGTCCCTAAACTTACAAACTACTTATGAACTACTTACGAACTAGGACGGCACAAATATCCATGCCCGAGGGGGGATTCGAACCCCTGACCGTAGTGGCCGTGCAGACCGTGACTGAAGCGCCTCAGTCCCCGCGGCCACCGCGGCCGGCCAGAGGTGCTCCCAACAGTGCAACACTGTATAGGAGTCCCCATCGCCCCTCCAGACAAGTAATCGCTGCGAGAGTCGCACTACTAGCCTGTGTGTACAGTGACACACAAAACTGGTCAGGGCGAGAGTGCATTAATTTCGAACGTGCTCCTTGTGTATATCAGCTGGTGATGATTGCGCTTCCATGCCAGTGGCTCGCCTACCATTCAGATGGTGCATCTTAAAACGCTGTATGGCTCGCCAGACAATAGTGAGTTGACTAATGTCTCATTCAGGTGCCTCCTTTCTGCCTGTTTGGAATTTGAGTGAGACTTCCGTCTGGATTTCCGCCTCTGGCTAAGAGTTGCGAGTAAACATCTTTTGTTCTGAACGGTACTGTGTTGCTTTTAAAAGGGTTTAAAGCTTCTGTATTTCCCCGATGTGGAAGGGGGATTTTTAAGTGGCTTTTGTACTAAACACCGCCCAGAGCGATACTGTGGAGTGGAGACCCTTCCGCCCACGTGCCTCTTCTCGCCAGCCACCGCCTCTCGAGCGCCTAGTTCCACTTCAGAAAAACAGCTGCTTGGGTGTGTAATCAGTGAGTAAGCTTCAGCCTCGATTATCTTATCGCAGTTGCGACAAGATCTCGTAGTTTGAATATTAGACTGTAATTATTATCCTTAAAGATGCCTGTACCCCATTGAGCTTATAGTCAAATGATTTGTTTTGATAACAAAAATGTGAGTCTAAAGTTGGAATATGTAGGAAGTGACAGTGAGTAAACCTTGACTCCTTACAAGGGTTGTAGCAGATGTCAAGAATATATTGGATGTCTTTATAAGATGGATCCAACAGCAAGTCAAATTCATATTGAAGAGGAGCAGTGTGTTTTGGAAAATGGGAAGGGGTACAACATTTTGGAAGCAGAAGTAGAAGGAAATGAGGAATCAGAAGGCATGTGCAATCTATAACCTACCAGCAGAATTATTGAAGTGCTTGGGAAACTGAGGTAATAAGGAATTGGTCTACCCCTGTAATGAGATTTACAAAAAAAGGGGAATGGTCTGATGACTTTCGTGCAATGATAATGACCCCAATTGAGAAGAAAGAAATACCAAAAATGTGAAACCTGTAGGACTATATGTCTAATTTCTCAAGCAGCTAAAGAATTGCTGAAGTTGCTCAATAGTAGGCTGTATGGAAACTGGAGAGATGCATGGGAGAGGAAAATTTCGGACTTAGAAGGGGCAAAGGAACAAGAGACAGTGTTGGCCTATTATGAATCATAGGAAAGAGATATATTGGAAAAGGCAGAGAATTTTATGCGTTTCTTATTGAACTACAAACAGCTTTCGACAGATTGCAATGGAACAAGCTGATGAAGACGTTAAAGAGGAAGGATGTAGATTTGAAGGGGGGGGGCGACAGATACAAAATCTATATTTACAGTAGAAAGTAAGAGTAAGGATTGGAAATGAAATGTCAGAAGGGAGCAGCATTGGAAGGGGTTTTAGACAAGGTTGTTGTCTCTCTCATTTGGAAGAGATTACTGCTAAATGCTTGGACGGAAAAAAGTAGTTTGTAATAATGGGAAGAGAATATAATGCCTAAGATTTGCTGATGTCATGGTGTTAGTGGCAAAACGCTAGAAAACTGCAAATAATATGCTAAAACATCTGATAAGGTTTGTGTTGAACGTGGGATGAGGATCAACACAGTAAAAGCTCTCTGGGGGTCACCACCTTGATGAAACACTGCCCGTGTAGGTGCAGTGACTTTGTTCCACAGTTTCCTGACTTCCTTATCCACACACAGTCCTTTCACAATTTACTTCTCCAATTCAAGGTGTGATGGAATCCGTGCCAAGAAGTGTGTGGTACATGGGAAGATGTGTCGAAAATGGAGCCTGAGGAATACGGGGCAACCTTCGTGTCCAAGTAGCCTTACGCCAAACGGGGTTATCGTGGTGTGGACCGAACAATTCCCCAAATTTCGTGGGACCAATATGGACACGATAGAAAAATTAATTTTCTTGTGTCCCAACTTCGTCGCCGCTTTTGTGTCCCAGCCTCGTCGTAGGTGTCGGTGGCCGAGTGGAATAAGACCGACACAGGAATAAGGATAGCCCGCTGGTGCAGGTACGGAGGGGAGCAGCCAGAAACTATAAACAATAGTTGTTAGAGGCCTGCCTAGTGCCTGTACAAATAGCAAAGTCTTCACTGGTGCCTATCTGATTACGAAGGTCCTAACTCGTTGCTATCTCAGTCCGAAGTGCCGAAGTCCTTCAGTGGTGGCCACGAGCGGGGTTGCAGCAGAGGGCGCTCGTGGCTGTCGTGAGAACGCCGCGCCATGTGTGCATGGCGGCGCGCGGCGAAAGTAGGTGGCGCGCACTTTGTACTTGTGCGACACCACAAATTTAAAAGAAATTGAGGGGCAAACTGAGACCTCAGGCATCCAGACGTTGGTATTAGGACTGATGGATTGCACTCCCACTTCTGAATCAGGCTCTAAACTGCGAAGTGGCACCAGATCAGTATCAAGGCCTTGTCTGGGGCCCAGAAGAAGAAACTTTTCAAGGAACAGAAGCAAAACAACGGAGTAGAATGGCTTCCTAAACAGAAGTGGAGGGAATTAAGAAGGATTGACCCCATGACCCCCAAGGGGATGGACACACCCTTTCAATGTCAAAGATGGATAAGCATGATCTTAAAAAGCCGAGGCAAGAAATAGGGAGCATCACCTTGCAACAAGAGGAACTCATACAGATGCCCCTCTTTGAAAAGATTGCGGGACATGCTGGTCTAGGACCCACATTCAGGAGAGTCTATCTAAATAGCAGTGCCCTCCTTTTTGTCTGTCATGGGGAGCACACAGCGGAATGGCTTAAGAACAAGGTGCCCATGGGAGGAAACGAAGCTGCTGGTCAAGACAGCAGCTGAGCTCCTAAAGACCGCAAAGATATAATATGGGTACCAAAGATCCTTAAGGATGTTTCTCTAAAGACTTTTAGACAATTCAAGGGTCCAGAACCAAAAAGTCTCCACAGACGATTGGAGAGTAATCAACCAAATCGTCATACCGGATAGAAGAACCTTGGAGATCAGAGTCCATGAGAGCTAGGCCTGAACTTTTTATAGGGTTCTCGCTGGTCACCGTCAGGGTTATCAAAGACTTTACAGGCAATTATGGGAGCAAGATGGAGACTGGAAATGGTGCAGATAAACCTGCAGCACAGTAAAGGGGCCACTGCTGCCGTGAACTATTGCCTGGGAAGTCAGGCAGTGGCGTGGCCCTGATATAAGAACCCTATTTATATACAGAACGTGTATCAGGCCTTGGTTGTACTGGAGGTAAGCTGATTTACGCTAGAAATTTAAGAAACTCCAGAACATGCATTTATGTTAGAGATGGATCTCTTTCATGCCAGTGATGGATTTTTGTTCCAGGGACCTGGTGACCATCAGGATGTAGCATCGTGAGGCAGGAAACGTGAGTGAAATTGTTCTGGCCTCAGCATACCTTCATTATGAAAACAGTTCTACTCATTTTCTAAAAGTGGGGAGAATGACAGATGCCTGCCATCGGCAGGTTGACCAACTGTTGGTTGGATACGATGACAATGCCCACAATCTAGTGTGGGGCAGCGAGGATACCAACAGCAGAGGTGAACACCTTCTCGAATTTCTCCTATCTAACAACTTGGAGGTCCTGAATGGGGATGATGAACCTACATTCAGGAATCGTAGAAGGGAAGAAGTAATTGACATAACTTTTGGTTCCATGATAATTGGCAGTTATGTCAAAGAATGGCATGTGGTGTTAGAGCTATCCTCATAAGACCACATGTATATTAAATTGACAGTTGAAATGAGAATAAAACAGACCATGACCTATAGGAATCCCAGGAAAACAGACTGGGTTACATATAGGACAGACCTTTATTTCATCTTTTCAGAAATTAAAACCCTAATAAGGAATCCAGCAGAGTTTGAAGAAGTAGCCTCTGCCATTGTAACCTTATACCAAGAAGTGCACAAATAGTACTGTGCCTTGGTGGAATAACAATTCAGAAACGTGAAGAAGACAGAAACGAAGAATGTTTAACCTTGAGAGACGCAAAGGACAGTTGGCAAAATATCGTGAGGCCCCTGTCAATTACAACCTTGCAATCAATCAGATCAACAAAGGAGGAACCCTAGAACGTAATCTGTAAGGAAGTAGAGGGCACGGCTTCTCAAGCCAGACTTCATAAAATCCTCACTAGAGTACCAACTAATCCAGGAGGAACAATGAGGAAGATGGATAGGGAGTATACAAAAAGAGTACATGAGAGGCTGGAACTACTTCTCAAGACTCACTTCCCGAATACACTCTGGAAGATGACATAGGCCAGAATGCGACCCCTGAGAGACAACAGTTCTCAGGCATTCAAAGAGATGACTGAGAATTGGCCAAGGAGTGTGTAGATTTCAATAAGGTCCCATGCGTGCTGGGAACATTTCAACTGTTCAGGTCACCTGTCCCTGATGGAATCCTTCCAATTCTGCTGCAACAAGCTGGAGGGAATTTTATAAGATTATTTTGCAGGTTATTCAGGTTTAGCCTAGCAGCAGGAATCATTCCCAGTGCCTGAAGGGCAATTAAGGTTATCTTCATTCCTTCATTCCAAAGTGAGGGAGAATTGATCATAACATGGCCAAAGATATGAGACCAATGAGCCTGTCCTCCTTCATTCATAAAACATTGGAAAAACTGTTTAATGTACATGTTGGAGAGAAGTGGTTAACTAAGGCTCTTCTACATTCAAACCAGCATGCATTATCAGTCAGGTAAATCATGTGAGACAGCTCTCCACCAACTCCTTGGGAAGGTGGTGAAAGCCCAACACTTTCGGGAAATAACCCTCTGTAACTTCCTAGGCATCGTGAGGGCTTTTAGCAACATGGACTTCGATTCCATGGTTAGGACAGCAGAGTTGCATGAACTAGGGACCACTATATGTAGGTGGACTAGGGCCATGGTCAGTGGAAGAAAGGTGGCCAACGTTGAGGAAATCAAAACCTCAGCGGCCGAATCTTCTACTACCAAAGGCATTGGATACAATAGCTGCAATGAACCTATTGAAACGGCCAGTACTAGTAATAATCTGCATTAATATTGAGGGGATATCAGAAGAAAAAGTCATTGTTGTTTGACACCTGCATGAAACGTAACTATAACATATTACTCAACCAAGAAACACACAGAGGACGAAACGACACTTCTTTATTATCTGCAGATATGACCTTTGTTGATGACATCAAAATCCTAACAGTTGAAATTCAATCTTGCACTGTTACATCTGTTTATAAACCACCAAATAAGGAATTTATATTCACAATTTTCATTCCCAACTAACAAAGATCGTTATATCAACTTTAATTGTCACAGTATATCTTGGGGTTACAAGGAGCTTGGTAAGGTGCAGAGATTGGACTGTTTAGCCAAAAAAAAAAAAAAAAAAAAAAAAAAAAAAAAAAAAAAAAAAAAAAAAAAAAAAAAAAAAAAAGAGAGAGAGAGAGAGAGAGCGAGACAGCAGTTGTGCATAAAGGCTCAAATCTGACAAATACAGGATATCATTGGGATATTCAGAATCACACACTAAAATAGTGAGTGAGATAAACATAGGAAAGGTTAGGGAAATGCCAGCTGACTACATTATAACCCAATACTGCTTCAATAAGCCTTTCAATATAAAACTGTAAGCAGGAAGAATTGGGAGAAAACAGTTTGACACTGTATGCGGCACATTGTCTGGTTCACTGATTGGGTCGAAATCAGACAAAGGTACTGGGACCAGGGTATATGGGGTGCAGCCAAGACTGGAGGGTGTCATCTCTCTAAGGGATCTGGTCTCAGCATTCCAGGCCGAAATTACTGCCATCAGGAGGAGTGTGGAGGAGAATTTGCGTAGGTGCATCTACATTTATTGAGACAGCCAGGCAGCCCTGCAATCACTGGCAGCTCCTGCAACAAGATCTAAGATTGTTGTAAAACGTCATAGGGTTCTTGTAGAGCTAGGGGAAAGCAAGAGGGTAAACCTATTGTGGGTCCCTGGCCACTCGGGGATCGTTGACAATGAACAAGCCGACAAATTGGGCATATTGGGGCATAGACTCCATTTATTGGACCGGAACCTCTCCTGACAATCACCAAGACAATGATCAGACTGCAGCTATGTAACTGGCTCAGAAGACAGCAAATACAATATTGGAGCAAGGTATATAAACAAAAACGTGGTATGGTGATGATGCCAAAGCCAAGTTTTAAAAGAAGTTCTGAAATCCTGGGCTTGAACAGGAAACACATTTAACTCATGGTTGGACTGATGACAGTCCATGGGAACTTCAAAAAGCACCTACAAACAATGCGCATAACGGGAGAAGACCCTAAATGTCGGATCTGTGATAATGGTGAGGAAACTTCATCACACCTAATCTTCGAATGCATTGCATTGGAGAGCAAGAGGCACAGAACATTCGGGTCAACCAGACCCGAAGAAAATGTGTCTAATGAAAAAGTGGTAAAAGAACTCCTGGCACTGTTTAAGGGCACTGGTTGGCTTTACTAGATGTCCAGGGAGCGATACCATACAATAAACACAGTTTCGGTGGTGCGGGCAGTGACGCGTTGGTCAAAACTGTTTTGGCTCCCCTGTTAAAATCAATCAATCAATCAACACAGAAAAGCGAAGAGTATGGTGATCGGCAAAAGAAGGAAACTGGTAAATATTAAGATCGATCAAGTAGCAGTAAACCAAGTCAGAACCTAAAATATCTTTGGAGTACAAGCACCGAAGAACTGAGATGTTAAAAATCTCATTGCTATAGTATAGGAGGCATTCAACGGAAGAAATATTATTATGTCGAAAAAGACCTGAGGAAAAGGCATGGCAGGTGTTTTGTTTGGAGTGTGGTACTCTATGGGGCAGAAACATCGACACTGAGACGAGAGGATGAAACAAGACTAAAAGCATATGAGATGTGGATATAATGTTGGAAAGGCTTGGTGAGAGGAGAAGACTGCTGCAGGTTATAAGATAAAGGAAGAAGAACTGGATGAGACATCTGTTGAGACGAGAGTGTTTAGTGACAAGTGCTTTAAAAGGAGTGATTTGTGGGAGAAGACGGAGTGGAAGAAGTAGATACAAGTTGATAGACAACATAAAGGAACTTCTGCAAGGCGTTTGATACAGTTCCCCACAGACGTTTAATGAACAAAGTAAGAGCATACGGTTTATCAGACCAATTGTGTGATTGGATTGATGAGTTCCTAGATACCAGAATGCAGCATGTCATTCTCAATGGAGAAAAGTTTTCCAAAGTAAGAGTGATGTCAAGGTGTGCCACAGTGGAGTGTCGTGGGTCCGTTGCTGTTCACAATAAAAATAATAACTTTGCGGATAACATCGGAAGTTCACTGAGACTTTTTGCGGATGATACTCTAGTATATAGAGAGGTTGTAACAATGGAAAATTGTTTTGAAATGCAGGAACATCTGCAACGAACTGACACCTGGTGCAAGGAATGGCAGCTGAATCTCAATGTAGACAAGTGTAATGTGCTGTGAATACACAGATAGAAAGATCCTTTATCATTTAGCTACACTACAGCAGAGCAGCAACTGGAAGCAGTTAATTCCATAAATTATCTGGAAGCAGACATTAGGAGTGATTTGAAATGGAACGACCATATAAAATCAATCGTCGGTAAATCAAATGCCAGACTTAGATTCATTGGAAGAATCGTAAGGATTCTAGGTTTTAAACTTTGTAATTTATCTAAGTTCACTAGACGGGCCTTTTTGCTAAACGAGAACCCCTTTCATTCAGAGGCATTAGGAATAGCATTTCCTGTCATGTTTTTAAATGTTGGTTTCTGTAATACTGTGTTAATATTGCTGGGATTATATTATGCTAATAATTTATCATTGTGTCTATGAACGTGGCAGTATGAACGATTTCTCCATGAGGCCACTGTCCCTGTGAGAATATGTACTTGCTTTATTCTATATGCGCATGTATGAGTATCTTCTAGCATGGCAGTCTGAATGTATGTATGAGAATTCCACCCTTTTGTTACAGGTTGAGGTGACAATGCCCGGTAGCGGGCCTTGGTAGGATGCGCGAGTCTAAGCTCTTCCCACCATACGGTTTTTCTTGGGTTTTTCCCCATTTCCGGCCCGTGGCGGGGGCTCGCTTGGCCTACTTGGCACTCTGTGGCTGTCCTTCGACCTGGTAAGATTTTCTGATTTTCTTCCCTCCCTTGAGATGATAACGGTTCTTTGTCTGGTGTTCAAATTAGACCTCATAACTTAGATTCATTTTCAGAATAAGTTTCTTCGATCATGTACAGAAGTGTATTCAATTTCATTTTGGTGATTTTGCATAGGTAAGCGCGATTTATATGTAACTATTTCGGTTTGATAACGGCTGAGAAACGGTAACCTTTGTGAGACTAGCTGGTGGTGTACGAACTCGGTTTAATTTCTTTCTAGCTTTGTGCGATGCAACTAATATGCAGGAATATTTTTATTCTGTGTAGTGCATGTGAAATATTATTTTCCATTTTCTCATTCCGCGAATGATATGTACTCCACGTGGTTTGTTCTTAGAACAAAGCCTGCAGCTACCCCTGTGTCTGTTTCTGTGCCCTTCAGGCGAGAAATTATGCGTGTTGCTTTCTGATTTCCATTAGTACCTCGCGATCTCCTCTCCGTCTATTTTAAATTGTTGTTTCGTTTCCAAACTTGTACTCTGCATTCAGACTCCCCAGTAAATTCTCTTCTAGCCTTGTACAACCCCTTTTATTTGCTTGCTTATGAAATGATACGTATTTCTAGGGGCTTCATGCCGTATTTCTTAGTTCAATTACTCTGACTTTTTATTTATTCCACTTTTCTGAGTTCCAATCGCATCTAACTGTATTTCTTTATCTTACTTATGATATCCTACGCATTTCTAAGGGTTGCATGCCGTATCCACCCCCATGAACCACAGACATTGCCGAGGTGGGGTGGCTTGCGTGCCTCAACGATGCAGATAGCTGTACCGTAGGTGCAACCACAACGGAGGGGTATCTGTGGAGAGGCCAGACAAACGTGTGGTTCCTGAAGAGGGGCAGCAGCCTTTTCAGTAGTTACAGGGGCGACAGTCTGGATGATTGACTGAGCTGGCATTGTAACATCAGCTAATGTGGCTTTGCCACACGGTTACTGCGAACGGCTGAAAGCAAGGGGAAACTACAGCCGTTACTTTTCCCGTGGGACATGCAGCTCGACTGTATGAAAATATGATGATGGCATCCTCTCGGGTAAAATATTCCGGAGGTAAAATAGTCCCCCATTCGGATCTCCGGGCGGGGACTACTCAGGAGGATGTTATCATCAGGAAAGACAATACTGGCATTCTACGGATCGGAGCGTGGAATGTTAGATCCCTTAATCGGGTAGGAAAATTAGAAAATTTAAAAAGGGAAATGGATAGGTTAAAGTTAGATATAGTGGGGATTAGTGAAGTTCGGTGGCAGGATGAACAGGATTTCTGGTCAGGTGAGTACAGGATTATAAATACAAAATCAGTTGGGGGTATCACAGGAGTAGGACTGATAATGAATAAGAAAATAGGAATGCGGGTAAACTACTATGAGCAGCACAGTGATCGCATTATCATTGTCAAGATAGATACGAAGCCAACACCGACAACAGTAGTACAGGTTTATATGCCAACTAGCTCTGCCGATGATGAGGATATAGAAGAAATATATGAGGAGCTAAAGGAAATTATTCAGACAGTTAAGGGAGAGGAAAACTTAATCGTGATGGGAGACTGGAATTCGGTAGTAGGAAAAGGAAGAGAAGGAAAAATAGTAGGTGAATATGGACTGGGCAGAAGGAATGAAAGAGGAAGTCGCCTGGTAGAATTTTGCACGGAACATAATTTAATCATAACAAACACGTGGTTTAAGAATCACAAAAGATGGTTGTATACTTGGAAGAGACCAGGAGACACTGGAAGGTATCAGATAGATTTTATAATGGTAAAACATAGATTCCGGAATCAGGTTATAAACTGCAAGACATACCCAGGGGCAGATATAGACTCTGACCATAACTTGTTAGTCATGAACTGTAGGCTGAAACTGAAAAAACTGCAGAAAGGTAGGAAAGTAAGGAGATGGGACCTAGATAAATTGAAGGAACCTGAGGTTATTAAGAATTTCAGAGGGAGCTTTAGGCAACAATTGACAGAATCAGGGGGAAATAAAACAGTAGAAGAGGAATGGGTAGCATTGAGAGATAAAATAGTGAAGGCAGCAGAGGACAAAATAGGTAGAAAGGCAAGACCTGCAAAAAATCCTTGGATAACACAGGAAATACTAAATTTAATTGATGAAAGGAGAAAATATAAAAATGCAGTAAATGAAACAGGCAAAATGGAGTACAGACGACTAAGAAATGAGATTGACAGGAAGTGCAAAATGGCTAAGCAGGAGTGGCTAGAAGCCAAATGCAAATCTGTAGAAGAATGTATAAGAAGGGGAAAAGTAGATACCGCCTACAGGAAAATCAGAGAGACATTTGGGGACAAGAAAAGCAATTATACAAATATCAAGAACTCAGATGGGAAACCAGTTCTCAGCAAAGAAGGGAAGGCTGAAAGGTGGAAAGAGTACATAGAGCAGCTCTACAAAGGAAATGAACTGAGAGACGATGTTGTAGGAAGGGAAGAGGAAGTAGATCAAGATGAAATAGGAGATATTATACTGAGAGATGAATTTCACAGAGCCCTGAAAGACCTAGGTCGGAACAAGGCCCCAGGAGTAGATGACATACCCTCAGAGCTACTAAAGTCTCTGGGAGAGCCAGCCATGACAAAACTATTTGAACTGGTGTGTAGGATGTATGAGACAGGCGAAGTACCTTCGGACTTTAAGAAAAATGTAATAATCCCCATTCCAAAGAAATCAGGTGCAGACAGGTGTGAAAATTACAGAACCATCAGTTTGATAAGTCATGGTTGCAAAATTTTAACACGAATTATCTACAGGAGAATGGAAAAGCTGGTAGAAGCTGACCTAGGGGAAGATCAGTTTGGATTCAGGAGGAACGTAGGAACCCGGGAGGCAATACTTACCTTACGTCTTATCTTAGAAGATAGATTAAGGAAAGGCAAATCTACATTTTTAGCCTTTGTAGATTTGGAGAAAGCGTTTGACAATGTTGACTGGACTACACTCTTTCAAATTCTGAAGTCAGCAGGGGTAAAATACAGGGAAAGGAGAGTTATCTACAACTTGTACAAAAGCCAGACCGCAGTTATTAGACTCGAAGGGCATGAAAGGGAAGCATCAGTTGGGAAGGGAGTAAGACAGGGTTGTAGCCTTTCTCCGATGTTATTCAATTTGTACATTGAGCAGGCGATGAAGGAAAGCAAGGAAAATTTTGGAATAGGGATTAAAGTTCAGGGGGAAGAAATGAAAACATTGCGTTTTGCTGATGACATTGTAATTCTGTCAGAGATAGCGAACGACCTGGAAGAGCAGTTGAATGGAATGGACAGTGTGTTGAAGAGAGCGTACAAAATGAACATTAACAAGAGCAAAACAAAAATAATGGAATGCGGTCTTAGAAAATCAGGCGATGCTGAAGGAATTAGATTAGGTAACGAAACAATGAAGGTGGTAGATGAGTTTTGTTACTTGGGTAGTAGAATAACATGCGATGTTCGCAGTACAGAGGATATAAAATGCAGAATGGCAATGGGAAGAAAAGCATTTTTGAAAAAGAGAAATTTGCTAACATCGAATATTAATTTAAGTGTAAGGAAGACTTTTCTGAAGGCATTTGTGTGGAGTGTTGCCTTGTACGGGAGTGAAACATGGACGATAAGCAGTGCGGACAGGAAGAGAATAGAGGCTTTTGAAATGTGGTGCTACAGAAGAATGTTGAAGATTAGGTGGGTAGATCACATAACTAATGAAGAGGTACTGAACAGAATTGGCGAGAAAAGGAGTTTTTGGCATACCCTAACTAAAAGAAAGGATCGCTTGGTAGGACACATTCTTAGACATCGAGGAATCGTAAATTTAGCATTGGAGGGAGTGTGTGGGGTAAAAATCGCAGAGGGAGGCCAAGAGACGCGTATAGTAAGCAGATTGAAATAGATGTGGGTTGTCGTTCTTATGAGGAGATGAAAAGGCTTGCTCAGGATAGAGTAGGGTGGAGAGCTGCATCAAACCAGTCTCCGGACTGAAGACCATAACAACAACAGCATGCCGTAGCTATTTTTCTTTATTTTTCAGAAATTGAATTTTTGTATTTTTACTGGTTTCCGGAACCACGTGCCTCCGAACTCCGACTTCAAGGGTTTATAGCAAGTCACTTGAGTTCTCGCCACTGCTCACATACAAGTGCATTATTATTGTGTATTCGTGCTTCGTAATCTGATTCCGTTGATTTTGTTGAAATGAATACGATCGTTAAGCACTTCGCCTTCAGTGGGGTGCGACTACGTGATGTAGCAGACACATGCCGCGTGTCTCAGTAAGTTTGCATGCTCACGGTTTTATTTAAATGGAAACAAATCTTGCTATTACCGCGTACCATCTCAAGTAAAGAAAGACAGACCAGAGCCACCTACGAAGTTTATTTTCCTTCTGTTGTCTTGTACATCCTGGTTCGCTGAATTTCGCCTACCATAGCGGCGCCTGATTCTGCTTCATATCAGTACGCTGAGTTGGGTGAGTTTCGCTTTGCTTCGCGCATGTGAGTGGCTGAATGCTTGTTGATTGTAAATTCCTCCCGCATGATGTTCAGTTCAGATTCTTTAGAATGTTTTTCAGTGGGATGCATTTTTATTGTTTAACAAAATTGGTTCCCCTACTTGCCCATGTTTGAACTGAATAAATAATTTATTGTCAGTGAAATCTTATCCTACGTATCAATATTTGTTAATGAATACCTTCCCCTTTTATTTAATGTTGTTTTTAACCAGTTCTGAGAACAAACACAGATGCATATTATCGTATTTTATACCTCCGTTGCGTCATAAATGTTCTCACAGCCATCTTCATGTTCGGGGTGGCATGTATAGTAATGATTGTGTGTAATTCTCGTGATCTACGTTATGCGTTGGCTACCGTCTCTTTGTCTTCCTGCTGCTAAAGTAAATTTTGAATCAGTTCTGAATTCTGGGCCAGGGAACAAGATTATGTTGCAGGAAGTAGTTAGTAGTTCACGCGAATCCTTTAACCTTTTTTTTTTTTTTTTTTTTTTTTTTTTTTTTTTTTTTTTTTTTTTTTTTTTTTTTTTTTACAGCCAGAATCATATGTTTAAAGTAAGCTTTTTACGATTAGCGGTGGTCTTACAAGAGCTAGGCCGTGTGAGTTGCACAACGTCAAGCCAACGTCTACTGTCGGAAGGAAAATTAATTCTGTTCAACGTGCAAATAATTTCTAGTTTTGCTGTTATAATTTCGAGAATGAAAATCTCGCCTTAATTCCTTTTCGTATTTATGTGAAAAAGTAACGCAGCTGATGACTATTAATAGTTTAAGACGACGTCCTAAATTACATATCCTGAAGCAGTGACCATTATACAACTACCCGCAATGTGAGAGCATTACGTGGTACCAAACAAAGAACTTCATAAATTGCTCCTTGTATCTTTTTCTTTCATCAGATGTGTGGTATTCGTTATTGTTTGCCTAAAATCACATATCCAGTTTTCCTTTTTATTATGGTACATTCACTTAAAACACCACGTTTCAAAAATACGGCACGGTTAACAAAAAACGGGACTAAATACGACCCGTATTTATACTCCTGGCCATTAAAATTGCTACACCACGAATATGACGTGCTACAGTAGCGAAATTGAACTGTGATGCTGTCATATGCAAATGATTACCTATTCAGAGCATTCACACAAGGTTGGCACCGGTGGTGACACCTACAACGTGCTTACGTGAGGAAAGTTTCCAACCGATTTCTCGTACACACACAGCAATTGACCGGAGTTGCCTGGTGAAACGTTGTTGTGATGCCTCGTGTAAGGAAGGGAAATGCGTACCATCATGTTTCCGACTTTGATAAAGGTCGGATTGTAGCCTATCGCGATTACGGTTTATCGCATCCGCGACATTGCTGCGCGCGCTGGTCGCGATCCAGTGTTAGCAGAATATGGAATCGGTGGGTTCAGGAGGGCAATACGGAACGCCGTGCTTGATCCCAACGGCCTCGTATTGCTAGCAGTCGAGATGACAGGCATCTTATCCGCATGGCTGTAACGGATCGTGCAGGCACATCTCGATCCCAGAGTCAACAGATAGGGACGTTTGGAAGACAACAACCATGTGCACGAACAGTTCGACGACATTTGCAGCATCATGGACTATCAGCTCGGAGACCATGGCTGCGGTTACCCTTGACGCTGCATCACAGGCAGGAGCGCCTGTGATGGTGTACGCAACGACGAACCTGCTGCACGAATGGCTAAACGTCAAAATGTTCAAATGTTTGTAGAACTTATGGGACTTAACTACGGGGTCATCAGTCCCTAAACTTACAAACTACTTATAACTAAAGACGGCACAAATATCCACGCTCGAGGGGGCATTCGAACCCCTGACCGTAGTGGCCGTGCAGACCGTGACTGAAGCGCCTCAGCCCCCTCGGCCACCGCGGCCGGCACAGGGCGTGATGGTATGGGGTGCCAGTGGTTACACGTCTCGGTCACTTCTTGTTCGCATCGACGGCACTTTGAACAGTGGCTCTACCTTTCATTCGATCCCAGCGAAACACTACATTTCAACAGGATAATGCACGACCGCATGATGTAGGTCCTGTACGGGCCTTTCTGGATACGGAAAATGTTCGACTGCTACCCTGGCTAGCACATTCTCCAGATCTCTGAAAACGTCTGGTCAATGGTGGCCGAGCAACTGGCTTGTCACAATACGCCAGTCACTACTTTTGATGAACTGTGGTATCGTGTTGAAGTGTATGGGCATTTGTACCTGTGCACGCCATCCAAGCCCTGTTTTCTGTTTGACTCAATGCCTAGGCGTATGAATGCCGTTATTACGGCCAGAGGTGGTTGTTCTGGGTACTGATTCCTCAGGATTTATGCACCCAAATTGCGTGAAAATGTAATCAAATGTCAGTTCTAATCGATATACATATATAAAAATGGAACGTGGGACGTGTGTCCATATATTTCACTTGGTAGCCAAAATTATTCACTGCAGACCAATGGCGGTTATGCATGAGAGTAGCCTTTAGGTTGGCGGTGTGCACTATTGTGTTTTGGTCGCGGTGGGCGGCGGTGGGTGAGTGTGGCGAACAAAAATCCGTAAAATATGGAACAATACGACCATCAACAGATGCCCAAAGATAAAAAGACTCAAAGATAAAACCCAGACAAACATTAACTGAGCGTTAACTACACTGGCAGTATACCAACGAAATCAATATAAGTACTGGAAAGACAACTGTAGTGCTTAGGATCAAAATACTGACACCCGGATTAGAGAGATAAATATACGTCGAGCGTCACGGTTTCATAATACATAGTACCATCTCCATATTATCTTTGAGCTCACTGCAATACACAGGCTGTAGAAATACGTTAATGTATGTCTGTGACGGTAAGTTCGTAAGTGATAGTATACTTTGGATTAGCGGACAGTATCGCGTTACTAAAAAATTAATGTCATTCTGTTAGGTGAGTAATTAACATCTGTTTTTGTCGCCATAGTACAGGAAAGGATAAATTAAGGAGATGTTAGTTACACAGCACACCGAATAACTAAGAGATGCCGACGCTTTGCTTTTTGTCTCCTAAATGTGATGTAATACACTACAACAAGGGGGACAATTTTACTTACGGTGGCGTTGTGTGCTGATGTTGGCAACGGCCGTTAAATGCGCTTCCAAAAATCAGTCACGTAGAATGAAGTGAATAATTCTTTATGTTCACGATTAAATAAATAATTTATGCTGTTCTATTCAGTAAATTAATCATCCTCCTAAAGCAAATAGTTCGCTGCCAACGATAGCAAACTAAACCGCTGCCACTGCAAGTAAAATTTAACCCAGCTAGGACAAAACAATTTTTTTTCTTGCTGACTGTATTCCATATGCTTTACAATGCCATGGAAAGATGTGCATTTTTCGACTGTTATAACCACTAAATTGTACATGGAGTAGAAATATCTACGGAATGAGCATTGCGTTCTGTGCATCTTCTCAACATTCAGCTGGTGTTACCACGTTAATGACAAATTCACTCTTTCCACACATTTATTTGCTCTTACGATTGGTTTGTACGTCAACCACATAACATGAAATATAATCTAAATAAATGTGTCACAGAGGCAGCAAGAAAGTTGAGGAAGCGTTCTAAAAGGCCATTTACATATAGTCATCCGTCTTGACAGAACAAAAGAGAACCAAGATGAAGTCAGCAATTAGTAGATTTTTTTTCCCAATATCACGTGACATTTCCACCTTAATGTCGAGGGAGAAAAATCTGTTCTGTGCATCTGAATGCTCACTCCAGAGATATTTCTGCTCTGTGCCTGCCACTAGAGATAAATACACACGCGAGCGACAAATCTATCAGAAACCTCTCTGCTTTCATAATTGTTCGGTACAATATTGATTAAAATTTGTGATTACTCACTTTTGGTTCAGACTACATTAAGAAAGAGCAGGACGTCTTCTTTGGCAGAGATTTCAATTTCGTGCTTTACGAAGTAATCACTACAGGACGTGGGGACATACATTAGATGACAGAGTGGCCGTTACTGCTAACACAGCCAAGAAAATTCACTGGAAATACTATATTTAATGGACATTTCTATTCAGACGATCAGCTGACGCCATTCCTTCAACGATTACCCAGACTTACTTTATCGCATATTGACACCAGCATGACGTCTTATTTAAACAGACATGAACTGCTCTGTTGATTGAATTACCAGACTTTCAGCGTTCGTCGAGTTTTCTATAATAGGGAGCAAGGCACACAGAATAACTAATAACTACATTGTCCCCAGTGCAACACTGCAACATACTAATACTTCAGCATACACTTACTGCGAGAGATAAACAGTTTAGTACTACACAATAGAACCATTGCAAGACGGTGTTATTATTATTACTATTTCTCATCTCAACGATAGAAGTGTTTTCAGAAGTTTACGTCAAACAGACAATTACACACCGCAGTCTTAACTTTAAGAACACAATCTAAGATTGAATTTACATCGTTACGGAGTACAGACTTGAATTAATTTCACTTTTTGTATGAAAAACTTTATGAAGATACATCGTTTTCGACAATGACTTCTACTTAACTTTGACGTCTTGTCTAGGAAAACTGAGTTTACTGGCAGAGCAATCCAGCAAGGTTTTTTTTTTTTTTTGACCTGTCTGGAACCCTAAAAAAGCGTGATGTACACAGATCCCTCTTTAACAACCGTTGCGAAGCACGGGCATATAAACTAGTATAATATATTTGTTCAATGAATACCCGTTTATCAGTTGCATTTCTGCTTGGTGTAGCAATTTTAATGGCCAGTAGTGTACTTTGTCGGGACAAGGGGACACATGGGCTCAATAAGGAACGATCCCGTAAAATACTGGGTGTCTGGTCACTCTAGGCTAGCAGCCATTCCACATCAGGTCACGCTGCCATCACCTGGATTATATCGGTAGAAGGTTTCTGCCTACCACTGCACTCTCATCTGTGTGTAGGTGTAGTGTGTTGCTTACCGACCTCATGATGACACAGTGAATTGCCGGAACAGGTTGTCTCCGCAATATAGCAGGGGAGAAAAAGGTACAGCTATTGGTTTATTTATTGTCGACCGGTTTTTAACAAATACGGGACGACTGGGAATGTTTTTAATGCTACCTGATACCCTTCACCATTGGAGGCGTAGTGATCCGTAGTGTACTGGACTGAAATAAAAACGTAAAGTTAATTGCAATCACAAAAATTGAAAGCACAAAAAAGGGTAAAGTTTAAGCATATGGTTAAATATTTTACTTCGCAAACCATCCACAGAAAGAGAAAACGTACGTTTTTAGTTTTTGTAGACTTCGAGAAAGCTTTTACCGGTTTTGGCTGGAAAACATTGTTTGAAATTCTGAAGGTAATAGCTGTAAAATATAGGGAACAAAAAGTTGTATAGGACTTGTACAAACAGCAGTTAAAAGAGTCGTGCCTATCCACAAAGTTGTAGACAGAGCAACCTGTGAAACGAAACGGGAAGAAATACGGAGAAGGAATTAGTTCATGGAGAAACAGAAAAACATCGCGATTTGCCGATTATATTGTAATTCTGTCACAGTCAGGAAAGGACCTGGAATAATAACTGAATGGAATGGACAGTGCACTGAAAGGAGGGTACAAGATGAACAGTAACACAGTAATGGAATGTAATCTCCGAAAATCAGATGATGCCCAAGGAATTATATTAGGCAATGAGACAATAAAAGTAACTTATGAGTTTTGTTTCTTGTGTAGCAAAACAACTTCTGATGGCCGAAGTAGAGATGACAAAAATTGCAGAGTAGTAGTGGGAGGTTAGTATTTCTTAAGAAGAGAAATTTGTTGGTGTCCTATATTAACTGAAACGGAAGCGGTACTGTAGGTACACTTGATGCACCTTAGCCAACTCTTACGTTCTACAAACAGCATCCTAAGGTGATGCAAAGCTAATCTTAACTTTAAATGATCATTTATGGATGCGTGTCTTGCGTAGTTATTAAGATTGCCAACGTGGCAAGATTGCCACGTGGAAAGTGGCAGCTGTGTTTCATTTAGTCATTACTTGATCGTATTTTTATCGGCTCTGTAACACTTCTTTTTTCCCGTAGCGCTTTTCGTTCCTTGTGGAAGTGGGTGCATGTAGTGTGGCTGTGCTGTGGTTTTTCAGTGCATTGGTAGGATAGAACAGAGGGGCTGCTGTGGTTCAAAGACGCTTATAAAGTGAAGTATTGTCTCAAAGAAGGAAGGCGAGGGGCTTGCCACAGTAATGACTGACGAAAACGTCCGGGGGTGGATTCGCAAGGCAGAGATTGCGGAGGCCACCGCCTCAGCCAATCAGGACAGGGAGATTCAAGTGAGGGCCATTGGGGTGACTTGTGCCCTGGGGAGGTGATGGTAAAAGTGAGCTCAGTATATTCTGTTATGAGATCATTTTATTGGAAGTTCAGTGATTGTATAACGTGATAATATAATTTTTTGTGGGTTAAATTGTTTCCTTTTAATAGTTTTCAAATGTTTGTAGAGCTTATGGGACTTAACTACGGGGTCACCAATCCCTAAACTTACGAACTACTTATGAACTAGCTAACACTAAGGACGGCCCAAATATCCATGCGCGAAGGGGAATTCGAATCCCCGACCGTAGTGGCCGTGCAGACCGTGACTGGAGCGCCTCAGTCCCATCGGCCACCGCGACCGGCTTAATAGTTTCGTTTGTACTTTGCACTTGTCTTGTGACTAGTTCAGAATAAGTACCGCTCATGAGGTCGTTTACATCTTAATTTGGATTGAAATATTTGTTATAAGTAAGGTAAAGCATTTGGCTTAATTTGGTGGCGCAAATTTGCTTTATGCTAATTGTTTCTTTGTGTCATACTTGTGGACGTGATTACTTCTTGGTTGCTGTATGGTAAAAGAATATGTAGTAAAACTGACGTTGATTTAGTCTCTAGGACGTCTTCCTACAGAAAATTTTGGGAAATTTCGCGCTGTTAATATTCACCAAACCACCCGACTGAGCTGTAGACAGTAGCGTACGCACAATACCTCCGTGAGCAGGTAAGGGTCGCTTCCTCTGCCCCGCAGACTGCAACCCCTGTACGGGTTCTGGCCGACAAATACCCCATACACCGGCCGTCCGGTCTCGTTCTGTCCTCGCTAGCTCGTCCCCAGCACAGTTCGAGATCCTGGTTTATTATAGAGCCAGAGATTTCTCCGAAAACTAAATGAGGTCTTCCCCGGACTCGACTCTACGGCCCACGGTACCCCCAGGTCTTCATCTCCTGTTAAAATTATTCGCCACATACTAAGGCGCACGGAGCGACAATAACCCGCTAGCTGACTCCCAGTAAAAACGAATAAAATAGTACCAAAATACGTGAAGTCTTTCAATTGCGTGGGTATGGAATATGGCCCCAGATTTGTGACTGGATAGGGAATTTCCTGTCAGAGAGGATTTAGTTTGTAGTAATCGATGGCTAAAACAGAGGTGATACCTGGCGTTCCACAGGGTAGTGTTATTGGTCCTCTGCTGGTCCTTATCTACGTAAACGATTTAACAGAAAATCTGAACAGCTCTCTTAGGTTGTTTGCAGATGACGCCGTCATTTATCGTTTAGTAAAGTCATCTGAAGATCAAAACCAACTGTAGAACGATTTAAATAATATATCAGTATGATGTAAGAATTGGAAATTGACTCTAAATAATGAGAAGTGTGAAGTGGTCCACATGAGTACGTAAAGAAACCGTTAAACTTTGTTTACAACATAAATCAATCGAATGTGAAGGCAGTGAACTCCACTAAATAATAACTTAAACTGGAAAGAACACGTAGATAATGTCGTGGGAAAGACGAACCAGAGACTGCGTTTTATTGGCAGAACACTTAAAAGATGCAACAGAACTACTAAAGATACTGCATACACTACGCTTGTCCGTCCCCAAATGTTCAATTGTTTGTTAAGCTTAAGGGTCATAACTCTCTAAACTCACAAACTACTTATGAACTACCTTATACTAAAGACAGCACAAACATCCATGCCCGAAGGGAATTCGAATCCCCGACCGTAGCGGCCGAGCAGACCGTGGCTGGCGCGTCGCAGACCGCTCGGCCACTGCGGCCGGCTGTCCGTCCTCATTTGGAGTATTGGTGCCCAGTGTGGGATCCTTTTCAGGTGGGTTTGGCGGAGGACATCGAAAGTGTCCAAAGAAGGGCAGCTAGGTTTCTACTGTCATGATACAGGGGATACAGCGTCACGGAAATGATACCGGACCTGGGATGGGAATCATTACAACAACGGCGGTTATCTCTGCGCCGTGGTCTACTTACGAAACTCCAATCACCAACATTCTCCTTCTAATGCGAAAATATATTGTTGATTCCCACCTACATAGGTAGAAATGATCATCAAACTAAAATACGAGAACTCAGCTAGAATGGAGAGATTCAAATGTTCTTTCTTCCCGCACGCTATTCAAGAGTGGAATGGGGGATGAAAAGCATAAAGGTGATTTGATGAACCCTCTTCCAGGCACTTGAATGTGATTTGCAGAGTATCCCATGTAGGTGTAGATGTAGAATTGGAGGGAATTGTATGGGTTAAAAATGGCAGAGCGTACCAAGACACAAATACACGATCAAATGGGTATGGGTTACTGTTCTTGTAGGGAGGCGAGTGGCTTGCACACGACAGCTACATCATACGAATCGTTGAAGATAACAACGACAACTGGTGAAATACGATTTTAGGTAAATAAGCTGAAAAGATAACATGTAATTCCTTGTAAACCAAAAAAATGTTAAAATGTTTGTAGAGCTTATGGGACTTAACTGCTGGGTCATCAGCCCCTAAAATTACAAACTACTTATGAACTTACTAATACTAAGGACGGCACAAATATCCATGCCCGAGGGGGGATTCGAACCCTCGACCGTTGTGACCTCATTCCCCTCGGCCACCGCCGGCTCCTTGTAAATGATTAATGTTCTTGGTGATAATGATTTATGAAGGAAAGAGAAAGCAAATAGGAAAATTTTTACATTATCGGTATAATTCGTTGAACTCCCCTTAACGAAGTTTCGAACACAGAGTTTCCAGCACACTTCATCGAAAATTTTCAGTGTTGTTCGTTTGCACCATGTTTCTCTCTCCATCAGTTGTTATGAAACTTTCTAAGCGTAATTAGGTACGCTTTCATTCCGATGAAGTCAATTACTGTGGAGAAAAATACACGAAGAAATTTTCGTCAGGAGACGACGGCGGTGAGGCGAGAAGAGGCGGGTGGGAAGTTTGTTGTGGAGTTGTTGTGAGGTCGTTACGGGCGACGGCAGGCCGGCCCCTGATTGGCTGGCGCGGCAGCCAGTCAGCGCGCTGCACTCTGCACTCTGCGACGGGCGGGAAACATCTGCCTAACAGTTTGATAATACAGGCCACGTAAATACGGCACGGTCATTAGACTCACTCAAGAAAAACACCGACTCTACCACTACTTATTTGTAGTGCACAATTCGTTCGGCCGATGTTGAGTAACGACAGTACCTGATCAAAAGTACACTGATGCCTGTAACAGTCCAGTAGAATTAGCATTCATATCAGAAATAATGGCTGCAAAAGATTTTTTTTTTAATGGCTTTCTTTGTGTCCTAGTACGACTATCCTAGGCTTTCCCCCCGGCGGAGTTGTGCATAATTTGTGGTGGGAGAAAATGTGCCCGAAAAAGGGGTATTTTTTCGGTTTTGTGATTATATCTCGTAAATGACACACAATATCGAAAACCTTGTGGGATTAGAAGTTGTGGGGCATGAAATTCTGCATTGAATGAGACCATCCGCATACTTTTTGGATCACCCGTTTCCATACTAGTTCTCTTCAAAATTGGATCAATTTTACATGTTAATGAAAATTTTTTGTTTTAACCTCTGCTCTTCGGTAATATCGTTGAAATTAACTTATCAATAATGTGGTGTATAGAAAAGGTACAGAGGTATAAATTCTGCATTAGATGAAACCAAAAATGAATTAATTGAAGAGCCCATTTGTGTACAGCTGCCCATTAAAGACCATTTCTCATCTTCAATGAAGACTATGTCAAATGTAGTTCTTCAGTAATTCGTATGTATACTCTTTTAAATACAGAACTGTAGGAATCCATTGTCTTGTACTTCGTTATAGAATAAAATATTAAAAATTTGGAATATTTGAAAAATATTAAAAAGTTTGAGACATATAATAAAGTGATATCCAGTCAACTCATATGAAGGAGGCAGGAAGAGAGACACACTTCTTGAAATTAAGTAAATTAAGTATGGTGATTATATTTGGTAATTACAAAATTTTACATAAAGGTATGAGATGAGAAGGGGTAAAGTAGGTATATACACAAATTTCACACAGGTCGACGTTTGACTGTCATTGCACCACTCGACTCCTCAAATTTTCGAGTACGTCGTCCCGTCACTCGGCTCCTCAAATTCACTAATTTTCGTCGCCTTATCTTCGTCAACATCTGGTTCGCCAGTTTCATCTTGTTGGAGGGAGTTAGTGCATCCTTTGAATGAATTAATGAACGATTTATACCAGCCTTCCAACGCCCACAACTACCCGCATAGCCCTTGTTGCGTTTGCAGGAAATTGTTAAGTGAAGAGTCTGTGGAGCTGGTTCCTTGGAGGTAGGAACGGGGCCAAGCCCAAACTATGAAACCTGCCAGCCCCGGAGGAGCGGATCCATCTGGTGTCCTGTCCACATTTGTACTTAGAAGTAGGTCCTCAATCAATGCTGGTCGGCTGCTTGTGACGTTGGTGGTAGGGATGGATTTCGCAATATCTTTGGAAAAGCAATTTGGCTAAAGTGTCTCCTGCCCTACCTCCACAGAGGGTTGTTAAAATTGGAGGGCAGCTTCGACAATAGCTTGAGACTGAGTGTCATGCTCGAAGAAAGGTTTGATACTTCCTAGAAGACATTTACTTTTGACCAGTAGATTGACCACCTTCTTTTTGCCCTGACTGAAGATTTCTGAAGTTGTGTCACATCCACTTATGGCGTAAAGAAATATGAGCGGCCTTTTGATGTTGTTCGCCACTTTGAAACTGCTTGAACCAAATATTTTTATTGCGGTCTTCCAGGTTTCAAGAAATATATATTTGCTGCTGATGAGGTCTGAATCCTCACGAGCCACTACAACCTTCTCGTGTTCCTGTGATACCTCCAGCGCTGTCACAACAATCAGGTGGTCTGTATCTTCATTAGCTTGCTTTACTGAGAAGCCTTCAAGCCTCGAAATAAGCAAGCTAATGAGAAGTGCTTTATTTCTGTCATTGAAAAGGAATTTCTCCTCAGTCATAGTTACCACCATTAACTCAGTAAAGAGGAGTAGTGTGTTTTTTGCTTCAGTGGAGGCGCTCAGCATATTTGATGCTCTTGGTGTGCAGGTCTTCTGGGTAAACGTCGAACACCACATTTGTCGCACTTCGGCTGTAGTGTCTTTTTAGATATTCAACGTATGTGGTTAACACCAACTGGAACGTTTCACCATTCTTGGTCATTTGGCGTGCATCCACCCCACAAGAAAGGTGGGAACTGTTGAGATCCGGCCAGAAGAAGCTTTTACCTGTCTGGACATGTCTCTATGTCCGCGGGTAGCGCCAGGCGCCCTGACAGGGCAATAAACTGTGTCGCCTAGTGGATGGACGCAGGAAACTGCCACGTGATAACTGCACACTCACGTTATGCACAATATACCAGTAAAGCAAAAGCTGCTCTCCCTAATGGCGCGTTTTAAATTAAAATCAGAAGTGACCTATTAAAATTTATTTACCTCAAATTTGGTCGACTCTCTGGACCATTACCTTAGAAATTACAAATGATACAGTTTTGTCATTATTAAAATGGCTTGCCAGGCAGAAAATATAGACAAAGGCAGAATAAGAAGGTGTAAAAAGGCTTTGCTGTTTAATAAGGGATTGCCAATTGTGAACTTAAATTTCTTGTCACAAAATTTATCCCCGACTTTAAAAAATAAAAAAATAATAAAAAAATAATAATAATAAAAATAAATTACTGTTACAAATTTACTCATGATAATGTTATTCTTGAGTTCTCTGCATAAAACTGATCTAGAGACCTAGATTTGTGAATATGAAGTACCTAACATGCATAGCAATGAAACAACAAACTTAGCCGTACAGAAATGGGTGTTCTATTTCACTTTTGGTCTCATCAAACGCAAAATTTCTTTCTCTATAACTTTCTTATAAACTACATTTTGATAGATGGATTAGTTTCGACAATATTATCAAAGAGCAGAGGTTAAAACGAAAATTTTTCATGAACATGTATAATTGGTCCAATTTTGAAGATCACTAGTATGGAAACGGGTGATCCAAAAAGTATGCGGATGGTCTCATTCAATACATAATTTCATGCCCTACAACTTTTAATCCCACTAAATTGTCGATGTTGTGAGTCATTTACGAGATATAATCACAAAACCGAAAAACTGCCCCTTTTTCGGGTACGTCCCCCCCCCCCACCACTTACACACAACTCCGCCAAGAGGGAAAACCTAGGATAGTCATATTGGGTCAGAAATGAAGCCCAATTATTTCCGATTTGTCTAATTTTATAATATGGACTATAAAAGATGAAACACCAAGAAAGAAGAAAAATGAAAAATGTTGTAGGAAGACCGCACGATTGGAAATACAGCCGCAACCAATGTGAGGGAGACGATCGGAACAGTAGTGGGTATTAAAATTTGCTGGTACACTATAGTCGGCCTCACCTACGAAGATGAACAAGTTTTCAGCCGTCCCCCTTCATTACCGCAATGGCAGCCAATAATGTTCAGTGTGTAGGTGCGTGGCTGGCCGCGAGTTACGCAGCGTTTCTCCCGCAGGCTCCACTGTTGACGCTCGGCCGTAGCTCCTCCCCTCAACGCTTCCACTATCGCTCCGCCTCTATGCGTGAAAGCGCCTTATGACGCCAGCTTTAAAACTACCTGCCGGATCGAATTCGAACCTGGGAACTTTGTCTTCCGCGGTGAAGCGCTTTACCGACTAGGGTGAAAAACTCTCCTGTATTATACGGGTTCTCCCTTATTTTAGCACTTTTTTTTATTTTCCTGTTTCCCTCAATATCCCTCTCTTCCTATACGGTTTCAGATCGTGTAAAGCGATATACTTCTGAACGCACCCAACGCAACAACCAAATCATTATTTTACATGTTCTAAATCTAAATTTTCCTCGCAATTTTTTCATATTTTATCACCCTTTAAGCCTTCCCTGAACTTCCAGGAATGTGACATGAACATTATCCTGGACATGTGTGTGTGATTTGCCCACTCTTTCCGCCCACTATCGAGTCGATACTTAGACTATCTGATGATGCCTTTATAAAGCTACTGGGTTTAAAATACATATGACTTATATTAATATGGTTTATATTAAGAGGTAAGTGATACGAAGTTCACCGGGTCATCTAGTAAAATATAATTTAGTTCTTTTGGAGTCCCTCCATTTGGGTTGATGTATTATTACTATTAAATACTTTTGTTTTTATTTTCAACTCCCAGGTATCTATCTTCTAATATATAAAGTCTCTGTCTGTATGTTTGTGTGTACGTGTTGCATACAAATCTACAGTTTCGTTGCAATATTTATGAAATTTTGTACGCGTAAGCTTCAATCCATGAGGACGGTCATCGTAAGTGTAAGAACCACGTGCGATACATAGTTCACGAGATATGACGTCACAAACAATGAGATGCGCGAAAAACCGCTGCATTTAGCGACAATGCTGCTCATTTTCTCCTAAACCACTGGACCAATTTCAACAAAATTTAGTACATACATTCCTTACCGTGAGGTAACAATTGTTGCAGCGTTAACAATTACATATGACACATGGTTCATAAACAATAGGAATCGCAAAAACTGTCATATAATGTGGCGAGACTTTAAAAGTACGCTATTTGTCAATGTGAGCACTTAGCGACTTGAAACAAACTTTAATCATAATTTCAAACCTTTTATTAAATTATTTTTCGCTGACAACCATAACAAAATGACGAAGGGAAAAAAGTTTCTCGCTTACTACTTTTTCACTGTTTATGTAGTAAAACTACGGCATTCGGCATTGTAATTTGTACACTACAAATTGTAGGCGCATAAAAATTTACAGACAGTATACAGACATATAGTTGAATATATCTTTTAATTTGTATCACATTCCCATATGCAGGTCACGAGATTTGAGCACATAAACAGTCATGTTCATGGAACGCACCAAGCTTTAACCTATTACTTCTTTAGTACTAATTGTATTCCCAAGAAATTTTACAGACGTACAGCCCTTATAGAAATGAATATATACCTGAATAATGGCAGGAATAAATAAATAAATACCAGGGCAACGCCGGGATATCAACTAGTATAAAATATATTGCGGACTCCCGCGCAATCCTTCTTTCCAATTGCACCGCCAAAACCACACTGTCCCGCTCTCGCCGAAAACCCAAAGCTAAGGCCTACCGCACTCCACAGACGCTCTGTTATCACAAAAAACGACGAGCTCGCGAGATCGCCCCGCGTGAATACTCTAGTTGATCATGTAGTGGCGCCAGTTCTAAGTCATCTGAAGAAGGCATACATAAAACAAATTGGGAGCCGGCACGGCTTCTGTGTAAGTAGGAGACATGGCTTCATTCCCAGCTTTCCCCTCTGATTTATTTCAACGCCAACTGGCAGCTAATGACATATACATTCTTCGTGTGTAGTGCATCACTGGCGATTCGTAATGAAGTCCGACGTCCGCCTGAATTAGGAGGCGGAGTGCCGCGTCCTCCGCTGGGGGCCTGTGACGAGCCGCGGCGCATTCCATCGCAGGCGAGCAGATGCAGATGTAGCGGCGCCAGTAATTGGGGTGCAGGCGGGGGCGGGGGGCGGCGCGCTTTATTACTTCTGCGTGGGCGCCGGGGGCGGGGGGCGGGGGCCGGGGGGCGGACCACGCAATGCCGCGCCTTTATTAATCGCGACAGCCCGTTACGCCGCCACTCTCGCTCATATTACAAAAAGTCCGGCAGCCGGGGCGACGGGCCAAGAAATTCCAGACAGCCGGGAGGACTGCCAGGGACTCCGGAATCTCCAGCCTGCGAGCCACCCCCTCGCGTACAGCGGGCCTCCCTACGAGAATCAGGACCGCTCGACCGTCTGGCCACTCCTCCTACAGGACGGCGGGGGCGCTTCTAACACGGTAGTAGCCCAGTGGCTGTGGGACGGCATAATTGCTCTGTGCTACCCCGTGAGTTGTGCGGCACCACTCTACACACTTTTCCTGCACCTACATCCACAATCACACTCCTCGAGCGGCAGACGTCATGTAGCGTACCAGCCGGTACCTCCTCCTCCTACTGCTATGTGCATGGTCCGCAAAAAGAAGGTTGCAGGTGCGCCTTCGTGTGGGCTCTAGTCTCTCTGCTTTCATCCTCGTGCTCTTTCTGCGAGATCCGGATTCTGAAGCTGAGTGTAGTACGATCTTGCTGCCGCCTACTTACATTTCGCGTAAAGATCACAAAGACAAGATAAGAGAAATTAGGGGTGGTACGGAGGCATATAGGCATTCCTCGTTCTATTTGGGACTGGAATAGGAAAGGAAATGCCTAGTAGTGGTACAGTGTACCCTCCGCCAATTGCGGAGTATGTATGTTGATGTAGATGTAGAATATAACATGGTCAATAAAATTCTTCTGCCGGCCGCGGTGGCCGAGGAGACTGAGGCGCTCCAGTCACGGTCTGCACGGCCACTACGGTCGGGGGTTCGAATCCCCTCTCGGGCATGGATATTTGTGTCGTCCTTAGTATAAGGTAGTTGATAAGTAGTTTGTAAGTTTAGGGACTGATGACCCTGTAGTTAAGTCTCATAAAAAAATATCTTCTGGGGTATGACAACGCGTCGGTCACACTCTTGCAGGCGGCCTTCACCACGGTCTGTGTCTGACCGCTGAATGTGAGATGGTTTGTGAGTTATATAATTGTGATAACATCGGTTTGAGGAAGGGGAACAGGGATGTTGGTCTTTCTTTAATGGTGTTTATATTATTACACGCCATTGGTGGAAAAGAGAATCAACGATTTGTGTTTTCATGGCAGGTTTTTCATGTTTTTGGAGGTTGCATTTTCCCTCTTATTGGTGAAAACGGGCGTTTTCGATTGGCTTTTTCATTAGAACTCTTTATTGGCTGGAGGGACATGGGGGAAGTGGCATCGGTTGTGGCGTGCCAGTCGCCTGGCGCAGGCGGTGGCGGCCGCTGTGGTCTCCAGGGCCCCTGCAAGGCAACTGCTGGCAACCAAGGCGCAGAAAGTCTGCGTCCATCTGCCCTGAGAGTTGTTGTTTCGCTAGCACGCGGGCCTCACTGAAAGATAACTGTTTCCCGCACTGATTGTGGTGCTCTGAAACCGCTGACTTTCTGTGCTGTCCAAGCCGTAGATACCTTTCACGTTCAGAAAGCCTCGTACTGGTAGTTTGTCCGGTCTCTCCGACACACGCCAGCCCACACTCGCAGCGGATTTCACAGACGCCGGCATTATCCAGTTTGTGAAATGAATGGCGCAGACGACGCTCAGGACACCGTGCCCACGGGTGCGGTTCCTGTAGTGGAATGCTTGTCCACTGTTGGTCGAGCTGATCTCTACTGGTTTACGAGAGTAACTCGGGCGTCCGATCTTTGATTGTCGTGAGTGCATTCGTGTTCTCTCGATAACCCATTTTTAGTCCGGGGCAAGTCCCGGAGATAAATTAAATTGGTCCCAATCCCCGGTTCCGACCAAGGTTTTCGGGAGGTTTTCCTTGGTTGTAAGGCGTATGTCGGAACTGGTAAGCCCCTCCCACTTATTCCCAATTGGGATTCCCCCTTTGCCCCACTATCAGCTTGTCTGATAATTGGCTGAATAGAACCACGACTCTTTATGGGCCGGATATCAAACAGCCCGCTCCACTCCTCGGAGTGGAGAATGAAAAGAATAAGGTTTTTTTTTTTTTTTTTTTTTTTTTTTTAATGGCGCAGAGGATACCATGCTCACGGGTGCGGGTGCGGTTCCTTTCGGGAGACGCTTGTTCACTATTGGTCGAGCTTATATCTACGAGTTTACGAGAGTAACTCGGGCGTCCGATCCTTGATTGTAGTGAGTGCACACGTGCTCTCCCGATTATCCATTTGTAGTCTGGGGCGAAGTCCCAGAGTCAAATCCAATTGGTCCCAATCCCCCGGTTCCGACCAAGGTTTCGGGAGGTTTTCCTTGGTTTAAGGTGTATGCCGGAACTGATAAGCTCCTCCCACTTATTCCCAATTGCCCCACTATCAGCTTGTCTAATAATTAGCTGAATAGAACCGCAACCTTTTATGGGCAGGATGTCAAACAGCCTCTCCACCCCTCGGAGTGTAGAATGAAAAGAATAAGTTTTTTACGTTATTCAGTTTGTTGAAACTAGATCATTCTTAATCTTGTTGGTGCTACGGAAGGCTGGCTTGATGCATGCCCGATGGAGAATTTTGCCCACAGGTGCAGTGACACCTGGTACATAAAGTAATAGAGCGATGCTTCGTGCTTCTTCCTGCTCCTCTTATCATATTCATTAGTTTTGGCTAATGGTTTGTTTTTACCACGCATCCCATAGCCATTGGCCGCAAAAGTGGATCTTAGGTGTCGCAGTTCAGCCTGTAGATGGTCGGCACCCTATGGGCCCTCCTTTTAGAGTGTGAAGGGCAGATTTCTTCTGCATGCGGTGATGGAGGGCGGAGGCGTGGAGGTACCTGAGCATGTTAGTGGCTTTCCTGTACACTCTGTGGCCGAGTTTACTGTCAGACTTTCGGTGGACTTCGACGTCGAGGGAAGGCAGCAACAGGATTTTATTAACAGTGATCATGGGCGCCAAAGCCTACACTTGCATCTAATAAAACATGTCCCACACGAAATCTGCAGTAGTTTTACAGAAATTCTAGAGAAAAAAAGAGATAATTGGTGGAAATTTCGAATTTATTAGCTACTAGGACGGATTAAAAAAATCCAGAAAATTCCACAAAGTATTCAACAGAAGTGATATAGAATTTAATTTTGGAAAATGATGACAATAAAGCTAAAGAAATCTGTATGCATTTGTCAGATAATCTAATTTTATTAATGCACACGTGAATTCAAGTTAAACCTGAAGAAACAAAACTCATTGTGAAGGAACTTGTACAGTTGCCAACATTCTCAACGGAAAGTAAACAAATTTACTTGTATAATATCTGGAATTTAACTGTGTAATCTCTAGAATTTCTGGGAAACTACTGGAAATACATGTCTCGGACTTGTTTTTTTATATTGACCATATAAATAACAACAAAACAATTGGAAATCGTGATTTACTTTTGTTCCGCACCAGTGAAGGCGCCACAAGGGCGCAGCATCGACTAGGCGCTGGGGCTGCAGGTCGGACACCCTATACCTGCCCAGCCCTCGCACAGTGAAACGGCCGGCTCAGGGCACAGAGCTGTGATCAGGGCTGGCGAAGGGAGACGGCCGATGACTACCAACATGTTCGGATGCATGTTTATCCGCCGCAGAATGTAGCCTCTCTGACAAATACAGTTAACTTGTACCAGACGTGTACTTTTATAACCTAACCTAACCATTCGTCTGGACTGTGGAAAGAGCGAGGCAGCGCAGAATGTCCGCACGTTTTGTGGCTGCTCACATTTGGTCCTCTGGGCTGGACAGAACTATTCCGACGTTTGACTGTATGTACCGAGATCTAAGAGTGTCCGATTTCGAGGCTTTGTGTGTTGATCTCTGATATTAAGTCGAGTTATGAGTGTCTCCAGTGCACTTATGGTGACGTATCTGCGTATTAGAGCTGTCCACAGTACAGAATATGCGGGAATAGTGTCGATCGTGTTGTGAAGTGCATCTCAAACTAGCAGCCATCGTGAAGCAACCCAGCAGTTCCCGCAGCACAACTCGGCAAGCCACTCACCAGCGAGCCGTGCCTCCTGCCACCGACTAGAGATGGGAGGTCCGCATGGAAACGGTTCCTTGGACCCGCATCACCTGTGCTAGTGATGGATGTAAATCCGAGTGCGAGTCAGACAAGCATCCGTTATGGGTACAGGCCAGCAGACAGGTAGGCATGGCCAGAGTTAGAAACACAGTGGTGGAGTGGAAGGGAGACATTTGGAACCACAGAGTAACATATACAGAGGAGAAGCCCCCCCCCCAAACCACTGTCTTACGCTCCCCTTGTAGTTCCGTAAGATGCTAGCAGGTGTCAGGCGGTTCCCCAGCTTAGTACCGGTAGACAACAGTAGAGGCACTTCTGAGGGCGCCTCTCGCACGTCAGAGGGTAGCGTGGAGGATAGGCTGAGGGGAGAGCTCATGCCGCTTGCCACGAGGCCACGCCTGTGTCCGGCTTGCTGGCATTTGAGGGGAGGTGGTGGTGGGGACAGCCGCTACCTGCCGCCTGCTCTGACCAGTTTAAAGGGCTGTTTCTGACCGCAGCACCATCATGGGACATCTTACGGAACTGCTTCAGCACCCCACACTCCACACCCTTGAGCGTGTGACCGGGCCCTTACAGAGGTTTCCCGTCTGTATATATTTGTCTGTGGTGGAACCCAGCTATAAACACAGCAGGGTGGTCAGGCTGAGGCGACCTACTGGGTTGGCTGGGCGGATATCTTCTCGCCGAATTCCGTCAGCTCTATGTGACGCTGGCCTGGCGCTGCACAACAGGTGAGGCTGGCATACAGGCGTATTTTTTCTGTCCGAGACTGTACTGGCTTGGGATGCATCCTCTAACGGGAGTCGCCTTACCAACAGATGTGTTGTTGAAACAGTTCAACAAACAGTGATTTTGTTCAATTTCCTGAATTTGTGTTGCCATTAATTTCGTACTATTCATGGATCATATGTTGAAAACAGTAGACCGGCAGGGCGGGGTTAAAATAGGTCAAAACAAAATAAGCAGTCTCGCATATGCGGATGAATTAGTTGTAATGGCAGATTCGATTGAAAGGTTGCAAACTAATATTTCAGAGCTTGATCAGAGGTGCAAGGATTATGATATGAAGATCAGCATCTCCAAAACGAAAGTAATGTATGTTGGAAAGAAATTCAAACAGATTGACTGCCAGATAGGAGGAACAAAATTTGTACAGGTAGACAGTTTCAAGTACCTAGGATGTATTTTCTCACAGGATGGCAACATAGCGAAAGAACTGGAATCGATGTGCAGCAAAGCTAATGCAGTGAGTACTCAGCTAAGATCTCTCTTTTGCAAGAAGTTAGTAAGTACCAAGTCTAAGTTAGCAGTGCACTGCTCTATCTTTCAACCAGCTTTGTTGTATGGGAGTGAAAGTTGGGTGGATACAGGTTACCTTATTCATAAGGTAGAGGTTACAGATATGAAAGTGGCAAGAATGATTGCAGGTACTAATAGATAGGAACAATGGCAGGAGGGTGTCCATAATGAGAAAATCAAATAAAAACTGGAAATGAACACCACAGATGAAGCAGTTAGAGCGAATAGACTGAGATGGTGGGGTCATGTTACACGCATGGGAGAAGCAAGGTTACGTAAGAGACTCATGAGCTCGGCAGCGGAGGGTAAGAGGAGTCGAGGTAGATCAAGAAGACTTATATTCGGTGTAGAATGATTTTGAAGTAAAAGGCATAACATCAGACGAGGCATCAATGTTAGCAATTGAATAGGGGATCATGGAGGAATTTTATTAGAGGTACTTTGCTCCAGACTGAACGCTGAAAGACATAATCAGTCTCTAATAATAATGATGATGATAATGATGATGATTCATTGCACAACTGTTCAATGAAAGATTATTACTGCAACGGTATTCCGAACAACACAAAAGGTGGTAGTAATATTTGATTTGTGTATTTTATGGTATGGTTTTAAAGCGTGCAAACATGGAATGGACAGCGCACTCATGTCTGTCAAGCAAACATTCCGAATCGATTTTGACCATTGCATATGATATTATGAACACTAATCTTGGCCCAGTGATTTAATACCGAACGAATTAAGCTTTTTAGTCATACACACATGTATGTGTGCCCGTGCTGGCTATGTGTCATAGAACAGTTTTTTGTTTCTTTCTTAGTTTTCATTATCCCACCATCGAAGAACTGTGAAGTTTGGAATTACTTTCCAGTCCAAGATAATAAAGCTAAATGCCATGATTGCTCTCTGGATCTTTCGTACAATCCAAGACTCGTACAGGAAAACTCGTCAGACATATGAAGAGGAAAAACCATAACATTCCCCTACATCGTGATACACTTGAAATAAATTAACTCAGCAATGAATAATTTACCAATAGCAGTAGCAGTTCTAATAAAATTAATCGCAATTCTTTACCTGAATCTGTGCCATCCAGTTCAGAATAAATTTTACCGTCCACTTCAGCAGTCAAGCCCTTCATCAGATCAAATTTAATTATAATTCTCGTTCTAAGCAACTTGATAATTAGTGACTAATAATGATTATAAAAGAATACCATCAATTTAGAATTGTAGAAGATCCAGAGTTCCGAAAACTAATGAATTTACTTTGTCCATTATATGAGATACCAACTAAAAAAAAAACAGTATCTTGCAGTTTGTTGCCCGCTATCCTCAACGAATTATAAGAAGAAACTCGAAATTTATTGACGGGAGGAACAGATGTGTTTTTAACTGCTGATGGATGGGCATGACAAAATAATCAAAATCATTTCTATGCAATGACAGCTTGCTTCATTGATGAAAACACAATCATGCAAAATGTTTTACAGTAAAAGCTTAGTTCACAAAAATCTTAGTTTTCTACAAATAATTAGAAAAAACTAATGTGATCTGGGTGACATGTATAGCACAAATGATGACTGTGATTTTATAATGCGACCGTGTTCGTGATTTTCTGGTAATAAAACATTTTTATCACAGTTGACTGTGTAACGCAACTGCAATCCTTAAGGGTTAGAAAAGATTCACTCGACACATAAGCTTCGGCCGCCGGCTGTGCAGCTGTACCAGTGTAGGTCCAGTGGACGCGGATCCACTTGACAGACACGGTCCGTCCGGCCGACCGGCTGCTGAGCCGGACCCATATGGGTCCAGCGGACACGGAACCTGGATGCAGGTCTGCACAGCTGGATGCAGATCCTGACCCGACTCTTAAAATCTCGGACCTACCCATCTCTACCGACGACTTTCCTAGCAGCTGCGAGGTCTCGTCGCTCTGCTACGCAAGCAGCCTTGGTCTTTATCCCTAATCTTCTAACCTGCGTTCTAATATCCTGTCTAGTTAAGAAAAAAGAGCAGTTATCAAGTGACTAGTGACAGAATCTCAACATTTCTCAATAACTTTCAGAACGGATCCAATCTCAACGACATTAGAGTAAGGCAGTCATTGCTAACCACAAGCAAAAATGAATATCACGACATTCAGACCTAGTTAGACATTAACGATCTGGATGAATCCCACGATGCTGACAGAGAGTCATTTGAAGACTTGTGCTTAGACGTAGAATCAAAAATAACTACATTAGACCAGTCGAATGTTGTGGCACCTCCTCATTTAGGAACTCCATGCAATGCACCTGAAATAAAGCTCCCTGCATTTTCATTGCCAGCATTTAATGATAACGTTGCAAAGTTTGTGCACTTTTTTGATACCTTTAAGACACTAATTATTAGCAATGACGCCTTAACTGATGTCCAGCGTTATTATTACTTGTTGTTTTGTGTGTCTGGTGAACCACGTAAGTTGATTGAATCCTTACCGGTTACAGAGAGAAACTTTAAAACTGCAAGGGATCTGGTTGTTCATAGATACAATAATCCAAAATTAATTGTAGATTTTCATGTTAAACAACTTCTAAACCTGCCAAGCATTAAAAATGAATCGGCTAAGGACTTGAGTATGTTAATTAACTAGCTTATGACAAATCTGAACGCAATCGAGGTTCTGAAGGTCGGCATTCCACTGCATGAGGTGTTACTGTCTCATATTTTGTTGGATCACATTAATGTGAATCTCAAGAAACAGTTGGAATCTAAAACAGTTAATACCAGTTTTCCTCGTCTGAAAGATTTGGTAGCATTTCTGGAAAGCAGCTGTCAGACGTTAGAGTTAATTCATTCAAACAGACTGTTACGACACTCCCACCAGCCGGCCGCCAAGCGTACTGAAGCAGAAGGTTGTAGTTTGCCACCAACCTTTCTCTCAACGTCATAACGTCATTCGACTGTGTATTCTGTGACGCATCTCACGAACTAAATAAGTGTCCCAAATTCAAAGAGAGCGATATTGCAAGCAGTCTAGACTTTGTGACCAGTAAAAAAGCTTTGTTTCAACTGCCTGCGCACGGATCATAGGCCACGGGAATGCCATGCTGGCATTTGTAAAAAGAGCCACAACACGTTCCTACACAAGGAACGAGCCAGTGGCAGTGGCGATAGAGAGCAGGAAACGAGTGTACCAGAGCAGCAGACATACTGCGCCGTCAAGGGAAATCTCCAACGCACAGAAGTACTGTTATCAACTGTCCTTGTAGACATCGCGGGCAATAAAGGGAAGGTACACCATTGCAGAGCACTACTTGACAGTGCATCACAGATGAACTTCATATCTGCTAGCCTGGCAGATAGGATGGGCCTACAGTTGAGTCAGTGTCTGATACCAATAAGTAAAATTTGATAATACTCTAAAAAAAAAAAACCTTGTTCCAAAATTGTTCAATTGTCCGTCGTCAGTTACAGTCTTGAGACAGCCACGGTCTGAGCAAACATTCACCTTTCTCCAAGGTATCTCTGGATTATCTACAATTTACAGTAATTTAAAGGTTTAGTGCTAAAAGATTTTCACAAGACGATGATTTTGCAGAGTTCCCCATCAGATGGACAGATTTTGGTTGCAAGCTACGAATAACTGGCTATGTGCAAGTGACTTGGAGGTGTATAAATTCGTGAGATATGATACACAGTATACATATGGTGATGCACTTTATTCAGATATTGTTTTCGGTTGGAATTTGTGTGTGATACAGTATGATGACTTCCTTTCTATACTTGAAATTTACATGGCATTTACTTCGTACGAGGCGTCATGGGGCTAGCATAATAGGAAAAAGTCATTCTGGTTACTCTCAAATGTGGTGTGTGATCACTTCGGACGGCCAGTAAATAGCACAGTAAGAGGTTATCGATCAGCTCTTGAAGGATATTTAGCCATCCTTCCATGAGTGCAATATCCAGCTCTGCAACCGTTTTGTGAGATACTGGTCTGGCTGCAATGCGTCTTACAAGTGCATCCCGGACATGCTCAATCAGGTTTAAGTTCGGTGAACAAACTGGCTACTCCAATTCTTTAAGTTCCCTCAGCTTCAAGCTTGTTGTCCACCAGTGCAGCTCTGTGGGGCCTTATCGTCCACCAGAAGGAAGTCATCTCATATGGCACCAGCATATGACACAACGAAATGTCGAACGATCACATATCTATACACCTGAGCAGTCATAATGACATTCTGAACGACAAACAGGTCCGTACGGCCGCCAACACTGACTCCTATCCACACCGTTCGTCTCCCACCACGACACGGTGATGTTTCCTGTACATAACCAAGGTAACGACAAATGTCTGGCTGAACACAAAATGCTGACTGATCTCTGAACAGAACAGGGTGCCAGTCGTTACGACTCCAATCGTGATGTTCCTCCGCCCAGTTTCTGCGGAGTAAACGGTGTCGTGGTTTTAATGGGATGCACACCAGAGGCCTCCGTGCGTAGACGCCACATTCTCGAAGACAATTTAGTTCTGTTAACCGCAGATAACCGTCACCTCTTGTTGATGTTACCTGTGGACGTCCTTGGTCTTGTCTGAAATGTCGTCCACGTTGTGGAAATTAGACTTATGGATACTGGAATAGCACCAGCGACCTCCCTCTATATGTGTAACGCTTCCGACCTTCCTGTAGCTTCGGGTAAGTCACGTTGTCGATGTAGGAATGCATTGTCTCGCGGCGATAACTTTGAATAAAAAGTTCTCGGGTTTCCGTCCGCGTCAGGTGGTTAAAAACTCCACGAGCTTTCGGAGTGCTTGGCCGTTGATACAAATTTGATAGGTTGTCTTTGCTGATTGCCGTAAAACAATCCTTGAAACGTTTCACCTTTGTAGTACAAGCTGGAACGAAAACGATATGGATTTTCCCATTATTGCAAAACGGTTGTTTTAGAAAAGTACGTTTCACTATTAACGAAGCAGCACAATGCAGCAATATGTCTACTGCGTCCTGGCCGGCCGCGGTGGCCGAGGTGACTGAGGCGCCCAAGTCACGGTCAGTACGGCCACTACGGTCGGGGGTTCGAATCCCCCTTCGGGCATGGATATTTGTGCCGTCCTAGTTCGTAAGTAGTTCATAAGTAGTTTGTAAGTTTAGGGACTGATGACCCAGTAGTTAAGTCCCATAAGCTTAACAAACATTTGAACATTTGATTTTTACTGCGTCCTGACACCCCTGCTTTACTCTCACATTCACCTTGTATTACCTTTCTGACAAAAAGTGAGATACAGTACACGTCGCTTATTAACGTTATACATTTCTCATTACCATGTTGAACAAATTGCAATACACACATTTACGCAACAAACTTTGATTTTAACTGCATATGGTTGCTAATTAACATTAGTTTCTCTTAATGACTTTCCTGATCCCTCTAACTTCAAAAATATGGTTACTATTGCCTTTCTCTGTAGTGGATACCTGAAATATGAGGAGTACCATTTTATTTTTTCGAAGCAACATAAATTAGGCTACACCGAATATGTACACTGGATTCCAACTGACTCCACACCTCTTGTGCACCAGAGGAGTTCCCAACTCAAGATGTTGCATTCTCAAGGTCCCTAAACGCAAACACTCTCGACGTCGACGCTCACAGGAACTTGTTAACATGGTATCTCGATATTCGTGCAGACGACATTCAGAAATTACACAAGAATGTAGCTGACATCTATGTTTGGCACACCGTATTGTTCTCAACGTCTGTTTTCGGTAATGATCCGAGTATAACTTCAGAAAAGTGCCAGCTTAACCACCCAACACTTCACACCTTTCTCGTGTCCTGTAGCAGCCCGAGCACACATACCCAGGATTCAGTCAATAGCAATTAAAAATGTTTGTACGTTTGGCTTACAAATACTTTCTTTTGTTCTGTAATTAATTTAGTGGCCCTGTATTCCTTTTACGTGGTCTGGTGCCCAGAAAGTGTTTTCGCCCGTCTAGCCCTGACCAGTGCCGTGCATCGCTGGCGCGGCTGTCTGTCCGCCAGCTGCCGTGGGCGACCGCCTACTCACAGCTCAGCTCTCCAACTGGAACAGCCTGATATGTTCCGTATATGTACAGGGTGTCTCACGAAAGACGCCTGCCAGGCGTCCGCGGATCGCGCGGTACGGCTCCCTGCCGCCGCCACCGCATCTGCCGGCCACAGCAGCGCCCAAATCTCGGACTCTGTTGTGCTGCGGGCGCATACACTGAGTTAAAGTCTAAAAAACATTGCCATCTGAGTAACCTAAGCTTACCTTTATTTACAGTAGATGTTCAAAATTATGTCCCTCTATGGAAAGAGTGGCCTGATATCTCTTGAACATATTTGCGAACACTCGACGAATTTCGGCTGCCGAAATCTCGGAAATGACTAGTCGAATCTTTTTTCATGAAACAATAAATTATGACAGATATGTGAAGAATATCCTGCATCCATTTTTCAAGAACTTTCACCCAACGAAAAGCTGTACGGTTATTTCATGCAGGACAATGTAAGATCACACATTACCAATGCTGCTATGGTAGAAATACGAAGTGTTTTTGATGATAAGATAGTTGACTGGCCTCCTCGTTCTCCAGATCTAAATCCCTGTGAGTTTTATCTCTGGGGAATGTTAAAAGACGATGTGTATGCAAGTAATCCCCATACACTCGGAGAGTTGGAAGACAGTATTCGATTAGTCATTTCCCAGATTTGGGCAGCCGAAATTCGTAAAGTGTTCACAAATATAATCAGGAGTTGTCAGACCACTCTGTCCATCTACTGTAAATAAAGGTGGCAATGTTTTTTAGACTTTAACTCAGTGTATGGGCCCGCAGCACAACAGAGTCCGAGGGTCCGCTGCAGTGGCCGGCGGGTGCGGTGGCGGAGGCTGTACCGCGCGATCCGTGGACTCCTGGCAGGCGTCTTTCGTGAGACACCCTGTGGTATTTAATAGGCCGTTCGTGGAAAATGGCTAACACAATGAAGGAAACCATTCGCCTAAACTGGATCGATGACACACGTTTTTATTTTTCAAATATCCCATTAACAATGAATGTTGAATGCATACAGTAATGTACAAGTTCCATCGAAAATAAAAGATTTATTACAATACCCGAGGATTTGATTGTTTTCACGCGGTGTATCCATTGCAATCTTCTGCTAACTGCTGCTAATTCCACGCGTGGTAATTCGCTCGTCGATGCCTCCTGCGCCCTGCACAGCCGCGCCCCCTCGCCCCCAGGCGGCGCTCCCCTCCCTCTCAGGCGTTCCTTTGTTTGCGACGGCGCGCACGCGCAGAGCCACTTGCCGCGGCTGCTTGTATTGTTTGGTTTCTCGTGATACCCGGCTGAGCCTCTCCGGAGCATCTCGCGTAAATGCAGCAATTACGACACACAACACGGCGATAGCGGCGGAGGGAGAGCTGCGCCATTACCGAGCGCCGTTATACGCACAGCCGTAGCCGGGGCGCGCCGCTCCTCGCGTCTCAGAAACGCGTCTTCAGTAGCGACGAGGGAGAACCACGCAGCACATATCTTGTGGTGGATTAAAGATCAATCATCTGGGAGTGTCTCTTCGGTAGACACGTCGTTTCACCATCAATTATGGAATACGCTCCCTCGTGCTGCAACAACTTATCCAGGCTCGGAGCATTAGGCCTACTTCTCGCAAAGATGAGGTGTATCGATCACGTCAAACTTTCGAGGTGATTCAGCTTTTTTGCTGCAGACCGACAAACCTTTCATCTACATAGTAACCAGCTCAACAATCCTGTAATTGGAACACAAAAAATGTACCGTTTAATCCTAAATATTCAAACATCTGGACTGTTGCAGGCCACTGAAATAAATTCAACGACAGAGCTGAAAATCTATTCTGGACCGGGATTGGAAACCGGATTTTTCACTACCACGCTGCCAGTCCAGTCCAGACTCTTAACGACACTGGGGTTGTAGTGCCCGTGCCTATTACTTCCGCTTGCTCGCAGCGGCCGGTCGCGGTGGCCGATGGGACTGAGGCGCTCCAGTCACGGTCTGCACGGCCACTACGGTCGGGGGTTCGAATCCACCCTCGGGCATGGATATTTGTGCCGTCCTTAGTCTTAGCTAGTTCATAAGTAGTTTGTAAGCTTAGGGACTGATGACCCCGTAGTTAAGTCCCATAAGTTCTACAAACATTTGAACATTTGAACATTTTTGCTCGCAGCGTTACCTGTATTCCACAGGGGATCGGGAATACTCATCAACCTCACAGACGTTGTCGTTGGGGGCATACACATTACTGTGGTGTCTGTTCTTCCGGAACTCCAGGCAGCTAGACTCACTGTGGTATTTGCCAACCACATCTGATCTCTTCCGTCATCAGATGGCAACAACTGAACTGCTGCCATGAATCATAGTCGCTGATATAAAGCATTTGCCAGCAATTACAAATCTATACAAAAACTATAGCAAAATGACGGAGACACAAGTACACTGCTGCAGTACAACGAAATTAACTCCAAAGCAGACATACCGTCCAATACTGTATCCTACGTCAAAACTTATACGCCTTTGGGCACATTCAGAAACAACAACCAAGCAGCACCCATGCAGATACTGCCGCATATCGTAAAATCTTTGATCAGTACATGTGACCAGCTGAAACACGGCATTGCCTGGGTGTTTATGTATTTCACGCCCTTCTATCTCCTCTCCCATCCAATTTCCTAGTCCTTCTTCTGCCTCACTCTGTTCGCCTACACTACTATACACAATTAGGCTCTAACTTGAGATATCTAGCTACTGAAGTACTGTCATCAGCAGAATGAACTAAAATAGTTCGATGTCCTTCTGTCGGTTATACGGATTTGAGGAGACAACGACATTACGGCAACTGACATAGTCTTAATAACAGAAAGTTGCGGCTAAGACTATTGTTTACTAAACTAATTACACAAGCAGTTGGGTTCAGTTAGAGTAGTGGCAGGTAGTGCAATGCATCGACAACGTTGAATAAAAAGTTCTCGGGATTCCGTCCGCGTCAAGTGGTTAAAACTCCACGAGCTTTCGGAGTGCTTAACCACTTGACGCGGACGGAAACCCGAGAACTTTTTATTCAAAGTTATCGCTGCGAGACAAGGCATTCCTACATCGACATCGTGACTTACCCGAAGCTACAGGAAGGTCGGAAGCGTTACACATACAGAAGGAGATCGCTGGAGCTGCTCCAGTATCCCTAAGTATAATTTCCACAACGTGGACGTCATTTCAGACAACAGGAACCGTTAAAAGAAGTCAAGACCAAATGTTCAAAATGTTCAAATGTTTGTAAAGCTTATGGGACTTAGCTACGGGGTCATCAGTCCCTAAACTTACAAACTACTTATGAACTACTTACGAACTAGGACGGCACAAATATCCATGCCCGAGGGGGGATTCGAACCCCCGACCGTAGTGGCCGTGCTGACCGTGACTGGAGCGCCTCAGTCATCTCGGCCACCGCGGCCGGCAAGTCAAGACCAAGGACGTCCACAGGTAACATCAACAAGAGGTGACGGTTATCTGCGGTTAACAGAACTAAATTGTCTTCGAGAATGTGGCCTCTACGCACGAAGGCCTGTGGTGTGTGTCCCATTAAAACCACGACACCGTTTACTCCGCAGAAACTGGTCGGAGGAACATCACGATTGGAGTCGTAACGACTGGCAACCTATTTTGTTCAGAGATGAGTCAGCATTTTGTGTTCAGCCAGACATTTGTCGTTACGTTGGTTATGTACAGGAAACATCACCGTGTCGTTGTGGTAGATGAACGGTGTGGGTAGGAGTCTGTGTTGGCGACCGTACGGACCTGTTTGTCGTTCAGAATGTCACTATGACGTATGGGTAGTGCACTTGAGTTTTTGACCCGTTATGCTGAAAGCAGCGAAGAATTTCTGAGACGGATAGTCACAGGAGATGCAACGTGGGTCTCTTACGACACCCATGAGAGTAAGCGACAATCAATGGAATCGAGGCGCACTTTATCCCCAGCAAAGGTAAAGCCGAAGCAAATCATGATACCTCGGAAAATGATGTGCACAGAGTTCTGGGGCTACAAAGGCATCCTACTCATTGGCTTCTTACCGCGTGGTCAAACAATCAAAGCTGATGCTTATTGCGAGACACTTCGGAAATTGCGCCGTGCAATTCAGAATAAGCGCAGAGGACTGCTGTCAAAAGGTGTTGTTTTGCTTCATGACAACCACGACCACACACTGCAAATGTGACGAAAAACCTCCTACAGGGTTTTCTGGGACGTGTATGGCCATCCTCCGTACTGCCTTGACCTCGCTCCTAGCGACATTAATCTGTTCTTACATCTCAAGTCTTTCTTCGGCGGTCATCACTTCACCAATGACGACGAGCTGAAAGAAACTGTTTCCAACTGGTTGAAGATACAGGCGGCAGATTTCTATGAAGAAAGTATACAACACATGGTGCCACACTATGACAAATGCCTGCAAAATTTCGGCAGTTTTGTGGAAAAGTAATTTAAGAGTTGTAGAATTTTGCGCAATAAAAATTTCTTCTGTATCTGTGTACAATTTCAGTTTATTACCAAACGCTACTTACTCTCTGGTGGCGTCTCGTAATTACAAACTCGGAAAAATAAAATTAAGAATTTAGAATTACATAAGGAAGCAATTGAAGGACGTTGTACAATGCTCAGAGAGAATGACTGACGAATCAAACTACGAACTACAAGTCGAGAAGAAACAGCAAAATTAAAAGAGGCGGAGAGGGAAGATCACGAAATATTTGTGGAAATCAGAAGGATACCCGCATAGTTATTTGCCTGATGGGCATGGAACAAACAAGAGTGGAAGCTGAAGGCTTTGTTATATGAATCAACCACGTGGAACACATATCACTCACGGAAGGAAACAATGAGAAGATTTTTACATGCACCGTATGAAATGATCACATCACCTATTACATATCGGGCCCCACAAAACTAGAAAGTATTTACACAGAGTTCCTACAAGAGTTCACAAAAGATTTTAACATACAGGCCGTTATCAAACTGCAACTAGAATCACATACACCGCGTTTATCTATTGGCACATTCCCGCACACGATCGGAGAAATTATTCCAAAGAATTGATTCTAAGTTCACGAATCTAAGTTCAACGTACTAGTCAATGAAACGCTACCATCTCCAGAAACAAGAGCAGAACCAACCTTACCTCACCAGACGACCAGCCGAGAAAAGATCAGCCGCGCGGCCACTGTGGCGCGGAAGACGCGGGAAGCCACCGGAAGCTGGAAAATCCACGAAAACAGCGGTGGTGGGGGACCGAGAGACTCGCCAACCAGCTTGCAACCAAAGGGTGTGGAAACCTCTTTGGTAGTTGCAGCAGCTATCGATACTGAGCCAGAGAGAACGTTGCAAAGCGAGCTATCACTCCCCACATTCAAACAGCCATAGATTCATGCACACTCTTAAAGGTAAAACAACTGCACATTCTCACAGGGACAGTGGCGTAGCGGAGAAGCCGTACTTATGCCACACTAATTAATATAATAATAAATTATTAACATTACAAAATAAGAAAAACCTCGCAATATTAACTAATATTCATGAAATAAAAATGCTATTTCTCCAGCCTTGAAAAGAGTGGGGTTCAAGTTTTAACAAAATGATAATCTAACGACATTAAATAAATTATAACTTTACAGAAACCTTAAGAAAATATATGAAAGACGAAAGACGGTCGTCTTTCAGCCCTAACTGTTTTGAAAAGTGAATTTCAACACCACTTGCACATATCCAGTTTTTCGTAGCTTGGAACCCAAATCTGTCCATCGGATGGGGAACTCTGCAAAATCATCTTCTTGTGAAAATCTTTTAGCACTAAACCTTTAAATTACTGCGAATTGTAGATAATTCAGAGATACCTTGGAGAAAGGTGAATGTTTACTCCGACTGTTGTTATCTCAACGCTGTAACTGACGACGTACAGTTGAACAATTTTGAAACAAGTTTTTTGTTAGAGTATTATGAAGTTTCTGACAACCAGAAATCTCTGCAGGACGCAACATGGATTCCAAAAGTAATGATCATGTGGAACCCACCTTGCACGACTCCTCCAGAGATCCATAAATCGCCGCGCGGCAGTAGCCGAGCGGTCTGGAGCACCACGTTTCGGATATCGCGGCTTCCCGCGTCTGAGGTACGAATCCTCCCTCTGGCATCGATTTTTGGGACGTCTTTAGTATAAGATAGTTCATAAGTACTTTGTAAGGTTAGGCACTAATGACCCCACAGTTACGTCACATAAGCTTTACAAACATTTGCACTTTTTTTATCCCTAAATCAGTAAGTACAGGCTCCCATGCAGATGACGTGTTCCTTGACTTCCGCACCCTGCCTAATGGAACAAAATAAGAGAGAACGAAATATCAGACCTATTGTGTGATTTGATTGAAGAGTTTCTAGCTAGCAGAACGCAGTATGTCATTCTGAACAGCATGTCATTCTGAAGGATAGAAGTCCTCAGACGTAAAAGTGATTTCTGGCATGCCCCAGAGGTTGTTCTAAATATTCGTATGTTTGTAAAGCTATGGTACCTAACAACAGTGGCAATCGGTACAAAATCTTACAAACTACTTGAACTAACTTACGTCTTGTATTTACTATTAATGTCAAATTTGCTAAGAAGCTGTTTGACGCAAAAGGGGCGCACTCCAAGCTGAGAAACTAGAGAGCATCACAGATAAGAGGCTAAACTGGTTGCATATATGTTACAAAGAGTAACCAGAAAGAAATAGCCTTGCAAAAAATGTTCAAATGTTTGTTAAGCTTATGGGTCTTAGCTCCCGGGTCATCAGTCCCTAAACTTACAAACTACTTATGAACTACCTTATACTAAGGACAGAACAAACATCCACGCCCGATGGGGAATGGCCTCACGCATCACGACATAGCACCTAAATGCGCTCAGCGACTCCACTGCAGCATAGCCTTGCAAATTGCAAAAGTTCTCAGCCACTGTCCCAGGATAGAGTCTTCCTTTCGGAGAATAAACATGTAACTCCATATTGCGTCTAGACGCTGTTGTAAGATGTTACGTTAGTACTTCGTTGTCAACAGTCACGTCTTAACAAATATAGCAAGGGTGATACCAGTCACTGGGAACAGCAACATCAGTGGGTTCACGAAGACAGAATGAGAGGTTAAATAAGGAAACTGCTAGTTAGCGCCCCCCCCCCCCACTCTGTAGAGGGACTAAGGCGTGGCTAAGTGACTTTAAATATTGTTGTTGTTTACCACACTGGAGAGCACCATATCTATTCTTTTCAGCTAAACAATGTTGTTACTGAGTACGGAGTTTGTTGGTACAAAAACCAGTGACATTCCCGCGCAGAGAATGCCAGAGAGGACGGGGCTGATTCGTGGTTTGCTAGAGGCCTTGGGGGATGGCAAGCCACAAGTTAGATTGGTTGAAAAATAGTGGTAGCCAACAGGAAATTGTCACACACCGGTAGGAGAGTTCTCATTCATTCGAGTTGGGCGTTATATCTGTGTCGTCCGCCACCAGCCTCAGGTAAGCTCCACAACAGTCGTTTCCTTGCAGGGAATGCTGCGAGGAAGAGTAGGTGTACTCATGGAACTTAGACACTGACTTCTGTTGTGGCAACAGATGTATTCTTTTGCTTTCCCAAATTTTTTGCCTCACTCTAGTAGGAGTAATAGATGGGATGTAATAAATATATTTCCATTTACCTATGTCTTTCCAAAGTCTGCGGAACAAGTATCCTATCATGTCATAAGACCTGCATTTCTTGTAGATGGCTGCTACCTGTCTTTCTGCATTCATTCCCTCTAACTCGGTGGTTTGGCAGTGTGCTGTTTCTTGTCAGGAATCATGAGACCTGTTCATAGGTGTGGCTGCGGTAGCAGCCCCTGCGGTCATCCATTGTGGAGTAAAATACCAGCGGCTGCACTTCCAAACCACCGTGGTTGAGTGGGCTGTGGCGACGTCTCCTTACAGGTCGGCTCATGGGTCTGTTCGGTGCGCGCAGCGGAACCACACACCATATGGTTAGTGCTGCCTTTGTCTGGCCGCCATGTGGCAACAGGGTGCTCAAGGTCACTGTGGCTTAACCACCTGCTGTGTTAGAGACGAGTGGTGCCTCTGCGGAGTCACAGCGGTTTCCATACTGTGGAACAGCCTTAGGCTGCTTTTATAGAGAGTAGTTCCTTCATGGCCAAACAACCGCTGTGATTTTACAGAGGCTCCGCTAGTCTCTCACGCAGCAGGCAGTTCAGCCGCAGTGACCTTGATCACCCTGTTCCCACATGGTAGCCAGAGAAAGGAATCACTGACATATGGCACGCGGTCCCACTGCACGCACAGAACAGTCCAATGGCCACCGTGTAAGCAGGCGCCGCTGCAGCCCACTCAACCACGGTGGTTCTGAAGTGCAGCTGCTGGTATTTTTACACTGCAGCGGAACAGCGGAGAGGCCGCTACCTCAGGACCCATGCTGCCTTATGAGAAACAGTGCACTGCCAAAATGCCGCGATTCCTCTTCCGTGGAGCAACTGTGGGCTATAATCATAGCCTTAGAGCCCTTGGCTATTCCCACACGACCCAGGGGATTGTTGTAGAACTGTTGCTCTTCACAATATGTATATATGGATAGACATAAAATACCTTGTAGTAAACATTAGAAGTTCAGTGAGGCTTTATGCGGTTGATCCTGTAGTTTATTGTCAAGTCGCAACGTTATAAAAGTGTAATGAAAAACAGGGAATCTGCAACATATCGTCACATTGTGCACTGTTTGGGAATAAGACAAATAAATGTGGCGTACTGCAAACACATAGGATTAAAGGTTCTTCACTAGAAGCACTTACTTCAAAATATATCTGGGAGTAAATATAAAGAGCGATTTGAAAAGTAATGACCACTTATTAGTGAGTAAGGCATGTGACAGAGTGAAATTCATTAAAAGAACCCTCTGGGAACTTAGTCTGTCAACGAAGAAAGTAGCTTACAAAACATTTTTCTGATTACTCATCAGTGTGGGATGCGAACCAGATATGGTTGATAGATGAGGTGTAGAAGATCCAGAGTAGTGTGACAAGCTCAGTTACAGATTCGCTCATATGACAGCAAGCATCATGGGGATGATCGGTAAACTCTAGTAGGAGACGCTGCAAGAGAGACGTTCTGTATTGCGGTATTGACTTATATCAAAGTCCCGAGAACATACGTTTCTTGAGAAGTCAACCAATGTCTACATCTACATGGCTCTGTAAATCACACTTAAGTGGCTGTCAATCATCGAACCGTTTTTGGAGTGTTTAGCTAACATTCCATTCACTAATAGCAAGCAAGAAGAAAGAACACCTTAATGTCTCTGTCTGAAATCTGATCTCCCTCATTTTGTTGATCATTTCTTCATATGTAGGTAGGAGTTAACATTTTTCATATTCAGAGGACGAAGTCAGCGATCGAATGTTCATAGGGAAATCCCGTCGAAACGAAAATCGCGGTTGTTTTAATAATTTCCACTTCATTTCCCTGATACTTTCTCCCCTGTATTGCGATAATACTCATATACGGAATCCATTGGATTATACGTGGGGATCTGGATCCCCCATGTATCTAGGTTCAGACCTCGAGCAGCTGATCATACAACACAACCCATACTACCTGGTTGTAGACCTCGAGCACAAGATCTCAATCATAACCGACATTGAACAACACAGGATATATAGCATCACTATAGATTACAACGACCAGATCACACGTTTTTATCTATCCGTTTGTTTGCCTCCATGAACAGATAAATTTAAAATGTGATATACCAAAATAGATATAAACCTAGGCGTTTTTGTATCTGCCATTATGTAATTATGTTCTGAATATTATAAGAAACACAACTATGGCCCCTTGTTTATGACGTCTGTGGTGTCGCACAAGTACAAAGTGCGCGCCACCTACTTTCGCCGCGCGCCGTCATGCACGCACGGCGCGGCGATCTTACGACGACAGCCACGAGCGCCCTCTGCTGCAACCCCGCTCGTGGCCACCACTGAACGAGATCGGGCACTTCGGACTGAGATAGCAACGAGTTAGGACCTTCGTAATCCGATAGGCACGAGTGAAGACTTTGCTATTGTACAGGCACTAGGCAGGCCTCTAACAACTATGTATCAACATTCTGCAGTACTATGTAAAAGTTAAGTATTGTTACATTCTGTGTAATATATATCTTTCTAATTTACTCTAGTGTTTATAGTTTCTGGCTGCTCCCCTCCGTACCTGCACCAGCGTGCTATTTTTGTTCCTGTGTCGGGCTCATTCCACTCGGCCACCGACACCTACGACGAGGCTGGGACACAAAAACGTCACTATTACATAATACTAATGCACAATTTTATTGTAACCCTCACTTAACGACTCCATAAGTTTTACCATAGTTTTACAACGATAATTTCTTTAGTTATTCATTTATACAACAGATTATAAAATATAATTTCTGCTTTTAGTATAGCATCATGATTTATACTGAGACAATGTTAGTAGTCTTTTATTTTTTCATTTTATTTATTACCACGTAAAAGTAAATAGAATTTTAATGCGTCATTTTAACCACGACAATGTTAATAAAAATAACTATAATACTGCGATGAGTTCACTATCGAAAAGTCACTGTTCTACGTAGGTTATTGTAAACTGTGATGTCACTAGTTGTAACTTTAATATTTAAACGTTTTTGCAATGCATGTATCGATTATAGAAGATCGTTGACACCTCCATAAATTTAGCAGCCTCGCAGCCGCAAAATGCGCGAACATTCTGCGCTGCCTCGCTCTTTTCACAGTCCAGACGATTGCACACATTCGTTGCAAAGGAAAGGCGTTCGAAATAAAAGTACATGTCTGGTAAAAGTGGACTGTATTTGTGAGAAGCTCTACATTCTGAGTCAGATACATATGCGTCCGAACAGGTCGGCGGTCACCGGCCGAGTCCCCCCGCCGGCCCAGTGCCGGCCGTTTCATTGTGCGAGGGCCGGGCAGGAGCAGGTAGCGGCCGCCCTTACCTGCAGACACAGCGTCCGGTCGCTGCTGCGCCCTTGCGGCGCCTCGCACCGGTATGGAAAATTCCGCCCACCTTACACTAATACACAAATCACAAAAAGGACAACGTCGATCATACAAACAAAACAAAATAAATGGTTGACGAACTCAGGTCCAATGTACAAGAAAGAAACACAAGTTCAATTATTTGGTGTATGGTTGTGAGCACTAAAGGAAAAGGAAGCTTAGGGTTTAACGTCCCGTCGACAGCTTGGTCATTAGAGACGGAGCTAACGCTCGGAGTTTTGGGGAAGGATTGGGAAGTAAATCGGCCGTGCCCTTTGGAAGGAACCATCCCAACATTTGCCTGGAGTGATTTAGGAAAATCACGGAAAACCTAAATCTGGATGACCGGAGGTGAATTTGAATGCTAGCACTAAAGTCTACGTTTCCTGCGGAACAACACAAATCTTCGACTGCGGTGGCTTATAGGTTCCATTTGCTGTGTGCACTGAAACCACTCGCACCAAACAGTCAGGACCAGGGTGAGTGCAAACAATGACCCCAGACCGCCACAAGAGAGGTGGCAAGTTGTCTTCATTCAGGAGAACCAGTGTATCTGGCTGACGTCCATTTAGCTGCAGCTATGACAAGTAGTCGTGTGACCAGCGTTTCACACGTGCTGCTGACACTGCTGGATGAGCTGCCATCTCGACAACCTCCAGTTACAAGCCTAGATCTGGGACCGATGAAAAAAACATCTGGATTATCAGGAAATTGCGTAGTAGGTCGAGAATTTAAGCACGTTTCAATATGAGTTAGAAGTGTATACAATTCTTCAAACGTCAGCCCTTGGTTTCCCACCACTCTGTTTAGGTGTGTCTTTATGGATTTTATACCTGCTTCCCATAATCAACCAAAATGCGGCGCATGAGGAGGGATAAAACTCCACTGTATCCCATTATGTGAAGCACAGCTCTCGATTTGTTTTACATCTAACTGAGATCTGAACAATTTGTGGAGTTCATACAGATCATTCCTTGCTCCCACGAATGTCTTTCCAGTGTCAAAGTACAAGATTGCACAGACACTCGTCTTGAAATAAATCTTCGGAGGGCAGCGATGAATGCCTCAGAGGACAGATCTATGACGAGCTCGACGTGTACTGCCTTTGTTGCCATGCAAAAAAAAAAAAAAAAAAAAAAAAAAAAAAAAAAAAAAAAAAAAAAAAAAAAAAAAACAAGGCAATGTAGACATTGCAAACAAACAAGGCAAACAAACAAGGCAATGTAGACATTCGTTTTACATGTCCTTCCACCGTTCCTGACGTATAGTGGGTCATCAAAGTCAATCCCACAATTAAGAAAGGGTCTGCTTTGTGATACACGAACTAAAGGTAGTTGGGTTGCAGTAGTAGCCTTGAACCGGCAACAAGGGACACACTTGAGAGTTATTTGCCTGATGACTGATCTTCCTGTGGGAATCCAGTACCTTTGTCTGAGGCTTTCTAACGGGTCTTGAGGTCCTGGATGCAACAAACTTAGATCCTCACCCATGACTATTAACTTATTTACGTGATGCTTAGGAGCAATAATCATGGGATACCTTTGACTGTAAGAAAACGGATGAAGCTTTTCTTGGGGATCATTCGACCAAGTTGTAGCTCTACTATCTGCTTGTAATACTCCCAGTCCAGCATGGTTGTTTTTCGTTGGTAATTTCACCAAGTATCTACCATTAGCATTCCATTGGCTAGTACTCCTCACACAAACGCTCTTCTTTCGTTAGCACAGAAACATTCATTTCTTCTTGCTTCCAGAACCGTTCGACCTGAGTATTAAGGTGATTAGAGCGTGTGAGGCATGGCAGTACATTTCGTGCCTTGGACTTCAAAGATAGAGGAGGTATTTTGCCGGAAACAATCCAGCCAATCGATGTCTCCTGTAATGTTGGATGATTCTCTCTCTTCAGCTGGCCTGGCTTCAGTGCGTCAAAAAAGATCGATGCTCCAAGCAGTAGATCAATCTTACCAGGTTTATGGAAGGCTGGAACTGCTCGCTTTAGGTGCCTAGGGAGCTACCATGTGGAAATTTCAAAGGATGCTGATGGAAGTGGCCCTGTTATACGTGGAACTACTGCGCAGGCGGCATTTGTGCTGTAGTTAGCAACTGTAGAGGAAATATTCACCTCACAAACATGTGACGATTCTACCGTTTGTACATCACTGATCCCACTTATTGGTATCAGACGCTGACTGAACTATAGGCCCATCCTATCTGCCAGGAGGGAAGATATGAAACTCATCTGTGATGCACTGTCAAGCAGTGCTCTGCTTTGGTGTACCTTCTTTTTATTGTCCGCGATGTCTACAAGAACAGTCGGTAACAGTAATTCTGAACGTTGAAGATTTCCCATAACGGCGCAGTATGTCTACTGCTCTGGTACACTCGTTTCCTGCTCTCTATCGCCACTGCCACTGGCTCCTTCCTTGTGCAGGAACGTGTTGTGCCTCTTTTTACAAACTGCCAGCGTGACATCCCCATTGCCTATGATCCGTTTGCAGGCAGTTGAAACAAAGCTTTTTTACTGGTCACAAAGTCTACACTGCTTTGAATTTGGGACACTTATTTAGTTCGTGAGCTGCGTCACAGAATACACAGTCGAATCTACATCTACAACCATATTCCGCAAACCACCCGACGATGCGTGGCGGAGGGTACCTTGAGTACCACTATCGATTTTCCCTCCTATTCCAGTCACGTATTGTTCGCGGAAAGAAGGATTGTCGGTATGCCTCTGTCTGGGCTCTAATCTCTCTGATTTTATCCTCATGATCTCTTCGAGAGATATACGTAGGAGGGATCAATATACTGCTAGAATCCTCAGTAAAGGTATGTTCTCGAAACTTCGACAAAAGTCCGTACCGAGCGACAGAGCGTCTCTCCTGCAGAGTCTTCCACTGGAGTTTAGCGATCATCTCCGTAACGCTTTCCCGATTACCAAATGACCCTGTAAGGAAGCGCGCTGCTCTCCTTTGGATCTTCTCCACTTTCTCTATCAATCCTACCATGTACGGATCCCACACCGGTGAGCGGTATTCAAGCTGGGCGAACAAGTGTACTGTAACCTACTTCGTTTGTTTTCGGACTGCATTACCTTAGAATTCTCCCAATGAATCTAAGTCTGGCATCTGCTTTACCGACGATTGATTTTATATGGTCGTTCCATTTTAAATCCCTCCTAATGACTCCTCCCAGATAATTTATGGAACTAACTGCTTCCAGTTGCTGACCTGCTATAGTGTAGCTAAATGATAAAGGATCTTTCTTTATATGTATTCGCAGCACATTACACTTGTCTACATTGAGATTTAATTGCCATTCCCTGCACCATGCGTCAATTCGATGCAGATCCTCCTGCATCTCAATACAATTTTCCATTGTTACAACCTCTCTATATACTACAGCATCATCCGCAAAAAGCCTCAGTGAACTTCCGATGTCATCCGCAAGGTCATTTATATATATCGTGAACAGCAACGGACCCACGACACCCCCCTGTGGCACACCTGACATAACTCCCACTTCGGAAGACTTCTCTTCATTGAGAATGACCTGCTGCTTTCTGTTATCTAGAAATTCCTCAATACAATCACACAATTGGTCTGATAGACCATATGCTCTTACTTTGTTCATTAGACGTTTGTGGGGAACTGTATCAAACGCCTTGATGAAGTTGAGAAACACAGCATCTACCTGAGAACCCGTGTCTATGGCCCTCCGAGTCTCGTGGACGAATAGCGCGAGCTGGGTTTCACACGAACGCCTTTTATCGAAACCCATGCTGATTCCTACAGAGCAGATTCCTAGTCTCGTGAAATGTCATTATATTCGAACATAATTCATGTTCCAAAATTCTACAACTGACCGACGTTAGAGATATTGGCCTATAGTTCTGTTCGAGAACCCTTCTAGAAAACGGGGATGACCTGCGCTATTTTCCAATCTTTCGGAACGCTGTGTTCTTCTAGAGACCTACGATACACCACTGCGAGAAGGGGGCCAGTTCCTTCGCGTACTCTGTGTAAAAACGAACTGGTATCCCATCAGGTCCTGCGGCTTTTCCTCTTTTGCGTGATTTTAATTGTTTTTCTATCCGTCTGTTAATTATTTCGATATCTGCCATTTTGTAATCTGTGCGGCAATCTAGGGAAGGAACCACAGTGCAATCGTCCTCTGTGAAACAGCTTTGGAAAAAGACATTTAGTAATTCCGCCTTTAGTGTGTCATCCTCTGTTTCAGTGCCATTTACGTCACAGAGTGTCTGGACACTTTGTTTTGATCCACCTACCGCTTTGATATAAGACCAAAATGTCTTAGGATTCTCAGCCAAGTCAGTACAAAGAATTCTACTTTCGAATTCGTTGAACGCCTCTCGCATAGCCCTCCTCACGCTATATTTCGCTTCGTGTAGTATTTGTTTGTCTACAAGGCTTTGGCTACGTTTATGTTTGCAGTGAAGTTCCTTTTGCTTCCGTAGCAGCTTTCTAATTCGGTTGTTGTACCACGGTGGCTCCTTTACATCTCTTACGACCTTGCTAGGTACATACTAATCTAATGCATATTGTACGATGGCTCTGAACTTACACCACTGTTCCTCAACACCATTTGTGCTTAAGATAAAACTTCTGTGCTGAGCCGTCAAGTACTCTGAAATCCCATTTTTGTCACTTTTTCCGAACAGAAAATCTTACTAAATTTTTTAATAATTCTATATACGGCTGAAATTACTGATGCTGTAACTGCTTTATGATCGCTGATTCCCTGTTCTGCATTAACTATTCCGAATAGTTCGGGTCTGTTTGTTACCAGAAGGTCTAATATGTTGTCACCACGAGTTGGTTCTCTGTTTAACTGCTCAAGGTAGTTTTTAGATAATGCACTCAAAACAATTTCACTGGATTCTTTGTCCCTGTCATCTGTAATAAACGTTTGACTATTTCGGGTAAATTGAAATCTCCTCCCAAAACTATAACACTATCGGGAAATCTACTCGAAATATTTTCCAAATTATGCTTCAGATGTTCTGCCACAACAGCTGTTGAGCCAGAAGGCCTATAGAAGCATCCGATTACCATGTTCGATCCTGCTCTAACCGTGACCTTCAGCTAAATTATTTCACACTTCGGATCTCCGTCTATTTCCTTCGATACTAGTGCACTTTTTATCGCTATAAACCCCCTTCACTGTCAAGCCTACCTCTGCGGTAAACATTCCAGTCTGAGTTTAGAATCTCATTACTGTTTACATCTGGTTTCAGCCAACTTTCCGTCCATAGTACTATGTGGGCATTGTGGTCGTTTATTATTGAAAGCAATTCTGGGACCTTTCTATAGAAGCTCCTGCAGTTAACTACTACTACATTGATCATTTCCTTCTCTGTTGTGTTCTGCCTACTGCTACCTTGTCGCGACTCAGGAGGCATCTTGTTGGGCCTAGGGAGGGAATTATCTAACCTAAAAAAAAAAAAAAAAAAACCATGTGCACTCCACACGTACTCCGCTACCCTTGTAGCCGCTTCCTGCGTGTAGTGCACGCCTGACCTATTCAGGGGAACCCTACATTTCTCCACCCGATAGCGGAGCTCGAGAAATTTGCAGCCCAGATCTTCGCAGAATCGTTTGAGCCTCTGGTTTAACCCTTCCACTCGGCTCCAGAGGACCGAGATCAGTTCTGGGAACGACACTACAAATAGTTAGCTCAGATTCCACCCCGCAAGCGAGGCTTTCTGCCTTCACCAGCTCCGCCAACCGCCTGTATGAACTGAGGATGACCTTTGAACCCAGCCGGCAGGAGTCATTGGTGCCGACATGAGCAGTCGGGTGCACCCAGTGCTCTCTATCGCCACCGGAAGGGCCTCCTCCACATGTCCCCGGCAAGCAAACAGAGTGCACACTGGCCTTCTTCCTCGACCTTTCCGCTATCTCCCTAAGGGGCTCCATCACCCGCTTAACATTGGAGTTTATTAGTGATATAAACCCCTCCCCCCGTGTGCCTGCTCAGACGTTGCTGAAGGAGCAGCCACATGCTCACTCACAGGAAGAGCGGGCGATGCCGCACGGCCAGCCTTCCCTTTGAGCCTCCGCCTCGAGCGACGCGAACGCCGTTGAACCCGCCATTCCCCTGGGGGAGAGGGTGGCCCAACCGGGTTCGGTACACGCAAAGATGTCTCGACAGCAGGTACCGTGGGTGAAGCATGTGACACCTGAGGTGCCCCATGCGACGCACCAGACTCCCCACTGTCGCTACAGTCCGATGCAGCAGCCTGAAGGCGGCTGATCGCGGCCATCAGCACGCTCATCTGTTCGCGAACGGCGGCCAGCCCCTCCTGCGTCCGTACGCAGCAGTCACACATCCTATCCATCCTAACAAATCAACAATTTATTGTAGAGATTAAGTAATCAACTTGTAACAAGACCGCTAATTCACTACAGGTGATTGATAGCTGACTAAACAGTGGATACTAGAAACTTCTTGTTGGAAACAATGGAAATTAGCAAAAACCGTCTCTAGACTGAAATCAAAATATAGGCGGAAATCACCGCTCTAACGTAAAAGATCTACACGAAATATAGAAGCTCCCTAAGCCAAAGAGAAGCTGCAGGCGACTGACAAACACGCACAAACAACGGTATTTATCAAAATACGAGAGAATGTACTCTTAAAACAGTAACACAAACGAAACCTTTCAAGTAGGGGAAAAGAAGACTCTTAAAAACAGAAGCACTAAACGAAAATTAAGAAATTAACTGTCAACAAAATTTTACGAAAGTTAAATTATGACACTTAGTGCTCTGGGCGATGCAGCAGCGACCGCAGCAGGCACTGAACTGACTGGCAGGTAGATGTATAATGACGTTGAGTCAAAGGTTTGTTGCAAACTGTAACCTTCTGCTTTAGTGCGGCTGGTGGGAGTGTTGTAACAGTCTGTCTGAATGAATTTAACGTCTGACAGATGCTTTCCAGAAATGCCACCAAATCTTTCAGACGACGAAAAATAGTGTTAGCTGTTTTAGATTCCCACTGTTTCCTGAGATTCACGCTAATGTGATCCAACAAAATGTGAGAAAGTAACACCTCATGCAGTGGAATCCCGACCTTCAGAACCTCGATTGCGTTCATATTTGTCATCAGCTGGTTAATTAACATACTTAAGTCCTTAGCCGATTCATTTTTGATTCTTGACAGGTTTAGAAGTTTTGTATATAAAACTCTTCTGGGTGTTGGACCGCATCGTCAAAATATCAAACACTTCACCGACGTTTCGGCCACTATTGCAAGTGGCCATCTTCTGGGTGTTACATTTACACCCAGAAGAGTTTTATATACAATGACAACGGCCGCGGAAGCCTTCGTTTACAGATTTAGAAGTTGTTTAACATGAAAATCTACAATTAACTTTGGATTATTGTATCTATGATCAATCAGATCCCATGCAGTTTTAAAGTTGCTCTCTGTAACTGATAAAGTTTCAATCAAATTATGTGGTTCACCAGACACACAAGACAACAAGTAATAATAACGCTGGACATCAGTTAAGGCGTCAGTGCTAATAATTAGTGCCTTTAAGGTATCAAAAAAGTGCACGAACTCCGCAAAGTTATCATTAAATGCTGGCAGTGAAAATGCAGGGAGGTTTACTTCAGGTGCATTGCATGAAGTTCCGGAATGAGGAGGTGCCACAACATTCGACTGGTGTAATGTAGTTATGTTTGATTCTACATTTAAGCACAAGTCTTCAAATGACACTCTGTCAGCATCAGACGATTCTTCCAGATCGTTAATTTCTAACTGGGTTTGAATGTCGTGATATTGTTTTTTGCTGGTGGTTAGCAATGACAGCCTTACTCGATTGTCGTTGAGATTGGATCCATCCTGAAATATATTGACAAATTCTGAGATTCTAGTCACTCGTCACTTGATAACTGCTCTTTTCTTAACTAGACTACGTTTCTCGACAGGATATTAGAACGCAGGATAAAGAGCCAGGCTGCTTTCATAGCAGAGCGACGACACCTCGCGATGCGCCGAGTAGACCGCAGCTGCTGGGGAGTCGGCGGTAGAGATGGATAGGTCAGAGATTTTAAGAGAGTCGGGTCCGGATCTGCATCCAGCTGCGTGGACCTGCATCCAGGTTCCGTGTCCGCTGGACCCGTATGGATCCGGCTCTGCAGCTTATCTGTAAAGAGGATCCGCGTCCACTGGTCCCACACTGGTACAGCTGCACAGCTGGCGGCCGTAGCGTATCTATCGAGCAAATCTTTTCTAACCGAGAAGGATTGCAGTTGCGTTACACAGTTAACTGCGAAAAAAATGTTTTATTACCAGAAAATCACGAACACTGTCGCATTATAAAAATCACATTCATCATTTGTGCTATACGTGTCACCCAGATTTTTTTGTGGATGGCAGGCAACAAACTGCAAGATACTGTTTTTCTAGTTGATATATGCTGGCCAAAATAAATTCATTAGTTTTCGGAACTCTGGATCTTCTACAATTTAAATGGATGGTATTCTGTTACAATCATTATTAGTCACTAATTATCAAGTTGCCTGGAACGAGAATTGTAATTAAATTTGAGCTGATGAAGGGCTTGACTGCTGAAGTGGACGGTAAAATGTATTCTGAACTGGATGCCACAGATTCAGGTAAAGAATTGTGATTAATTTTATAAGAACTGCTACTGCTATTGGTAAATTCTTCATTGCTGGGTAAATTTATTTCAAGTATTTCATGATGTAGGGGAATGTTATGGTTTTTCCTCTTCATATGTCTGACGAGTTTTCCTGTACGAGTCTTGGATTGTACGAAAGATCCAGAGAGCAATATCGGCATTTAACTTTATTATCTTGGTCTGTAAAGTGATTCCAAACATCACTGTTCTTCGGTGGTGGGATAATGAAAACTACGAAACAAGAAAAATCTGATCTATGACACGTATCCAGCACAGGCACATATACATGTGTGTATGACTAAAAAGCTTAATTCGTTCGGTAATTAAATTAATATCATATGCAATGGTCAAAATCGACTTGGAATGTTTGCTTGACAGGCATGAGTGAATTGTCCATTCCATGTTGGTACGCTTTAAAATCATACCATAAAATACACCAAAGTCGTGAAATCAAATGTTACTACCAACTTTTTTGGGAGGCACAATCAATAGTTAGTGTTATTCGGAGTAACCTTACAGTAATAATCTTCCATTGAACAGTTGTGCAGTGAATGGCAACATAAATTCAGGAAATTGAACAAAATCACTATGTTTGTTGAACTGTTTCACCAACACATCCGTTAGTAAGGCGATCCCTGTTAGAGGATGCATCTCAAGGCCAGTACAGTCTCGGACAGAAAGAATACGCCTGTATGCCAGCCTCGCCTGTTGTGCAGCGCCAGGCCAGCGTCACACAGAGCTGACGGAATTCGGCGAGCAGGTAGCCGCCCAGCCACCCCAGCAGAGTCCTGTGAAGTTGGCACCCCTTTTTTGGAAAATGTACATTTTTTCGGAGTTCTAGACAGATATACAATAGTTCTGGAGTTCTCTGTACAAAATTTAAATAGTTCTGCAGAATTTCGTGAAATATCGCAATTCTGAATAGTGGGAGAGCTGTGAAGTTGGCACCCCTTTTTTCAAAAATGTAAATTTTTTTCAGAGTTCTAGACTGATATGCAATAGTTCTAGAGTTCTCTGTACAAAATTTAAATAGTTCTGCAGAATTTCGTGAAATATCGCAATTCTGAATAGTGGGAGAGCTGTGAAGTTGGCACCCCTTTTTTCAAAAATGTAAATTTTTTTCAGAGTTCTAGACAGATATGCAATAGTTCTGGAGTTCTCTGTACAAAATTTGAATAGTTCTGCAGAATTTCGCCGAAAAAATAGTAAAAATTGCCAGAAACTTGAGTTTTTTGAGTTTTTTTAAAATAGTTATTTGCCTATTAGCACAAACATAGTTCTGATCACAGTTCTAAATAGCTGTCAAAGAGTTCTACAGGAAATCCTAATGATATTTTTCTGTGCAGATTATACTTTATCAGATAAATGCATTAATGTAGAATCCATTGTCACGTTACTGTAAATTGGCACCATTTTTTTGAGAAATACACATTGTTTTTGGGATTCTGTGTACATATACTATAGTTCTAGAGTTCATGTGAATATTTCTATGTAATTGCCCGAAAAAAAAATTGGAATATCTGATAAGCTGTCTTATTTGTGCCCGTTATTCGAGAAATATACATTTTTCTTAGGTCTTGACAGATATTCTATCCGCTGCACATTCAATTTGTTGTTTTTACGTATGAGTGATTACTGCTTTTCGTAAACAAGAACTATTGCACATGTCCCTAGAACTCTGGAAAAAAAGTCTAATTTTTTAGAAAAAAACGGGTGCAAATTCCACAGTAGCATGTAAATGAATACTCCATTGTTGTAATTATCTCATAAAGTATAATATTCACAGAAAAATGCTATTAGGATTTCCTGTAGAACTCTTTGACAGCTATTTAAAACTGTGATCAGAACTATGTTTGCGCTAATAGGCAAATAATTATTTAAAAAAAACTAAAAAAAACTCAAGTTTGTGGTAATTTTTACTATTTTTTCGGCGAAATTCTGCAGAACTATTCAAATTTTGTACAGAGAACTCCAGAACTATTGCATATCTGTCTAGAACTCTGAAAAAAATTTTCATTTTTGAAAAAAGGGGTACCAACTTCACAGCTCTCCCACTATTCAGAATTGCGATATTTCTCGAAATTCTGCAGAACTATTTAAATTTTGTACAGAGAACTCTAGAACTATTGCATATCAGTCTAGAACTCTGAAAAAAAATTACATTTTTGAAAAAAGGGGTGCGAACTTCACACGACTCAGGCGCAATTTTGTGTAGTTTTACTCCCTATTTACGCAATTAGCTCGTGAACTATTATCTGGGCAAAAAATATCATTAGAATTTTCTGCAGAACTATTTGAGAGCTATTTAGAACTGTTATCAGAACTATGTTTGAACAATTAGGCAAAAAATTATTTGGAAAAAAACTGAAATTTGTTACATTTTTTTGTAATTTTTTCTCGAATTAGTGCAGAACTATTTAAATTTTGTACAGAGAACTCCAGAACTATTGCATATCTGCCTAGAACTCTGAAAAAAATGCACATTTTTGAGAAAAGGGGTGCCAACTTCACAGTAGCGTGTAAATGGATTCCCCATTATTGCAATTATCTCATGAAGTATAATCTGCACAGAAAAATGTCATTAGGATTTCCTGTAGAACTCTTTGAGAGCTATTTAGAACTGTGATCAGAACTATGTTTGAACAATTAGGCAGAAAATTATTTTGAAAAAACTAAATTTTGTGGTAATTTTTCCTATTTTTTCGGCGAAATTATGCAGAACTATTTAAATTTTGTACAGAGAACTCCAGAACTATTGTATATCTGTCTAGAACTCCGAAAAAAATGTACATTTTCCAAAAAAGGGGTGCCAACTTCACAGGACTCCCCAGCAGGTCTTCTCAGCCTGACCACCCTGCTGTGTTTATAGCTGGGTTCCACATCCGGCATGGGCTTTACAACTGTCTCTCTTCCACTCCACCACACCGTTTCCAACTCTGGCCGCACCTACTTGTCTGCTGGCCTGGACTCATAATGGATGCATGTCCAAGGATGCGTGTCCGACCTGCATTCGGATTTACATCCATCACTAGGACAGCTGATTTGGTTCCAAAGGACCGTTTCCATGCGGACCTACTCATCTCTAGTCGGTGGCGGGAGGCGCGGCTCGCTGGTGAGTGGCTTGTCGTTTTGTGCTGAGGGAACTGCTGGGCTGCTTCACGCCGGCAGCTGGTTTGAGACGCACTTCACAACACGATCGACACGATTACCGCGTATTCTGTACTGTGGACAGTTCTACTACGCACATATATCACCGTTAGTGCACTGGAGGCACTCATAACTCGACTTAATATCAGAGATCAACGCACAAAGCCAGGAAATCGGATACTCTTAGTTCGCGGTAAGTACAGTCAAACTTCGGAATAGTTCTATCCGGCCCAGAGGACCAAACGTGAGCAGCCGCAAAACGTGCGAACATTCTGCGCTGCCTCGCTATTTCCACAGTCCAGACGAATGGTTAGATTAGGTTATAAAAGTACGTGTCTGGTACAAGTGAACTGTTTTTGTCAGAGGCGCTACATTCTGAGGCAGATAAACATGCCTCTCAACATGTTGGTAGTCATCAGCTGTCTCCATTCCCTTGCCCTGATCACAACTTTGTGCCCTGAGCCGGTCGTTTCACTGTGCGAGAGCTGTGCAGGTAGAGGGCGTCCGACCTGCAGCCCCAGCGTCTGGTCAATGCTGCGCCCTTGTGGCGCCTTGCACTGGTAAATCACTGGCAAATCACGATTTCTATTTATTTTGTTGTTATTTATCTGATAAATATAAAAAAAAACAAGTCCCAGACGTGTATTTGCGGCAGTTTTTCAAAAATTCTAGAGATTACACAGAAGGATACCTGCACAGTTACTTGTTGATGGGCATAGAACAAACAAGAGTGGAAGCTGAAGGCTTTGTTCTATGAACCAACCTTGTGGAACACAAATCACGCACGGAAGGAAATGACGGAAAGACTTTTACATGCACTGTACAAGAATGAACATATCACCTATTAGAAATTGGGCCCCACAAAGCTAGAAAATATTTTCACAGAGTTCATACGCCACCACATGATCACAAAAGGTTTTAACATACCCAGCCGTTATCAAACTGCAACTAGAATCACACACACCGACTTTATCTATTGTAAATCACTGAATTGAAAAACGAGAACACATTTCCACACACAATCGGAGAACATATTCCAAAAAATGATTCTAAGTTCACGAGTCTGATTTAAATGTGCTTGACAATGAAATGCTACCATCTCGCAGATACAAGAGAAGAACCAACCTTACCTCTCCAGACGCCCAGAATAGAATGACCAGACCGAGCAGCCACAAGACGCGGGAAGCCATCGGATACCGAAAAAGCCAAGATCAGCGATGGTGGGGACGGAGAGACTCGCCCTAGAATAGGCTCGATGACTGGACTGCAACCAAAGGGTGTAGAAACCTCTTTGGTAGCCTCAGCAGCTGTCGACTCTGAGCCAGAGAGAATGATGCAAAGCGAGCTATCACCCCCCCCCCCCCCCCACATTCAGACAGCCATTAAAAGTAAGACAAGTACACATTCTCACAGGGACAGTGGCGTAGTGGAGAACTCACATTTATACCACATTAATTAATATAATAACAAATTATTAACATAACAAAATAAGAAAAACCTAGCAATATTAACTAATATTTTAACACATGAAATAAAAATGTTATTCCTCAGAGTGGGGTTCAAGTGTTAACAAAATTATAATCTAGCGACACTAAATAAATCATAACTTTACAGAAATATACAAAAAATATATGGAAGACGACAGTCATGTTTGCTAAAAGATAACTGCCTTTGTATGTGAACAATTTGATACAGTCCACTGTACAAGTGTTGCCATTTCTTATTCACTTTATGTATAGCTGAAGCTTTTGGATGAGTGCGTATCAATACTAAATCGTCTGTTTCAGACCTCTGGATATGTTTTAGCTCTCTGTCATAGTAAAACTTCCTCTTAAAAGCTGCATCAGCCATGGCTAATAAAATATCTCTCCACTTCTCTTCAATTGTGGTGTTGTTTCTAGGCACTTTTGGTATGGGGTTGAGCCAGTCATGGCTATATTTAGTGTACAAGATAAGATGATCCTTAGAAGTTTGAGTGTCAGAGGTCTGCTCGTTAACTTCTGTGTCTTCCGTAATCGTTACACTAGATGGTGGTGGTCTCCAACTAGTTTGTTGAGGATTGTCAGTTATTAAATTTGCCACAGGTACGAAGTCAGTACGTCTTGCTTCATTCGGTGGATTACGATTGGGGTATTGTCTCCCTGTATAGTCTGCATTCCGTTGTGAGTTGCCTGAATAAATGTTTCTGCCCCCGTTCCGATATTTGTTTCTTGCATTTCCCCTATTTTGGTATTCGGGATTGTATCTGTAATCAGTCCTTTGTTTAGGTATGGTGCCCCTGTAGGACTGTATGATGTGGTTTCTGTTGCCCCCGTCGTTATGCTGACGCGGTGCCTCTGTGCAAATTGTTCGCTTGTGGCGTCTGTGTATTGGAACATTGCGGTTGGCTACCCTGCGGAGAAGGCAGCGCCATCAGCTGCGCTGACCCGTTATTGTTATTAAAACGGCGAGCGTTCCCCTAGGAGTTGTTGCTGTTTCCATTCCGTCCATATCCTATCGGCTATCATCCTCGTAGATCAGGTCTAGTGTGCCTACGGTAGAGAGGACGTCTTCATAGTTATGGATCGGAATGTGGACTAACTGTAGACGTAAGTGAGTCGGACGTCGTCCGATTAGTACTATCAGCACCTCACGATGAGACATGGGCTCATCAAAAAATCGCGCCTTGTTTAGATATTTCTCACACCTTGCTAGTTTTCTATCACGATAGCATTGGCCTGGGTGGTTATGTGAGTAACAGTGGCCTTAAGTGTTTCGTGGTGTAACCTTAATGCTGACATCAGTGGCGTAGCGTGCATTTCTGCCACCCGGGGCCGGACCTCATTTTGCTGCCCCCCCTCCAAATATTTCCGGAATAGAGCAACAACAAGAATTGAGACTTAGGCAATACATACAAATATTGCCTCAGTGTTTATCACAATGGAATAGGAACGCTACAGTTTATTTATCCTGAATATTTATTTACTTTCTCCTATTTCTACGTTACGCTGAAAAAATCGTATTTGAAGATTATTTATGTGACTTATTTGTCTGAGGTGTCTGTAACAGCAAAACAAAAACTAAACAAATGTAAGCTAGTTTCAATTAATTAGAAGTCTTGCACTGAGAAGTAAATACTTTGCAACATAAAATTTATGAGCCCGTATGGCTTTCATAGCAACAAGTTGTAGTATACTGATTAAAGCCGGGTGAATACTTTCACATGTATTAGGCGTGCAATAAGTCCTTGTCAGTAGGACTCCGGTATCCATTAAGATACATGAGATGCGTCAAGTCTGCGTGTGGATACACACACTCAATTTTGTAGGCTTACCCGTTTCAGATTTTTAGACCGTTTCAAATCAACTAAATCAAGTTCTACAACACACCCGTTGGCCACATAGTTCTTTTATCTGGGTTGACAGTAGATCTTTCGTCGGCAACCATGTGTTACTTTGTAGAGGTAGAACTTTTGAAGGTTTTTCACTGAGAGAAAAGATTTGTCTGTAACTAGGGCAAAGAGGCAAAGTAGTTTTGACGAAATATCCTTGTCTACCGAATTAGGGCGAACCTTTAAGTATACTCAATATCCACCAATACATATTTACTTAATGGTTCTTTTACCGATAGTGATGTAGCGACGATTACTCTGTGTATCGCCGGCCGCGGTGGCCGCGGGGATTGAAGCGCTCCAGTCACGGTCTGCACGGCCACTACGGTCGGGGGTTCGAATCCCCCCTCGGGCATGGATAGTTGTGCCGTCCTAGTTCGTAAGTAGTTCATAAGGTAGTTCGTAAGTAGTTTGTAAGTTTAGGGACTGATGACCCCGTAGTTAAGTCCAATAACCTTAACAAACATTTGAACTCTGTGTATCGAAGTAGAGCGCGTCTCACTTCACGTAGAGCATAGGTACGAGGTCAACGGACGGTCTCGCCTAAAACACGGGCAGGAGCGGCACAACTTCACTGCTTCCTATTCCTCGATGTTGACGGATTAAAGTGGTCGAAATAATTTAAATTGAAAGTTTACTCGCAATATCGAATTTCCAGCTCCTGTAATTAGAAAATTTGTGCCTAGCTGTGACTCGGACCAGGATTTCCTGCTTTTCGTGATCGGTCGCCTTGTAACTTTCGGCTATCTGACCCCTTTTCCAGGTTCGACCGAAATTTTTGTGTAGCACAGTGACCATATATACGACAGCCACTATGTTCAGGATTCATCCGTCTCTAATGTCCTACGTATCATGTCAAATAGAAAGCAAGGAAACATATAAACTTGCGCTATTGATATAAAGTTTAAGAAAATTTGGTCTACAAGTATGCAATGACAATAATTATTTGTAATCTCCTTTTGCTTTATATGTACAATTTCTTGCGGCCACCGAGACACTTCACCGTTATTGCCTCATACCTGCAATCCGTCACTTCCCTTTGACCATACCTCACACCAGCGATTTTGAAAGCAATTGCAATTATTATTCCTAACGTCTCTGGGTCAAGAAATTCTGTCACGAATTGCTATGTTTAGGAGTGTTTTCAATGATTTGCGTTTCTTGTTTTGGAATGCTTTTATTCCGAACTAGGCTATCTTACACCATATAGTCCATTTTAAATTGACATAAAGTGTGTCGTGTAAATTTCTACAATTTGTATTTGCGAAATAAAATTCTGGAAACCTCTTACTTGGTTTTTTAAGCAAACTGAGTAAATAACAGATATGACGTCGGTGAAGAATCCCTGAAAATATATTCCTTTCTACAGATTATTTTCGTCCAGGAATGAATATTATAGCGATCGGATATCAAGAGGATTGAATTATTTAGAAGTAGCAAATATTTTTCGTAGCGAAACAAAAATATTAGAGGAGGATAAAAATATATCTGAATGGAACATAATAAACACACCTTTTATTTTCCTGACAAATCTGTGTCTTTGTGCTCTCTTTTATACTTGATATCGCCTAGTAGACCCAGCTCGGTCGTTTCCTACCGTCCCGTCGCCGCGGAGTGGCCGAGCACGTTGAGGCGCTATGCTCCGATGCGCGAGATTGTTTCGAGTCAAGGGTTCGAATCCTCCCCGGGGGAATAGATGTTTCTGCTGTTTTTAGTATAAGTTAGTTTTAGGTAGTTTAGGGATTGATGACGACGCAGTAACAGCAAAACAAAAACTAAACAATTGTAAGCTAGTTTCAATTAATAAGAAGTCTTGCACTGAGAAGTAAATACTTTGCAACATAAAATTTATGAGCCCGTATGGCTTTCATAGCAACAAGTCCCATAAGCTTGACAAACAATGAACATTTGAAACTGCCGCCCCCAAATATGTGCCCCCGGGGCAAACAGAATTGGCTCTTACTTTGATTTTCGTCCTCTTCTGGTGTGCCGTTCGTGATAAGGTTTTGATGTAGTTCAGATATTGAATTTTTCCAATACGTACTCCCAAAATGAAATTTTTGACAATATTTGCAGTTGTTTTTGTTTCGTCTCAGCCGGTGGTAGTGTTGCATGAAATAATAAAGACATATTAGTGCAATGCCAATGACAGTCGAACAATAGTCGTATCCCAAAGTTACAAATAATTATTTCAATTAAAAAAATACACACTGCTCCAGGAAGTGGTAAACTATTTGAAAGTAAAATATTTTGCAGAACAAGCAACCCACAGATTTCGACGAATAGTTGCCTTCTGCGGCGTTGTCAAAGTAGTTGAGCTGAATTAAAATTAATTGTAAACCGCGTAACTATTCGCCGACATTGGTTGAATCAAATCAAATCAAATGTTTGTAATTCTTATGGCATCAAACTACGTTGGTCATCAGTCCCTAGACTTACAAACTACTTAAACGAAGTTAAACTAACCTAAGGACAACACACACATCCATGCCCGAGGGAGGACTCGAACCTACGACGCTGGAGACCGCGCGGTCCGCGATGTGACGCTCCAGACCGCTCGGCTACTCCCACGCGGCCATTGGATGGAGGTTCGGTAAATTTAAAGCCGTATCTCGTGTAGCAATTTTAATTACAGGAGGAATTATTTGGTAAGGATGGCACAGAAAGATAGACACTGACAAACAATCGGACTTCGGTAACATTTACGTAATAAATGATTGCAGGTTCTATGTCAATAAAATGTTGAAAAATACGGAATAAAATTCGGAAAACTGACTGGCAAGCTACATCAGATACACAAATTCAATTCAACCAAATCCAGAAACCATCCAACGTCGTCATAGTTCGCCACAACTGAAAACAGTTTCATGGATAATGTGAGGAAATGGTAAAAGTTAAATAAATTTTTAAAAATATAGAACTGAAATTCACTAGGCGTTTATTGATGAGAAACCGAAAGCATATAGATTTCATCTTTACCTAAATTTACTTCGCAGTGGTACATCGATCTGTTCTCAGCCTGGCGTATGAAACAGAAGTGAAACACACAGGCGTTTGTCTTACTTCCTCGCAGGGAGGAATAAATGAAGGTAGTAGTTTCAGGATCTCTTTGATATATCAAAATAATTACGTTGACTACCGATTACAAAAATGCTTAAGTTACTCTACATCATCATCATTAGAGACTGATTATGCCTTTCGGCGTTCTAATAAAAGTTCTCCATGATCCCCTATTCAATGCTAACATTGACACCTCGTCTGATGTTAAGCCTCTTACTTCAAAATCACTCTTCACCGAATTTAAGTAATTTCTTCTTGGCCCACCTCTGTGTAATAAAAATTATTTGCGAGGGTTCTGCAGTATTGTGATCTTAAAGTGGGTATATTTCACTCTGCAGCCAAAAGTACACATCGCAGACGAATAGTGATGGTATGTCGCAGTAGTTATCAGTCTCCCACTGGAGCTACAGTGGTTGAGGGATCATAACGATAACGAGGTGGAATGAATGGGGGTTGAAAGACAGAAACATGTAGAATTTTATGCAAGTCTATAACTTTCAACACCCATATTTTCCACGCCCCATCATTATCAATTCTCAACCACCATAGTCCAAGATGGGAGGCATAGCTACCACTACATACAAACGCTATTGGTTTGCGATGTGTTGTTTTGGCTGTAGAGTGAAATGTAGGCACAAAACCATCACTTTTTATATCAGTTTATTGAGTTATATAAAACTCTAAGAGTATGCTCTGAAGCAAAAGCTACACAGTACAGACGAATGGTCTCTGTGTAGTTGTAATCCAAAATCTCCCGTTATTCACCATAGCAGTTCCATGTTCATTAGGCTTGCGCAAAATAGTTCGCGATCGGGAGCGCTCATTTTAGTTCGCAGAGCCGCGAACTAGTTCGTTCTTTTAGTTCGTCCGCTCCCAGTGACGGCTGAGAGGCGTGGTCTACGCATGCATGTGGAGAGAGAAATTCCCCCACCTGCTGCTTCATGCGCTTGCTGCTTCAGCCGCTAAAGATATCAAGCAAACCAAAAGAAACAGTTTGTGGATAATTTCTCGCGTTTAAGTTTAGAGTTATCTCTATATCTTGGCATTATGGAATTTATTAGTCAGGTATTGCAGAGTTCAGAATATTTCAAAGCAGAAATTTTGTAGCACTGAATGTAATCTAGCACGCAGAGGCTAACCTCGAAATGACTCTCATCAGCAAAAGGAAAACACGTGATTTTTAATTCTGTTCGTGACCTATTGCGCATATTTTAGTTCGCTACCTATCGCACTTATTTTAGTTCGCGACCGGTAGCTCTCCTTTTAATTCGCAGCTCGACCACGAAATAGGTCGCTCTTTTTAGTTCGTCCGCTCGTTTTGGCTCTTGCTACAGCTACTACAACTACAGCTGAGCTGCATCTCAGCTCGAAATGACGGCAACTGGCAGAAGGGAATCACGCGATTCTGCGCGCTCTCGCGTCCTCTCGCTGTTACCCGTCAGTTTTCGGAAGAGGAGCGGACGAACTAAGAGGCGAGAGATCTGCGAACTAGGTCGCGTAGTTCGTCTGTGGAAGCACTCTTCCGAACTAGTTCGTTCGCGAACTACACAAGACTAATGTTCATAGCTATAAGGAAAATGCTGGAAAATCGTTTTAGAGCGACAAATTTGCGGAGGTCATCAGTCCCCCGCATGCCGCGCTGAAGACCTTGCATACATGTCAAAGAGCATCGAAAGTAGAATAATCTAGCAATTTTGTTCTTAAGTCATGACCAGGATCATCAATAAAAAAGTTTCCAATTTTCTGGTCTGCATATAAACAGTACTTAGAATGACAGTAAATACTGTCCTTTATCGAGATGAAAGTAAATATAGTAAATTGTTAAATACGAAAAGCAGTTCTATTTTTTACATTATGTTGCAGAAGCTATAACAAAACGTGTAAATTACGTAGGACGCAAATTGTATCAAAATCGGTTCGGCGGTTTGATGACGTTAACTTCTTGTGCAAACATTGTATTCATTATATTGAACCATATTACGCACAACATAGGCCTATCTCTCATTAAAAGTTATTCAGACGTCAAAGAATAAACAGCTTTCCAAGGAGTGTTTATGTGTCTCAGAAGCTGTAAGAGAAGCGTTGACACTCAGATGTTCCGTATTTCGAGTTATATACTTAAAATGAACGAATGTCTGGAATAACACACTTTGTAAAGTAGCCTATGTTATTCTTTGGCGTTCAAGCTATCTCCATGCCCAATTTCATCTAAATTGTTTAAGAGGTTTCCTAGAGAAAGCTTAACATACAGAAATTCTTTCGCGTTTATAATATTATAATAATAACAGATGTAAATAAATATACTATATGACAAAATGAAAACTCAGCGAAGCAGGTATTTGCAGTAAGTATGAAATAAATGTCCACTCGAACAAGTGATTTTCTTGGAAAGAAATTTTGCAACTTACTTATCAAATAGCCCTCATAGATCATATTGCTAAATATTCAAATACCTGTTGCGGTGCAATGTTCGTCTATACGGACAGGTATGAACCTCGAACCAGTCTGTTGCAGCCGCTCGTATGAGAGTACCGTCCTGGCCCTAATGTTTGCATATGAATGTTATCTTAAATAGCATTCAGCACGCCGGGTATCTTGCATATGATCCGCGCTAATACTGAATTACGGCGATTTGCAGCTAAATGGTGTTAATTCCGCAGCTAGGACCAGTGAGACGGATTTACAAGCTGTTAATAGTGCTCGGGGGCCGGCGACGACCCGGCATATCGACGTGACGCCTCTGCTCAGAGGGGGGGGGGGGCGGCCGCGGTGGCCGAGGAGACTGAGGCGCTCCAGTCACGGTCTGCACGGCCACTACGGTCGGGGGTTCGAATCCCCCCTCGGGCATGGATATTTGTGCCGTCCTTAGTATAAGGTAGTAGATAAGTAGTTTGTAAGTTTAGGGACTGATGACCCCGTAGTTAAGTCCCATAAGCTTAACAAACATTTGAATTTTCAGAGGGGCGGTTGAGGGGGGAGGGGGGAGGGAGGAGGGGGAGGGAGGGGGAGGGGGGAGTGGGTGGCACCCAGGGGTCTCGTAAGTCCCCCCTCCCGCCTCCATATGTGCAGAGGCTGCACGTAGAAATGCTCCGCACACTGTGACCTCCTTTTAGTTATCTGTGATTCTTAGTTGTGACTTGTCACAGTTTATAGTCGCATTTAAGGAATTAACAGATTGTATCCGTCCATACACTACTTAGCTGCGACTTCTACGATTTCTTTAACTAATTATTGTCGAACAGATGGAAAATTGCATGAGTCAGTATTGCTAATATTTTCAGCTAATGTTCTTACGTAAGTTATGCTTCTGTACAGGGAAAAGTAAATCTTAGCGTCAGTCAGGAGGAATTATAATTTATATTTTTATTATTTTGGCTTTATTTTTGTATTAATATAACAAGTATATAAATATTAACAGTGTGTTGTTGACACAAAAGATATGCCCACAAGTAGAGTACAAGTTCATGTTTTGACTATGGGTGACAGTTTATGTTGTTTAGAGGTAGCTGAACTATATTTTCAGTCACTCTGTGTACAGGGTTTATCCAGATTATCATTGGGGCTGTTGCTGCTGCTTCGTTAGACAGTCTTCGTCAGATTTATGACATAATGGTTTCTAAGTTCGAGGACGCACTTAATTGAGATCGTATACTTCAAATCTGTAAGCTGCTCCAGTCATTTGCTTTCATTATTTTCAATACTAGCAGTTGTATAGAGCCAGTTGTACTTCTGGTAATTAATAACTGTAGAGAATTTAAACAATTCTCGTGATTTTCTAGATACAGTTTCCACCCTGTTTACTTGCTGCTATTTTCATTCATACACACCTAGTATACTCAGAGATAAACTCTAAGATTCAAGTCCATTCTTGAACTCACAACTTAAAAGAGAGACTGGTAACGTAAGTGAGCAAAACGTGTTTACTAATTAACAGTGTTTCATCGAGGTCAGTCTGTGATTTAGAAGCGTTAAGAAAACGTATAACAAACTGAGTGAATGAAACAATCCCACCCCTCAGGGGCTCAACATTAACTTGCTGAGTACGGGCTTGGAGAACCCGTGCTCCCGAGCTGTGGACTGTGTCGCGCCAACAGTTCGCCACACCGTAAGGATGTAAGCTCTGTGCGTGCTCCAGCGACCACAGTACGGTGCGACGGTGGAACGTTGTACGTTTCAGAGCACGGGGATCTTGGCTTAATCGCCCGGGTCTCGAGGACAGTGCAAATTTCTACAAAAAAAAAAAAAAAAAAAAAAAAAAAAAAAAAAAAAAAAAAAAAAAAAAAAAAAGAGAGAGAGAGAGAGAGAAAGAAAGAAACCCTTATTCTCAAGGTTTGCTACGTGACAAGCATTGCTGGTGAGGTTGAACAGTCGCTAGCGAGCAACCTCTGGGGAACATGCCGCACCTCAGTTGCATAAGGCTTACCCAGGCAAATGGGGCTCTGCCCGGGCGCAGGTATAGTTTCCTAGCTGCTCGTGGGAACAGGATGAAACGAGCAAATTATAGCGTTGCCGGACGCAAAAACTGCGTCTCAAAGAGGGGAAAGACTGACTTTAATGCCACCATATACGACTCTAAATCATTCCCATCACTGGCCTTGCCATGGGAGGAATGTAGGACGCTCAACCATTTAGAGCCATACTACCCTCACTACCTTGTCTGTGCCTGTACTGATGGAGAATCGTCCTAGTCGACGAAACCGCAATTCTTCTTTGAACAGCTCGAAGATAGGTTTGGCGAGGTAGCGTCTTTCTCAAAGATGAGAAGCGGGACTGTTTTGATACAAACGGTATCCTCAGCACAGTCAAAGGCATTCAGAATGAAACTTTCACTCTGCAGCGGAGTGTGCGCTGATATGAAACTTCCTGGAAGATTAAAATTGTGTGCCGGAACCAGGATTCTAAACTGGGACCTTTGCCTTTCGCGGGCAAGTGCACTACCGACTGAGCTACCCCGACACGACTGACAATGCCGCCTCACAACTTTACTTCCGCCAGTACATCGCCTCCTAAATCGACTTCTTTGGAGCTCTATCGCAACACAACATCATCTACAAATGGAAACAGATACTGTAGCGCATATTTTAAACACTTTTTACTTGAATTCTATCCCAACTAGCCTACAATACTGTGTAACAACAGCCATACCTAACCCAATGTCCGAACCACAACAAACAGCTCTTTTTAAATGTTTCTAAATCTAAGAGCCTTAACTACGGCTTGCAAACTACTTACATGAAGGACAACACACAAACACCCATGCCCGAGGGCAATCCCCAGCGGCGAACGGCCGCACGCACCACATATGGGCGCCTTAGTGCGCACGGCTATTCTGCTGCGGAAGCTTTTTTCTACTAAAGTTCTAAAATAACTTGCAAGCGGAGACTATCTCGGTAATTCTTCGTTGTTGGAAGATCCCTCTCTAACATCTAACCGATTGATCATGCATCTTTTTGCATTCCATACCACACCAGACTGTATTTCTTAAACGTTTTTTATCAGTCACTAGACTACATATCTCGTACATTTAACAACCGTTCGAGCATAAACAGTCATCGTATCGCACCTTCTAACAACTCAATACTCCCGATAAACATCTTTAACATCCCCAATTTCACCGTAAAAATGACTGACACACATAGAACGATCCAGATGAACACCAAGCTCTTTTCTTACATGTATATATATCTAATCCTTACAACTAACAATGAAAAAGAAATACTCCACACCATTTCGATCTAATAGAACACTCGAAAATTTTTATCGAACGCCAACTGCAATCCTTTATAGAGTGAACAAACGATTAAACACGCCTCCCAACGGAGGTAACTACCCATCTTTAAATCGCATATTCACGTGGTTTATTGAAATAGATGCTTCTCGACCGAAGAACAACAATTTACCACCGCAAGCAAAACCGCCACCCTACCGACAGACGTCCAGTCGTAAACACCGCAGCCCTAACATTACCAAGTATCAATATACAGTCCACAAATGTAGAACACCTCTAGGTTGCAATGAACTGTACGACTAAACAGATCGAAATTGGTATTTCTCAGAAGCCAAGATACATCGTACACACCAGATTACGAATACACGTCAGCTAATTTTACGAAGAAAGAATATTACATTACTTCTATCAACAGCCGTAAGAATAAAAGAACGACCGATCTATCACAGCTATACCAGCTCTCTTAGTGCAAGATCGACACAATAAAGGCTATCTATACAGGCCATCAAGGCACAACCATGCACAATAGCATTAACGACAAATACTGCAACACTTCTATGGCTCATTTCATCGCAGTTGACACAAACGAGGTATTTATCGTAGCAGTTGACTACAACGGTGTCTAGGTTAGCATCTTCGTTTGCGGTAGATATCTACTTAAAAAAATCGAAGTTCGGTTTAGGGTAATGAAAAAAGAAGTCACAAGAAAGGAACTTTGAGTATGAATGTTTGTGGGTAAAGAGCTTGTCGATCTTGTTTTGCATTGGGCAGTTAAATACTACCTCGGTTCCGTGCTTGCTGTAGTGTCGAATAAGGGTGTTGCTAGGCAAATACTTTCGAGAAAAAGTTTTAGTGTAGACGGTCGGAATCGGGATGGGATGGGATGTCGACAGTGGCCTCTGTTGTCAGGCACTTAGCTGGGTCCAGTTCTATTAAATAAATGCAGTGTGCACTATTCTCGTCAAAGTGGTATGTGTGTGCAGAGGTCTTGTGTAGAAGGTTTGGATCATTTGGACATTTAGCTCAGATTTTTTTGAGTGATGATGCTTAAAACAGTATGATATGTTTAAACATTTAGCATATGTTTGTTTTACGCAGCCTGCTGAAAGAATGCTGTGTGATCGCACTGGCTATCGAGCTGCGTTACTGCTAAGCATTTAATTGAGGATCGTTCGTACCATTTCCGAGAGAAATTGTTAAGGATGTTGTGTTACAGATCTAGAGTGTTTGGCATTCAGGTTTCAGGATGATTGTTACAGTTATATTACGTTCGTTCGCTGTTACTGGGATCGTCGATACAGTTATTTTGCCCATGCGAATCGGCGGAACATTAGTCCAAAAATGCACGAATTCGGGCGGAGATCATTCCAAGAAGGGTCTTTTGACACAATGAACCTCTATGTACGTGGCTCTTGTTGCGGAATTGTGTGTTCGGAAGGTTTGTGACTATATTACTTTACATTTGTTACTCTATCGAAGTGCTGGATCATTTTACGACGTAATTGGTTCGGTTTTACGTTTGTTTATCGGTTGTAACGAATGGCATTAGCAGAAACCGTGGTGTTAACCATATACGAAACACCTAACTTCTATGCTGTCACAAATCACTTCCCCATTAACATCTGAGCAGAAGAACAAGGCATAAAACGCAACTAAGTTTGCTTAAAGTCTGGTTAGATGTATTAAACTGAATGTAGCGACGTAATGACCTAATTAAAACACTGGGTGTTGCACTTAATAATTGGGATCGGTGGTCAATAGCCTGGAGGCTGGCAGGGTCACTTTGTTTACGAAACGATCGTGTTATTCCAGGTAATTGTACTGTCCGAAGTATGCATAATTGGATCCTGTAAAATTATTTTCGGGGGTGCTGGGGCGGTAATCTTTAGGACAGTCTGTGGAGACAGCGGCGGGGGTTAGGGCAGGGGCGCGGGCGGTGGTTAAAATTAATTTGATATGCAAAACATTATCGGGAGTTGCGGCTGTTGACTCGCGCCATGCGTGAGAGCGTGTCGGATATATTTCAGTCGCTTGTGTACACATTGACCGGCCGCTTGCGGTCAGCTTGGTATTCGCTTTCTCTTCCTTAATCATCATCATCATCATGACTGATTATGCCTTTCAGCGTTCAGTCTGGAACATAGTACCTCTAATAAAATTCCTCCATGATCCCCTATTCAGTGCTAACATTGATGCCACGTCTGATGTTATGCCTTTCACTTCAAAATCATTCTGCACCGAATCTAGGTACTCTCTTCTTGGTCTACCTCGACTCCTCTTACCCTCCACTGACGAGTTCATGAGTCTCTTAGGTAACCTTGCTTCTCCCATGCGTGTAACATGACCCCACCATCTCAGTCTGTTCGCTCTAACTGCTTCATCTATGGTGTTCATTCCCAGCTTTTCTTTGATTTCCTCATTATGGACACCCTCCTGCCACTGTTCCCATCTATTGGTATCTGCAATCATTCTTGCTACTTTCATATCTGTAACCTCTATCTTATAAATAAGGTAACCTGTATCCACCCAACTTTCACTCCCATACAACAAAGTTGGTCGAAAGATAGAGTGGTGCACTGCTAACTTAGTCTTGGTACTTACTTCCTTCTTGCAGAAGAGAGTAGATCTTAGCTGAGCACTTACTGCATTAGCTTTGCTGCACCTCGATTCCAGTTCTTTCGCTATGTTGCCATCCTGTGAGAAAATACATCGCAGGTACTTGAAACTGTCTACCTGTTCTAACTTTGTTCCTCCTATTTGGCACTCAATCTGTTTGAATCTCTTTCCCACAGACATTACTTTCGTTTTGGAGATGCTGATCTTCATATCATAATCCTGAAATATTAGTTTGCAACCTTTCAATCGAATCGGCCATTACAACTAAGTCATCCGCATATGCGAGACTGCTTATTTTGTTTTCACCTACTTTAATCCCGCCCTGCCAGTCTACTGTTTTCAGCATATGATCCATGAATAGTATGAACAACAGTGGTGACAGGTTATAGCCTTGTCTTACCCCTGCAACTACCCTGAACCATGAGCTTCATTTGCCATCTACTCTAACTGCTGCCTGACAGTCTACGTAAAGCCCTTTAATTGCCTGCAGAAGTTTGCCTCCTATACCATAGTCTTGAAGAACTGACAGTAACTTCCTCCTAGGAACACGGTCATAAGCCTTTTCCAGATCTATGAAACATACAATTCCCTGTTCCACTCATAGCACTTTTCCATTACCTGCCGTAAGCTAAAGATCTGGTCCTGACAGCCTCTAAGAGGCCTAAACCCACACTGATTTTCATCTAACTTGTCCTCAATTAATACTCGCACTCTCCTTTCAACAATACCTGAGAATATTTTGCCTACAACGCTAATTAAAGAGATACCTCGATAGTTGTTGCAATCTTTTCTGTTTCCATGTTTGAAAATTGGCGTGATTACCGCTTTCGTCCAGTCAGACGGAACCTGTCCCGATTCCCACGCCTTCTCAATTGTCCTGTGTAATCATTTGAGACCGGATATTCCACTGTATTTGACGAGTTCCGGCTTAATTTCATCCACCCCAGCCGCTTTATTGCACTGTAATCTACTGACCATTTTCTCCACTTCCTCAAATGAGATCCTGTTTCCATCGTCGTTCCTATCCCATTCTACCTGGAAATCTGATACATCATTGAACGTTTCACCTACATTGAGCCATTCCTCAAAATATTCCCTCCATCTGCCCAAGGCATCCACAGGATTGTGTAGCTAATATTACACTCTTACACATTTACGAAACATGATTAGACTGTGTAAGTAAGAATCTGAATCTCTCGGAGGTGTGGACGTCGAGGGCTGTGGGGATAGGGGGCGGGCTGGGACGGCGGCGGGCAGTTAATTTGATACAAACTATTTTGTACTTCTGGCACCCACAACTGAAATACATTGTAAATCAATTCTAAAAAGTAATATAAACAATCAGGATGTCTTTCTATGAATTACTGCAGTCCGCCTTAGTTGTTTTTATATGCCTTTATTGCTTTACTACCGGTTTCGTACCGTTAAAGGTACATCTTCAGGTATCTTTTAATTTACTTGGGATGGTTTGACTTGTTGCTTAACTCAACGTTCATGATGGTTTGCCGGGTTTTATGGATCTTTTCTTTAAAGATGTTTATTAATTTTACAAGGGACTCCCTTCAGTAAACGTCTATGTGAGCAACGGTTGCGTATACCATGTTTACTGCTTAAAATTTTAAAGTTGAACGTAGGGGTGGGTTCAGTATCCCCTGAATCTAAAGCAAAACGAATTGTACCAATGGTTTGCGTCATATGCTATTAAAATATTTGACGAAACCAGAAGCTTTATGAAGTCGTGGTCCGTGTTATGATTCTCAAAATTAGAAAATTTCTAGAAACCATTAGGTGGACGTTAGGACTTAAACATTTTTGTTGTCATTCAAAGTATGTAATTATTTCTGTGCACTGATAGTATATGTTCAGAAGTGAAATACTTCTGAATACGTATTGTCGTCGTTCAAGAAATCGTTGTGGAAAGCCCCCAATACTCGTCATCATGACAGTGTGCTGTGGCGTGAAGAAAGCCTGACGGTATGTGTCCACGCTGCTCTCTTAACCCGGCATCGTTAGTCGTTGTCATGTACTCGCTTATTGGCGGTGTCTGAGGTCCTGGTCGTGTGGCTGTATACTAAAGTGAGTCTCTCCAGCGTGGCGCGAACGAAGAGTATGTGGGCAGCGCATGACGTCACGGTGTGGAGGGCCAGTGCTGACTACACGGCAATCAGCCAAAAATTGGGACTCGCATTACAGGCTTATCGATAGATAGAAAGCTCTTTGAGAGGGGCTAGTGTAAATTTGTCGATTATCCTTTCTTCAATTACTATATATATAAAAATCAGTAAAAAGTATTACGGGTTTATCAATACATTTAACATCAATATTGGCTGGTGGTTTTTCAGTGCCAATTGCATGAGTAAGATATTAATATGTGTACAATGCATGTAAAGCCGTATCTAATATGGGTCGGGAACGGCTGTTATCAGTATACAGAACAACCTACAAATTTTGTCTAAAGAAAACAAAGGCAACACTTTAAACATCTTAGAAGAGATACAGATTATGAAATCTTTGAACCGCGCGCCTAACCACACCTTGTACAACTAAATCGAATTAAAACACCGCAACATTTTATCCAATTTTGATTACTTGTCTCCCAATAACTAACCAACTTTGTTAGCCGTTTCCGACCTCAGTCACCGCCAATAAGCGAGTACATGATAACGACTAACGATGCCGGATTAAGAGAGCAGCGTGGACACCAGGATTTCTTCATCGCCACAGCACACTGTCATGATGACGAGTATTGGGGGCTTTCCACAACGATTTCTTGAACTACGACAATACGTATTCAGAAGTATTGCACTTCTGAACATATCATATACTATCAGTACACATGAATACTTTTCATAGTTTGAATGACAACAAAAATGTTTAAGTCCTAACGTCCACCTAATGGTTTCTAGGAATTTTCTAATTTTGAGAATCATAACATGGACCACGACTCCAAAAAGCTTCTGGTTTTGTCAAATATTTTATAGCATATGACGCAAACCATTCTTATAATTCGTTTTGCTTTAGATTCAGGAGATACTGAACACACCCCTACATTCAACTTTAAAATTTTAAGCAGTAAACTTGGTATACGTAACCGTTGCCCACATAGACGTTTACTGAAGGGAGTCCCTTGTCTGGACCTGTCTGATGTGGTGTCAAGTTGGCGGCGACGCTGGAGGCAGCGTAGGGGTTTTTCCCAGACGTTGCGGACGGGGGTGGGTTTTTCCTGGGCGCCATCTTGAATTTTCAGTTGGGCCCGTCCTTCCATATATACTCCTGTCTACTGTCAATTCAACTGCTATGTTGGCCGCTGGAGGGGTGATGCGGTGCTCGGGCAATTTGGTAAATTGAATTTCTACATGGGGCTCACATACTGGTCCGATTTTCTATCTTTTCAATGTTCCGCTTCTTAATTGGGGGGCTTACCGTTTTACACGCAGAGCCTGCCTTGTGAGTGGCTACGTTGCGCCCAGGTTGCCTACAGCGGCTCCCAGCTTGTTGTATGTACCAGGGACTCACAATTTTAATCTGTTATTACACGTTACTGATTTACAGACTCACTAAGTATGTATATTCCCTTAGTACTGAAATTAAAATGTTTGTCAGACTTAAGTGACTTAACAGTGGGGTCATCAGTCCCTAAACTTACAAACTACTTATGAACTACCTTGTACTAAAGACGACACAAACATCCATGCCCGAGGGGGGATTCGAACCCCCTCGGGAACGGCCTCGCGCATCGTTGTATATCGCCTCTATGCGCTCGGCCACTCTGCTGAGGCTTGGTACTGAATAATTATACTAAGGCTGTCGGTTACCCATGTCGTTGCATGACAGACGTCACTACTTTATTTGACTGTAATTAAAAAAAAATGTTCACATGTTTGAATAGCTTATGGGACTTAACTACAGGGTCATCAATCCCTAAACTTACAAACTACTTATGAACTAACTAATATTAAGGACGGCACAAATATCCATGCGCAAGGGGGGATTCGAACCCCCGACCGCAGTGGCCGTGCTGACCGTGACTGGAGCCCCTCAGTCACCTCGGCCACCGCGGCCGGCTTGGTTGATCAAATTTTAACAAAGATGGTAACGCTTGGTTAGCAAATAATAATAATCTTCGGAGTATTTAAATATCGTTTCTCTAGTCCATAATTATATCCCGAGCAATACAAAATATTGAACAATTGGACTAAGAGATTAGTTTCCAACGTGGAAACACATCGGGTGGGTTATTCATTTCGCCAGGCATTGCAAACTAGGAATTAAATTGAATGGCTTTTAATTAGGTGCGATCTTTCCACACAGTGCGGCTCTCGGGTGCGGTGAAAATATTTTAACTGCCGTTTGTACGGCGATATTAAATCTGGCCGGCGGCAAGTGTAAGCGAGACAATTAAAGCACGTTAATTTGACGCGTTTGATATTGCTCGTTTGTTGAGCGACTAATTAACCCTTCGTGACGCGCGCCGACCGTGCCACTGTGCTGCAGGTCTGTCTGCGCGCAGCTGCTGCAGTTTTTTCTGTTATCGCGGCGTTTGCAGCGCCGCCGGAGCGATCCTGCGCGATGCGGCAATGGAACCGGCCCACATCTGTGCCAGTAGCGTATATTGTGGGCTGTCAAAGCTGCCACCGAAGCCCTATATGAAGCAAACCAGAAATTAACAACCAATATTAACAAAAGTGCCAATAGAAGCCAGTTTCCGCCATGACGAATCAGCGCGTAGTGTGGTATATGTCTATAGTCTATTCACCGAGAGCTGGGACGAAACACAAACAGTGTCACGTGAGCGAGTACGCTCGTCAACAGCGAAAACATTCGGCGTTCACGTGATACGTCGGAGTATGCAGAATCCTTGGCGCACGCTTTGCAGGTGGCGGCGTCGCCTGGCTGCTGAGCTGACGTCACAGCGGACCGTGACAAACCTGGGCAACAATGTAACGAAGTAAAGCGTAAAATTCTGTTGAAGTAGATTTATTTTCATTCAGGTTGTTAATAAAACGCTCTATTCAAACAAAATCAATTTTTAATAATAATAATCAGAATGAAACTTCACTCTGCAGCGGAGTGTGCGCTGATATGAAACTTCCTGGCAGATTAAAACTGTTTGCCGGAACCGGGACTCGAACCTGGGACCTTTGTCTTTCGCGGGCAAGCGCACTACCGACTGTGCTATCCCGACACGACTCACGATGCCGCCTCACAACTTTACTTCCGCCAGTACCTCGCCTCCTACTTTCCAAACTTCACAGAAGCTCTCCTGCAAACACGCAAGACTAGCACTCCTGGAAGAAAGGATATGGTGGAGACATGGCTTAGCCACAGCCTAAGGGATGTTTCCAGAGTGAAACTTCACTCTGCAGCGGAGTGTGCGCTGATATGAAACTTCCTGGCAGATTAAAACTGTGTGCCGTAACCGGGACTCGAACCTGCGACCTTTGCTTTTCGCGGGCAAGCGCACTACCGACTGTGCTATCCCGACACGACTCACGATGCCGCCTCACAACTTTACTTCCGCCAGTACCTCGCCTCCTACTTTCCAAATAATAATGTTAATGGACAACGAAACGAGGTTCACTCTGTCGAACTTGAACTGTTTTCATTGAGGTTTATAGCAAACCGCCCCCCTCTCTCCTTTATAATGCAGTCTAATTTCCACATTCGAATTTCAACTTTTTATACCACATGAAGGAAGCACTTGTTCCAATTTTCTACAGTATCTGTGCTTACTGCTTCTTCTAGCAGTTCTTTAACTTCCAGCATTTTGTATGTTTTGGTTTTCGCTGCAGCATAGCCTTTGATTCTGGCTCACACTAACTCGATGTCGTTTAATTCACAGTGGTATGGGAGAATTCCAAGAACAGTTTTCCCTGTATTCTTCGCTATTTCATCTATCGCGTATTCGTTGTGCGCTGTTCTATGATTTTTAACTATATCTAAAAGTTCTTTCTTCAACATACTGTTTTCAAAATCGATATTTTTAGATTTCAGCCGTTCTGATATTTCGTGCTTATTGGAATTAGCATTGAGAACGAGAATGATAAGGCGCGTTATCAAGAACAATAACTGCTTTTTCCTGAAGCCGAGGAAGAACATCTTGAAACCACTTCTCGAAGGTTTCTGCGCACATCTCCTCACGATAACCTCCACTTTTCTTGGGTCCTCCAACAACCGCTGCTTTGCTCCCAATGTGTGCGATAATCGGTCGTTTCCGTTGACCTGATGGGCCCTTGCTTCCGGTGGATAATCTGGACAAAAACGCTTGTTTTGAGGACTTTATGGTGTCATCTTCCCAGACGTTACTTGGGGTATGAACTTCAGAGATCCCGCTGTACAACACGCACTAACGAGCTCACACCTGCAAAGGAGACGGCCACACTGACTGTGCGCCCCTGCCTTGTACACCCCTCGACGGCAGCGCTGTCTCTCGTTTTGGAGAATGGAGTATAGTTCGCTTCATTCCAACGGTGGGAGAACAGAGCTTCGGAGGCTCGCTGCCGCAGCCTTCGCTATGGACGGGTGGGGTGGGGTAGTGCGGCCATCTGCACCCCAAGGCTTCGGAATCCCTCATCGCAACACAAGCACGAGTGCTTCCGAAATGTGCCGAACGGACACGACTTGCTCTTGGCGAACTCAGCATCACTTTAAGGCAACAAAGACCGTGTTTGTGTGTTTGTTACGTTTCACAACAGCTATATTGGTGTTATTTATTTCATAGTTTGCAGTGGACTTTGACAGTTCTTAGTGCTAATTCTTCAAAATGGATGGGCAATGTCTAATTAAACAGTTACTGAACAGCTGAAATACGAACACAAGTTGGTGATTTTAAAACAGGGAAAGCCTACTGCAGCTGTTGCTCAAGCGTTAAGAGTGACGAGGAGGGCATCCAATGATATTACACGCCCCCTCCCCTCCCTTCCACCCATGCCAGAGGGTGGTGGGGGTAATCTTGAAGTCCTCAATGGAAACCCTCATTTACACTGCATATTAGGGTTCTCCGTGCATAAATATGTAACTTTCGTATAAAACTTTTTTTTTCGTTTCATGACAGATGCCGGTGTAATAATCTAAACTAAAAAAGTGGAAATTGTTGAAAAAACGGTAATATCTTTAACAAACACACATCAGATCAGTCTTTCAGAGTACAGTTCTTCATGTTTCTGAAAATGCTGTTGCGTGACATCTCCCACAATGAAATTAAACACAAATTGTGATCATGCTGTCAGTCCACGGCCATACAGTTTGTTGTATTTCAATGACTTGGACTGTACCGATCTCTACGCAATTGTTCCCCGATGTTAACGATTGCAGAGAGAGAGAGAGAGAGCTGAGCGGGAGTAGCCGAGCGGTCTGGAGCGCCACGTTGCCGATCGCGCGGTCTCCAGCGTTGGAGGCTCGAGCATGGATATTTGTGTTGTCTTTAGTGTAAATTAGTTCATAAGTAGTCTGTAAGTTTAGGGTCTAATGACACCGCAGTTAAGTCCCATAATTTTACAAAAATCTGAACATTTTTTGAGAGAGTAGTTATCATTGCCTGGTACTATGAGCCCCACAGAAATGCTAAAGAAGCTCGTCATAGGTACGCTACACTTTCATTTATGCCGATTACAGCGCGATTTATCGTGTTACGAAAAAAATGTTTCATAAGAAAGTTGCATATTTTTTCACGAAGAATTCAATTATGCAATAAAAAGTAGGCGTTCCTATAAAAGATTTTAAACTTGCCTCCCACCACCCATCACGGGTTTCCGTAGGGGATAGAGAGGGAGTGGGGGATTTTAGTGTCATTGGATGCCCCCTCGACGCTTTAACATTTCCCGATAACCGTTTCTTCTTTTATTGCTAATTTCTTGAGACATTTGTCAAGGTCACTGTCAATATCTGGGAAACAGCGCTTTTACAGATTTTTTCCTTAGCATTTTTTCTCGTTTCTACCTTAGAAAGTCAGATAGTAGTGATAGTCCAAGTAACCAACCCAGAATACGCTACTGGACCGTGTTGTTAATTTAGCGGAAAAACGGCTGAGACCTCAACAGAGTATCAAATCATTGGCTCCCTGTAAATGTGTTGTTTTTTCTATTTTGTCGAAAACTGACAGTTTGTACAACATAGAGGTTGATTCATGCAAAGAAGAAACCCGCAACTAGCCATTATTAATGTTTCTATTTATATACAAAAAGTGCCGTTACTTGTTTCGAGCCTCGCAAGGCAGTTGACGTTCGAACACGTTGGTTAATACCTGCATGTTGACTTCAGCTCCATGTGGCGAAATATTCTTGGCGTAGTGGTGCTCTACAGTACACAAGAGAGGTTTGGAATGACCTAACCGAACGTAACTAGCATTAATGACGATTTAACTCACTGTAAACAGATATTCACAATTAAGTTTCTTTTTTTATCAACATCGAAAATCATGTGCTTTCCGTTTTGCAGTGACGCTGTTTCTGCTAACAAAATAACCTGAAAAGAAGCAGATAAAAAAAATTAAAAACGGTGAGGTTTGTCGACATAAATAAAAAAACAAACTCTGAATGAAATTTTTGCTTTGCAGCGTAGTGTGTGATGATATGAAACTTCCTGGCAGATTAAAATTGTGTGCCGGAACCGCTTTTATTATTATTATTGTAGCTCTATGGGTAGATCTGATCCTTGGGGTCGTTGATCGTGTTTGTTCGTTGTTGTTCGATGTGTCTGAGGCTCAGCTTTTTTTATTACAGAGGACGTCCAGCCTTCTGACCGGGCGAGCTGAGCCAAGGCGCCCGGAAGTATTCGAACCTGGGACCTTTATCTTTCGCGGGCAAGCGCTTACCGTCTGAGCTATCGCGGCACGCTTGGCGGTCCTTCTTCACAACTTCTGCCAGTGCCTCGCCTCCTACTTTCGAAACTTTCCTCCAGGAGTGCAAGTCCTGTAAGGTTCGCAAGAGAACTTCTGTGGAGGTTGGGAAGTAGGAGGCGAGGTCAGTGGCGTAGCTAAGTAGTGTGGCATCCGGTGCGGTGATCCAACTTGTCACCGCCCCCCTCCCCCCTTCCAACACCACCACCGCCACTCTCACCAACCTTACAAAGAATGGAAAAAAAATTTCAAGGAGATAGGAATAAATTTTTGATACACATAATGAAATGAACAAAATAGAAAGTTAATTAGTTTGTAAACAGTCTGTCTGAAAGCAAATAAATAAAACCAGTTTTTATAAATAACATAGTTTAATCGATTATTAATCAAGCAGAACAAATAGCGAAAGACTGTTTTAATCACTGGTGACTTTCACATGCAGTTTACAATCTCACCCGCCTAAATTTCTCTGCACAAAATTTTGAAATTGCATGGTCAAAGTCAGTAACTTTAGCCACACTATTTTCAGTTGACAAAATTGCCAAATTAGAGAGTCTTGCGAGGCTCATAGTAGAGCTAAGGTAATTCTTAATGAGTCTCAACTTTGAGAAACTTCTCTCACTGGTCGCTACCGAAACACACAAAGTTAAGAAAAATCTTAATGCCAAAGTGAGGTTCGGAACAGATTCAGAAATTTTATATTCAACAACAAACTGTAAAATCTCCAAGAGATTCTTCTTTTGGGACATTAGCAGCCTGTAGAAATCTTCGCAGCTGTAGGATTTCTGCAAGGATATCTTCAGAAATCTCATCGTGATTGTCAATTAAACATTTTACAATCATGGGAAGTTCCTTTTATGAATCGGATTTCTGGGCTCTAAAACAGCAAAATGTTCTGATATACAATCCATGTTTCTGCAACGTGTATCAATTTCTTGTTGGAACTGTCGATGCGCTCTAATATTGACCTTCTCAGTTCCTGGTGCAAAGTCAGCGTCTCGTCTGCAGCCTTTTCCCCAGGCATCATTTTTTTCTTCCTAATATTTCTTATTTTTTCGACAGGAATACCCATCTCGTCACATGTGTCTTTCGCAAATCGAAAGGCTTCGTCCACAAGCAAATAGAAATCTCCATATTGATTTATAGCAAACACTTCTTAGTTGTCTTTAGATTTTTAGTCAAATATTGCTTAAAAGAGCAGTCTTCCTGAAATGCAATAAGTTGTCTGTTGTTGTATAAGAGAAAATGCTTTTAAGCATTTTTTACGGAGATCATATCGGACATTGGACCAAACTGCGTGGTCATCAGTCTGTAGCTTAGAAACTACTTACACCTAGGTAAACTAACCTAAGGACAACACACACACCCATGCTCCAGGGAGGACTCGAACCTCCACGGCAAGCAACCACGCGCTCCGCAGCGATACGCCTTAGACCGCTCGGCTACTCCACCGCGGCAGGTCAGATATTCATGAACAGTAAACAGTAAGGAAATTTGCTCTAGCCGACCGCAGTGGCTGACCGGTCTGCGGCGCGCCAGTCACGTTCTGCACGGCCACTACGGTCGGGGGTTCGAATTCCCCCTCGGACATGGATATTTGTGCCGATCATTAGTAGTTGGTAAACTTAGGTACTGATGACCCCGTAGTTAAGTCCCATAAGCTCTACAAACATTTGAACATTTTGTTCTATTTGACGTCACAATTGAATCAAATAATAAACCCATATAATTTTCTACGATTTTTCTTACACACTATATCAGAGCTTTCCAAACTCTTCCTAGTCGCGACACCATTTCGAATTTATAAAGTTTTACAAGAAACACACTGATTTTAATTAGAAAGATTTATCTATATAAATGATACTTTGAAGGAATATGAATTTTCATGATTCATTTGTACACTGAATGAACTGAAGGATGTTTAATATTTTTTGAACAATGTTATGTCTTATTTTATCTTACGATTTTGCTGTTGTTGCGACACTCTTAGTGGCACTACGCGACACCCCTGGGTGTCATGATATCCAGCTCGGAAAGCTCTGCACTGAACATTATAACGTACCACATTGATAGCAACGGCGGAAACAGTTCTGGTTTTTTGCTAGACTAGTTCATGCACGTTTGACCACTTGAACACCCTAGCACAAAGGAAATTCGTGATATATAATTAATACGGCTGGTTTGGCTAAATGGCCGTTTATTTTAACGTTCAAATCACGAAAAAGGGACACAGTGGCCGTTTATATTCTAAAAGTGACAGCAATATCTGAATAAGCATCGTTTTCACTTTTAAAGTTGGGAGAAGTATCTGATTTTCAAAAAAATCATTAAAAAGAAAAAAATCAGGCTTTTGGCATCTGCAGAAAAGAAACCCCTTGTTATCTTTCTTACAACTGTGGGGAGAAAAAGCTGTATTAGAAAAATTCATAAATAATTCAATTTACTTACGTGCAAATGAATAAATATTTCATTCGATCTTCTGAATATTGCGGAAGAAAACTCTGGCGTTCGGTCACTCACGATAATAGATGAAGAATGGCAACAGCCCCGTCGGTTCAGACCATTAAAAATGGTACATTAGCGTGGGAACAAAAAGAAAAAAAAGAGAGAGAGAGAAAAAAAGAAATCTCTGGCAAGTTTTGTCACCCCCTTGGAATAGGTACTCGGTGCGGACCACACCCCCCTAGGTACGCTACTGGGCGAGGTGCTGGTAGAAGTAGTGAAGACGGTCTGTGAAGCGTGCCGGGATAGCTCAGATGGTACACAGCTTTCCCGCGAAAGGAAAAAGTCCCAGGTTCGAATTCCGGTTTCGGCACACAATTTTAATCTGCCACGACGTTTCAAAAATATAACTCAATTGTCATGAATAGTTTACAGCGTGTTACATCGTTACTACTGCTAGTGACGTACAAGTACGGCATTTTTAAAAATTAAATCGCGTTATTTCTAGCGCCTAGTTGCTGATTTCTTTCTTTATTTCTAGTATTATACTGCAAACTTTCAATGATTATCTATCTTTAGATGAGTTGATAAAAAAAATCTGGAGATTATGATTGTGGTGTCTATTGTGAATTCAAAACTACTCGACGAATATTCATCCGGTTCTGACAGTTAACGTGAGCGTAGATCGGGCAAACGTGGATTCATTTTATCACAATCTTATCAGGAAAAGAAAATATATATTTTAAACGTTTGTTAGTCTACTCTGCATAGTGGTACGGCGTTCAAAATGAAAGAAGCAACAGATGGTACTGTTTTTCGTAGCTAACTAAATAACAGATAAATAACACTGTTAATTCTCTCTTAGACGAGACTCATTGACAGCAGTAGGAAATAAAAACTTGGAATGTTTCAGTTCACCCAAATTTCATTATTGAAACAATGCATATGGAGAACATGAAATGATTATATTTGCAAAGCAATAGCATAAGCGGTATTGAGGTACGAGGTGTCGATCCAGACTCAATAGAGACGTCTAAACATCAGGGCATCATTTCAGATAGCTAGGTTATGATGGTTGGTTGGTTGGTAGGTTGGATGGTCATCAGGCCTCCTAGGTTGTGAAGTATTGTCTTCGCCAGGATGAATTAAAATGATTCTACGTCTTTCTGTCTGTTCTACGGAGTGTAGACATAACATTGCGGCAGAGGAAATAGTCGTAATAACAGAAAACTGTTGTAGAGGGGGCTCGTGGTTACTTGTGTTTACCAACCCACTTACACAAACAGTTGGTTTCAGGTGGAGTAGTAAGCAGCTAGTGCAATGTAACAACAACGTGAATTACTCGAAGCTATGACATGAAGAGCCACAGCGAGGTTGGGACAGACACAGAGGGAGGTGGCTGCAGTTATTGGAGTATCTCAAAATGTAATTTCTATGTCGTTGATGCGATTTCAGATTACAGGAACCGTCAAAAGGAGACAAGGCGAAGGTCATCCACGGGTAACATCAGCAAGAGATGACCGTTATCTATGGTTAACAGCCCATCGGGACAGGAGGCAAAAGCAACGCCCCCTTCTGGCAGCAACAGAACGCGCAATATCAACACAAACAGTCAGAAATCGTCTTCGGGAATGTGGCCTCTACGCACGGATGCCTATGGTGTGTATCCCATTAAAATCACAATAACATTTAGCCCTCAGAAACTGGGCAGAGGAACATCAGGATTGGAGCCGTAATATATATGGCGCCGAGTTGTGTTCACAGATGAGTCAAGATTTTGTGATCACCTGGACAATCGCCGTTCACTTATCTGAAAACAACAGGGATCTCCGAACAACCCTGTTTATGCACAGGAAGGATCACGACAACATGGTGGTCGACGAATGGTGTGGGAAGGTGGAAGTAATGGCGGACATACGGGCCTCTGTGCCGTTCAGAATGGCGCTTTGTCTCTTCAGAGGTGTAGAGGTGAGATCCTTCGACCTTTCGTCATGACCTATGCTGGTACCATAGGAGATGGGTTTCTTTTGGTGGCGGACAGCAAATGTCCCCACAGAGCGGCACTGGTGGGCGACATGCTTGAAGCTGTGAGAATTGAGCAATGGAGTAGCCAGCTTGTTAACCGGACTTAAACCCGATTGAGCGTATGCATTGCATTGAAAACGCATTGTTACCAGACCAACAACGGTTATACACCTGGATATTGCACTCGTGAAATAATGGAGAAATATCCAAGAGGTGATTGATAACTACATACTGTTCATGCCACGAAGGGGTGCAACTGTACTACCAGTCCAAAGCGATCACGCACCATTTTAGAGGGCAACGAGAATGTTTTTTCATTATTGCGGTAGCACCTGCTGCCTCGCTCTAAGTATACGCCATGTAAACCTCAAGTAAAAAGTTGAAACATAAAAATCGTAGTGCATCACAGCAGATTACAGTTGTAACGAAAACCTGAATAAAATGCGTTAGCATATGCGTATGGTATCTCGTCTGACAGCCTAATTGCTTCGAGAAGTTTATTAAAACGTAGCATACACTGCACGGTCATCAATGTAGGCGCTGATTATGGTATCCATTCGATGAAATTAATGCCGAAACCTGCCTCGGGATAAACTATTCCGCGCCTGCGCGACCTCTTCTCCTAGTTCTGCAGAGTTGTGGACGGACGAGTGACGTGTCGGTGGTATTTGCGTCGCATGCTACACGTGCTCGACTGGAGGTGCTGATGGCCAGGGAAATTGTGAACATCTTGATGAAAATGTTGGTCTCTGGGCGAGCAACATCCTGTCGGAACAGTACATCAGCTGTAAGAATCAGGGATGCAAAAGATCGGCTCTTACAACATTCTGTTGGTCAGCGTTTCCTCTGCAAACGAGAAAGGCGAATGAGAGTGGCAGCTTATGGGCCAGAGCTACTGAAGTCTCTGATAGAGCCAGCCATGACAAAACTGTTTCACCTGGTGTGTAAGATGTATGGGACAGGCGAAGTACCCTCAGACGTAAAGAAAAATGTAATAATCCCCATTCCAAAGAAATCAGGCACAGACAGGTGTGAAAACTACAGAACCATCAGTTTAATAAGACATGGTTGCAAAATATTAACATAAATTATTCACAGAAGGATGGAAAATCTGTTAGAAGTCGACCTTAGACAAGACCAGTTTGGGTTCAGGAGGAATGTAGGACCACGGGAGACAATCCTCGCTTTACGGCTTATCTTAGAAGATTGATTATGGATAGGCAAACCTACATTTCTAGCTTTTGTAGATTTGAAGAAAGATTTTTACAATGTTGATTGGAATACACTTTTTCAAATTCTGAAATCAGCATGGGTAAAATATAGGGAACGGAGAATTTTTACAACTTGTATAAAAACCAGACAGCAGTTATGAGAGAGCCGGCCGCGATGGTCGAGGGGATTGAGGCGCTCCAGTCACGATCTGCACGGCCACTACGGTCGGGGGTTCGAATTCCCCCTCGGGCATGGATATTTGTGCCGTCCTTAGTCGTAGCTAGTTAATAAGTAGTTTGTAAGCTTAGGGACTGATGACCCCGTAGTTAAGTCCTTTAAGTCCTACAAACATTTGAACATTTGAGTTATCAGAGTTGAAGGACATGAAAGGGATGCATAGGTTGGGAAGGTTATAAGACGGGGTTGTAGTCTTCTCCAATGTTATTCAATTTGTATACTGAGCAAGCTATAAAGGAAAGTAAGGAGATATTTGGAGAAGGAATTTGAGTTCAGGTTGAAGAAATAAAAACCTTGCGTTTTGCTGATGACTATGTAATTCAGTCAGAGACAGCAAAGGACCTTGAAGTGCATTTGCACGGAATGGACAGTATGCCGAAAGGTGCATAAAAGATGAACATTCACAAGAGTAAAACAAGGGCAATTGAATGCAGTCTTAGAAAATCAGGCGATGGTGAAGGAATTAGATTAGGTAACGAATCAATAAAGGAGGTAGTTGAGTTTTGTTACTTGGGCAGTAAAATAACATATGATGGTCGCAGTACACGGGATATAAAACGCAGAATGGTAATTGGAAGAGAAGCGTTTTTGGAAAAGAGAGATTTGTTAACATCGAGTATTAATTTAAGCATAAGGAAGTCATTTGTGTGAAGTGTTGCCTTGTACGGAAGTGAAAGTTGGAGGATAAATAGCTTATACAGGAAGAGGATAGAGGCTTTTCAAATGTGGTGCTGAAAAATGCTGAAGATTATGTGGGTACGTCGTGTAACTAATGAGGAGGTACTGAACAGAATTGGAGAGAAAAGGAATTTCTGGCATACCTTGACTTAACGTTGGAGGAAGACTGTGTGATAAAAGTCGCAGCGTAAGACCAAGAGACGAATATGGTAAGCAGATTCAGAGGGATGTAGGTTGCAGTTCTTATGAGGAGATGAAGAGGCTTGCGCAGGATAAAGTAGAGAGGAGAGCTGCATGAAACCAGTTCCGGAAATCAGCGACAGAACTGAACAGTATTTTTCTTAACAAATGGAATCAAACATTACATTTACATGATTAGGATATGCGGATCTGATAACTTCACTGTTTGTAGCAGAAAGTCGGTCAAATTCCTCTGCTCGTTCAGATAGGTAATACTTACTTTCTGCTTATAAGGGTTCCATTATTCGAGATTTAACTACTGCACTGTGGAATGCGACAGTGCGAGAGGGGCACTTTTTCAACATCCACTGAGCAGCACGGCGTACATCGTGTTTGGATTTTTTTTTCATTTTTCATTCCTCTTCCTGATGGGAAGAGTCGGGCACATGGAGAGCCTAATGCTCTTTGGTGCCTTATAGTAACTTAGGTAATGCTGTTGGGTCACTTTTTATTCTTCATATGGGGAATCTTAGAAATTAGCTTTAGTTTGCTATAGTAAATTCTGAATTATGTTCCCGTTCTTATTCTTTTGTTTTGCTATGGAGGATGTGTAAGACACCGGCATTCGCCATAGTGCGAGAGGGAAAACCTCCAAAAACCTCCGCAAGGGTCCGTGTTCAGCTGGTGTGTCTGATTTTACTCTGTGGTGTGAATCCTCTTCTTGTATTGTGAGTACTTTCCTGATCCTGGTCCTCTGAGCTATTTGGTGCGTGGGCTTTTTCTGTTGGAGTTCTAATTAGGAGGGTTATGTTGCTCTCACCTATATCTGTTTCTTCTATTGCTCCGCTGTCTGTGTGTTTGTGATTTTCATACATGTCTTGATGACTTTTGGCGGGTAAGGGTACTTAATTTTCGGGTAATTAAATTCTCGGATTTGTTCCTCAAGTATTTTAGTTGTGTGTGTTTTGTTAGCTAGTCTGTTCGCTCTGATTTTGGCTGTTAATTCAATGCATCTTTTGTTGAGAGATTCTATATCGGCTAGTCGGTATACTTCGGCATTTCTTGTTTTATAGTGCATATTGGTAGATGTTCTCAGTATTATTTTTTCTGTTGCCAGTATTTTCAGGGAATTATTTTTGTTTCCAATCCAAACAGGTGCTACATATTCTAGTATAGGTCGAATGAAAGATTTGTATGTGTGTATTATAGTTTTGTTTGAGGCCCCTTGAGTTCATCCTCTTAGGAGTTTTAGTAGCTTCAGTCTTGTCATCGCTCTGGCTCTGATGTTTCTGCTGTGCACATTTCAGTTCATGGTTCTGTCTAGTGTGAGACCTAGGTATTTGACCGACTCTTTAGCTGCAGTTGCTTCTCCCCATAGAGTGACTTTGGGGCCTTTGGGCTTCTGTTTTCTGTTTTGTGTCGCATTTTTGTGGTTGAAAATTATAAGCTGGGTTTTGGAGGCGTTAGGTTTAGTTTTCCATTTGGATAGCCACCTTTGTAGTTTGTCGGTGAACTCCTGTGTCTGTATGTTTGTATCTTCTACAGTTTTTGCATGACACCAGTAGGCAGTGTGACACCTTCGTTGGTTCTGCTAGTAGTCGGAATGTCGCTTGTGTACAGGCTGTAGAGGAGTAGGGATAAGATGGCGCCTTCTGGTACCCCGGCTTCTTGGTAGATCTCTGACAATGCGTCATTTACGAAAACTCTTGTTGGTCGTTGGTGAAGTGTGTTTGCTATCAGTTCGGTGATTCGTGGTGGGACGCCTATCTTGAGCAGTTTGTAGACCCTGATGCCAGACTTTATCAAACGCCCTTTCTATATCTAACAGTAGGGCTGAGGCACAGTCTAAGTCGTTCAGTCTTTTTGTTATACCGGTGCATAGTCGATGGGATCTATGGATGAGTGATTTTGTCTAAAACCTGCCTGGCAGTCCGGTATTGGTTGTTTTGCCTCCGCGAATTTAGTTAATCTGATATTTATTATAGACTCAAAGAGTTTTCCGATGACTGGCAGTAATGTTATCGGACGATATGAAAGGGGATCGTGCGTCGACTTCCCCGATTTCGGTATCATGATAACCTTTGCGTTTTACATTGTGTTGGGACCATGCCAAGGCTCAGCGCGGCATTGTAAAGGCTTTTGAGACTTTTGGTTAGTGTTTCTCTAGGAGCTATTCGGAGTTGTTGACGCTTAATGCCGTCAGTGCCTGGGGATGTCATGTGGCAGTGTGTTCCCTAACTGCGCCACCCCATGTTTTAAATGACGTTTACTCCATTTTACTGACATTTTGACCACAGTACGTTCCTTGTTTCGATTAAAGTTACAAATATAGATACTAAATGTCCAACGTTTAGCGGGAAAGTATCGATTTTGAAGGCTGTGTCCCGTGGTCTGTTTATACGTGTCGCGGGGGCTACGTTTTTAGCGATTTTTTATATTACTATTTCATTCTTGTCTTGCTTTATACGTTCATTAGCTGAATGTACTTCCATGGCGGGAATATAAGAAATTCGTGCCTTGTATTGTGATAAAGTGAGAACAACGTATTTCCTTATAATACAGTGTTAACACATGCAAGACATCGCGGCTACTTTCTCTGATGTGAACAGTAAACGGTAACCCATTAATCCGTTCTAACAATACTATACTGCGAGGACTGATGGAAGATAACTCAGTAACATGGGTCATGTATTGCGGGTCTCACTGTGAGTGCTGGGACCATGTTCGTCGTTCTGTGATAGTGACGTGCCACCAAAGAGAAAATGTTTCTTTTCGGACTTTTAAAACGCGCGCGCGTGTGTGTGTGTGTGTGTGTCTTCGTATGTGTCAGGCTGCAGCTGGGAAGGCAGAGATGCTCATAGTTAGAAGGTTAACCAATTTTATTTCTGTATTGGACAGAGAGCTCTCTTGGACGGACGTGGTCGACAGGTGTCTGTGATTTTCGATTCCTCCACGATTCGCAAGTTGGCAGGATGGTCCAGTTAGGTGACTGGTCAATTGCAGGACGGCTCCGGCCAAGTTGAACGGGAAGGGCGGTTAGGCTAGAGGGCAGCCATATTTTAGCAGAATGTTTCCTGGGCTGTCTGAGGACGGACCTGAGTATGTTGATCTCTGAGGGTAATGTATTAGGAAGTGTGTGTGATTTGTGACAAATATGGAACAGATTAGCAGGGAAATGGTTCAGTAAATGCACAACGATAGGAGAAGTCCATTTTCTAAATTTTTGGGAGCGTTTTCACGAAATTAGGACGAGTTCTGTTCTTTGCGGATTAGGCTCAGTTCATATGGGGATTTTCTTTGTGGCACTTTGAATTTACTTGTGTGTCGCCACGTGGTTAGTACATCATGATACTACGACTGTGGAATCTAGCCAGCAGACAATGAGTGTGAAAGCTTTTGGTCCCTTTCTTAATCCCTCCACGAAATATTAATTGTATTCTAAATGTTTTAATTGAAATGTCCCATAATATTTCTTGCTTAAATGAGTAACGACAAGATCTGTGAATAAATGTAAACCGTTTCTGCGTCTCACTATTGTGGCTGCATTTTAAAAGAATCGATCGCAATTCGTCTTTCAGACAATATTATAAACAGAGACAAGGGTTTTCCTTTGAGTAAAATGTGGAACCCTTTATTGTTTGACATAAAAAAACAACGGTCTCTGCTGAATAGCGATCTATCGTTTACGCCGGCTTCTACCACTGGCGGCGCTGAAACGTAGAGGACAGAACTGTCAATTTTTGCGCACGCGCCCTCGGCCTTCCGCGGCGTATATAGGGGCCGCCGCTCGCGACTTCTACGCAGTCTCGGCGAGTCGGTGTACCAGCACTGTCACCTGAGGATGGCGGCCAGGTGGACCGCCGAAATATTGTGTTCAGATGACTTATTGATCCGGCAGGGAACCGGAGAAGAATATTATGAATCATTACGCCGGGAAAGCCTACGTAGTCACATTAAGAGCCTGTATGGGGAGGAGATGCTTCAACTGGTAATGAAGTTTGATAAACTTCGGAAGAAGAAGGGAAAGCTGCTGAGTGCCCTCGCTTTTCTACTAGGATGCCGCAATGAAGGTATTATACCGAATTGTGCAAAAAATGCTCATTTTATTGATACTCAAATGACCAACAAGATAAAGAAGCGTGCTAGTTTGGCCTTGGTGACGGAGCGCATTCGTTTTACTCGCAAACAATTGGATGTCATATCCAAAGATTTGTTTTATTTGCACTTGGAGGTATCTTCACAACTGTCGTCTGTATCATGGGAATGATGGGATGATGGGAATGACCGGCTTTGTTCCAGAGCTTCGATATTGGATGACGAAACCCACCGACGGAATGTGATTAACCTCGCAGATAAAGTATTGGATGACGCCACACTGTCGGTGTTGAAAAAAAAAGGCCTTAATTTTACTTCCACACCGAGGAATGTTCACATCACGGAAATTATTTGTGCGGTTGAGCAAGCGGTATCGAAGTTCCCTGAAGACCAGGCAGAAGTAATGACATGAGGTCTCACATACGTTGCGTCGGGTGCCGCCTCCACGGAGTAACATCTCCTCACATGAAAGAGCTTCCATCCGGTCCTTAAGAGAAGATCAGGATTTAATAATTTTACCAGCAGACAAAGGTAATTCCACGGTGGTTCTGTCACGTGATGATTACCTGCGGAAAATGGATCTTTTACTTGAGGACACAGCATACCGTAGGTTGCAGAATGACCCAACCGAGCGGATCAAAAGAAAGACGCTTTCACTGTTGAAGAAGGGTTCCTTACCTGAGGACGAGCTCAAAAAACTTCGTCCTGGTGCCGCCGTTCCACCTAGATTGTACGGTCTACATAAGGTACACAAGACTGGAATCCCACTGCGACCGATTGTGAGTAATTTGGGCCAAGTATCTGATGTCGATTCTCAGCCATCACGTCGGTAAATGTGAACATCATATTTCCAATTCTACAGTTTTCATTCAGCGGCTGAAGTCTTTGAGTCTTAGTCCCTCTGATTTGCTGGTTAGCTTCGATGTGGTGTCGCTTTTTACCCGGCTTCCTCTGGAAGAATCCTTGCAATTAATTAGTGAAATTCTGGACGAGGAGACAACGGAGCTTTGCCGCCATGAGCGCACTAAGGCGTCCACCTGCGGTGCGCGTATCCGTTCGCCGTTGGGATCCGAGTCCTCCGTCGGGCTTGGGTGTTTGTGTGTTGTCTTTAATGCAAGTAGTAGTAGGGGGTAATGACCACAGTAGTTAAGGTTCTTAGATTTACAAACATTTAAAAAAGAGCTGTTTGTTGTAGGTTAGTGTTGCGGTTCAGTCGTTGGGTTGGAGGTGGTTGTTGTTACATAGTGTCGTTGGCTAGTTGGGGTATAATTTAAGTAAAAAGTGTTTAAAATATGCGCAGCAGTGTCTGGTTCTGTCGTGGATGATGTTGTGTTGCGATAGAGCTCTAAGGGGCGATTTAGGATTACGTTCTTAAAACTGCGCTTTGTACGATACTGTCCGTTTAATTGTGTTAGTGGTGTTTAATTTAGGAGTGGTATGCGATGGTAAATTATTGATGATCTTTTAACTTATACATGCATAGTAAATTTGACCATGCGAAGTTATCAGTTCGCCTACCTGTTGGCTGCGTTGTGAGAGACCTCGGCATACTGGAGCGAAACTCGACAAGGAATCACTGGAGAACATCTGTAGGAAATCATTTGGTTGTACGTTATAAAGTGAGGCCAGCCGCTGTTAAACTATGAGCTCTCATCTCCAGCTTCGTGTTGTTGGGTAACCCACACGATTTCGTTGGGACTTTTTTTTAACAAACTGGGTATGTGCAAGTACTTAGTACCCACCCGTGACTTTCGCTTGGAAGGAGGCTGTATAGGACAGTTGGAATCGATTGCCTACGAATACATTTATTCATCGAATCACCTTATCTATTTTATAGCAGGCGTTTCGGGCTGGAGGTAGCAATAAACACTTACGGGCTAGATCGAAAACGGAGATAGCCAATATTTACAAAGTGCGGCCCTGTACTGTGTGTCTCTCCCATCCATTCCTTAGAGAGCAGGTTATGATCAGTGTATGCGGGCGTTGAGGTCCGATATAAGTGTTTTCGTACATTACATTGCACATACTCAGTTGTGCTGTAACAAAAAAGTGTAGACACACCGTGTTCTTTTCAGGAACAGGTGTTGCGCTGTGTAGGTTAGCATCCTTGTTTGCGGTAGATAGCTACTTGTAATTAAAAAAAAATAAATCCGAGTACGATTTAGTGGAATGATAAAATAGATCACAAGAAAGGAACTTGAAGTGATTAAAGGTTTGGTCGAGCTTGCTCTACAGAACTGAAAATAAGTGTTGTATTGGGCGGGTAAAGTATTACCTCGGTTCCGTGGTTGCTGTATTGTCGACTAAGGGTGTTGCTAGGTCAACGTTTTCGAGAGAAAAAGAAGTTATAGTGTAGACGGTCGGAAATCGGTATATTATTTCGTGCATTTTTAGTTATTGTGACTGTCCGTTATATTATAGGGTTTAAACGTCGTATGGGGTGCTCGATTATCGGTATTTGACCTGTTGTAAAGAATCGTTTGCATTGTAACAGGACGGAGACATTCATTAGTTGGGTATACGCAGGAGGAGCCAGATACGAGATACCTAACCGCTATGCTATCTCGAATCACTTCTTCATTAACATCTAAGCATAAGAACAAGTCTATCCAAGGCATTCATCGCAACTAAACTTGCTTAAAGTCTGATTCGATGTATTAAACGGTATGTAGTGACGTAATGTCCTAACTAAAACACAGGGTGTCGCAATTAATAATTGGGATTGGTGGTGGATGGTCTGGCGAGGTCAGTTTGTTTAGGAAACTCTCGTGTTATTCCCGGTACTTGTACTGTCCGAAGTATGTAATAATAATTGGCTCCTTTTCTTCCCAATATTGGAGTAAGTCGGAAAATAATAACTTTTGGAATTTACATTTCAGGGGCGCTGGTTCGAGTCCCGGATCGAGCCTCGCTGGGGGCGACAATCTTTAGGACTGTCAGTGGGATGGAGGTGGGTGCGATAGCGGAGGGGGGGGGGGGGGCGGTGGCGGACAATCGTGGTTAAGTTGTTCAAAATTAATTTGATGTAAAATTTAAGAAAATTAATCGGAGGCTGTTGGCTGTGGTCAGCGGCGTAGTGGAGAGTTCCCTCCTAATGTCCCTGCGTGCAACGATAGCCGGATGTGCCCTCCTCCTCTCCTAATGTCCGAAGGCTGGACGTGCTCGTTTTCCCGGCCGCCATCTTGCTTTTTGTGGTAGGCCGCGCAATTAATAACTACTCCTCTAGTTATGCATTCTTCTACGGTTCTGCATTTGTCCTCTAGACACTCGTGCTTAGCCAGTCTGCACTTTCTGTCAATCTCATTTTTCAGACGTTTGTACTCCTTTATTCCTGTTTCACTTGCTGAACTTTTATATTTTCTCGTCTTATCAGTTACGTTCAGTATATCCTGTGTTATCCATTGATTTCTATTAGGCCTTGTCCTTCTTATATGGTCCGCTGCTGCCTTCACTACCCTATCTCTCAAAGCTACCCATTCTTTTTCTACTGTGTTACTTCCCCCCGTTTCAGCCAATCCTTGCCTAATGATCCCTCTGAAACTCTCAACCACCTCTGGTTCCTTCAATTTGTCCAGTTTTCATCTCCTAACCTTCCTGCAGTCTCTTGTTTTTATCTGTAGTTCATAACCAATAAGTTATGGTCAGAGTCTATAGCTGCCCCTGGAATGTCTTACAGTTTAGATGGTTTCTAAATCTGTTCCTTACCATTATGAAGTCAATCTGATACCTTCCAGTGTCTCCTGCTCTTTTGGGCATGTACCACCATCTTCCATGATGATTAAACCAAGTGTTGGTGATCATTAAATTGTGCTCTGCGCAAAATTCGTCCAACGATCTCGTCTTTCATTCCTTTTTCCTAGTCCATATTCACCTACTACATTTCCTTCTCTTCCATTTCCTACTACCGAATTCCAGTCCCCCATCACAATCAACTTTTCGTCTCCCTTAACTTTCTTAATGATTTCTTTTATCTCCTCATACATTTTTTAAATATCATCATCAGCCGTGCTAGTTGGCATATAAACTTGCACTACTGTGGTTGGTGATGGCTTCGTGTCTATCTTTACTATGACAATGCGTTCACTTTGCTGTTCATAGTAACTTACCCGCATTCCTGTTTACTTACTCATTATCAGACCTACTCCTCGGTTACCACCAACTGATTTTGTATTTATAGCCCTGTACTCACCTGACCAGAAAACCTGTTCATCCTGCCACCGAACTTCACTAATGCCTACCATATCTCACTTTAACCTATCCATTTTTCTTTTCAAATTTTCTATCTTGCCTAAACGATTAAGAGTTAGAACATTCCACGCTCCGACCCATAGAATGCCTGTTTTGTTTTTTTGATGACGACATCCTCATGAGTAGTCCCCGCCCGGAGATCCGAATGGGGGACTATTTTACCTCCGGAATATTTTACCCAAGAAGACGACATCATCATATAGTAATAAAGTAGAGCTGCATGTCTTGGGTAGAAGTAACGACTATAGTTTCCCCTTGCTTTCAGCCGTTCGCAGTAACTGCATGGCAAAGCCATGTTAGCTGATGATACAAGGCCAGCTCAGTCAATCATCCAGACTGTTGCCCCTGTAACTACTGAAAAGGCTGCTGCCCCTCTTCAGGAACCACACGTTTGTCTGACCACTCCACAGATACCCCTCCACTGTGGTTGCACCAATGGTACGGCTATCTGCATCGTTGAAGCTCGCAAGTCACTCCACCTCGGCAACATCTGTGCTTCATGAGGTGGTGATTAGATGTATGGACAGGGAAATCATAAGTCGTAAAAGGGTTTATAGCAACTAAGACGAGCTTTCCGACGCGATTCGAAGGGGTATTTAGGCGAGAAAAAAAGTTAAAAATGAAGTAATCAGGAAAAAATGGACGTTACAAATATCATCAGACATTTGGTAGAATAAAAACTACTATTGTGGTATGACATACGAAAATGATGTTAAAGGTGAGATTATCACAGAAAATTGTGGAATGGGAGTCACCAGGAAGGAGGAAAGGTGGGAGACCGCCGACAACGTGGATTCAAGGAATTAAAACTGCCAGAAGGAGAAATATTCAAGATAATTATAGATGGACAAAAATGGAGAATGTAATTCATCTTTCATGTATAATCTCGCGGTAGCGGAAAATGAAAACTGAATTACATTTTTGAAGCCGGTTAGTGAATAAATAAAAAAGAAGTGCAGAGATCGCGATTGCTTCAGCGACGGAGTCTTTCATTGAGATGGGAGACTTGCCACTCCAGAATATTAAGACACCTTGTCATTGGCTTCACCGAATGCACAAATTTTGTTGAAGGTCTTGCCAAATCTCGTAAAAATTTTCACATAGTTTGGAGCCGAAATTAGTCCTGGCTCGATGAGAAATTTTTCTGGAAAAAGACACTTCGGGGCACAACATGGTCGCGGCGCAACACTTCACAATTAACAGCATTTGCTAAGGTGGGCAGCGGGCACTCTCTCGTGTAGGAATCAACATGGTTTCCAAAAGCAACGATCATGTGAAACACAGTTCGCGCTGTTCACCCACGAGATCCAGAGGGCAGTTGATACAAGATGACAGGTAGATGCCGCGTTTCTTGACTCTCGTAAGCGTTCTATACGATCCGCACCTTCATCTGATAAACTACGTGCGAGCAAATGGAATATCAAACCAACTGTGTGACTAGATTGAAGATTTTCTTGCTGAGACAACGCAGCGTGTATTTCTTAATGGAGAGAAGTTTTCAGACGTTTAAGGGACTTCAGACGTGCCTCGGCGGAGTGTTATAGGACCGTTTCTTTTTCACAGTATATGTAACTGACCTGGTAGATAACATCGGAAATTCAATGAGACTTTTGCGGATAATGCTGTAGTTTATCGAAACGTCTACTACAACAACCATAAACTGCTGCGTTTACATAGGAAGAAATATGCTTTATTGTATAACTACGCAATAGGAGGTTAAACACTGGAAGCAGTTACTTCCATAAAGTGTGTAGGAGGAAACATACGAAACGATTTGAAACGGAACGGTCATATAAAAATCGTGGATAAAACGCCGTGGCGGAGTAGCCGTGCACACTGAGGTACCGTGCTGCGGTGCGCGCGGCCGTTCGCCGTTAGAGGTCGAGTCCTTCTTCAGGCATGTGTGTGTGTGTGTGTGTGTGTGTGTGTGTGTGTGTGTGTGTGTGTGTGTGTGTGCCTGTTCTGAGGACAAGTTAGTTTTCGATTCGTTGCAAGGAGGACTTTTTGAGGAAGAAAGGGGCTTATCCCCCTAATTCCTCGTTTTCAGATCACTTGATAATTACGGGACATGTCCCCGAAAAAAATTGAAATTGTAGACATTTTGCATATAGAGAAGAAGGGGCGTAAACTTGACACCTTTTAAACACTTTTCCTTACATGACGGACTGTTATTGAATGAACAGGTGCAACTTCGTGGTAGAGGTTTCTTTAAAGGCATCAAGCCACTACTTTAGATAGTCAGTTTAAGTTTCACTGACCTACTCTTGCAGGTTCGGTGATACATTTTCTTTCACATTAATATGTGATGGTATTTATGTTTGATTGTTGCAATTCGTTAAATATTGTTCATGATGTACCACTTATGATTCTATATGTATAATGTGTAGAATGTTTGACCTCTATCGGTTTGTTACGCAGGCTACCTGCCACATAGTATCATAACTTGGCCACTAGCTGGCGATAAGCTAACATACGCGCTTTGTACATCTGCGCTGTTAGTTACCTGTCGACGTTAGCAGCGGAGACATCACAGCCCATAGTGACTGCTCCGCCTGGCCACAATTATTTACTTTTTAGGTATGACTATCTGATTATGTCAGAATTTTTGTATTATTTTAGATCTTGACATGTAGTTATAACATATTCATCTTCGTCTGAAGAAGGTGCCCATAACGGCAATGAAACCTAATTTCGATTATATTCGTACTTTGCGACTGAGGGCTGCCCCTTAAAAGTTTAATTAGTTTAAGTAGTTTCTAAGTTTAGCTGTTAGGTCCCACAACTTTGCAAACATCTGGAAATTTTTGTGGATAAGTCAGATGCCAGACAGACTCATAGAAAGAATCCTCAGGCAGTGTAGTCCGTCAACAAGCGTAGTGTTGATGGACACAGGGAAAACCAACGCATCTCCGGTAGCAGACGTTGTGTGAAAGACGTTCTGAAACACAGTACTAGCTTCTGTCACAGTTCAGATAGCATAAATTTCTTGAAAACAAATATATCTCTCACGAAATGACCACAAAGATAAAATTCTCTACTGGTGTAGGAGGAAGTTACAATATTACGCAAAGTACCCTCCACCACACACCGTCCGGTGGCTTGCGGGGTATGATTGTAGATGTAGACGTCCACAAGGGGGAGAGGGGGCAGCAGAATGAGACACGTTTTCATTTGAACTGCAAGGATGCATGCACTTGTTACACAGTTCCAATGTTTGTTAAGCTTATGGGGCTTAACTCCGCGGTTTTAGTCCCTAAACTTACAAACTGCTTATAAAACTAGCTTGTACTAAAGACAGCACAAACTTCTATGCCTGATGGAGGATTCGAACCCCCTACGGGGAACGACCTCGTGCGTCGGAGTATAGGGCCTCAATGTGCTCGGCCACTCCGTCGCGGCTGTTACACAGTCCTTGGTGCTTCCAGCACGGTATACTTGTGTTCGTTGTAACTTATCTTTGCTCTTGCCTCTATCATAACAATACTGGGTGGAGGAGGAAGAAGGGAGACAGGACAAGCTGGCAGAAACTCTAGTGTAAACCTAATTCTACCACTTTTACCGCGACTGTCTCCCGATGACAACCTAAATTTAGACTGGTTACATTTCAATGGTATATTATTTATTTCAAAATGTTATAATTTGAAGCTGTTATTTACATTTTACCGAGAGTTTATAGGTTCTACGTATGTTTAAAAAACGCCATAAAGGTAAAAATGCAGTACGTGATTTGTTGGTAATTATAGAGTGATGGAAGTTTTTCAATATATGTCCTCTATTGAGCTCACCAAATACCATAAGAATCATTGGTAATTTCGTAGATGTGTTACATAGCACGGCTGAGGTCTTCAAACGGATACAAAACGGTAGATATCGAAACGATAGGTATCGATACGATAGATATCGTTAATATTAGTTTGATAATATTAATATTAGTTAGTTAATATAAGTATTGCGAAACGATAGATATCGAGGCGAATGATATCGGACAAGTGAATGTCTTAGTAAATAGGTGTGAGTTGTGTTTATTTAAGACTGTAGTTCGGGAGTCAGTACGTTTGTTACTTCTAACTTATGCAATCGTTTCGCTTTCCTTAATTCGTGTTCTAGTTCGAGGTTCGCTTGCTGTTTACTGTTGTTACAGTATATCCTGTTCATTTCACCTTCAGTTATCACCAGTATGGTGAGCAGTGCGAGATCAACACGTGAAGCTAAACGAAGAGAAAAGTGTGTTACACAGCCAGGCCAGCGAATTTTTGTGTACTTCGAGAACGAGAAGGACAATGGTACGCCGTTACTTCCTGTTGCTCAGATTGTTAACAGGACTGCAGCAGCTTTAAAAATAAGTAAAAACACTGTGGTGGAAATAAGAAAAGAAGAGTACATCATAGACTGCTGAAACAGGCACAAGGAAGTTGGAGACGCCAGGGAAAAGACGTCCACGGAAAAACCAAGTCACAGGCATGGTTGACTTGCAGAAGGATGCAATTCGTCGTCATATATATATAACTATCTAAATCTACATGCGATACTCTGCAAATCACATTCAAGTGCCTGTCAGAGGGTAACTATTATCGGAGAAAGGAACATCCAACGCTTCGTGTGTCTTCATAAAGACAATCTCTTCGAAGGAAGTAAATTTTCATTGCGTGCAGTGCTGAAACAAATAGGCTTCAGTTATTCCGTTATCAGTGGAAGAAAACTATTAATGGAAAGAACAGATAATGTTGCATGGCGAAGTTGATTTCTGCGAAAGATGATGAGAGTTAACTTTGCTGACTTTGTGTGGCTCGATGAAACCTGGATCAATGCCAATCATTGTTCAAGTAAAGGTTTGAGTGACGGAGCCTCTGAGGGACAATGACAGTGCCTATTGGTGGTAAAAAAGAGCGGATTATTAGTTTACACGCTGGTACATCAGAAGGATTTGTGCCAAACTGTCTCTTAATGTTTTCTTCCAGAAAGACAAGAGTTTACCATGAAGAAATGAACAGCACAGTTTTCCTGAAGTCGTTCCAAACATCCCTTATGGCGAATCGCGCAAAGCCATCTGTCATTGTCATGGATAATGCGCCATATCAGTTTGTTGTTCAAGATAAGGCGCCGACTTTGGCAACAAGAAAAGATGAAATAATTGAGTGGCTAAAAAGACAAAATGTAGAGTTCATCGATGATTTAAAGAAGGCTGAAATGCTGGAAATTGTGGCTTCTGTAATCATAACAGGCCCTTCATATTCGAGAAGATGGTGTCAGCGGCAGATCATCAGACTGAGTATTCTTGTCATATTACTACTGTTACTAACATACTGTTGTATTATTCTGTAGCCTCGATCTTATATAACAATGAAATCGTAAAATGCTGTTGTTCAACAGTATCGCGAGACAGTGTGCATTTACGTTGTTAAACATAGCAAATAAGCACTAACATTAGCTGTTTTAGCAGGCTGTACACTGAATACTTCTTTGCAGTTTCTACAGCCTGCATGTTAGGTCTGTACTTGTAAATTACGTGACGCGCATAGGTAAGACCTGCATGTTGTCGAGTGTTTTGTTTTGCTGTATAACAAGAGTGAGAGCAGCTGGCAACACGTCGGCCTGGCCGCGTCAGCTGTCAATACCAGTCACTCGTCTCCCGGACTATGACGACTTAATGAAAATGACATAGAATATGGGGAATAATATTTTGCGCTCGCCACGAAATAAATAGTTTAATGGTGCTCTATGGTTGACAGGCTCTCGATGTACATTTGTCCAGTCAGTAAATTAATTATCCTCGTACAGAGGACAATTAGTTGCGACCGAGAATAATTAATTTACTGAGTGGACACAGGTACATCGAGAGCCTGTTAACCATAGAGTAGGAACAGCGTTAATTACATGTGAAGTTTTCGTACCTTTATAAATCGGAACGTTCAATCTGATCCTGTCGTCTTTCTGCAGTCCACTGTTTTGTAGACCACTGGTTTCAGTCCTATATTTCTTTAATTGTGCGCGCCAATTTGTTACTGTTGAATGACTTTATTTTACTTCCGATACCATTAAAGAAATAAATAATCCGGGTAGACATGAGAAACGTTTCTCAGAAACATTGTCAATGTTTCGCGAGGCATCTTTTTTCCTGCGAGACAAATATTGAAAGTAAACGTATTGGGATAAATACATTTTAAAACGTCCACCACGGCAACCCTCTCGCTTGAAGATATTCATAACATCGCTCCACAAACGTTCGACGTTTAGCATGTGGATTGAAAGGTCGTCGGCTAACACAAATTCAACAGTGTGGTTCACAGACTCGGATGAAAATTTCGCTCTGTAAGGTTTGGTATCAACTTCAACCAACTGTTATAATTTTTGTCCATGAAAGTATGAAGTATTTTATCCGAAGAAATAAGGTTGCTCTCCCGCTCAAGTAGACTTACACCATGAAACATTTCTTTGAATCACTCTACGTAGTCTCAAACACCCACATGCCCTCCATCTAATTCTTTAACGGCCGTCCTCTTGTTTTTCCTAGTAGCAGTGTGACTTTCATCTGTTTCTATGACCTTGCCTTCTCCTCGGATAGGGAAAGAACTGCTGGTTACGACAGAGTACCACCCAACCCTGCAGAAGCCATAATGCTCGCAAGCAGTGTTTAGGAACAAACCCACTTCCAGTGTCACAAGGTGCGTCTGATATAGTTCGGTGAATAGTCCCATCAGTGGCGTATGCTGGGTTTGTAACTTGGGCTATCACTACTATCTCACTTTCTATGGTTGTACCGAGAAAGAAATGCTAAGAAAAAAAATCGATATCATGGCGCTGTTTTCGAGATATTGATAGTGACCGTGACAAATATCTCAAGAAATTAGCAGCAAACGAAGTAACGGTAACCTGCAAATGTTAAAGCGTTGAGGGGGACATCCAATGACACTACACTCGCCCCCCCACCCCACCCATGTTGTTGTTGTTATGGTCTTCAGTCCGGAGACTGGTTTGATGCAGATCTCCACCCTACTCTATCCTGAGCAAGCCTTTTCATCTCCTCATAAGAACGGCAACCCACATCCACTTGAATCTGCTTACTATACGCGTCTCCCCTCTGCGATTTTTACCCCACACACTTCCCTCCAATGCTAAATGTACAATTCCTCGATGTCTAAGAATGTATCCTACCAAGTGGTCCCTTCTTTTAGTCAGGGTCTGCCAAAAATTCCTTTTCGCACCAATTCTGTTCAGTTCCTCTTCATTATTTATGCGATCTACCCACCTAATCTTCAGCATTCTTCTGTAGCAAAGCCTCTATTCTCTTCCTGTCCGCACTGCTTATCGTCCATGCTTCACTCCCGTAAAAGGCAACACTCCACACAAATGCCTTCAGAAAAGACTTCCTTACACTTAAATTAATATTCGATGTTAGCAAGTTTCTCTTTTTCAGAAATACTTTTCTTCCCATTGTCATTCTGCACTTTATATCCTCTGTACTGCGACCATCGCATGTTATTTTACTACCCAAGTAACAAAACTCATCTACCACCTTCATTGTTTCGTTACCTAATCTAATTCCTTCAGCATCGCCTGATTTTCTAAGACCGCATTCCATTATTTTTGTTTTGCTCTTGTTAATGTTCATTTTATACGCTCTTTTCAATACACTGTCCATTCCATTCAACTGCTCTTCCAGGTCCTTTGCTGTCTCTGACAGAATTACAATGTCATCAGCAAAACGCAATGTTTTTATTTCTTCCCCCTGTACTTTAATCCCTATTCCAAATTTTTCCTTGTTTTCCTTCGCCGCCTGCTCGATGTACAAATTGAATAACATTGGAGAAAGGCTACAATCCTGTCTTACTCGCTTCCCAACTGATGGTTCCCTTTCATGCCCTTTGAGTCTAACCTGCTGACTTCAGAATTTGAAAGAGTGTATTCCAGTCGACATTGTGAACCGCTTTCTCAAAATCTACAAAAGCTAAAAATGTAGGTTTGCCTTTCCTTAATCTATCTTCTAAGATAAGATGTAAAGTGAGTATTGCCTCTCGGGTTCCTACGTTCCTCCTGAATCCAAACTGATCCCCACCTATACCCTACCGAAACCAGTCATAGGTGGCGGGAGGCAACTTTTAATATTTTTTATTGCAGATTTGGATTCTTTGTGAAAAAATATGTAACTTCCGTAGGAAACGTTATTTTAGTTTTATGATAAATTGCGCTGTAATCGACATAAATGAACTGGTCGCCAAAGGCTATGACGAACGTCCAGTACAGTGAACGGGACGAGAAGACAACGCCCGATCCTCCTCTTAGTCTTCGTCGTTTCATTACCCAAAACCAAGAAGTGCACACACTGGCAATCCAGCCTAGTTCCGAGGCTGTCCCGAATACCAGCGCACCATCAAACCCTACAGACAGCCGGTTAGCCGGAGATGTCTGCCAGTCACTCGCCACAGCCAGTCCTCCAGCACCGTCGCCGCCGACGCCACCGCCATCGCCGGACACGGTCCAGTATTTCCCGCAACTACAGCGTCTGAAGAGGCAGGCACCACGTACTGCAGCGTGGGGAGCACCAGCTGGGTACGAACCCAGTACCACAACCACCCTCAGCAAGATGAGGCAAACTGCGGCCAGAGTCAGAGCTGCCCCAGATACCACCACCAAGTTACTGGCGCTCACCGTTTGAATGGAGCCACGACGTACCGCATGGGATAACTACCCATACTCTACACTGCTGGATGACACATCGTCCGACGGCGAATATGATGTACTCCCCTTCAACGGAGCGCGAAGGGAGTCGGCCTAGCCACGACAGACAAGAGACACAGAAGTAGGTCGGCTAAGTGATCTTGAAGCCTATCGATGCCTGAATCTATACGAAGAATCATTTTTGATGTAAATGAAGACTTGAAATCCTACTTATACCTAGTTGTAAGTCGACACAGTGACGTGTCGACGATACACACTTAGAAAAGAAAAAATAAATGACTGCCATATGAGCTCCAGTGATCACTGTCGAGAAGTCTCCAGAGTGACGGGAATTAACAAACAGGAAATGGTACTTCGAGCTACACGCATACAACATTCAATTTTTTAAATCGCGACGGAATTCAACATACTAAGATCTACCGAGAGTATTCCGAGAAAAATTTCACGCACTAGCCTACTTCTCGACAGGGACAAACATCACTGCGTCAAATAACGGCAGAAGTCAATGTGATACGTGAGACGAACGAATCCTTTAGCAAAGCGCAGTGCAATCAGGCGTGCCGTACTAACGAGGTTGCCAACTTCGGCAAACAAAATTGTGACATATTACAGGCTACATAAAATTATCGTTTTTTATCTGAAATTATTGTATGTTGAAAATATTAAAGGAAAAAAAAAGCTGATTAAATAACGTACACAAAATGTGGTTTCAATCGTAGATAGCTATGTCTTTATCTCTCAAAATGTTTTACAAAAAATTTTGAAATACAGGTTAACATGCAGTTTACGTGTACAAGCTGCTTCATGACGTGTAGATGTTAGCAATGTTGCGATGAATGTCGGGAGATGAGGGCAGCCAATGAGGAGTGGCGTTTAAGCAGCCAATAAAAAATAACCTTATGTTCTATACCTTGTAAACAAATCGGCTTTGTGACGTAAATGTTTTTAGGTGTTACATATTGCAAAATCGTGACACATTCGTAGAAAAATTATACACTGCACTTTCGTCGCAGTAAACAGCTTGAGAACCAGTCACTACAAGAGTGAAACAGTTTGTTTTACCTAATTGTTCAAAAATGTTCAAATGTTTGAAAAGCTTATGAGACTTAACTGCGGGGTCATCAGTCCCTAAACTGACAAACTAATTTGTACTAAAGACAACACAAACATCCATGCCCGAGGGAGGATTCGTACCTCCGTCGCGGGAGGCCGCGTGATCCGCAACGTGGCGCTCCTGACCGCTCGGGTACTCCCGCGCGGTGTTTTACCTAATTATGTACCTTTAACTGAAAAGTCTCTTTCAATTGACAACGAGTAAAACTTATTACTGGAAAACCACGCTCAGTTTCCATTAGACCTACGTAAAACGAACTGTTACATTTATGTAGCAACTGGTTCTCGATGTACTTTTCGGATTGGCGATCTGGAAGCTATTTGCATTCCCGAAGGTATTCGATACGCATCTACAGTGATATTATCAATATAGCTATCATTCTTGTGTTGGAGTACACTGAGAAGCATGGTGCGAGACATATTTTCTTTAATTGCAATAACAGAAATCAAGAGGAATACGTTCATATGTACTCCATGTTGTCCAAAGACTTTCTTGTGAAAGCTGTGTACTGGCCATGTTATATAGTTGACATTAAGTTTACATTATATTCACCATATAGTAATTTCAATTTGCAGAGCGTATGACGATATAGCGTGCAAAAATGACGTCCTGCCTACCCCAACCAGCGTGCAATAAGCCTATTGCCCGGCCCATAACGGTTGTGAAACAATATTTGTTAGGTAGTACGTGGTATCCTCCGGGAGTGACTATACTGTTATAAGACCTTGAACTGTATTGGGAAGAGGACGGGTGGAAAAGAGGAAATTGATTCTATTGAATGGAGTACAGAATTATTTCTGAATCTTAAGAAAAATTATGATAGATTCTACAATTATGAGCAATGTACTAACGTATACCGTGTTCACGTTGTAATTATCGTGTATCGCGATAGTTTAGCGTATGGTGCTAACAGCTGCACAGCGGCTGCAGAGCGCTTGCTTATGACCGTGACACTGGACTCTACGCGACTTTCAGGGGCTCAGCATTAATTTGCTGAGTACGGGCTTAGCGAACCTGGGGTCCCGAGCTGTGGACTGTCTCATGCCAACAGTCCGCCAGCTCTGTACGTGCTTCAGGGGCCATCGTTCGGCGCGACGGTGGAACGTTATACGTTTCAGAGCCCAGGGATCTTGGCTTAATCGCCCGGGTCGCGAGGACGGTACAACCTCAAAAAAAAAAAAAAAAAAAAAAAAAAAATCTCAACCTCAGGATGTGCTACTTGCCGAGAAGATGCATGGCTGTTGAGGCTGAACCTCTTGGGAATCTATTGCACCTCAGTTGTATAAGGCTTAACCAGGCAACCGGGTCTCTGCCTGGGTGGAGGTATAGTTCCGTAGATTTGTGGGATCAGGATGAAACTAGCGATCAATAGCGTGGGCGGTCGCAAAATCGCCGTCTCTAAGAGAGGAAAGATTGGTTTTAATGCTGAGACATGTGAGCCAATACGTTCCCTTCAAAGGCCACGCCATGAGAGGAACGTATCGTGTGTTTACGAGCAGATGGCCATTCATTTACAACAAATAAGCCTCTTTTCTTCGTCGAACATCTCAAAAACTGGTATGGCGGTGTTAGGTTTGTCGAAAATAAAAAGTGGTACAGAGCTCATAGAAGCAGCATCTCATGCCTAATCGCGGGCTCTCCTTGTCTGTGACACGGTGGGTGATGTCCCTGTGAGCATCACACCATGTAAGTCGCACAACATGGTCCAAGGCATCATTTTCCATAAAGATCTGCTATTACAGTGCGACGACGAGTTGTGTGCCAACCTAGAGAGACGAGGGTGTCCATAGGGATCCAAAAGATCGAATGATAGCCAACGGTGTTTTCACTTTGGTCTTCTAATGCGATATACTGCCTGAGAAGGTCAATGTTATGATTTGCCGGTGCCACGTGAAGGCTTACATTCCTCCTCTACGAGGTGCTTCAAATGATGAAAATTCGCCCACATGTTCCGCTGCTGTAATTAGAGCACTACATGTAAGGACTGAGGGCGTACAGCACATCCGGATGCTCTGTGTACACCGGCTCCCATCTGTGTGATCTGTGTCCAGCACCATTCACCCCATTCGCCGGACTACACCATCCTACGCAATGAAAGGAACATTATGGAAATAAAGACCTTGGACCAAATGACATACACAGAGGCGCAGAAAATTGACAGTAACCACCGTCCAAGCACAATCTGTGAGCCCTGAGAGCCACCATTTTCCAACTGTTCTCCTGAAGGTTGGGAACCCACCTTCTTCCGTTGCTCCCTTAACACCTCCTGTGGGAGCACCCTGGCCCAAACCATCGGGGACACCTGTCCCCAACCCCCAGCCAGAGAAGCAACAGTCTTCTCTGGCCCCTCTCACTAGGAAGGGGTCCTTCGAGACTCTCCCTTCTAAGGCTTTTACCAGCTCCAAAGAGGATTCAAGCCGGCAGCTGATGGCTGAAGGGCTTCCCGATCATCATCGGACCCTTCAGAGGAGCTCTCCCAGTGGCGTCAGCCTAAAGAATAGAAAGAGGAACAGAAGAAGAACAAGAAGAAGAAGAAAAAGAAGCAGGAGAAAGAAGAAACTCCTGTGGCTCCTACGTCACACCCACCCCATTATCTGCTTCAGAAGACGAGGTGGAGATCCTTGCACCTCCCGAGAATCTCGCCCTCAGAGAATATCGAAACACGTCCATATAGCGTGTTCCATTTATTTTATCCCCAGTACATAAATGTTGATGGGATTCATTCTTAGAGTGTAGCGAGACGCTCCATTCGCACTATGCGAGATACCAGATGTACAAGATATTATTTTGTTCAGAATATGGAAGACTTTTGTAGTGTATCATAATTTTAAATGTATATTTTTTGTGTATGAGACCCCATATGTGATGGCGCATTCTGGGATATGTTCCTATTGACCCCGAATGCGCAGAATGAATGTAGAGTCGTTCCTTCATACCGTTTAAACATGTTTAAATGTTTTTGATGTTCAATTGGCTGGTAAATTTGAGGTTTTTCGGGAACTTTTCGATACTTCCCGTGTCTGCCCTTTGTCCATAGAACACATGGACGGTATGAGATAGCCGGCCGCGGTGGCCGCGGGGACTGAGGCGTTCCAGTCACGGTCTACACGGCCACTACGGTCGGGGGTTCGAATCCCCCCTCGGGCATGGATATTTGTGCCGTCCTTAGTGTTAGCTAGTTCATAAGTAGTTTGTAAGTTTAGGGACTGATAACCCCGTAGTTAAGTCCCATAAGCTGTACAAACATTTGAACATTTGAATTTGAACGGTATGATGTAAAGCCCTCAGCTTACTCCATCACCCTCTACGCACGAGTTGTTAACAGTAACCTTGTTTAGATGTTGTTATTTCTAGTACGTGTAACATGGTAATTTTCCACGAATGTTTGGTACTTCTAAACTTGTAACTTCCGTACTCGCTGCCCCACGTGTATGGAAAATAGCGTGTTCTATACCTTAGTCATTCCTATTAGATTTCTCTTCTTCCCCTGTGTAGAATGCATCGTTACACGACATATCTCGCGTTTTTATTTTTTTCGAAATTGTAAAGTTTCCTTTTTCCAACTTTTTTGTGATCCAACCCCGCGATGTTCTGTAGGATTCTGTAACCTTGCTTATTAGCTAGCGAATGATTACAAGACTTATCTCGCGTTCTTATTTCTTACTAAATTGAATTTTTTCCAAGTGTTCAAATTTCGCGGTCTGACCCTGTAGCATGTCTTACCTTTGTGCAACCTTGCTTATTATCTAGATATCATTCCCCTGAGTGGAAGGAATGTTTGCACAACCTACGTCGCTGTTTTACTTGTACTAAGAGTATATGAGTATTTTTTTAATTTTTGGGATTCTAAGATCCGACCCTATTGAGTGGTGTTTTGACCTGAAACCTTTACCAGTCAGTATTTCTCTTCCTCCTGTGTTAAAAGAACACCAAAACGACTGTTTTGAAGTATTATTTAGCGAATTGTCCTATTTAATCAGTATCTTGAGTCTCCCTGGAAACTTCGTGACTGTATCGGACGCCACGTGGTCTTCTATCACGTGTGTTTGTTCCCGCCGATAGCTACCCTGAGCATAAACCACGAGGCCATACACTACGGCACAAAATTAGAATATGTATCAATTCCTCCCTTCTCCCCTCTGAAAAATAATCATTAATTACGCTAGTACTACGTTTGCTTATGGGCAGTATTAGGGACACATAATCTTATGTAAATGAGAATTCTTTTGTTAGGTGTGTGTGTGTGTGTTTATTATATTTAAATAGCTCTCTCCCCTTTGTTGTTTATGCCTTGGACAATAAATCATTTTGTTAAACGTTAACCCTTTGTCTTAATTTAAATTCCCCTACACTATATATTTTATAAATGTTGTATAATTAGATCAAATATCTTGTCTCTTGCTCACTACTGGAGGAGAGAAAACTAACCCGCGTTTCCGTTGCCACCATTTAATATGTTAAGATCCATAGATGAGGACCGTCAATTAATTTAGTGCTGTTCCAGTAAGAAAAATAGGAAAGACATGCCTTTCTGTGTGTCCCTTTAAAAGACACACTTTGAACTGACGCACCTGTATTAAAGGCTCTCGACTCCACAGGAAAGACGACCTTACTGGTGACAGGGGACAAGGTAGTGTGGCAGTATTCGTTAGGGACTCTTTTCACTCCTGACCTGTGCCATTAACCACTACACTACAAACAGTTGCTGTTCGTGTACTGGCTCAGCATAATATCACAGTCTGCTCCCTTTACTTTCCACCTGGTGCCCAAATTGACAGTAATTTCCTGACACAGCTTCTTGAAGAACTCCCTCAACCCTCTTTTCTTTTAGGAGATTTTAATGGACACAATGCACTATGGGCTCTAATATGAATTGCCCCAGGGGATATACGGTTGAGACAGTGATACACTATTCTGATGTTGTACTGTTGAACATAGGCCAGCCTACACATGTCAGCACTGCTGCAGACTAGTCTTCTGCCATAGACCGCTCCCTCTGCTCGCCTGCTGTTGCACACACTGCCCAGTGTAGCGTGCATTACAGCGACCAGTATCCAGTTCGGATCGATTTACCGCTCGGAATAGATCACAGTAAGAAGCCGTCGAGATTGCAGCTGAGCAGAGCTAAATGGACACTTTTTCAGCAGTTGGCTATTTTCGAGCGGTGTCAAGCAAGCAATTCGGTTTATGGCTGTTCCTAATCCACTAGCATCCTTCACTATCGCAGAGCACCCTTTGGCACATTTCTTCTGGAACCGTCTGCATGAAATCAGGCCATTGGCGGTCAGAGCAACGGACAGCCTTGAGTTACTGCAAGTGCAGGCCATTCAGGTCCAACGCCAGGGGGGGGGGGGAGTAAGAGATCTCCCTGGCTGCTTCATAGGCCCAGACAGCTTTTAGATTTGGCTGTTTTTAAGAAGACTTGTACCTCCGACAATTTTTATGAAACTAGATTTCTTGAAATTTTACACCATCACCCAGATTTCATTACCATTTACACAGACGGATCTAAGCAAGGCAACTGCATTGGCTGCTGTGTTGTGTTCCCTGCAGTTGTCTTTCGGATAGGACTGCTTGTTCGCTGTCCTTCGGTCACTGGAGCAGATTAAAAAACATTGTGGTACGAAATTCCTCATCTGCGCGGATTCCCAAAGTGCTCTTCTTGCTGTCGATCAGATGCACCCTTCTGATCGCATGGTGAGAGAAATTCAGCATGCTCTTCTGGCATTCCGAGGCACATAAGGATCTACAGAAAAGAGCTGGCTGATGGGTTTGCCATGGAGGCCTGCTCCCTTCCACCTTTCCGTACACTGTTCTGTCCCTCTGAAAGCCGCCATGACATATGTGACTCGGAAAACCACGGTATGGTGCAAGGTTCAGTGGCTGGACGTGGCCAATGACAAATTACACTCCATAAAATCTACCGTGTGTCGATGGAATAAATCCTGACGATGAGGCATGTGTAGAACGTGTTTTAAGATTTTGCACTATGACTCCTTCCCAATATATTGGGCGTGAGATTTTAATTTGGAGCAGAGTGGCTCGGTCACCCAGTATTTTTATGTAGTCACTAAGCCACACCCATCTGCTTACTTTTAACTGTGTCTGTAACAACATTTTACTCTGATTTGTTTTGTCTATTTTTAGCATAAGTGTCATCATCATTACGACCCTAGGTTGTAAATTTCCATGTTCAGTCGATGTTTCGAGTAAGGGCGCTGACGACCTAGATGTTTAGCACCCTAAGTAACTACTCATCATCATTATCATCATGGCCGCGGCGGAGTGGCCGAGCGCATTGAGGCGCTATTCTCCGATGCGCGAGGCCGTTCCCCGTCGGGGGTTCGAATCCTCCATTGGGCATGGATGTTTGTTCTGTCTTTAGTATAAATTAGATCATAACTAGTTTCTAAGTTTAGGGATGATGACCCCACAGTTAAGTCCCGTGAGCTTAAACATTTGAACAGCATCATCACGCGTGGGACGTGTGCAGTTGGAGTGATATGGGACCCCTAATGCGACTATGACCGGTGACACAGACGTACTCTGGTTGACCACCTGCATCCATTCATGTCCACTGTGCATTCCGACGAACTTTAGGAATTCCAGCAGGACAATGCGATGCGACGCGCCACACGTCCAGAACTGCTACAGGGTGGCTCCTGGAACACTCTGAGTTTAAACAACTCCGCTGGCCCCCAACACCCCAGAGATCAATATAATTCAACATGTCTGAGATGACTTGAAACGTGCTATTCAGATGTGATCTTTACCCCGACATGCTCTTACGGATTTATAGACAGCCCAGCAGGATGCATCGTATCAATTCGATCTATCACCCTTTCAGACAATAGCCGAGTCCATACCACGTCATCTTGTGGTACGTCTGCATGCTCATGTGGGTCCTTTATGATATTAACGAGGAGTGTCAGTTCTTCGTCTCTTTAGTGTATTTAGCCAATCAAATCACCAGATTTGAATGAATATTTACGGCACATAATCGAGAAGTCTGTTCTTGTACAAAAATCCTGCACAGGCTATAGTTCCGCAGTTAGGGCCGACTGTAGAGGTAGTTTTGCTCATTATCCGTGCAGAAGGTGACCAACGACTTTTTGAATCTATGCACCGTCCAACTGCTGCACTTCGCTCAGAGAAGGAAGTCAAATGTTCAAATGTTTGTATAGCTTATGGGAATTAACTACGGGGTCATCAGTCCCTAACTTACAAACTACTTATGAACTAACTAATACTAAGGACGGCACAAATATCCATGCCCGAGGGGGGATTCGACCGTAGTGGCCGTGCAGACCGTGACTGGAGCGCTTCAGTCCCCTCGGCCACCGCGGCCGGCGAAGGAAGTCCGACAGGATATTAAGATGTGTGGCACGCATCTTGTCACCTCCGTCTGTATTGTCCTGATGAAATACAGGAAGAGAGCAAAGGTTTAAGAAAAAAACGTGAGGGCTGTGAGCGTTGTCAGAGGCGCCCACTGATGTCTGCAGAGCGTCTGCGGAGAGTGGAGAGGTGAGAGACGGGGGTGGGGGAGTGACGACACTCCGGGGCGGCACCCCCTCCCCCACCACCCTCCTACCCTCCCACCCACGCCCTTGGCAGAGGCGTTACGTCGATATCTCGAACCGACGCGGCCCCCGAGTACAATTAACGGGCCGTAAATCCGTTTTATTGGTCGAAGCTGCGGGAATGAAGTCAATTTAGCTGCAAACGGCCGTAACTTAGTATTAGCGCGGATCACGAGCAAGATAGCGGGCGCGCTGAGGATTATGTGAGACAGCATTCATATGCAAACATCAGGGTCAGAACCGTCTTCTCGTAATAGGGCATTCAACGGACAGCTGCGTTTGTGTTCGTCTCTGTCCGTGCACAACAGTAAACATTGCACTCCAACAGGTGTTCTAATATTTCACAAGATATAGTATAAAGGCGACTGGGGAAGTATGGCACGATACCGTTTTTCCTGAGTACACTTTGTGTTGAGCACTTGTCATAGATGTTAGTGGACAGTATGCGCTTTCAGAGACTTTACGGCATAATTATCGTACCCATTCAAACATTTATCGTGTCGCTGCACGACTTTGGACATCCAACCTGTGTAAGTCTGTCCGTCTGCCACCTGTGAGCGTGAGCACACAATGGCGCCCTCCTTCAGTTCATAACCCGTTTGAAACCGCCGCGATTCAAACCGTGTATGCTCTTCTTCATTGCACATTGGAAATTACTACAAAGTCCCAACGTTGCAGTTGTATCTGTCCATATCAACTGATAAAATACTTGTTTTAAAAAATATGACTTTGGGCCCAAACCAAGACAAAATTGTGGATGTTGTCCAAAAAAATTATAGAACTTTAAAACATACGTGAGCAACATTTTTTCCGCCTGGATTTAAAATGAAAGTCCTGTATCTGATTCTATGAATGTTCCATCCTATAATCTACTATAATGAATCGTAAACAGGCTGGAGCATTCCTAAATACCTGGAAGAGTCCTACTAACAACTTTTATTTCTAATTTTTTGATACGTGTTCCCATGTCAACATATGTTTACTCCTTGGTTGAACAATAGGCACGTACATTTTAAAGTTCTATGAATTTTACGGTTGGACAATAGCCACAATTTCATCTGGGGTTGGGCCCAAAGTAACAGTTCTAAAACAGTTATCTTTTTCTAGTTGACAGGGACAAAGCAATTGCAACTTTGTAGTAATATCCAGCGGGCCATGAAGAAAACCAACCGCTTGAGGATGCACCTTTAACGGCGTGCAACAGATAGTGGATCTAAATAAAAGATCTACATCTACATAAATACTCTGCAAGTCACATTCAAGTGCATGGGTTCATCGAACTGCATTTATGATATTTATCTACTGTTCCATTCTCAAATAACTCGCGAGAAAAAGGAAAACCAAAATCTTTCCGTTTTCTATCTGATCTCTCTTATCTTATTTTGATTATCATGTCTTCCTATGTAAGTGGGTGCTAAATGTGCTAAAAATCAATAAAATAGCTGATACGGCACGAAGAATTTTTCCAATTGTTCCGTGAAAAGATTTTTCAGGGAAATAATAAAAAAAAAAAAAAAAAAAACAGTTTACTATCATTCCTAAAAGAAGATGTACTTTTTGGCTATGGTTGTCCTAGTCACAAATAATCTGCACCATTTCTTCCTGTTTGGGAAAATTAGAATTTTTTTTTGTATTTATGGTAAGTAAAGTTCAGAACTTAAGGAACAATCAGCCAAAGCCATTCTAAAAAATTCACGAGGAAATCGACTTTGAAGTTTTGCAAGTAGATGGAAGTACTAATAACTAGAACAGTTACATCATCTGAGGTGTAGCGTTCTGGCATTGCAACCATAGTCTCGGTTGCTCGAATCCTGCTATGGCATAATGTTTTTTCGTTGTTTTTGAATTCAGTTACATGAAACATTTTGGGTTCTCTAATTTCACATGTTGTGTCAGTTTTTGTTTATGTAGACGAGCTGTACATTTTATCGTCATCTAAAACGATTGTTGAGTAGGTTAGCTGCTTGGAAGCCTTTAGTAGCTATGAAGATGACTATCGAAAAACAGCGTCGTAGCCCTTCACAAACTGAATAATCAAAGACCATCGTCGCCAACTATTAGGGAAGCAAATACTCATCATCATCAGTCTCCAGCTCTAGTTTCCCGGGTGTGGTGTACAAGCGCTCGCCATCTCCTCCTCTCTTCATACATCTTCTGTTCAGGATGTCTTCCCATTTGTGTCCTTTCTCCTCCACATATGATCTTACAGCCACTATCCAGCGTTTTCTTGGTCTTCCCCGAGGTCTTCTTCCTATGAGGTTGAGGTTAAAATACTTTTTAGCAGGTATTTCACTATTCATTCTCATTAAGTGCCCATACCACTGAAGTCTACGTTTCCTTATGAAGCTGGTGACAGGACCCTCAATACCAGCTACTTTTCTATTCACCTCATTCCTAATTTTATCCTGCCTGGTTGTTTGATTCATAGTTCTAATGAATCTCATTTCCATTGCCTAAATTCTACTGAGGTCTCTGGTTAGTAGGGTACATGTTTCTAAGCCGTATGTAAGGATTGGAACGAAATAGGTAAGGTACATGGTTGCTTTTGCGTTTTGTGGCATTCTATCATCCCAGAGAAGATTTCTTATTTGACTATAAAAACTGGATGCTTTCTGTGTTCTGCGGAGTATTTCCTGCTTAACTGTGTTGACTTTAGAGATCATACTTCCTCGGTATTTGAAATGAGAAACAGATTTAACTGTAGCCCCATCTAGAAATATATTTGACGTTGTTCCTTGCCTGTTGATGGTCATTTCTACTGTCTTTGTTTTACTTATCTTTAGTCCGAAATTTTAGAATGTGTTGTTCCAATCATTCAGTTTCCTCTGTGCTTCAGCTTCTTTCTCTCCCCATGCCACCAAATCATCGGCGAAATACTGTAAAAATACAAATACTGTAAAAAAATGTAACTTTTTATGCTTCTTTGATTGAAACCATTGTTAACAACCTTTTATAAAATATAGAAAATTACGAACATACAAAAATACGTGTATTTTTCGTAAACATTACCGTTAGGTATTAAAACTGTGTAAGTATTCTAACACAACGATCATTTTGTTATGAGGCTAGAACGCTACCACCGGAGCTGCACTAACAGATGCTGGTACTTGCATGTACTGGTAAAACTTAAAAATCGATTTTCTCAAGTATTTTTGAGCGTTGCGTCGAGTGGCTTTGACTGATTGTCATTTGAGTGCTGACCTTCACGTACCACAAATATAAAAAAAATTATGAAATCAGATTCCCATATGGTCTCCTTGTGGGTGCCGGAACTCTGCATGACAAGTACCTGCTTCTCTTGGGCTGTTCAGTGTCGCAGTACATGTCCGCGCTTAGAGTTGTCCTCGTTTAGTGAAATCCACCAGTAACATACTTTCCTTCTCTTAGAAGTTACCGTGAGCTTCTGCTGCGAAAAATACTTAGAGTAGACTTTGTTGGAGAGTTGGTGTTATCCCACGTTATGCATCATAGTTTTGTTTCGGGAGTCACTTATAGAACCCACGTCTCAGCTCCAGTAATATTCCGTTGGAGGAAAGTCGCACCTTCACCCTCATAACACTGAAGAAACACCAGAGCTGTTCCAGTACTGGTGCTCTTCTGGTATTCACGGAAAACTTGCGGTACTGTAACCTGTGTGTCGGGACTTCTTATACTACTTTCAGGCCAATTTGAGAAAAATGCTCTGCGTGTGCAGATATGGCGTATTGGCGATTCTGTTTGATTATTAAATCGACTTCTGCATCAAATTCCTCTTTCTAAGCTGACGGTTGGTAACTTCATTCTGCATTATGGACTACAGCCGTCACGGAATCACAGCACCGAAGCCGAATAAATGCGTCATTCATAATGTTCCGTTACACTTCATTAATCTCACGATCAACTTCTTTTGGTGTCATTCTTTCCTCTCAGAGACATCTTATTAATCCACGAGTAGGTTGTCCAGCGAAGAAGTCCCTCATTTCAAAATTAAATATCTCTAAACCGAAGATCGACAGACGAGTGCATCACAATGCATTTTTATTGTAAAACATCTAAGACATTTATTCAGAAGTTCACAAAAAGTACGAGATAGGTCGAAAATCTGATAAGAGAATGCGCTGTACGCAGCGCAGTTCGTACATTATCATCCTACATAATGAAACTCATCCTTCGCATGCCTTCCTTGTAGTCACATAATATTTTCGAAATGCCCTTCGCTAGCAGTACAGATGCGGCACATAGGAATGATACAATTTTCTGTCACATCCTGTTCTTTGTCAACCAACATGGAGTCAGATATTCCATGATCTTTCGGGAGTGCACCCGGGACAGCGACAATTCTTCTTCCGATATTTCGGCTGCAAACCTTACAGCCATCTTCAAGGCGAGTCCAAGACTGAGTTCTCAGCGTCTGTGAGTGCCTATTTATACGGTAAATCACGTGATCCAAGCTACTGAGGATTAGACTGCGCATGCTCGAAGATATCACATTTTTCGAGCATGCGCAGTCTAATCCTCAGTAGCTTGGATCACGTGATTTACCGTATAAATAGGCATGCACAGACGCTGAGAACTCTGTCTTGGACTCGCCTTGAAGCTGGCTGTAAGGTTTGCAGCCGAAATATCGGAAGAAGAATTGTCGCTGTCCCGGGTGCACTCCCGAAAGATGATGGAATATTATGTCCGCCGGGAAAAATTCAAGAATCACATGGAGTCAGATGCTTCATGATCGTCGATTAAAACTTTTCTAGCGCCATGGGATTACAATAGTACTGTTCTAATTGTAATTTTGTGTAATGTGTTGTCGTAATGTACACAGACACATTAATAGAACCAGTTTGTTTTTTTGCCAGCAGTCTTCACTTCTGTTACAGGCTGAAAGAAGAAAGAAAATTTGTAGGATGACTTGTAAACAATTTTTGAAAGATATTCGTCGACGTGTTTATTGCAGGTTCGTGGATCTCTTCGTTCAGCACCACACAGACACACTGCTGACGAGGTCTTCTGTAACTTGCTTCAATTTGATTAGTAAATAAGAGTATCCAGAACACTGCATTATATCTCACCTTCATCAAATTCTTGAAGTGGTCGTTTGAAGTTGTTTGTATACTTTATATATATAAAAAAATGACTTCGCAGACTCTCATTAATTTCAGGTTAATATTCTTTTATTGTTGCTTCGTAAATAACAATAATAGTTTTTGCTTAACCAAACGTACTTTCAGTTTTAGAACATGTCATAATATATCTTCGTAAACCACAACAAGAGAACAAACATAAAAATCTCTGACAAAGAGTCTTAAGCTCCACAGTACACAAATATAAAACAATCTCTGACAAAGAGTGTTAATCTCCACAGTTCACAGCACTACAGAAATATATTAAGGAATATCTCTGGCACTATTATATTCGAAATCACTGTCACATGAATTACTAAATTTACTAAATGTACTATTACACTGGCCTCCCCAGGAGTACAGCTGAATGATTGAGTTTTAAAGAAGCTGAACTCCTACCCTATTAGTAACTTCTTCTCTTTTTTTATTTTATTTTAAACATGCATTTGTAGTTCTATCACAGCCAACTCTCTCTACAGAATATTAACTCGAGAAAGAACAGAACTAATATATTCCATTTTAGTATCCTATAGAAATTCGTAATCTACTTATTTGTTCTAAATTTATTGTTTATTCTGTCTGCAGTAGATCAGCAGCTGTAATATAGATAATGCATACCTAACTAAGAAAAAAATACATTGCAACAAAACAATCATCTGAAAGAGAAAAAAAATAGACAATTAAATGATAATGTCTTACAGGCAAACAGATTAATGATAAGCCTAAAAAAAGAAACATAATTCATCACATAAGAAAAACCTATTTCTAACTAAAATTTAAACATCTGATTCATATTCAGTCTTTAACAAAATATGGTTTAAGGTCCTGGTGTGGATAAACACATTTCACATTTCCACTAACAGGTATGCTAAAAGATATGCGCCTGGATTGGGTATTCCCAATACAATATATGGTCCTGCATATTTTAATTGCCACTGTCTATTTATCTTCTTCAGCTTTGATGATTTTGGATGACACCTTAACAATATCTTTTGTCCAATAACAAATTCATGTATTCTCTTTAAGTGTCTGTCAAAATATTGTTTTCTTTGTTGAGCCATGCTCTTAATGTTAATAATGGCTTGACGAATCTTGCCCTCCCTAGATTCTTCGTTACCTGTTATTTGAGGTAAACAGTTTACCCACTCATTGTCTTCTTTCACATCATACATCAACTCTGTTGGTGTATAGTTAGTGGAAGTGTGCAACAAATTGTTATATATCTCTTCAAATTGCTTTAAACACTCTACCCATATTGTTTGTTTGTGGTGACAGTATGTCCTTATGAACCTATTCGGCTCTCGGAACAATCTCTCAATAGGGTTTCCTTCTGGATGGAACCTTGATATCAAAATCTGCTTTATATTGTTATCTTGAAGAAATTTTCTCCACTTTTTTCCAGTAAAATTTGCTGCATTGTCTGATAACATCGCACTTGGTTTACCTACACTCGGAATATATTCATGAGAAATCTTCTTGATGATTGACACAGCAGAATTTGTGCGTATGGGATATAATTTTATGTACTTAGTAAACAAATCATATACCCCAACAATATATTTTACATTTCCTTTGGCACAGGGCAGAGGTCCCATTACATCTATGCTTAATATTTTTAGAGGTTCCTCACAGATGATATGATGTAACATTCCCCTTGCTCCATGATTAGAGGGTTTAGCTTTCTGGCATATTTGACACTTTCTTATAATGTTTTGTACAGTTCTCCTAAGGTTGATTACATGACAGTATCTTCCTATCTTGTCAGTACACCTTTGGATTCCACAATGTCCCCATACTAAATGTGTATGCTATATCAACCTTTCTATGAATGCTGTTGGAATACATACACACCATTTAGTTGATTGAAGGTGTCTTCGATGAAATAAGACATCATTGTATATCTGATATAGATCATTCAGTTTTTTATTTGTTCCTGTTCTCACTTTTTCAATTATATCACACCAATTTGGATCTTCACGTTGTGGACGTGTCATATTTTTACACAGCTTAAGATAGATATGTGTATTGTCCAGGTCTTTCATTAACAATATTCTAAATTCTGTGGTTGTTTCTTCTATATCCATAGCCTCCGACAATCCTTGTGGCATTCTTGACAATGCATCTGCAATTATATTGTCTTCGCCCTGCACATATGTAATTTCGAATCTGTACTCCTGAAGAATTAAGGTCCACCTTGCTAGTCTTTGATGTAACAACTTGCAGCTGTTGAGAAAACTGAGGGCTTGATGGTCACAGTATACATAGGTGTAGGCTCCAGCTAAATAATAATGAAATATTCTAAAAGACCACACCACAGCTAGTGCTTCTAGTTCTGTAGTCGTATATGCCCGCTCACAGTTAGTCAACGTTCTGCTTGCAAAGGCAATTGCACAGAAAGTAGATTTCCCATTGATTTTTTGAATTTGGAATAAACATGATCCCAATCCATATGAACATGAATCCGTCATTAGCCCAAAGTCAAGTTTCATATCAGGATGATATAGTATAGGAGCATTGACAAGTGCAGTCTTGATGTTGTCAAATGCTTGCTGACACTCTTGACTCCACTGCCAAGTGACATTCTTTTTTAGCAGATTTAACAATGGCTCTGAATTTAGGACTTGATTAGAAAGGAATCGACGATAGAATGATGCCAAACCCAGAAAAGCCTTTAGTTGTGTTCTATTCCTTGGTGCTGGTGCATTTTCTATTGCAGTAATCTTCTTCTTTGCTGGAGGAATCCCATAGGCTGTAATTAAATGCCCTAGAAAATTGGTTTCAGTTAATGCAAATTTCGATTTCTTCAGATTTACTGTTACACCTGAATAACTGAATTTGTCTAGAACTCGTTTTAAAATTTCCTTATGTTCATTCCAAGTCTTAGTGGCAATTAACATATCATCGACAAATGGAGTGATTAAATCTCGCAACTCCATTCCTCATAACGTGTCTAGTGCAGATATAAAAATTCTTGAGCTTACATTTAGCCCAAAAGGCAGAACAGTAAATTGATAAGTCCTTCCTGCATAAAGAAATGCCGTATATTTCCTTGATTCCTTGTCCAGTGGTACCTGCCAGAACGATGATCTCAGGTCAATGGTGGAAAAAATCTTGACACCTGAAAATTTCTGTATGAGTTCTTCTATATTCGGCGGTTGAGTTCGGGCTGGAAGACTAATTTTATTAATTTGTCTGGCATCGAGAACTAATCGTACACTGCCATCTGATTTAGGCACTACAAGTAATGGACTACAATATTGACTTGTTGAAGACTCGATAATTCCCCAAGTTAGCATACGTTTAATTTCAATATCTGCAGCAACTTTAAGTGCACACGGGATTGAATAATGACGGTGGCAGTAGGTGTTAAGAGGTGCAACATTAAGATGACAAAAAGAACCTCTTATTATACGAGGCTTCTCATCAAATATCTGAACATATTCAGGCAGCAATTGTTGCAATTCAATGTTTTGTATTGGCATTAGGGCTACAGCTTCTTTTATTTTTTGTTTTATCTGTTGTCTCACACTACAGATATCAGATATGTTATTATTTGTTGCATAATTTCTTCCTTTAACATGTTCTCGGTTAATAAGCTTTATGGCAGTTGGCTTGCAATATCTCCCATGTATTTCCTGTTTATGAACTAGATCTACTATTAATGGACCTTCTCTTCTATTTAATATGAGATTTCCCATGGCGAAGTCTATAATGGCTTTCATCTCACGGAAAAATTCATTCCCTAACAATAAATCCACTACAAGATCTGGAACCACAAGACATGTGCACATAATTGCTCCATTATCTAGTTCCAAAGTAATTCTTGCTTGGAGTTTGACATTTCTAGAGCGTTCACCAACAGCTCCTAGTATTCTACAGTTTACCACAGGTAGTATGGGTACATCTATTTTTTCCTTTAGCTTCTTCATTAAATTCATATTCATTGCATTTACACTGGCTCCAGTAACCAAAATTGCCATTATACTCAATCCTGCAATCTTCATCTGAATTGCCGCTTGTGGAATGTTCTTTGGTTTGAAGTTGCACGGTCTATCTTCCTGCACTAACTCTTCCCTAATGTCAAGCCCATCATTAAATCGTATCATTTTTATGCTTCCACTGCTGCTCCATTCACCACTAGCGACCTTGCTTTCGAGGCCAAAGTAGGTCGCATTTAGTTTTCCTGTCTCTGGTTTTTTATCGGTACTTGTTCATCTGTAACTTCAGTGATTATTGGAGAAAGGTTTCTCCAATCATAATTAGTTACATTTCCTTGATTTGGTGTATCAGAATTTCCTTGTGAATTCGTGTTATGGTCTTCAGTCCGGAGACTGGTTTGATGCAGCTCTCCACCCTACCCTATCCTGAGCAAGCCTTTTCATCTCCTCATAAGAACGGCAACCCACATCCACTTGAATCTGCTTACTATACGCGTCTCTTGGTCTCCCTCTGCGATTTTTACCCCACACACATCCCTCCAATGCTAAATTTACGATTCCCCGATGTCTAAGAATGTGTCCTACCAAGCGATCCCTTCGTTTAGTCAGGGTATGCCAAAAATTCCTTTTCTCACCAATTCTGTTCAGTACCTCTTCATTAGTTATGCGATCTACCCAGCTATTCTTCAGCATTCTTCTGTAGCACCACATTTCAAAAGCCTCTATTCTCTTCCTGTCCGCATTGCTTATCGTCCATGTTTCACTTCCCGTACAAGGCAATACTCCACACAAATGCCTTCAGAAAAGACTTCCTTACCCTTAAATTAATATTCGATGTTAGCAAATTTCTCTTTTTCAAAAATGCTTTTCTTCCCATTGCCATTCTGCATTTTATATCCTCTGTACTGCGACCATTGCATGTTATTTTACTACCCAAGTAACAAAACTCATCTACCACCTTCATTGTTTCGTTACCTAATCTAATTCCTTCAGCATCGCCTGATTTTCTAAGACCGCATTCCATTAGTTTTGTTTTTCTCTTGTTAAGTGATCCGGAATTATTCTGGTTCCATGGATTAAATCTTCTTTCCTGTCTCTTATTTCTATACTTATTCATGTTCAGTCTGTTGCCCCAGTTGTTTTCATTATTATTCCCATTGGTTGGTCTTAGTTGTCTGTTTACGTTACTATTATTATTGTTGCCCCACTTCTTTTGTTGATTTCCTTGTTCTTCGTTATTGAATAAGTGTCTATTACTTCCATTGCCATATGTTCTCATAGTCCTTTGACGTTCCAATAACTTATCCACTGCATCAACAGCTACCAAGAAATCATCAAAGTTTGTATCATTGACGTGCAATAACTTCTCTTCTATATATGGTGGTAATTTTTCCTTAAGTATGCGTATTAAATCTTTGGCTGTTATCGCTTGCGATAAATATTTTGTCTTATTGTGGTATTTTTCAAAATATCTTCGAAGAGTACCTAACTTTGGATTATAAGGCTCAGGTTTATATATTTGTTCTCTTACTCTGTCTTGAATAGCATCTGACCAGTATTTTGAAACAAATGCTTTCTCAAATGCCTCGTATGTCTCACACGTTTCTGAAGCTTCAATCGCCCACAATATACCTTCACCCACTATATAACCACTCACAAAACCGATTTTCTGTTGCTCTGTCCAAACTCTTGGTAACGCACCTTTGAATGCTTCAATAAAAATTATAGGATGTACAGACCTTTTGTCTGAATTATATGTCGAAAATTGCATAAGCTGAATTAATTTTTCTTGTTTTCTCGCATGATCATGATCGTTACGCATATCCGTTGTTACAGTATGTGCAAGGATTCCGCTAGGTTGTGTTCGCTCCTCAGATTTTTCGTATTTATTTTCTCTAGAGATACTAACCTTAGTTGTTACTCTATCATGATTATCGATTGGCACGGTATCATCGTTAAATGTGTCCGGGTTAAAAGTTATGCGCTGGCTAACATAGCAGCTCGCCATTCTAAAAAATCTTCTCCCAGTTGTTTCCTCATCTCTTCCAAACCTTTCCTGAATTCAGAATTAGCGATTTCTCTTTCTAAGTCAGCTTCTTTCAACACTTCATGTACCTTTTCTTTGACAGTGCTACTAATCTGATTTTCTTTATTATCAATCCACTGTTGAAATACTTCCGTAAATTCGTGCGATTGCTGCGCGACCTGCTTCTTAATAATATCTCTTTGGCCACTCGTGATATCTTCTACAATCGCTGACAGTTGTGCAACATTACTCGTCAGCTGTTCTTCATTTTGTTTTACAGCGTGTAATTCTGTTTTCATTAAATCAAACGCCTCTGGCAAATGGCTATGATGTTCACGAAACTCTTCGAATTCCGAAGTTAACTTTCTTTGCGTCTCTGTAATTCCCTGTATTGCACTATTTATTGCTGTCTCACAGTCTATCATTTGTGTTTGTATGTCAGATTTTGTAGCCTGTAATTCGGATCTTAATGCAACTAATGCGGCCTGACTCACTTGAAACTCGTTCTTTAATTCTGCTTGACTAGTCTGGAATTCTACGGAAAGTTGTTGAATTCGCAATAGAACTAGCGACATAGGATTTTGTAGCTGCTGTTCATTACTTAATTGCTGAATGTTTTCTTGCGCATGTGCCATCCTAAACTGGTTTCTAGTTAGCACCATAAACTCAGCTATTAATAATTGAAGGTCAGATCCCTAATTAAAACCTTAAAGTTATGTAACCTTTCTGACACTCGCACAAATCAGAAATCTAATTTACAGACACACATAAGACACAAACAAAGAAAATGATATAAATCTCTAAAAAAAATCTAGTCTACTACAAATTGAGACAACCTATCTTCTTCAAATAATTTTAAATTCAGTAGAAGAGTCAGCCTTGATAGAAATACAAATGCACCTACTTTTCGATGTCTGCGTTGTGTTGACATGCAGCAGTGGTCTACGATGAACAGTTCAGCAACAACTCGTGCGTAAATATGTGCAATGGTTTACATGATACAAAATAAAAAATCAGTTAGCCACAAATAATAATAATACATACATAAATAATGTTTATAGTTACTTTTATCAAGTGTATGTGTTGTATAGGCAATTGTTTACAAGATTTTACGTGTCCTGTCACTAGGTATAGCCAGTTTATAAAAGTACTGTTCTAATTGTAATTTTGTGTAATGTGTTGTCGTAATGTACACAGACACATTAATAGAACCAGTTTGTTCTTTTGCCAGCAGTCTGCACTTCTGTTACAGGCTGAAAGAAGAAAGAAAATTTGTAGGATGACTTGTAAACAATTTTTGAAAGATATTCGTCGACGTGTTTAATGCAGGTTCGTGGATCTCTTCGTTCAGCGCCACACAGACACATTGCTGACGAGGTCTTCTGTAACTTGCTTCAATCTGATTAGTAAATAAGAGTATCCAGAACACTGCATTATATCTCACCTTCATCAAATTCTTGAAGTGGTCGTTTGAAGTTGTTTGTATACTTAAAAAAAAAATAAAAATAAATAAATAAATAAATAAAAAAAATAACTTCGCAGACTCTCATTAATTTCAGGTTAATATTCTTTTATTGTTGCTTCGTAAATAACAATAATAGTTTTTGCTTAACCAAACGTACTTTCAGTTTTAGAACATGTCATAATATATCTTCGTAAACCACAACAAGAGAACAAACATAAAAATCTCTGACAAAGAGTCATAAGCTCCACAGTTCACAGCACTACAGAAATATGTTAAGAAATATCTCTGGCACTATATATTTGAAATCACTGTCACATGAATTACTAAAGGTACTACAACAGGATGATTCCAGCAGACAGTGTATTCCAATGTACCCCAGAAAAAGTAGTCTCACGGAGTCAGATCAGACGAATATGGAGGCCATTTCATCTCTGAGCAAATTTGCAATAATCGACTGCAATGACACAATTGCCGAAGTATTCATAAAGAAAGCGAAACACTTGTTCGATGCGATGTGGTTTGGCACCATCTTACATGAACCATTCGGTGGCTGGTCGAACCTCCAAAGCTACCTTTGTAGCAACAATTTGTTCCGAAATACCAAAGTAACGTTCATTAGTGAACCTTTCTCGCATGACAAAAAGGGACAATATTGCTTCTGCTGCATACCGAAGCACGCAAAGTAACTTTCAGAGAATGCAGTGGATTTCTTCGCACAATTGGGATTTTCAGTGCCCGAAAATCGCCAGTTTTGTGTATTCACCACCCTGTACAGGTGGAGGTCCGATTCTGAGTCAGGTACAGCCAACGTTAAATCCTTCATTACCAACCAATGTGGAAATCTGGTTCGCAAAGTCAGTCCTCTGTCACCCTGCTGGCGTTTTGGATTTTGAATGTGTACAGTTGCAGGCTCTGCCTCAATATTTTCTGCGTGCTGGGACGCATTTCTTCGGGAGGATTTCCGTGGGCTTTGCTCAATAATTCCAAAAACAATCGCGACGTTTACAGAAGTGAGAACAGTTTTCCTGGGGCTGCATTCCCCACTGGATCATCAGCGACGCTGCCGGTCTTTTGGAATTTGGCGAAGAGTTTGGGAATTGTTTACCCACCGCGTCATCTTAGCTCTTCTAAGCGTGCTTGAAAAACGCGACTTGTCGCCATAATATTCTGTTGTAACCATAAAACAAGTTGTTCGAACGAATACATGACTGCAACCTCCTTTGGTACGCTTGTAATCTTACCTACTACAAAATGAAAGTGGGTCAAGAGTGAATGTAAGATTACCACATGAGGGTTTTTATTTTTATTTTTATTTATTTTTTTACTTTAGCCGTCGAGTGCTTCAGACATCTCCTAGGCATTTAACATTCAACACATTAGACAATAAAAGGAAGGAATATAAAGTATAAGAATTTATAAGTTTACTAAGTGATATTTAAACGGTCGCCAGTCCAATTAGGTATTAAAAGTCTTCAAGCTATTATTCACCATCTGATTCAAACCTGCTGTAACGGTTACTTTAAAATAACGAGGTACAGACAAGCACAAAACGTTATGCTCATGGTCAAATAAAATTCCACAATCTCTACAGAAAGCAATGGTAATGATAAGGCAGACCAAATCACTTTTTTTACTGTTTCAATATAACTATGAACGTGAAGGAAGTTTTCACAATTTACTAGTACTCATCAAACGGCGAAGAATTTTCGGGCATAGGTTCGCCTGATTCAGTTACTTTTGTTTGGTACCCATAAATTCCACTGACATTGCAACAACGAACTAATATTGAACCATTTTTTGGTTAAATATACTGTAAATAATTTTACTGGTAGTTTTTCTCTAAATATAGTACAAAAATTGTACAACTCACTTTTCAGTGTTTTGCATGATATTAATAAATATCAATTATTTATCCAAATACTTCACACTATATTCACCATCTGTATCATTTTCAGTGCATACTACTGTTATTAATTACAAATGAGAAAAATGAAAGGGAACTGTGCTGTCCTACTGTACTTTTAATTCATAAAACTTTACTACTGCAAACTTATTGATACTGATACTTTAAATTATTTACTTATTTTTCAATTATTTTATCATATTAACAGAAGAATTAATATGTTCTTTTCAAAGGACGATACTTCGAAAGAGCTATGGACCCGTCTACAATCCCATGGAAGGTAATTGGGAACGAATGAAATACAGAAGACCTATATCAGAGGTTTGGAAAGCCGCACATCGAACGAATGTTGGGACAGAAGAGGCTACCATCTGCAACAGATACCTCCTCTCTTGTGACTGACAGACATTCCATTTTCTATGGTTTTTTGCATTTGTAAGTGTCCCTTTGTGGTTTTTTGTATAGTGCCCTGTTTTCAGGTTTTTTAAAAGGTGCCGCTTTTAAAAATGTTGTATAATATCCTTTTTTATATTTTTCTCCATTCTAAGTCATTCTATCTTCCGTTTGTTCTTTTGCTGAAGGCCCGTTAATGCTATAAATGATAGTAATTTAATAATTTTTTTTTGTGAATTTAAACTGATATATATGAAGCACATTCTTGATCTACTGATGGTCCTAAATACAAAAGTCATTCACTAGTTTTAATTCAATTTCTTCACACTAGTATTATTCAGTATAATTTACTTTCATGTAGGACTCTCAGATATATGCCCACTAGAATAGGACCCTAACAAGGTAAAGCGATCGTTAGACGTTACTATTGACGCAAACTGTAGTTCAATTGAATTCTTATTAAAATGCACTAATTACTGGTTGGTCCATCTGAATCAGAAATCTAAAAGGAAGAATACAATCAGACTTGATTCCATGGTAGAATTTGTGCTCCACCACTGTATTTGACTTGGAGAAATTTTTCAGCAATCAGTCTAAAATATTTATTTAATCTGTACGAACACAACCTCCAACATGGAAGTCGAGATGTTTTAAGTATTTTAATTGTTTTTAAGCACTGATAATGACCACACGGTGGTCGAAATCTAGATCTGAAATCATCATCATCATCAGAGACTGATTGTGTCTTTCAGCGTTCAGTCTGGACCATAGTACCTCTAATAAAATTCCTCCATAATCACCTATTCAATGCTAATATTGATGCCTGGTCTGATGTTATGCCTTTTACTTCAAAATAATTCTGCACCGAATCTAGGTACTTTCTTCTTGTTTACCATGACTCCTCTTACCCTCCCTGCCGAGCTCATGAGTCTCCTTGCTTCTCCCATGCGTGTAACATGACCCCACCATCTCAGTCTGTTCGCTCTAACTGCTTCATCTACGGTGTTCATTCCCAGTTTTTCCTTGATTTCCTCATTATGGACACCCTCCTGCCATTGTTCCCATCTATTAGTACCTGCAATCATCTGCAAATAAATAAATATTTTAAACGACTGATTGCTGAAAAATTTCCACAAGAAGAATACAATGTTCATTTTCCCATGCTGTGGACGAGCAGTGGCGTAATTGACGCATAACGAACACCAAACACCAAACGTTACTCTTGCTGTATGACACAATATTCTCAATTTTGGTGTTGTTCAAATATTTACAGTGTTACTAAAAAAATGTTCAAATGTTTGTAGAACTTATGGGACTTAACTACGGGGTCATCAGTCCCTAAGCTTACAAACTACTTACGAACTAGCTAAGACTAAGGACGGCACAAATATCCATGCCCGAGGGGGGATTCGACCCCCCGACCGTAGTGGCCGTGCAGACCGTGACTGGAGCGCCTCAGTCCCCTCGGCCACCGCGGACGGCTGTTACTAAAATTCAATGCCACGATGTCACGGACATTAACCCAGGATCTGAGGCAACTTTAGATACATTTGGATGCATATTTTACACAAACACCAAAAATTAATGTTAAATAGGGGCTCAAATTATTCAGGTTATATTCCATCATAGCATTAACATAATTTTAGAACGTTTCAGTATAATCGTCTTTCTTTACAGTTTTTACAAGAAAAATGCAGACTGGTACACCAACATTAACATGCTAAAAAAGACCCCAACCTGAAGATCGTCTGTAACTGTTTTGAGTAAATTCACTTTCGCTCATCATGTACTGAATGGCAATGTACCTTACCAACAGGAATAACGGAAAATATTCGCTACGAATAATGAGCGATTCATTTGTTTCGTCCAGTCATTCCATTTCGGGAATTCCCCACTGAAGTAAATCGCCGTCCTGTGCGCCTATTTTAAACGGATAAAATAATAGGTGACGGTAAATTTTAATGCGGTAGGTCAATACAAGAAATGTTACACTTTCTGCGGAGCTATGAACATAGTTTATTGTATCATTTTCCAAAGAGTTACATCACAAAGAAATATTTTTTTATATGGAACATAGTTTTTTCTATCGTGCATTGGCTTCGTTGAAACCAGCTGCGTCCAAATCAATTTCAACTACATTCCTATCAGTGTTAGTTTGGGAGCTACAACCCTTCAAAGTTTCAGGGGCAGATACCATAAACGCTGCGCATAATGCAATGTGCCTTCTAAATGTGGTGAGGCCGAGTTGTAACTTCGCCGGTGTCACTGAGCGAGAAGCTTCCTCGATGCGCTGTTAGACTGCCGACTGTCGCCGCACACGGCCGTATACCCGACAGTTAGAGCCACACAAACAACCGGGGCTCAATATGCCACAGTTACTGACATCGGATGACGATGGCATACACGAACAACGAGTACGATGACATGTTACTGATGTTCGGCGGGTGCCGACACGATGCCACTGAAGCAGCCACGGCGTATGCCGTGAGATATCCTAGGTGAAGAGCCCCGGCAGCCATTACGTTCTTACGTGCCGAACAACGGGAAACAGGCAGCTTGGTAATGCGCCGCAGTAACAGACGAAGACCTGCAAGAAGTGAGGAGACGGAGGTGTTTGTTTTAGCTGCACTACACCACGATCCTCATGTCAGCTTACGAGCAGTTGCTGCAGTCGCTTGTGTCAGTCTCACATCTGTGTGGCGTATAGTACACGGCCACAGGTTTCACCCGTACCGCCTGTCACTGACCCAGGAGCTGCATGGGAACGATTTCCGTGCAAGAGTGAAATTCTGTAACTGCGCCATGCGTAATTTCACGCTGGAGTCTTTACAAAGTGTTATGTCCTCTGATGAGTCCACGTTCACAAATTATGGTGCAGTGAATCGCCATAACATGCACTACTGGGCCGCAGATAATCCTCGGTGAGTACGACCTGTCGACCGTCAACGTAGGTGATGTGGAATCCTTAGGGATGAAATCATCGGTCCACACTACTTCTAAGGTATACTGACATGTGAGTTATATCGCGCTTTTATAGCCGACATTTTGGGTGGTCTCCTTGAACATGTGTGTCTACACACCCATTCTGCGCGTGCAGTTGTGGAAGAACTAAACAACAGGTTTGCAGGAAGATGATTGGGGCGCCATTGGCTTCATTCATGGCCCGCAAGGTCGCCCGATTTAACACCAGTAGATTCCGTTTTGCGGGGATATCTAACGGATCGTGTTTATGTCACTGAGCCCACATCCCCAGATGATCTAAAACGGCGCATCGAGGACGCATGTCGCTCCGTCACACCGGCGATGTTACATCTCGTCCGCAGATCCTTTCGATGGCGCATTGCATTATGCACTGAGGAACATGGACACATATTTGAACATCTCATGTAAATCAACGTCCCACCGCCATAACATCCATCACCCACCACACAGCCATGTATTATGTACAGCGTGTGGTATTTGCCCCTGAAACTTTGAAGGGTTCTTCCTCCCAATCTAGCACTGATAGGAATGTAGTTTAAATTGATTTGGACGCATCTGGTTTCAACGATTCCAATGCACGATAGAAAAAACTATTGTTCCATTTAAAAAATTATATCTTTATGCTGTAACTCTTTGGAAAATGATACAATAAACTATGTTCATAGCTCCGTAGAAAGTGTAACATTTCTTGTGTTGACCTATCGCATTAAAATTTCCCGTCACCTATTATTTTATAAGGTACAGAGGCAAACATACTTAGTGAAACACCCTGTATGTCTGAAGGAAATACACCAACCTTCTGATCGCCTGTAACTGTTCTGTGTAAGTACACTGTCGTTCATAATGTACTGAATGACAATGTAACTTACCAACAGAAAAAAATTGAAAAATATTTTCCGCTTAGAAATGAGTTATTTGGGTTCCCTCAAATCATACAATAACGGAAATTGCCTTTACAATTTAATCTCCGTCTGTACGCCGACTTAAAACGGTTAAAAATGAATGTGTGAAGTAAATACACAAACAGTATGATGGTCTGTGCTGTTTTGTGAAAATTCACTATAAAAAAGTTCAAATGTTTGTAAATCGAAGGGACTTAACTACGTTGATCATCAATCCCTAGGTTTACAACCTACTTAAAAGTAAATTGTGCCAAGGACAACACCACGAACGGAGCCATGCTCGGTGGATGACTAGAACCTTCGAAGCAACCAACTTTGTGCTCCGCAGAAAGGCGCCTTATCCCATTTTTTCCTTTTAGAAACAGCGTACAGACCTCTCATCGAACGCCATTCACTGTCGTCCATAATAGTCCAGTCGACAAAGACAGAAAAAATATGAATCGTGTAGTGGCAAAAATTTGTGTAGTGATACCGAAGACAGTCATGAACGACATACTCAAAGGCCCGACCTCTAGGTTGTGAGCTCAAGCGTGAGTGCGGGTTTAGAAGATCACTTTACGTTTTCCTCTAATATCTCGAAAACCGCGATCTCTATCGAAAACGTACATCAGTACAAAATTAAACTGAATAAAATTTACTACAAAATAGTTTTTCTAGCATCTATATTTTGACATATATGGGAGAAGAAATAGAAAAAAAAAAGAAATAGAAAAGTGGGATGCGACTGTTACCTCCAGTCAATCCACATTGCAAATATCCCTCTCAACTAAGTAGCCGTACTGTGTGCCTATATCAACCTCCTAAAAATGAAATAATGTGTGAAAGTTATACATGAACATTATGTTCATCTTATGCTCGTATGTAACTATCCGCAGTAAATATAGTACGGTTCTTAAGATATGGCGGCCGCGGTGGCTGAGGAGACTGAGGCGCTGCAGTCAGGATCTGCACGACCACTAGGTCGGGGGTTCGAATCCCCCCTCTGGCATGGATATTTGTGCCGTCCTAGTTTCTAAGTTTAGGGACTGATGACCCCGTAGACTATACAAACATTTGATTTGAACTTAAGATATTAAATATGAATGTAACTTACAATAGGAAAAATATTCGCCACGAGAAAAGAGGAATTCATTTGTGTTTCCTCCAGTCATTCGATATCTATAATCCCCTTCTCAATTAAATATCCTCTGTGTGGCCAATGTCAACCAGCTAAAAATGAAAAAAGAATGAAGTTAATACACCAATTGCATGTATCCATGAAATTGTTCCGAGGAAATTAAATAACATACTAAACGCGGTGTGTGTGATTCTAGTTGCAGTTTGATAACGGCCTGGTATGTTAAAACCTTTTCTGATCATGTGGCGGTGTATGAACTCTGTGTAAATACTGTCTAGCTTCGTGGGGCACGATTTCGAATAGGTGATATGTTCATTTTTGTACTGTGCATGTAAAAATCTTCTCATCGTTTCCTTCCGTGAGTGATATGTGTTCCACGTGGTTGGTTCATAGAACAAAGCCTTCAGCTTCCAATCTTGTTTGTTCCATGCTCATCAGGCAAGTAACTATGCGGGTATCCTTCTGATTTCCTCTAATATTTCGCTATCTTCTCTCATTTTAATTTTGCTGTTTCTTCTCCGACTGGAAGTACGCACTCTGTCAGTAATTCTCTCTGAGCCTTGAACAACCTCCTTCAATAGCTTCCTTATATAATTCTAATCATTTCTATAGGTTGCATGCTATAATTCTTAATTTTATTTTTCCGACTGTGTAATTATTTCACTTTTACGAGTTTTTTGAGACTGGACTTCTTCATTAGTCTCTGTAAACGCCCCGTATCGCGTGTTGTTGTATTTCATTCGCTTCCTTATATAATTCTAAACATTTCTATAGGTTGCATGCTCTAGTTAATTTTCTTTATTTTTCGGAAACTGAATTTATTCAATTTTATCGGTTTTTGGAACCACGTGGGTCCGAATCTCGACTTCCGGGGTTTGCAGCTAGTCGCCTGAATTCACGCCACTTCTCATATAAAACCAGTACCTAGATCGAATTCTAACAGACTGCAACTTAAGAATCCACCGTGATTTTGTATATTGAGTCAGATATTCATCCACTTCACCTTCAGTAGCGTGCGTTCATGTAACGTAGCCGCGTGTCGCCGTTAGCGTGTTTGCTCGCGTTTTCTGTTCAGGTGTAATTTAACTTGCTATATACACGCACCATCTCAAAACAGGCACGACAGACCAGAGCCAGCTTCAATGTGTTTTTGTATATTGTGTTTTGTGGTACCTCCGACTTGCTGAATTTCGCCTACGATATCGGCGGCTGCTTCCGCCTCGTCTCAGCACGCTGATTTTGGTGAGTTTCGCTGTGGCATTGCGTGTGTATGAGCGAATGAGTGTTGTTTGTGAATCCTTCCCCCCAGTAGCGTTAAATCATGTATAATTTAGGCTGGGCACCGTCCGCATTAATCCATGTAAGAGATGTATTTTTATTGTATTAACAAAATTAGTCCCCCATTTTGCTCGTTTTATATCTGAATAAACATGTTTAAGTTCAGCATAATCGGTAAGTTGCCTATAAATTGTTGTTTTAGAGCATCTTCCCTCTTTTATTTAATATTGTTCTTCACAAGTGCTGAGAACAAGATCCGATGCAATTTACTTACGACTAAATGCCGTTGCGCCATAAATGTTTTCTTAGCCACCTTTCTAAGATAACTTTAATTGTGGTGGCTTGCTTATTAATGCCTGTGTGTAATAACGTGTGAGCTGCTATGTATATTGACCACTGTAGTATTAACTTCCTGTTAGTGAAGTAATTTGAAACGAGTTAGCTCTCAGTTTGGGCCAGGGAACAAGGCTTTGTAGCAGGGAGTAACCAGTAGTTCACACGGACATCATTTGCTAAGTTTAGTGATAAAACAAGGCTCTTGTTTCGTACAGTGGTCGACTTTTAACCTTTTTCGATATATATATAGCTCGAGCTATGAGAGCGATAAAATATCGTTCCGGCTTCGATTCTCGGGCGTTTTAGGAAATTATCTAATATTTTATTACTTTTACCACACACGGTAATGACAAAACATAAAACCAAGTATTCGTTATTTACGTCAAATAATAATGCGGCTATGAAACATTATCGATGTACTGGATCAGAACTGGTTTTACAGCTATAATAAACAGCCTGTATTCATCTTTAACTTTGTATAACGTTATTAAAAACTTATCTGCACCAGGGTTAACTTACTTGCTGACGTATTAACTCAGTTAGGATCAGCTGGCTTAGTCTTCCCACCGATAATCACATCCATCTTTTGGAAAAACGTAACCTATTCATTGTACAACACAAACACTGAAAATATATAATTCAGTTACTTGGAAAAAACAATTGTCAGTACCTTGTACCAGGTCACATCTAAAATTGATAATCACACAATAAATCTCGATGATATGGAGAAATTACGTTACTTTCTCTACTACGTCTGTAAGAGGAATACGAGAAGTCGTTTCATAGCTTCAGAATTTATTATTTACTTTATGAGATGCCAACATTTGAAGAAATGTACAAATAAGTTGTTCTATCAAAATTTAAAATACGATCATTTTAGAACAACTGATAAATTCATTTAAGAAAATGTTCTTTCGTTTTGTTTGTGATGTCATTTGATATTCATGAAGTAGGTGGCTATGGCATCTGCTATGAGGTTGCCAGGAGACAGTTGGCACGGATGGTTTTGTTTGACAGTAAGCGAATAAACTAAACACGTCACGAGACGAATTTATGAGATCCAGCTTTTGCAACAGAACTGACTCGATTTCGAAATGAGCTAGGTTTTTAGAAAGTGACTATTATACAGCTAGACATTACTGCTGTAAACCCTATCTCAATGATTTACTCACAGCTGAGGAGATTGCTCGCAACGTGAAAGAGAGTAGTAGTTAATGTATTAAACGACCTTCATGAACACAAATTCAGTTAACTACTGAATGTTCTGATATTAATTTTTCAAAATATTTAATGGAGGTGACAAGAAAAAGTCAACTGACTGCAGAATAACAAATCAGACTCACATCTACATGATGGCAAAGTTGCGAAACAATTTCCCTCGCTACGACGTTGGAAAATCTTGATAACATTGGTGGCCTGATGAACGAGTTTTTGTAGCTGGCGTCCTGCATGTTAGGATCTAATTCCACTCAGGCTCGAGACAACGTGCTCTCCAAATTGCATATATTACATGTGGTCAGCTATTTTAAAAGAGTAATAAATAAATAAATTGAATACCTCATTGAGCTTATTTCCAGTTTTGTTTCTTGGTTTATGGTTGAATCTTAGGTAGGCATCGTTATGTTTACTTTATTCCATTAAATAACAAAAAGGCCCATAATTAGTCGCAGAAAAGTCTTCCTAAATACTCAAATTTTGTCCAATTTCCTTCGAGTTTGCTTCCTAACAAAATAAAATATCCGCAAGTCAATATGGGAATTACAAGCGACCTGTTGTCGATAGAACATCATGCTACGTTAAATAGCGTACCATTTGAATCCAACACTAATTTTGAGCACGTTCCTTGATGAGGTGCTGAATAGATTCCGAACCTATCTTACTGTTGCCTGCTTAGTTAATTGCATAAAATGTTACGTAGTCTGATGGCTGGATGTGTTGCAGACAGTTTTAGTTGCAATTTGCTCACTACAGCTCGGTGATAGGTTTCAGAGTACAATCTTAATGACAACTTTTAGGTGCCATGTGTCTCACGTCGATAATCATTCGATCGGTATCGTCGGCAGATAGCCGACGACAATTTTCTAACCATTGCAATGTTCAATGCAATTCGTGAATTTCATTTATTTCTTACATTACAGTTAAAACGCGTGAGTTCGGGCAGGTCTACCGAACATCTGTTGATGGCTTCGTCTATTCAGAACAACAACTATCCTTCCCCTCCAGCAGGCGCGCTCCGCCTTCTCCATTTCCAAATGCGCGTGCCTTCGCTCACTCGTTGTGACGCATTTATCAAAACGAACTTGGCTGCCGCCGCCGCGTCATACTTCTTATCGAGAAAGAATGAAATAAATTACCCTTCAAGTTGGTGGTGACTAAGCGCTACTGCTAGCATTACTTACGAAGTAAGAACACTATGTTCCAGTGTTACAATGATGACTGACATAGCTATTAAATATTCAAAAATTCTTTGGAACTATCTTTAAAGCAGTAGCAATTTTCGAGTGGATAAAAGTTACTTTATACGTTTTAGTCTCTTTTAAAACGACGTTTTTCATTTAAATGATTATTTCACAATTTTCAGGTTTTCTATATTTGCAATTTTTCATTCAGTTACAAACGTTTCCATGAGAATACAACAGACATTCGATAAATTTGTTTTATTTCTATTTCACCTGACCCCTTTTATGTATTAGACACGGAAAGATCGCGAAGGTAAAAAATAGGGCGATATGAATTCACACCAAGTCTTACTAGAAATAGTTTTAAAGGAGAACCATTCATGACTGGAAGAGAAAAAGCAGGAAACAACAGTTGTATAAAAAGTGCCCTCCACCACACACCAATTACGAAATGGCGTTAATGTAGCAGTGTCAACCAGTTGTAAGTTGAATGTTTAAAGTCTCTTGTTGAGTGGGACGTGATTTGAAATGAACTGCAAAATTTGTACCAACACATGGAAACATAAACAAAGTAAGCTCTATTGTTCACGAGACACGAAAGGAAGAAGAAAGGTTACGATTTAACATACCCTCGACAAGAGGGGCATTAGAGCGAAGCAGAAGCTCGGATTGTTATGATAAAGGTATGAAATTAAATTGGCCGTGCCTTGCCGCCGGGATCATTCCAGCATTTGCCCAGACTTATTTAGCACATTCAAGGAAAACTCAAATCGAAATGGCCGAAGGGCAGTTTGAAGTGCCGTGCAGGCGAATATGAGTCCAATGTGTTACCACTGCACCACCTCGCTCCGTAGCAAAAACGAATGCGAGTAACCATTGCATTGTCACACCGGTTCTGAGTTACGTTAATTAAGTTTCTGGCCTATCGTTAGTATAAAATCAATAGTAAAATTTGTAACAAACACACAATAGATAATATAGCAACCTAATAAACATGTGTTACTACTATGAAAATAAAAATTGATCCATGAATTATGCCATGGTTAAAAACAGTATTAAGGAAAGCAATTACACTGTTGCTTGTTAAAAGATAATAAATAAACGTATTCACGTATCTCTTATTCATTGATTTAGAACAGATGCCGTAGAATGCGCGGGCTGTAATTTTACCACTACTACAAAAATTAAATGGACCGAGTACAAAATTTGTAAATAAATCTGATCCAAATTATCATTATGAATGAAGTTAATAAACTAGTAAGCCATGATTGTCCTCTGCCTACATATCGGTTTCAAATGAAGGGTGTTAAAAGAAGTGTTCCACATTTGGAGAGAAAGTTTTACTGATGAAACAAGACAAAAATGCCATTTATACTTTAGCTCTAACATGCTTATGTTAATGGACATGAAAACTTGTTGATCGTTACTAGAAGCTGTAGTATATGGTTATTTTTTGTCCAGAGACCAACTAAACATCTCTGTTATGAATGTTTAAAACTGTTTTTAGCATTACACCGAAATTCTTGTTAAAAATACATAGGAAGAGCAATATGGCAGCTTTATTTTTCCGGGAATAATAAACGGCGGAAATTGTTACTTATGTTGTCGGAATTTAAAATATTATACGCCAATAAAAAATCGAGGTATGACGTACGGATCGCTGCGCTGTCTCGCGGCGCGCTAAATAAATATGCAGTTTAATTGGTTGCTGACCAGGCGGGTTGCGGTCCCTGGAAGGGTGCAGTACGCCCCTGTCATGAGTGTAGGGGTCGGCTGGCGGGGGTGGTGTTCTTTGAGACGTCGATGCAGCGAAGACAATCGTCGCTATTACAAAAATAAAATGGTCTGAGTTCAAAATATGTATGTGGTGTCGCACAAGTACAAAGTGCGCGCCACCTACTTTCGCCGCGCGCCGCCATGCACGCACGGCGCGGCGTTCTCGCGACGACAGCCACGAGCGCCCTCTGCTGCAACGCCGCTCGTGGCCACCACTGAACGACATCGTCACTTCGGACTGAGATAGCAACGAGTTAGGACCTTCGTAATCAGATAGGCACCAGTGAAGACTTTGCTATTGTACAGGCACTAGGCAGGCCTCTAACAACTATGTATCAACATTCTGCAGTATTATGTAAAAGATAAGTATTGTTACATTCTGTGCAATATATATCTCTTTCTAATTTACTCTAGTGTTTATAGTTTCTGGCTGCTCCCCTCCGTACCTGCACCAGCGTGCTGTCTTTGTTCCTGTGTCGGTCTCATCCACTCGGCCACCGACACCTACGACGAGGCTGGGACACAAAAGTGGCGACGAGGATGGGATCCAAAAGTGGCGACGAGGAGTGATAGACGAACCGTGGACCAGCACGCTTGCAGCAGCCAGACAGCAGCAGTCGGAGCATGCAGAAATTGCTCCCGCCCACCCACCATTATTGTAAGAATTTTGGGGGAAGATAATTTGTTCCGTGTTTTGTGGACTGTTTTGTTGCAGCGCGTCCTCTTTCATATTGCATTTGTGTTTTGTTCTAAGTTACTTGTATACGCGGCACCTAATCGGTCAGCATGGCAACTACTCCGAACCCAAACTTAATGGAAATTATTCAGTTACAGACGGCGCAAATCACTCAACTACTGCAGGCCGTGTCGCAGTTGACGGCACAGGCTGCTCACCAACAACAACAGCTGTCACATCAGCAGCCCACACCTGCCGCTGCACCGCTTCCTACATTTCGCCAGTACAACGAACTTGAGGAAGAATGGAGCGACTATTTCGCACAGTTTCAAGAACTCGTCGCGGCTCATCAAATTACAGGTCAGAGAGTGAAGAACCTTTTCTTAGCGATTGTGGGCCCCCAGACCTTCGTATTATTGCAAAAACTTTTCCCTCACGCATCTCCTCGTGATGTAGACTTTGAACAAATTGTAGATGCACTGAATGCTTATTACGAGAGAAAAGTTCTCGTAGCTGCGGCTCGGTACCGATTTTTCAGACTTAAAAAATTACCGCAGCAATCACACCAAGAGTGGATTACGGAATTGAAGGGCTTAACCCGCCAATGTAAATTTACTTGCTCTTGTGGACTTTCGTATAGTGACGTGATGTTGAGGGATGCGATTACGCAGAACATTCAGGATCCCAGAATTCGGGCAGCAATTCTGAAACAGTCTGACCTCTCATTAGACAGTGTACTGCAGCTTATAGAAGCGCATGATACTTTTGACTTAGCAGATGTAGAAATGCAAAGCCACAGTGTTAATTCAGTGCGCCGCAACGGACGCTTTCCTAGTCGTAGTTCCCAGTCTAGCCCTAGTGATTCTTATTTTTCTACAGGCCGTGCTGAACAGTGAACGGTAGCCAGTGTAAAAGTGCGACACAAAGGTCGCCCCGTCGTGTTAGAAACAGTGATTTGAATAACGGGTGCCAACGCTCATTTCAGAAAAATGTACGTAAATCTTGCCCCCATTGTGTGTCTCGCCACAAGCGTGCTCATTGCCCTAGTCGCAACGCAACCTGTTATCAATGTGGCAAATCGGGACATGTGCAGTCTGTGTGTATGCAAATTAAAAACTCAAAGAACAATAACGTTTGAAACAGTGCTTCGCAAAGTGCGAGAGCAGTGCATACAGTAAATGTTATAGACGCTGTGGAATTGAACAGTGCTTTAGTTGGTTCTCAATTACAAGAAACTTCTTCTGCACCTATTGCAAAACTATGTAGTGAGCCACGTCGCAAGCGCCGACGAGCGCGTAAAACAGTGCAACGGAAAAGGGTTCGGGACAATCAAAATGACTATGTACAGTGCAATCCTGTAGTGAACCTAGTGCCTTCTACAACTTCTCCTTGTGATAGTGCCCAGTACTGTGTAGCTAGTGCCTGTAGACTTGATGTAGCTACTCAAAAGTTTAGTGCAGCAGTTAGTGAATCTGTAGTAACCTCGCAATGCGCGGACGCTGATCCGGCGGTAGTGCCATCTAGTGACAGTGTTGTTAATCCGCTGCGTGCCGAGTCTGCGCCGCTTACTTCACTACGCGGCCCGCGAAAGCGCAGCAAACAAACCGTAGCAGACGTTGCCCACATTCGCGCACCTGTCGTGCGCCAGAAGCACAAACTTTTTGTAAATCTCTCGATAGAAAATAAGACTGTGCAATTTCAGCTTGATACTGGTTCCGCTGTTACATTAATTAATAAAGACACTTATGAACTTCTGGGTTCGCCAAAATTGTCGCCGTCACAGCAAGTGCTAACAGCGTACACAGGTCAAAATATTCCCGTGCTAGGAACGTGTAGCCTGCCTGCCTCTTTTCAAGGTGTTACAAAAACAGTTGCTTTTGTAGTTCTTCAGGCCAAATCGACACAGAACATTTTTGGACAAGATGCTTTTGACTTGTTTGGTTTATCAATTCAAAGAGATATGCTTCAAATTTCGTCAGTAGTACCTCAGGACAAAATCAATGCTTTATGTGACAAATATAGTGACTTGTTTTCGCCGGAACTAGGTTGTGCAAAAGACTTCGTGGCACATGTAACTTTAAAAGAATCTGCAGTTCCAAAATTTCGTAAAGCTAGACCAGTGCCTATCGCCTTGCGTGATACAGTTGCCGAAGAACTTAAACGTTGGCAAGATAGTGGGGTGATTTCTCCTGTTTCTGCGAGTCAGTGGGCCTCGCCTATAGTAATTATACCCAAGCCGTCAGGAAAACTTCGTCTCTGTGCGGACTTTAAATCAACAGTGAACAGTCAAACAATTGTCGACACTTATCCCCTGCCCAGACCTGAGGAACTGATGGACAAATTAGGACAGTCTCGCTTCTTTTCCAAGATTGATTTAGCAGAGGCATACTTACAGATTCCACTTGATGACGAGTCAAAAACGTTTTTCGTCATTAATACTCACATGGGCCTTTTTCAATATCAACGCCTACCCTTTGGCAGTTCTTCCGCCCCCGCTATTTTTCAGCGCTTTTTGGAACAGCTGACAGTTTCTGTACCGTGTTGCTCGAACTACTTAGATGACATTGTGGTATCCGGACGTACAGTTGAAGAACATTTAGCAAACCTGGAGTGCCTTTTCAAAGTTTTGACTGCAGCAGGTCTACGTTGCAATAAAGCAAAGTGTTCGTTTTTTTCAAACTGAAATAGAGTACCTAGGCCATGTGATTAATGCCCAAGGAATTCATCCCTTACAGTCACATCTTAGAGCAATCAAAGACTTGCCTCCTCCTAAGAATGTGCACGAATTGCAAGCAGTAATGGGAAAACTTGACTATTATTTCAGGTTTATTCCCAATGCCTCTCAGATTGCAGCTCCACTGCATCACTTACGTAGGAAGAATGTTCCTTTTGTATGGTCTAAAGATTGCCAAGTAGCTTTTGACAAATTAAAGTCTGCACTACTCAGTGATGCATGTTTGATTCCCTTTGACACACAGAAGCCTGTAGTGCTAGCAGTCGATGCCTCGTCGTACGGTCTGGGTGCAGTGATCTCACATCGTATTGGTTCTTACGATCGCCCTATTGCCTTTGCATCCAAGCTATTGACGCCAACGCAACAGAATTACAGTCAGATAGAAAAGGAGGCCTTAGCAATAATTTACGGCGTCACTAAGTTTCATCATTATCTCTATGGCAGAAAATTCTATTTGTTGACAGACCACAAGCCTCTCACGTCGTTGTTCTCACCCACAAAGCCAATTCCGCCACGAACGGCACAAAAGCTTCAGAGATGGTCCTTGATATTGTCAAATTATCAGTATGAGATTTTGTACCGACCTACCACTAAACATGCCAACGCGGACACACTTTCCCGACTTCCGGTTGGCCAGGATGTATCATTTGATTCTTCAGAAATGGCATGTTGTCAGATAGCCTCCAGAGATGCTTCCGCTGTCGCAGACTTTCCTTTGAACTCTCGTCGGGTTGCACAGGAAACAGCTGCGGATGCAGACCTAAGTGTGGTAGCACGTTTTGTTCGCTCAGGGTGGCCTGCCAGAGCCAAAGACATTGATCGGCCTCTGGTTCGACGTTATTTTGCACAACGTCATGCATTATCTTTAAGTCAGGGTGTACTGTTGTTGCATACCGACAACGACCAAGCAAGAGTGATTGTTCCTCGTTCCCTGCAACGAGAAGTGTTACGCCTCCTGCATCAAGGACATTGGGGCATTGTTAGGACAAAGCAACTGGCCAGACGTCATTGTACCTGGGTTGGTATGTACGCTCAGATAGAGAGCATGACATCACAGTGTACAGTTTGTGCGGAGCATCAGGCGGCTCCTCCACAGCGTTTCTCATACTGGCCACGCCCCATGGGACCATGGCAACGCTTACACATTGACTTTGCCGGACCTTTCTGGAATAAGCGCTGGTTAATTGTTGTAGACGCTTTCAGCAAGTTTCCTTTTGTGATTTCCATGAACTCAACAACGGCTTCTAGTACAATCAGTGCCTTAACATCAGTGTTTTTCATCGAAGGCTTGCCTGAAACTATCGTCAGTGACAATGGACCTCTGTTTGTTTGTGCGGAATTTCAACAGTTTTTTCGTGTGAATGGCATTCAGCATATAACCACCGCACCTTTTCACCCTCAGTCCAATGGTGAAGCAGAACGTTTCGTTCGAACATTAAAATCTCACATGGAAAAGATGAAAGGTCAGCACTCCAGGCAGCAAGCTCTTCAAATTTTCCTGTCTACGTATCGGTGCATGCCACGTGACGGCCCGTCTCCTGCCGAGCTGCTACACGGCCGCCGTCACCGCACTCTCCTTCACCTGCTGCAGCCTCCCACGCACCGAGTCGGTTCGTATGGCGCTACGCGATTTCAGGTTTCTACGCCGGTGCTGTACAGGGTGTTTGCTGGAAACAAGAAGACATGGTTGCCGGGCACCATTCAGCGCGTGCTCGGTAGCAATATGTATGTTGTACGTTCTTCCACAGGGTCGGAGCTGCGGCGCCACGCAAACCAATTGCGTCTGCATAGGCCGCGCGATCCTGTCTCCGGTTTCTTGATTCCAGACCCAGTTCACCGCCATGGAGCACAACCACATCGTTCGTCCCCGGACTACGAGATCGCTATGGACGTCGACGTACCTCCGACGCAGTCGTCGCCGCCGCTGTCGCCGCCGCAGATGACAGCGTCACCGAGAGGGACTCCGGGACCGTGCGGGCCCCCCCAGCTTGGGCCACGCACCTCAGAAGAAGATGACCTGCTCCCTCTGGGCGGGGGCGGGCGCCCTTCCGCTGGTTTTCGCGGGTTTTCCAGCGGATCGCAAGGTGTATACCGGGGCGCGGACGGCGTCTCGATCCCAGCCTCAGCTACGACGCCCGTCCCACCAGTAACTCCCCCGCCCAGGCCCTCCTCCCAGTGCCGTCGCCGTGGCCCTCAGCCCTACGCCACGACGGCGCGGCGGTTTGGTGGGGAGGGGTGTGGTGTCGCACAAGTACAAAGTGCGCGCCACCTACTTTCGCCGCGCGCCGCCATGCACGCACGGCGCGGCGTTCTCACGACGACAGCCACGAGCGCCCTCTGCTGCAACGCCGCTCGTGGCCACCACTGAACGACATCGTCACTTCGGACTGAGATAGCAACGAGTTAGGACCTTCGTAATCAGATAGGCACCAGTGAAGACTTTGCTATCGTACAGGCACTAGGCAGGCCTCTAACAACTATGTATCAACATTCTGCAGTATTATGTAAAAGATAAGTATTGTTACATTCTGTGCAATATATATCTCTTTCTAATTTACTCTAGTGTTTATAGTTTCTGGCTGCTCCCCTCCGTACCTGCACCAGCGTGCTGTCTTTGTTCCTGTGTCGGTCTCATCCACTCGGCCACCGACACCTACGACGAGGCTGGGACACAAAAGTGGCGACGAGGATGGGATCCAAAAATGTAAATAAATCTGATCCAAATTATCATTACGAATGAAGTTAATAAATGAGTAAGCCGTTGAGCCATGCCAGCTCGCCTTCTTCCTTCGTATCTTTTCGTACAGCGATCTATCGACCCCTTTTCTGACCTGCGCCACTGGCGGCGCCTTCTTCGTGTCACGTTTCTCTGGCCAGACGGAGTGACTAGCGGTGCGATGGCGGTCGTTTATTATTGAGAGGTACGGACGGCCGGGGCGTGCGCTGGGCACTGGTGGCCGCGCTGAGCAAGTGACTTCTGCTGGCGCTGGTTACCGACTTCGTCAGCGGCGTGCTCCGAGGGATGTGCACTGCGAGTTTAAGGTGATCATCGCCATGGTGCACGGACAGTCATTCTGTTGAAGTTTCATCTGGTCTCCCGGAATACCTGCCCGTGTTTGGCGTTCACGAGATCTTTCCAACGTGGTGGCCGATCTGTCGGAACATTTTCGCTGTTGCGTCGGGCAGTCGGGAAGTCAGCACAAATATGAGTGGTTTTCCTTGGTGTTTATTCTGGTTGTGTTGACTTTTTCTTGTGTGTGTGCTTGGCCAGGGTTGACAGCTGTCCCCAGGGGTTGTCTTCTTCTATGTCTTGCGTCTATGTCCTGGTTTTCTGTTGTTGTTGTTATCGGCGGTTGCAACTGTGCTTCCGCTCGTTATCTTCGTGTTCAGGAGAGATCATGTGGCCTTTCCCTTGCGTGGGGCGTTATCCGAGTTAAACAAAATTGCTAAGTGTCATTGGAGAATCCTGGTTCGTGCCCTTCCGTGTCCTCGTTAACTGCCCGGGAAATCTGTCATATGTTATTTGGCAGAATTCTTTCCTTCTGCGGGGTGAGTTGCCTACCGTAGTTGCAATTTTACCAGTTTTTTTTTCTTTTTTTTATGCATGAAGTTTTGTGTATTAGGGTTGGAGTTCTCATCTTGCACAGGTCCTGCAAGCTTTCCTTTCCACATCCCGAATTTCCTTGTAGAGTCACCTCAATGTTTCTGGGCCTTCCTCGCCATCACGCTGTGGTCGTGCAAGTTAATTACCAAAATTGATTCCTTACCTCGTACCAACCTGATACGTAGGAAGATCTGAGCGTGATTGCTGTTTCATTTAGTGTAACTGATTTGATATTGACATTAAATCTTCAAGGCACATGTACTCCCAGTTGTTGTGTCAGAAAATTAGGCCAGCTTCTCTGGTGGGGCAGTACACGTAATTGTTGGTAAAACTAAACGAGTGAAAAACCGCGGCTTGCTATTTTAAACCACACTGGATTCTTGTTGTTAGAGTAACCTCTCCTGGTTACGGACTAATGTTACTACAGATTGTCGAGATTTTGCCTGTATGTTTCATATGAGTTCGCCCTTATGTGCCTTTAAAGAGGCAGTTTCACTAAGTATTGAAAGAATCTAGTACCTTTCTTTTAACTATGTCATTTCCTAAAGTAATCAGCATTCAGATTTGAAAAATTGGTTTAATATTTTTTTCTTAAATTCTTTACACTAACTTGTCAGATTGAGAAGTGAGTTCTTGTGTGCTTTAAATTAATGAACTGTTTCACTAAGTATTGAAAGGACTTTATTGTTCCCCTTTGTGTCAAACTATATCATTCCTTAAAGTAAATAAACCAGTATTGTTAGTTGACATTTGAATTCAACATCTAGCCCCAGACCTTCCATTCCTATCAGTTATTGGTCGTTTCTTTTCCCCGCCCACACTCTGTGAGATATCAGCCGTGAATGTCCTCTGCCTACATGTCGGTTTCAAATGAAGGGTGTGAAAAGTAGTGTTCCACATTTTGAGAGTAAGTTTTACTATAAAACAAGACAACAATGCCTGTTACACTTTAGCTCTAACATGCTTATGTTAATGGATATGAGAACTTGTTGATCGTTACTACAGGCTGTAGTATACGGATATTTTTGTCCAGAGACCAACTAAACATTTCTGTCGTAAATGTTTAAATTTTTTTAGCATTACACCGAAATTCTTGTTAAAAATACATAGGAAGAGCAATATGGTAGCTTTATTTTTCCGGGAATAATAAACGGCGGAAATTGTTACATATGTTGTCAAAATTTAAAAATTTTTATGCGAATAAAAAAATCGAGGTATGGTGTACGGATCGCTGCGGTGTCTCACGGCGCTCTAAATAAATATGCAATTTAATTGGCTTTTGACCAGGCGGGGTGCGGTCGCCGTAAGACTGCAGTACTACACTGTCCTGGGTGTAGGGGTCGGCTGGCGGGGGCGGTGTTGTTTAGAGACGTCGATGCGATCAAGACAATCGTCGCTATCACAAAAATTTAATGGACTCAGTACAAAATATGTAAACACTCTGATCCAAATTATCATTATGAATGAAGTTAATAAATGAGTTAGTAAATGAATAAGCAGTGAATGTCCTCTGCATACATGTCGGTCAAATGAAGGGTGTTAAAAGAAGTGTTCAACATTTGGAGAGGAAGTTTTACTGATGAAACCAGACAAAAATGCGCGATATATGTTAGCTATAACACGCTTATGTTAATGGATATGAGAACTTGTTGATCTTTACTACAAGCTGTAGTATACGGTTATTTTTTGTCCAGAGACGAACTAAACATTTCTGTTACAAATATTTAAAATTGTTTTTAGCATTACACCGAAATCACTGTTAAAAATACTTGTGTAGAACAATATGCTAGCTTTATTTTTCTGCGAATAATAAACGGCGGAAATTGTTACATTGGCTGTCAGAATTAAATACAAGGCGCGTCCAGAAAGTAAGTTCCGTTTCAATTTATCTCCGCTGCAGCGCTGCGATTGCAGTTCCGCACATGCGCTATCGACGATGTGTATCAAGGAGAAGAACGTGCGCCATTTGGAGATCACTGTGAGTTACATACGCTTTGTTGTGCTTGTTTTAAATATCGGCGTTGATTGAAAATCCCGCCGCCTGTGAAATCAGGTCGGTGATTCGGTTTCTGAATGCGAGGAAAGTGAAACCAAGTACGATATCTACGGACCAAATGCGATGAGTGATTCGATGGTGAGAAGATGGGTCCGACAGTTCAATGGCGGGCGTAGTGATATGCACGATGAAGTACGAAGTGGGCGCCTACCTTTGGTTACAGAAGAACTGGTTCACGCGATTGATGACAAGATCCAGGAAAAACGCAGGTTTACAATTATTGCTCTCGCTATGGACTTCCCACAAATTTCACGATCACTGATGCATGAAATTTTTACCAAACAACTGAAATTCCGTAAACTTTGCTCACGTTGGGTACCTAAGATTCTCACTGAGCAATACAAAACACAACGGATTGCAGTTGAGTGTTTGACCTGTTATACTGAAAGCGGCGAAGAATTTCTGAGACGGATAGTCACAGGAGATGAAACATGGGTTCCTTACAACACCCCTGAGAGTAAGTGGCAATCAATGGAATGGAGGCACACTTCATCCCCACCAAAGTTAAAGCCGAAGCAAATAATGACACCCCGGAAAATGCTGGGACTGGAAAGGCATCCTACTCACTGACTTCTTACTGCGTGGTCAAGCAATCAAAGCAGATGCTTATTGCGAGACACTTTGGAAATTGCGCCGTGCAATTCAGAATAAGCGCCGCGGACTGCTGTCAATAGGAGCTTCACGACAACGCACGACCACACAGTGCAAATGTGACGAAAACTCTCCTACAGGAATATGGCTGGGACGTGTTTGACCATCCTCCATACAGCTCTGACCTCGCTCCTAGCGACCTTCATCTGTTCCTACATCTCACGTCTTTCCTTGGCGGTCATCACTTCACCAATGACGACGAGCTGAAAGAAACTGTTTACAACTGGTTGAAGACACAGGCGGCAGATTTCTATGAAGAAGGTATACAAAAGCTGGTGCCACGCTATGAGAAATGCCTGCAAAATTTCGGCAGTTATGTGGAAAAGTAGTTTAAGAGTAGTAGAATTTCTGTATCTGTGTACAATTATTTTTATTACCAAACGGAACTTACTTTCTGGACGCGCCTCGTATTTTATATGCAAATAAAAAGAAAAAATCGAGATATGGCTTACTGATCGCTGCGGTGTCTCGAGGCTACTAAATAAATATCGGCTGCTGACCAGGTGGGGCGCGGTCGCCGAAAGAGTGCGGTACTCCCCTGTCCCGGGTGTAGGGGTCGGCTGACGCAGGCGGTGTTATTCAAAGAAGTTGATGCGATCAAGACAATCATCGCTATTACGAATATTAAATGGACTGAGTACATAATTTGTAAATAAATTGGATGAATGAAGTTAATAAATGAGTAAGCCATGAATGTCCTCTGCCTACATATCGGTTTCAAATGAAGGGTGTTGAAAGAAGTGTTCCACATTCTGAGTGTAAGTATTACTGATGAAACAAGACAAAAATGACTATTATACGTTAGCTCTAACATGCTTCTGTTATTGGATATGAGAACTTGTTGATCTTCACTACAAGCTGTAGAGTACAGTTATTTTTTGTCCAGAGACCAACTAAACATTTCTGTTATAAATGTTTAAAATTATTTTTAGCATTACACCGAAATTATTGTTAAAATACATATGAAGAACAACATGGTAGCTTTATTTTTCCACGAATAATAAACGGCGGAAATTGTTACAGAATTAATAATTTTGTATGCGAATAAAAAAAATCGAGATATGGCGTAAGGCTCGCTGGGGTGTCTCGCGGCGCGCTAAGTAAATATGCAATTTTATTGGCTGCTGACCAGGTGGGGCGCGGTCGCCGTAAGAGTGCATTACACCCCTGTCCTGGGTGTAGGGGTCAGTTGGCGGGGCCGGTGTTTAGAGATGTCAATGCGGCCAAGATAATCGTCGCTAAGTGCTATATTGTTTGTTCTGTTCTTTCAGGTAGGGCAGGTGGCGGCGTCCTTTGAGAAGCGGTCGCGAGCGTGAAGGGGATGGCGTCTGGCGGCAGAGGCAGCGGCGGCAGCCAGCGAGGGTGGAGGGGGCGTCTTGTCGGCCAGGTTTGTGGCTGAGGTCCTAAATATATGTAAACTGTCAATCATCTTTAAGTGTGCTATTGTTAGTGTGGTGGCATCCTTTGATCTGCGGTCGGGCAATTAGCCGAGGAAGAGGGGTGGGGGATACCTTTAGTCGCGCAATGCATCATGGGTAGAATGTCACTGTGCTTCAACCGGTGTTGCTATACTACGCAGCTTATTGGCGTGATGTGACACAAGTTTGTTGTGAGGCCTTGGTGTTGGCCGGGTGCTGCGGCTGTTTTCCGTCATCTGGTGGCGAGCGGTGAGCTCAGGACTCTGGCTTCAGAGCCGACAGCCCTGGTGAAGCACCAGACGTGGTGTTTCTCGTAGTTGCTGCTGGTGGCTCTCTCCGCGACACATGAGCAGCGAACCCAGGACTCTAGCGTGAGAGCCGGAGGCCCTGGCGCGTCATTGAGCGGTGGGCTTCGATGGCGTTTGCCACACTAGCCCAACAATACAGCTCCCCAGCGTCTGTGGTGCTGTGGTGCTAACAGGACCTACATTAGCGACAATGGCACAGTACCTATAAGCTTTAGCAACTCATTTGCTATCCACTGTTGTACTTTCGGGAAAGCCCGTAAACATGGTGCGCGGAGCGAGTGTAGCTGTGTTGTAAGGCCTGCAGAGATGGCTGTTAAAGTTCATCTTATAACTTCCTATCAAGACACTGTCCATTCCATTAAACTGCTCTTGCAGGTTCTTTGCTGTGTTTGACAGCAATTTTTATTTCTTCTTCCTGAACTTTAATTTCGTGTTCACATTTCTCAAAATGCTTAAATGTTTGTAAATCTGCCAGACTCAGTTTCTTAGTTATTAGTCCGCAGCTTACAAACTACTGAAACTAAGGTAAACTAACCTAAGGACAGGACGACACAAACAGCCATGCCCGAGGGGGGGGGGGGGGGTGGACGGACTCAAACCCCGACGGCGAACGGCCGCGCTCACCGCAGCACGACGCCCCAGTGCACACGGCTTATCTGCTGCGGCTCAAATTTCTCCTTATATACCTTCACAGCTTGCTGATGTACCAATAGAAAAACATTGGGGAAAGGCTACAAGCCTGTCTCACTCCCTTCTCTACAACTGGGACCCTTTTACGCCCTTTGACTCTAATAACTGTCCTCTTGTTTTTGTACATGGTTGAATCTCTCTTCGCGCTCTATATTTTACTCCTCCTAACTTCAGAGTTTCAAACAGTGTATTCGTCAACATTGTTAAAAACTTTTATCATATCTACAAATGCTAAAGACGTAGGTTTGACTTCACTTAGTCTGCCTTCTAAGATAAGTCGTAATGTATTACGTCCTGTCTTTCTGAAAATTGTTTTCCTGTTGTAGAGCATTACGGGTTACTTGTTACCGTTATCATTTGCAAGATTCATCCTGAGTTTCGTAACGATCTAGACGGTTTGACTGATATTGATGCCTGGCAATAAATTTTTATATAAAGCTTGTAACAATCTCTCCAGCACTTTAAGAAGAAATGCTACGTCCGGTATGCCTTGAACAACGACTAATGTCGACGAAACGTATAACACGCAATGGTTAAAAATTCAGAGGAAAGAATAATTTTACTTTGAGCCGTCGAACCCCTCAGTTCGTTGTGTACGCTGGCTGCCACACCCCTGTGAGGGCGGTTTAAGGCCCGGAGTACACTTAACGCAGCCGAGGCGGAGGGCAGGCATTTCCTCGGTAACGCATCTGTCCGATTGTCCGAGGCGCACAGTTTTCCTGCGCCTCTGTTCCATCTCTGGCGCAAAGTGAAATTTCAAGTCATCCGATATGCTTCGAAAAAAATTGTTTTATTTAGACGAATGTAAGCTACATCCTTCGGATTTGTGCGTGTTCTGCGCTAACGCAGCTACCTCAATCGATTTCTGTATCTTATAGCCAAAAGCCACCGCATGATATCGGACTAGTTTTCTTTTAGTAATTGTCCATAGTTACTGTTATAATAAAAATAAAGTACATAGCTGTGTATATTTTGAAGAATTTGCAGTGAAAAAAGTAGTCACTGGCCAATTTGCCTTTGGTGCATTTTGCACCATTCATTACTGCGTACGAATGTAGCAAACATATCGAAATTATTTCTAACGGTGGAAGGAGAGCCATACCTCTTAACATTCTCGAGAAAATACGGGAGATACACGTTTGACGCGGCAGCTACACGTCATACGCGTGGCTGTTGCTGCCTGCTGTGTCGAGTGCGGAGCTGCCTCTCCTTCGTATGCTACCGATAGAGACCCAAGCTGGAAATGAACAATAGAAAGACACCGAGATTTATAAACTGAAGATGCTGATTGTGCAGTTTTAGTCTATAGTCTCTGGTTTCAGTAAGTTGTGACAGGCATGACAGCACTATGTAAGGTATAATTCACGATACTACTGAATGATAAGTTCGGCGAACCCGGAAGGGACATGCAACGACATTTTTACCATCAGGGACCTTCTTCCATTTCTTGAAACAGAATGTCCACCCCTTCGTGGAGCTTCAGCCCAATGCTAAACCATATACGATGCTAGCAACGTGTTTCGTCAGCATTCCTCAAGCTGAATTCTACACTGCTTCCAGAAATTCAACAATTGCAAAAATACTAGCATAGTTTCACTTATTACTAACAAATATAATAGCTGCTGATGGTAATTACTATTAGAAATCTGACAGAGACAAAATGGGAATCCAATGTAATAAAATACTGGACGTACAAACATAGCTGCCATCAAAGAAGAAGAAAAAAGTGGACGTCATTATCTTAAGACTATGGGAGAGCTACGAATAAAGTAGTAAGTAAGGAAACACTTTGCGTGCAAATGCAGCTAAACAAGGAAATTATGATTGCAAAAATTTTTCATATAGAAAAGATCGATATATTTTTCAATCTAAGACATATGAGAAGCATGCCAGATGTCACAGAGAATATAAGTGTTTTTGATTGTATTTACTGCACTACAAGCCTGATTAAATGACAGTTGTATAAAGATTCTTTCAATTATGGAATTTGCAGTTACACTTGTTTCTCTTAGTTATAAAAGAAATGAGAGAAAAATAAATCTGATTTTAATTACATTCCCTAATTTTTCTTTAGTGAGTATGACGTGTCACACACTATTTTTGTTCTCTGTTGAGTCTTTCTTACTCAGTATGCGTCTGACATTGAACTGTCGTCTGTTTAGTCGGAATAATTCAAGAGCTTTATGAACTTCCATAGACCAGACAAGTTCGCCACTTATTTGTTACTTTTGCCTGTTGCTCAACAAGCCTTTCACTTTCAAGCCTTATCAGAATACAGACAGACACACATACACACACACAGACGTATATATACTGGGTGTTTCACTAAGTGTGTTTGCCTCTGTGACGGGAAATTTTCCGAGCGGTCTAAAGCGTCTCGCTGCGGAGCGCGCGATTGCTCGCCGTGGAGGTTCGAGTCCTCCCTGGGACATGTGTGTGTGTGTTGTCCTTAGGTTAGTTTACCTAGTAGTTTACCAGTAAGCTACGGACTGATGACCACGCTGTTTGGTCCGATAAAATTACAAACATTTGAACGGGAAATTTTAATGCGGTAGGTCAACACAAGAAATGTTACACTTTCTGCGGAGCTATGATCATAGTTTATTGTATCATTTTCCAAAGAGTTACAGCACAAAGATATAATTTTTTTTTAAATGGAACAATAGCTCTTCTATCGTGCATTGGATTCCTTGAAATCAGCACCGTGCAAATCAATTTAAACTACATTCCTATGACTGTTAGTTTGGGACCTACAACCCTATGACAGCGTAGCTGATTGGCTGGTGGTCATGAGACAGTGGGCCGTGCTCCAAGGGATAGCCGCTCGGCCAGTCAGCAACGCTATCGCAGCCTCCGCCCGCAGAACTTCGAAGGGTTGTAGCTCCCAAACTAACAGTGATAGGAATGTAGTTTAAATTGATTTGGTCGCAGCTGGTTTAAACGAATCCAATGCACGATAGAAAAAAAAAACTATTGTTCCATTTAAAAAATTATATGTTTGTGGTGTAACTCTTTGGAAAATGAGACAATAAACTATGTTCATAGCTCCGCAGAAAGTGTAACATTTCTTGTGTTGACCTACCGCATTAAAATTTCCCGTCCCTATTATTTTATAAGTTACAGAGGCAAACACACTTAGTGAAACACGCTATGAATTATGAAGGAGACTCAGGAATAAATGTTGAAATGTCTGTAAATCTATCGGACCAAACTGCGTGGTTATTAGTCCGTAGCTTACAAACCTAGGTAAACTAACCTAAGGACACACACACACCCATGCCCCAGACAGGACTCGAACCTCCACGGCGAGCAATCGCGCGCTCCGCAGCGAGACGCTTTAGCCCGCTCGGCTACTCAACCGCGGCACTCAGGAATAAAATCTAACTGCATCGAGAGGTTTGCAGTGGACACGCAGCATGTGAGTGTTGCAAGCTGTACTGCCCTCCTGTGGCTGTGCTGGTGAAGAGTGCGCCGACCTGCAGAGCCCCTCGCGCCTCTGTCTCTGTGCCTCTGCTGCGTCGTGGTTGTCGGGTTGGCGCCCCTTGGCAGAATGCAACACTGCAGCGCACATGCCCCGGGCGCCGCTCAGTGAATAGGGAGGGGTGACGGTGGGGCCAGGCAGGGCAGCATCGCCTCGCCTTATAAAAGGGCGCGCCGCCTCACCCATGCAAATTGAGGCCGTGATGGATTACAGCGGCCGGCCGCCCTGCTCTGCAAGGGGTGGGGGGGGGGGGTGGGGGTGGGGAGGCGAGGGGCCGTTGTCATGCAGAGCAGGCTCGCTAACTGCGGTAACTGCAGTGTCGGCAGTATCGTTCTGGGATCAGAGGCGCGCCATAACACGCCGGCCTCAGGGAACACTCCCCCCTGGAATGCGCGACGCCTGTGTTGACACTGCCATCAATTTACAAGAGAGGCCGCGTTGTTTTCCTCTCCTCGGTTGGAACCTTATTAGCAGTTTGTCATGCCTGTAACATCTACATCCACGTACTGCAGAAGCCAACATAAGGACGGAGGAGAGGGTACAGTCATTTTCCTCCTATTCAACATAGTGAGGCGAATATCACAGCTTATATTTGATCACATTTTGCTACCTTTGTCGTCCTCGTCAACACAGTAAGCTGCTAGCATTAGAATTTTTCTGCCTCCTTGGCGTGTCTCGAAAAATACTCGTAGTCTTACATGCAGGGAATCTCATATGATTTCCCAAACTAATTCAGTAAAGCATCTTGATCGACCCTACAAGTAACAAATCAATGTGACCACCTCCCTTTGAACTAATAGTGTCGGGATTCCAAACATTTAAACACCAGTAAAGAATGGCCGGACTATGGTTAAATACGTTGTCTACTTTTGACATGAAAGGAATTAGACCACCCGTTTCCTGCAACTGTCTTTAGTTCGGCATCCCTTTCGTATCGCTCTGCAACGTTTCATTTAACAATCACTTCGACAGTGTCAAGGTCGATAAATCCCCTGCACCGCCTTACTTTAGGTTACGGTAGTAACACTACAAAGTGGGCCTTGGCGATCGCCTTTTCACTGTTTGAAATGTAATTAAAGATAAGTGCTTGACAAACAGTGTGAAAAAATAAATGTTTTTCTTACTTTACTTTAAGATAGTGACGGATCATGGAATATAATTTTAAATTTGACACACCTATTCATGTATTTCACAGTACGTTTAAAATGGGATTTTTATCAATCATAGAGCACTGTCACATGAGGTGCTACTTTGTTAAAATTAAAAATCTGAACTAAGACTGTCGAGCCATTCATCTAAAATGAAATTGTTTTTAATAAGAAGTTTTAGCATATACAACAAAAAATATTGTCAACAATGTCCACTAGTGGCATCGAACCAATTTGACACATCAAGGGATTCGCTGATATAAACTCTGCCATATCTGAATATAACGTTAACGCACGCATCCACGATGCATAGTTATCGGTAAAGCAAGTATGTGGATTGAAATGCGCATCGACTTGATGCTGAGGTATCGCTAAGTCACCTGTTGCCTACCTTTTAGAACTGAGCAGTAAAATTACGCTGCAACACATTACTCACCCGACGAAAGCTAAAATTTTAATTATTCCGTCGATACGCGTTAAAATACCAGTCGGCAAAAATATTTTTTGTGTTCATTTTGTCTTACTCTGCATTTTGTGAAATACGCGTATTATCTGAGGTTCATGACCCTCTATGAAAAAGCGGAGTAGATACAAGAAAACGTCATTTCAGTAAATAGTTTACGAAAACAAGTAATAAAGTCGTTCATTAAATCAGACGCTCTGAACTGGCGTTGCAGACTGCAACAGACGCAAGTATCGCCACTATCCTGTAAGCTGTCGCCCTGCAGTGATGCATGTCCGTATCGGTCGCGGCATGCTGTCCACTGTACCATGAAGGTTACTGTTGGTCCAGATTCACCACTGCCCAGCAGTAATGAGTAGGTCTAGTATTGTTGGCTGGTAGAAGGAACTAATATAACGAGATTGTGGAACCACTGTGCATGACTTGCGGTCCGCAATTAACAGGTGATTTGTCTGGTAACCTTTTGTTGCTGTGCGCACGGTCAGCATCGGACCATCTCTCTTCTAGCACGGTTTTCTGTGAATAAAAGTGGCAACGGGAGAAGCCGACAGTCCAGACGTAGGATAGTTTAGTGAAATAATATATTGTCACACAGCATTATGAGGTAGACGGTTACATCTCACGAAAGTTACTAATTCTTGCTGCAGGGCAAGAGAAGATGAGGGGAAACATCGAACGGAAAGAACATTTATAAATAACTCGTCTGGCCCATAAAATCTCCCTCAGTTACGAGTACAGTAGACTGAACCCAAAACATAGGATGCACAAACACTAAAGCTAGGATATTTGTGTTCACCGCGCCTATTTTCCGGTGTGCAAACCGTTGCGTATTTCGTAAACTCGCGACCTAATGCTTGTCCTCAGTTTCTAAAACCTGCTCTGTGGATCTGTAAAGGTCATGTCGGTCAATGAGAATAAACACGAAGATCGAGCATGGCGGCTAGTTCTGGAGACCAGATGATCACAGACCAGTCCTGTGAACTGGAAGCAACTGAGGGGGACCACGTCCCTCCCGCCAGTTTTTTTAACGCGGGTTTAGCGTGGCTGATTTTTCCGCAGACCAAACTAGTGGCACGTTACGAACCTGACGCAGTGCCGCGAAGTCCGGGTTCACTGTTCCTAGGATGGCTGTCTGTCATAGCGACGACGTCGCAGGGAGGCCGTCCTGATCGGACCGATCAGTGTAGCACATCAATCGAATTGACTTTTTCATTATTTGAAACTATCGTCAGAAAACTAAGAAATATTTTATTCAGATCCACTCTTACTCCAAAAGACTGCAAATGTGGTTCATAACTGTTACACCAGTAAGAATAGCCCCTACACGCAGACCACCCGGCAGACGTCCACGTACGCAGGTAGCGGAGTACCAGGCGAAGCCGGAAAGCCGACGACTAGAGCCAACCATCGCGCCTGGTAAACATTGACAGGAAAACATCAACGTAAACACCAAAGCCAAACAGGGGACTATCTTTTACAGAGGTCGCAGCTCACACGCCACGTCACTGTCCGCTGACGTATACAGCGGTCGCTGTCATTCGCAACAGTGGATCATTCCGCCAACGCGCCAGCTATATCTGGAGGACGCAGCGACGTGACGGCATGTTCCACCTCGAGGAATGTTACGAGCCACCACTACGCCGAGGGCCGACTACGTCAGCCCACTGGACCACCTACGGACTCCGACTCAGCCACGATCAACCGATGGTATCACGATCAGGACTTAGTGTTTCGGGCTACGGTCTATACCAGGGCTGGGCAAATGCCGTTTCGCGAGCGCGAGCGCTCTCAGCGGCTCACACGGCCTGCTCGCGGCTCCCCCCCCCCCCCCCACTCCGCCAGCCAGCAGTGCCCCCCACTCACACTCGACTAGCCGCTAGAGATGGGAAAACTGAAACATCTGATGGTTTCGAAACGAATGAAACCGTACCATTTGTGGTTTCGAAACCATGAAACCGTGAAGCAATGTATGTTTTGTCATGAAATCTTCGTTCTAGGAGGGCAATATTTTTCACTATGTGGACAAGGGTACAAACAAGAACCTGTCAACAATAGAGTATATATTTACTTCTTCGTCTGTACGGAACATGTTGATAAAGATTTTCTCCCGTGTTGTTGATGTTGCCAACATAGTCACACGAGGCCGCCGGTATGGTAGGTAAAAGTTTACCCCGTTGGAACTCACAAACTGCAATACGGTACGCATATTACAGTGATGGATCATAAATGCTACTTTCTATACATACTAAATAAATTATATGGAATAAAGGGCACACTAAATAATCACAAGTAATGCTATGGAATGACAAAAATAATAAAGTAAGAGGCAAATTCACCGCTTGTACGTCTTGACCGTTACACCACCGCCGCAATTCTTTTAACATGACTGTCGAAAACTTATAACGACAGTAGGTAACTTAGTTTTCGCTCATAAAATACCAACTGTAACACGAGATTAAATATGCGATCTACTCTTGTTAGTATAAAAAATGTCATTTCAGGCTTCATGTTGTATCTTATTTTAAAGAATGTAGTTTCACTCATGTGTTTTTAATACGGCAGATAAACCTAGAATTTAACTGCTTATTTCAACGCAAATAGTGAACGTTATTTTATTGTTCTTTTACATTTATAAAACAGACATTATGTCATTTCTGAATACAGCTGTCTCTTGCAAACGAATCTTGATTTCAGTAATCATAAGCTGCAGACGCACGAGTGTCAACTACTGTTTGACAGCCTCTAAATGGTTTGTATACTAGTAAGTTATATGTGTATCTGTGTGAAGCTTCAGTAAAATGAAACACCACATTTCGATACCATTAGTCTGTTTCGCCTTTCTGCATTAGTGGTTTGAAACACCGGTGTTGTGAAACCGACACGATACCGTGAAACCGACACGATACCGTGAAACCGACAGGAAGAAACGGTTTAAGTGTATCGACAATCGACCGCGAATGTGATCCGAAACAGAACGGAATGAAACTGGATGGTTTCGAAACCGTGAAAGATGACGGTTTTGAAACACTGAAACTCTTGTGTGTATCTAAACCTGGTTACGAAACCATGAAACCGTAGCCAACTCTACTAGCCGCGCACCACGCGGAACCACTCGTTCTGTTTGCTTGTGGAAATCGCGTCCGGTGTTCGTGATAAAGCAGAACTAGTGTCTGAAAAATGGCTGAGGAGGACGTAAAATCTTTGAAAAGAAAGTCTTCTGAACACCCACAGTGGGAAGAAGAGTACTTTTTTGTTGGAACGCAAAGTGGACCTCGGTGTTTGTTTTGCATTTCAACATTGTCTTCATGGAAGAAGTACAATGTGAAGTGTCATTTTCAACTGCTTCACGAAAAAGATGTAGTTAGAGTAAAGAAGAACGAAAAGTCAAACTTATAGAAATGAAGCTGAAAAAGGAGAAAGACGTAAGTATACTTGTAGATAATTATGTTATTAATTCAATTTACTGCTGTTATTAATAGGTTGTGTGCATTTTCGTCAATTTTACCTTCTCCTGTACGTATTTACAGGTAGAAAACCTTTCAATCCACAACGCTGCAGCGATGAGAGTAAGCTATCATGTAGCTCTTAAAATAGCTGAAACTGCGCGGCCCCTTCAGCGATGCAGAAGCTATTATGTAGCTCTTAAAATAGCTAAAACTGCGCGGCCCTTCAGCGATGCAGAATTTGTGAAAAAATGTTTTGTTGCTGCCGCAACAATTTTGTGCCCAGCAAATCTTCCTCTTTTTGAAACCGTTCCTCTTTCACGGAGAACGGTTAGCAGGCGCATTGAAGAAATGGCAAACGACGTAGTTGAGAGACAGGATCAAAAATTTAGTTTTCTTTTCTTTAGCATTGGATGAAAGCACTGATGTATGTGCACTGTGCATCAGCAAGCGGCCAGCCACAGCGCACAGCCCTGCTGCCCGCACTGCTGGCTCTCAAGGCCGCTCAGCGCTGCCCTCGCGGCTCTCGCTGCTCGCGGGCAGCCGCGCGAGCAGCTCTCGTGCCCACCCCTGGTCTATACCTTTGTCAGGTAAAGAAATTTACTTTGTTACAATATACCGGGAATGGGCCCGAGTATTTTTAGTCAATGTAAACTGTTGTGGTGTGCAAACAGACTTGTACATCGTGTGAATAAACTGTGTTTCCAAGGTTTTGTGTTCTATTAGTCACAACAATAACACTTTTGTGTTGGTTTGAGAAAAGTCTTATCTCTAGATTCTAATGTTGGATATTAAGTCTTTTCAGCCAAAAAAAAAAAAAAAAAAAAAAAAAAAAAAAAAAAAAAAAAAAAAAAAAAAAAAAAAAAAAAAAAAAAAATAAAAAAAGCCGTTTTCTACGTATTACAGGCATATTAATTACATTTTTCTGGAGAACATGCTACACATTGTAATCTTTCAATCTTGTTATTGTGAACGAACGCCTTCACAAGTTGTGAATGTTGAGCACTTGAATTGTCATCCATTAAGACGAATCCCTAGCCAAAATGCTATATATAGGGTTGCACAGTACGCCGTAGGATAACATACTTGCATCATGTAGCAGTTATTCTGCTATAATCTCCAGTGGCGTATGGGGCTATCCCAAAACACCAGGGAACCACCATGTTGCTGCAGGGTGTCGAAGACGTTCTCACTGACCAGGTTTTCTTCAACATCGTGCCGGCCGCGGTGGCCGAGGGGACTGCGGCGCGTCAGTCACGGTTTGTACGGCCACTACGGTCGGGGGGTTGGGGGGTTTGAATCCCTCCTCGGGCATGGATATTTGTGCCGTCCTTAGTGTAGCTAGTTCATAAGTAGTTTGTAAGTTTAGGGACTGATGACCCCGTAGTTAAGTCCCATAGGCTATACAAACATTGGAACATTTGAACATCCAACATCGTAGTTCTCTGGTTGAAGGCAGTCGTCTCGTCTTTGGGTAGCACTCGATGCCAAATCTGGTGACTGTATTGACATTATCATCGTCATCGGCACCGCGCTGCATGGTGCCGAGTTTTAAAGCTGATCTCTCCATGGAGGTCGGGAGTGAAGTTGCGTGTCACGCAGCCCATTATGGACACTTTGAGTGGAAACACAACGTTCGGTGGCTGCACAAGTCGTTAGTCACCAATGCGGCGTAACTTCCAGGGAGCCTCAGAGCTGAAACAAGGAAGTAGCGGTCATCAGCTGCTACAGCGAGGCAAGTCATCGACATTTTCTGTATTATCTCTAACTCCTCCACCGTCAAACACCGCTTTGCGCCACTGAGGCGTCTGCAAACCTCCCTTGGGGCCCTCCTGAGACGAAGTAACAACACAGATACTACAAAATTCCGGAACTGTCCTAGACATAACAGCACCAGTGAAGACAGTGTACATCCGTGGCCTGTCTTACCCACTCCGTCACAATGGCGCCGCTACTGCGTCGCTGTTTACATCATAGTGCTGGCTGAATCCTATGGTGTCCCTAGGGACCTAAGTTCCTCATCTAATATAAAAGCACAGTGTCCATATGTGTGTACCTGTTGCATACAAATCTACACTTTTGATCCAATATTTATGAAATTTTGTACACGTAAGCTTCAATCCATGAGGACGGTCGCCGTAGTGTAAGAATCACGTACGGTATATAGTTAACGAGATATGACGTCATAAAGAATGAGATGCGCGATAAAACTGCTGCATTTTGCGACAATGCTGCTCATTTTCTCCTAAACGACTGGACCGATTTCAACCAAATTTGGTACACACATTCCTTACCGTGAGGTAACAATTGCTGCATGGTCAAGAATCATATACGGCACATGGTTCAAAAGATTCTTCGTCATAACCAATAGAAATCGCAAAAAATTCCATATAATGCGGCGAGACTTTCAAAATACACTGTATGAGAATGACAGTACTTAGCGACTTGCAACAAACTTTAAACGTAATTTCAAACCTTTATTAAACTTTTCCTCGCTGGCAACCATAGTAAAATGATGAAACGAAAAAATTTTCTCGCTTACTACTTTTCCGCTGTTTATAGAGTAAAACTACGGCTCTCGGTATGACGTTACAATTTATAATTTGTACACTACAAACTGCAGCCGCAGGAAATTTTACAGACAGTAGACACACATACAGCTGAACGTATCTTCAAAATTGTATCACAGTGCGACACTTAGTTCATGAGATATGATCACATAAATAGTACTATTTATGGAAAATTGCTCCATCACGCATTAAATTTTAATCTATTGCTTCTTTACTACTAATTGAATTCGCAACAGATTTTGCAGACATACAGCACTATACAAATGAATACATACCTGTAAAATTATACAATAGTACAACATATAACTCAATAAATATGAGATCGTACGCATTTTGAATCTCACCTGCACTTACAATTTTGTATATTATTGCCAGGCAGCCTTATTTCTGATTTATTCTCCGATAAATATAGCATGCTTTTAGAATAAAGGATATGAACTGAGAGAGAAGGGATAAGAGAAGTACTAACTCAAGGCAGGAATAAATAAATAAATACTCGGGCAAAGCCGGGTTTTCAGCTAGTCCAATATACATATTACACATCAGTGTTTCAGACCTTGAGACCAAGGTGAGGTAACACGTGTTACACGTTTTTAAATTGAGCTCGGATACAGTACCGATTTTGGTTGCACCGCTCAAACTTATCACGATCTCGAATATGAAATTTGTTTTGAAATTGTGGTTTAAATGCATTCAGCCCGTAGACAGTAATGGTTCCTTCATAACTGTAGTTGAATTCCGCCAGTCGTACGGCCTCTGAGCTCGACTGACAATTGTGGGGAAAGGTGGACGGTCGAATTCTCATATTTCGTAGAATTCTTGGAAGATACGACGCGTCTGTAAAACACCGTGTACAACCCAGCTATGACCCTTTCTTAAGTACTAAATAGGAAGACATTAACGCAATTAAGAGGTACCCTGCTAAGTTTGTTACTGTTAATGTCGATCAATGCAAGTGTAGGCATATATGTTTCAGCATCTCAAATGAAGTCGATGAAGGGAAGGAGACATTCTCATGGGGAAACGTTATTCAGGAAATTGAAATAGTCGGATTTTGATAACTTCCGCAGAAAGATTTTACTGCTCAGTATTTGATAGTACTGAACGTAATTACGGAGAAATTATCTAGAGTATCATTAAAAGAAGGGATCAAGGGGTTGGAAACAATTCGGAAGCATCAAGGAATCGCTTGGAGAGCAGCGTCAGCAACACCTGATAATACAAAGAACTGATTTATTTTTATCAATTTATGGAAAATGACAACATACCGTATCTTCTTAGCACATGTAGCCTGCCCCCCCCCCCTTGTTCCATATGTAATGCTGCGAGGCTTAGAGAATAAATATTTGTGCAACGGAAATATAATAGGGCTGAGTGTCTTATCACAGGAGCAACTAACGAAACGCTACAAGAAGTATTCTGTTTCGGATGAAAGCAATTTTGACCATTCATTTTAAAACACTTCAACAATTTCACAGTAGAGTATAGCTGCCTATCAACGCATATCTAAGAGGAAGGTCCAGTGATAAAGCGTTAGCCCTGAAAATGGCGGCGGAAGTAATCAGGAACAATCTCGAGTTTTCAAACGCAGCGGCTATGTGCCTGTGTGCAGACTGGTTTGTTGCAGCTCTCTGAGATATACTGTGCTACGAACCTTTTCCTGCTACGTAAGTGTAGCACCTTAAGTACTTCAGATATCTCGGAAAAATTCAGGCTTTTGTGTCAATACAAATTTATTTACTTGCAGATTATACTCCATTTGTTGTTATGACATAATTCCAAAGCTAGTTCCCTAGCGATCTTCCGTATAAACTTCGCTGTTTACGTTTAGCATCACATCTAAAAAGCTATTTTCTTCTTTACATATGAATAAAATTGTGATTTATAGGCCTGGAGAGAACTTGTGTATTCATCTTTTTCTTGTTGGCTGGTGTTGCCGTCAAGATTAAAGTTAAGTTTCGTTATTGAAATTTAACAAACTGTAAAGTATTGTAATGAATATTAATTTTCAAAAGATACACTGACAAAAACATGAAAGATTCTGCCATCAGTATTTAGCGGTAATAGTAGACAACACCAGAAACCATCATTACAGAAGAAAGTGTCGGAATCCGTTCTTTACCTGGCAAGAGAATTCAGATTGGATCGGAGTCATCACACTGGAATAATAAATTCCTGTTTTACGGTAAATTGATGCTTAATTGCATGAAGCTTCGTATACAAAAGTTTCAGGACCGTGTTTAATTCCAACTTCGATTAGTGTTTACAATTGCAAAATTATCGGACTGTATTAAAAAAACAGCGAGAATTACTGCAGGCATTGAAACAAAATTAAACACAAAATGCGCGTAAGTGAAATTCGCGTCTGGAATGTTCTTCCGCAATCGCGAAGCAATTTACAACAATGACCAAGCATCATTTTACGAATTATGCTGGATACAAAGATTACGAAATTGATGAAAAATGGGGAAAGATCCAATTTTTAAATAGAGTATTAATTTCAAACGTATTATTGAATGTATTATTGAATGTATTAGTTCACACTGACAGTCAATATGGAGAGACCAAGAAAGAGACGTCCGATCTGTTCAATAGCAAGAAGACGAAAGACGACGAGCGATTACGTCTTCTCTCCAGGTCTTTCAAAAAAAAATTGAAAGTCTCTTAGGAAACAAAATAAACAGAGATTTTCTGGCAGAGAGAACGGATGCTAGCGACAAGTGTCGTAGATATAATTTTAACTTAAAAAATATTAAATGTAATGTTATACAAGCACCTTTGAAAAATTAATGATGAATCTGTCGCCCAATATTTTGACATCTCTGCAACTCTTCTTTTGTATCTTGATAGCAATAACTGTTGTGAACCAAATAAGACATAACAAAACATGAGTACATCATCGACTGTATTCCCTTGCTAGAGCAACAGTGTTCGTGGTCGTCTAACTCAACGCCAGTAATGGGATACATATTGGCAGAGAGACAGCGAAAGCAGCAGAAGAGGCGGCAGTGGTAAGGAAGGTGGAGAAAAATTGAGTGGGAGAGGGGGACTGAACAGTCAATTAGAGAAAACGGCGGGAGAGATGCAAATGAAGATTGTGGCAGTGAGAGGGTTGCTGTGCATGAAAACTTCATTACACTGAAAGGCTGTGTGACGGGATTTAATGCGGTCTGTGGTAAGGGAGCGCGATAAGTTGGCACGCCTGTGTGTTCTGCGCGGACTGCGGGTAAGGAAGGAGGCAGCGGGCTCCCGTGTCGTCAGTCTTCTCAACACATCTGCTATTCCTCTCGCCTAACAGCAGCATGTTTCAGTTATGAAGAGACTAGCTGAAAACTCGGCGCTGTCGGGGTACTTATTTATTTATTCCTGCCATTTTTCAGGTAAATATTCATTTGTGTAAGGGCTGTATGTCTGTAAAATCTTTTGGGAATACAATTAGTAATAAAGAAGTAATAGATTAAAACTTGGTGCGTGATGTGGCGGTTTTCCATGAACGTTACTGCTTATGGGCTCATATCTCATGAACTACTTGTCGTACTGCCATACAATTTAGAAGGTACACTCAAATGTATGCTTGTATACTATCTCTAAAATTTCCTGCGGCTACAATTCCTAGTGTAGAAATTATAAATTCTAATGTCATACCGAAAGCCGTAGTTTTAGTCCTTGAACAGCCGAACGTTACTGTTTATGTGCCCATATGTCGTGGACTACGTGTCAGAATGTGATACAGTTTAGAAGCTACATTCATCTATACATTTGTGTATATTTTCTGTAAAATTTCCTGTCGCTACAATTTGTAGTGTTCAAATTATAAATTGTAACGTCATACCGAGAGCCGTAGTTTTACTCCATAAACAGCGGAAAAGTAGTAAGCGAGAAACTTTTTTCCTATCATCATTTTACTATGGTTGCCAGCGAGAAAAAGTGTAACAAGGGTTTGAAATTATGTTTAAAGTTTGTTGCAAGTCGCTAAGTACTGTCATTCTCATACAGTGTATTTCGTAAGTCTCGCCGCATTATATGGCATTTATTGCGACTTCTATCGGTTATGACGTAATATCTTTTGAACCATGTGCCGTATATGATTCTTAACCATGCAGCAATTGTTACCTCACGGTAGGGAATGTGTGTACGAAATTTGGTTGAAATAGGTCCAACGGTTTAGGAGAAAATGACCAGCATTGTCGCAAAATGCAGCAGTTTTTAGCACATCTCATTGTTGATTATTACACTTACGGCGACCGTCCTCATTGATTGAAGCTTACGTGTACAAAATTTCAGAAAGATTGGAACAAAACTGTAGATTTGTACAAACGTACAAACATACGGACACTCTGCTTTATATATTAGATTGATAACTTTCTCTCAGCATTTCGCACATAAGCTGATTAAACTTTGGCGATCCTAGTAAAGCGGACTGACATTCTGGGAATGTTTCCAGTTCGGACTTTGGCTCACCTGCTCGGCTTCCACAGCTGGCTGTACTTGCCTACAGAACCAGCAGCCGTGTTGGGCACCAGACGTGATAAACTCCCCAGCGCGAGGGGTGGGCACTTCAAACGGACGGCCCGCCCCCCTGTTAAACTGATAAATTCGTTATTTACCGATAAACGGGGATTTATATCATAAATGTACAACTGAGGGGATAAGTTCATTATTAAACAATACGGCTTTGAGCCGGCGCTGATATTACAATTTGTCATTAATGCACGCTAACTAATTATGCGTGAATTAGCACAAGGAATTTCGTTCAGCTACGAATAAAGGTGAATCGGGAATTTACACAGTAACTGACACAGAGCTCAATGCGCACAGGTAACACAGCAGTACATAGTTTATAACATTCTGGTGAAGTCACCGTATAACGAAGACACCGACTTTCCAGATACGTTGGTTCCTCCTTTGTTTCCTTTATGTACTGTCAGTTTTTATTCCTTGTTACGCCGGCTGCAGTGTCCGAGTGGTCTGCGGTGTGTCAGTCGCGGTCTGCACGGCCACTGCGGTCGGGGGTTCGAATCCCTCCCTAGGGCATGGATATTTCTGCTGTCCTTAGTATAAGCTAGTTAATAGGTAGTTTGTAGGTTTAGGGACTGATGACCCCGTAGTTAAGTCCCATAAGCTCTACAAACATTTGAATATTTGATTCTTCCTTGTACTGTGTTGGCAGTAAATTATAGCATGTTATACTCGTTCCGAGCTATATGATGTAATGTTGCACATCCATTTGTTCGTGGCCTGTACGACTATCTTACATCACTGAGTACAGTCCAACAGCCCAACAAGTCTGCTTCTGTGTGAGAAATTCAAAAACATTTTGTTCCGAGTGGTAGGGCATATCTGCCGAAAGTTGATGTGTTTATATTATCAGATAACACTGATTTTACGTGTTGTGTAAGAAACCTAAAGAAAGCATATAATAACATATAATGTTGCTACTTTCATAGTTAAAAGGTTCTGAATATACAGAAAACATTGACTATATTCTTGATAGTTTCTTAGATTGTGTTCATCGAATAGTAAGATTTATTTGTTGCAAAGTGAACACTGTTATAAATGGCGATTATAAAATTGACTACCGCGCATGTGTTACACCTCCAAATATATTAATTCGTACTTATAGTAACATTTTTCTACTATTTACGTTCCACATCATAATTCAGTGTCAGTTGCTGATTAGTTCTTTTGCAACGTGTCAGGTTAACTACTATCTGAACAGGCCAGAGGAGGGTGAAAACATGGGGACAACACCAGATTTCTTAAAAAGGAAAAAAAAAAGACTCGTTTCGCATTAGCTTTATTCGATCGAGCAAGCTATGAGAGTTGCTTCGTAACGCAACTTCCTTCGCTGAGAGCGATGATCTCTCTCTCTCTGTCTAATAAAACTGAGTGCGTAACTCACTGACTTAGCAGCACACGTCCACAAAGAACTGATTTACCAGAAAAATATACTACTACCATATTAACTTCAGAATTTTGCTTTCCGTGTTCAATTCCAACCCGATAAGATTTATCCCGTGTTATGACGTAAAGAAGTGCTGCATTCAAACACAATGGGAATACGGAAGAAATAAACAAGCAGTTCAAATTTTATTGAATACTAACTGTACCTGACATGCACTTCGCGTATCACAATCTCACATAAATGGATGAAGAACTTTCACAGATTCACTATTAAGACCATACTAATTTATACATAATCGCATATTTTAGAAGATTCTTAGCCGTTTTTTATTGTAAATGATACATTGCTTTAAAATACGACCGTCTTTATGTAGTATTCCTCAGAACGCTCGTGAAATGCGTTGCAAATACTTCAAATAGTAACGTCAAACAGCTCATAAAGATAACAGCGGAAGCTCTTAGCTGAAACGCGCGACAGCGCCCCCGAGCACCCCCTAGCGGAGTGAGTTGTGAACTAAAACCGCGAGTGAACGGCCGATTAACAGTTTGACACTAGCACACTTGAATCATTCGTCGGCGTTCCTTAAAGCAGGAAATGGTTGAAAGAGGCAGAGTATGTGATACGTACCTCTGAAACAGTTAATTACACCGATGCTCTCCGAAATATTTCTTCAGGTTACCGAAAAATAGAGCATTCTAAATATGATAGTTTAAGGAGGCTACTGTTAGGCCTTTTGAGATAGTTTAATTTTGTCTTGGACGCTTCCATTTACCCCATTTCATAAGTTGTTCAAGATACGGGCAGTAGGTTATTCATAAGCGAAGAAATGTCACTGATAAAATTTTAAGATGGTCCCAGACCATTTGAATAAAATCAAGGTACTAGCCCAGACTATTTTGTGGAGAAAGATTTCAGACATAAGATTTTGTAAAGTCAAGTATAAAATAAATGTAATTTGTTCTTTTCGTGTAGTTCCAAAAATAATGGTCAATGTAATATAACAAATCTATGACAGCAAGTTTTATTTGAACTCAAATTCAAATATTTGTAAATCTATCGGACCAAACTGCGTAGTCATCAGTCCGTAGCTAACAAACTACTTAAACCTTGGTAAACTAACCTAAGGACAAACACACCCCCATGCCACAGGGAGGACTCGAACCTCCACGGCGAGCAACCGCGCGCTCCGCAGCGAGACGCTTTAGACCGCTCGGCTACTTTATTTGAATCCCTTCATTTACAGCGTAGAAGAGGCTTTATAAATATCAGCACAATACCTTCACTGACAGCTATTTGTGTTTAAGCAAAACATATTTTATGAAACACAAGGCTAAAGAAAAATTCAAAATGTCTTTCATTTCCGTTTTAATTTCTAGGATCTGGCCTAATGCACAGCCTTCCGTTCTTCTCCCTAACTGGTGATAAAAACTCCTTTCATATATATGTATTGTTCGTTTCAGTTCTAATTCGATACAAATAAACTGTTAACGTTATGGAAGGTGTTACTTGTCCGTCTACACGACTCCTGTAACTGCGATCGTTCATCACCGGCTGCTTTTCGTTTGACTGAATATAATACACATCCTGTGGTCTGAAATAAAAGCTATCTACAATGTGCTTCGTTTTCATAGTTAGGTAAAAAACCAACATTTTACAGTTTTTATCTTTTTTTTCTTAGATTTTCGCCTGAGGAGCAGACGTCATGGCAAAGGCGATTGCTTTAGTTTCTCCTGCCCTACACTTAAAGAAACTTGTCTAACATTATATCTTAAATGACGTAACAAGGATAAATTTTGCAAAGTAGTTTTGGTAGTCGGAGAAATAAAATACGGAATCAGATGTTAAGGCAAGTATAGCCTGCTACCAGTGCCGGATTACCCATAAGGCTGAGTAGGCAGCTGCCTAGGGGCCCCGACCACTTTATGGGCCCCGTGTGCATCGATATAACAATGAGTATTTTTAGGAAGACTTTTGCGTTTTAAATAAAAACTAGTTGGCTTTTCGTTGGCGAGTGACAAAATATATATGATGGCAAATGGATCCTGATTGTTTTGAAGGGTTTGAGGAATACAAGACGGTCACTTAGGGAAGTCGTCCACACCAAAGAAAAGCTGAAGCAGACTGATCTCTTCAGGTAAGTGTTGCGTCATGGAGGTCCGTTGCTAGCTGAAACTTACCAACCAATACTGGATAAATTATGTACAGAACTTTCTCGTCTATAACAGCTTACAATACAGTTCATTGTCTATTTGGATTTCTGTTTGAGTTCCCACTGAAGTCTGCTGATGAAATTAAAGAAGCTGCCCAAAGATTTAGAGACATTTATTATGAGGAAATCGAAGTGCATTTTGCGGACGAAATGATTCATTTTAAATTCTCTACATCATAACTAGAAGCTGCAGTTTCAGCATCGCGATCATACTAACTCATATTTGAAAATATGGTGCAATCAACATTCCCAAATGTTATGACTGCCTTAAAAATTTACAGGTGTCTCATGATTACGAATGTAATGGGCGAGCGAAGCTTTTCAAAACTAAAACTTATAAAAATTGTCATAGGACTTCAATGTCCCTAGTACGTTTGAACTCACATGCTATTATAGGCACAGAATGTGATATCTTGCAGGATATAGACTTTAAAGATATTTTGAAAGATTTTGTTGGCAAAAACTGAGGAATGTAGATGACAAATGCGTTCCTTAATTATTAATATTATGTATATTTTTTAAAAATAATTTCTGGAATATAATTGGATTAACCAACTTACACTGATCTATTGATAATTGTTTGGTTTGTGAATAAATACATGTACACGTTGCACGAAAATGTCTCATTTCACTTTTCTACAACTAGTTGTGCTGATGATGAGGAAATCGAAGAAATATATGAGGAGCTAAAGGAAATTATTCAGACAATTAAGGGAGAGGAAAACTTAATTGTTATGGGAGACTGGAATTCGGTAGTAGGACAAGGAAGGGAAGGGAAGATAGTAGGTGATATGATCTGGGCAAACTGAATGAAAGAGGAAGCCACCTGGTAGCATTTTGCACGGAACATAATTTAGTTATAACAAACACCTGGCTCAAGAATCACAAAAGAAGGTTGTATACGTGGAAGAGACCAGTAGACACCGGAAGGTAGCAGATAGATTTTATAATGGTAAGACATTGATTTCGGAACCAGGTTTTACAGTGTAAGATATACCCAGGGGCAGATATAGACTCTGACCATAACTAACTGACCATACTAACTGTAGGCTGAAACTGAAGAAACTACATAAAGGTAGGAAAATAAGGAGATGGGACCTGGATAAATGGAAGGAACCTGAGGTTCTAAAGAATTTCAGAAGGAGCTTTAGGCAAAAATTGACAGAAACAGGGGAAAATAAAACGGTAGAGGAGGAATGGGTAAAATTGAGAGATGAAATAGTGAAGGTAGCAGAAGACAAAATAGGTAGGAAGGCAAGACCTACAAAAAATCCTTGGATACACAGAAGATACTAAATTTAATCGATGAAAGGAGAAAATATAAAAATGCAGTAAATGAAACAGGCAAAATGGAGTACAGACGACTAAGAAATGAGATTGACAGGAAGTGCAAAATGGCTAAGCAGGAGTGGCTAGAAGGCAAATGCAAGGATGTAGAGGATGTATCAGAAGGAGAAAAATAGAAACAGCCTACACGAAAATGAAAGAAACATTTGGAGATAAGAAAAACAGCTCTATGAATATCAAGGACACTGATGGAAAACCAGTTCTCAGCAAAGAAGGGAAAGCTGAAAGGTGGAAAGAGTATATAGAGGGGCTCTACAAAGGCAATGAACTTCGAGGCAATATTGTAGGAAGGGAAGAGGATGTAGATGAAGATAAAATAGGAGATACTGCACTGAGAGAAGAATTTGACAGAGCCCTGAAAGACCTAAGTCGAAACAAGGCCCCTGGAGTAGATGATATTCCCTCAGAGCTACTGAAGTCGCTAGGAGAAGCAGCCATGACAAACCTGTTTCACCTGGTGTGTAAGATGTATTGAGACAGGCGAAGTACCCTCAGACTTTAAAAAAAAAAATCTTATAATCCCTATTCCAAAGAAAGCAGTTGCAGACAGGTGTGAAAACTATAGAACCATCAGTTTAATAAGTCATGGTTGCAAAATATTAATACGAATTATATACAGAAGGATGGAAAAACTGGTAGAAGCCGACCTCGGGGAAGATCAGTTTGGGTTCAGGAGAAATGTAGGAACTCGAGAGGCAATACTCACTTTACGGCTTATCCTAGAAGATAGATTAAGAAAAGGCAAACCTACATTTCTAGCTTTTGTAGATTTGGAGAAGGCTTTTGACAATGTTGATTGGAATAAACTCTTTCAAGTTCTGAAGCAAGCAGGAGTAAAATATAGGGAGCGTAAGGTTATTTACAACTTGTACAAAAACCAGACAGCGGTTGTCAGAGTTGAAGGGCATGAAAGGGATGTAGAGGTTGGAAAGGGAATAAAACAGGGTTGTAGTCTTTCTCCATTGTTATTCAATTTGTACATTGAGCAAGCTATAAAGGAAAGCAAGGACAAATTTGGAGAAGGAATTAAAGTTCAGGGTGAAGAATTGAAAACATTGCGTTTTGCCGACGACATAGTAATTGTGTCAGATACAGGAAAGGACCTGGAAGAGCAATTGAACGGAATGTACAGTGTGCTGAAAGGTGCATATAAGATGAACATTAACAAGAGCAAAACTAGGGTAATGGAGTGCAGTGTAAGAAAATCAGGTGATGCTGAAGGAATTAGATTGGGTAACGAAGCAATAAAGGAGGTAGATGAGTTTTGTTTCTTGGGCAGTAAAATAACAAATGATGGTCGCAGTACAGAGGATATAAAATGCAGAATGGCAATGGGTAGAAAAGCGTTTTTGAAAAAGAGAAATTAGTTAACATCGAAAATTGATTTAAGCCTAAGGAAGTCCTTTGTGAAGGCATTTGTATGGAGTAGAAAAGAAATTTCTGGCATACCTTGACTAAAACAAGCGATAGATTGGTAGGACACATTCTTAGACATCAAGGAATTGTGAATTTACCATTGGAGGAAAGTGTGTGGGGTAAAAATCGCAGATGAAGACCAAGAGATGGATACAGTAAGCAGATTCAGACAGATGTAGGTTGCCGTTCTTATATGGAGATGAAGAGGCTTGCTCAGGATAGGGTATTGTGGAAAGCTGCATCAAACCAGTCTCCGGACTGAAGACCACAACAACAACAACAACATAATTATTATTACATCCAAATTTGAGTTTATGGTAGCTCGTAAGCGGCTATCTTACACGATGGCTGAACATGTTAATTACTTAAAACGAATGCTTTGGTTGTGGAATACCGCAATTTTGTTGTTATTATTATTATTATTATTATTATTAATTGCTTCCATTTTATTATTTTTATTATCACCAATATATTGTTGTTGTTAGTGGAAAATTATTAACTTACATCTTAATAAGTTTCGAGTGGGGCTCCAAGATTTGGATTGCCTAGGGGCCTACATAGAGCCTAATCCGGCACTGCCTGCTACCCAAATCAACAAGACAGCACTGCTAGCGTGGCACCGCATGTATATGACACGGTGGTTCCGCTATTATCTTTATTACCTATTGGCTATAGTAGTAAGGCAATAAAAGTTACAATAGATTTTTGCGTGTTTAAATATTTGCCTCCATTGTTTCAGCTGTGTTGTACACAGATAAAAATTGCCGGTAAATTTTGTGATATGTGGGTGCTATATGCAAAAACGTTAGGAATAGTTGTTAAGCTGATAAATCTTCACATGCAGCAGTTTAACGGTACGTTCAGCGAGATGGACATAGACTGGACGGACCACCCTCCATTTGATGTTTGCAAATCAAATTTTAATAGACCCAAACACACGGCTGCTTATGGTGTGACTGCAGAAATCCGGTTCGTCAAATGAGATATGTTGCAGAGTATAATCTTCCATTCAAACTATCAGCAGTGTGGGTTACATGACATGACACTTAACGAACGACGTACGTGGCAAGGTGTGACTTTGACAACTGAACACCGTGCGAAAGACCACCGTTAATTGTAAAATTAACTCTAGCTGAAAGGACCCAGTTAAAAGGTTACTTCAAACATATAATACTGGCCGTAAAAAACCAGCTAAAGGATGCGCGTGAACTACTAACTACTTCCTGCAAAAGAATCTTGTTCCCTGGCCCCAGAATTTAGAACTGACTCCAAATTTACTTTAGCAGCATGAAGACAAAGACACGGTGGCCAACACACATTGTAGATCACGCGAATTACACACAATAACTTATATACAAGCCACCCAGAACTAAACCATTTCATGAAGATGAAAACATTTATGACGCAACGGAATTAAAAATTTGATAATATGCATCTGAATTTGTTCTCGGAACTGGTGGAAAAACAACATTAAATAAAAGGGGAAGGTATTCATTAACAAATATACTAAAGTAGGATAAATTTCACTGACAATAATTTATTTATTCAGTTCAAACAAGATAAAGTGGGGGAACCAATTTTGTTAAACAATAAAAGTGCATCCCATTGAAAAACTCACTTCAAGTAATCGTCAGGGAAGGTATTTACAATCACAAGCATTCAACCACTCACACGCGCGAAGCAATGCGAAACTCACCCAACTCAGCGTGATGATTCGAAGCAGAAGCAGGCACCGCTATCGTAGGCGAAATTCAGTGAACTAGGTTTACCACACAACACAAGAAAAATTATACTTCGTAGGTTGCTCTGGTCTGTCCTTCTTTACTTGAGATGGTACGCGATAATAGCGAGATTAAATTTTATTCAATCAAACCGTGAGCATGCAGAATTATTGAGGCACACGGCACGTGTCTGCTACATTACATATTCGCACCCCACTGAAGGCGAAGTGCTTAAAGACTGTAGTCATTTCAACAAAAACCAACGGAATCACAGATTAAGAAATATGTATACACAATAGGAAGTCACTGGTGTGTGAGCAGTGGCGAGAACTCAAGTAATTAGCTATAAACCCTTGAAGTTAGGAGTCATGAAATACGTAGGGTATCATAAGGACGCTAAGGAAATACAATTAGACGTGATTTGGAAGGGTTAACATGGATGGACGAAGTCCAGTCTTCAAAAATCAGAAAAGTGGAATAAATTCACAGTTGGAGTAAATCAACTAATAAATACGGCATGCAGCCCCTTGAAGTACGTACTGTTTCATAAGCAAGCTAATAAAGGGAGTCGTACAAGGCTAGAATTTACTGACAGAGTCCGAATGCAAAGTACAAGTTGGGAAACGAAACAGCAATTTAAAATAGACGGAGAGGAGATCGCGATGTAATAAGGAAAATCAGAAAGACACATACATTATTTCCTGCCTGAAGGACCAAGAAACAGACACAGGGGTAGCTGAAGGTTTTGTTCTAAAAACACTCTACATAGAGCACATATCACTCGTGGAAGAAGGAAACGGAAAGGAATATTTCACATGCACTACACAGAATAGAAATATTCCCGCATATTAATCATGTTCCACAAAACTAGAAAGAAATTAAACAGAATTCATACACCGCCAGCTCGTCTCACACAGGTTACTGATTCCCAGCCGTTACCAAACCGAATTAGTTGCATATTCACCGTGTTTATCTATGCAAGATCACCGATATGAAATTGAATACATTTCCGTACATGATGGGAGAAACTTATCCCGAAAAATGAACCTAAGATCTGAAATGTAACAAACCAGACAACTAATCGCTACCATTGAAAGGGAAGAAAAGAAAATCAGGTCTTACCAGGTCGAAGTGCAGCCACCGAATGTCCAGACGGCCAGCCTATGAGCCCCTCGTCAGCGGCCGGAAATCGGCAAAACCCACGAAAAACGAGGTGGGGCAAAGGGATTAAACTCGTGCGTCCTGTCAAGGCTCACTAGTGGGCATTGCCAACCCAACTTGTAACCGAAGGTCGGAGAAACCTCTTTGGTAGCATCAAAAGCAGAGGTTGGTAGCGATTACCTATCGACTCGAAGCCAGAAATGCAAAGCGCGCAACCAGCAGTCGACGACGAAAATTCTCATACATACACTCATACTGCCATGCTAGAAGATATACATACACATGCAGAATAAAGCAAGTACACATTCTCACAGGAATAGTGGCGTCACGGAGAAACCGTCCATCTTGCCACATTCATATACAGAATGATAAATTATTAGCATAATAAAATCCCAGCAATATTAACACAGTATTACAGAAAATAACATTTAAAAACATGAAATGAAATGCTATTCCTCATGCTTCCGAACGAAAAGGGTTCTGGTTTAGCAAAAACGGCCGTCTAGTGATCTTAGATAATTTAGGAAGTTAGAAACCTAGGGAAGGCGGAAGACAGCCGTCTTTCACATGTAGCGCGGAACAGTGGGTCCAACAGCATGGTGAGTGCACTCGTTAAGTGCTGCTCAGATTTGAGACTGGCACCTGCCGTCAACCAGACTGTGGTCGCAGACGTCTTAAGAGGTAGCCTGATCTGCCTGAACTTCTTAGATATCCTTAATGGATGACAATACTTGCGCTCATGGTGCACGTCTTGTGAATGCTTTCCTTCATGATGACGACATCGGAAGATGGGAATGTTCTCCAGATATGATCCCTATCGAACATGGCTGGTATGCACTGTAAAGGGTGCTTTCGATCGAGACGCTCCACCAACCGGACTGACAGATGTACGCCGTATCTCCTTTCAGGACTGGGACAAATCAAACAGTTCCTAAATGGTATAGTGTGCAGTATGTCTGAACGATTAATGGCACACATCAGGGCAAGAGGTCGTGATCAATTTTAGGGGTACCGGTGTATGCTGCGGTGAAGAACATACATTTAGGATGTCTGGGTTATTCTCGTACAACTTGTCAGTTCTTGTTAGGAGCAATAGAAGGAAAGTTTTTCGCATGTCTCTATTCGATTTTTATGTGAATGCTCATACACGTGGTTGAATGGCGATGGAACATTTCTGGGATTTGTACATCCACAGTCGTATTCACCAGACGCTCTAAAACGTCATTTCTGGAACGCAAATGTTTCAAGTAATTATCTTATATTAAAGTATTGCATGTCAAATACAAATGTTAAAACTGACAATCAACATGAAATCTGTACTTTCACAAACTACAATAGGAAACGACTTCAGTAAAAATCGTTGGTGGGGCATAACAGCTTTTCGCAGATGGAAACGTCAGCTCTACTAATCTTAAATCTTTCGGTCTAGTCTTCGTCGCCTTCTAGTTCTTCAGTCGAAAAACTGATTTCATACAGCTCTTCACGACCGTATCCCGAGCAAACCTCTTGATCTCTGAATAACGGCAACCTATCCCCCTTCTAACTAGCTCTATTTGTCTCTTGATCTCCCTCGGCGTTGTTTATCCCAATAACTTCTGTCTAATAGTAAAAACGACGATCCTTGATCTCACAATGTGCCGTCCTATCAATCGACGTCTTCTTTTACTCAGATACGCCACAAATTTTTTCCTCCGCAATTCTGTTACGTAGCTCCTAATTAGTTACGCAATCTACACATCTATCTTTCAACATTCTCCGGTAGCACCAAATTTAGAGCTCTTATCTTTCTCAGAACTCGTTAATATAATACAATGTTTTGTCGTCCTGGCCAGCCTCGGTTTTGTCGTTCCCGGCCTGTCTTTCAGGAAAGGTTCTATCAGGATGCGTGGACAGCTAAAACAGCTATATAGATTAGTAATAAAAGTTTTATTTCTTGAACTTTTTACAATTACTTAAGTTTCTCTTGTCTTCTCGCGGCGTCGTTGTGTTCATGCCCGATGCTAGCCGCGCTGAGTCGTAGTGACTGCCTATTTCGGAGCCGAGTTCAAACCTGTCCGTCCAGACGCATGTCGTCCTAGATATAGCCACTCGTAGAGGGCGCGCTTCTCCGGTTACTCAGTACAGGATGCGCGGCGCCGGCGTGCGATTGGCTGCTGGTCGTCCGCTGCCTTCTCCACGATCGTTCTCGAGCGTCTGGTGTGTGGCGCTGACTTTACGCCACAACACAATGTTCCTCCTGACAAATGCCATCAGGAAAAAACCAGCGTAGTGGCTCAGTGGTAGCACACTGTATTCCCATTCGACAGGACGGGAGTTAAAATCCACCAGTGACAATTCAGGTTTGGTTTTTCCGTGCTCTCCTTAAACTGATGCAGACAAATGACGGGGGATCATTTAAAACGGCACAGCTGATCTCCTTCCCCATCCTACGCAATGAAACCAGAGCACGAGATCCGCCTCTAGTGACCAGGCTGTCGGCAGGCGTTAAGCCTAATATTCCTACAATCATTCATTCCTTCCTTCCTTTAATCCTTCATTCCTTACTTCCTTCCTTCTGAAGACACTTCTTAAGATCCATATCAATATTATATACCAAAAAATCTCTTCTTCGTAAATTAATTTGTTCGAATTTCAAGTCTGTCATTTATATCTTCTCTACTCCGCCTATCACGAGTTACTTCACTGGCTAAATAACGCAACTTGCGTGTCACTTCTATTGCCTCGTTACCTAATCAGATTCCGTCAGCAACGCCTGATTCTCTTACTTTCCAACGCCCTTATTTTGCCCTTCTCAACGTTCACCTTACTATTTCCTTTGCCGCCGTGGAGTAGCCGAGCGGTCTAAAGCGTCTCGCTGCGGAGCGAGCGGTTGCTCGCCGTGGAGGTTCGAGTCCTCCCTGGGGCATGGTGTGTGTGATTGCCCTTAGGTTAGTTCACCTAGGTTTAAGTAATTTGTAAGCTACGGACTGATGACCACGCAGTTTGGTCCGATAGATTTACAAACATTTGAACTCCTTCCTTTGAACACACTGTCCATTCTGTTAAACTGCTCTTCCAGGTCCGTCACAGAACTACAATATAGGCAAATGACAAATGTCATTTCTTCTCCCTCAACATTACTTTTCCTAATTTGTCCTTTCTTTCGTTCATAACTTTCTCGACATGGTGTGGCACTGTGAACGTACTTGCAGGCTTATTATTAGCTTAACATTTAAGCCTTGTTGCTCGCTGGCGGTTGTGCGATGTTTGAGGTGCTGTACCGATGTTTAAAAGACCTGGAGGAATTCGTAAAAGCTCTCCGCACGACTTTCTCTTCTACGAAACGGGCCATATGACTGCGGCCATAACTTACGTAACTATTCAGTATCGTGTCTTGTACTGATGCACGTTTCTTCTCAGGAAAGTCACAGCTGCAAAAGTGATCTCTCGTTTCCGAAGGATCACATAGCCCCATGCTCTTCCTAATTTGTTTGATAGCCTGAACAGCCCTGTTACGTTATTCGAAGATGGTGCTGATATCTACCTTATGGTGAACTCACCAGAAGACAAATATTTGATATTTTTTAATTTTAAATGACCCATAAATATTTTAAACATTATTTTTATTGTGATACTTGACAGCACAAAACTCAGTTCATATTATAATGCTATGTAATATTATATTTCTTAAACAATTTCATAGAAATATTGTTTTTAGTAGAATTCTGAAAATGGTCAAAGGTAGAATGCAGTGGTTGTACCTTTGACCACCTCCTGTTGTACCTTTGACCATCTGAAGAAAATAGAACACTGGTATCACAAGTGACCTTACATTATACTTTTTTCTTTCACAAGATAAATATTACCAAAATGTAACTTCTTCATATTGTTGTGTTATCAATTTAATTGCCGCGGTGGAGTAGCCGAGCGGTCTAAATCACATCGCTGCGGGGCGCTCGGTTGCTCGCCGTGGAGGTTCGAGTCCTCCCTGGGGCATGGGTGTGTGTGTTTGTAAGCTACGGACTGATGACCACGCAGTTTGGTCCTATAGATTTACAGACATTTGAATATTTATCAATTTAATTAAAAATTATAAAAATTTTATTTGACTGTGGCATTGTGGTTGCACTAGTGTGAACGTCCTAACAATTTCTATTTTTAAAACAACACTGATGTCATTCACAAGTGGCATTGTGAAAATGTTGATAAGCTCTTTCCCCTGATGTGTCAGCTCCAATTTGCTTAAACCCCTTTGGGGCTAGGATTTTGTTGGGAACATGGACAGTTGACATTCCAGTCTCGCCCAAGTTCCAAATTTCAGATGGTCGGAGAAGATGTCGTGATAATATTTCTTTATAGTTCTGGAAAACACGTTTTACAGTCTCACGACTGAAGGCGGTGCCTCGAGCAAGGCTAGTTCCTTCTGGCATTCTTACGGACAGTTCACCTGAGTACCTCCTACGAAAATCTTTTAACCACTGAGGTCCAGCTTTCTCTTCAGTTTTCCAGGAGAGAGGACCATTTTTATTGTTGGCCACAGGGTACTGGTATGCCATTTGCCTTACAATCATCTTGCTCATACCATGGTCTATCTTGGCAGCTTCTTTTACATATTTAACCAATAACAGTTCATCCTATTATTGAAAACTTTCTTCACAGCCAAGTTTGGTGAATATACAAACTTCTCCTTTCCAGTAGCACTGAACTGTTTTAAATGAAATATCAGTGTAGGTTTTTTAATGCCGAAGTGTTTTGCTGCATTGCCTATGGTCACATCTTCTGACTTTACAGCACTCACTGCTTGTTCCATGTCTTCCTTCACTATTTTATTCCTCGTTACTCCTGCATTACTTCTTGGGATTCTGTTGTTGAAAAGAAGGTATTGTTATTGACAATAAAAATTGATGTTGTACCTTCGACTGGTCAAAGGTATATCGAAATGAGTGGTCAAAGGTACAACATATAAAAAGGTTTTCAGTTGGGACTACATGTCCATATTAGGTTATGTTTCAAGTATATTTTTTTAATTTATTTATTATTATTATTATTATTTTTTACAAATATCGCACATAATTCACAATATTATGTATCAATAATGATTAATTTAAGATTGAAAATAATTTACGTGACAAAATAACTTCGTAAAGTACACGTATAATACGTACTTTTCTGGATGTTTCGTATTTTAGAAATATGCTTCCAAACAACACCACAAAAACAAGTGAATAAGCTGTCTTTGTGGCAAAACTGTGAACTAGAGCGTTTAGAGCATTTGGCCCCAGAACTCCCAGTGGTCAAAGGTACAATGTGGTCAAAGGTACACAACCTTCTCCGAATAGTAAAATCTACGAAATATGCCTGTATTCAGCGATAAGTGGCAATTGACCTTAAGACAAATTGCGAGAAATGTCCAACACTAACATGCCTGGCAGGAGATTCATCGATTAGTTTCCAGACTATTGGTCTATATTTCAACCCTCTAATAGCGTGCGAATAAAGGGGCTACAGGATTCTTCAGGTTTCAGCTCACGCTATATTAATGCGTGTGATCATCTATCCGTACTTAGATGAGGGTAAAAAATATTTTCGCATTAGGAGGAGCAGGAAGCGGTCGGTAATAGGAATTTCCTAAATGTCTGCCCAGTGAAAGACGACCTTGTCTTCATGATTTCCACTCTTGTTCACGTTCAACATCCCTGAGTCTCTGCGCTGTAAGGTTTCTACACAAAACGACGTCCTCTGTGAATCCTGGACGGTAAGGATCCCACGCACAGCAGCAATAATCCACCAGAGGACGTATAAGCGTTTTTAGGCAGTGGATTCGTTAAATGTCCGAATTGAATTGTAAGCAAAACGCAGTATTGTTTCGAATTGAAGCTGTTCGTGTTTCCTAAATGCATGTACGAAGAACTTAGTACCTCCAGCTGTCTTCCTGTCAATTATGCTTCCTTACTCCGCATTTCCGTATGCCAATGGGAAGGACATGTAGGTCACTTTCATGACGACGAAATTACTTCCTACCTAACCGATATTGACTACATCTCTTCTCTGTTTCATAAGATTTAAAATAATTTAGGACCTCATGTATTTTCACTCTGTTATTTTATACAAAGCAGCGTGTCTTGCAATAGTGCATATTTCAAAGTACAGTTTAAGTCGCGGTGGAGTAGTCGAGCGGTCTAAAGCGTCTCGCTGCGGAGCGCGCGGTTGCTCGCCGTGGAGGTTCGAGTCCTCCCTGGTGTATGGGTGTGTGTGTTTGTCCTTAGGTTAGTTTACCTAGGTTTAAGTAGTTTGTAAGCTACGGACTGATGACCACGTAGTTTGGTCCGATAGATTTACAAACATTTTACATTTACAGTTTAACGTGGCGCATATCCTATAAGTTTGAAGAGAAAATTTAGTCGCTGGTTACTCTAATGCATTTTATACCACCTAATTGGCATTCTGCAGAAAATACAGTACGTCAGAGTAGCCTTTAGTTTCAAAATATTGGCTATATTATTTGACTTTTAGCTATAAAAGCTAAAAAAATTAATGTTTACACAGTTTAATAGTTTAGCTAGCCTTTTTAATCAATTATATGGTAGTTGGTCAATTCTTAATTCAAGTTCGTTGTTTGTAGCTCATACTTCTATTGCTTCTGTTGTGGCGTAAAGTCAGAGCCATACGCCAGACGCACGAAAATGATCGCGAAGAAGGCAGCGGATGACCGGCAGCCAATCACACGCCGGCACCGCGCCTCCTGGAGGGAGCAACCGAGAAGCGCGCCCTCTACAAGCAGCTTTATATTGGCCGACATGCGTCTGGAAGGGCACTCCAAACTCTACTCCAAACTAGGTAGTTACTATCATTCAGCGCAGCTAGCATCGTGCACGAAAACGCCGCCGCCAGAACAGACTGAGAGACGAGTATTTTGTATACCTTAGTAAATAAATCTTGTATTACTAACCTGTAAAACTGCTTCAGCTGTCCACGCGTCCCACGCGTCCTGACCAGATCCTTTCCCGGAAAGATAGGCCGACGAGATGTTAAATTTCAGTGGATGCCGAAATCTCTGACACTAGGCTGCGACATTATTTTGCTGGTCAATTTTTTACAGGACTCGGAGATTGCAGTAAATAATCTTTTCATTTCTCTTGCAGGGGTAAGCTTCAATTTCTATATTTTTGCTTTGTTTCTTCTTGTTGCTTTTGCCTAATGTCAGTCCCCACTAACACAGGCATCCCTGCCACTAGGTCGAAGCTCCCTGCACTCGATGCACAGCAATTGATGCATATGTTTCAGAGTCAACAAATCGCATTGCTGTCTACTGTATAACAACTTCTGGCCACACCTGTGCCAGAAAATACACAAGTACCACTGCAGCAGCCACCACCTCCAGTCATTCCGCCATTTGCCAGTATGACGAAGCACAAGAGGAATGGACAGAATGGCTGCAACAGTTTGAAGCCTACACAATGGTTCACAGGATACAAGGTACTGTCAAATTACATTTTTCCTTATCGTGTATAGGCCCCATCGTTCCGTATTATGAAAAAACTGTTTTCCACCGCGGAGTCTTCTCAACTTTTTTATGAGTCAGTTATAGGAGCCCTCATGTCATATTATGAACAGCAAATCAAAGTAGTAGTCACTAGGTATCAGTTCTTCTGGTGTAGGAAAGGACAGAATCAAACACACCGGCAGTGCAAATCTTCAAGGTCTTTCTAGAAAGTGGAAATATAAGTGTTCATGTAAAGCTTTGTATTCGAATGTGATTTTATGTGATGCTATTGTCTATAACATTTCTGATTGCATAATTAGGGAACAGATTTTTAAAACGTCAGATCCGTCTTTCCATCAAGTAGAACAGATTTTGGAACAGTACGATACAGGTAATCAAGCAGTGGAAAACTTTGATTCAATTCCACTGTGTACTGTAGCGTCGTCACTTGCTTGCAAGTGCAAGGTCGACCGATGTGCATTTCCTCCTTCCCGCACTAAGTGTAAACAAGTTGATAGACACAGAACCTTGCCCGCTAAGGAAGCGAAATTTTGCCCAAAATGTCTCCCACAGCACAAAAGACAGACCTGTCCGTCCCGGTCAACGGAATGCTATGCTTGCGGCAAGAAAATTCATATATAAACGGTCTGTTTACAGCAAAAGAAACGGAATTTGCCCTCCAAGGCCAAACAGCGACAAGACAGTACTTATTCAATAAATGCAGTATTTTCAAAACCAATGGCTGCCCCTTGTAACATAACAGACACAGAAGTAGCAAAAGTTGTTCGCCAGGCCAGAAAAATGTATATCAGTTCGCGTGTGAATGACATTTCTGTAAAATTTCAACTAGACACAGGTGCATCAGTCACATTGTTCAATCGCAAATCTTATGAACAGTTAGGATTGCCGCTTCTTTCTCGCGCTAACACGCAGTTAACAGTGTACAATGGCAACAAAATTCCTGTACCAGGACAACTTTCCCTACCTGCAGAATACCGTTCGCAAATGCACACAGTGACATTTCAAGTGATTCAGTCTTACGAAGGAGGGAATATTTTTGGTCCAGATTCTTTTCATCTTATTTGTTTTACTGTGCAAGACAATGTTTTAGTTGTGAACACTATTTAAGCTAAAGACAGTGTCGACAAGTTGCTGAAAGATTTTCCAGATTTATTTTCTGCAGGACTGGGAAAAGCTAAGGATTTTGCTGTGCACATTACTCTAAAGGAAAATGCCACACCAAAATTATGCAAGGCTCGTGATATACCGCTCGCTTTATGTGACAAAGTAGCACTAGAACATAGCACATTACAGGAAAATGGTGCCATTGAACCAATACAAGCTAGTCAGTAGGCGAGTTCGGTTGTTATTTTGCCAAAGCCATTAGGTGGACTCCGCATTTGTATTGATTTCAAGACCACAGTACATCCACAAACAGTTGTAGACAGTTGTCCTTTGCCGAGACCAGAAGATTTAATGGACAGATTGGTGCAGGAAAATATTTCTCAATGCCTACTTTCAGCTGCCACTCGACGAAGAATCACAGGAAATTTGTGTTGTCAATACTTCTTATCTGGGCTTGTCTAAATATTAACGTCTGCCGTTAGGCAGTGCATCCGCGCCCTCAATGTTTCATAGATATTTGGAACAGCTTACAGCTCGGGAGCCTTGTTGTTCAAACTACTTGGTCGACATAGTTGTGTCGGGCCATACCCCAGAAGAACTCATTGAATATTTGAGAAAATTATTTCAAGTTCTGTAACTTAGATAAGTGTGACTTTTTCAAACCGGAAGTGCAGTATCTAGGACACTTGATAAACAGTCAAGGTGTGCACCCCATGCAATCACATTTGCTTGCCATTCGCGACCTGCCAGCACCAGAAGATGTGAAAGAATTACACTCCGTCTTGGGAAAGTTAACGTACTATATTAGGTTTATTCCCAAAGCAGCAAAAATTGCAGCCCCTTTGCATCGGCTATGTAATAAGAATGTTCGTTTTGTTTGGACAGAAGAATGCCAATGAGCATTTCAACCGTTAAAAGATGCACTGCTCAGTGATCGATGTTTGGAGTACTTTCATCCGGAAAAACCAGTTCTTTTGTAAGTTGACGCAACATCGTATGGTCTAGGTGCGGTGATGTCACATAGACTTGGTGATACGGACGGTCCGATAGAGTTTGCTTCAAAACTTTAGACAAACAAACAGTGCCGTTATTCTTAAATTGAGAAGGAAGTTTTAGCAATAGTGTATGGTGTCATGAAATTCCATCACTATTTGTATGGGAGAAAATTTTATTTAGTAATTCAACACAAGCTTTTAGTCATTTTTTCATCTAGTCAAGCATCTACTCACAAGGCAAACAAATTGCAACGCTGGGCATTGCTCTTATCACAGTATCAGTACGAGACTGCCGACGCACTTTCCCGTCTTCCGATTGGCCATGAAAAAGACTTTGACACTTCTGCGACGTCTTATTGTCAGACAGATGCATAGGAAGATAGTTTGTTGCTATCCTTCCTATTGGACTATAGGAAAATTGCTCGGGCCACGGAAACAAACGCCGATTTAAGAATTTTGCTGCGCTACATTCGTAGAGAATGGCCTCGCTCACAACGTGACATTGAAAATTCTCTGGTGCGTCGCTATTGTGCTAGAAGAAATGAACTTTCAATCCAGAGACATTCTAGTTTCAAATGACAGTGGAACTCGCGTGTGTTGATCCTGCGACGTATGCAGAAAGAAGTATTGAACTTACGTTATCAAGTACACTGGGGAATGGTTCGCACTAAGCAACTGGCACGGCGACACTATACTTGGCAGGATATGGACGCCCATATAGAACAGATGACGTCACAGTGTTCAGTCTTCGCTACCAACCAGCCCGCCCCACCTCAGAAACTTTTTGCGTGGCCCAAAGCAGTGTCACCATGGAACTAGTGCATCAATATACAAAAAACAGTCTTGATCGCAGGAATTAACCGTTTCAATCAACCGGTTTCGACCTGATTTAGGTCATCTTCGGAATTACAAATAGCCCATGTGACCAGTGCTGCACTCGGCTGGGCTGGGCTGTCCTGGGCTGTTCTGCTGACAGGAGAATTTTTACACTGAAATTTCTAAAGTTTCTATAATTTCCTCTTAGTAACCATTCCTAATACTTAAACACTCACGTACACTCTTCGTTAAACAACGTCATTCTTTATTTTACTAGTGTAATGATTTTGTAGAAATTTGATTTTAAAATAACGATTACAAGAAAACAACTCAAATGGACAGGACATGTTTTAGAGCAGAGGGAATTATTCCTGTGGCAGTTAGATTGAAGCAGCCAACTGTTAGACAGAAGTCAACCTAAGACTACATGACCGAACACCACTCATCCTGGGAGAACCAAATGGCAAAGCCAGCACTGAAGATTCCCAATGCAGAAGTACTTAGACAAACGCTTGTCCCAAAAACACGGTTATCAACGAGCTAGTAGTAACAATTTGTTTCATATGGTTTAACGGAATGACTTTCCAGATACGAATTCCATATGAGTATTTTATGTAACTTGAAACTGCATGTTCTTTGCGTGATAACAGAACGTGAATAAATAGGAAATTCGTATGACTTAGAAATTTTGGTACATGTGGGCTGTTACAGCGTGTTGAATAAAATTTGCATTACGCCGGGAGTCTAGCCACTTGGCCAAATGTAGCTTCAATCGTTGGGTTATCCAGACACGCTTCTCGTTCTGGCCGGATTCTCGACGTATCGCACAGAACTACGGTAACGCCTGCTGTCCACGACTGCACGTGATTGCAGTTTCACCGTACTTCAGGAGGTAGACTAGAATGGTGACCTGCTGGTACCCAAGTAACAAAAACTAATTTGCGATGTCGATTCATTAATAGACAGTACCTAATGAAGTTCACGATTTAGATGTATCAAGACTCACAACGAGGCAAACTTTCAAAAGTAAACAGCGACAGTGACATCTACTACCTTCCTCCCTTCCTTCTTAAATCGAATTCTGGAATTACAGTCATAGTCCTGAATCAGCGTTTTAATACAGTTGAAATACATAAATAGCTTTCGTAACGCTGTCATAGAATATGCTTCACATGTCACTCTTATTAACATCATAAAAAGTAGAAATGTCATTTACAATAATAAAAGATCCTGACAATTATTCCATCCATCTTAGTCACTAAATAGTGAAGCGCGTTTCCAGTTTCCAGTATGCAGTACTCCAGGTTTACAACACAGGCCTCGGATCTAACCGATCGTTAGCGGCTCGATTTAACAGTTCAGCAAACAGATACTTAGTAGGTGGGAATATCACAGTCGGATCTCTATTGCAAACTAGTCCAAGAAATATTAAACTAGCAAGCGACCTTATAAACAGAGGTGGTGCTTTTTGTTTAAATTCTGCTTGGAATCCGGCACTGTCTCTCGTCAAAAAAACAGAGGGATAAAATTAATGCTGCCTCACCTGTTGATTAAGTCACTATCGATATTTTTGATGTTTGGTCATCTTTGGTTGTGTTGACTCTTCTGTACTTGTACTGTGTGTGTTATCTTCCTTGTTTACCCTTTGCAAACCGAGGTATTAAATACGCTTGCACATTGCTTCCATAAGTGCAGTTGTGCCTTGAGAATGGCAGGGTGTCCTCCTGCCGAAATATCGGCGTTTGTCGAAGACGTCACCCGGCAGCATACCCGTAACTTGTTTGAACACGCTCTTTACTGTCATACTATTTTCATTTTTTTTAGTTGAGAGGTGATACACTGAATTAGACATATTAAAATTAGTTTTATCATATTCTTTACAGTTTTATCTTTAAAACAACATAAAATACAATTTTATTACTTATCGATGTCCGTAGGAAGAAAAATAAAGTTGATTTGGGGGATGAAACATTTCATAAAATTTGCTTGAAATAAACTTTATAACTTTGGCATATCGAGTTTTCGATAGGCAACCATATTCTACATGTCCTTTCGGTACTTTACTACATTGTGATACCTGTTGAAGTAGTCAGGTAGATGAAGAGAAGAGGTGAGTGGACAAATTTAGCACAAAAAAGGGAGGAAAACGGGGTGACCGTTTTCGCCCTCCTGCCTGGGAACGATCACTGCAAAGGACACAGTCACACTGTTTCCCGGTGTCCATTCTTGTGACAACACGGTACAGGCCGTCTATCCTGTGTAGGTCACCATGCTCAGGGCGTGGCCTCGTCTTCGATGGGGTTGGTTGAGCCCTGATGTCGCCCACAAGCTCCCTGACGAGACTCTTCGGAAACTGCAAAGGACACTTTGCTGTCTGTCCTCTTTTCTTTGCTATGATCTCGTATAGCAAATAATCGTTGGCGATCCTCAAATGAAATTAGGCAGAATAATTACCTTTCATAAAAAGCATTTTTAAAAACCAACAGCTGTTTATTCAAAACCTTATATATCTACCAGTTTCGGTCAATAGACCGTTTTCATGGATAAACTATACAAAAAGTACAAAATAAACGTAATTAATGTGCACAAACACAAAGAGGAAATAATTAGTAAAATTACATATAAAGAGATTGAAAATGGAGAATCATGGCAATTTAACATATAGTTAAAAAACTTACAAGGTGTTAAAACTGAATGGTAAAATGCATAAAATGAAATACATCTACGTGAGACAAACAGAAGTCAGTATAACTAAAAGTGTTAAAATTACAGTGGTCATCTTAAATTAAAACCTATCAGTCAAACACAGCATAAAAGGTAAGAACAGACTATGAATAAAAATGGAGGGAGTGCCTTGTGCTAATTGCATGAGTCAGAGACGATGAAACCTATGTTATCGGTATTGGTAATACTATTCATGGATGTACAATATGTTTGGAAAAATGGTTGTATAGTCTATGGGACTTAACTACCGGGTCATCAGTCCCTAAACTTACAAAGTACTTATGAACTACTTACGAACTAGGACGGCACAAATATCCATGCCCGAGGGGGGATTCGAACCCCCGACCGTAGTGGCCGTGCAGATCGTGACTGGAGCGCCTTAGTCCCCTCGGCCACCTCGGCCGGCAATATGTTTGGATGAACAACTTTGGACACAAGTGTAAACAAAGTTACAAAGTGTAGTAATCAAGTTACGACGAAATTTGTGTATACAAAGATTAACAATAAGAAATAAAGTATGATGTAGTAAAATACAGTATAACAACATAAAAACAAAAAATAAGAAGTTATTACATCAATATGTCGTGTTATTTATAACACGCGACAAAGGGGCCAAGTATACGGACGTCGCGTCCCATTGCGACTGCCCCGTCTGGTCACGTATACGGGCCTCGCGTCCCCAAACGGATAGTGATACCTCATTTTCCTGTTTTAAATCCATTATTAGCGTAGCCGTCTTAGTTCTACCAAACAGGTTGTGGTCTGGATACCGTGATGTGAGGATTAGTAGGACGGAAAGGGTGGGCGTCTGTCAACAAGTGTAACGGACCCAGCCGGTTCCCTTCCAGCTGGCCGGCCTATTAATTTGGGCGGGCGGCGGCCATAGTTGTGTGGCGTGGCGGCGCCCTCCGCCTGCAGTGTGGCTCCCTGGGCCCTCCGCCGGCGCCATGAATATCCATGGGGCGGCGGCGAGTCTACAAAGTGTCCTCCCGCCGCTCATCTCCATGGAAATGTATTCGCGCGGGACCGGCGAGCCGGCCGAGGAGACGCCGGAGCCGGAGCTGCCTCTGCTGCTGCGCTCTTATCTGGCCACAGCGCGGCACAGTGTCTCCAGGCAACCAGGAGACGTCGCCCGGACGATCCGCACAGCACCGCCCAGGGCCGTCCAGAGTGGCGAAGTTTCAGCCGGCAAATGTCTGCAGACGCCAGTCACGTGTGCCCCTGCCACACCAGTCTCCCCAACCCCAAACCGTACTTCACCCAAAACGCTCATACTTTTCGGTTGTAAAGAAGTAGCACCCTGCTGCATTAGTCAATGGTTTTATTATTATCTTTTTCGGTTACTTAAATGGAGGCAGTATGAATGTAGTTTTGTAGTTTTCTTGAAATTCTTCCAAGGTAAATGAGATTTACATCTGGAAAAGCATTCAACTGCAGCTATCCCATCAATCTCAAAAAAAAAAAAAAAAAAAAAAAAAAAAAGAAAGCGAAGAAAATCTATTTAATATTTGAGGACCTCGTGCTCTTCCTGTTGTTCACAGTGAATGACGTCGTTTGTATTCTTTCTCTTTTAAAGTTGCTGTGACTTTACCTTTTATAAATAAGCCGCTCTTTAATATGCAAATGAAAAGCAAATGAGAGAATCTTGATTACAATTACAATTGAATTTAAAAAAAATTATACATCACCTCGACTGCAATCATTTTCCAAGGGTCGCCACTATTTTTTTATAAAAAAAAGGTAGAAAATTATTGAAAATATGAAACTGAGAATTTACAGTGCCTAACTGAAAGTAGTGGTAATCTCACTTATTTATTTATTTTATAAAAGTGCGTGTTTCCATACACTGTTGTTGGAAACACCAAATCCCCTGACCTACCTAACATAGTCAAGAGAGACCCTCCAAAATATATGAAAGGTGGTTGAAATCAGGTACACGATGTTCATAAATAGTCACTGTATTTAACAAAAATTGTTAAGTGTTAAGTGTCGATTCCTTTAAAGAAAAAAAATCATACAAAAAACAATGACTCGTAATAGCACAAAAAATTTATAATGATCGGAAAGCTTTTTACAGAATAAAGGACAAAATAACACCATAAGAAAAATTACAAGTTCGACTGGCTATAGTCATAAATTTTGTATCTTTAACTAAAAAAATGTATTTAAAAGTCAGTAGAAGGTTAATACTGATACAGACACGCTCAATTAAAATCAACTATGACGACCACGCAAACTCACACTATCAATCACCACTCAATCTTCTCGCCTAGTTGATGCGTTGGGGCTACCTTACCATATACAGTAGAAAAGCTTCGGCGAAGTCGAAAGGCCGTTGGTGGTAGTGCAGAATGATGGATGCGATCGCGGATGGAAAAACATCAACGCGATCGGCGCCGCAATTACAAAAGTATTCGAAATACTGGAGAAATACAGCAATTTCCCAAACCAGAGGTGAATGCTGATTTTCCAGAAACAGTAAATTATCCTGATTACGAGTGAGCTTGTTCAGAACAACACCCACTTCAGAATATTTACTAGTTTCTAAGTATATTACTGTTAATGCAAACAGCAATCACACAGAGGATTTCTGACACTGTGCAATGGGCACACAAAATATTCCAAGTCCACCGAAGGTTGCCACTTGGCGAACCAACTGGACACAAATCGAGAGGTCCGAAAACTTTGGAGTCCTAAATCCGAATTCGCTATATCGAGAGGTCCGAACACTTCGGAGTGCTCCACGCAACTCCCCTAACTCTCCAAAACACACCCTTCCAAAATTCTGGCTCACAGACTCATCCCACGTGTGACGTCGAGCCAGTAGGAGAGAAGACTTAATGGCCTAGACAGTCATATCAAATTACTATTGTTTAAGCTGCTAGGCTCCTCTCACTCGAAACTTTGCGCAGCATGAGCCACAGGTAGGCCACGGTTCCAAGAAACAGCACGAATTTTTGTGTTTCTCGATAAGCATCTGCAGACAGCCTAACTATTTTATCACCTCTTAGGCGCCAACCTCCATCGCGAACGCACCGTCCCATCTCCACTAGAAAACCCCCTCGGCACTCCACGCCTCCAGACGTGGCGCCAACAAAATCGTAAAGTTTGGCTTCACACTGTCGAGAACAGTGTTATAATTGCCCGCAGTTTGCAGGTACGCCCCGGAAAGGTCTCTGCTTTACGATCTACATCTAAATTCTCCGCAATTCACCGTAAGGTGCGTGGCGGAGGGTACACTGTACCACTCCCAAATAGAACGAGGAAAAAAAGAATGCCTATATGCCTCCGTACGAGCCGTAATTTATCTTATCTTGTCTTTGTGATCACTACGCGAAATGTAAATAGGCGGCAGCAAGATCGTACTACACTCAGCTTCAAATTCCGGCCCTCTAAATTTCCTCAAGAGAATTTCACGAAAATAGCGTCGTCTTTCCTCCAGCGATCCCCAATTGAATTGCCGGAGCATTTCCGTGACACTCGCGCATTGTTCGAACCTGCCAGTAACAAACCTACCTGCTCACCTCTGAACTGCCTCTATGTCTTCCTTTAAACTGATATGCTGCGGGTCCCAAACACTTGAGCGATACTCAAGACGTGGTCGTACGAGCGTTTTATATGCGATCTCCTTTACAGGTGTAGTACATCTTCCCAAAATTCTCCCAATAATCCGAAGTCGGCTGTCCGCTTTATTCACAACTGTCCTTACATAATCGTTCCATTTCACATAGCTCTGCAATGTTACGCCTAGATATTTCAACGACGCGACTGCATCAAGAAGCTCGCTACTAATGCTGTATTCGAACATTATAGGATTGTTTTTCCTACTCATGCGCATCATCTTACATTTTTCTACATTGAGAGTTAGCTGCCATTCTTCGCACCAACTAGAAATTTTGTCTACGTCATCCTGTATGCTATTACAGTCAAATACGACACCCTCCCATACACGACAGCATCATCACCAAACAGCCACAATTTACAACTTGCTCTGTCCATTAGATCATTTATATAGATAGATCACACACCCCTGGGGCACGCCTGACGATACACTCATCTCTGATGAACAATCGTCGTCGAGAACAACATAGGAAGTCCTCCAGCCAGTCACAAATCTGTGAAACATGAGATCGTATCTTCGTTAGCACCGCGTCGAAAGCCTTTTTGAAGTCGAGAAAAACACAATCCGCCTGTTGCCCTTCATCCATGGCTCGCAAGATGTCATGTGAGAAAAAGGCAAGCTGAGTTCCACATGAACGATGTTTCCTAAAGCCGTGCTGATTCATAGAAAGAAGCTTTTCCGTTTCAAGGAAATTTACTATATTCGAACTGAGAATATGCTCCAAAATTCTACATGAAACTGATGTCAACGATATTGGCGTGTAATTGTGTGGGTCAGTTCTCTTTCCTTTCTTATAAACGGCAGTCACCTGCGCTTTTTTCCAATCACTAGGAACTCGGCGCTGAATTAAAGATTCGCGAAAAATGCAAGCTAAGTAGGGGGCCAATGCCGCAGAATACTCTTTGTAAAATCGAACTGGTATTCCACCCGGACCAGCAGACTTTCGTATTTAGCTCTCTGAGCTGCTTCTCTACACCGGAAATACCTATTACTATGTCCTCCATTTCGGAATTGGTACGTTGATCAAATGACGGTACATTTGTACGGTCCTTTTGCGTGAAAGATTTCTTAAAGGTTAAATTTATAACTTCAGCTTTCCTTTTTCTTTTTTTTCTATTACTGCCACGGAATGATCAACGAGTGACTGTACAGTGGGCTTTGACCCGCTTATCGATTTTACATAGGAACAGAATTTTTTCGTGTTCTCGGAAAGATTTTTTGGTAAGGTATGGCTGTGATAATTATTGTATGCTTCGCGCATCGATATTTTTATAGACGCACGAATCTCTACTAACTTTTGCCTGTCATCATCTGCGTGTTCTTTATTGTATCGAGAGTGCAACAGTCTTTGATTTCTCAGCAACTTTCTAACATTATTATTATATTACGGTGTATCTTTTCCATCCTTAATCGTCTTTACTGGCAATGTCTTCCTCCGGGACGCCGGCAGATCGTGAGGGTTAAAAGTCGACCACTGTACGTAACAAGAGCTTTGTTTTAGCACTAAAATTAGTATATGAGGTCCGTGTGAACTACTGGTTACTCACTGCTATAAAGCCTCGTTCCCTGGCCCAAACGGAGAACTGACTTGTTTCAAATTACTTCAATAACAGGAAGTTAATACACAATATACATAGCAGTTCACACGTTATTACACAGACATTAATAAGCAAGCCACTACAATTGAAGTTATCTTAGAAAGGTGGCTAAGAAAACGTTTATGGAATTTAGATATGAGAAAAAATTGCATTTGACCAGTGTTACTTGTCCTCCCTGTAGGTTAATATATCGTCTTCTGCACCTTAGTGTACCCACATACTCTTTGCACCTTGTTAATCTCTCTTCCTCCTCCTTCTCCTTCTAGTGCACTCCTGTATACCTCAAGCTTATCTTACTGTTGATCTTCGGTGGGTTGTCAGATTGAAACGTCATCTGCAAATATTATGATCCATGGCGCCTCTTTCTTCACATTACGTCAAACAGAAAGGGGCTGAATGCAGCTCTCTAGCCTGGTCCTACTCTGTGGAAATGCATTGGTGCACTGGAAAAGTGTTAGCAACTTCACACAGGTTTTTAACCACCCACACAGGTATCTGGCAGATTTTACTTCTCATATATCTCAATATTCTCGTCCATATCAATACAAATTGCCTGAGCACTCTGCCATACTTTCTCCACGTCAATGAAGGCCAAATGCAGATCAGCCTGCGCTTCTAGGCACCACTTCAGCAGTTGTCTCAATACAAATATTACATTTACATAAATACTCCGCAAATAACATTAAATGGTGTGGTGTCGCACAAGTCTGAAGTGCGCGCCACGTACTTCCGCCGTGCGCCGCCATGCAAGCACGGCACGGCGTTCTTACGACGTCAGCCACGAGCGCCCTCTGCTGCAACTCCGCTCGCGGCCACCACTGAACTGTATCGGCGACTTGGCAATAGGACAGACACCAGATAAAAGTCTCATCAGTAGGCAGGCTGATACTTAGACTTCAGATTATGTATCTGCATTCTACTAGTCTGCTGCCTCCCAATAGTAATATTTCTACGAAATGTACATCTTGTTCTAATCTAGCTTAGTGTTTCTAGTTTCTGCTGTCCCACTGGCTAGTCACCTCAGACTCCGTACCCGCTCACGCTTGCATCCTATTTCCCAGTGTGTCGGCCACCGACACCCAGGACAACGGGCGGCGACGAGAGACAAAAAAGGGCAAGGCTTCGGTCGTTGCTATTGTCTGCATAAATCGTAATTGTTTTTCGCATATTTCTGTTTCTAGACGCAACCTCGTGTAAGTGATGCTTTCTCAGGTCTTCATTGTGTGGGACATCGGTTTCATCACTCCAATATTGGCGCTGTTTGGATATCACATTTCTCTTGGGTCCACATACATATTCATTTTTCCAATCACGTGATGTTCTTTCTCCTTCACAAATCTGCACGAAATGCCATATAACAGCAGTCACCTGTTGGTCCACACTAAAGGTGCAGGTCAGTATCTACACGCTGTGTCCCAGTTTGCGGTCAGGTTTCCGCTTCACCAGGGCGTGAAGAAAGCTAAGGGCGCCATCCTGCTCCACCTCCAGTGCGAACTGAGGTGTTGGAAAAATTTGTTTTGGCTGCACCATAAGATGACAAAGTGCCACCCACGTAGCGGAATAAAAGTTGGTTTTCATCAAAACTGCAGCATTCAACAGAACCCACCTGATGGTAGCGTTTACGATTTCCGAAATATTGTGGAGGAATTACGATGTAACGTGGTTGGATACGAACAGTTAAATTTTTGTCAGTGTCCTCCAGTGTGGTGTTCACAGGTGGCGCAAAGTTTTACTGCTGCAGTGTTACCATAGCACTTAGAAGGTAAAGTGCCGTTACTTCTGTTTTCGTCGTGTCTTCTGTAATTGTAGTTGCTGCGCTCTCCGACAGATTCCGCAACCATCGCTAGTGGCTGGCTGAAGTAGATTTCCAACAGTGCACCTCGTAAGATACGTTCAGAATTGTTGTTGTGTGTAGCAGTGTTTCGTGATGTTAAATAATTTTCTATCATAAAATTGCAGTGTAGTAATATTTACGTGTGTATGTAGACTTTTTATGCATTTACTGATAATTTGTGTGGTAGAAAGAAAACTGTGTTTGTGAATTATGCCATGCTGTTTCGTTCCAGGGTGTCGATCTGGACACGACAAGTCATCTGCAGTAGGTAGGCTTATTTTTAGACCACGAAAGAGCGCAAGTGGTTTTGCTAAATGGGTTAAAGTTATTCCGAGGAAGGACTTTCAATTAACAAGTAAATCATACGTATGTGACAGACATTTCGCTGATGATTTGCTTCTTAAAAGTGACTCCTTCGTTATAGAAGGAAAAAAGGTCGAAATACCGAGAACGAGATGGAAGTTAAAGCCAGGTTCAGCGCCTCATATTTTTCCAAACTTGCCAAGCTATTTATCAACTAACTTGAAACCACGCAGATCTCCTCCAAAGAGAGTAGTGAAAGAAACAGTCCCCTCGTGTACCGAAACATTAGCAATTTGTACACCAGTTGCAGTACGTAGTGCTTTCCATGTAGCCGATAATGAGGCTGATGGAAGAAAAATTATCGACAGTCTCAAACGGAAAGTAAAAAATTTGAAATGATTGTCAACGTTTTATATTTTCAATGCAGATGGCATAATTCGCTTATCTTGTCTTAATCTGGTCAAATACAGCGTTTTAAAATTGTGTAAGATCCGAGTGGTGCATATACGGAAACGTTCCTCTTCCAGCGCTTAGCGATGGCGGAGCCACCTAGCGGCAGGCCCACGTAAACTTGTGGAGTGCCTACGCTTCTTCTAAAAGTTATGGTGCTACTGCAGTGGCCGACTCCGTTCCTCAGTGTTCTGACCGGTCACTCTGGACACAGACAAATATATACAGACGGGAAACCTCCGTAAGGGTCCAGTTCTACGCTCAGGGGTGTGGGGAGGGAGGGTTTCTAGCAGTTCCATAAGATGTCTCATGATGGCGGTCAGAAGCAGCTCTTTAAACTGGCCTGAGCAGGCTGCAGGTAGCGGCTGTCCCCACCACCACCTCCCCTCAAACGGCAGCAAGCCAGACACAGCCATGGCCTCGTGGCAGGCGGCACGAGCTCTCCCCTCAGCCTCCTCTCCACGCAACCCTCTGACGTGCGAGAGGCACCCTAAGCCAGGGAACCGCCTGTCACCTGCTAGCAACTTACGGAACTACGAGAAGAGCGTAGGACAGTGGTTTAGGGGGGGCTTCTCCTCTGTATATGTTCCTCTGTGCTCTGGATCAGGAGCGCAGTCCCCGGATCCCAGACTGCCCTGACCATCCCCCTACCCCACCCCAAAGCCCTGCACACCCCCTCCACCCGGCAGCCGCCGGCCGCTTTGGCACATAAACAGCTGCGCAGCGCACACCCGGCCGTTATTCATTTGTTTTGCTGTCTGGCGGACAGCCGGCACAAAAGGGCCGCGGCGCCTGTGATTGCTGCGCCTGTCCGTTGTGCGCACGCGCGAGCGCTCCGCGTTTTTATTGTCTCGCCTCGCGCCGACAGGCGCCCGCGCGGTGTAATTGCCACGAAAACTGCGGCGGTGCCGGCCATCGCTGAAAGCGGCGCTGCGAGCGCTGTTAACGCAGGTGCGCCCGCCTCGCCTCCACGCGGCTAGCGCTCGCACTGCGCTTTGAAGTAAACAATACCAAAGTGGCGGCAGTTAAGGCGACTATTCAATAAAGAAGATAAAAATTCGCTCCACTCTTTCCTGAGGGATAGCCTCCAGTCTTTCAAAACTAAAAATGCGAGTGTACATCTGTTGTGGCTTACTTTCAAAGACATAATATCAGTAGCAATCGAGAGATTCATACCAAATAAATTAATAAAAGAGGGGGCTGACCCCCTGTGGTACACAAAACAGGTCAGTTCACTGTTGCAGAAAAAAAAGAAAAACGCATGCAAAATTTAAAAAGACACAGAATCCACAAGACTGGCAATCTTTTACTGAAACTCGCAACTTAGCGCGGACTTCAATGCAAGAAGCCTATAGTAGTTACCACAACGAAATCCTGTCTCGTAAAGTTGCAGAAAATCCGAAGAAATTCTGGTCATATGTGAAGTACGCTAGTGGTAAAACACAAACAATACCTTCACTACGCAATAGCAATGGTAATACTACAGATGACAGTACGGCTAAGGCAGAATAATTAAACACAGCTTTCCGAAATTCGTTCACCAAACAAGACGAAGTGAACACTCCAGTATTCAATCCAAGAACAGCTGCCATCATGCGAAACTTAGAAGTAGATGTTCCTGGAGTAGTGAAAGAACTTAAGTCACTAAAAAGAAAATCTTCCGGGCCAGATTGTATACCAACTAGATTCCTCTCAGAGTATGCTGATGCAATAGCTCCGCACTTAGCTATAATTTACAACCGATCACTCAGCGAAAGATCCGTACCCAAAAAAGGGAAAGTTGCCCAAGTTACTCCAATATTCAAGAAAAGCAATAGGAATAATCCCCAAAATTACAGGCCAATCTCATTGACGTCGATTTGCAGCAGGATTTTGGAACATATACTTTGTTCGGATATTATGAACTACCTCGAAGAGAACGACCTATTAACCAACAGTCAACACGGATTCTGAAAGTATCGCTCTTGCGAAACACAGCTTGCCCTTTATTCACATAAAGTGTTACGTGCCATCGACAAGCGATCTCAAATCGATTCCATATTTCTGGATTTCCGGAAGGCTTTTGACACTGTATCCCAAAAGCGGCTTCTAATGAAATTGCGTGCTTATGGAATATCTCCCCAACTGTGCGATTGGATTCACGATTTCCTATCAGAAAGGACACAGTTCGTTGTAATTGGCGGTAAGTCATCGAGTAAAACAGAAGTGATATCTGGCATTCCACAGGCGTTATAGATCCCCTACTCTTCCTCGTGTTTATAAACGATTTAGGAGACAATCTGAATAGCTCCCTTAGACTGTTCGCGGATGATGCAGTCGTTTATCGGTTAGTGAATTCAACAGAGGATCAAAAGCAACTACAAAGCGATTTAGACAAAATTTCTCCATGGTGCGAAGATTTGCAGTTGACACTAAATAAAGAAAAGTGTGAAGTAATACACAAGACAACTAAAAGAAATCCGCTGAACTTCAATTACGCGATAAATCAGTCAAACTTTAAGGTCGTAAATTCTACCAAATACCTAAGAGTTACAATTACGAACAACTTTGACTGGGGAGAACACATAGAAAATATTGTGAGCAAGGCGAATCAAAGGTTACGTTTCATTGGCAGAACGCTTCGAAGATGCAGCAGCACCACCAAAGAGACTGCCTACATCACACTTGTGCGTCCTCTCCTGGAGTACTGTTGCCCATTGTGGGACCCTCACCAGGTGAGACTGACGGAAGAAATTGAGAAGTTTCAGAGAAGGGCAGCTCGTTTTGTTTTATCACGTTACGGGGGGGGGGGGGCGTCATGGAAATGTTGCACGAATTGGGGTAGCAATCATTAAAAGAAAGACGTTATTCATTGCGGCGTGATCTGTTTGCGAAGTTTCAATCACCGACTTTTACTTAGGAATGTGAAAATATTTTGCTAGTACCCACCTACTTAGGAGAAATGACCATCCCAATAAAATAAGAGAAATCAGGTCGAAAACGGAACGATGTAGGTATTCTTTCTTCCCGCGCGCTATTAGAGAATGGAACGGCGGAGAAAAGTTATGAAAGTGGTTAATGAACTCTCTGCCGGGCACTTAAATGTGATATGCAGAGTATCGATGTAGATGTAGCACAGCTGTGGTTTCCAAATCGTGGGCAGCGAGCAAACGTGTGGGTCACCGGTTGATATCTCTGACGCTGAAGGAAAGCGAGGTATTAAATTTTTCTATTGTTTTGACGATATAAAAAAGTAACAAAGCACTAAGGTTCCTACATACATAGGTTGTTGGGCCCAGTGGTTTTGGGGTGGAGCGCTCGACTGGAAATCGAAGGGTAGTGGCTTCGAAACCCGGTCGGACCTCGGATTTCTTCAGTGTGCGTTTTATCCCATCCTTCACCTTTGAACGATATGAAGAGTCGCCAGAAACGACACGTGGTTCGGATTCCACGTTGAGATATAAGTCCCCTTACTCCGGTTGGATAACTGGGGTAGGCTAGGGACATGCAAGTCGCCAAAATAGCGTCCAAGCTTTAGACTTGCACCAGGCCATTGAGCCACATGAAATTACGATTAGTACATAGGCTGTGACGTCACTGTCGAAACGTTAGCAGCACGAGACGGTCCTCGCTTTCGTCAGTGGCACTATTCCGATTAAACTCATCATAAAGGATAATTGGTTCGATGGAAGCATACCTGCACAAGAACACAAAATGACTACTTGAAACGGCGCTGAACCTCATACATTCTTTCAAGTAATCTCAAAAATAAAACAAAGCGCGGCTCCCCTTGACACATACCTCCCTTACAGGGTGTTTCTGACGGGGCTGTAGCCCCGGACATCCAGGCGGACGGGGCATCCACTCTGATCAAAGGGGATGATGAAAAGTAATGCCTCCAATTTTTTTTTCGTTTGCTCGCAGCATGGTTGAGGTTTCGCATGTCCTGCATATTACTCGGTTGTCCTTGCTGCGCAGCTTACGCAGAGTACAACCCTCTGGCGCTAGAGGGCTTCGAGTAGTACCGAGTAACATGGCTGTCTGTAAAGTGACTATGTCGGTGCCTGTGAAACAGAGTGCTGTAATCGAGAGTCTAACCGCAGAAAACACGCCTCCAATTGAGATCCACAGAACAATGAAAACTGTGTTCGGTTACGCGTGCATCGACATCAGTAATGTGCGCCGGTGGGCTGCCCGTGCTCATAAACACGGTCCTAACCGCAACGTCTGTGACAGAGCACGGACTGGATGACCGCGTATGGCAACAGACGAGACTCATCGGAATCTGGTTGATCGACTCATCAGAGAGAATTGTCAGATAACACAGGCACAACTCTCACTGCAGTGTGCCATATCACGGGACTGTGTACAAGCTCTGATTGCAGTACTACGGCACATAAAAGTGTGTGCACTGTGGGTGCCCCGTATGCTCACCCCTGACATGAAACAAAGGAGACTGGACATCTGTCAACAATTATGTTGTGTTTTGAGCAGGAGGGTGATGGGTTCCTTAACAACATTGGTGATGAAAGCTGGGTGCACCACTTTGATTCCCTAAACAATCAAGCATCACAAGAGTACTGCCACCACGGATCACCACCCCGAAGAAAGTACAAGACCATGCTGTCGGCAGGCAAGATCATGCTCATTGTTTTCTGGGTTGTTCGAGGTTCCGTGCATATGGTACAGCGAGACTCTCCGCAAACTGAAAGCACGCATTCGAAGAACTCGTCCCCACATGGAGCACCCTCTCCTTCAGCATGACAATGCCAGACCGCACACGAGCGCTGCGACATCTGCAACGATCCGCCGCCTTGGATTCACTGTCATCGATCATCCTCTATACAGCCCAGACTTGGCTCCATCCGATTTTCATCTCTTTCCAAAGCTTAAAGAACACCTTCACAGTGTTCACTTTACAACTGATGCAAGCGGAGGTGTGGCGGTGGTTCAGACAAGGAGGTCCAAACTTCTACAGTGATGGGATCCACAAACTGGTCTCTCGTTGGGGGAAATGTGTACGTCGCCAGGTGACTATGTTGAGAACTAAATATGTAGAAATGGTGAATAAAGGTGTGGTATTGTAATGCAGTTTGGTTTATTTCGTAGGCCGCAAGATATTCCCAAAAAAAAAAAAATCGGTGGCATTACTTTTCAGCATCCCTACTTATCAGCTGACTGTCAAGCAAGATTTGTACAAAACCAACGGGTGGCTGGCTTAGTGTTTGAACTTGGGCCACAGTATATGTTAATTACTGGAAGAAAGTTCTGCATTCCGTTCAACTATATAATATACAGTTCCAATCCAGAAGAGATGTTAAATCACAGCATACGGGTATAATTTAAAGTAAAAGTCGTTAAACATAGTTACATCTGTTTGTAAACACTGTTTGTAGAGTTGGGTAGAACTTTTTATTGGAGTAATAGCCAGTTTTCTTCACTCACATTTTTGTCCTGTGAGATACGCTCACTCCACGCCTCTTCCTTTTTTCTTTTTTGTTTGGTGCTTTCATCGCTTGTCCATTGTTGTCCACAGTTGTAGAATGAACCTGTTGATTAGTGCAACAGTACTGTTTAGAGCGTTGTATTGTATACTTCGTTTGCAGACCAGCTGTGTCCCCTGATGTGATATCACTTATTATAATCAATTAGTGCATTACTCGTATTTGAATTTCATTTGTGGTATTACGCATTGTATTTTCTGTAAATTATTCAGCAACGGCATGGACTCAGACAAGATGCATAAACTTCTTCAGCTGCAGATTTTCTGACTGGAAGAAGGCGGAAGAGTTAGTTCTCATGAGAATAGTGTTTATCATCGCAATAATTCAGTAACGTGGCTTTTACGATCGAAGAACGAGGGGCGTATCGATAGTAAACTGCAGCATATCGCTGAAACCCTAAGCAAAGTATTGGCAAGAAGTGCTTCGCCGAAGAAGTTGTTAAACACATGGCAATAGAAGACTTCTTTTTCATGGTGATAACGAAATTATTGGATGCCCAATTAATGGCAATTTCTTAGGTTCCATTCAACTAATTGCTCATTTTAGCCCAATTTTTAAAACGACATATCAAAGATCACAGATTTAAAGGTCTTTGTCATCCATCATATTTGTTAATGATAATTTGTGAGGAACTTATTAGCCTTATGGGAAACAAGGTATCGAGTAAAATAGTTAAGAAATTCAAACAAAATATACTACGAAATGTTTTTAGATTCAGTGGTAGACATGGCGCATGATCAGTTAGCTGCTGTAATAAGGTACTGACAGAGTTCACGAAAGATACTTGTTTTATTCCAATACATAGATCTATGGAAGAAGTCTTAAAAAGGTAATGTCAGGATAGAAGATAGACGTTCGCAGTCCTGCCACAATGCCAGTAACATGAGTGGGAAGTATTCAGGTTTAAGTGCAATAGTAACGGAAAAAAATTCATTAGAATTTTATGTGCCCTGTGCTGCACACTCTTTAACACTCATGGCCCGAAACAGTGCAGAGGAATTCTTAGAATTAGTCAAGTTCTCCAACGATTATGATTTGCAACATTCTTGTGAATAACAATCGGCGACTGAATCTGTTCCCTGATACCAGATGGTCGTGCCGTAAGGAAGAAATATCAGCTGTTCGGCGACATTTAGATACCATTTACATACCACGTGAAGAAATTGCCAGAAGACAGAGATAAAAGAAGCAGTCACTTCATATGGAGCTTTTAAAACTGGAGACTGTTATTTTAATTGTTCTGAACTGGCTGTTATCTCAAATTGACACAACAAACAAATATTTGCAAAAGCCTGGCCATGATGTAATTAGCGTTTGTCAACGTTGCAATCATGGATTCCATTTTTCAGTCGTATTAGGGAGAATTTTGATGACTTTGATAACCAAGATATGAACTTAAATAATCATGTACATCAAGAATACAGCGACGAAAGGAAACGCAAAATAAAAACTAAATTTTCCGATAGGGAAAAATCAGAACAACTGGCTAGAAGCGATAAATTTCGTGTATCACTTACTGCAGTTGTTGGAAAACTACAATCAGAATTAAAAAAGCAAGACGTTTATTGAGGTAGTACATATTTTTCGGCAATTAACAAACAATACTGTGAAGCAAGGAACTGAAGAGATGATGGCGAAAACATCAATACTGTGTGGGAAATACCGAGATCGTCTTGAAGAAGACAAGTTGTAAAATTCTTCATTTTAGTGAATATTTGCAGAGTTCCCTCATAGAAAAAGCTACTGACACGTCACCAGTCGAATTATATGAATTAATGTATCAAAATGATCTTGGTGATGTTTTGCTTTTTTTCTTCGAGGAACTGCGTGATTCCGGTTTTGTAACTGCTACCGTGACAGGTGAGACGTACGCCGATATGTTACGGAATCGCATCATCCCCAGCCTGACTAAGTGATGTTAGTAGGGCCACAATTTTCTTCTAGCCCTATGCCTCCACATGTGTTAATCCGACCCTGATCCCTTAATTAAAATGTTTCTTGTAGATAAATTATCTTTCAGTCCATTTTAAATATTCTACATTTCTCAGCAGTAGTCGACACGTAACACAAGAACTGTTTGGCATTTTATAATGTCCATCACATTCGACAATACTGTGCAGAGTTAAATATTATGCATCCATGAACAAGCCGTTAATCGTATCACCCTATATCGAAGTTCGTAATATTCTTAGTTTTAACAAGACGTATGTGTGTGTTTATGTGCATGTGTGTGTAATAACTTTTTCAAAATTTTCTATTTAGTCGTTATTTTAGCATTTGTCGATACTGATGGTTTTAAGTTTCCTGTGTACTTAATGCATCAGCCACAAATCAGATTACCGTCCACAGAGTATTCTTTTAAGTTACTAAAGGAAGATTTTTCTTTAGTGATAATTGTCTATCAATGCTCTTCATTTCATACTCAATACGAATCCTGTTTCTGTGTTACAATCCATTTATTTTCTTCGATGAAAGTGAAGCAAGCCGCTTGAGTGCACGTTTGTGTTTTTCACGATCTCATGTTACTCCTTTGTTGGATAGTAGTCTAAAAGGCAATAGAAGTGACTCTAAAAAGTACAATGTAGAAACTGCAGTTGGCTTTAAAATCTTCTTTGGCTGAAGTTTCAATGATTCGTATTGAATATCGCTTAAATAAGTCGTCTTTAAAATCTAGGCTACAGACATAGCATTTTTAATGTCCAGACTATCGCTGCTCTTAGAAAGCTGAAGCCACCGACTGCAAGATTCAGGATATTTTGAAAACTTATGAAGCGTAATATTAGTAGTTTGTACTACAGTTTTTACGCACAGCAAAAACAGAATTAGGCATTTTAAATGTCACATAGGACGAACAATCTCGATAGAACTCATTGATATACAATAACAATACAAAATTTACTTGCTTCAACATGTAAGAGGCCGCACCAACTGAACGGAGTTTCTCGACAGTGACGAAGATCGGAGAAAAATTCGCTTTGCGCATCACCATTCAAGATAATGGTTACGGGCTAATGTTTTTACTTAACGTAATTTGCCTATGCCATCGTGTTAAACTGGTTCTCGTATTAGGATTTACCGTCCAGACGTTGCTAAGGTATCGTTACGCGTAACGTGTGCATTGGTAGTGGACAACAATATGTAGCTAAAACAGCACCCTGATAGCAACTATCAAGCTGCTGATTTGCTACTTTTGTCAGGTCTCAAAAATCAATGTGCTCTTTAAACGAAATTTGATATTTTTGCGTTTTTGAGAATTGTAATATTTATTGCACATGCTGCAAGTAACATCATAAATTCCTGATTTCTTTCAGACTTGACAAAAGCAGCAAATCACCAATAGCTAAACAAATAAATGAAACAGGGCACAGTTTGGAATGCAAAAGACCTTAAAATATTGTATGTTCTGGAATAGGGCTTGAAAATGGACATCTTGGAGGAAATTTTTATCCACATGAAAAATGAAAGGTATGGAATCCTGAACGAAGTTCAAGAAGCCCCGTTTCTTCAGTAACTTCACTCTCTTACTTTTAAAATAACATTTCCATTAAATACCGTATACACTATCCAGGGCCCATGTAATTCTTTATGATGTAAATCTCTAAGATATAGTGCACCCGTCTTAGAATACACAAATATGGCGCAGTACATCATACATCTCGTAAATTATAGGGCAGCAACATCAGCAGAAGACATTTGAAGCTACTCTAAATGCTAAATATGATAGATTAATCGTTATAATCATTTATACCACCATCTTGTTTAATGTCAACTTTGTTGATGACAGTGAAATCATGTGGTAAAGTGCTGTGTTGTGAGGCTAGCAAGTACAGACGTTTAATTGCTATGCACTCAGGCAACAGAAAAATAGTCAACATATTTAAAACACCCCTGTGAGGCCGACAGCTCTTTTGTGGGTACGTGTGTGGCACGCATGGGGCCCCGAGCTGAAGTAGACTTCCTTCTCTCCATGTTGCTTAACTCGCCCCCCCCCCCCCCCCTTCTTTGCGCGTGCTTTTTCCCGGAGACGGGGAATAGAATAAATTCAGGTCACCTCCCTTTCCAAAATAAAATTTCTTCTTTACTGGTCCTTTCCTTCTTTCACTCGTTCTCTCAGCTCACTCCCCTTGCTCCATTCTTCCTGCCTTGGACTCATCATTTGATCTCCGCTTCGGCGTTTGAGATTCTCCCTCTTCTATCCTTCTCTTTTCTTCCTTCATGTGCGTGTCTGAAGACCGACCCGCGCATTCTCATACGTAGCCGGTGACGCGGTAACGACCCAGAGACGAAAGTTAGATGAACCTCAGTCAAAGAAAACGTTATCAAATGTTCATAAGTTCAACTTTCAGAGTAGACTCGGAAGGTTGCACAAAATATAAAAGTCTAAGCCAAAACGCAATAAGAACCCTTCCTCTCGCCAGATACTCCGTTGGAGTCCAGAAGCAAGTGCCCACCCCCTCTACTGTTGCCAGAAAGCCTCTCGCGAGGCGGGGCTACGTCCCAACTAATCCTCCACGAGTTTCCGAGTGCCGACCATTAACAAGTCGTACACAGATGATAGATTACAGAAACTGTCAGACGCTACAGGAGGTGCCAATCACAGATGTTCGCGAGTTTTGGAACGTACTGCTACTCCCACAGAGGTGTCATTTCCCACTGTCGGAGCTCGTTCTCGCCGAAACTCTCGAACAAGCCCATAAAAAGGGAAGGACGCCACACCACTTGCGGTATCCATCTCTCGGCGCCCGCCTGCCTGATGCCGTCTCGAAATCAAGGGAATATGTAAAAAATTCTGGATCCAGATACTCCCAGATATCACGCACAATCAAAATATCCACGGGTGTGCTGCCGGTCTATAGTGTCCAATAGGCACAATATTTCGGCGATCATACATGTCGCCATCATCAGGTGAACTGACGGACTGAGCTCCTGGAAACGCGCCGGCACGGACATCCGCACGCTACGGCGGCTCGAAGGGAACTGGGTTCTAACCAGGTGGCGGGCGATTTTAATACCCTAGGCCCGCGGAGCGCCCTCTACGTGGTCCGCGCCCCGCGCCGCGGTCGCGCAGTGGAACCGATTGCGACGGTGTCTGAGATGACGTCGATGTGAGAGCTCTGTCCGCCGTGGTCGTCACTACGTTACGTTTGCTAGATTTACTATTAACTAACCTAATCGCTGGTTCCCTAGCTTTGCTAAGATTATAGCCACAGTTACGGTTTATGAGATCGTCACTAGTGCGAATTTCAATGGCCTCTCAAACGACGCAGTCCCAGTATCTTGACGTCTGTACTAGAATCCTAGTGCGTTCATACTCTATCGCGTGATTCTCCGACAAGCAATGTTCAGCGACCGCCGACTTGCTAGGATACATCAAACGTGTGTGCCTTTGGTGTTCAAGGCATCGATCCTCGACGGTACGCATCGTCTGTCCAATATATGACTTTCCACACTGACACGGAATCTGGTACATGCCGGCCTTCCTCAAACCGAGATCATCTTTGGCGCTCCCCACCAGTGCACGAATTTTATTCGGCGGACAAAAGACAGTTCCAACCTGGTGTTTCTTCAAAATGCGGGCGATCTTCCCCGAGAGTGCGCCGGTATATGGAATAAACGCAGTGGCTACCTCCTCCCTCGTGTTTCCATCCGTTTCCACAGGTTGTGTTGTAGTGGTTGGGCGGAGGACAGCCCGCTGAATCTGCCACTCTGAGTACCCATTTTTTCTGAATACAGTTCTCAGATGTTCCAATTCCTGGGGTAGACTCTTTGCGTCGGAGATAGTGCACGCCATATGTACTGGAGGTTTAAGTACCCCATTCCTCTGTGAGGGGTGGTGACAGCTATCTGCGTGTAAATACAGGTCTGTGCGTTGTCTTCAGATGCACACCATGACCCAGGGTGCCATCAGCTCTTCTCTTGATCAAGACGTCAAGGAACGGCAATGTACCCTCCGTTTCAGTCTGCATAGTGAATTTGATGTTGGGCAGTATGCAGTTCAGATGTGTAAGGAAGTCAAGGAGTTTATCCATACCATGTGGCCAGATGACGAAAGCGTCGTCCATGTAACGGAAAAAGCAAGTAGGTTTCCATTCAGATGATGCCAGGGCTTCTTCCTCAAAATTCTCCATGTACAAATTTGCGACCACACGGGAGAGTGGACTAACCATGGTGACTTCCTCCGTTTGTTCGTAGTATTCGCCATTGAAAAGAAAATACATGGAGGTCAAGACATGCCTAAAAAGTTCGGTGGTCTTCTCGTCAGACTTCTGACAAATCAGATCTAGTGACTCTCGAAGGGGCACCCTCGTAAACAACGAAAGGACGTCAAAATTCACCATGAGATCTGACTTATCCAGCGTGAAGCTGTTAAGGCGTTTAACGAAATCCACAGAATTACGGATGTGATGAGAGCATTTACCCACATAAGGACTTAATATTCTCTTCAAGTATTTAGCCAACAAATATATAGGTGCTGTGATGTTACTGACAATGGGGCGTAACGGCACCCCATCTTTGTGAACCTTAGGGAGTCCATAAAGTCTTGGCGGTACCGGACCTTGAAGTAGCAGTTTCTTGGCCCTCCGGTAAACCCGCATCCTTGATAAGGGCCCTCATCTCGTTCTCCGCCTTCTTTGTGGGGTCAACGCTGATCTTCCGGTAGGAATCGTCATTTAGCAGGCTCTGCATCTTTTTAGTGTAGTCCTTATGGAAGAGAACAACCGTAGATTTGCCTTTGTCAGCCGGTAAGACAACAATTTTAGGGCGCTCCCTCGGGTCACGAATGGCCGCCCTCTCTTTACTAGTGATGTTCGACTTCATGGGCTTGGATTTCGTCACCGCACGACAAGTTTCACGACGTATTTCCTCAGCTGATTCAGGCGGAAGTCGAGCTGCAACCTGTTCAACAGCACTAATAATTTCCCCGACTGGTGTGAACTTGGGGGTAGGACAAAGTTGAGTCCTTTCTCCAAAACCGAGACCGCATCATCACTCAACTCCATGCTATTCAGATTGATGACAGTGTTGCACGGAGCCTGCAGAGATGGTTTGTCAAGAAGGCGTGAGAACTTAGCTGTTTGACGTCCCGTTGCCTTCTTATGGGCGGAATCGGCTGCAACCAAGGTAACACCATCAATCCAGTCCCAGGAAAAAGAAGTGAAATGACTAGCCAGTTGCAAATGCAGTTGTGAATAGTTCCAGTGAGATGAACTCAAGGCTACGGCTGGTGAAATGCACTCTCTCACGAAGAGTACTTAGCAAGCGACATCTACGGTGGCGCAACTTTACAAATTTCTTCATGCTGCGATACATATCCTCCCCGTAAAGGTGTATGATGTGATTCTCGAGTTTCTCCCGGCGTATTTGATAATCAACATATCTACGGGTGTACTGCGGTCTATAGTGTCTAACGGCCACAATATTTCGGCGATAATACATGTCGCCATCATCAGGTGAACTGACGGACTGAGCTCCTGGGTTCTAGCCCGGTAGCGGGTGATTTAAATACCCTCGACCCGCGGAACGCCCCTCCCCTTAGTGTAGTACCAACATAGTCGTGGTCGGAAGAGATGACAAAAGATACCTCTCTGGAGCACTAGAAGAGGGTATAATGTTTTACAGGTAGCAAGGGCTGGTAGACACTATGCTCTGAACGCACTCTGGTCGGATTTTAGCGAGCTCTACATCATGTGTATGGTGGGGAGGATTTTAGCATGACCTTATGTTTCACTCTTCTGCGTCCGTCGATGTAAATACATTGTCATCATGAGGGGATGGCATGCTTTGCTTCCTTTGTGATCAGGCAGTCTTGGTTTATTAGTGATAGTGTTCTTGAGTAATTCCTTCGCCATGCGAGGCGAATTGTTTCTCAATTTACAGAACTCGAGTAATTCAGTGTAAATTTAGTATTCGTGTTTCCAATCCGGCTATGACTTTTTGTGACCGGTCATTTCTAGTTGGAATACAAACGTGTGGCCTTCAGCCTTTGTGTAAACTTAGTATGTTTGAATCCCTTAACTAACGTTTTCACGTCGTGTCTGTATCCGCGAGTATGCTAAATTTTACTCAGATTTTCTGGATTGATTCCATCTTTCCTGTCTTAGTATGACCATTTGCACGACTTGCTTTGATAACGGTCTTTACTTCGGCCTTCATCCATGTTTTTACTGATACTTGCTTTTTTTCTATACGAATTCTCACGTGTGCTTTAGTTGCTCATTTTAAATCAATATCTTTTTGTAAATTCTATGTAATTCACTATGGTCGCATACCATGTGGTATGCCACTGCCTCCCCATATATGAGTTCGTTTGGTACATAGTTTGATTTTAACTTTGCTTGAAGATACCCGACATCTCGCTTTGCCACTGCTATCAACTGTTGCCGCATGAGTAATGTGTCACTAGCATTATGTGTGTGTCTGTGAGTGAATCAATGTGCTTTCCTTTATCCACTGTGTATGCAGCTTTCCTCCCACCTTACCTCCATATTCATAAAGGGCAGAAACAATTTTATTGCGGGCATTAACATTATGATTTAATTCACTTTTGTACTGGATGTGTGCTTTATTGTGCTTAATGTGGTCTCCCCACATTTATTTGCTTCTTCATTTTATTGAATAGATGATTATTTCAAGTATCAAACCTCTGTTTTATAATTTCATGATCCCCGTACCATGTTTAATTATCTATTCCTTTTTTAACATTAATATTGTGTTTGTTAAAACTATGGCTACTCCCTTAAGGAGTGAGCAGTTAGATAAATTTCCGTTGCGCAAGTACTGTGGCCACTCGCAAAACTATTTAGAGGAGCAGTGAGCATTTTAACTTGCATTTGCAGATCTCTGATGCCCGAAATCTTACATACAAAATTTAACAAGTTACTTTCACCATCGACATCGCTGTCATTATAGGCGGAGTACACGCTGGGATACTTTTAGTCAGGAATGAAGAAGGAAATCGACTGTGCCGTTTGAAAAGGACCATCCCGGCATTTTTCTTTAGGGAAATCACAGAAAACCTAGATCGGTATGGGCAGATAGAGATTTGATCCGACATCCTCTAGACCAGTGTGTTCGCACTGCGCCATTTCGCTCATTATTCCTTTCACAATATACAGGATGTCCCATTTATCTCGAATGAATGTAAATATTTGAACATAGTAAAACGAAAGCATGTGTGATTTTTAACACAAACGTAAGTGTTTTTAAAAGGCCACTCAAAATTTCTTCATCAACAATGTATAGCCTGACAAATTACATAAGCAATGGCGTTGATTGCATCGCAATACGTCACTTACATTGCGGATGTTGCGAAGCGACGTTGGCGCTTCAAATACGCGAAACGCGCTGCTAGCTCATGGAAGGCCGGCCGCTGTGGCCGAGCGGTCTTCGGCGCGCCAGTCACGTTCTGCACGGCCACTACGGTTGGGGGTTCGAATTCCCCCCTCGGGTATGGATATTTGTGCCGTCCTTAGTATTAGCTAGTTCATGAGTTTACGGACTAATGACCCCGTAGTTAAGTCCCATGAGCTCTACAAACATTTGAACATTTTGAGACTCGGTCGAGAACGCCATGCTGCCCGTAACCGCGCGTTTCCATTATTTCAAGCGCCAACTTCGCTTCCCAATATCTCGGTATGTAATTGACATTGTTTACGTGATTTGTCATACTATAGCTTGCTGATGAAATAATATAGGGTGTCCATTTAAAAGCAGGTAAGTTTTTGTTAAAAATACATATGCTTTCGTTTTTGTGAGTTCAAAATATTTACATCCAGTCTGAGACTGATACCGGTGCAAGTCGTTATTGCCATTACAATATTATTTCAAAATTGAGCGATATTGTAATCTGTGGAAAGGGTATAGATATCCGTTGTAAATTAGAGTAACTGGTTTCTTCGTGGAAACGCTGACTATAGCTTTTGCCTTATTGTATATGTAAACAGGCAGACAGTCAGGAAGTGTGAGGGGCCACAAGGAATTAATAGACCAATGGGCCTTACCTGCTACAAAAACCAGTTCATTATAGTGTAAATTAAAAATGTCTGTCAATGAAGGAATTGAAGTACCAGAAGCTACTGATTTATTATACAGTGACGTGTCGAAGTGATATTGAAACATGCGGTCGTTCATGACGAACGTTTGCTTGCTGCAAATAATTTCATTGCATCGGAATATTCACCAACATTTTCTAATTAAACAGTGTTGATGGGTGAATAAATTTACAAACTAGCTATGGACCTGCTAAATGAAAAAATATTTGTGACCGATGAAGAACTTTCTCACGAAAAACGAGATTTTTTGGGTGAGCTAGGAAACTGGCACTACACATCTCGTAGATAACATGGAAAATTCAATGAGGCTATTCACGGATGATGCTGTGGTACATCGAGAAGTCACGACGCAAAATTTTTTAGGGAAGTACAGAAGGGTCTGAAGCGATGGTCACCATCGATTACTACAATTTCTATCCTCTCTGACAGGAAATCACCTATCCAGTCACAGTCGAGTCCAGTCACACCTCGAAATTTGTATCCACTGCCCTCTGGTCTTCGTGGATGAACAGCGCGAGTTGGGAATGACATGCTCGCTGCTTTTGGGACCTGTGTTAACTTTTTTGCAATTTTCAGAAATGTTTTAATACCGCCACCGACCGATTTAAGAGTTTTAGGCCTAAAGATTTGCTCATGTGTTTTATGACCCTTATTGGCAGTGAGACTGATGTGCTCATTCCACCAATACAATTAAGGCACACTGCTGCTAGAAGGGGGTCGTGTTTCTTAGTCTTAGTCCATTGATGCCAGTGTAATACTATGGTATAGGATTAAAAACATCTTCAGATGTGTTACCTTTCCATTGTGTGAAACCATCTGTATCGTTTATGTGGAAATGAAAGTTTTGTTATTAACCTCAAGGTCATAAAGCCGAACAAGACATTAAGATAAACAGTTGGGATATTTCTGGTGTGCGCATTCATAGGGAAAGCACCCTGTCTTTGCCTTAACACATAAGTCTCTCCACATGAGTTCGGCACCAACAGGGCAGGCGATGCAGACTTGGCGACGATATCAGCACGCAGCTGATTAACAAGTGATACAGCTGAGCTCACGTGCGACATCAGTCAAAATTTTTGTCAATATTTAAAATCTATTGGAATTGCAACACTTAAGCCCCTCGTATTTTGCCCAAGAAATAAGACGATTGTACTGACGCAGAATAGCTTATCAAGATTACGACATTGTTTCCCAACCTTCCTAGCGTAAAATATTTCAACATGATACTGCCGAAATGCTCCATCGTATTGCTAAGTTCGCAAAAATATTTACGAAGTCTTCCGCTCTTGACAAACAGCCCTCTCGACGAGGACCCGCCAATTGACGTGCCGTGTGCGCCGTGCTGTCGTGGTTCAGCCGCCTAGGACAAGACACACCGTCGTTTCCAACAGCTCGGCTGGGCAGTAAAAGTTTATCGCGTCTGCCGCTGCACGCCAGGTCGCGTGTCCGGCAGCGGAGAACGGGAGCGGTTAAGCCACACGATCCATCCAACATTTATCACGTCATGGAACACTTTCAGCCAGGCTTTATACCGCCGTAGAAACTATCTCTACGAAGGAGGAACTTCCCGAATCATTTGAATAAGTTGTAGAGCAGACCCCTCGAGCGAACAAATAACACCGAGGGATTTATTATGTAGACTTCACATAGAAGAACGCCTAGATCGCATATTTTACTTCATACTTTATTACGTAATAAAGTATGAAGTAAAATATGCGACCTAGGCAAACACCTGGTTTAAGAATAACGAAGGAAGATTGTATACGTCGAAGAGACGAGGAGACACTGGGAGATACCAGATTTCGGAATCAGGTTTTAAACTGTAAGACATACCCAGGGGCAGATATAAACTCTGACCATAACTTATTGGTCCTGAATTGTAGGTTGAAAAAAAAAAAAAAAAAAAAAAAAAAAAAAAAAAAAAAAAAAAAAAACAACCCTGCAGAGAGGTAGGAAACTAAGGAGGTAGCACCTGGATAAACTGAACCTGAAGTCCTTAAGAAATTCAGAGGGAGCTATAGGCAACAATTGACAGAAATGGTGGAAAATAAAACGGTAGAGGAAGAATGGGTAGCATTTAGAGATGAAATAGTGAAGGCAGCAGAGGACAAAATAGGTAGGAAAGCAAGACCTACAAAAATCCTTGAATATTACAGTACATACTAAATTTAATCGATGAAAGGAGAAAATATGAAAATGCAGTAAATGAAACAGGCAAAATGGAGTACAGAAGATTAAGAAATGAGATTGACAGGAAATGCAAAATAGCTAACCAGGAGTGGCTAGAAGCGACATGCAAATATGTAGAAGAATTTATGAGAAGGGGAAAAATAGATACTGCCTACAGGAAAATAAAAGAGACATTTCGGGACAAGAAAAACAGCACTACGTATATCAAGAACTCGGTTGCAAAATCAGTTCTCAGCAAAGAAGGGAAAGCTGAAAGGTGGAAAGAGTATACAGAGGAGCTCTAGAAAGGAAAAGAACTTAAAGACAATGTTGTAGGAAGGGAAGAAGAAATAGATTAAGATGAAATAGGAGGCACTATACTGAGAGACTAATTTGACAGAGCACTGAAAGACCTAAGTCGAAACAAAACCACTGGAGTAGATGATATTCCCTCAGAGCTACTGAAGTCTCTGGGAGAACCAGCCATGACAAAACTATTTCACCTCCTGTGTAATATGTATGAGACAGGCGAAGTATCCTCAGACTTTAAGAAAAATGTTATAATCCCCATTCCAAAGAAAGCAGGCGAAGATAGATGTGATAAGTCATGTTTGAAAAATATTAACACGAATTATTTACAGAAGGATGGAAAAGCTGGTAGAAGCCGACCTCGGGGAAGATCATTTTGGGTTCAGAAGAAATGTAGGAACACTGGAGGCAATACTCACTTTACGGCTTATCCTAGAAGATAGATTAAGAAAAGGCAAACCTACATTTCTGGATTTTTTTGATTTGGAGAAGGCTTTTGACAAAGTTGATTGGAATAAACTCTTTCAAGTTCTGAAGCAAGCAGGAGTAAAAAATAGGGAACATAGGGTTATTTACAACTTGCTCAAAAACCAGACAGCAGTTGTCAGAGTTGAAGGGAATCAGTGGTTGGGAAGGGAGTAAGTCAGGGTTGTAGCCTTTCTCCAATGTTATTCAATTTGTACATTGAGCAAGCTGTAGAGGAAAGCAAGGAGAAATTTGGAGAAGGAATTAAAGTTCACGGTGAAGAATTAAAAACATTGCGTTTTGCCGATGACATAGTAATTCTGTCAGAGACAGAAAAGGACCTGGAAGAACAGTTGAACGGAATGGACAGTGTGCTGAAAGGTGCATATAAGATGAACATTAACAAGAACAAAAGACGGGTAATGGAGTACAGTCTAAGAAAACCAGGTGATGCTGAAGGAATCAGATTAGGTAACGAAACAATAAAGGAGGTAGATGAGTTTTGTTTCTTAGGCAGTAAAATAACTAATGATGGTTGCAGTACAGAGGATATAAAATGCAGAATGGCAATGGGTAAAAAAGCGTTATTGAAAAAGAGAAATTTGTTAACATCGAATATTGATTTAAGCGTAAGGAAGTCCTTTCTGAAGACATTTGTATGGAGTGTTGCCTTGTATGGGAGTGAAACTTGGACGATAAACAGTGCGGACAGGAAGAGGATAGAAGCTTTTGAAATGTGGTGCTACAATGCTGAAGATCAGGTGGGAGGATCGCGTAATTAATGAGGAGGTACTGAACAGAATTGGGGAGAAAAGGAATTTCTGGCATACCTTGCCTTAAAGAAGGGATCGATTGGTAGCACACATTCTTAGACATCAAGAAATCGTGTATTTAGCATTGGAGGGAAGTGTTTGGGGTTAAAAACTGCAGAGGAAGACCAAGAGACGGATACAGTAAGCAGATTCAGACAGATGTAGGGTGCCGTTCTTATGTGGAGTTGAAGAGGCTTGCTCAGGATAGGGTATTGTGGAGAGCTGCATCAAACCAGTCTCCGGACTGAAGACCCACAACAACAACAGGCGTTCTTCTATGTGAAGTCTATATAATATAACATTTACAGATCGCTCTCCATATACGACTATGTCGATTGTTGACCAAGAGATTTGTTAACTGGCAACAAATCCAAAGTGGGAAAAAAGAAGGACGAAAAAGAACGCTAATCATCAGAACCACTCACAGCATGACAAACTGTATTCATAACAATCGATGTGTGCATATATGTACTTATGTATGTACGTTCCCAATGGATTGCAAGATTGTTGGAGCAATTTTTGATGAAAAATTCAGTAAATCCTCGGTTAACACAGCGGGTGACAGTCAAAAGTTAGGTAGCGATCGGATCAAGATATTTATTTACACAACACGAAATATGGTCCCATGATTACTATTTCACATAGCTATTTGCTCTTTCAATTTTCAACTTTGTCAGATTTCAGAAAATGCTTTTATCGTTTGCTATGTTCTGGGTACTATGATCCAACACAACGAATACCATTCTTATACAATCTTCAGCGTGTTTAATCCATATTTACACACAGTCTAACATGTACATAATACTTCACGTCTAGAAGTTAGAATTACAGCAACGATTCTAGCGGAAAAAGAGCAAACCGTAGCGGCGGTATAAAAGCAACTTAGTGCAGCGTACAGTTACGGCACTGACGTCAGCAGCACTGCAGTGATAGAAGAATGTGTTCAAATGAAGACCGGGATACCACCCGTCGGATGTGACCAACACCACCTAGAAGATAAGACCTCACAACTGGCCGTGCGTGCATCACACCGAGAGGCCGCGAACGCTAGCTGACTAGCCGATCGCTACGAGGCGGTGAGAGTGCCCCAGCGGCCAGCCAGTCAACTGACAAACGCGGCCGCTTAGTGTGACGTAGGCACGGCCAGTTGTCAGGCCTTGACTTCTAGGCGGTGCTGCTTTGCCCCGTGTCGTCGGCTGTTTTTGTAGTGACGTCAACTATGCGCGATAATTTTTAGTTTCCACTGTTTATAGGTGGTATGTACTGAAAGTGCATGGTTTGCGTTCATTTTTGGCTGTAATGTCCGTATTGTGTGTGGCATTCTTCATATTCCTGTGGTGTGGTTGCTTGTCTTGAAGTTGTATGCATTTTTCGAATTGTGATGTTTACGGTTTAGTTCACCTTTCTATAGCATCATGTGTTTTATTGTCTTGACTTTTCTTTTTATTTTGTACGGATGGATATGATAAGTTCATTAAAAGTGTTCAAATGTTTGTGAATCTATCGGACTCAACTACGTAATCATTAATCCGTAGTTTACAAACTACTTGAACTAAGGTAAACTAATATAAGGACAACACAAGCCCCCATGCCCGAGGGGGTACTGTATGAAACCGAATGAACTGCTTTTCAACATTTAAAGCTGCTTCGTTTGTGCAAACTATTCAGCAATATAATTCACAATTTTTTGCTTTTCTGATGAAACATGTTTTCTTTAATAATGTTTATTTGAAGTTGACCATAAGTAAGCAGGTTATTTGCCTGCTGTAACACGGGATGTGCCGGTAATCCCACTTTTTTCTATTAGAGTTGTGACTACATTTATGGGACTTGCCAAAAGACATTTGGGCTTTTTCACAAAGAAACAGGAAGGAGTATCAGAACTGAATATCCCATTCATAGCTTGATCATTACAGACAGCTTTCTCACAAGCCCTCCAATTAAGTGTAAATGTATGTTGCTAACGACTTTAACAAAGCAATACTGAAGTACCCAATACTAACTGTCTGCTTCAACCCACAATTTCATGGGCAGGAATATATTATATTGAGGGGGGGGGGGGAGAGGAGGAAGGAGCACAATACATTCGAAAACAACGAACAAAACTTACTACATAAAACTTTGTTTTAAACACAAAGAAACTCCTTCGCCACAGTGCTCTGCCAAGCAGTTGCCATTACAAATTATCGAAGTTTCAAGAGATAAGTTTTTTTAGTTGAAACCTGGGGCTCTGGTAGGGGGGCAGTGAAAGTAAATTGATCAGTTTGTACTGTAAAAAGTAATGATATGTTTGTAACAAATGACAAATGATCAGTTTTTCGAGTCATGTAACACAATATGTTGACATCAAGAGTCAAAGCAAAACTGGTGGTATCCTGTGCTTCAGTTGACATGTAACAAGCTATAAGGGTACTCACAATGATGAACAACTGATTCATAATCCTCATTAGCGGTACAGAAATATGATCAGTCTGTCAAACGAATTTGGTATGATGACAAATATTGTTCTACTCAAGTCAGTCTGTCTTGCTCCAGAAGTAGAAACTGTTGAACTTGCTGGGATCTACATGTTTTATTTTAGGATAAAATCTCGTTGGTATGTCCAAACACACACACAAGCAGGAACCCATTAGCACATGGTATAGAAGGCATACGACAAACATTGAAACAAGCCAACTGGAACTTCCACTAAAATTAGGGATAGCTTGTAATATAATTTTTAGACTGTTGCCAGGATGAGAGTGTGGATGCTGGGTGATGGTGAAAAGTATGATCATTTCTGCTTAAACACAGCATGTTGACTTCACGTAGACAAGGATGTATGAGTCCCATTGCATTTTTTAAGATTATTACTTTCTCTGCATTTTTATCAATAACACAGACAGTTGAAACCAGCAGGTAAGTGTCACCTCACAGAAAGGATAGAATCCTACCAAACCATGATGCTATCTCTCAAAGCCTACATAATGGAAAGATCATTAACAACAGTATTAAAATATGTTAATAATAACATCGATTTTAGCACTTACATGTAAAGCAGTTGAAACATTGAAATGCAACACTTCACACATACCCGTAATATTATTCTTATTGGATGGTTCAATACCAGAAACTGAGATAAATTAACTGTATTCCTGATGAACTGATTGCTGTTGTACATCATGGATTGGAAATCATTTTAAAATAACTGTGATCAAATAGCACAAAAATATAAATAAAACTCATTGTAAAACCAAACTGTCGTCCACTTGATGAAATTAAGGGTGATTTGAACAGAAGTACTCGTGGATAAAGACAATCAGTTTATCTTATAAACAATTTCTGCAACCATCTGAACACCCTAAAATTGCTCTTTTCCAGAAGATAATTTTAAAATGCATAAAATAATTGGACAGGTACGGAACAAAATTTCGTAGTCAAATTTCATTCCACAACAATCTTTATTCATTGTCTAACAACTGATACGAAACTTTCATTAACTCAAGTTTATCATTTCTTTAGTTTCTTTCACTTTTTTTTTTTAAATTTCAGCTGCCATACATTTTGCAAAGAGGTCTGTCTCGTCCTCATTCTTTTCCTGCAATTTATCTGAAATCAACTTTATTGTTGTAACTCGTTGTGTTTTCTTTTTTACTACTACAAGCTTTTTGTGTTTGTGTATTAGTCTCTATTGAGGCAGTTGATGAATCAAAAACCACAGTACAACAGTCTGTCTCAATCTGGCTGTACCACTTCCATTGCTGGAAACACATCCTCCAGCTGTAATTCACTATCACATGCACGCCTTGTGCAATAGTAATCATCTATCTCAAACATAAAACAAAGTTTTAGACAATTTATCCACACAAGTTTGTCTTCAGGAAGACCATAAAACATTATGCATTTGCAATGGACACAAAAACATATGACAATTCAGTTACTTTGAACTGACTGGTTGGGCAAAATAACAGCAGTGCTCAGTAACTCAATTACAAAAACACAACAACAAATTAAAAAAAAATTACATGTTACACTTGAGCAATCTGAAACACACTAGTGAGGATAAAATGTGGATAGAAATAGGGACTAAGCAGGCACACCAAATTCTTCATAATAGAAGTAGTGTTGAACTATTTAATTGGTAATGAACACAACATACATTAGGCCTACTTATCTATTTACACACACAGACACACACACACACACACATGTTGCCTCAGTTTGTGGAAACACTTTACTATGTGTACAGGTGTTTGTCTACTGCGACAGTATGCATATTCCCACTTCATATAATATTTTTTAATTAATTCTTTAATTTGTAGATATTAAAGTGGTATAACACATACTTCAGGTACAATTTATTTACCATAGAAAATCATCATGTCACATGACAAAGCTAGAGAAACATTACACATACTTTGAAATAAAGAAATCCTATACGCAAGAGTTAAAGAAAATTGAAAACTAACAACAGGAAATAAACGTTGCACACACACACACACACACACACACACACACACATATATATATATATATATATATATATATATATGTATCAACAAATGACTGGCTGAGTCAATGGAGAAGAAGAACTTTTCAGAAAGAATAATTATCCAAACTACTACCGCAGATGCACAACCTGTAAGGGCAGATGAGGTTTCCCAATTTGAACAAATAACCGCTGTTAAAAAAAAATAATTAAAGAGAAATCTTTCAAAAACAGCAATATACTGGCCATAGCAATGATGCAGGCGACACATTACCAAATATTTGGAACAGAAGATGGTCATGCACAGGGGTCGGCAGCGGCAGGTGAGGACTTTTCCTTAGAAATGCCCCAATAGAAAAAGAAGTGGTATCAAATCCAAATAAAGATAGAGTATCATAACAATACTGGATTTCCCCATCTGCCCAAAGACAAAAAATTAAGAAATAAAAAAAATTGACTACATATTACCGCCACCTCACAATATAACGAATTAAAAATAAAATTGTTTGAACAGTTTTCCTTGAGAGGACAAATAACATTGATTCAGCAAATATAAACAGGCGCAATTCATGCAGATCCATATCGCTATTCATTGGATGAAATAAAGTAAGCGTACTGTATTCCCCATCCATACGTTTTGCACAGACAGTCGTAACATAAAAAAAAGTACATGAAACAAATAAAAAATAGATCTGATACAAATCAATTGTGCCCGTGCCGTCTACACACACACACACACACAAAACACAACGCATAATTACAAACTGCAACCAGTGCCGTTTCCAAATGAGAAAGTAACTCTGTATTCGTAATTTCAATCAAACAAGAGCGTTCTTGCAATAACTTGAAAGCATTTTTCATAGGTCCAAACTGTAGATGTATAGGCCTACATTGATTTACAAACCTGATAATTGAATCCATCGGTGAATGAAAAAGGAATTGCCTTTGTTTTTCTTGGCACATAATGTTCGTCAAGAAACACCATTTTGTCAAAATACCATAAGTTTGGTACGAAATTCTGAAACACAACACAAAGCGTAGTGATTTACATTTTTTCGCAGGTAAATGCTACATCATTAACAAATATGAAAATAATAACTACTTAAATCATCTGTGCCTGCTCCGCCCTTCATGCACTTTTCTCTCTTCTTGTTGTTATGAACACTGAAAATATTTCGCAAGTTGTTGAAATTGGTGTGGCACTCCGTGCTTGATAAATGTGGTTTTACACTTCTCACTTTGTTGAATATTCTTAACAATGCTTCCGATCAGAAATGTTTATTGTAGTAATTTTTGCTTTTCACTTTGTATAAACACTGCTCTTCTTCTACCGAATCTATAAGAATACACAACTATTCCCCTGTCCACGCAGCTATATCGTTTCTTTTGCTTATATTGGTGTGAGGAGCAAGAAGCGATGCACCTTGACAATTTCTGACAACATGATGCAGCCTCCAGAACGTGCGGTTCGCACGTTGTTACGTCAGAAACTTGCGACGTTGGCCTCACTCGTTCGGATACACGCTCCGTGTGCCGACGGCTTGAGGAGTCGCTACCATTGCTTTCCAATGGGGCAGCAGGCAGCGTCAACTGCCGCAAACGCAGCCGCAGCCGCCGACGCGTGATAGGAATCGTTGCAATGCGCATGCGCGGCTGAGGTTGAAATTCTCTTCTGAATACCCTGGAGGCAGCATATGGGCGCTCCCGCGGCAGGGATGGGCGAGGGGAAACGCCGCTTTTAACACTGGGGCTCGAGATTGCAGAGACACCAACTATTGGCTAATTGTGATCTGGCGGTTAGAATACCAGGGGCTCGTGCAACCTCTATAAAATTAAGGTGGAAAATAAAATTGTATAAATTAAAAAAAAAATCGGGAAAAATCAAAACCTATCTTATGACTCAAGAGGCAATGCAAAACGTGACCATAGCGAGAGACGATATTTCATACGTGAAATAAATGATCAGTTTTGTGCGCGGGTCCCCAAGCGAGTAGTAATGAGTGTCCTTGTTTCACCCACTATGCTTGCTTTATTCATCCTGAAGCACGTTGGTCCTTTTGACCTTTCAGGTGTACGTATTTATGAACAATCAATTGTGTTCTTTCAGGAATTTAGCTTGAAGAATCTGATGCTGATCTAAAGTTAATCGTTTTTCATTTAACATTATCACTTCCCTTTTTATTAAAATTATAAAAATCAAATGTGCAAATGTTTGTTAAGCTTATGGGACTTAACTATGGGGTCATCAGTCCCTAAATTAAAATTATAGATTCAGTTGAAATTTGTAATGCTTTTATCTCAGGCTTAGAAAAACCTTGGACTATATTAATATTGGACTATATTAATACTGTCATAGATGCCATGAAGTTATCTCGAAGTGATGAAAGTTTCGATGAAGTATTCAGCTCTTGCACGGAAGTTTCGATGAAGTATACAGCTCTTGCTTGGAATTGACCAATCAAATTTGATGTCGGACATCAAAATCTCAAAATATTTCGAAGATTTCTTTAAACCTTGGTGACATTGTTATACCAAACGCTTTTGTCAGAAAGAATAGCTTCGCACAAAAAGTGTTAGTGTACAGTGAAAAATTATTTCATTGGTCGTGTACAAGTTTTGGGGTGTTACTTATATCGAAATATCCACTTCGGCCAATTAGATCTCTTTATTATAGTGTCCTATTGCAGCCATGCTTTCCTTTTCTTCCTCATCCTTATTTCTTCTGTCATTAAAAGACAAGATAACTTTGCCTATTTACTTTTATCAAGTATTGCTCATTCAAAAATGCATGGTTTTGAGGAGGGTTGGTGTCGAATATTTGTTAACCGTGATATAGAGCACTCACGCTGATTTTCAAAAGTCGACGCCTCTGCTTGCTACCTATCTTTGGACGATTTTGCGAATGTGTTGCGATTTTGAGGGTAAATGACATTTATACTCTTCGTTGTATCAAATATTTAACTGTTTGAAAAGAGGTGGGGGAGAGCAGCCTTTGTGCATGCTCGGATTAGGACGGAGTACTGCTTACAGTTTCATGTGACCAGAAGGTAACTTGTCTCTTCATCGTAACAGATTGATTTTGATACATTGACTTAACAGTGTAATCATTTACTTAATGGGTATAAGTGTTAATGTGCATATTGATATATTCTTGGTGTTTATTATCAAAGAAAAATTAACAACGTTCAGTATCTTTTGGAAACAAATTTCTCAGCTTTAAGCTTGTAAGAAAAGTGTGAAATAAAGAAGAAGGTCGATTTGAAGCAAGCACATACAAGCCGAAGGTCGGGTAGTATCGGATGGTTAAGGTTTTTTACAAGTTTTGAATAGAATAATGTCTTGATATGAAAATAATAGCCACCAAAATGTACTCTCATAAGTCATAAATCAACCATCTTAGAAACTAGCCTTAGGGTAGATAATTACTATTATCGGTTGGCTTCTAAAATTTATCTGATTTTTAACTATGGAGAAATGTTGGATGTTTGTATCAGACAAGATGTAACTTACAGAAAATAAGCAAATATTTCTATCAAAACACTTGTTTATTTCTATTAATATATATCAAATGGTAAATGTTTATTCAATTGAGTGATTTTAATAATTTTCGGTCCAAAAATTTCACTAAAAGATACAAGTAATAATATTTTTTTCCATTTTACACTCCTAGCAATCAATTTTACTTCACATTTAACAAAACTTTTGTTTTTTATTCAAGAAACAGCTATCGCATTCATAATACAGAGTGCTGCTTTCAAGGTCTGCGCAATTTTCGTGGGCCCATCCGTTACACAGTCGACACTGGCTCCAGTCCTCTTCAAAAGTTTCGTCACAAATAATGCAGTGAGTCACACCATCACTTCCAGTGTCTATATCGTCAAATGTTAGTTTTTTCCTTGCATATTCACTGGATATTTCTCCTTCTGTTGCAGAAGCAACCTTCCTTTTATACCATCCCAGCTTCTCGAATAGTCATTCTCATTAAACGTACTTTCTTGATAGCCATCTTCATATTTTCGTCACTCCACATATGCCTCACTTTGCCTATTTCGCCTGTAAAATGAAATAAATAAATCAAAACCTCCTTTTTGTTGGCTGTGATTGTTGTCCGATACAGCCATTAATGCTTATGTCCGATACAACCCGACAGATATGGGAAGATAATTCGACTGTCTAGTGCTTAGTAATAAGTGTAAACAGATTAACTGCCTATAAACATGTAGTGCAATACCCCTTATTGCTACTAACCACCTTATAACAGAATTATACTTCCTTTAAAGCTGGGTACAGCACTCCCAAGTTATCTTCATACACGAAAACACACTCACAAACAGAAAATGAGCCGTCACTTTCATACACAAACTTGCAGCGGTACAATATGGCGTAACGATCCCTTTGTCATCACAGCCAACACTTCTGTGACCATTACTGGTGCAGCCTCACATTGCAAGTATAAGAAACACCACTTGTCCGATATGAGCAGCCGCCCGAAACTACCCGACAGTAGGATACAAAAGGGCATTCTGGCACATAAAATTGATATCAAATTAATTAGAGTAATTGTATAATTGCAATTACGTGTACCGAGAGTACTTGCAATTACGTGTACTTAGGGTAATTGTTTATTTATTTTTGGTAATTTTTTATTGTTATTGCACATGTTCACTCCTCCACATCTGGTGTGGAACTGAGCTCACCCCGAGGCATCACGTGACTATCTATGTCACCCCCCACCCTACCACGTGACCACCACTGACCAATGAGAGCACAGCACGTGATCACCCCTCCCCCACCCTACCACGTGACCATCCCCAACCGATATTCTGCAGTGATTCAGACGCAGAGTGTCAGAGGGACAGCAGCAGCATGGCTAGGATGCAATTACGGTAATTACATTTGACTCCCGTAGTTGGGAGGTTCCTGGTGCAACCACAAATTGGTGGGAAGACCAATATCTGGTTGCTATGGAAGGCTTTCGCCCCTCTGATCCGGTGGAGAACCCTCAGACTGCACCTGTTTCTATATATAAAAGCAAATCAGAACATTCTGTTCGGTAACATGATAAAGAAAGAGCCTTAATTAGAGCTCATATCGCATTCAAAATTAGATGTGCATATAGATGAATCATGTATATGATCATCTGTAATGCCATATGTATGTACTCCCATTACTCTAGTAATTATATCGAATTTTCAATCCATGGCCACTGAAATGGACTGAAAGCAGCAGTTCCAACCGCAGACAACAGATGGCTCTGATCCCACCTCTTCCCCCACCTAGCGCCTACACAATGAACCCATGTGTGCAGACGCTGGCCACCTGCATCCTCCTCTGGACCTGACCAGTCTCTATTGTGTGCCTCAGTCCGCTGGCCATTGCCGCTGCGACCGCAGAGATGCGACACACAGGCCGACTGCCCAGTCACCCAGCTTCAGCCCCCTGATGATCATGTACTTGCATACATACCCGAAAAGACTACTGTAGCGCATTTACGGAGCCCCGCCGCGGCATTGGCGCAATTTTTCCGGTCGACCCCAGCGCACTGACCCGGCCGCACTCCGCACCTCACGAAAGAATTGCCGTGGAGCCCGCGTCGAAAATTATTATTATTTAACAGCGCCACCGCCCACACCCCTGGCCGCCAGCCGTAGAATGCGGAAGAGCGAGCTGCTGCGTCCTGCATGTGAAGTCTGCACCAAAAAAAATATTATTATTTAACCGCGCCACCGCTCTTCCTCCGCGACGGGGACACAGTGATCCGACCACCCCGATTATTATTATTTTATTTTGCATTACAATTTCTTTTCCTACGGACGTTATAGCTCCTTGTACTGCCTCTACATCAACGTCCACGAAGTTCTAATTTACAGTGAAACAGTCCACCCACAAGAAAACAATTTGCTGTGTCTCTCCTGGCGAGAAAAGAAGAACTCAGACTGTCAATAGCGGCCGTCCTCTCCATTCAACCTGCTCCTCCTCAGCCTTTCAAAACAGCGCGCGCGACAGCATCTCTAGCGGACAGGCGGCGGTGAATCACACACGTGCTCTGGCCGAGCGTTACCTGTAAAGGCTAAGGAAATAGTTCCACTCCACAAGCGCGAGGAAGAAGCGCTTGTCACTGCACTCTGCGGACAAACCTTAAAAATTAACAAACGTATATCACTTCTCAAAAATAGTGACAATAACGACCAAATAATGCTTTTTTTTATGAACCTCTCTCTCTTTCCTATACCCCACAAGTAATACTATCTAGCAGAGAATGCGAGAAATATGTTTTTAATGTAATTTATATCACCCTTTCTCGAACCAGTATTATGTAGGGAAAAAAATTAGTCGGGCTTATTGCATACGTCATATTCCAATACACACATATGACCACATTTATTTATTATTATTATTATTACACACTGCATCCAGGTTGCATGTGTATCCATAGCAGAAACATTAATTGAAAAAAAAAAAAAAAAAAAAAAAAAAGGCTCGCTACTACCGTGAAAGTCACAGATCTTTTCATGAAACTAAAAACGAATCCCTATTGCGCTACTTCGCCTTGGCTGTTAACACTTTGCAGTGAAATTCATCTCGAAATACAGCATTTTTAACTGATATAGTTGGATGCGCGTGTTTTTCAGCATCTGCTTGAAAACTTTATTGCACTGCAACCATTCTTGAGAATACAACGCGCTAATTTCAATTTCCCTAGATGTTTGTGTTTTACTTAGACTTCCCAGCAGTCTTGCTGCCAACGCGGGATGTAAGTTTTTTTTCTCTCGATATCACCATCATCAACGAGTATTCCAATTTTTTTCCAACTACAGTTGTAAGCAGATTTAGCCCTACCCTGCGTGAATCGCGCCTACACATAAGACGCTGTATTTTCAAAATAACTCTCACACATCCTTTTGAGACATATCGATAATAATTCCAGGCACCAGTTTTAACTTTTAGCTTTACGATATAGCAAATATTAGCCACACTTTGCATCCGTTCTCCAGTGACCATTCCCAATTACAATATTAGAACGTCTTCAGAAACACATCGCTAGTGCACTTTACAAATGGAATACAGTTCTGTGGAGGGGCTAAGACTTCTTTTTGGCTCACCTACATGTTCTAAACCTTCCACGCTCTCTGTCACCATATGATACAGTTTTCGATACTCGAGAAAATAAAGTCGATGACATATAGAATGCCAGACTCCCCACATAAATTACAGGGATGAGCTTTTCTCAACGGATTTTTTGAACCCTCTCAATCAATGTTTTACGCATGTTAACCAGTATAGTGTAAATACCAATCGTTTCTTTTTTTTAATACCCTTCGAAATTTAATATGATATACAACCCACGTCATCTTGCGTGAACATTATCTGCTCTTCTCACTCTTGTGGAATTTCTGTAGTTATTTTCTCTGCAAACAGCTTCTCCGTACAACATCCAGTCCGCCATTCTTAATCTGTATCATGTGGTAAACATGCTCGAATCCACTCGTTTTCGACAATTCCACAATGATATCAGCGCTCCGTCCTGAGATTAATCTGTATAATTGTTTCCACACACCAGCTGACAATGCACATTTTTCCCCAAAGTAACTACACGATCTAATATTAACACTATTTTTCGCGATAGATATAAGTTTTTGACTTATTCCGTATAACCCTCATCTGGGTACATCGCGACATGTTTTCCGTTAGTGAACATTCTCCCTGACTATTTACCGTAAAAACAAATATTTTTCTCCAAGCCCTCTGCTATAACCCAATCGAATTCCATGATATTCTCACCCTGATACAAAACGTTTTGTCCTACTCTTCGAAAGTAATTATTCGGAAAAAAAGTTAATCGCATGCAATCACACATTCGTTACAGCCCTTCCACGCTCTCTATCGGCATGTGACACAGTTTCCGCTACTCGAGAAAAATAAAGTCGATGACATATAGACTCCCCACGTAAAAATTATATGTATAAGCTTTTCTCAACAGATTTTTCGAACCCTCTCTATCAATTTTCACGCATGTTAACCAGTACAGTGTAAAAATACCAATCGTTTTTAGTACCCTTCGAAATCTAATATGACGCTCAACTTATGTCATCTTGCGTGAACACTATCTGCCCTTCCCACTATGTGGAATTTCTGTAGTTATTCCAGAATTTCTAAACTCTGAAAAACGGTTTCTCCGATGCTAAAAATGTACAACATCCATCCCGCCATTCTTAAACTGCATGATGTGGTAAAGGATCTTCAGCCAAACGATTTCATCGAGATGTTCTCCAGAGTCTCCTTGCCGACTTTCGATCCAGTATGCCACCATGTAACGTTGCATTGTATCCATGACGAACCAGTCCAATTTACTACGTATGTATAAGTTAAAAGATCGGAAATAATTTACCATCGCATACAACTCGTTAAATTAAACACCACTAACGCACGACCAAACAGGCAATACCCCATCTAGCATACGGCACAACAACCATCTCCAACCCAGATCTTTTCTACTAAAGTTCTAAACTAGCAAACGACAAGTCGGTAACTCTACGTCGTTGGTAGATCCTTTCCGAACATCTAACCGACTGATCATGCACCTCTTTTGCGTTGCATACTCCACCAGACAGTATTTCTGGAACGCTTTCTGTCAGTCAATATACTACATACCTCGAGCATTCGAGCACAAACAGTCGCCGTATTCCACCTTCTAATTAATCTATACTCTCGATAAACATCTGTGACACACCCAATAACATCGTAAAAATGACTGACACATATAGAACAGCTAACAAGGAACGATTCAGATCAACAACAAACTATTTTCTTATATTTATGTATCTACTAATACAACACCCGAAATTCTTTTATCGAGAGACTAAACAAACGATTAAACATGCCTCCAAAAGAAGCTAACTACCTAGGTTTAAATCACCTAACCATAGGGGGTTTATTGAATTCGATGCTTCTCGACCGAAGGACAATAATTTACCACCACAAACATCGCCACAACGCTAGCAAGATACATTCAAGGGACCAAACTATCTGAGGTATGTCGAACCCTATGCTTCTCGACCGAAGAACAATAATTTTCCACCACCACCATCGCCACAACGTTAGCAGGAGGCATCCATTCACATCGTAAGCAACGCTAACAGATGAGATGAATACACCACAACCATTACACTTTGTTTCTATGTGCGCATCTACAACTCAGCTCCCACTAAGAGGCTGAGATACTATTTCTTTTTTTCCGGGAAAGAAGAATCACCTCTGTTTCGCAATGAAACGTATGACTAACCGGCCATTTTTTGGAGAGAGGAAACCATCCAACTGTTCGGTTTGAGCTATCGCATACACAACCGTCAACAAGCAGCGTTCAGGATGTTAACTATGTATCCTAAATAATAATGCAACTATTAAAACTATTCTACTAGAACAGCATTCCATGCTATTTTCCCAGACGAATCACCTCTGTATTGTAACGAATCGATATTTTTCCTGGAGAAGCGGTTGAAAATTACTTAATTTTTAAAGAAATTGCATCCGAAATTGGTATCTCACGCTATTTTTTTCTGTCGAAGAGATTGAAATTTATATAAGTGAATTCGAAAAAATCGGTATTTTTAGCACATTCAAGACAATTTTCCTGAATTTACAACCACACACACAAGCGTATTACGGACAAATATTGCAACATTTCCGTGTATTATACCCTCGCAGCTGGCACAAACACGTTTTCTTTTTACCATACAAGACGAGTACAGCGGTCGTTATACACAAACAGTAGGATGTGCGCTAATATTTATTTATTTATTACAGAAACGAAACATAGTGTTTTAGAAAATCGATAAGAAGAAATCAAACCAATGCAAACATGCGAACGTTTTGCTTAGCTGTAGAATAGAACAACATGGAATCACTGCTAAATGACAATCTGTCTTTTGGTATTTTTTCCCCTAATCCCTGTAAGTCTCTACAACAAATAGCTGTTACAGATTTTTTTCTTGTTTACAGCACAGCGGGCACGTATCTAACCCTTTTTAGAGCAAAGGAACCAATCTAACTGTTCGGTCCGAACTACCGAAATACATGCACACAGAGCTTCTCGTCCAACAAGCACTTTTCGAAAACGAGACGTCATTGCACGAGACACAGAATGCAAATCGTTCTTTATTCTTCATTGGTTACAGAAACGAAACATCGTGTTTTAGAAAAAATTGGTAAGAATAAAATATTGTTGTTGTTGTGGTCTTCAGTCCAGAGACTGGTTTGATGCAGCTCTCCACCCTACTCTATCCTGAGCAAGCCTTTTCATCTCCTCATAAAAACGACAACCCACATCCACTTGAATCTGTTTACTATACGCGTCTCTTGGTCTCCCTCTGCGATTTTTACCCCACACACTTCCCTCCAACGCTAAATTCACAATTCCTTGATGTCTAAGAATGTGTCCTACCAATCTATCCCTTCTTTTAGTCAAGGTATGCCAGAAATTTCTTTTCTCCCCAATTCGGTTCAGTACCTCCTCATTAGTTACGCGATCCACCCACCTAATCTTCAGCATTCTTCTGTAGCACCATATTTCAAAAGCCTCTATCCTCTTTCTGTCCACACTGCTTATCGTCCATGTTTCACTCCCATACAAGGCAACACTCCATACAAATGCCTTCAGGAAGGACTTCCTTAGGCTTAAATCAATATTCGAAGTTAACAAATTTCTCTTTTTCAAAAACGCCTTTCTACCCATTGCCATTCTGCATTTTATATCATCTGTACTGCGGCCATCATTTGTTATTTTACTGCCCAAGTAACAAAACTCATCTACCTCCTTTATTGTTTCGTTACCTAATCTAATTCCTTCAGCATCACCTGATTTTCTTACACTGCACTCCATTACCCTAGTTTTACTCTTGTTAATGTTCATCTTATATGCACCTTTCAGCACACTGTCCATTCCGTTCAATTGCTCTTCCAGGTCCTTTGCTGTATCTGACAGAATTACTATGTCCTCAGCAAAACGTAATGTTTTTAATTCTTCACCCTGAACTTTAATTCTTTCTCCAAATTTCTCCTTGCTTTCGTTTATAGCTTGCTCAATGTACAAATTGAACAACATTGGGGAAAGGCTACAACCCTGTCTTACTCCTTTTCCAACCACTGCATCCCTTTCATGCCCTTCAACTCTGACAACCGCTATCTGGTTTTTGTACAAGTTGTAAATGACCTTACGCTCCCTATATTTTACTCCTGCTTGCTTCAGAACTTGAAAAAGTTTATTCCAATCAACATTGTCAAAAGCCTTCTCCAAATCCACAAAAGCTAGAAATGTTGGTTTGCCTTTTCTTAATCTATCTTCTAGGATAAGCCGTAAAGTGAGTATTGCCTCCCGTGTTCCTACATTTCTCCTGAACCCGAACTGATCTTCCCCGAGGTCGGCTTCTACCAGCTTTCCCATCCTTCTGTATATAATTCGTGTTAATATTTTGCAACCATGACTTATTAAACTGATGGTTCTGTAGTTTTCACGCCTGTCTGCACCCGCTTTCTTTGGAATGGGGATTATAACATTTTTCTTAAAGTCTGAGGGTACTTCACCTGTCTCATACATCATACATCATACATCACTATAAAATATAGTGAGCGATAACCTATTTTAAACACACAAACAGCACGATGTAAAGTCGAACTCCAATCCATAGACGAACGTATCACACAGTCTTGATTTAGAAGTACACCACTGATAGCTGACCAGCTAACTGAGACTCTACCGATCGAGGTATTGATCTTCTGGCATGCAGCCTATCTCCCAGTATTTTCCTCTAGATCCATAACCGAAACGCTCTACACGAAAAGCTAAACCCAGAGAGCTTCTTACATGGGACTTAATGCTTAGGTAAATAAATAATACGACCAGTTTCATAGGTAAAATTTAATTTTATTTTCATTCAACCAACCAACAGAAAAAATACACGCATTAACTGTTTTACACAATCAGAAACACTTACTCTTGAATCGGTGGATGGAGGGTCCAGGTGATCTTCTCAACACATTCAACGTAAGCGATTCTCCCGAGGTAGTAAACTAGCATTCTAAGTAAAAGCCCCTTCTTTTTCTTCTTCTTTGCGAGGAATTCAAGGAGTGCGTGCTAGCTACAAGTCGCACACTTGGAGTTCTTCCAAGCTATAAATTAGATAACTTCCCCGTAAGATTTCAGCGAGCTACGTCCTGCAGAGGCTGCTCAACTACCACATATTCACACACACAGAAATACAGTCGTCTCTTTATGTTTACGTGGTGTGGTTTTAACACCCCCACGACTGATTTTTATCTCACTTAACAAATCTACATCAGAGGCCTCCAACTCCTTCTCAAGGCAGTAATTTGACAGCTACAGGGCCGAAATTCCCTCAAATCCCAGGACATATCTATTTCGACCTCTGTAACACACCTTTCTTACAGATGTCACAATCAGTTTCTGTCTTTCCGACAGCTGTTCCAAATGCTGACAACTAGAGAGTTTAACGTCACATCTTATTCTATACATGGCACGGTCCCTAGAAGGCTCCTGAGACTGTTGGTGTTCTAGCTCTCCTCCACAGTGCGGAAGGCATCCAAGGACCTTATGTTCATCTGCACCATGACTACTAGTAGACACCAGACGCTGTTTATTTCGAGTGTTGATATCCCTACAGAGCTCCAGTGCAGTTCTTTCAAGTTCAGAGTATTCGTTTAGCTTAGCTCCAAACAGAACTTCCTTATTAAAGGCATCAATGTGAGGTTTCAGGTCATTTAATTTAACAAACTTGTAATCCGCACTTCATGCAACACCTCTTCTGCGTCGATAAGGGGTTTTCACGGAACTTCTAAAAATTAACCCCATCACCAGTCGTTTTCTCCACGACAACACCAAACTAGGATGTGATAAATATAATGAGATTGTTCAGCATACATCAAATGCACACATACAACTGACGAAATTTTAGATCACAATCCAATATATGTCACTTGCACCTTCTCATAACAGTAATCTGTTTTAGGGAGAGAGATGGGTAAATAAAAACTCAGTCAGATTGGTCGAACGGTCTAAGGCGCTAGTTTTAATTTCTAGTACTCTGAAAGGGAGCACGGATTCGAATCCTGCCTATAACAAAACATTCAGCCAAAATGCAACGGTGGCGAATCCTGAAGCGCAACAGCAGGGAGGACCTCCCGGCTATAGCGAAGATGCACATCCACGCACAGCCCAGCGAGGTGCCACAACTCCTGCCAGGTGTTGACGTGTGTTGTATATCATATTAGATTTCGAAGGGTATTAAAAAAAGAAACGATTGGTATTTACACTATACTGGTTAACATGCGTAAAACATTGATTGAGAGGGTTCAAAAAATCCATTGAGAAAAGCTCATACCTGTAATTTATGTGGGGAGTCTGGCATTCTATATGTCATCGACTTTATTTTCTCGAGTATCGAAAACTGTATCATATGGTGACAGAGAGCGTGGAAGGTTTAGAACATGTAGACGAGCAAAAAAGAAGTCTTAGCCCCTTCACAGAGCTGTATTCCATTTGTAAAGTGCACTAGCGATGTGTTTCTGAAGACGTTCTAATATTGTAATTGGGAATGGTCACTGGAGAGCGGACGCAAAGTGTGGCTAATATTTGCTATATCGTAAATCTAAAGGTTGAAACTGGTGCCTGGAATTGTTATTTTTAAGGTTTGTCCGCAGAGTGCAGTGACGCGTGCTTCTTCCTCGCGCTTATGGAGTGGAACTATTTGCTTAGCCTTTACAGCCTTGGCCAGAGCACGTGTGTGATTCATCGCCGCCTGTCGACTAGTGATGCGGTTGCGTGCGCTGTTTTGAAAGGTTGAGGAGGAGCAGGTTGAATGTAGAGGACGGCCGCTATTGACCGTCTGAGTTCTGCTTTTCTCGCCAGGAGAGACAAAGCAAATTGTTTTCTTGTGGGCAGACTGTTCCACTGCAAATTAGAACTTCATGGACGTTGGTGTAGAGGCAGTACAAGGAGCTATAACGTCCATAGAAAAAAAAAATTGTAATGCAAAATAAAATAATAATAATCGGAGCGGTCGGATTGCTGTGTCCGCGTCGCCAAGGATTGGCGGTGGTGCAGTTAATTAATGATAATTTTTTCGGTGCAGATTTCACATGCAGGTCGCGGGTAATTCTTTCGTGAGGTGCCGAGTGCGGCCCGGTCTGCATGCTGGGGTCGACCGGAAAAATTGCGCACGTACCGCGGCGGGGCTCCGTAAATGCACTACGGTAGTGTTTTCGCGTATGTACGCAAGTACATGATCATCAGAGGGCTGAAGCTGGGTGAGTGGGCGTTGGCCTGTGTGTCGTGTCTCCACGGTTGCAGCAGCTATGGCTGCCGGACTGAAGCACAGAATAGAGACTGGTCAGCTCCAGAGGAGGATGCAGGTGGCCAGCGTCTGCACACATGGCTTCATTGTGTAGGCGCTGGGTGGGGGGAGAGGTGGGATCAGAACCATCTGTTGTCAGCGGTTGGAACTGCTGCTTTCAGTGGAGTTCAGTGGTTATGGATTGAAAATTCAATATAATTACTAGAGTAATAAGAGTACATACATATGGCATTACAGATGATCATATATGATTCATCTATATGCACATCTAATTTTGGATACAATATGAGCTCTAATTATGGCTCTTTTTTATTATGTTACCAAACAGAATGCTCTGATTTGCTTTTATATATATAGAAACAGGTGCAGTCTGAGGGTTCTCCACCAGATCGGAGGGGCGAAAGCCTTCCAGGGCAACCAGAAATTGGTCTTCCCACCACCGGGAACCTCCCAACTATGGGAGTCAAATCTAATTACCGTAATTGCATCCTAGCCATGCTGTTGCTGTCCCTCTGACACTCTGCGTCTGAATGACTGCTGAATATTGGTTGGGGATGGTCACGTGGTAGGGTGGGGGATGGGGTGGTCACATGCTGTTCTCTCATTGGTCGGTGGTGGTCACGTGGTAGGTTGGGGGGTGACGTAGATAGTCACATGATGCCTTGGGGTGAGCTCAGTTCCACACCAGATGTGGAGGAGTGAACACGAGCAATTGCAATAACAATAAACAATTACAATAAATAATTAAACAATTACCCTAAGTACACATAATTTCAAGTACTCTAAGTACACATAATTGCAATTATACAATTACTGTAATTTTGCAATTACTCTAATTTAATATCAATTTTATGTGCCAGAATTCCCTTTGTATCCTACTCCTGACTTTCCCCTAAGACACTCTGCAGATCGCTTAACGAAAATATATACAAAACAAACGGTTGGATTTGCGGTTACATTTCTACAAATAAACTATTTTGTTTTCCTTGCTAGCCATTTGCAAAGGGTAAAGAATCAACCTGGACATGCGCTGGTGTATTACATTTATCTCATCGAACCCAGAAAGTTAAGAAGCACAAGTAGTCTATTACGCACAAGAATGCTTGTTTAGTTTCTTCAGTCCTTGGATAAACAGAAATTAGGCAACAGCTTAGTTCAGCTATCAGACAGAAAATTGAAAGCCACAATGACAAAGTAAGGAAGAATCACTACGTTCTTTCCGAAATAATTGACTGTATTAAATTCGGCGGTGACTATGAAGTTGCATTACATAGGCATAATGAATCATCATGTTTTGGCCTCGGTTCTGAAATATCCTAGAATTGGCACTGAAAGAAGTGAAGTACCAATCACCTGAAGCACTAGCCGCCACTGCTCATTACCCATGGGGCAGACCAGTATCCCTAGAGAGAACTGTGTCAGTCTACTTTCAGTAGACTGTATTCTGTGTTGGTGTTCAAGTGTTGGTCATCTCATCGCTTTGAATATTTTTAGTGACACCTCCCTTGGCTACGCAGACTCCAGAGAAGGCATACCAGAAATATTTAAGAGAAAGGCGTTATTAAACTCGGTCAGATCTATTTGCGAAATTTCTTTGACCAGCTTGCTAATCCGAATGCGATCATTTTTTGTTCGCATCCACCTACATAGGTACACATGATCTTCATAATAAAACAAGGAAAATCGGATTGTAAACTGAAAGATTCAAGTTACCTTTTTTCCCGAGCTTAGAACGGTAGAGAAATGTCATAAAACAGGTTCAAAGAACCTTCTGCTATGCATTTAAATGTTATTTGCAGAGTAATCATACAGATCATGTATATGTGGGAACCACATACACTCGAATCCACCTCCTCTACTCTTCAACATTTTGCCTACCTTTACAACTTTTACCACCCACACTTGCTTTTAAAACATGCTGACGATATCATGTCTCTGTGCGTGTGTCAGCTCATTAGTGACATCTGGTTGGATGTCTGCAATATCTAGATGACGCTTTCCATTCCTCTCAATAGTCCTTCCACTCGTGGAAACAAGAAAAAGTCTCAAGGCGAGTGATCGGGCGAATATCGCATATCTGGATTTGCAGTAACAGAATGTGTGGCCAAGTACTCGATAGCAGAAGAAGTAGTGAGGCAAAGTGCACTCTAATGCTTTAAAAACCGATAAGGTGTGGTGACGTGTAATTGTTTATCGTAAATGTTTCAAGAGTTGAAGGTAAGTTTAGTTTAGTGTTCGAACTGGAGTGAAATACACATGTTAGACTAATGTTTTACTCTCTAAGGAAGCGGATGCTATTGTGTATGATTCTGAACGTTCTGGTTAGGTTGGTGATCCAGGACGCTGCCATTCAGTTACTCTGTCACTCCGTGATAGCTCAAAAGAAATTCGTCATCTTTACTCTTTCCGTACGACTTTTCTCTAAATCTTCACATAAAATCACATAACACACAACACTTTTAAACCTAAAATCTTGTGTTATTGTCCACAGAGTAACATGATAGCTATCTTGCAATCACTGCCTTACGTGCTACACGTTATGTTCTGTATATGAGCCACCAGCTCTGAGATCGTCTTGCACTGAATCTCGATATTTATTGTGGCACTTGGACTCTCTGAAAGCGTCTCACCTGTGTATGCTTGCTTAATTATTGTTAAATCTCACTTTGGCTTTCTGTAACTATCTGCATTACAGCCTTCGTCCTCTTCTCAGAATCAGCATCTGGACTAGCGGCTTTGAGCATAGGGTGTCGTGCTTTTTGTCACGTGTTCAAACCCAACCGATGGCCATGATTTCTAATTCATTTTTTGTCATTTATACAACCTGATAGCACATTTTTGCGTGTGTAACACAGTAAGTTGTACAATATTTTTTTCTGTGTGTACATAAGAGCTCTCTATAGACACTGATGTAGAAGATAGAGGTTGGATTTCGATACTTTCTGACGCTACATTTGCAAACAATACAGAGAAGCTAGACACCTTCTTTATTGTTGTGGCACTGAAGCGACAAAGGGTAGGATGTTTCCATTTCAGCCTGACGCTTGGAAGGACGAGTGCATTAGACTACTTGTCACCAGGACTGAAGAAGCGACAGCTGAGTCACAAGTGGTCATTTTTTGTGCTACGTTGACGACTGTGCTGCCGAACCTGATTTAAGATGGTATATTGTAGGCGCCCCCTCCCGCTGGCAGTTGGGTGGAGTTTCCAGGCAGCCCCCACCTCTGCCTCCAAATGCGACCGCTTCCTCCCTCCACCCCTCTGCGGTACAGACAGCGCCCCCACCCCTGCCGGCAGTGAACTGTGGCCGCTTTGAAGTGCGCCGCAGCCGCTGTGGCTGAGTATGTGGTAACTGTAGCTAATCATCTTGGCACGGGTTACTCTTCCGCATCAGAAGTAGCAGGGGAACAAAGAAAGTTGTTTACTAAACACAGAGAAATCTACAAACACATCTTTTCCTGCATATCCTCAGAACTGTAAAATAATCGTTTAGACACGAACGCTTTCACTAATGGATGTCATAATTGGTTACTATTTTTCCTGGTTGTATGGCCACGATCCCTGAACCATTTTTTCCTCTTGACGTTTCGTCGATAACTGCGCTGAACATCTTCCGAGGTACTCCTACCGGTGCTGATTCTTGCCGACTGGCGGCATAAATGCAGTCTAAAATGGACAGGGTATGGTCTTCATGTCATCAACAGTGATAAACTTTGTCACAATAAAACTCACTTTTTAATAGCGAATACTCAGCGACAAAACCATATCTACCTAATCTGAAGAGTCACATCAGCAAGTTTCACTTCTTCCTACTTCCGTTTAAATTTACCCCCATGCTAATACGTTTCGATTACTTCTCTATTGATCCGCGAATAATTTTTGCGTTGTAGATACAATTTTAGTTCTGGATTCATGATTTCCTGACTGAAGTGCAGGCATGATAAATTTTCCAGTTTTTCCCATATCTAGTATTGACGCTTCTTTTCGTAGTTCGAATACTTTATTTATTTATATAATGCTCAGACGTTTGATACATTGTCATTAGTCTTCTAACTTCCCAGTACAATTGGCCGTCTCACATCCCATCACTATATTGCAGTCTTTCACAGTTTCTTAGATGCTCCCAGTTCATAATGTTGTCTTCTCTTTCACATATAATACACTTAGGTGAGGGTAAGATTCCAATGCTGTGAAGGTGGCCAGTAATTCTTCGAAATGCTGCCACAGTTTCCCTTCATGGGTGTTTAGGAAGTGCGTTCTTCTCTTCTAACAGTAGAAGCCATGTTTTTCCTTGCCCTTGTGTTGTCAAGTGATCATACAATTTCTCCTTGAAACTGTTGTTTATGAGTCTTTTAATTAAGATGTGTGATAATTTTGGGCAATTTGTTTGAAAAATCTTGGTTCCTTTTTTTTGGCTACAAAGTCTGATTTCATTCCCATGTATACCTGTATGTGCTGGTATCCAGTGAAAAACTATTTCAGTTCCATCTTTGATGATTGAGGCAATAGAGGATTTTGTTTCATTTATGCAAGCACTTGGAAGTGTTTGGAAGGATGTAATTTCTTGTATTATAGAAGTTGAATCGCAAAATATAACAACCTTTTTGTGACCTTTGGATAAGGACAAAAATTGTTTTAGTCCCAGGTTAACTGGCCGGCCGCAGTGGCCGAGGGGACTGAGGCGCTCCAGTCACGGTCTGCACGGCCACTACGGTCGGGGGTTCGAATCCCCCCTCGGGCATGGATATTTGTGTCGTCCTTAGTATTAGTTAGTTCATAAGTAGTTTGTAAGTTTAGGGACTGATGACCCCGTAGTTAAGTCTCATAAGATCTACAAACATTTGAACATTTTGAACAGTTTTATTGCCTCCAACTCTCCATAAAAATGGGAGTAATACTGTCCTAAAGCTTTGTAAAAAACAAAATATTTCACTGTAAACTCCAGCACCAGCGATACCATTTGATTCAGTCAAGGATCCATCTGTATAGATATGTAGCCATTCTGTTAGTGTGTAGTTAGCATTTATCATTTATAGAGCCATATTTTTAAGAACTTCTTCATTCATTTCTGTTTTAATAACTTTTTCATTCATTTGAAGTCTAAATATGACTGGGCATAGTTTAAGAGGACTGACTGGTGGAACGAAGTCTTCTTTACTGATTGGTGGACAGTGGCCTTACCTTACTGCATCACAGTGGCGTAACTATGGGGGGGATAAGGGGGATAGAACCCCCACCAGAACCGCCCACCCCCCCCCCCAAAAAAAAAGAGAGAGAGAGAAGAAAAAGAAAAAAAGAAGTCGTTTAACAGCAATCTGGTAAAGGTAAAGATTGGAAACTTGGTGTGTTTTACCATAAGCTTTCATTGGATGGGAGTGAATTAGTTTCTTCTATGGGAGTGGTAGATGGTAGTCTGTCTGGAAACTGACTAAAATTTTGCTCGTCAAGCAGATCTATCCCCCCCCCCCCCCAAAGCCAAGTCCTAGTTACGCCACTGCTGCATCAATAGTTCAAATATAGATCTCTCCACAAGTACATGAATTCTTATAACCCCGTATGAGGAAAGAGATGGGCGTTTATACCTTATAGATTGGATTGTGTAAGGCATCTTCTTAGTTGGCCTAAAAACCAGTTTGGCATAATATTCTTTTTTGTACAATCTTACCGATCAGATCAGTAACTTTTGAAATAGATTGCAGAGAAATCGTGTTCTTCCCTCGCAGTGTTTTATGGTTATCCTTTGGCTTACTGTTACTTGGTCGTCACACCCTATTTACTTCTAAATATGAATATCTTCCAGAAAGCTTGCATTATTTGGTGCAATTGACATTCAGGTTTGCTGATGGTTTGTTATTATCTGGTTCTGTCTACAAGACATAATATCTCGGTTACCGTCTTGAATTTGTCCTCTAACCACTCGTTTTAGCCATTTTCCGCTTCTTGTGAACCTATCGTTTCAATATTTTACACTTTTATGTTAGTATATCTTGTGATATCCGATGATTTCTGCTACGCATTATCTTTCTACATCTATGGTCGTTTTAGGCCTTCACTATTTCCTCTCTCAAAGCTAAAGGTAAGTACATACAGAACAGACAGACTGTCTGCAGACATTCTGGACGACTGTCCCAGGAAATAGGAATTTAAGCAGTCTGCACCTGCATAATGAATGTCTTGTTCCTCGATATTTGCTAAATATTGCACTTGTTATGATTGTGACTTGTGCAGTGGTAATAATAGACAGTGAAGGAAATTGAAAGGGAAGGCATTGGTATTAAAGATAACTGTTTGCGGAGGGTCTTCGGTTTGGCTGTGATTTACTGCAGACTTTGACAGACAAGACAGCCCACGTTTCCGAAACTTCACCCTTTCAAGTACTAGTGACTTTCAAGAACTTCTTCAGCTTACCGGGGAAAATAATGAAAAAGGAAACACATTTGTAGAATATATTCCACCTGATCTGAGAATGGATATGACTGAGTTATATGGCAAGTGGAGATTCGTTCACCAGCTGAATGTGCGTTCTTCGGTGCCTCATTCACCTTTTATGATCCAGATGAAAACCTGTCTGCAAATTGTGACTGTTCTTTTCAATTTCAGTGACTGATAACACACGATCTTTGGACAGCTCTTCAATAACCAACTTCTTCTTGCAATTTTTATATTGCATATTATTAGCTTACCACAAAGGCGGTACAAACCTACATTCGCCAAATATTGATAAGTGACATTTAAAAAGAAGATAAACGGACTTAATAAAGACCAACGACAAGTTATCCACGGCTTAAAGAGAGTAAGAAGAGGCTGTATTGTTCGCCAAGGCACCCACACTACTCACTGTTGCGCAACATTGTGTAATAAGTGTTTCTTGTCTCTCATTTTAACGAGAAGTTCTGCAATTTTTCTGCAAAACCATGTCTATACAGTGTGATTTTCTCCACCGTGTACAAAGTCTAGAGATTAATCGAGGGGACGATACGGAAAAAAGGTCCTTTTGCAGTTATGTTCGAAAATGCACGGTTTCCATGATGGAAACCATTTCTTCAATTATTTTTTGTTGCAGATCATAGGATGTGCTGCAAATGTTTTCTCGTGCCTTAACGCATGCCTATTCATGCTGTCTTTGACACATAAGCGCTCAGTTCGCAGTGGTGAAAACGCTACAGGAATACTCTGCTCCACTGTATCTATATCTGGAACTGTCCCGACAGTCACGGTACTTTTGACATGGTCTCATAACCAGAAATAGCATCGGCTGATATCCCGTGAACAGGCCATGCAACTGGATCTTCTCGTCCGATCCTTCGACAAGGAAAGACACACCTGAGATTCCTCCTGATGTTATCAGGGAAGTGGGCTGGAACACCATTTTGTAACAGCCACATTACCAAATCTTTGTTAAGCTTATGGGACTTAAATGCGGATCATCAGTCCCTTAACTTACAAACGACTTATAAACTAGCATATACTAAAGACAGAACAAACACCCATGCCTGAGGGAGGATTCAAACCCCTCACGGGGAACGGCCTCGCGCATCGTAGCCACATAACCCTTCGATGGCACAATATCGGCAACAGCACCACACACTAGGTGCATAAGATGCATACTGTAGCTGTTGATGAATGGTACAGTGCTTATTACACTGCAGTATATGTGAAAAAAGTATGTTTGAATAAATGGTCTGCCGCAGCGGAGTAGGCGAGCGGTCTAAAGCACCTCGCTGCGGAGCGCACGGTTACTCGCCGTGGAGGTTCGAGTCCTCCCTGGGGCATGGATGTGTGTGTGTTTGTCCATAGGTTAGTTTACCTACGTTTAAGTAGTTTGTAAGCTACGGACTGGTGACCACGCAGCTTGGTCCGATAGATTTACAGACATTTGAACATTTTTTTTAATAAATGGTCTCAAGCAGGGCAGCAATGCATTTCCGGACATAACTTCATTAACATTTTATGTTTAGTTCAGTCTCTAGAGTTTGTAGACGGTGCAAAATATTTGTAGGCAACGAATGTCCCTCAAACGTCTAATTACTCAGTCACTGAATTGTCTATGGACACTGTCTAGGTACAGCGTTCGCTCCACGTTGAATACAAGTGTGGATGAGGCCTAATAGAGAAGTGAGAGACCCAATGAAATTCGTCAAGAAGGTCCATGGACGAATTGACGATGGAAACTCCGGTGACACTCTACTGGCGCGGTATTTTCGAGTGCAGTTCGTCCACAACGTACAGAGGGCAGTAGATACAGGCTTTCATATATAAGCCATGTGGCTCGATTTCCATGCTGGGTTCGACCCCTCCTTCGGGCATGGGTGTGTGTGTGTGTGTGTGTGCGTGTGTGTGTTTGTGTTTGTTGTCCTTAGTTTACGTAGTTTCTAAACTTAGGGACTGACAACCGCAGCAGTTAAGTCCATTACTTTTACAAACATTTGAATTTCAACATTGTTTCTCTATTTCCGTAAGGATAGGGTAGCGGTAAGCACCGTCTCTGATAAACAGAGTGCGAACATATGGGACGACGAACTGTGCGGCTGGGATGAGGCGTTTCTAGCTAACAAAATGCAGCGTCTCATCCCCAACAGAGAGAGTCTTCAGTCTCAAGCGTCCTCCAGGAGTGTATTATAGGACAGTTGCTTGTTACAATATATATATAATTGGCCTTTTAGGTAACATTGCATGTTCCGGGAGAGTTGTTGTGAATGATGCTGTAGTTTGTCCAGAAGTCGCAACACTGAAAAATGGTAGCGACAGGATAATCAGCAGCGTATCGACGCTTGCTGGAAGGAAGAGCCTCAACATCACTGTAATGTGTTGCGATTACATGGAAAGAAACATCCTTTATTATATAACAACTCTCTATCAACAAAAACATGGCAAGATAATGATGCCAAAGCCATGTTTTAAAAGAAGCTCTGCAATTCTGGGCCTGAACAGGAGAGAGATTAGACTCATGGTTGGATTGCTGACAGGCCATGGGAATTTCAAAAAACACCTACATACAATGGGAATAACAGAAGACTACCCTAATTGTAGGATCTGTGATGACGGTGATGAAACTGCATCACATCTAATCTTCGAATGCATTTCATTGGAGAGTAAAAGGCGCAGAACATTTGGGACAACCAGAACCGAAGAAATTGTGTCTAATAAAGAACTGGTAAAGGGACTCCTTGCACTGTTCAAGGGCATTGGTTGGCTTTACTAGATATACAGGGAGCGATACCGCACAATAAACCTAGTTTCGGTGCGGGCAGTGGCGGGTTGGATCAAGACTGTTTTGGCTTCTCTGAGAAAATTAAATCAAATCAAATCAATATAACAACTCAATGGCAACACATACTCTGGAAGCAGTTCCTTCCGTAAAATACGAGGATCATCCACAAAGTAAGTTCCATTCATATTTCTTTTGTAGAAAAATTTTCAGCAATCAGTAATGAAAATTAATTTATACACAGACCTAGATTTCGACTACTGTGTGATCAGTAACAATGCCAAAACAAAACGATTAAAGCAAGTAAACCATTTCGAAATGTTAAACGTGTCTTAATCGTTTTGTTTTAAGCATTGATAATGACCACACAGTGGTCGAAATCTGTGAATAAATTAATTTTTACGACTGATTGCTGAAGAATTTCCTACAAATCAAATAAACTATCGTTGAGCACAAGTGTCACCATGTAGTTCTATTTCTATCCGCGGCAGCGCTACGATGGCAATTCCGAGCTTGCGCGGCAGTTACTCTGACTCAAGGAGAAGACATGTATTCTATTTTCACATCGCTGCTGGCGACGTGTGCTTTGTAATACTTCTTTATAACGTTAGCCGTAATTGAAAATGCCGCAGCGTGTAAAATTAGATCATTGATTCGTTTTATAAACGCAAAGAATGTTAAACAAAGGACAATTCATTGACGAGGTTTATGCACAAAATGGGATGAGTGATTGAATGAAGGACGTGATAAAGTGCACGATGAAGAGCGAAGTGGACGGCCGTCTGTTGTTACTGATAAACTGGTTCACATAATTGAAGTGAAGATTAAACGCAACGGTAAGATTACACCTAGTGTCCGTGCTGTGAAAGTTCCGAAATTCTCACGATCACTAATTCATGAAATTGTTACTGAAAACTGAAATTTCGAAAACTTTGCTCACGTTAAGTACGCAAAATTATTACTGAACGACACAAAAAATGACGAATCTGCAATGCACTTCAATTTTGACATGATACAATGAGGAAGGCGATAGTTTTCTTTCGCGGATAGTCACAGCGGATGAAACTTGAATATGGAACGACACCCCTGAAACAAAACGGCAATCAATGGAATGGAGGCACTCTTTATCCCCAACCTAACCAAATATTGACACCTCGAAAAGTTATGTGCACCGTTTTTTCGGCAGAAGAGGCATTTTGCTGATTGATTTCTTACCACGAGGCCAAACAATAAATGCACGTGGTTACTGCGGGACTATTAAAACATTGAGCCGCACGCTACAAAACAACAAAAGGTGTTTTTCTTTATTTTTTTTTTCTGTACAATAACGCCCGACCTCACACGGCGGATGTGACCAATCAATTCTTACGGGAATTTCAGTGGCACGTGTTTAATCATTCTCCGCACAGCCCGAACCTCGCTTCTGGCGACTATCATCTCTCCTTACGCCTAAAATCTATCCTTAGTGGTAAACAGTTAACGATCATGACGAGGTGAAGTATGTTACCACTTGGTTGAATGCAAAGGCAGCAACCTTCTATGAAGAAGGTTTACAAAAACTTGTGCCACTCTCTGACAAGTGCCTAAAAATTTCAGAAGCTCTGTAGAAAAGTAGTTTAACAGTCATAAAATTTTGTACAATAAATATTTTTCTGCATCTACACGCCTTTGTTTTATATAACCAAGCGGCACTTACGTTGTGGACAAACTTCGTATCTGAGAGTAAACATGACATGCGACTTGAAACTGATCGACCATATTAATTAAATCGTGGGCAAGTCCGTCAGCAAAGGAAGTAGATTACAAAAGTTTTGATAGGTCAGCACTTGAGTAATGCTTTTTATTGTGGGATCCGCAGGAGGTAGGGTTGAGAAAGGACAGAGAGAAAATGAAACGGAGAGGAGCATGTTTTTCTACGGCTTATTTAGTTAGAGCGAAAATGCCACGAGGATGATTGGGAAACTCCATTGCAGGCGTTGCAAGAGACTTAGGGAAAGGTTGTCTACCTTTGACCAGTTTGGATATTTTTAATTGTAAATGACCCATAAATATTTTAAACATTATTTTTATTGTGATACTTGACAGCACAAAACGTATCTCATATTATAATGCTATTTAATTTTATTTGTCTTAACAATTTCATAGAAATATTGTTTTTAGTAGAATTCTACAATTCTACATTTGACCGTGGCATTGTTGTTGCACTCGTGTGAATGTCCTAACAATTTCTTCTTTTAAAACAACACTGATATCATCCACAAGTGGAATCGTGAATATGTTGATGTGCTCTTTCCCCTGATGTGTCAGCTCCAATTTGCTTAAACCCCTTTGGGGCTAGGATTTTTTTGGGAACATGGACTGTTGACATTCCAGTCTCGTCCAAGTTACAAATGTCAGATGTCTGGAAAGGAAGTCGTGATAATATTTCTTTATAGTTCTGGATAACAAGTATCACAGTCTCACGACTGAAGGCGGTGCCTCGAGCAAGCCTAGTTCCTTCTGGCTTTCGTAAAGACAGTTCACCTGAGTACTTCCTACGAAAATCTTTTAACCACTTCGGTCCAGCTTTTTCTTCAGTTTTTCAGGAGAGAGGACAATTTTTATTGTTGGCCACAGTGTACTGGTATACCAGTTGCCTTACAATCATCACGCTCAAACCATGGTGCATCTTGGCAGCTTCTTTTACACATTTAACCAACAGCAGTTCATCCTCCTTATTGAAAACTTTCTTCACTGACAAGTTTAGTGAATATACAAACTTCTCTTTTCCAGAAGCAATGAACTGTTTTAAATGAAATATTTGTGTAGGTTTTTTTATGCCGAAGTGTTTTGCTGCATTGCCTATGGTCATATCTCCTGACTTTACAGCACTCACTGTTTGTTCCATGGCTTCTTTCACTATTTTCTTTCTAGTTACTCCTGCCTTACTTCTTGGGATTCTGTTGTTGAAAAGAAGATATTGTTAGTGACTGAATAAAAATTGATGTTGTACCTTTGACTGGTCAAAGATATATCTTAATGAGTGGTCAAAGGTACAACATATAACCAGGTTTTCACTTGGGACTACATGTCCATATTAGGTTATGTTTCAAGTTTAACTTTTTTTACAAATATCGCACATAATTCACAGTATTATATATCAATAATGATTAATTTAAGATTGAAAATAATTTACGTGACAAAATAACTTCGTAAAGAACATGTATAATACGTACTTTTCTGGATGCAAATAGACAACTTCGTGTTTTAGAAATATGCTTCCAAACAACACCACAAAAACAAGTGAATTTGCTGTCTCTGTGGCAAAACTGTGAACTAGAGCATTTAGTTCCCCTCTTCAAACACAGATGGCCCCAGAACTGCCAGTGGTCAAAGGTACAATGTGGTCAAAGGTACACAACCTTCCCCCACTGTATCACGGTACGGGCTTCAGTGAATGTTTCGAGCGCGTACGTTGATCGTAGAGTCAAGCAATATATTGGTTCCTCCTACGTATATCTCGCGAAACGTCCCGAAAAGGTTGACACACGAATGCGTACCGTCATTCCTTATTTGGCGCTAACCGTACGCGGCTGGATAGGAGCAGAAAGTGACAACGGCGCAAAAACTACCCTCCGCCACACAGCGTGCCGATATGGATGTGGACGAGACCTGAAACACACATGCGACTCACGTGCTGCGCCTTGATGAGCGAATTCATCCGCGTACCGCCATGCACGCCGCGTCCGCACAGGTAGTGGTTGCGCTGCCTGTGCGGCAATTGGGTTATGCAGGCAGCTGCCGGCGTGTACACGTGTAGTGGCAACTGTCAACTGCGCTGGCAGTTGCCGGGTATGCGACACAGGCTGCATGCAGGGAGGGCCACGCGTCTGGGAAGACAATAACATTTGATGTTCGAAGTTGCCAGTTTTTCCACGACAAACGACTTTTAAACAACTTATTATATGCAACTGGCGACTTCGAACATGCTTTTCGCAAACAAAGTTGTATTTCACAAATGTTATTAATTGTCTTCATAACTTTTACCATGTATAGTTAACGGAAGAAGTATAAACGATATTCCGGAACGAATACGTTTACTGAAAGTCAAACCTGACGAACGATAGAACAATTTTTCAGAATGTCAATCAGATGTGTTTCCCAACAGATAATTTAAAAAACAATTGTCGTTGTAAAAACGCAACGTTTATCAGATGTGCTCGATGTCATGCTGTTTTCTGCTTTCCATATTTCTATGATAACTATCACTCTGGTTCGTGCGATATATATATTTGAAATACAATATATATATATATATATATATATATATATATATATATATATATATATATATATATATATATATATATATAAGTTGCGTGCCGCGAGATTCGATCCGGTGACCTTCGGATTACCAACCCGAACGCTTACCGCTGCGCCACACCCCTGTAGGAAATTATTAATCGTAGAGAGTATTTCACCGCACGGTTTTTTTATTGTCTATTTTCTAGACAACGGCTGAGAAGTGCATCTTGGTGCTTTGCCAAATTACACCTCTGGCCATGATATTTTATTATGCGCAGTATAAATCGAATCTGAATTTCACAATTGGCGGCCTCCCCTTGTAAGAGCAGCTGTAGCGCCACACGTACCAGTCTGTGGGTTCATCTCGCTCTCTTAAACGATGGCTGCGGGGTTCACTCTATGCGTCATGCTCTCGCCACTGGTTCCTCTGGCTAGTGTAATTAAGCTGCTATAAATGCAGCTGACGAGCAGGGTACACAGCGGCGATGGCACGGATTTTCATCTGTAACAACGCTTAACAGTCCGTGACCAGACCAGGTGTAGACACGCCACATCTCCTTTTAGCGTTTTCTTAAGACTTTATTTACGAGCTCCTACAACAATGGACACACAACACGATTGTGAAACCACTATTTTGCATATTTTTTAAGAATCTCTTAGAACCACAAAAATAAAAAAAAATAAAAAAGTCGTTTGCAAGCAGAAAGATGCGAACAAGTATCCTTCTTATCTATACTTCGACGCCTGTCAGCGACGAGACAATTCGCACTTTTGGGGGATGTACAACGTTTCTACAAGGTCTCGTTTGCACGGCAATCCAGTCACCCGACGTTAGGACCATGACTATGCTCTAAAAACTTCTTTTAAATCTGAATTTTAGGACAAAATAAAACTGCTAGATCACCAAGATCACGTGCTACAGATGCAAAATTTAAGCTACAAGAAGATGATGCTGTGATATGCAAATGATTAGCTTTCTAGAGCATTTACACAAGGTTGGCGGATGTTGGTGGAGACACCTACAACGTGCTGACATGAGGAAAGTTTCCAAACGATTTCTCATAAACAAACAGCAGTTGACTGGCGTTGCCTGGTGAAACGTTGTTGTGATGCCTCGTGTAACGAGGAGAAATGTGTATCATCACGTTTCCGCTTTTAATAATGGTCGGATCATAGCCTATCGCGATAGCGGTGTATCGTATCGCGACATTGCTGCTCGCGATTCAATGACTGTTAGAAGAATATCGGTGGAATACTGGCATATCACCCGGCGTGATGGTATGGGTTACACGGATTGCCATTTGTTTCACGTCTCGGTCACCTCTTGTTCACATAGACGGCACGTTGAACAGTGGCCGTTACATTTCAGATGTTTTACGGCCCGTGACTCTACTCTTCATTCCATCCCTGCGAAAACCTAAATTTCAGCAGGATAATGCACGACCGCATGTTGCAGGTCCTTTCTGGATACGAAAAATGTTAGACTGCTGCCCTGGCCAGCACACTCTTCAGATCTCTCACCTACTGAAAACGTCTGGTCAATGGTGGCCGAGCAACTGGCTCGTCGCAATACGCCAGTCATTACTCTTGATGAACTGTGGTATCGTGTTGAACTGCATGAGCATCTGTACCTGTACACGCCATGAAAGCTCTGTTTGACTCAATGCCCAGGCGTATCAAGGCCTTTATTACGGCCAGAGGTGGTTGTTCTGGGTACAGATTTCTCAGGATCTATGCACCCAAATTGAACTTGAATTTAGTAGCAAAAGATGCAATGCTAGGCATTAGTTATTTGAGAGACTTCCGAGTGTTTCTTCGTCAATTAATATCATTTCTAAAACATTCGCCAAAGTGGCTCGCTGTGTTTCAATCGCTACAAGAAGAAAATAAAGATGACGATGATGATGTTGATGAAGATGTAAAAAACGTTCGCAGTCTGAGTTTCCGAACATTCTGTCCTACGAGATGGTTTTTCAGGGTACAACCAGTAAAATCGTTTCAACGCAATTACGACGTTCTCTTGAAATCTTTTAAAGATCTGTCAGAAGAAAAGGGGAAGTAGGTGTTAAGGCTAGTGGATATTTGCCAAACCAGCGTCAATTCAGATTTTTTATTTTTCTGAAAATGTTAATTTCAGTTTTCCGTAGCAATTTCTTTCTTCTTTTCAGAAAAAAAGTCATGGTCCTACCGAGAAAGCAAAACATTGGTGGAAACTTGTTCAGCTAATTCAGCTTCACAAAGAGACATGTTTGTGAATTGTGGAATGAAACTACTAGGAAAGTGCCAGAAATCGACATCGATGAACAGTGTTGCCTAGAAAAAGAAAGATGCCAAAACGCAATGACGAAGTCAGTAATCCTCATACTTCTCAAACGCTGTAAGAAATGCACAGAAAATATTTTTTGAAGTAATTAACGTGGCTGTATATTTGCTATATCGAAGATTTGACTGTGAGATTTTTGGAACTTATTTCACTACTTGAAGCTTTTGCTATCGGCCAAATTAATTTTGATTTAAATCTGCAGTTCTATTGGGCAGACTTTAATTTAAAAAAAAAAAAAAAAAAAAAAAAAAAAAAAAAAAAAAAAAAAAAAAAAAAAAAAAGAAACAGGACATGTTTCTAGACGTGTGTTAAGCGAAGAAAGAGTAAGTGGCCAACTTGTCAAACATTATAAATATTTACATCGTCTACCTCTTAGCGGTCGTTTACAGCAGTTAGATGAATGGAAGCTTTTTTGTGCTAAAAATGAAGCAGAAAACATGGAATGATTTAGAAATTTTGCATGTTCATCAAGGAATTACTAAAGAGATACATATAACCTAAAATGCAAACAGGTTCATATTTGCAAAAGACAAAAGAAGGAAATGTTTTAAACCAAAAGTTAATACGTCTTAGTTGTTTTTTGATACATGAGGTGGTTTTTCTATTTCTATTCAAAAATAAATGTATGCATTGTTAATGTTCCAATAAATTAAAGTAATCTCATTTATGTAAAAATTTTAATTTAATTTCGTATAAATGTATTGTTTTGTTTTAGTAAAGTTGTGATGACATCGTTGCCACTTGAAATCACTTTGTACTGTTCGCGCAAAATAAGTTGGCAGCGGGCGCGGCGGTTCCACAGCCCTTGTATGAACGCTGATCTCGCGCGGCGTTTCTTTTCCTGTCAGTGGCATTTAGTTTAGCTTATGGAGTTGGCAGGATCAGTCTTTGCTAAATGTAAACGGGAAATCTCTTTACGGACTCTCCCGTGAGGACCGCGCCGAACGTCAGCTCAACACTAGAAGTACAGGATTTTTCTATACCGCAAGTACTGGCATGTGGGTCATTTTTGATCCACACTAGGAAACTATCAATTTATTGATTTTTGGGTAGTGTTATGCTTTTCTATATGTTCATATTACATTCAAGAAGACTCTAATGTACACGAAAAATATTATTTTACCTCTAAAATGTATAGTACGCAGTTAATTTTCAGAAATAAATGTGATTTTACAAAAGAAATTCTACACATCATTCAAACAAGTAGGCAAAAGAATTGTATAATGTTTATTTTATAGGAAGATTGAAACAGAGTGAAAACATAAAATTTATGTGTCTAGTAATGATAGTTTTTACTTTACCGAATTATAAGTACCGAATATTTGCAAAAGAATCTAAAATGCTTTTTTTGCTTATTGTAATGAAGGAGAGAAAAATATCAGAACAAACAATTTCAGTCTATAATAATTGTAAGTGTTTGGAAATATTTAGGAACAAATGAAGGGTTGTGAGCAAGAACATGGTAACCCACAAAAGATTAATCTGAGGAAAACGAGGAAAACTGTTGTACAATCTGTATGAATCCTAAAAATATGATTTTATCATAATTACAAGAATTGTTAATGCTAATTGGTATAAACATATGTTAGATACATTTAGTAATTAATCCTGTTGGTGTGGGTTACCATGTTTTCCGTGATTTTCCATGAAAGATATGTAATTTATTCATATATTTTCATTTTCTGAATTAAGTAAAACATACAAGAAAAACGTATTACACGTACAGTATTTTATATATATCATCCTTAACATCGTTTAACCATTTTTTATTAAGTACACAGTTTGTAATTATCATTGGTTTTTGGGAGTATTACAATAGCATAATTTTAATTAGCATAATTAAAGAAATCGTCAACAATCTATTTGTGTGTGTATAATTATTAAACTTCCCTATGAACAATCCGTCCAGCAACTACCACACAGCCACGGTGGAGTAGCCGAGCGGTCTAAAGCGCCTCGCTGCGGAGCGTGCGGTTGCTTGCCGTGGCGGTTCGAGTCCTCCCTGGGACATGGGTGTGTGTTTGTCCGTAGGTTAGTTTACCTAGGTTTAAGTAGTTTGTAAGCTACGGACTGATGACCACGCAGTTTGGTCCGATAGATTTACAGAGATATAATATAATAAAAACTACCACACTATCACAGTTTGCTGCCGCTGTCCAACTTTTCTACCCTTCTCCTTGAGAGCTCAACCTTTCTCTCTTGTGCATTGTGCCAGACTGCCCTCAGAGATAACACTGCTCCACACAAAGATGCTACGAACATTGCCCTCGCTAAGCCAACGTGTCTACTACAATGCTTTACAATTGTTTCTCAGTACAATATGAAATCGTTTAAACATTCGTAATTTACATAAGAAGAAAATTAAACAATTTATATCCGACATATATTTACATGTAGGCTATACATATTTCTCATACTATCTTCTGTCACTTATCGTGTTTACAAATGCAGATAGTGGCGTTGGTCACTGTGTTGTTGAGTTACAAAACCAACTTACATCAATTCAATCAATGTGAAGTAGGTTTGAATCTTTTGTTCAACCAAAATGGGTGAAGAGTCGCAGAGAAAAATATGTTACATACGGTTAAATTTCCATTTGATTCACTGTCATGTGTATCTACTTACAGTGGGGTCGTACACAAGCTAAATTGTGATCTTATGTTACCAATATTCCCGGGTTTGTTCAGAAGTTCGTAGAACACTATAATCTTGTTAACTGATGTAAAATTATATTTAAATCTGTTGCCCTCTGATGCTTGTAGGGTTAGGAAAGAAGTTAATTTTATTGTAATTAAATTTTCTTAGAGACTGACTATGCCTTTACACTAATAATTTATACACATTTCATTGTGATTTTTGATCGACCCACAAGACTTATGAGAATATAATGTTATTCCAGCATAAATGCACGATTCTGAAGACTGGTATATTACTTGGTTGTATACATTGTCAATTAACAATCCAGGATTGTTAATGAAGTCTTGTCATCCATGAAGAAGCGTAAAGTTGACACAGAATGTCGTGTTTTCAAACATAATTCGCGATTGAATAAAGTGTAAACATACTGTGTCTCATCTGCAATGAAAGAATATCAGTTTGTACGCAGTTCAACATTAAGCGCCATTACACTAAGAAAAAAGCTTCTAAGTACGATCAATATAGTGGCCAAACGAGAAATTACTGAATCAGTTCAGTGAAAAAATGACCGGTTAACAGGTGTAAGGAGTCAAGTTTTCCTCACTGTCATTTCCTGCACATTCCGACCTCACAATCACATTCTACTCGCTGAGACGAATCTTTCGAATTTAAACTCGATGAGGTACGAACATTTTCAATGATAATAATTACAATATGATATGCAAATTACGATATCCTGTCACAAGCGCGACAAGATAATCAAGGTTGATGCATACTAGTGAACAACACCCAGAGTTTTTGTAAAGCTGAGGCGAGAGTGGCCGTGTGGCAACGGCTGGCCAGAACGTGCAGGCAGGCGGAAGGGTTCCCAATAGGCCACGCTGGGCCGTCTTACGCATAAAAGAAACTTAAAAAAAATCCTCCTTCCAACTTGGGGAAACACGACATGGATGCTTTCGAAAACTCTTTGAAAGCCGTTTAAAAGGAACAGAAAATAGTTTTTTCTCACAAAGCATGTTTACTTGTAACATGTTAGGATGCACGAGAAGAGTGAATTCCAGAAGGCGCTGTTTATTATGAGAGGAATGCCTAAACGAGATGTTAGCTGACGTACTATTGGCCAGCGAGCCATACATTGTTTTAAAACGCATGATCTGATTGGCAGGCGAGGCACTGGGGGGGGGGGGGGGGGGAGGGGTAGCGCCAGCGTCCCCGAAGGAAGAAATTAGCAGAGACGCGTCCTCGCGCCTGCCTGTGTGTTGTTGATCACTAGCGGTGCGGAGATCTCACAGCGATTTTTGTGCGCAGAGGCGATAAAGACTCCGGTGCAGTCGTAGAAGAAACTGTGATTGTGGGTGCAGGTCCTTTAGGCGGCTTGTCCACTGTTGTTCGAGCTGATCTCTACGAGTTTACGAGAGTAACGCGGGGGTTCGATCGTTGATTATCGTGAGTGCACTCGTGCTCTCCCTACATCTCCAGTCTGGGACAACGTCCCAGAGATGAGTTGATTCGGTCCCAATCCCCCGGTTCCGAATAAGGTTTCCTTGGTTGTAAGTTGTATGCCGGAACCGGTAAGCCCTCCCACTTATTCCCAATTGGGATCCCCCTTTGCCCCACTATCAGCTTGTCTGATAATAGGTTGAATAGAACCGCGACACCACTCCCATGAACCACAGACATTGCCGACGTGGAGTGGCTTGCGTGCCTCAACGATACAGATAGCCGTACCGTAGGTGCAACCACAGCGGAGGGGTATCTGTGGAGAGGCCAGACAAACGTGTGGTTCCTGAAGAGGGGCAGCAGCCTTTTCAGTAGTTACAGGGGCAACAGTCTGGATGATTGACTGACCTGGACTTGTAACATCAGCTAATGTGGATGTGCCACACAGCTACTGCGAACGGCTGAAAGCAAGGGGAAACTACAGCCGTTACCTTTCCCGAGGACATGCAGCTCTGCTGTATGAACATATGATGATGGCATCCTCTTAGGTAAAATATTCCGGAGGTAAAATAGTCCCCCATTCGGATCTCCGGGCGGGGACAACTCAGGAGGATGTGATCATCAGGAAAGACAATACTGGCATTCTACGGGTCGGAGCGTGGAATGTTAGATCCCTTAATAGAGTAGGAAAATTAGAAAATTTAAAAAGGGAAATGGATAGGTTGAAGTTAGATATAGTGGGGATTAGTGAAGTTCGGTGGCAGGATGAACAGGATTTCTGCTCAGGTGAGTACAGAATTATAAATACATAATCAATTGGGGGTATCAGAGGAGTAGGATTGATAATGAATAAGAAAATAGGAATGCGGGTAAACTACTATGACCAGCACAGTGATCGCATTATCATTGTCAAGATAGATACGAAGCCAACACCGACAACAGTAGAACAGGTTTATATGCCAACTAGCTCTGCCGATGATGAGGAAATCGAAGAAATATATGAGGAGCTAAAGGAAATTATTCAGACAATTAAGGGAGAGGAAAACTTAATTGTTATGGGAGACTGGAATTCGGTAGTAGGACAAGGAAGGGAAGGGAAGGGAAGATAGTAGGTGAATATGGTCTGGGCAAAAGGAATGAAAGAGGAAGCCGCCTGGTAGAATTTTGCACGGAACATAATTTAGTTATAACAAACACCTGGTTCAAGAATCACAAAAGAAGGTTGTATAAGTGGAAGAGACCAGGAGGCACTGGGAGATACCAGATAGATTTTATAATGGTAAGACATATATTTCGGAACCAGGTCTTACAGTGTAAGACATACCCAGGGGCAGATATAGACTCTGACCATAACTTGTTGGTTATGAACTGTAGACTGAAACTGAAGAAACTACAAAATGGTAGTAAAATAAGGAGATGGGACCTGGATAAATTGAAGGAACCTGAGTTTCTTAAGAATTTCAGAGGGAACTTTATGCAACAATTGACAGAAACAGGGGAAAATAAAACAGTAGAGGAGGAATGGCTAAAATTGAGAGATGAAATAGTGAAGGTAGCAGAGGACAAAATAGGTAGGAAGGCAAGACCTACAAAAAATCCTTGGATATCACAGGAGATACTAAATTTAATCGATGAAAGGAGGAAATATAAAAATGCAGTAAATGAAACAGGCAAAATGGAGTACAGACGACTAAGAAATGAGATTGACAGGAAGTGCAAAATGGCTAAGCAGGAGTGACTAGAAGGCAAATGCAAGGATGTAGAAGTATGTATAAATAGGGGAAAAATAGATACAGCCTACAGGAAAATAAAAGAAACATTTGGAGAAAAACAGCTCTGTGAATATCAAGGACACTGATGGAAAACCAGTACTCAGCAAAGAAGGGAAAGCTGAAAGTGGAAAGAGTATATAGAGGGGCTCTACAAAGGAAATGAACTTCGAGACAATATTGTAGGAAGGGAAGAGGATGTAGATGAAGATGAAATAGGAGATACTGTACTGAGAGAAGAATTTGACAGAGCCCTGAAAGACCTAAGTCGAAACAAGGCCCCTGGAGTAGATGATATTCCCTCAGAGCTACTGAAGTCTTTGGGAGAACCAGCCATGACAAACCTGTTTCACCTGGTGTGTAAGATGTATGAGACAGGCGAAGTACCCTCAGATTTTAAGAAAAATGTTATAATCCCCATTCCAAAGAAAGTAGGTGCAGATAGGTGTGAAAACTACAGAACCATCAGTTTCATAAGTCATGGTTGCAGAATATTAACACGAATTATATACAGAAGGATGGAAAAACTGGTAGAAGCCAACTTCGGGGAAGATCAGTTTGGGTTCAGGAGAAATGTAGGAACTCGGGAGGCAATACTCACTTTACGGCTTATCCTAGAAGATAGATTAAGAAAAGGCAAACATACATTTCTAGCTTTTGTAGATTTGGAGAAGGCTTTTGATAATGTTGATTGGAATAAACTCTTTCAAGTTCTGAAGAAGTAAAATATAGGGAGCGTAAGGTTATTTACAACTTGTACAAAAACCAGACAGCGGTTGTCATAGTTGAAGGACATGAAAGGGATGCAGTGGTTGGGAAGGGAGTAAGACAGGGTTCTAGTCTTTCTCCGCTGTTGTTCAGTTTGTACATTGAGCAAGCTATAAAGGAAAGCAAGGAGAAATTTGGAGAACGAATTAAAGTTCAGGGGGAAGAATTAAAAACATTGCGTTTTGCCGACGACATAGTAATTCTGTCAGATATAGCAAAGGACCTGGAAGAGCAATTGAACGGAATGGACAGTGTGCTGAAAGGTGCATATAAGATGAACATTAACAAGAGCATAACTAGGGTAATGGAGTGCAGTGTAAGAAAATCGGGCGATGCTGAAGGAATTAGATTGGGAAATGAAGCAATAAAGGAGGTAGATGAGTTTTGTTACTTGGGCAGTAAAATAACAAATGATGGTCGCAGTACAGAGAATATAAAATGCAGAATGGCAATGGATAGAAAAGCGTTTTTGAAAAAGAGAAATTTGTTAACGTCGAATATTGATTTAAGTCTAAGGAAGTCCTTTCTGTAGGCATTTGTATGGAGTATTGCCTTGTATGGGAGTGAGACATGGACGATAAACAGTGCGGACAGGAAGAGGATTGAGGCTTTTGAAATATGGTGCTACAGAAGAATGCTGAAGATTAGGTGGGTGGATCGCGTAACTAATGAGGAGGTACTGAACAGAATTGGGGAGAAAAGAAATTTCTGGCATACCTTGACTAAAAGAAGGGATAGATTGGTAGGACACATTCTTAGACATCAAGGAATTGTGAATTTAGCATTAGAGGGAAGTGTGTGGGGGAAAAATCGCAGAGGAAGACCAAGAGATGTATACAGTAAGCAAATTCAGACAGATGTAGGTTGCCGTTCTTATGTGGATATGAAGAGGCTTGGTCAGGATAGGGTATTGTGGAGAGCTGCATCAAACCAGTCTCTGGACTGAAGACCACAACAACAAACAACAGATACGCGACTCTTTATGGGCCGGATCTCAAACAGCCCGCTCCACTCGTCGAAGTGTAGAATGAAAAGAATAAGGTTTATCGCACTCTACGGAGCACCACTGTCGTGGAGCGATTCTTAGTGGATCTCCAGTGGAGGGTACTAAAGATTGTGCATGTTCACACTGTTGGATGAGATACCTCATATCCAGTGTGAACACAGACAAAGAGCATTAACTAATACTTGCGAGCCCATTTCTGAATGGCAACACGGTGGATTAGTCTTAGACTGACGTATCACGGCAATTTATTGCCAGACTCTAGTGGCAGCAACAATTGTAGAAGAAGGCACTGGTAGGCAACAACCCTCTCCCCCACATGCATTTTTATTTACGCTTGAGTGCAATGACGAAGCAGGTTAAGTTCATAAGTCCTCAATTAACATTGTGGCTGAAAAAAAAAAAAAAAAAAAAAAAAAAAAAAAAGCTTCGTCAGGCTGTCGCGAGCCACACTGTGGCCCGCGGTTGGGCCCGAAGCGAAACGACCTGATATTGGCTGTTGAAATGACGTCCGCGGCGAACCAGAATTGCCAGCGAAGGGCGCGAAGCGGCGCTGTGCCATCCCATAGAACACCACTAAACACAGAAAATTTAGCTGTTTACGCATTGCTTATTGCAGTTACATACCTCGTTAAATCTGCCACACTGCAGACTGCTAACGAAGATATGAGCTTATGGAATAGGTTCACAGATTTGTGACTGGCTGGAAGACTTCCTAAGTAATAGAACGCAGTACGTTGTTCTCGACGGCGAGTGTTAATCAGAGACGAGTGTACCATCAGGCGTGCCCCAGGGGAGTGTGATAGGACCGCTATTATTTTCTATCTATATAAATGATCTGATGGACAGAGTAAGTTGTAATTTGTGGCTGTTTGCTGATGATGCTGTGGTGTATGGGAGGGAGTCGTCTGTAACTGACTGTAATAGCATACAGGTTGACTTAGACAAAATTTCTAGTTGGCGCGAAGAATGGCAGCTAGCTCTCAATGTAGAAAAATGTAAGGTGATGCGCATGAGTAGAAAAAACAATCGTATAATGTTCGAATACAGCATCAGTAGGGAGCTTCTTGATGCGGTCGCGTCGTTCAAATATCTAGTCGTAACATTGCAGAGCGATATGAAATGGAACGAGCATGTAAGGACAGTTGTGAGTAAGGCAGACAGCCGACTTCGGTTTATTGGGAGAATTTTGGGAAGATGTACTTCACCTGTAAAGAAGACCGCGTATAAAACGCTTGTACGACCACGTCTTGAGTATTGCTCAAGTATTTGGGACCCGCAGCAGATCGGTTTGAGGGAAGACATAGAGGCGTTTCAGAGGCGAGCAGCTAGATTTGTTACCGGTAGGTTCGACCAATGCGCGAGTGTCACGGGAATGCTCCGGCAACTCAATTGGGAATCGCTGGAAGAAAGACGACGTTCTTTTCGTGAATTTCTATTAAGTAAATTTAGAGGGCCGGAATTTGAAGCTGAGTGTAGTACGATCTTGCTGCCGCCTACTTACATTTCGCGTAAAGATCACAAAGACAAGATAAGAGAAATTAGGTCTCGTATGGAGGTATATAGGCATTCTTTTTTTCCCTCGTTCAATTTGGGAGTGGAATAGGAAAGGAAATGCCTAGTAGTGGTACAGTGTACCCTCCGCCACGCACCTTACGGTGAATTGCGGAGTATGTATGTAGATGTAGATGTAGAAATCCTTCCGGCAGCCGAAGAATGCCACTGACGTGATTTCTGCCTCTGTGATGCCGCTGCTTTTTCTCTCTTCAGCTTCATGTTGAGATAGCGCACTCGGATAAAAATTCGGGTCCGTAAGAATATTTTCATGACCTGCGGGGCCATGTGAGGATATTTCTGCGAAATTACGTCAGATAATCTGTTAGAAATATTTTTTCTCTTGAAAGTATGTTACTTCCGTTATTCTCGTTGAAGAGCAGCTCAAACTCTCAGATCTGTTACATCCACTCGTCAGACGGCACTAACAAACCTCCTCGGGATAAAAATGTTATCCACCAGTTGTAACAGCTGCCTTCTGTTTCCAATCTGCATTGTTTCACAGCAAAAAAACATTTTGCTGAGAATTATTTTTTGGAGCTGCTCGTTTGTTCCATAGGCAACAAATGTCAAACAAATCATTCACATAGTAAACTGAATTGGAGGTATCGAATTTTCTGTCGTAAAACACACGAATAAACGAAACGAAACGCTCCCACTCATACGCTGTGTACAACAAGCTACTACAGGGCTACCAATACAACTGCCGCCAAGTGCTTCGGCAGTGACGTCATGCGTAGTACGACGAATTTCTACCTCGGACTGCGCAGTCCTTTCGGGCCCCCTCTGGCGGGCTGTATATAACCCAGCCCAGGTCTAGGGGCAGGACATGGTGCCTGTAACTTGGAGTCACCGTAGCGTCGTTGAATCGCGTTTCCGGGCATGGGTTTCCATGCTCATTTTGTTCCTCAAGACACCTCCCACATCCCCTAGAAGTTTGTTGGTGTAGTAGTGTAATTATGAAACGCACTGACGTATGGGACACACACCCATGTCAAGCTTCGACGTCCATTTTTTGCTACTGAAAATGCCTTACAAATAAAGACGAAACGTGTATGGCAAAAGAATTTTTTTTTATTTTATTTCGATTGCATATATATAAGAAAGCACTGTGAGAAAAAGGGAAGAACAGAACTAACACAATTCTACGTTATTTACCATTGAAACAGTATCTGAAGTAAGTGACAGTTCAACAAGAAATGGAGCCGACTTTCTCCTATTCATTCGCTTACGATGTATGGCGCTGCTTTTTTGTGTAGTTCTTCTGATTCAAAAAGAATCTTTTTAGTGCATAAACGTGTGACACAATGCTTTATAAATTTAGAATGTTTTGTAGTGTGCATGGTGAGTTTAGTTCTTATCGTGTCTCTTTTGGTATGCGAAGGTGATTTTAGAATTTCTTTTCATTTGTTTCGCCATTACATATAGATAACATACAAGAGAGAAAGAAAAACCCATCCACTTTTCACCAGCATTTAAAATCTGAAAACCTCACAATAAGTAATATAGAAAATTCTCTAGAAATTTTACATAAAATTGAGCTCTTCTTCTTCTTCATGTACCGTCTCCATTTCGGAGGTTGGCTATAATCAAAGCTATTTTATTTTTGGAAGCAGCGGCCTTTAATAGGTCAGATGTCGAGACATTAAACCATTTTTACTGGTTCCCAAACCAAGACACGCTTCTGCTTCCAACAGCTCTCTTTCCTTCTATCTTTCCTTGTATTATGAGTTGCAGAGTCTCATACCTTGGACCTCTCATGATGTGGCCGATAATAAAATTTTTCTTTTTTTTCACTTCCTGTAAGATCTCTACGCCTTTGTCCATTCTTATCAGAACCTCCACATTGGTAACATGTTCTGTCGACGATATTCGTAACATCCTACGGCAGGTCCACATCTCGAAGGCTTCTATTTTCCGTTCGCAATATGTGTTGAGGTTCCAAGCTTTTACTCCATACAATAGCACTGGAAACAGATAACATTTGGTAATCCGAGTTCTTAGGTCCAGGCTCGAATCGCGACTACAGAGCAGCTTCCTGATCTTCATAAAGCGTGCACGGGCCTTCTCTTTTATTTCTGAACAGTAATCGCTGGAGCAGTTGACACTCGTACCTAGGTAGTCATACTTCTCGACTCTTGCCAGCCTTTCACCTTCCACATAAAGGTGTTCATTTGGCACTTCAGTTTTGGTGACAATCATGTATTTGGTCTTCTTAACATTGAGGCCATACCATATTCCTGAGTAGCTGTCATGACACTATTAAACATTCGCTGTAGATCTTGCATATTTTCAGCTAGAAGTACTGTGTCGTACGCATAACGCAAATAGTTCAGTCGAACGCCGTTGAACAGGGATACGAAATTACCATTGTAAAAGAAACTGACGTACCATATGTACACACTCAACAAACGACGCAAAAAAATGTATTAAACACACATTCTTGAAGTTGGAGGGTATTTCCCCTGTCCCATACATCTTGCATGCCAGGTGGACAATTTCTTCATGACTTGTTCTCCTATGGATATGAGCAGTTCAGACGGAATATCATCTATTACAGGGGCCTTCTTTCGACTCAGATCTTTCAGCGCTTTGTCTTCTAGCAGTATCATATCTCCCATCTCATCTTCCTCCGTCTTCCATTCCACAATATTGCATTCATTTCCTTTGTATAGGACCTTTATATTGAAACACGCCCACATAACGTGTTCCATTTAATTGACTACCCATGAATAGTGTAGCAAGACACTCCACTCGCAATATGCGAGATACCAGGCATTATATATTCATTTAGTTCTATCTGTGTGTAAAATTCCAAGTGTCTATGTTGTACATGAGGCCCCAAATAATATGTATTATCTTGTACTGTGATGTGATTCCAATGGCCCTGGCTTCCACTGAATGAATGAAACTTTGTATATAAGAAAGTTTAGCAAGTGCTAGGCGCGCCTTACCTGTTTTGTATCGTCGTTTCTTTCAAACGCTGGGCGTTGAATGTCTCTGGGCGAGAAGTAAGTTTGCCAACTGCTGCGCAGAACCCAGTCTTGGCAAAGATTCCTAATGTAGCTTGCCCTTAACCTCCTTGACTGGGGATTGGTCAGATTACCAGCCTGACAAATGGTGACGCCCCTCCACTACCCCTCCTCTGGTGACGATTAAGCAGTGGTCAAGAGAGCTATTCATTCGCTTCTTGGTTCCTGGTACGGTAAGTACCTCTGGGTATGGTTCTGATGTGGCCTCGTGGCTCAACTTAGTTCTGGCTCCATAGTCGTACTTATGCCTTTTCGCGAATTCAATTCCGGGAGTAGCAGCTACACTATGTGTAGTAGGATTGCTAATTTTATGCTAGATTTTGACTGGAATCGGATTCCGAAGCTCTGATGGTGTTTCATTAGCATAGTTCTTGCAGTTTATCACTTTTAAATCATTTCTTCGCCTGTTTAAATATGTTCAATGTCTTTCGCGTTCTTATTGTAGTTGAATTCTAATATTTTTGGGGATTCGCGGTGCCTATACTGTTCGTACTTAGTCGACAGAACATGTGGACGATATCAGACTAAGCCTTCAGCTTTTCCATCATTCAGTGCACATGAGTGGTTAATAATTGTATAGCTAATTTGCTAAGGTGTTTCCTAGTGAGTGTAGCATGATAATTTTCTCTGAAAATTGTGCAGTCTAACTTGCAATCTGTGTATTTGTCAGCCCACGTGTGCGCCGATTAGCATGCTCCCTGTCATGGTTATTACCATTAAATAGATCTTTTTCCTCTGTGTAGAAAGAACCGTTGCACGATGTATATCGTGTTTTTAATTTTCATTAAATATAATTATTTCACTTATCTGAATTTTTGTGACCGAACTCTGTATTGTGCTGTAGCAATCTGTAACCTTGCTTATCTAACAGATATCATTCCTCTGGTCAGAAAGAATGGTTACGCGATATATTTCGCGATCTTATTCTCTTCGAAATTGATTGTGTTAACTTTTGCATATTTTGTGTTCTGACTTAGTGGAGTGCTGTATTGATCTAACAACTTTAACCTTCTGTAGTTATCTTCTCCCTGTGCTAAACCAACGCCAGAGCGACCATTATTTAATGAAATCTTGATTTAATGTATAGTTAGAAGTTCTAGGGAAACTTTAACTTCCATCTGTACACCGCACTTTGTGGTCTTAAACCAAGTGTGTTTGTTTCTGATAGTTGATCATGAGCCTAAGCCACTAGCTTGACACATTATGGAAGGGAAGTATTATTTCATTGTGCGCGAGTGAACCTTCTATGTGCATTCCTGCATTGCTTGGCTGTTGTCTTGGTGTATTGGTGTCGGGTGCTTGGTAAGTACCTGCATGGCTTGGCGTATGATTCCGTGTGTGAATGTGCTGCAATTCCTCCGTTGCCCCCTATGAAACGTGATCGTAATTAACCTGTACTCAACTTTGCAGGTGGGCAATTTTAGTGCCATGTAATTGTGAATATTTTGTAAGGTGTGTTTTTTATTGTAATTTAAAAGAAATGGTATTCCCCCTTGTTGTTCCTGTTTTAAACAATAAATTAATTTGTTAAACTAAAATCCTTTTGTGCTAATTTAAATTCTCCCCTCATAATTTATTTTGGATTAATGTGGGGTAATTTGTTCATGTATCTTGTGTCTCTGCTCCCTTCTGGAGCAGAGAATATTTGCGTTTCCGTTGTCAACATTTGATTTAGATCTATGACTGCGGATAATTATTTAATTGTGTGCAGTTTCCTCTAAAGATTACAGTAAATGTAGAACTGTTTGCTTTACTTATAGAATAAGAGTTTTGCTTAAGGGAACTGTATACTTCCGTCGCTGTGTGAAAATCGCCGTAATTAGATTTTGTGAGCAAGCAGTCAAATGTTAACTTTACAATCACGGCTAGTTAACAGTCAAAAGAACAGCGGGCGAGTTTCAGTATATTTCTTCCATAGTTCAGCTTTCCCCTCTTTTCTTAGTACTGCTTTTCTGTCAGAGTTCTTGATATTCAAACAGCTTCTTTTCTTGTCTCCAAATAACTCTTATATTTTCGTGTAGGCAGTGTCTATCTTTCCCCTATTTATACATTCTTCTACGGTCCTGACAATGAAAAAGTCACGATTTTGAATGTAGTTTTAATTAATAGATGATGTACACAACTTGATAGCTACATTCATGTCTGTCTCATGCTTGACTGTAGGACGAATGATGACGTATCGTAAGTTTCTTTTGAAGTTTTAGATACATAAACCTAGTTGTTTGCAAGGACCATTGGAAAAGATGATTTTTGAGAGCTAGCTAATACTAAGGACGGCACAAATATCCATGCCCGAGGGGGGATTCAAACCCCCGACCGTAGTGGCCGTGCAGACCGTGACTGGAGCGCCTCAGTCCTGTCAGCCACTGCGGCCGGCGCGATAGGCTACAATACGACCTTTATCAAAATCGGAAACGTGATGGTACGCATTTCTCCTCCTTAAACGAAGCACCACAATAACGTTTCACCAGGCAACGCCAGTCAACTGCTGTTTGTGTATGAGGAATCGGATGGAAACTTTCCTCCTGTCAGCTCGTTGTGGGTGTCGCCACTGGCGCCAACCTTTTGTCAATGCTCTGAGGAGCTAATCATTTGCATATCACAGCATCTTCTTCCTGTCGGTTAAATTTCGCTTCTGCAGCACGTCATCTTCGTGGTGTAGCAATTTCAATGACTAGGAGTGTACATGCATTTTCACATGTTCTTAACATTAGGCGCAAGTGAATGTGGAAGAGTGAATGCGACAGTGGACAGGAAGAGGAGGTAGGATGTGATTCATGTGGAGCAGGAGAATCGAGACAAAGAGGGTTGGGGAGGGGGAGTAGGGGGAAGGGTTTTAGGATGTATATCTAATTTCCATACAACTGTGGAACAACGCCAGGTTTGCTAGAGACTGTATAAATTGCTGTCCCTGTGGAAAATTAGGTCCACAGAGTTGTCGGCGCTGGCGCTGCAGTCGCGCGGCTTCTGGGTGCCGGCGTTCCGTCAGTCAGCGACACGCCGCGCCGGCCTGCCTGTTGTCCGGCATGAGGCGAGGCGGCGCTGGGGTCATGGTGGCTGCGTGGGCTGCCGGCGCAGAGCCGGCCGCTGTTAATTTCCGGCCAGAAGTTGGCGCCAGTTGGGGCCATCCGGGGCAGAATGGGGGGAAGTCCCACCGGCAGAGGTGGCGAGGGAGGCCGCACCAGCAGCCGCGCGGGAAGGGGCGCGCGCGCGCGCGCATCTAGATCAGCTTTCTGCTTCTATTCGTCCAAATGGAGTGTGACTGGCAAATCTCTTAACCGTTGGATCTGGCAACCTTTCATATTATCCATCAATTCAAATGTCCAAATGTTTGTTAAGCTTATGGGACTTAAACTATTTATGAACTACCTTATACTAAAGACGGCACAAATATCCATGCCCGAGGGGGATTCGAACCCCCGACCGTAGTGGACGTGCAGACCGTGACTGAAGCGCCTTAGTCTCCTCGGCCCACGCGGCCGGCTATCCATCAATTCCCTTTAAAGTTGATTCAGTTTCATTAGGTTATATGTAATCCTTCGAAATACTGTTGCCTTTCTTTAGCCCTTTCAGACCTTGCGTCCAATATATTGGACATCGACTTTTTATTAATTTTTGAACACTGTATCATTCTGATTTACTTAGCGACCCAGTGGACATTTGTCGCTTTTAGTTTCGTGCTTGTTGCTACCATATGTCAACAGAATGGCGTGCTACAATGAAAAACATTGAACATGGCGGACCCATTGCGGAGTGCGTCAGACATGATATCAGTCATCATCATCATCATCATCATCATCATCATTAGAGACTGATTATGCCTTTCACCGTTCAGTCTGGAGCAAAGTAGATCTAATAAAATTCCTCCATGATCCCCTATCCAATGCTAACATTGATGCCTCATCTGATGTTATGCCTTTTACTTCAAAATCATTTTGCACCGAATCTAAGTACTTTCTTCTTGGTCTACCTCTATCCTCTTACCCTCCACTGACGAGCTCATGAGTCTCTTATGTAACCTTGCTTCTCCCATGCGTGTAACATGACCCCACCATCTCAGTCTGTTCGCTCTAACTGCTTCATCTACGGTGTTCATTCCCAGTTTTTCTTTGATTTCCTCATTATGGACACCCTCCTGCAATTGTTCCCATCTATTGGTACCTGCAGTCATTCTTGCTACTTTCATATCTGTAACCTCTACCTTATGAATAAGGTAACCTGTATCCACCCAACTTTCACTCCCATACAACAAAGTTGGTCGAAAGATAGAGCGGTCCACCGCTAACTTAGTTTTGGTACTTACTTCCTTCTTGCAGAAGAGAGGAGATCTTAGCTGAACACTGATTACATTAGCTTCGCTGCACCTCGATTCCAGTTCTTTCGCTATGTTGCCATCCTATGAGAAAATTCATCCCACGTACTTGAAACTGTCTACCTGTTCTAACTTTGTTCCTCCTATCTGGCACTCAATCTGTTTGAATCTCTTTCCCAAAGACATTACTGTCGTTTTCGAGATGCTGATCTTCATACCATAATCCTTGAATCTCTGATCGAGCTCTGAAATATTGGTTTGCAACCTTTCAATCGAATCTGCCATTACAACTAAGTCATCTGCATATGCGAGACTGCTTATTTTGTTTTGGCCTATTTTAATCCTGCCCTGCCACTCTCCTGTTTTCAACATATGATCCATGAATAGTATGAACAACAGTGGTGACAGGTTACAGACTTGTCTTACCCCTGAAACTACCCTGAACCATGAGCTTAATTTGCCATCTACTCTAACTGCTGCCTGACAGTGTACGTAAAGCCCTTTAATTACCTGCAGAAGTTTTCCTCCTATACCATAATCTTGAAGAACTGACAGTAGCTTCCTCCTAGGAACACGGTTATAAGCCAGATCTATGAAACATAGATAAAATTCCCTGTTCCACTCATAGAAATTATTTAATGTAGTAATTTATGAATTTTCCACAATTCCACTTTGCGGTGTAAGTTCAACAATAAATATTGAGTGACATATATAACTGTTGCCGTCTTATTTCATATCCTTAATTCATTTTCAGACCCGGGGTCCAACTAAATTGACATTTTTTATTTTGGAAAATTTTTATTTTTGCTGAAATGTACAATAGATACAGTCTTATAGACTTGTGAAAGTGCAAGAATATGTTTATATTATTTTTAAATTTATTCAGGACTGAACGGGTTAAACAAAACTCTATTTGGTGGAAAGAAAATTATTTACCTTTCTTCGTTAATTTTGTGATATTACACGTCTTATGTAAGACACGGGTCTTTCAGACCACTTAGTGAGCAAGGTATTTTCGAATGGTTTACTTACCTTTTATTTCAATGGCACGTTATATAGGCAAAATTACTGACAACAATTAGAGCTTCACCGCTAATATGGCTATTATTGAGGACTCTGAAACACGGTAGACGCTGCAGCTTAATCTCCTTTTGAAAGGCACGTCTATGTCTTAACGCTACAGTGGCTTCATATGAGCGTAAGTTCAGTTTGATAAATATAATAATTATACAATACAATTTCATTCTTTACTTTCCGCATGTATGCCACATCATCTGTTCGAAGTGAAAGAACATCATCTGAAGACAGAAAAAATTATAGAAATTTTGAAACAGCCATTTCTGAATGGTTTGAAGATGAAGCTCTGTTTGATGAAGAAGATGACAGTGCTTCAGAGACTGATTCTCCTCAGGAGAGATGATGGCCATTAATCTTATGGGAAAACATTATGGATGTAGCAGCCATAAATGCCCTTTTTTACTTTCAGAGCAACATCCCAGCTATCAAGAAGGCAGATCCGATAAAAGAAGAACTTTTCTCAAGGAATTATGAAAAGAAATGATACGAGCTCACATGGAAAATAAAGTCAATAATTGACGCTCTCAGAAGAATGTTCTACAAGCCACGGCACGCTGCGGAGTTACCCGCCAACAGCCGCAGATTACAGTAACAGGAAAATCACCAAAAAGAAAATGTTTCAAGTGCCCACATTGATTGGACACAAAAATTGCTCAAACATGCAGCAAATTCAACAAAAATATTTGCAAACAGCACAGTGTCATTATTTGTAATGAACAGACCTAGGATTTTACGTAAAAACCTGTTTTGTTCTTCATTAAATATAGGCAATAAATTTTGTACTTCCACGTATTTTTTGTGACTAACATTCTCTCGTGGTCTTCCCACCTAAGAAATATGCATATATTTTACAGAAAATTGCTATCTCATAGTACCTATAATATAGAATTAAATGTTACAACCTGATTGTACTTAATTTATAAAAATTCTAAAAAAACTTAATTTCATGTTGAAACCCCATCCCCATGAACCACAGACATTGTCGAGGTGGGGTGGCTTGCGTACCTCAACGATGCAGATATCTGTACCATAGGTGCAAGCACAGCGGAGGGGTATCTGTGGACAGGCCAGACAAACGTGTGGTTCCCGAAGAGGGCCTTTTCAGTAGTTACAGGGGCAACAGTCTGGATGATTGACTGACCTGGACTTGTAACATCAGCTAATGTGGATTTGCCACACAGCTACTGCGAACGGCTGAAACCAAGGGGAAACTACAGCCGTTACTTTTCCCGAGGACATGCAGCTCTACTGTATGAACATATGATGATGGCATCCTCTCGGGTAAAATATTCCGGAGGTAAAATAGTCCCACATTCGGATCTCTGGGAGAGGACTACTCAGGAGGATGTCGTCAGCAAGAATACCAAAACAGGCACTCTACGGGTCGGAGCGTGGAATGTTCTAACCCTTAATCGCGTAGGTAAGTTAGAAAATTTGAAAAGAGAAATGGATAGGTTAAAGTTATATATGATAGTGACATTTCTCTTGTTTTTAAGGTAGAGTGTGCAAAATTTCATCAATATCCGAACAAAACTATAGATTTCCATGCAATAGAAACGCAGGGTCACACTGAAATAAAACTGGAATATTTGAGAACAACAAAGTGCATTTTTCATACGACCCTTGTTCTGAGAATAACGAAAACAACAAAAAAAGGCTCTGTAAATCGGTCGAGCCGTTCTCAAGTTTTTTATGTTGCAAAGTACCCTCTTGTTTTGAAAGACAAGCGTGCGAAATTTCGCGAAAATCGGAATGAAACTGTAGATTTCGTGAGTCTGTAGGAGAAGTATGCTCCGCCATGCCCCTATCACGAAATACTTTGCCGCGGTGGAGTAGCCGAGTGGTCTAAAGCGGCTCGCTGCGGAGAGCGCGGTTGCTCGCCGTGGAGGTTCGAGTCCTCCCTGGGGCATGGGTGTGTGTGTTTGTCCTTAGGTTAGTTTACCTAGGTTTAAGTAGTTTGTAAGCTACGGACTGATGACCACGAAGTTTGGTCCGATAGATCTACAAACATTTCTGTCGAAATACTTTCATAGCTGTTTTCTACCTATAAACTATATTCCTGCCAAATTTCAGCTTCATAGATGAATTAGTCTTCGAGATTTCATATTTAGTGAGTGAAAATAGATTGCTTAATTTTGGATGCAAGATAATTAAGGGAGACTTGCAAACAAAAATAAATAGTAACATGCAAATCTGTAATGCAAACTTTATTTGATACAAGTTCATGCCTGATGCGATAGTTTTGTAGCATCTACAGCGAAACTATTGTGAGCGGTAGACTTCTTTTCGTTTTATCATTTTGTGAGGGGGGGGGGTTCAGTTACAAAACGCTTCACAAACTTTGTTGCAGGTCCCTAACTATTCCCATTTTCCAATAATTGACGCATAAATCTGGATATTCTCACGCGGTGATTTCCCATTATTTATGACGTCATATGTCCTGAGCTATGTGTCGTGCTCTTTTGTTTTTCATTCAGGAACCTTCGTGGGCGTTTGGTGAATAGTTCACCAAAGTTTCACTGCAATCGAATGAATGGTTTATGAACATATAGAGGTCACACAGACAAACATTCCTTATATTTCTTTTTTCACGAGTCGGAAGAAATTATGTAGATGATTAAAGTTGAAGGGCATTCTCCTAGTAGTATTCATAGATATCGATACTAGCATTGTTCATGTAAGGTGTGTATAGATTTCATTTTTGCTGTAGTATACATTTTGCGCCATAATGTCGTATGAAAATACTGTGCGTCTGAAGAAAACTCGCGGTTATGGGATCTCAATACGATTAAACGTGAAGAACTAAGTTACTACTCTAATACACCAGTAATTTTTCCAGTTGTGTACCACACGTAGTTATTGGACGAAGAATGGCCTTGACGTGTGCTTCGGCCCGCTGCTCATGTTTTACCCTCTTTTTAATGCAGATCACCTCCTGAGTTCCTTCGGGGCGACGCTTGTCTCCCATTCGGATTTTCGCTGCGCTGCTAAATCGTAAATACAGTGAACATGTTGTTTGTCCAGCAAACAACGAGTGATCGTAAAAGGGAACGGCGCTTAGGAGTCCCTCAATGAACGTTCCGAGAACTCCGACAAACAAGAACAACGCACAAGTTTTGCATATTTACTCCCTCGAGTTTTAGAGTATATCTTTCGCTGAAACGGCGTACACGCCGAAGCGGACTTTCGTCCATTTCCTCCTGTTCTCCGACTTCGCGATGTGAACTGCAAGAGGCGAATTCTGCTCTCTCGAAACGTTTCGCATCTGCTCTCCCGCCCTCTGCTAATTACAGGAGTACTTCATTCTCAGCTCCCAACCTCTCGAAAACGGTGAACTCCGGGACATGTTTTTAAGTTTTCCTTCGCAGATCAAATACTGAAAAGGCATTTCTTGTTATTTTTCCCTTTGCGTTCATTAAGGCCGGATAACGTCCGGAGTATTTAGTGTAATTGAAATAGAAATTTGTAGTAACATATTACCTTACTGGAGTAGTCTCAGTACTGTAACTGTTTTTGCAGAGAGGATTTACGGAGGCTTGATGAACGTATGTCGGTAATATATCCTGAGAACAATGGCAAGAGCACATTTCACTGTTCTCCACTTTACCTCCATCAGAGCGGAACGTTGTACCTCGGCAACAGTGTAGCAACGTAATCATGATGTTCATTGGTAGGTGTATCGATCAAGCGACCGATTTTACATTCACATGAAGAAACGCGCACTATGGATCGGCCCCGCGGCGGACTGGCCGAGAGAATTGAGGCGCTATGCTCCGATGCGCGCGACCCTTCCCCGTTGGGGGTTGGAATCCTCCCTCGGGCATGGATGTTTGTACTGTCGTTAGTATAAGTTATAGTTTATAAGTAGTTTATCAGTTTAGGGAATAATGATTCCGCTGTTATGTCCCGTAAACGCGTAAGCTTAACAATCATGTGAACATTTTATGGATCGGCATAAGCTGTTTTTGGCGTACTCTGCTGGTTTTTGTTTTTTTCGACGAGAGTTCGTATTTTGTTCAGCTTTTGTAACTATTACGAATTACAGATACTCTATCCCCCCATACGAAACTGAAGGCAGAATTTAATGAATTTCTTGAACGTGAATATTTTTCGAAGTTCCCAATGGCTTCCACTTGGAAATCTTCTTAACTTGTAACTAGTTTTTCAATACTTCTCCTTAAAATGTTTCTTTAATCGATCGTTGGTATGTAGTATATTAAAATGTAAGTCATAGACTGTTAGATACACAGTTGTTATTTTGCGCTCCAGTCCAAACACGGCGGATCTGCACCCTACTCAGTCCCATGCAAGCCTCTTCATCCCCTCTGTCTCAAGTATTTATCGTCCACGTTTGTTCAAATGTTTGTTCACATGTTTGTAAACCTATTGGACCAAACTGCTATGGTCATCACACCCTAGACTTACAAACTACTTACACTAACGTAATCTAACTAAGCCCTTGGGGGACTCGAACCTCCGACGGCGAACAACCCCGCGCTCCGCAGAAAGTCTCCTTAGAGCGTTCGGACACACTACCGCGGCCGTTTTACTGCCGTAGAAGACAACACTCCACTTACATTAAAATGCGGCGTTTAGAAATTTCTGTTTTTCAGAAAGGATTTTTTTCCCATTACCTTTCTGCATTTTATATCATCAGCACTGTGACGAAGGCTGTATTTAGGTTATACGACGCCCCTGTGCGGCAATTTACTTTACACCCCTCCCTCCCTTTTCCCCTGGGATCTAATTTACCTTTAAAAAAATAAAAAAGAATCACTTCAATTTTCAGGTTTAATTGTGTACGAAACTCTGAATAATGATTACTCAATTAACTTTGAAAAAAAAAAAAAAAAGTTATGGCAAAATTTTGCCGCCCCCAAAATTACCTTATTTTACTGCCCACGTAACAAAACTCATCTAACACCCTTAATTGGTGACTCCTTATCTGATCTAATTCCTTCAGTAATGCCTGCTTTGCTTACAGTGCATTCCATGATTCTATTCCGATGCATTGCTCTTCCTCTCGTCCTTTGGTGTCTGGCACAATTACGGTGTCATTTTAAAACCACAGATTCTTTATTTCTTCAACGTGAACTATAATTCCTTCTCCAGGTTTTTCCTTGCTTTCTTCACAGCTTGTTTGATGTACAGATTGAATACATTTAATTTTTCCCCAAGTGATATCATTCCACATTTCAACCATAATCGGATGCTATTTGGTGTTTTCTTTCGGCACCAACCACTACCAGAACAACGTTAGAGGTCTGAGAGCACAGGTGTCTACACTACCTCTGCTGCGCCACGCCTCTCTGCCCCTCTCATGAACTGACTTAGGACTATGCGCTGTTTCTGATGTCCTAGAACTAAGGTTGTGCATCGCATCGGGCACATAGCAAACATACATTTTTGCTCAAGATTATCTGTTGAGAGCAACAGAAAAAGTCCAATACGAGGGGACGACTGCCGGAGTGCACAGTTGCAAGCAGAACACTGCAAACATTTACGGTGATTTATCATCGAGACCACAGGCAGATTCGCATTGCAGGATAATACTCAACAGTCGAATACGTCGTATGATATGTGCCACTACTGAAGACAGTTTCTTATTTGTGACAGAACTATGATTTACCGATGCTCATCTGGTGGTTATACTGTTACAACTGTAAATGGAAGCCTGTGTTGATATTTTTCTTCTGATGTGTGACGAAAGAGTAATGCCCAAGGATACCTACATACTACACCATGAATTTAGTATTCATGTGAATGAACATAATATTCACAGTATTCTCTTGTAAAGCCTCAAATAAGCAACTGTATGGCATCGTATCTCTTCTTCGTTCCAACTTGAGTTGGCAGATAATCGGGATTCCTTTGGGTTCTTCTGGCGTTTCATTCCATGTCCATATTCGAGAGGAAATAAAGAGTATCCCTACAAACAGCTTCTCGCAATGTCTCAAAAAGTCTGCAGTCTCTGTTGTAATTTTGGTTTCAGTTTCTTCTATCATCAGAGTATAGGCAGAGACAGAGAGTCCTATGATTTTGAAGCGCTGTTGAGGCAGTTTAACAACTCGGTGACACTGCCGCTAAGGCCCCCATAGCAGCCGTAAACGTGAACCTACCGCGAAACCGACTCATCTCCTGCTATGTGATACTTAGCAGCTGTATCACAGAATTGTTAAAATGCTCCCACCATCGCTTCAAATACATCAGGCACCTCATCTCTGCATCCAACCTGATGATGCGCTGACCGCGCGAAACGCGTAATTGGAGAAAGTATAAGAAAAATTGCAAGAGGGACTACAGATTTTTTGATTGCTGCACTAGCCACCACTATGGAATGGAATTAATTGCGTAATGTCCTCTACAAAATAACAAATTGAATCTTCCACGCTGTTTGATTCGCTTCTTTGCGAACGGAACAAATTTGTAGCACAAGACAATGACATGTCAGATGACGAAATTTGGGCGTGACTAAGACGCAGTCAGTCGAAAAATATATAATTTCGGTTATTAATGTGTGTAAGCTGTGCTTCATCTAAAAAAAATGGTTGCTAAATAATTTATTTACCAAAGAGAGAAAATCCCACGACTACGTCTTAATCGACCCGTCAACCGCCGTGTGAGCCTCAGCCGGCTCTATAATGCTGGCCTACTGCGTTGAGGGACGAGTGGTCTGGCCAGCACATGCCACGCGGCCTTCTTGTCTGGCATCCGCTACTTGTCACAGAAAAGTCCTCAGTCACTACAACCACATTCAGTGCGTACCAGCCCTGTACATCCCCAAACCCCTTAAGGGCTGAGCATTAATTTGCTGGGTACGGGCTTGGCGAACCCTGGGTCCCGACCTCTGGACTGTGTCATACCAACAGTCCGTCATAATGTAAGTTCTGTCTGTGTTTCATCTAGCATAGTTCGGCGCAATGGTGGAACGTTTTACGTTTCACAGGCCAGTGATCTTGCTTAATCGCCTGGGTCGCGAGGACGGCACAAACCTCTATAAAAATACCTCAACCTCAAACTGTGCTACTTGCCTAAGAGATGCATGGCTATTGAGGTAGAACAGCGGGCAACCTCAGGGGAACATGCCGCACCTCAGTTGTATTAGGTTTACCCAGGCAAGCGGGGCTCTGCCTGGGCGGACTTTTATATCCCTAGCTGCTCCTGGGACCACCAAGATCACGAAACGTTTGCGAACGTATAACCACCGTTTATAAGAGAGGTCGAGGCGAATACAATGCCCCACAACGTGATCCCCAAACGTTCCATTCCCTGACCACACCATGGAAGAAACGTTGGGCCCGGAAATCAGGGTAAGGCTTATGCCCCAACATATCTAATATGTAGCTGCACTGATGGGGAATCTTTTAAGATGACAAGGCCCTTGTTCTTTGTTGAAAACTTGGAGAACAGTTTCGGTGAAGTATAAGGGAGGTCGAAAATGCTCTCTGGGTCAAATAACGACGTCATCCCCAGCCCAGTCACAGCCATTGCTTGCCTCTGACAAGCTGGGTGATATTTCTGTGACTATAACACCACACAAGACCTTGAACATGGTCCAGCGGATAATATTCCATAATGACCTGTTGCTGCACTCAGGCGACGAACTGCTTGCAAACCTGGAACGGCGGGGTGCACATTTTATTCAGCGATTCAATAGGGGTTCGAAGGTCAATGGGACTGCCACCGGTGTCTTCATCTTGGTTTTCGATTCATTGCCTGAGAAAGTCAAGATGATGTTATACTGGTGCGATGTAAATCCCTACATTCCTCCCCCTAAGCACTGCTTCAAGTGCTGGAGGTTTGGTCGTATGTCCTCCCGTTGTGATGCCAGCCCTAAATGTCGGGAGTGCGAACGTGATGTCCATCTGAACGCCCTTTGCACCCCTCCTCCAGTATGTGTTAACTGTGGCCAGAATCACACCCCTTGCTCAGCTATGTGCACGGTTGAGCAGCAAGAACGGAAAATTACGGAATACAAGACCCGAGACTGACTGACCAACTCAGAGGCACAGCGCAAATTTCTGAAGCTCTACCCTGTGAGCACGTTTACCTCTTATGCCACAGTAGCCTCACCGTCATCATTTGCAGCTCCTAGATCACAGTCTGAGCAACTAGTGGGCTCCCAGGCCCAATCGATTACTTCAGGTCTCTTGCCAACTGGGGGCACCTCCTCTTCAGTTGCTCCCACTCTCTTCACCTTGGGAGCAACGACCCCCCCCCCCCCCCCCCGTACACCGGGGACGTCCCCACGCTCCAGACGAGAAGCAGTAGCCTTCCCCAGCTCCTCTTGGTCGGAAGGGGTCCCTCGGAACACTTCCTGCCGAGGCTTCTCAATGCGGAAATGGGGATCACAGCAGCAAATTGCTGCAGGATCGCAAAGATGTTGTTCGAAGGGCTTCCTGCTGTTCATCAGCTCATTTAGTCACATCTGAGAAACCCTCTCAGCCCCTGGAAACCAAAGAGCCAGCGAGAGGCTTAAAAAAAAAAAAGAAAAAAAAACAGAGAAGAAGAAAACTACGGTGGTTGCATAGCCACAGACTCCCACATCCTCTGCTTCAGAGAATGAAGTCGAGATCCTCGCATCCCCTGAGAATCTCCTGCTAACTGATTAACCAGACCATATCGTATTCGATTCTGTGGATTCTGCGTAGATGGTAGCAGACATTGCGATGGAATAATCTGCTTTTTCTATTCATCATGGCGATACAGCATGGAGAAAACTTAATCCTCCAGTGAAATGGAGACGGTATTTCCCCTCACCTGGCTGAGCTACGACAACTTTTAATCTTAACACCTTCTCTCTGCACTGCACTCTACGAAACCTGGTTTCCAGCAATGTTGACTCCTACCCTTCGTGGCTACAGGGGATGTTATTGTAATCGCACCATTTACAACAGAGTGAGTGTGTGTATGTCCTCACTTCTGTTTATAGTGAACCCTTATTCCTTCAAACACCATTAGAAGCAGTGGCTGTCAGGGTGGACCGTGTAGTATCTAGCTTCCACCAGATGGTGATGTATCTATGAATGTCTTGGCTGCCCTTATAGCTCAACGCCCTCCAGTTTTCTTATTGCTGGGCGACTTTAATGCACACAATCCCTAGAGGGGTGGTTCCACGATCTCTGGCCATGGCAGAGTTGTTGAGGACTTACTAACTCAACTGGACCTCTGCCTGTTAAATACTGGTGCCCCCATACATTTTAGTGTGGCGCATTGCACGTTCTCGGTCATTTATTGATAGATCTGCAGCCACAGCCTTCAACGATCTCTTTCCTGGAGAGCCCGCGATGACCTGTGTGACAGTGATCATTTTCCCGTTTTCCTATCACTCACACAGCGTCAGTCATCAAAGGCGCCTGCCCAGGTGGGCTCTAAACACGGTTCACTGGGAAGTTTACACCTCTTCTGCCGTCATTGGACCTCCTCCACTCGACAACATCTATGCAGTGGTCGAGGGTGTAACACAAGCCATAGTTTCTGCTGTAGAAGCTACGATTCCTCGCTCATGATGGTGCCCTCTGCAGAAGACAGTGCGTTGGTCACCGGAAGTCGCTGAGGTCATTAAAGGCCACAGGTGGGAGTTAAAGCAATACAAGCGGCACCCCTTTCTTGAGTACCTAATCAGTTTTAAACGGCCACTTAATGACGTAAGCAGTAGTGTTGGGAAAGGTACGTCACCACAGTTGGGTCAGATACTTCCACCCAACAAGTTTGGAGAAGATAAGACGCTTAAAGGGATGCCAGACAACCATCGTAATCCCTGGGTTCTCCACGAACTGAGTTGTATGTATGGACCCAGCCTCTCTCACAGAGATGTTTACTGAGTATTACGCTTGCGCCTCTGCTTCTCTGAATTACCCACTAGCCTTCCGTACATTACCGGAGGGGGTGGAAAGGCCGCGCTTCTCTTTTACCACCAATCACTCTGAGACATATAAGAATCCGTTCCGTGAGTGGGAGGTCCTCAGTGCTCTTTCACAATGTTATTACACAGCCCCCAGGCCTAATAGCATACATAGTCAAATGGTGAAACATCTCTCAGCAGACAGCACGAATCATCTTCTTGCTTCCTTTAACCGCATCTGGTGTGACAGTGCTTTCCCGTCACAATTGCGGGAGAGTATCATCATCCCGGTGCTTAAGCCTGACATAAACCCTCTTCATGTGGATAGCAATCGGTCCATCTACCATACCAAAGTTCCCTGTAAACTGTTAGAACGTATGGTAAGACGGCGGTTGTACTGGATCCTCGAGAATCGGGGCCTACTGGCTCCATGCCAGGGCAGTTTCCGTCAAGGCCGCTCCACCACCGATAATCTGCTGTATCTCGAGTTAGGGGCCACCACCTTGTTGCCGTCTTTTTTTATATGTTCAAGGCCTGTGATACGACTTAGCGACGTCACATACTTGCCACATTATATGAGTGTGGTCTCCAGGGTTCGCTCCCAATTTCTATAGACAAAGCTTTTTAACTCATGTCGAGGAAAATGAGGTTCCTCAGGGCTCTGTTTCGAGCGATCCGTTACTTTTAGTGGCCCTAATGGCTTAGTGACAGCATTTGGGCCGTCAGTATCAGCTCTATGCTGACGCCTTCTGTATCTCTTTCGTCTCCTCTAGCACCAAAGTTTCCGAACGCAGATTGCAGGGAGCCATTCGGAAGGCAGAGTCCTGGGATCTCGCCCATGGCTTCCAGTTTTCTGCCACTAACAAGAGTATCATGCATTTTTGTCTGCAATGGACAGTTCACTCACTGCCCGAACTATATCTTGACAACCACTTATTGAAGACAGTAGAAACCCAAAGGTTTTACGGCTAGTCTTCAACTCCCAGCTGACGTGGCTTCCCCACGTTCTTCTGTTGAAAAAGAAGTGCTGGCGCCATGTAAACGTTGTCTGCCGCCTGCTTCATACAACCTGGAGTGCTGATCACACAACACTATTGCGCTGTTGCAGTTCCGTCTCGATTTTGAGTGCCTTGCGTACGGTTCTCTGTCACCTACGGCATTTCACTTGTTGGACACCATTCACAACTGCAGGGTTCGCACTGAGACGGATGCCTCTTGTACCAGCCCCATGGACAGTTACTTGTGGAGGCTGGGTCCCACATTTGGAGGTCCATCGTCCATGCGCATAGCTCGCCAGGCCACCCGTACCATCGTCTCTTTTTCTTCGACGTGGTCGTCCGTCACTAGCAACGACGACTCAGGTGAGGTCATACGATCGCCTCTCGCGTCCGGTCCCTTCTGTTGCAGCTTGAGTCTCTTCGTCTGCATATTGGTCCCGGAAACGCACACGTTTATGGCGCATGCCAAGGCCACGTATTCGGCTGGACTTTTCCCATGGACCGAAAGACTTAGTTCCCTTTGAGGGACTCCACTGTCAATATTTTGCTGTCGTTGCTGAGTTCACCTGCTATAAACCTGATCTACAAGGATGGTTCACTGGTCGCTGGCCGCATTGGCTTTGCGTACACTCATGGCGGCCATATCGAACAGCACTGTCTGCCGTATGGCCATTTCCCAAGCTCTGTAGCACGTCTAGTCCTGCCCAGGTGGGTCCTTCCTTACATGCATTGATTCCCTGAACATCCTTCGAGCTCTGGACCAGTGATACCATCGCTCTCACCTGGTGTTAATCAAAGAGGAGACGCTGTATGTCCTTTGAAACAGGTCCACTGAATATGTGGTCGTGTTCCATTTTGAGTTATTCATTACTCGTAAGTGTTTCTCCGCCATTAATATTGACTATTTGTATGTCAATTACTTAAATTAATGCCCAATGTTTACATATATTTCTACCCGTGTGATTGAACTTGTGTGTTCATGTGAATGTCGAAGTTTGCTTTTAATATTGACTGACATCCAAGCAGTGGCTTACAATTGCCGCCTCACGCTTTAGGCCTCGTTAACTTTAGTTAAGAGTGCATGGCTTCGTAATTCGTCTGCACTGGCGTCTGCTGGGAGGCCAGAGACAAACTTACTTTGCAAGATGGCGAGGTGGCCTGTTCCTAGTGTAGTACCAACATAATCATGGTCGAAAGAAGTGACAAAAGAGACCTCTTTGGAGCTCCAGAAGAGGGTATTATGTTCTTCAGGTAGCAAGGGGTTGCTAGACACTATGCTCTGAACGTGATCTGGTCGCCTTTTAGCGTGCTCTACATCCGGTGTGTAGTGGGGAAGGCTTTTAGCACTCTACGGCCGTCGAAGTAAGTACATTGTCGAGTCATCATGACGGGATGGCATGCTTTGCTTTCTATGTAATCAGGCAGTCTTGCTTTATTAGTGATAGTTTTCTTGAGTAATTCGTTTGCCATGTGAGGCGAAGTGTTTCATCATTTACAGAACTCAAGCAATTGAGTTTAGATTTAGTATTTGCATTCTCATTCCAGTGATGATTTTGTGTCCGGTTTTCTCAAGTTAGAATACACGTGTCTGGCCTTCAGCCTTTGTGTAAACTTATTATGTTTGAATTTTCTTGAATTTTTAACTAACGTTGCATCATGTCTGTATCTGCGAATATGCTAAATTTTTGTTTCTCAGATTTTCTGGTTTGATTCCACCTTTCCTGTCTTGGTATAAGCAATTGCACCACGTGCTTTCTTAACGGTCTTTCCTTCGACCTTCAGCCATGCTTTCACTAATACTAGCTTTCTTCTATATGAATACTCGTGTGTGCTTTACTTGCTTATTCCAAATTAATTTCTTTTTGTAAATGCTATGTAATTCACCATAGTTGCACACCATATGGTACGTAAGGATAGTATGCCACTGCCTCTTCGCACATGAGTATGTTTGGTGCATAGTGTTATTTTAATTTGTGCTTCAAGACACCTGCCATCGCGTCAAAACGCCGCTGCTTCGTTTCGCTGTTGCTATCAAGTGTTGCCAAATGAGTAATGTGTCGCAAGCATTATGTGTGAATGTGTGAGTGTGTGAGTGAATGAATGTGCTTTCCATTATCCACTGTGTATTTTCAAATTTTCACCCACATTACCTCCATATTCATAAAGGGCAGAAACAATTTAATTATGGGCAGTAACTTTACGGTTTAATTCACTTTCGTACAAGGTGTGCGCCTTATTGTGCTTAATGTGGTCTCGCCACATTTATTTGCTTGTTAGTTTTAGTGAATAGATAATGATTTAAAGTATCAAAGCTCTGGTTTATAATTTCAAGCTAACTGTCCCATGTGTAATTATCTAGCCCTTTTTTTAACATTAATTTTGTGTTTGCTAAAACGTTGGCTGCTCCCTTGAGGAGTGAGTAGTTAGATAAATTTCCGTTGCGCAAGTGCTGTGGCTACTCGTAAAGTAATTTAAAGCAGCACTGAACGTTTTAACTTGCATTTGCAAATCTCTACTGCCTGAGATCTTACTTAGAAAAGTTAACAAGCTACTTTCACCTTGACCAGTGTCGTTCATCAGTGGTGTTCGTTTGGCCTCCATATCACGCTCCATAATATGCTGACTGGCTTGCTAAACAGGCCACCAATGAGTATCTGCTGGATATCAGCCAAACATCTTCTGACCTCCAGTCTGTGTTACGCCATCGGGTTTAAAAGCTTGACCTTGACCATGCCCATCTAACCGGACTGTAAAGGAGCCGCGGTGGTGTAGCCGAGCGGTCTAAAGTGTCTCGCTGCGGAGCGCGGGGTTGCTCGCCGTGGAGGTTCGAGTCCTCCCTGGGGCATGGCTGTGTGTGTTTGTCCGTAGGTTAGTTTACCTAGGTTTAAGTAGTTTGTAAGCTACGGACTGATGACCACGCAGTTTGGTCCGATAGATTTACAAACAGTTGCAGTTGTAAAGGAGACCACGGCTTTGTGGCATTCCTGTATGCAGACCTCTCGTCAGGACTTTGTAGTCCTGTGTCAGCTCCGCATTGGTCATACTTGGCTAAGCCACGGCAGTCTCCTTCGTGTTGAGGACCAGCCCGAGTGTCGCAGTGGCTCCCACTTGACGGTAGCTTACGTCTTGCTGGACTGCTCTATTTTGGCCGCCCTGCGACAGAGTTTTGATATTCCTGCGCTTTCACCCGACGTTTTATGTGACGATGCAAAAATGTCTGATTCAGTTTTAAGTTTTATTCCTGACTCTTTATAAAGCTTCGCTTCAGCCCACTATCTATGTTCATCTTGTGTCCTAAGATAGGAGGTAATCTTTTGTTGCCGTATGGTTGACACTTGCACGTTTTAATCCAATGATCTGTCAATCACAGACATAGGCTTTTCCGTTCCATTTCTTGTCGTTGTTCACTATTTCCTTGTGATTGTCTCATTTTGTACTGTCTCCTGTTGACATTATTGTCCTTTTACTGACTCAGGGGGATATTCCTTCCCTATGCTATTTTAAATTCTGGGCTCTTTTCCACCTTTATGCCTCTCCTTGTTACGCCCAGAATGGAACCTCTGCAGTTCTGTCCCCATGAAACATCCAAACAACAACAACTCCTCCAAAGATAAAAATTCTTGACTGTACCAGAAAACCAACACACATGAGGGCCAGTCGCCTTGGTCACTGTCATCTGTAGTGAGCTTCATTTAAAAATGTCGCTGAACTTTGAGGCTATTTCCTTTCTTTACCTACCTTCTACGCCTTATTTTGCATGATCGACAAACTACCATTCTTGACTGATACCACATTGCTATCTGTTACCTACCTCAGGGGAAATGGAAAAATAGACTGCACACATTTTTGTCCTTCTGAAATTTATTTTCTGTACAGAACATCGTAGTACGTATCGGACGTCAATTCCCCGCTGGTAACGTTAACAGAGCAGCATTCGGTGGTAACAGGGGTGACTCAGCACGCCAGTGTATTATCGTCACGAATCGTTTACTGCGAATTTCTGAGTTATTATTAACTTGTAAGCACTTCAGAGCAATTAAATAACATTTATTGGGACTTCTTGCTTTAAGAGAAACAAGAGACGCAATTTTCTATTCTACGGTCTTAGTATGCAGGCCTGCCACATTTTCTGTTTTCACTTTTCTCTCTTCGTCTGTATAGCACAAAAGACATCTTGGTTGCTTCTGCATTTTTGTCGGTCCCTGTTATTGAATTTGGGAGTCTTTGGATCTTCTGGTCCGCAGAAGTGATCCTATGCTTTCTGAAAGTTCCCACACCAATTTCTTTTCTCTAGTCGCAGTCGTATATGCAAGTTGAAACCGAATATTCTTGAGACAATATTTTCACCTCTTCCTAATTTCAATAAGAGAATATGAAAAGCTTTTTTGTCACCTGGTCTTAAACTGCAAATGAACATGCGGAGTGGCCGGGATGTACTTCTGGAAACAGGGTGTACTTGTACCAGTTTGTCAAATTTATCCATTCATCTTTTGGTGCTACTAAAAACAGTAGCATCTCTCGTTTCTTTGATATAATAGACAGAAGAATTGCAAATATTTCTTTTTAGTGAGTAAGCATTTCCAGGCTTCTTTCTTCTGAAAAGCAAATTTCGACGGTAATACAATCATTCTTCTATCGGCTAGATGTTTGGTGGAATTTCTTCCTTATTTTTCTTCATCGTACTGACAACTATCAAAAGGTTTTCAGTAACACGTCTGCCAAAATTATTTATGTGAAGCAGTCGTCAGAACTGATTTTTCGACCTGTCTCAGGACTACTCGTGGACCAAGCATTCAGATAATGTATTAGAACTCTTTCTTTTGTTTTTCTCTTTCTTCCATACAAATGTAATGGTATTAGTCATATAATGTGCCACATTTTTCAGGTACATAAAGAACATGTGCGACGAAGTCCTTACAGATGCTCAGACCTTGTCACATACATACGTCACAAAAGCTGTCCAGAGCTGATGAATAGGTAAAAATTATACATTGTATTTCTTTTCGTCTTATCATCAAATCTCGGATATTTTAGTAGAATCATGAAACTCATTTAACACATAATACATCTGTTCACTGACGGTCCAGGCCATGTTTCTTGATGTTGAGACAGCCATCTTCCTCACTAACTGACGGAGAAAGTAATTCTATAAATGAGCGTATTTATTTCCCAGCCCGTATCTTCAAGAAATTTGTGATCAGTATGTCAGTATCGTTTTCTCAACTATGCTCGAGATCATCTATCTCAGAACTAATAATTCGAGAAACGTTAGCAGTTTTAAGAATTTTCCGCAATATTGACACTTCATGTTTACTTTCCTTTGGTGGTACTTTGAACTGCTGATCATGATTTCTGTATTTCGTCCTATTCCTCCTCATTTTCACCATCTCCTAAACTTTCGGCTTCAGTGTAAGAATTATTTTCAGGCTGTATTTCTAAATCATCTTCCTCGCTTGGAAATAAGTCACTTTCACTTGTAACAGCGCTGTCTACCAAAGATTCTTCCAAATCACAAAGATCTCACAACTTGGGTGGTTCACGTTTAAGGTGTCCGTACTTGGAAATCTTATGAAAGATATCAAAGTTGTTTCCACCACGTATACAATAAGAACGGTGATTTATAACACAAGGATTATTCTTAGGTAGAGGATGACGGCAACTCGTTCTCAATACATGTGATCCACAAAAAATGACAAATGAAATACATGGGTCCGACATACAAGTAAAACCATTGTAGCCAACGTTGTAGCAGCAACAAATTATCGCTGGGGTAACAAATGACCCCTTCTTATCATCGAAGATTTCAAAGATTCACAGCGTCAATACAGAGGATGATTTACATTCTTACGTCATGTGGGAGACTTCGTTGTTTGGTCATTACTCTTATCAACAAACAATAAAAAAAGACTGCTCAGAAGATTATGTTGATCGAAACGTGCACATGATCTGCGCGGCATTTTTTGCAACTTGCTAAATGTTTTTGTTGTAATGACTGATACCACCAACACAAATTCAGCATGCTATAGTATCTGTCTGTCACCTTAATTACATTTTGCAAATCAGTAATTTCTAGCTGGAGTGGCGATGTTAAATAATTGGGTGAAGCCGAGAAACGTGTGCTGAACAATTCTATTCCCATTTTTAAAATTGCGATGAGCTGCTTTCCATTGGCTTGGTAATAGCGAAAGTCCTATCAAGAGTTAGATTTGAGGAAGCAAGCCGATTGAAGAAAGTTGAAATTTCTTTACTCTTCACTTTAAAAAAATGTTCAAATGTTTGTTAAGCTTATGGGACTTAATTACGGGGTCATCAGTCCCTAAACTTACAAACTACTTATCTACTACCTTATACTAAGGACGGCACAAATGTCCATGCCCGAGGGGGGATTCGAACCCCCGACCGTAGTGGGCGTGCAGATCGTGACTGGAGCGCCTCAGTCTTCTCGGCCACCGCGGCCGGCTCTTCACTTTAGAATGAATAAAAATAAAGCTTAGATTTGTTCATACGTATCAGTTATAAGCTGTTCTTTACCCTGAACTGACAGATTTAAATAATTAAATCGCATCATTAAGTAATCTCGTAACGTTACAACTGATATCCATCTACAATCTTTCAGACAATGCATTTCTGTCCCATTCATTTCAACAATTATCGGTACATCTGCTATCCCCCTAATGGAATCTGGCGTCGTGGGCTCAAAATCGATGTAGTCTCTACAAGTGTACTAATCTTTTGCTTGCCAGCATTATATGCAGCGTGTAACTAAATATCTGGGAAAGCTAGAGGGTTTCAGACAACTTGCAGGAAGTGCCCCATAAAATATGGTCCATTTGCTTCTCTTACCGTGTTACAGGCATTTCTTGTGCAGTACATAACATAGACCATTTCACTATGCAGGCGAGACACTTGCGTTGGCCGCACAGACCACGTATACATTCCATCCTTATTTACGTATGTGTGCATTTGTTTTGAATTGAAAGTCACGTTATGTCTGTTGCGTAGCAAAGTAAACACGTCCACACTGGTCATAATGGAGAGTGGCATGACAATTTTTGTCAGTTTCTATTCATCGCACGTACAGTACAAGTGGAGTGATAGATGTAGTAAACTGTTAATTTGTATATGTACAATGCAAGTGGAGTGATGAGTGTTGAGAGTTGTTATTGAGTGCACAAGTTATTTATTAGTAAATTGTGGTACTGGAATCAGGAAATATCAGGGCAGGTTTAGTGCAATGCGAATGAAGCACTCCGTTTCTATACGGGAAACTTTCCTAGTGGACGTTTACCGAAGAACGAAACGTTGCAGAGAATACTTGAGCATCTCTGCAGAAAGCCTCGATTGGTGAACATTTTGCTGATAATGGAGGCTCTAGGGACAGAAGAACACCTTAAGCAGAGAATATGAAAAAAAAAAAAATAGCAGGAGCAGCACGAGGTAAGTAGCGACAAGAGTAAGTCATATGACAATGTGGAGCATTCTATGAGAACTGTTCCTTTGTCCATGTCACCTTCAGAGAGTCTAGCGTCTTAGTACGCCGAATTTCCACATAGAGGAGCATTTTTTACCTCGTGACGACATATGTGTGATCATGATTGACAAATCCTCTCTGCTGTTCTGTTTCCGACGAAGTGAGTCTTACCAGAAATGGAGTGCAGCACTTTCACAACAGGCAGGTCTGAGTGTATAAAAATTCTAGAGAAGTTCTGCAAACAGGACATCAACATTAGTTCAGTATCACTGTTTGGGCTTTTTACCAGAAACATTGATAGGAGCCTCTTACTGCGCATTTTTAAGAAATAATTTACACGGTTTGTTGGAAGTCGTTCCGCTGCATTTTTAAACCAATGCATGAACTTCAAACATGATGCGGCAGCGCCTCAGTTTAGATGTGCTGCTGGAGAAATTTTACTTCAGCGATTCCGAAACAGATGGACTGGGCATCACGGACAGACAACGTGGCCTGCACATTCTCTTTCACCTAAGTCCATTAGACTACTACTTATGGGGTAATTTGAAGGCCATTGAGTATGACACAACTTTTCGTAACGTGAAATTGCTGTATCAGAAGTTGACCAAAAGTGTCAGCAGATACAACAGATGCGTGGAAAAAGAGGAACGAGTGTGACAGCAATGACACAGCTTAAAAGACAGCTGCATTGAAACTCTTGGTAGTCATTTTGAGCTCCTTCTGTAAAGAACTGTCCATAGTGAATTACCCTGTATCAATACAAATGTCCAATCTACATAGTGATGTGGTGTGTACACCACAATGTAAGCAGTCAAGAATTTCTGACTTCCTTCCATGACATTTTAATACACATAATCGTATCCTACTTATTGTTCTGGTTAATTTGATACCCCAAACATCATATCAGCGGTATCTGACCTCGAAGAAGACAATTGGGTTTAATGTATATATCGAGAGGAACATACATTTCAAGGACGTGGCCGAATCATGGGTCAAGTTATTCACCATCAGAAAAAAGGGCAAAGGCCAACTCGTACAAAGGAAAACAAGGTGGGAACTCTCATCCCACGAGGTCTCGACCCAAACGCTTCTTTGAGACAATGACAGGACTTTAGAGGACCCTGTTCTATTGTCCAATGTGAACACCGAGACCCTGGCCGCCACCTGTGGTGCAACAAACAGGTGAAGCATTGTTCTAAGAATTACGTGAGTGGGTTTTATGAGAGTGCTGAGCCAGTAGAAGAAATGTGGCCTCATTGGCTGAAGGCAACGGGGGAATAGCCGCCATGTGTTTTCACGGCACTTCTTATTGGCTACTGAGGAGAGGTGTAACTTGGTTGCAAGTGCAGTGAATTGTGAAAGTATATAAGCGCCTATGAGACCATGAAAAATGACTTCCTCTCTCTTCATTTTTCTCGGTGTAACGCTACATCGACACGAGGGAGTGCTGTGTGCGATTCTTAGTGACTCGCTTTAGTTCTGCTTAAGTGCACTGAACAGTTTTTAAGTATCAAAGTGATACTGTTACCAGACGAATCCTGCTCCTTTTCGATTGTTTAAATTTTTCTTAACTTCGCTGACACTTATTACTGGATTTCTTTAAGATATTAAATTAGTTTTTATCTCTCAATAAATAGTTAATCCTTTTCTTCACTGAGACACTGCCAATATCGTACCTGGTGAGGTGACAGGAGTAATTATTTTTATTTTCACTTACAGGAGTGGTCGTTGGAGTCATTTTGAGGACTGTTAAGGATCACTTACCTGTCTTCAATTGAAAGGTGCTGTCTGATGTCTAGTTTACTAGTCACGGTAGGTTTTTTTCCACATCAAGAGCCAACAGTTTTAGGGTCCAAAAACTGCAGATCAAACCTTACATGTATTACAGTGTAGAATTAATCGTCTGTCCGGTTTAGGAGATAGGCCTCTGGCATGTAACTTGATAAACAACTCTTGGAACAACAAATGCCTGAAACATGGTAACGAAAGCCAATGCTGCATGTGTGTACGTGCTTATGCTTGTTGTCGAGACGTCTACCAAATCCTAAGATTTCCATATAGGTACTTCGCTACACCCTATTTATAAAGTAACTATGCTTGCAAAAACTCAGATATGCTTGTCCTGATTCTGCATCACAAATCAGCTCATCTGTGACTGTGTAATGAGAAGCAGTGGAAGGAACGACCTTCGCAAGGCTGTACTGATTTTTCATTTTTAATCGCCCGCATTTATCACTGAGAAATGAGACCCCAGTGTCGTGGATTAATGCTCGCCATTACGATGGTCTGCTCAGCTACGGGGCCACACTACGTGCAGTTTCCGCTCTGCAGCTCTGCCCGCATGTTTGGGGACGTCGGCATGAGGCGAGGGCACCACCCCGCCACGCCGCCGGATCCTGAAGATTAGGGCCGCTTTGTCACTGGCGCCAGTACCTGTCCGGTCGCCACGGGCGCCAGAAAAGTGGCGCACGCCCGGCCGTTTGCCGTAATGGATGGCGCCTAATGGAGCGCCCTGATTAATACAGGCGGCATTAGCGGCGCCGACACGTGGACGCCACCTGGCGCTAATGCGCGCCTCATCTGTTTCCATGAGCTGCCCCACTGTGCCAAACCTCTGCTCAAAGTACGCCGCCACCTGTGAGGGTCATGATGCGACGTGTATTCACGGAAAATCGGTAGCCACCTGTCGTCCCCAAAGAAGACGATGTGTCTGTTACATATTAAGGGGGTATTACACGGCGATTCGCCTCGAAAGGTAACGCGACAGCCATCTAGCGGCAGATTACATGGCACTACCACGTAACCGTGAAAATTAGGGCTCTTTTACATGGAAGACTGCGAGCCGCTTCAGTGACCCGATAGCTGAGTGTCGGATCACTGTAACACAGAGTAACATACACAGAGGAGAAGTCCCCCCTAAACTTCTGTCCTACGCTCCCCTCGAAGTTCCGTAAGATGCCAGCAGATGGCAGGTGGTTCCCTGGCTTAGTGCCGGTAGACCACACTAGAGGCGCTTCTAAGGGTAGCGTGGAGGGGAGGCAGAAGGTAGAGCACGTGCCTTCTGCCACGAGGCCACGGCTGTGTCCAGTGTGCCAGCGTTTGAGGGGAGGTGGTGGTGGGGACAGCCGCTACCTGCCGCCTGCTCTGGCCAGTTTAAAGGACTGCTTCTGACCGCAGCGCCATCATGGGAAATCTTACGGAACCTTCCCTCCCCGCACCCCTGAGCGTGTGACCGGGCCCTTACGGAGGTTTCCCGTCTGTATGTTTTTGTCTGTGACTAACCAGACGCCAGCTGCATGCAAGCCAGCCTGCTGCCCTCACTTCACACCACACTTGTTTTCCGGTCAGTGATTCTCGCAGTATGCTGGAAGAAGAAGAAATAGTCGCTGCCGCAGCTCTTGTGATATTCCAAAAGTGGAAGAGAAGGTCGAGAAAAAAGTTACGGTGCCACCCTGTTAGTAACACCAGATTACAATTGGGCGCATTTTATGTCTACGCCGGCCGCGGTGGCCGAGGAGACTGAGGCACTTCAGTCACGGTCTGCACGGCCACTACGGTCGGGGGTTCGAATCCCCCCTCGGGCATGGATATTTGTGCCGTCCTAGTTCGTAAGTAGTTCATAAGTAGTTTGTAGGTTTCTCTACTATTGATACTGTTTATTTGTATGTTAATAATTTTATTCCTGTATTAATGATCAATGCCCTAAGTTTATAGGTGTTTCCACCCGAGCGATTGAACTTCTTTGCTTGTATGAATGTGTAAGATTGCGTTTAATATTGACTGACTGCCGCGCAATGGCTTAGAGTCGCCGCTTCGCGCTTTAGGCCTCGTTTACTTTTGTTAAGAACGCATGGCTTCATATGTAGTCTGCACTGCCGTCTGCTGGGTAGCCAGAGACACCCTTACTTGGCAAGATGGCGAGGTGAGACGTTATTAACCAACTTAATCATGGACGAAGGAGGTGACAGAAGAACTCTGGAGCTGTAGTACAGGGTATGATCTCTCTCAGGTAGCGAGGGTGGGTAGTTAGATCGCTTTGAACGCTCCCTGCATCCTGTGCGGAGACGGAAGACACTGTCTACGGCCTGTGCTACCACTCTTGCCGCGATTGCCGACGTATTTCGTCGAATCATGCTGAGGGGGTGGCATGCTGTTAGGACTTTATTTGTGATCAGGCATTTTTGGTTTATCGGTGATAATTTTGTAAGATGTATCGTAGACCGAACGTGACGTGACTTCAGCCACTTGTAGCATTCACACACACACACACACACACACACACACACACACACACACACACATCAACCGTACTTGGTCATTAAATTCATATATGAATTTAATGGCCAAGTACGCTTGACCGCGAAATATCTAATTAACTAAATAAGCAAATGATGTGAAATAGAATAAACTATATATTAATATGAAACTTCCTGGCAGATTAAAATTGTGTGCCGGAACCGGGACTCGAACCTGGGACTTTTGCCTTTCGCGGGCAAGTGCACTACCAACTGTGCTATCCCGACACGACTCACGATGCCGCCTCACAACTTTACTTCCGCCAGTACCTCGCCTCCTACTTTCCAAACTTCACAGAAGCTCTCCTGCAAACACGCAAGACTAGCACTCCTGGAAGAAAGGATATGGTGGAGACATGGCTTAGCCACAGCCTAAGGGATGTTTCCAGAATGAAACTTCACTCTGCAGCGGAGTGTGCGCTGATATGAAACTTCCTGGCAGATTAAAATTATGTGCCGGAACCGGGACTCGAACCTGGGACCTTTGCCTTTCGCGGGCAAGCGCACTACCGACTGTGCTATCCCGACACGACTCACGATGCCGCCTCACAACTTTACTTCCGCCAGTACCTCGCCTCCTACTTTCCAAGCTTCACAGAAGCTCTCCTGCAAACACGCAAGACTAGCACTCCTGGAAGCAAGGATATGGTGGAGACATGGCTTAGCCACAGCCTAAGGGATGTTTCCAGAATGAAACTTCACTCTCCACCATATCCTTTCTTCCAGGAGTGGTAGTCTTGCGTGTTTGCAGGAGAGCTTCTGTGAAATTTGGAAAGTAGGATAAATAGCGTACCAGAGCAAGGCCAAGAAATAATAATAATAATAAAATTCTATCATGAATCAATTTATGAAAAGATAATCAGATCATTCCCCATACTGCCAATAGAAACAAACTATTTTCCCTCCACAGTGGTAACTGGGGTTAGAGAAATAAGGTTATATGAAATTGGTAAAAATGACATATATTGGCAAAAATGTACAAACTAACCAAATAAAATTGTATGTGACTAGGTGTCACACTTTGATTACAAAAATTTAATAAAAAGAGTTCTCCAAATAACTCTCGTTTAGGAGTCTATCATTGAAAGTCAATATAGAAATAGACCCCGTTATCTCATCCCACTCCGAGTGAAAACAAAGAAGGTAGCTACAGCAAATGATCCCACTAGAATCGAAGAGCTGAATCCTAACCACGACTGGAGTAGCGCAAGCAAATACTATACCAAACACTGGCTGACGGTCGTGCAGCAGCGGCGTCGATGTCAGAAGTCTGGTGTAGCAGCTGTGGATTCTATCTGCGAAAATACTATCACTTTGCCAAGCAGAGATGTGTCGGTATTTAATCTAACATCAGCTTCTGTGCCCAAGGACGAACGAAACAGTCACAATCGGTACCTGGGAATATCAAAGGATATCGGATGTACTGATGCGGATCAGCAGCAGTGAGCAGCTGACGTATTTCCTGTGTCAAGAAACAGAAGAGTTAATGTCGTAAAAGCGAGAAGCCACCTTCTTTCTCCTACGCAAACACCACCTTCGCAACCTGAACACAGAAATAACAAGATAAACATATACTTTTGCAAACAAGTATCGTAATATAAAACTGCCGCGCACTCCCAGGCTCCATGTCACGAATTTGTTGTCATTGTCGTAAGTTAACTTAAGTGATGTTTAAGTCTAGGGACCGATAACTTAAGCAATTTGGCTTTTAGTTACACAAATTTTTAACTTTAATATAAAACGAAAGTGTTGAGTCTATAATTCAAAGCAGTACTGACTCAGTTCCGTGATAATTACATCAGAGGAAAAGAAATACTTTAAAAAATTACAACTTCCCATTAAATAGGAACTCCGAGCTTACAAAAATAATTTAAAAGAATGACGTTCTAGGAAATCACAATTACCCTCGGGTTCTTGTGTGGTATAAATGAACGATTACACGCGTGTCATTGCTGTTTATTGCGCATGCGCGCATTCGCGCCAAGGAATATCAACCATGCATCGTGTTAATAGATCTACATGAAGCAGTACGTAGTTCAGGTAATCACGCTTGTGGCTTTGCTCCATAGGCGTACGCCAGAGGTGTATCGTGTAATACGGCCTTTATAGTCACAAACGGTGACCTAACGGGTGCAATGTACTTTTCGCCTCTTCCCCCTTTCAATTTTCATGCACATGTAACTCTATCCGATAACCTCGGAAAGAACCTGACGAAGACAGTGATGTACGTTGCCGAAATATTGTGCCAGAACGACGCGATCATCCGACAGAAGGCCTGACCATTCACCACATTATTATTTGGCACTCTTTTTGTTGGCGCTGATTTTTTGTAGGTAGCAGAGGTAAGATATGGGGAACTGAAAGTTATTCCCATCTTGTCAAAAAGTCAGTGGTCGTAATGGCATGAAAGAAATACAGTGTTTGAGAAATGGAGTAAGGCAGGGTTGCAGCCCTTCCCCAATGCCGTTCAGTTTGTCCACTGAGAGATATGTGAGTGAAAGAAAGGGAAAATTTGGTGAATTAATTGAAGTTCAGGGGGTAAGAGTAAAAAAGAAATGTACCTTCGAAATTTTATCACAGTACGACACGTAGCTCATGAGATATGAACACATAAACGGTAACGTTCGTGGAAAACGCATTACGTACCAAATTTTAATCTATTATGTCTTGAGTAGTAATAGTACTTGTAACAGCTTTTACAGACATACAGCAGTTACACAAATGAATATATACCTGAAAAATTATTCAACTGTATAACATGTAACATATATATTGCGATGGTTTAAAGCTTTTCCCATCATAACCAAGTTGTAATCCATATCTTATTTACTACTAAGCTATTCCTGTATTAGATGTAGCTGGCTGTGTGCTGGTTAAGATTGTGGGAGCGACAGAAGGAAAGGAAAATGGTCGCTGCTACAACATCATCATGGACCCTACAAGTGAGGTGTGGGAGAAGCTCAAGCTACAGACTGACAGGCCTATGGCTGAAAACGTGCCATGTGCCACACTGAAGTGTGTAGGGGCACCTCTAATTAAAAGGCAGATATCTTGTTGTGCAAGAAGGGTTTCGAAATCTCTACCAAGATGAGTTGCCTCCATTACCGCATTAAGGCTGGTGGGCATTAAGGTCCCCCAAAAGAAGGAATGGTGAGGGGAAAGCTGTGCAATAAGGGGAGCAAGATCTGTAGGTAAGACAGCCTAATCTGGAGGAAGGTAGACGGAATAAATCGAGAATTCTTGCATGACCCCAATATGAACAGCAACAGCCTCAGGAAGTGTGTGGAGAGGCACTGCAGCACTGGAGACGGTGATAAAGACGTATATACAGACACAGCCAAAGACCCTGCTGGTGTCCACCAATCAGAAATCCAAGTTTCCTGTAGGGCCAAACAGAACACGGGGAAACGGCACAACTGTTGCAACTCAGCTAGACATTCGAAAACACCGCCGCAACTTTTCTGCATAATTTCGTTTTTCCATTGCCAAGAAGTCATGGTAGAAAAGATAAAGTTGTCAGGTCAAACGATCACCTGATGCCAAAGAGTCAGAAGCAACATTGCTAGAACCATTGTTTCTAGGGATCCACTGAGGGCAAGATCCTCTGGGAAAGTGAGGATCTCCACCTCATCTTAAGAGGTAGATGTAATGGGTGGTAGCTTTTGAGCCACTGAAGGATATTTCGCCTTCTTTTTCTTTTCTTTGTTGGCCTCTTGCTACGCTTTGGGTTTCAAGGGTTGGGAGGACTTTCAGGGCCCGATTCAGATCGAGAAGCCCTTCGAGAAGGACAGTGAAGATCCCAAGGAACCCCTTCCTGGCTAGAGTTGCCAGGGAAGCCTGTACCCTCTGGCTGGCTAATGACCACTGGTGTCCCCGATGGTGGGGATGAAGTTACCTGCACAAGTGGTCTTGGGGGAGCAGTGGGGAGATGGAGTCCCCCACCAATCAAGGGGGAACTGGATAGAAGAGGGACCATAGGGCCCATGGAATCTTGCAACAATCGTTGAGCTGCTGACGCCAAGGTCATATGAGAACCATGTGTATCTATTTCTCACCTCAGTGTAGGTCAAACGGTTCACGGTCCTAATCTTCATTATTTTGCGTTCTTTGCGCGATACAGCACAGTCCAGCTAGCAAGGTGGATGTTGTATGTGACAAGTAGAGTACAAGGGGCATCCAGTATGGTGGAAGTACATCGGGAGGACATATGCCGAACTTCCTGCACCAAAAACATCGCATACGGGGACATATGCGACATATGGTTTTACTTCACACTGGTAAATAATTATCTTGACCTCCTCAGGCAGTGTGTCGCCTTTGAAGGCCCGGATGAAAGCACTGGGGGAAACCCTGTGATCTTTCGGTCCCCTGTAGACCTGCCTGTTAATTGGCGCGCAGTTCTTGTGACAAGAGATCTCGATGGTAAATGAGACACTGGACCATGTAAAACGTCTTATGTGGGGTGAAACTGACAGAGACATCACTCAGCTTGTCACAGGCAAGTAATTCATTCGACTGGGCAGAGGATGCCGTTTGGATCAATACAGAACCGTTCCGCATTTTCTAGAAAAATACCACCTTCCAAACTTGTCCTCTATGTTCTCGACGAAGACCGTGAAGACCACGAATACCGTGAACAAAAGATACTGGGGCGAGTATTACTCAGATCTTGGATGGCCTTACGTTCCTCTCAGGGTGCGTGATGTCACAGTAACCTCTGTTTTTCCTCTTTTAGAGATGTCGATTTTGCGTCTGGCAACGTTGTTATTTGCTTGTTTCATCCTGTTACAGGGAGCATCCTGTTCCACCCAGGCAGAGCCCTGCTTGCCTGTGTAAGCCTATTACAAATGAGGTGCGGAAGGTTCCACAGAGTTTGCTCGCTAGCGTGTGTTCAACCTGAACAGCCATGCATCTCCTCGGCACGTAGCGCACCTTGAGGTCGAGGTTTTTTTAATGTATTATTATTTTTTTATAGGCGTTCGTACCGTCCTCGCGAGTGAGGCCATTTGCCAAAATCCCCAGGCTCTGAAACGTACACTGTTCCACCGTCGCGCCGTATGGTGGTCGCTGAAGCACGCACAGAGCTTACGGTGTGGCGGACTGTTGGCGCGACACAGTCCATAGCTTATGACTCCGGGTTCCCCAAGCTCTTACTTAGCAAATTAATGCTGAGTCCCTGAGAGGAAATGGTTGTGAATCGCTGTTCGAAAGGACTGACCGTAAATAAACTACTGTTAAACCCTCTTTACAACGAAGGAAACAAAAGCGAACGTATAACAGCGAACGAAAATCTCCTCTCAAGTTAACACCGGGCACGCGTGAGCAAACAGCTTTCCGTGATTCGTTTCGTATTCATAGTTTGTTCGCTTTTTGCTAGTTGTCAGGTGTTGGTTCAAAGAATCATCAAAGGATGTTCGTGTCCTAGCCACTTCGGTGCTAGTTCTAAGTAGTATAAAGTGAATTTCTCCGATTTTGGTATTGTATCAATTTTTGTCACTTTCTATTGTGATCAGGTACTGGAATTTCTGGAAATAGTGAACAGTAAATTTCTAATCAAGATATCGCAGCCGCGGTGGAGTAGCCGAGTGGTCTAAAGCTCCCAGCTGCGGAGCGCGCGGTTGCTCGCCGTCGGAGAATGCATGGCACTCCCTTCGCGCTATGCCATCAAGTCAGGACTCAATTTAATTTCGAGCGACAAAAAACTCATTGCAGATTCTAGGAAAATGAGAACTGAGTGAGTTACATGTACCAATAGTAGTGTACTTTTTGGAAGGTTTCGCCGATAAGCCAGCTCTCCCTAAGACCGGCATCTACACAACATTGACAGCCAAGATCGCTAATTAATTTTATTTACTGAATTTTTTTACCGGTTCAATAAGAAACGGAACATTGTCCAACTATTAAAATGCGCATTATTAAAATTTGCATCATGCACGTGGAGCCTCACTTTAAAATTGTGTGTGTTCTAGAAACAAGGAACGAGGGGACTGTGCGATGTGGATGACGGTCCACTTTAGTGATGCAAATTTTAATAACGCGCATTTTAATATTTTGACACTGTTCCGTTTCTTATATTACATTTTTACGCGTAACTCGTTATTTTAAGTGAGTCCCAAAAGCTTTTTGAAGGTAGGAAACCATATTAACTCTCATTAGCAATTTTAGCTGAAAGAAGTGTACTTGATGGTACAAGAAAAATGAGCTGTCAGTTAGCGCTTGGAGTTCCAAACATAACGTCTTGGGTTCGATACCCACTGCCCCCGATTTTTTTGTTTATTGTTCGTGATGTTCAATTCTTAACTTTTAAATATAGTTTTCCAATATAATTAGACAATTTAGCTTATGAACTCGGTATTAATATATTCATATTTATTACAATAATTTCAGTTAATGTGTTTAAAGAGCAATCGCTTTACATAATACATTTCAAGTGTTCCAATGATTTTCCACAAGAACATAGATTTAGTGGAAAATGGTAACCCAACAAGGATTTCTTAATAGTGAAGTGAGTGTTGGAAACGTCGCAAGTACGACTTTGAAAGAAGACATAACCCCCGAGCGGGGAACATTGAGAACAAGGACATTAACGAGTGATACAAGGATTTTTACGAACAATGTTTTTACTTGAGTTTTGTAATGATAAATTGTGAAATAAACCAATTAATCCCCTCATTTGTGTCTTTCATTCTCTCATATTTCCTCTCTGACCTTTCTTTCACCTGTTCTCATAGCATTCACATAAAACCTATAAATTTGCAGTGCTCAATAAATTCCAGTTAAGGTACATCTTCTTTTTCATTTTCATGACTTTGCAAACACAGCTGGTCGAATTTCGATCACAAGCGATACCAGTGTTTGTAAATCTGTGGGACTGAGCAACTGCGGTTGACAGTTCCTCGGCTTACAAACTAATTAAACTAACATAAGGAAAACACACACACATATCCATCCCCGAGGAAGGACTCGAACTTCCAAAGGGGAGAAACCCTTGCCTTTCACAGTAAGCGCCCCTCCATTCCACCGCGGAGACACACTTTTCTCGGCGTGCTGCCAAAACATATGTTATAACGTTTATGAAATTTTTGACATGTACATCAGCGATTTCTGCATATATTCATGCAAATCAGAACATGTCCTACAATTTCGGAGGTTGAAGTTCACTATGGACATTATTTATTGTTCTCATTTGTGCGAAAGGTCTCGTCTGCTCTCACTGTCATCACATGTACTTGCGACAGTAGTAAATATGTACCAGGTGACTTATATATCATATGATAATTTCAAAGGTTACAAAAAGAGAACGGAAATATCAGTGACCGAACTAACAGTTGACAATTTAGTGAAAACCAAAAAGTAAAAATGTATAGACAAAGACGTGTAAGGACGTACCTCTACAATCGCAGTACATCACTCTCCTCAGAACCACGAGTGTAGCACCATGCTCAATGTTGCCTGCCTAACAATTTGACATTCAACTGTCATCACCATCTCCACAGAATGACGACGCCACGCTATAGCACTGTGCTCCATGTAATTTCTGTATTATCTTGTACATTTATCCCCTTTATATCACAACTGTAACCTGTAACATAAAAAAATATTAATAAGTACATGACTGATTCCCAAAGTTGAGGGGGAGGTCCGGAGCTCACCGTATATAACGCTCCAGCGTTGCTGCAGTATTCCGCACCTGAATTCCATGGCAGCGATGATCCATGACTTGTCCACATTCGGCTGCCTTGGGTATAACATTTCACTTTGTCAATGTTTAACTCTTACAGTAGTTGCCATAATATCATCTTCTGTATATCCCTCTTAATATTTGTATTTCATTCGGTCTGAAGATGGTCTCACAAGTAGACTGAAACCGGTTTCCTAACAACAATAAAAAGTTATCTTGTGGTCGAGACTATGTTTTTAAAAATCTGTTACTTAGATGTTTTGATATTACGATCACTCTGTGTAGTGAATATTGTTGCAGCACTACTATGAGGGTGATTTAATAAGAAATGTTACTAACAAAGTTTTTATGCTTTATGAACTGAAACATTTATAATTTATTCTTAATGAACGCTTCTGAGAAACTTGAACTTTAAACGCATTCTGAAAATAGAATGGTAGCTTTTCAAACACTGTGACTGATTACGATAATGGAATTCATTGCGGAAAATAAATTCCTGCTGTCACAACAATCAAATACGTCACTCCTCTCCAACAAACTCAGTGCCCGCTCAAGGGATGCAAAGTGCAAGAAACCCCTCCTAGTGACTAAACCTATCTTAATAGTGTACGCATAGTTGGGAATCCTAAGCAGATTCTGTAGGACACGTCGGGATTTACCGGCCCACACTGCCCATCCGGAATCTGCAAATTAAGCTGTCACCCTTTGAGCCAGATTGTGAGACGACTTGTAGTCGTTCCTCCCACATGTTTCGTAGGAAGTGCTCTTGCTGTTGTGGTCCCTTTGCAGCTAGACGGCACTCTGGGGAGTTATTAAAAGAGCTGAAATAGTTATTTTGTTAAATAAAATACGGGATGCCAATTATACCACAACATAATACAAGATTGTTTACTGACTTTGAAATTATAATTTTACGGCTGATACTGAGAGCATGGTTCCTATGAGAAACGTCCGGATTACGTCCGAACGCCGACTGACTACCAAGGTGCACAGCCGAAACCTCCTATAAACTTCGTACATCATCGGAAGTATTCATAAATATTCGTTAAAAGCGTTGCAATTCAATTATTTATGGATTTGTACATTATTAAAGATTATGAAATGATCAGGATTTATTTCTGTTGACCCCTAGTGTGCTACTAAGGTCTGTACGCCACCAGAACCTTGTTATATATAAAAAAAATTAGTAAATTAAAGATGTTAGATTCGCGCCATATTCTTCGTAATTCCTTGGCGTAGTAGCGTGGCGGCCGCAAAGGACAGTCGTACGGAGGCAGCGCCCGGAGCTTTCGCCATCCCACTAAAAATATAACTGCCGCCGACTGGCGCACAAAATCAGCCAATAAACTTAGGAAATAATTTAAAATAAATAATTTTGGCTACATATACAAACCCTCACACATGCCCTTCGGTATTTAATTTTCAAAATTGGGTGCTTTTGTAAAATAAAAGGTGCCGGCCTTCCTCAAACCGAGATCATCTTTGGCGCTCCCCACCAGTGCACGAATTTTATTCGGCGGACAAATGACAGTTCCAACATTACACTGGTGGGGAGCACCAAAGATGATCTCGGTTTGAGGAAGGCCGGCGTTTACCAGTTTCCGTGTCAGTGTGGCAAGTCATATACTGGACAGACGATGCGTACCGTCGAGGATCGATGCCTTAACACCAGAGGCACACACGATTGATGTATCCGAGCAAGTCCGCAGTCGCTGAACATTGTTTGTCGGAGAATCACGCGATGGAGTATGAACGCACTAGGATTCTGGTACAGACGTCGAGATACTGGGACTGCGTCGTTAGAGAGACCATTGAAATTCGCACAAGTGACGACCTCATAAACCGTGACAGTGGATATAATCTTAGCAAAGGTTGGGAACCAGCGATTGGGTTTATTTAATGGTAAATCTAGCAAACGTGAGGTAGTGACGACCACGATGGACAGAGCCCTCACACCGATGTCATCTCAGACGCCGTCGCAATCGGTTCCACTGCGCGACCGCGGCGCGGGAGGCGGACCACGGAGGGGTCGCTCCGCGGGCCGAGGGTATTTAAATCGCCCGTTACCGGGCTAGAACCCAGTTCCCTTCGAGCCGCCGCAGCGTGCGGATTTCCTGCCGGCGCGTTTCCAGGAGCTCAGTCCGTCAGTTCACCTGATGATGGCGACATGTATGATCGTCGAAATATTGTGCCCGTTGGACACTATAGACCGGCAGTACACCTGTGGATATTTTGATTATCAAATACGCCGGGAGAAACTCAAAAATGAGGATCTTTTCATTATCATCATTTAACTTCCATGCTGGCAATGGCTATGGCGTAGTTTCTATCCATGTCCTTGATTTGCGTGTGCAGATCCTGATCATCCCTCAGTGGTTTTTATTGACTAGCACCTCCCACATGTGCATTTAGAGTAAGGTAAAATTCGGTACTTGTAACAAAAGCACTATTTCAGAAACTAAGTCACAATACCAGCTTATAACTAAACACGCAAAAATTAAAACCAATAAACTTCATTCCAATTATTGTTTCTAATTTCTTTAGGTGCAATAATATCATCTAGTCTGTCTATTTACAAATACCGACTGCTGTTAATGAACGGAAGCCACACCCTTCTGTTACGTTAGGAAGCCAGCTGCTCCGCCTTCTACAGCTACCGTCTAATGCCGTCAGGCGTCAGCTATCCTCTCTGACAGCTGTGCGTCCCTGACCCACAGCAATCCTGATAGTTCATCCACCTCAACTGAACCAAACCATTGGCGTGGCTTTGCAAATGATTCCATACTGTAATGAAGAATAACATCTGCTTTCATATTAAATACTAATTATCAAATTTATGTACATCCTGATTTACTTACAAAATTTTGTAACTAAGAAGGTATCACTTCAGTGGCTGTTATTCACGCACGCCAGTGCCAGTCAAATTCTTTCACGTTAATTCCCCAGATAGTGTGCTGTTGATGGCAGAAAGCTCTAAACAGGCGCCCCCACTCTCTCGTTACCCTTTCAGTCGGGTTTGAGACTGAATGGAATTTCGATATATGTATCGCCCTTTTACCTGGTTTCTCCAGCACATTCTCTCGTGGTTTGGATATGAACTCAGATCCATTATCAATCAAAGTCTGTTCCGGTTTTCCTGCTGTTTGAACGTAGTCCTGTCGTAATTTATTTGTAATTGCTTTGCCTGTGCACCTTCTCAATGGATATAGTTTCAATACATTAGAAAATGTGTATCTAATCCTCCTCTAGTGGTTGGGAAAGGGCCGTAAACATCAGAAGCACCTAGCTCACCTACCTTTTTCGGAATAATACTTTCAATCTGCCCCTTGCTGAGAATTGTGGAAGTCTTTGTTTTCTGAAAATTTTCACACTTCTCTAATATTCTTTCGGCTCTCTTCACCATCTTTTGTTAAAATGCATGTCTCTAGATTCTCCGATCATTTTAGGTCCAAAATGACCGTAACTGTTATGAATATACTAAAGGGAATCCTCTATCTTATAGTCAGGTGTCATCTTCCAATTTTCCCACACTAAGTTGGTCCCTTTTCCATTAAGAAATACTCTTTAGTTTTAGCATTTTATTCTCTTCCCACTGTTCTTTTACATATTTTTACACCTCGTTTTGATCCTGTTCTTGACTCAAATTTTTCAAATACTTCTTTATTTTACTGTCATATTTCATTCCTTCCAAGTAAATAGTCGAATCTCTCTCTTATTTACCTCAGCCTGTTCCTTCTGATCCATTCCTATCGCCATTCTGTCAACGCGTCGGCCACTTTAGTATTTTTGTTTGTACTGTACCTCGTATTGGTTTTTCTGTACAGCACCCTACCGCTTGTCAACCTATAACTGTCAATAAAAGACAAAGCCTTATGATCAATGTAGACTATCACTTTTCCACCGAGATCTAGTAGCGAAACTTTATAAAGGCTTATACAATGACCAAAGCCTTCTTTTCGGCAACTGAATAGTTACGTTCACATTCAGTTACCATTCCACTGGCAAAACTGATGGTTCTCTACTTTATTCTCTGTCTCTATCAGTTGGAACGACTGTGCTCCTATACCATACTCTGAACTGTCTGCTGCTGGACAAAATTTCCTATCAATTTTTGGGTAAAATATCATGCCCACTTTACACAAAGCTTTCTCAATATTTTCGAATTATTTCTGGCACTGCACCTTCAATATCGAGGGTGCATTCTTTTCAGTAAAGTTAAACAAAGCCACAGCTTTTAACATTTGATTATACAAAAATTTCCTAAATAATTCGCAATGGTTCAGAGCGACTTTACTCGTTTCTAATTTCCGGCTGTGCGATATCTCTTACAGCTTCCAATTTCACAGGGCTAGGTCTAATACCTTTTGCCGATGACAAGCCCTAAGAACTGAATTTCCCCCTTTCCGAATTCGGATTTTGTGAGGCTAACTGTTACGTTTTCTTTTTCAAAAGCTTTTCCAAACTTCCTCCAAAATTATGTGTGTTCTTGGCAATTACTGGCAGCAATTAAGATGTTGTCCATATAACAGTAATCCTAGACAACAATGCTTCACCTAGTAACATCTGTATTAATGCAGTTATGTTCAATCCGAAAGGTAATACTATAAAATGATAATAGCTTCCCCTGTATACTGATGCTGTGTATTGTCTACGTTGTCCAGCCAACTTTACCTGCCAATATCCAGCTAACAAGTGAAGACTGGCGAAAATGTCAGTGGCTCTGGCTGTAAAATCACTGACCTCCTACTGAATACCAGCTCGTTACGGGTAGGTATTTTGTTGAAATAAAATCCGGGATGCCATTTATGGGGCTTTGTTACTAGCCACCATAATGCAAGATTGTCTACTGACTTTGAAATTAAAATTATAATTTTACGGCTGATAATGAGAGCATGGTTCCTAAGAGACAGGTACTCAGGTACTTAGGTCCTAAAGCCGACTGACTACCGCGGTACTCAGTCGAGACCTCCTGTAAACTTCGTACCTTTTGAAGTATCCGATTGTGTTGACCCCTAGTCTCCTGCTAAGGTCTGCATGCCACCTGAGCATTATGAAATTAAAAAAAAAAAAACATTAATAAAGATGTTAGATTCGCGTACTTCGCGAATATTCTCCGTACTTCCCCTGCGTAGAAGCGCGGCACCTACAACTGACAGTCCCACGTTGTGGAGATTTGAATTCCCCACCTCCTCTGCTAACGCCGTGGGAACCACGTCGGCTCTTACCTGTCGGCAAGCTGCCCAACCGGTCCTAACTAAAATTTTAGCCGTCGCCGACTCATGCTCAAAAATCATCCAATATACTTATGAAATAAAATAAAAAAATGTTACCTACATGTAGAAACAATCACAAAATACGGAAAACGCGACTCTTGTTATGCAACTGTACATCATCTACACAGTCGGAGTCCATAGATTATAGTACTTGTAGATGAAAGTAGGGATAAACGGAACTTCTTGATTACAATATTTACAGGGGCATTTAACTATTTCATTTTGTATTAAAAATATCACACCATTATTACAAAAACTTTTACAGAAATGATAATCCTTTTTCAAACTTATTTACACTATCAACTGAAATTAGATTATTCAAAAATACTTCCTACTATCAGAGCAATACGTGCTCGTTAAATGATCCTTTCACTACCAAAAATGCTACTGAATTAAAACACATTTCACCTTATTTTTTTACTTCCACAGCTGAACCTGCAGTTAGATGTGTCTCCGGCCAAACAATGACCTCTACTAGAGGAAGACAATATTACACAGCTGTAAATCCTTAGCACGTAGTACCAATGCACTACCAACTTACTTTTCCACCAAAGAAATACATATAGACGTATTACACAATAATAGATATCTGCAGATCAATGAATAAGGAATGTGCCAATTTCATTTTCTGAAGGCCGATGGTCTTACTGCCAAACAGAAGTATAGGATATTTTAATAATCACACTAATCAGGCCCACAAGAAGAAGCAAGTTATTTAAGAATTACACTCCTGGCCATTAAAATTGCTATACCACGAAGATGACGTGCTACAGACGTGAAATTTAACCGACAGGAAGAATATGCTGTAATATGGAAATGATTAGATTTTCAGAGCATTCACACAAGATTGACGTCAGTGGCGACACCTACAACGTGCTGACATGAGGTAAGTATCCAACCGATATCACATGCACAAACAGCAGTTGACCGGCGTTGCCTAGTGAAACGTTATTGTAATGCCTCGTGTAAGGAGGAGAAATGCGTACCATCACGTTTCCGACTTTGGTAAAAGTCGGATTGTAGCCTATCGCGATTGCGGTTTACCCTATGGCGACATTGCTGCTCACGATGGTCGCGATTCAACGACTGTTAGTAGAATATGGAATCGGTGGGTTCAGGAGAGCAATACGGAACGCCGTGCTGGATACCAACGTCCTCGTATCGCTAGCAGTCGAGATGACAGGCATCTTATTAACATGGCTGTAATGGATCGTGCAGCCGTGTCTAGATCTCTGAGTCAACAGACGGGGACGTTTGCAAGACAACAACCATCTGCACGAACAGTTCGACGGCGTTTGTAGCAGCGTAGACTATCAGCTCGGAGACCATGGCTGCGGTTAACCTAGACGCTGCATCACAGACAGGAGCGCCTGCGATGGTGTACGCATCGACGAACCTGGGTGCGAAATGCCATTTTTTTCGCATAAATCCAGGTTCTGTTTACAGTAACATGATGGTCGCATTCGTGTTTGGCGACATTGCGGTGAACGCACATTGCAAGCGTGTATTCGTCATCGCAATACTGGCGTATCACCCGGCATAATGGTATGGGGTACCATTGGTTACACGTCTCGCTCACTTCTTGTTCGCATTGACGGCACTTTGAACAGTGGCCGTTACATTTCAGATGTGTTACGACCCGTGGCTCTAGCCTTCGTTCGATCCCTGCGAAAACCTACATTTCAGCAGGATAATGCACTTCCGCACATTGTAGGTCCTCTACGTAAAATTATCCAGATCTATCACCAATTGAAAACGTCTGGTCAATGGTGGCCGAGCAACTTACTCGTGGCAATACGCCAGTCAGTACTCTTGATGAACTGTGGTATCCTGTTGAAGCTGCATGGGTATCTGTACCTGTACACGCAATCCAAGCTCTGTTTGACTTAATGCCCAGGCGTATCAAGGCCGTTATTACGGCCAGAGGTGGTTGTTCTGGGTACTGATTCCTAAGGAACTGTGCATCGAAATTGCGAGAAAATGTAATCACATGTCAGTTCTAGTATTATAAATTTGTTCAATGAATGCCCATTTATCATCTGCATTTCTTCTTGGTATAGCCATTTTAATGACCAGTAGTGTAAATTATGGGAGCTGATAAAGATCTAAATCTAAGATTTGCTACTGCACCGGTCTGTTGATAGCAGTTAACTGCAGTCTGTTTGTTTGGAGAACATATGGGACAGGTCCTGCGCACAGTCCAGTGATGCAGATCACCAGAGACGAATCCCATCCTTCGTTTATGGGACAAAATAGAGAGGACAGCTGGTCCAGAAAACCCTCCACCGGCAACGCTTTTGAAATTGAAGAGGCCAAGAAACTGGTAGAGGCATGTGTGTGCAAACTCATAGATTTGAAAACACCCAGAGGGCGGCGCTGCGGTGGGAAGCGCCTACCTCACAGAGGTGAGACACCGCGTCTCCGATGTAGCTGTCAGGTGGGGTTTCTCCCGCACGCCCATATTACGAATGAACCATAAATATCAGGAATCTGGTAAAAAAATTTCATCTACAAGACCACGACGGCCGTTGAAAGATTCAGCAAGAACGGTACTAACGACGACGGAAGAGAGTGCAACCTTTTCGCAAATTGCTGCTGATTCCAAATGCTGGGCCATCAGCAAGGTTCAGCTTGTGAACCAAACAACGATATATCACTGATCTGGGCTTTCGGACCACTCGTGTACCCTTGCTAACCTCACGACACGAAGCTTTGCGCCTCGCCTGGGCCTGTCAACAACTTGGTTGGAATGTTGACGACTGGAGACATGTCGCCTGGTCTGACGACTCTTTTTCACAACTGTATCCTAGGATACAGAGACAACCTCATGAGACCTTTGACTGTGCACGTATAGTTGGTAGAAGCTTTACAAAGGTGTTGGGCGTGAGCTGTTGAGATTATATGGAACCTTACGTCTAGAAACAACTCAGTTATGTGATACGTAATTTCATTACGTGGACGATCACCTGCATCTATTCATGTCAGTTGTGAATTTCGATGGACTTCGGAAATTCCAGCAGGACAATGCGACGTTCCACAGAGTGGCTCCAGGAACACTGCTTGTCTTAAAAACGCCCCAGACGTGAACGCTACTAAGAACATCTGGATGCGTCGCGACGTGCTACCCAGAACACATCTGCACCACCCGCCTACTCTTGCGGATTATCGGACTGCCATGGTGGATGGGCTGCTTCAGACGGTAAGCGAATGCCCCCAAGTCGTGCTGTGACACTCTTGCGCGTTCGCGAGGGCGCTACTCGACGTCAGGCAGGTGGACCAGTGTCTGTGGTGGCGTGAAATCACACGACGACGACGAAGCAAAGGAGTATCAGCACAAGTTACTACATTTTCCTTAATTTTTCTGCGTCTATTTCAGTTTTTCGTCATGGAAAACGCTTTACAATCTTTATCTAAGAATGAAAAAGTAATTTGTGAAGGCTGATTAGTAGAATCCTTCTGCACGTTCATTCGTTTATGGTATCTTAATGTTTCAAAAACCAAATTTCTAGAAATAATAAATGTGAAACCCTTTTTTAAATTAAAACAAACCCAACGGCAGCTTTTTTTGTTTAAACACTCACTCCAAATACACTCATCAGTAATAATTGCATCTTGGATCTGCTTTCTTTTATTAGTGACCACCGTAAAAATGACATATTAAGAGCGATCTATGTAGTAACAATTCGGATTCAAATTAATTCGTACCTACTACTTTACTTACTACTTTAAGCGATCAGGTCCAGTGGACCGCGCGCTGATATAATCGAGGCTCTCCATTAACTGCGATTCTTCGCTGGCTGTTTCCAATTGTTTCAGGCTTCAAGTTTTTGAAGGTCTTCTCTTATCCAGTCCATCCATCTCTTCCTTGGTCGTCTCAGTGGTCTTTTACCTGTTGGTTTCGTTTCTATGGCCATCCTAGGCCATCACTCCTCACTCATACGTACCACATGCCCTGCCCATTCCAATCTTCTACTTCTCCTCGATTCTCCTGTTGTGTTGTCTTGAATCGGTCCAAATATTTTCTTCAAGCATCTTCTTTCGAAAACTGCGAGCCTGTTTAATTCCTGTTTTCTAGTACACCAGCCTTGACACTGGCCGCGGTGGCCGAGAGGACTGAGGCGCTCCAGTCACGGTTTGCACGGCCACTACGGTCGGTGGTTCGAATCCCCCCTCTGGCATGGATATTTGTGCCGTCCTTAGAATAGTTAGTTCATAACTAGTTTTTTTAGTTTAGGGACTGATGACCCCGTATTTAAGTCCCATAAGCTATACAAACGTTTCCGGCCTTGACATCCGTATGAAATGCCAGGAAGAATTAATGTTTAATACAATCTTAGTTTCAGGGCTCTTTATATGCTCTGGGAAGTCAAAAGGTTGTGTAGTGAGTGCAAGCAACTACTACCCGCTTGAATTCTTACCTTTATTTCCTTTGCAGACGATGTATTTTCTGAAATTATGCTTCCAAGACAATTAAAATACTTTACTCTTTTGTAGGTGTTATTGTCCACAGTTAATTCCTAGATTTCTGGGTGTAAGGCTCTTCCAACTTTCATGTATTCGGTTTTGGTGGAGTTCACTTTCAGTCCAAATTTGACTGCTATGATTTCCATGGTGATCGTTAGTATCTTCAAATTTTCTTCTGTCTGTGTCATTAAGACTATATCATCTGCGTATGCTTGACGGATAATGTTCCAGCCGGCCTCGGTGGCCGACGGGACTGAGGCGCTCCAGTCACGGTCTTCACGGCCACTACGGTCGGGGGTTCGAATCCCCCCTCGGGCACGGATATTTGGGCCGACCTTAGTCTTAGTGAGTTCATAATTAGTTTGTAAGTTTAGGGACTGATGACCCCGTAGTTAAGTCCCATAAGCTATATAAACATTTGAAACATTTGATAATGTTCCTATTTGCTACCTTTATACCATGATGGTTGAAACTATACATTTCTGTAATGATCTTCTCAAGCACTAGATTGAATAATATTGGGGGGAGACTACCCCTTGCCTTAGTCCTGCTTTACCCTAAAACTACCTGTGGTAGTGATACAAGTGATACAAGTGATACAAGTCTTACCAGCTTCTTGGACGCCAAATTTGATCAAGACCTTAAACGAACTTCTGCTGTGAATACTGTCATAAACATTTCGGAAGTCATCAGACAGAAGGTGTACTTCTTTATGATATTCATAAATTTTTTGAAAGACTTGCATAATAAAAAAATATATGGTGAGTTGTTGACTTCCCTCATTGAAACTCACCTTGGTATTCGCTAATTAGCTCTTAATTCGTGAGAACACGCATTTTGAATACACTTTGTAAGAAATATTTAATAATGCTATCCCCCTATAATTGTCACATAGCATTTTGTCATTTTTTATGGGTTGGCCAAATAAGAGCCACTTTCTAATCTTCAATTAACACTTCTTCTCGCCATATCTTTATGACTATAGCTTGTGGATGTTCTGTATACAAGTCACCTCCAGCTTTTAGCATTTCTGCAGAGATACCTTCTTATCCAACACTTTTGCTAATCTGTACTTCTTTTATATGGTTATTTTTATTTCTTCGAATGTTGGAGGAGTATTCCGAATCCACAGTTACAGGTTTCTCAAATTCCAAGGATTCGTTAGGTTCCTCACAGTTTAGGATTTCATCAAAATACTCCATGCAACTAATTTCATTACTGTTTGTAAGAACTCGTCCATGTCTATTATAAACCCATGTTGTTTTTCTATTCTTCCCCTTTAATCGCTTTCACTTTCCTAAATAATTCCTTAGATTTGATGCCATGAGAGTCTTTTTGTGCTTGACCCTTCTGAGTGTAGCCTGGGTTCTATGCAGTGCCTCATCAAATCGGTCTTTTCCTTCTTCATATCTTCCTCTTGCACTTTGAATCCACACATGTTTCGCTCTCTGTCTTTCGTACGTAGCGTAAATTAGTCTTTGCACTAGTCACTTGCCACATATCATAATGTATTGTTTTCGTTCTGATTGCTTAAAAGAATTCCGAGGTTAAACCGAAACCTAGGCGGTTAAAGGAAAAATAAGAGGTCAGCTTGGCTTGTGTGTCAACATTTAACATTTTCAAGAAAGATGACTGTCGCTGCTATGCTTTGGGTGTATCTGCTTGAATAGATTACGCAGTAGTTGAGTGGTAACAGTTACTGTTATGAGCATGAGAAGACGTAATTAATCAGTTAAGAAGATTTCCAGGAAACTTTCGAACACCCTAGTACCTCGAATACACTCAGCGCTAGATGAAAAAGTAAGCCCTAATTTCGAATCGACTCAAGGAATATGCGGTACACAATATACTTTAGATTACTGTATTTCCTACCTTCGTCTGTACCCCAATGGCACTGAGTAAATGAACATCAGAGTTCACTTTACAAAGTGCAGCTCATAGCACACACACCCTCAACTGCAATGAATGTGTCGTACAAACTTCTAGAGTAATTTCATTTATCAGCCTGGTTTCTACCCTTCTACTTAAACACCGCCAAAGTCTGTGGATCTTTTTATGGCTAACATCAACTCCTTCGGAAGGAGACAGGGTACGAGCTGGGGAGGGAACTTCTTGTTTGGCGAGTTTATTTTTAATCAACAACTCGCGCAGACTTTGAGGGTGGCGCAGCTGCCGCCGCCGTCTCTCTCCCATTTCGAGAAATTCCCGCACAAAGCGAGCCCTTCATCAGCGGCGAACGCAGGCGATATGTTTTTCTAACGAGAAACTTTCACTTGATCTTCTGCAAAGGGGAAATTAATGCTCAATGTAAATGCAATTTATATCGTGAAGACTTTCCTATTTCCGAAATGCTACTGTTGACATGGTGTCGATATATACTAACGTATATCTTACACAGTCCTTAAGGCCGTTTCATACCGCGGTCACACTACGTCACGTTAGGTAACGTGACGGATGTCACGTGACAGATGTGAAGTACACACCGCCACCGACGTCTGTCAGATATTGGAGCAGCGTGTCTGCTCTGTCAGTCGGTTCATTTGAATCAGGTAACATGCTAAGTTGTTCGTGGTGCGATTTCACGGTTACTAAAAATATGCCATGGTTGGATGAGGGCTGCAGTAGTTCGAGTGGTGGAGAGGAACTCATACTGTTGTACTCGGTTACAATCCGAACGCACTGGGTGCACCACATCAACCAAATACGGAAAAGTGCGGCGAGTATCGTAATCTGATGGAGGGCTTCGAGCTAGATGATACCAGATTCACTACATACTTTCGTCTATCTAATCCTGAGTATGAAGAGATGTTAACATTGGTAAGTAACGATATTAGTAGAAAAGACACCAACTACAGGTGATATATTTCCATCAGAGAATGGTACTATGCCTAAGGTAAGCCTTATACAATTTACTTTTTTGAAATCTTATGGTTTATAATTTGGGTAAGATTTCTTTCAAACATATAAAAAATGTGAATAGTTGGAGCGGATTCCTTGTCCATTATTAACTTAACTTGTAAGGTTGATAAATAAAGTAGACAGTCAGCTAAATGTTAATAATTTTTAAATAAACGCTAACTAATTTTCAAAATTAATAAATATTTGTTTATATTTGAACTAGTACAATTAAGAAGTAATCTGTTTTGTTCCAGTTGCTTTACGTGTGGTCATGTGCATTGCGGGGTAGTGGCCGCGTCAAGTGGTTTGACATCCATGGGCGAGGCTACAGACGTCGAAAGACGTTTTGAAAAGATCGCTCTCGGATCGATCCCGTAGATTCGTCTGTCAACGTTTGTGGCGTCTGTGAGGCCGGTGTGAATTGCCTTTTAAAACTATGGAAACAGTTCTTTTGAAATTATCTGCCACGTTATGTAACGTGACATAGTGCGACCGTGGTGTGAAACGGCCTTTAGTATTTTAATGGGATATCATCAGTCATATATTTTTATTGATTTTTTTATTAAATCTCAATGTGTTCTCTTGTACACTTCCGAAAATAAAAATTAGTATATTCTTCTAGAATATTGCAATTCAGTGAAATTTTTTTCTCAAACAGTGCATATGGAGTCCATGAAATGATTACATTTACAGATCAACAGCCCAAGAGGTACTTCACTACCACGTGACGATCCAATCTGAAACACAAACGTGTTTCAGCCTGCACGAGCAGCGATGCAGGAGTTGATTCTGATATCACTTTGATTATACAGCTGGCGAATGCTGTCTTGAGATGCAATATCCCGCGCCCATTCCACCAGTTGACGTTGTTTTGCGAGAGTCGTGTCCTGACGAACCGAAAGTGTCTCTTCTCGTCTCATCGGATCACTCACGTGCCCCATTGGAGAAAACTTCGAAGATCTTTCAAGCCACGGAAGTTGCTACACCTCTCGGAGGACATCTCCAGTTTCACGCACAGGCTGGGGTCCAGAATTATTCTGTTGAAACAACATATAACGTTGATAAAATTCTCTCTGGCTTCCAGCCGCGTCAAGTGGTTTGACATCCACGAGCTTTCGGCCGAAATCTCCTCGGCCATTGTCAAATGCTGACTGTCTTATCACTACTGCCGCCGTCCTTACATACCTGCAAGGCCTCCTGTGACGTCACTGGTGGTCAGCCGCATCGCCATAAATCGCCTTGCATTCGAGGATACATCGGTCATTACCAGAACAAATACTTTCTGGGATACCGTAATAAAAGTGTTTATCGAAATCAAAATATCTGAAAAATCTCTTAGTAAAGAAGGCGGCTTGCAGCTGAGCACAGCTTGGGACCCGGTCATCGAAGGACGGTTGAAGCGGGCGCGGCAGGGATGCGGCCAAAACTTTGCCATATATGGCGGTGCAGCTGAGCACCAGTGACATCACAGGAGACTGCGCACGTATATAAGGACCGCGGCAGCAGTGATAAAACAGTAACCACTTGATAATGGCCGAGGAGATTTCGGCCGAAAGCTCGTGGATGTCAAACCACTTGACGCGGCTGGAAGCCAGAGAGAATTTTATCAGCATAACTGGCCGCGAAACTATGCATTCGTACAACATATAACGTTGCTGTTGCAAGAACGACATAAGAACAGGTCTTGGTTCAAATTACTCTAATAACAGGAACTTAACGATACAGTGGCCGTTATACGTAGCAGCTCACACTAAATTACACACAGGCATTAATAAAGAAGCCATCACAATTCAGGTTATTTCATAAAGGTGGCTAAAGAGAAACATAAAAATTGAATCTGAGCTTGTTCTCAGCACTGTTGAAAAACAATATTAAATAAAAAGGGGGAAACTGCTCGAAAACCACAATTTATAGGCAAGTCAAAATTATACTGAACTTAACTTGTTTATTCAGGTCGAACGCAAGCAAAATGGAGAAACAATTTTGTTAATACAATAAAAAGCATCCCATGTACATGTTCTAATACTGACGGTGCCCAACATAGAATTTCATGAATTACTCAGAACGTAACGCTACTGGGGGGAGGATTTACAAACAACTCTCACTCTCTCACACACACGCAATGCAACAGCAAAACACACCATAATCAGCGAGCTGAAACGAAGCACTAGCATGCGCCGCTATCGTAGGCGAAATTCAGCAAACCAGGAAGTACCACACAACACAATATACAATAAAACTGTGAAAAAAGCTCTGGTCTGTCGTGCCTGATTTGAGATGGTGCGTGATATAGCAAAGTTGCTCATAGATTAGACCGCGAGCAAACACGCTAACGACGACACAAGTCTATGTTAGTTACATGATCGCAATCCACTGAAGATGAAGTGGTTAAAAATCGGATTCATTGCACAAAGTCACGGCGGACTCTTATGTTACAATCTAAGAGTAAACTATCTAGGCACTGGTTTTATGAGAAGAGGCGTGAGTTCAGGTGACTAGCTGCAGACCCCTGAATTCGGAGTTCGGACCCACGTGGTTCCGAAAACCGATAAAAATGTATAAATTCAATTTCCAAGAAATGATAATATAAACTACGGCATGAAAACCTTAGAAATGTTTAGAATTACATAAAGAAGCGAATGAAATGCAGCTACACACGATAGGGAGCAATTACAGAGTGTAAGAGTACACCTGTCGCTGTATCTTAGTTTGATTTAACGTAATGTATATATTGTCATAAATTTGTTCATTTCATGTATTTTCATTTCTTGTATGCAAGGTATATTTCTTATGTAACGTCATTTCCTGTATTGAATCATTTAGTGTAAACATGTACTGTATGCGTAAACCCGCATGAATACACGGTCATTCCTATGCTGTAAGTTGGTAATGCGCCAGAGTAAATGTTGAACCTGTTGTAAAGACTGTCTTTGGTACAGACGTAGTAGCTGTGAGTGTCGCGCTGCTGAAGCAGTCGAGGAGCGGATTCGCCAAAGTAAACACATAAATGTTTTATTGATGGTGCAGAGGCACGGTAGGCGCAGTGTGGCGCGAGTTTAATGAAGTAGCAAAGTTGCAATAAGCCTGAAAGGCGTACTGTTTAATGTATTGAAGGAAGTGCGAAACAAGTTTATTTATATTCGAAAGTGATCAGTGTAATGTTTTTTCATGTGTGCAAGAAAAGTAATTGTTTGGTTATCAAGTCTATTGTCACCGAAAGTGATCGTTGCTGTAATTACGGAGATTAGAAGGTGTATCGAGGTGATATCAATGAATGGAGATTTTAGCCAGATGAGCTGAACAAAGAGTTGTCGATAAAAATATTTTTGAACCAGCAGTAAGAGTACCTATTGTAATCATATCTGTCTTGTATGGACTTCACGACGAAGACGACGAAAACAGATGAGTACTTTTGTAACATTTTATTTTGTATGCATGTAATTGTAGCGTCAAACCAATCAGAACTTTGGTTCAATTATATATGACTTATTTTGAAACCAGTCTTAATTTTGTAAGTAGTTGTCACCCCATTATCACCATTATTGGATTATGTTGATTATTCAAGCCTGTACATTGTCTAACAAGTTCAATCATTTTTCAAAATAATTACGATCAATTTTAAAGAAATTGCTAGACGAGTTAAAGAATTGCTAAACGTGTCACACCCACAGAGACTAGTAATTAAAGTGCAGTGCTGTTCTAAGTTTTGCAATCAATTATTATACCAAAGCTTTTAACTTGCAAGAGAGTTTGCACTTAAAGTTGGTTTCATTTGTATAGAAAGTAACCAGGCTAACAGTATTCAAAGTATTATATTGATTAAGCAGACTTGACGAAAGTATTTTTTATGTACGTTAAATGCCAGACTCTGCTCAGCCAGTTACACGCGTACGCTACCAGGCCCTGGAACCAATTAATCAAAAAAATAGTTCACGTAAAGTTTTATAAGGAAGTTGAATGCTTTAAACAATATTATCAAAATTATTGGGAACTTTGACTGTAGTATTTGTGAAGCTCATTGCACTACGAAGTTTTACAGTACTGAGCTATTATCATTGCAATCAGAGTCTATCAGCTATTACGATTTTGATTATAACACGAACACGCCTTCACCACTACATGAATTCTGACACATTTATTAGTGAAGTTGTGCTGTTCGTGAATCGTAAGAAGTGCTTGTTGGTGGCTGTAGTCATTGCAAAGTCAGATAGGGCCAAAATTAATTAATTACCACAGTGGCTGTTTCAAGTTAATTAATATCAATTTTTTTTATTTATTCAAAATTTTAACTTTCACTGTGAAAGTGTTGTTGGGACCCATCAGTTGTGATTTGCTGGAACATTCAAAAACGAAATTATTATTACTACAGCATATCATTACACATTCTGATTTTTGACATTATTTGACGACCTCCAACAAGCCCAGCTCTAAAAAGAGACAGATGAAGTTCGGTCTCAAAACCCGGAAAAGTGAAATAATTACATAGATGGAAAAGTGAGAATAAAAACTACAGCATGCAACCCTTAGAAAAACATAGACTTTTATAAGCAAGGTATTGAAGGAGGTTGTACAAGGCTCGGAGAGGATTACTGACAAAGACTGATTGCATAGTTCAAGTTTGGAGAAGAATCAGCAAAAGTAAAATAGGCGGGGAGAGAAGATCGTGAAATGTTAGTGGAAATCAGAAGGATACACGGATGGTTACTTGCCTGATGGGCATGGCATGGTACAAACAATAGTGGAAGGGGAAGGCTTTGTTCTAAGAACCCACATGGAACACATATCATTCACAGAAGGCAACGATAAGGAAGATTGCACATGCACTGTACAATAGTGAACATATCGTCTGTTAGAAATCGGGCCCTACAAAGCTAGAGAGAATTTACATAGAGTTCGTACACCGCCACATAATCACAAAAGGTTTGAATATACAACTACAACTAGTAACACATACAACACGTTTATCTGTTGGAGATCACTAGAACATATTTCCGCACACGATTGGAAGGAATATTGCAAAAAATTAATCTAAGTTGAAGAGTTTAAGTTAAAAATGCTAGACAACGAATCGCTACCATCTCCATGGGCACAAGAGGAGAACCACCCTTACCTCACTATGATCCCAGCACAAAGTGACAACCTAGCGGCCAGGAGCCGTGGGAAATCCAAGAAAACAGCGGTGGTGGGGAGAGAAGATCTCGTGGCTCGCCCTGGAGAAGGCTCGTCGACTGGCTTGTAACCAAATGGTGTAGAAACTTCTTAGGTTGCATCAGCAGCAGGGGTTGGTAATGACTAACTACCGACTCTTAGCCAGAGAGAACCATGCAAAGCGAGCTATTACCACCCACATTCAGACAGCCATTGGATCCTTGCACATCCACTTAAAAGTAAAACAAGTATACATTCTCACAGGGACAGTGGCGTAGCGGAGAAGCCGTACATATTGCCACATTCATAACCACAATAATAAATTATTAAAATAACAAAATCCTAGCAATATTAACTAACGTTTCAGAAACTAATATCTTAAAACATGAAATAAAAAATGCTATTTCTCATGCTTTGAAAAGAGTGGGGTTCTAGTTTTAACAAAATGCTAAACTAGCGACATCAAATAAATTATAATTTTATTAAAGAAAATGGAAGGCGACATATGGTCGTCTTTCAAAGACCACGGCCCGACGTCCCGTCTTCTGAGCGATCCACTGACTGCTCCGTCGATGCCGCGGCGTGAGTGGAAGACGGGCGAGCCTGCAGTCCCCTGCTGCTCTTACGTCAGTGTTGTGCCTCCTCATCCTCGTGTTATACTCTGGACCTTCTAAACATAGGCAGTTGCAGTGGTCCTTGTCTGTACGAGACCTATGGAAAGAGACGGTCAGACAGCTTTTCACATTTATTTTAAATTCGTAGTATTTCACTGTTTTTGCTGTCCACAATATGTGAGATGACCGTGTATTTATGAACCTGTTAGCTTGACACTCATATAATCTATAGGTTTACCCTTCGGATACTTACGCATCTTCCTCAATTTTGGAGCTAAACGCCTTTGGACGTGGCCAATTTCCGGCCGGGTGCAACTAAGCTCAGTTGTCAGCAGACGGAAAGGAACGTGTCGTTATTCATAAAATCCTCCCTCTTGTCGTTCGTAGCCACCATCGTCAGCTGATTCTATCTGCCAGTTTTCTACTCCATGCAACGCTCTCACATCTAAGATTCCACCTCCTTACATTTTATACCAAGTTTAGCCCTTGCCCTCTATTTTTTCCTGTGTCGTGGAGGTCTTAAGTGAAATCTGTCAGAAGGCCATCTATCATCTTCCAGATGTCTCGACGGAACATAAAATTTATTTTCTTTTCTTTCCAGGTGTCCATATCATGTTAATTGTTTATTTTCCATTTCATCTACAATATTCTTGGTCACTCCCATCTTGTAGGACTTCATTTTTGTTTTGGATCTTGTAAGTATTTTACAACTTCACCTCAAAATCCATCCCCCATGAACCACAGACATTGTTGAGGTGGGGTGGCTTGCGCGCCTCAACGATACAAATAGCAGTACCGTATGAGGAATTAAAGGAAATTATTCAGACAACTAAAGGAGATGAAAACTTAATTGTGATGGGAGACTGGAATTCGGTAGTAGGAAGAGGAAGCGAAGGAAAAATACTAGGTGAATATGGACTGGGCAAAAGGAATGAAAGAGGAGATCGCCTGGTAGAATTTTGTAACGAACATAATTTAATCATAACAAACACTTGGTTTAAGATTGATGAAAGAAGGTTGTATACATAGAAGAGACCAGGAAGACCTGGAAGGTACCAGATAGATTTTATAATGGTAAGACATAGATTTCGGAACCAGGTTCTAAACTGTATGACATACCCAGGGGCAGATATAAAGTCTGACCGTAACTTATTCGCCATAAAATGTTCGCGAAAACGGAAAAAAAACTGAAAAAAGGTATGAAAATAAAAAGATGGGACCTGGATAAATTGAAGGAACATGAAATTCTTGAAAATTTCAGATGGAGCTTTAGGCAACAACTGATAGGGGGAAATAAAGCAGTAGAAGGAGAATGGGTGTAGCAGTGAGAGATGAAATAGTGAAGGCAGCAGAGGACAAAATAGGTAGAAAGGCAATACCTACATAAAATCCATGGATATCATAGGACATACGAAATTTAATTGATGAAAGGAGAAAAAATATAAAAATACAGTAAATGAAACAGATTAAATTAAGAAATGAGATTCATAGGAAGTGTAAAATAGCTAGGTAGGAGTGGATAGAAGGCAAAGGGAAGTCAGTAGAAGAATGTATAAATAGGGGAAAAATAGATACCGCCTAAAGGAAAGTAAAAGAAACATTTGGGGACTAGAATAGCAGCTGTATGAATATAAAGAACTCAGAAGGAAAACCAGTTCTTAGCAAAGAAGGGAAAGCTGAAAGGTGGAAACAGTATATAGAGGGGCTCTACAAAGGAAATGAACTTAGAGACAATATTGTAGGAAGAGAAGAGGGTTTAGAAGAAGATGAAATAGGAAATTCTATACTGAGAGAAGAATTTGGCAGAGTGCTGAAAGACCTAAGTCGACACAAGGCCCGTGGAGTGGACGACATTCCCTCAGAACTACTGAAGTCTCTGGGAGAGCCAGTCATGACAAAACTATTTCACCTGGTGCGTAAGATGTATGAGACAGGCGAAATACCCTCAAACTTTAAGAAAAATGTAATAAGTCCCATTCCAGAGAAAGCAGGTGCAGACAGGTGCGAAAATTACAGAACCATCCGTTTAATAAGTCATTGTTGCAAAATTGTAACACGAATTATTTACAGAAGGCTGGAAAAGGTGGTAGAAGCCGACCTTGGGGAAGACCAATTTGGATTCAAGAGAAATGTGTGAACACAGGAGCAATACTCACTTTACAGCTTATCTTAGAAAGTGGATTAACGAATGGCAAACCTACATTTCTAGCTTTCGTAGATTTGGGGAAAGCTTCTGACAATGTTGATTGGAAAACACTCTTTCAAATTCTGAAATCAGCAGGTGTAAATAATGGGAGCACAAGGTTATTTACAACTTGTACAAAAATCAGTCAGCAGGTATCAGAGTTGAAGGGCATGAAAGGGATACAGTGGTTGGAAAGGATGTAAGGCAGGGTTGTAGCCTTTCTCCAATGTTATTAAATTTGTACATTGAACAAGCTATAAATAATTAAGGAGAAATTTGGAGAAGGAATTAAAGTTCAGGGTGAAGAAATAAAAACCTTGCGTTTTGCTGATAACGTGTTTCTGTCAGAGACAGTAAAGGACCTGGAGGAGCAATTGAACGGAATGGACAGTGTGTTGAAAGGAGCATATAAGATGATCATTAATGGAATGCAGTCTTAGAAACTCAGGCGATGCTGAAGGAATTAAATTAGGTAACGAATCAATAAAGGTGGTAAATGAGTTTTGTTACTTGGGCAGTAAAATAACATACGTTGGTTGCAGAACAAAGGATATAAAATGCAGAATGGCAATGGGAAGAAAAGCGTTTTTGAAAAAAAGAAATTTGTTAACAACAAATATTAATTTACGCATAAGGAAGTCCTTTCTGAAGGTATTTGTGTGGAGTGTTGCCTTGTATGGGAGTGAAACATGGACAATAAACAGTATGGGCAAGAAGAGGATAGAGGCTTTTGAAATATAATATTACAGAAGAATGCTGAAGATTAGGTGGGTAGATCGCGTAACTAATGAGAAGGTACGGAACAGAATTGGGTGAAAAGGAATTTCTGGCAAACGTTGACTAAAAGAAGGGATAGATTGGTAGGATACATTCTTAGTCACCAAGGAATTGTGAATTTAGCGTTGGAGGGAAGTGTGAAGGGTAAAAGTCGCAGAGGGAGACCAAGAGATGAATTCAGTAAGCAAATTCAAATGGATGTAAGTTGCCATTCTTATGTGTATATGAAGAGGCTTGTTCAGGATAGAGTAGGGTGGAGAGCTGCATCAAACCAGTCTCCGGACTGAAAACCACAACAAATAACCTTGAAATCACTGTTTCCATTTTATTTAATTTATTTTCATTCAGCTAGAGACTTCCCACTCCGTCCGTCGAGAGGCTCACTGGATACTGACCGGCCGCCGTGTCATCCTCCGCTCGAGTGCGTCACCAGATGCGGTGTGGAGGGGGACGTGTCAGCACCCCCACTCCCGGCCGTTATGCCAGTCTCAGTGTCCGGGGCCGCTACTTCTCAATCAAGTAGCTTGTCAGTTTGCCTGACCACTGCTGGGTGCACCCCACTTGGCAAGATTGCTTCTTTTTATTTTATTTTATTATTTTTTTTTTTAGTGCACCACGCTTGCCAACAGGAATATTTTTTTCTTCCTCTCACCAATAATGCCTTCTTCGGCGAGCTTCTCTGCTGTACTTTAATGGTATTGGCTTCCTCCTGGATATGCCGTGCACTGTGGAATCAAGGCATCAGTTAGTTGCTGTCACAGATCTTGTATCCGCCCTGTTGATGAGCCGTATCATGTCACGTGCTACATTCCAGATACGACAGAAGTGTAAGCACACAAAACGATGTTCAAGAGTATCTTCCGTGTCACAATGATCACATGCACTTGATGGAACAAGATTAATGGAGTGCTATTTTGAGTTAGTAGGTATAGTATGATGGACCACTTTGAACCAAACAGCGTGTACATTAGCAGGAAGAATCAAAGAAGCCAGGTTTCGCCATTCCTTCGACCAATCATGTTGGGACAGTCGATATTCACATTTGGAGCGTGGCTGTGAGCCTCGTAGAGCAGCGATGATATCGCCGACTTTGTGGCTGTGTGGTTGTGCGAGCGGCAGGTAGCTGGTATGTGAGTAACAGCGGCGGACGTAGTTTAATGTAAAGGGAATGTGGAAAACGTCGACTGGGGCTGTCACTGAGTGCGGGCGGTAGCGACGGAAGCGGACCGCAGTCGGGCTTCGGGGATTTTTCTCGAGCACGGCGCTAATCCGCCTTAGAAGAAGCGCCGCACGTTTGGCACCAAAGTCTACCAAATTAAGTCCTCCCTCCAGCGGTCCGAAGGTGCAGACGTTATAGGACACTTTACAGATTTCACCTTAACACAACAGACAGCCTGTTTAATCGCACGTTCGATTTCCTTAGGTACAGGGAGAACTTGTGCTAAGTGCCACGCTTTCGCCAGAATATGGGTATTAATGAGAGCCACCTTCTCCTTCAGCGCGAGATTTCTAGCTGCATATATTTTGGCGATGCAATGTACGCCGCCAGTGAAGTGCCTCCATCTGCTGGGGCCTGGAGGTAAGAATAACACCTTGCGCCTTGTGCTGCTCAACAGTACAAAACCAGTCCCTATGCCACACTGACGCTCAAGGGGTAAGTTGGAGGAGTGCCGTCTTCTGGGTGTTAACAACAGCACCAGTCGCCTGTTCCAACCGTCGCAGGGTGCAATGAAAGGTGTCTATGTCTTCGGGTTGTGGAAGAAACACTCCGAGGTCATCTGCATAATCTTTGCAAACAATCTGATCGACTCACGTCTAGATGCCCTGACAGTCCTGATGAATGTATCGAAGCAACGGGTCAAGTGCGATGGCGTACAGCGCCATCGACAAGGAGCACCCCAGTAGCACTGAATGACCAACACGAAAAACCGGACTTAGGTGGCAATTGACAGACACTTTGGACGTTGCATGACGTAACAGATTGTGCACCACTGTAGTAAACTTAGAACCAAAGCCGATCTTTGCCACCACCTTACATAAGTACACGTTACTCATTTGATCAAAGGCATTTTTAATGTCCACCATCAGTATGGCTGCCGTTCGAAGTCGCACACTTTAAACGCAGCCGATAGTCTCTCTATGCCAAGAGAGCATCTAAATTGTTGTCGCGTATGGCACAAGTCTGATTCTCACTAAGAACTAGAGACAGGACACCCTTCAGTCTGTGCGCCATACAACACGTTATGACCTTACAGTCTGCGTTGAGAAATGTTATTGGGCGGATATTATCAACACTAGATGTCACAGTCGATTTTGGTAATAGGATAATGCACCCCTTCTCAAACTCATGTGGAATCGTAGCACCATTTTGAATGGCAGTAATCATTTCTACCAAGATACCACTAAAAAGGTTAAAAAATGTTAAATAAAATTCTGAAGGAATCTCATCAGGGCCGGGAGACTTTCGGACTCCGACGAACGGCATCTGCCAAATCATCAACTGTAAATGCTGCTTTCAGGTGAACCCGTTAGAGGCGGCTGAGGAAATGCGAAATAGATTATAAAATCCACGAAGCTCGTCATTATTAATAGCAAGATCTTGAAAGAGTGCAGTAAAATGTGCAAAGATGTCGTGCTCAATGTCTTCCTGGGCAGAAGTCCTGGAGCCATCTGGCCAAAACCACGAGGTGTCGATTTAAATGATAAATAGAAAGGGACTCCACAACGACTACACCGATAGGCTGGCTTCGTACGATCACACCTTCACTTGTACTGCGCAAATCGGCGAGTTGTTGTGCCTGAAATTGTTTATAAACGGGCAAGAGTCCGGGGAGTGATCTCACGCGGTGGGCTAAATCTTGTAAGCAGCTCTGATGGAAGCGCGCCGTCGCTCGACGCCAGCGTGATACTTCGCGGCTAAAATCTATCAAAAAGTTTCTGATAGCTTGTGTGGCCACGCGGACCCACCAGTCGAGGGCGTTGGTATCATGACGCTTCGTTTGCACAAGTTTTTGCTACATAAGGGTAAAATTGTGACTACAATGAGCATCTCGTAAATAACTACTATTAAATTTCCACGGACTTGAAGACTTGAATTTGGTAATACAATCTGACACAACAAATTACTGTGGACGGAGATAATGACAGGTTTACTGCGGTCGTCGTAATATAAGCTGCAAGCTGCGTGGAGACATAGATACGAACTAAACGGCGGCACCCGGTGGGGTAAAAGAAGGTAAAATGAGTCACATCCGGGTGCTGCACTCGCCACGCGTCACGAAGCCGAAGACTTGGAACAATCATGCGGAGTTCCTGACAATGATTCGGCCGCGGCAACTGGTCACTTCCCGGCCGCGGTGGCCGAGGGGACTGAGGCGCTTCAGTCACGGTCTGCACGGCCACTACGGTCGGGGGTTCGAATCCCCCCTCGGGCATGGATATTTGTGCCGTCCTTAGTCTTAGCTAGTTCATAAGTAGTTTGTAAGCTTAGGGACTGATGACCCCGTAGTTAAGTCCCATAAGTTCTACAAACATTTGAACATTTGAACTGGTCTCTTATCATCCAGAACGGCATTGAAATCCCCTCCTAAAATAACATTATCATTTCGCCGGTTAAGAATAAGGCACAATTGCTGTCCATAGAAGATGGCTTTTGCCGTTTTGTTAATGGGACTTAACTACGGGGTCATCAGTTCCTAAACTTACAAACTACTTATCAACTACCTTATACTAAGGACGGCACAAATATCCATGCACGAGGGGGGATTCGAACCCCCGACCGTAGTGGCCGTGTAGATCGTGACTGGAGCGCCTCAGTCCCCTCGGCCACCGCGGCCGGCACAAATAATATCCCCTGTATCTCACAGGCAATGGCGCGACCGTTAGGTAACATTGTAACGTTAGCAACCTCAAGATTCGAACGAACTAAAATCGCAGTTCCCGTGTCTTCCCCCGCCACAATGTTATCAATTAAGATAAAATCGGTAAAATCATACATAAACAGTAAAACATCACGGGTAACTTGTTGTAGAACCATAACATGACATGCATTGTCCCGCAAAAAGGTCTTCAGGGGTAAAGCTTTTACTGATTGCTCATCTTGGTCAAATTCAGCGTTAAAATACTGCACCGACGAAGGTCAAGCACCATGATAACATGAAACACACAAGAAAATCCACTTAATACAATAAAACCTGATAAAACGTTCCGTACAGAGAAGAGGGGAGTGAAACCGTCACTACTGGCTTGACATTAAGGTCCTTCGCCTTTGTCCGTACACTCAGACCAATCCACATGCTGGTCAGAGTGCGGGGGTGGAGTGCGGTCCACCGCCGCCGCGGCGACAGCATCTCCCGAGACCGACGGAGAGAGAGAAGGAGAGAAGGTCGACCCGGGGTCGTGTGTAAGGGGGTGAGGGCGGCGTTGGTGGCAGTCTTCCGCTTTGCGTGTAACAGACAGCGGCGCAGACGTATCTGACGTGTCTACGCAAGAGAATCTGCAGGTCTCGAACGGTCACGTCTCGCCTTTCGGCGGCAATGTTCGCGGTGCTGTCGGGTTTGTCTCGCGATGTGGATCGGTGAGAATGGCTCTGAGCGCCGGAAGCGTGCCGTTGCTGCAGGTCTACGTGTCGGCTCGCGTGGTCCGCGCCCGATGACTGCCGACGCCTGAGGTCTACGTGTCGGCTCGAGCAGTTGGCACTCGAAGTGTACCGTCGCTACAAGTCTGCGTTCCTGCCGGAACATGCTCGTGCATGTCCAGCTGATGTCGAGACTGCGATCTCGTCATCTGAGACAGGCTACGATCCCTCAGAGAGAAGCCCTGTGTTTCCAGTTTCGCGTTGCTGCTGGCACTGCGCACGCATTGCTCGTAGCTACGGCGCGAGACGTAACGTTCACGGCACGGTGTTCGGGTCCTCTGTGGGAACTGTTGCAGGTGCAGCGGGAATTTGAAACTCGGGGATGGGTTCGCACGCTACGGCCGTGGAAGCTTTCGTAACAGGAGCGGTAACTCTGGCAGCGTCAGTCTCAGAATATAGACCTAAGGCGACGACCTACGTTGGCGGAGTTACTTCGTGCGGGGGAAGCGAAGCAACTACTGGAGGCACTACTAAGGAATCGGACGGCACTACAGGATGTGACTGGGACGCCGTGGAGACTTCCTGAACAGGTTCGTGCAGTGATTCCTGCGTAACTTTCCGGTTAGAGGAAGAATCCTCTGCTTCAATCGTCTGAATAGGTTTTGAGTTCTTAGAAGCTAGGACGGGGTGTTCGACGACAGGTGACGAATCCATAGCGTCGGCGTCGACCGCCTGGGCGGCATCGGCTACGCGACTAGTCGGAGAGCACGGTGACCGCCGCTACAGCGAAGGAGGAGGAGGAGGCCTTGTGCCACGGGGGGCGGCGACGCTGGGGACACGCTTGGCGGTAGTGGCCGATACCGTTGCAGTGTGAGCACGTGTGGGGCTGGCCGCTGTATGTCTTGTTTCCGTCATCGAAGAGTGTGCGCTCCCGCTAGAGAGAGCTCGCGGGGCAGTGCATCGACGCGGGTGCAAAGGCCACCAACAGAGGGTGGAGGCTGCCACTGCCGCCGCAACACTTTATGCTTCCGCGCGAGGCAGCCAATCGAGACGAGGATATAGGCGGGCGCCAATCTGACGCCACCAGTCTACGGAGTCTACAGTCCGAAGTCGGAGTCTCAGCGTGCCCGTCCCAGACAGTCTTCGCACGTCCTCGATAGTTAGTCCGTGTACGTTATCCACGTCTGTGTGGGACAGTCAGTATTAAAAAGTGACAGTCGGTATGTGGCCGTCAGGAACAGTATTCCTGTCGGGACATCGTTACGCATGTCATAGTAACCTGCAGACAAGCTAGAGATATATTGGCGTAGGCTTGTGGACTATGGAATGGTGACAGTATTGTATTTACAGAAGACGGCTTCGAGGCATTGGACATTGCTTGCTCAGAAACTACGAGCGAAGAAAGTTAAGTTGTATTTATCTTTGTTATTGTCGTGTTCATACATAATAAATGTGTTATAAATTTACGTACATCATCGGGTACATTAACAAGAAAATCACAAAGTCCGGAGGTTTGAAGATTTGAGAACATACAGTTCAGGAAAGTATCAAGTTCAATGACGAGAATGTCGTCTGATGTTAGATGACAGTCTTCGAGCAACCAACGGTGAATTTCATAGTGCGACGGTCGTGCCACGCTTTTATCGAAATCGCACTGTACGTTAATTTATCGCTCTCCACTGTTATGATTCGTTGTACTTACAATAAAACTGCAAACAGCAACGAAGGTGAGGAAGTAGGGGGTCGCATCGACGCCGGCAGCAGAAGCTTAACGGGAACCGGTGTATACACTGCGGCACGGCCTTCCCTCCCCCGGTGGAATAGCCGAGCGGTCTAAAGCGTCTCGCCGTGGAGGTTCGAGTCCTCCCTGGGGCACGGGTGTGCGTGTTTGTCCTTACGTTAGTTTACCTGGGTGTAAGTAGTTTGTAAGCTACGGACTGATGACCACGCAGTTTGGTCCGATATATTTACAGACATTTGAACATTTTGAAGATTCCCCACACTTCATCAAAGTACAAAGCTATGTTCTGCAGTTTTTATAGCCATACTTTGAAATTTTCTTAATTGTTCTTAGACCAAATAATGGTGGGTTCCTGCTCTGTTATCACTTTTCTTCTCCCTATTCTGTGTTTTAGTTCACGATTTCGACCACTGTTCGGAATGACTGTCCCTAAGAAGATATATGGTCGAAAACTCTTTCCTAAAAGTCCATCGTCCATAACAAGATCCCTTCGTATTGATCACACAACTAAGTATTCAATCAATGTGAAGTTGATTTTCATCACGCAGTCCTCATATTATGTTACAGTACATTCTCATTCCTATTCCTTACACTCTCTTTTCCAATATTTAAGTAATTTTTTCAAACATAGTTTTGATAGGGTAGACGCAGGCATTATCCTTGCCCAAATGCAATGCTAGTCTTAAATTTGAGTGACAATAAACGGTCAGTCTTAACCTAACAAATGTACTGAGGTGACTACTTTCATAGCATACGTAAAAATATTGCGTCGGAACGTCCTTTGTTCAGCTGTGTGCTGCAACATGAGATGGCTTGTACTGAAAAGTCGCTGTAAGTCCCTTGCAAGAGTGTAGAGCCTGCTGCCTCTGTAATTTGCGAAAGTGTGGCCACAGCAGGATTTTGCGCTCAAACTGAGCTTTGTATGACGTTCATAAATGTTCCATGGCGAACCGTGGCGCGTCGATATCTCCCGCAGCGCACGGCGCATGTAGCCGACTGTGTGGCGCGAGTGTATGGCTACGAGGCCACACACGTTGGTGTATTGCGAGCTCAGCGGGCCTTATGGTGGAGTTTGTGGCTGTGTTCCATGCCATCCTGCTCCGTCTGGAGACATGATATTTTGAACACTTGGTGAACATCGCTCTGTCTGTCTGCCGCGTTCCTTCGCATGGTTGGTTTCAGACAGTCCTGCTCGTTTTGTACCACCCTTCCCGGCCTGGCTTGTGGAAAGCGTGTGGTATTGCGTGTGGTTCCGCCTTTGCGTTTGAGTATGAATTAATCTTTAAAATCTACGTTACTTCACGATGCTTTCAAAAATAATTATTGAAGAGTGTTTCCTACCACTTTGTTATTTGTTGTACTTTATTTATTTTCCGTGGCTTTTGTCAGGATATTCCACTTAGTAGGCTGGGTTCACTTGACTCAAGGGAAGAAGGATTGTGAATAAGACAGGAGTCCAAATTCAGTACATTTATTTAACTTCTAACTTTACAAAGCCCGTGTCCCTGTTGGCGGATCGCTTCGTTGTTACTCAGTTGAGTGGTTATTCTCCCCGTCGATGGCCTTCTTCTGCGCTGCTCTCCGTAATTCTCGAAGCTGCCTATTCTGGAGCCGGACGGCCTGCTACTGTTTGCTGCATTGCGTGGTGGACCGCTGTACGGTGGCCGCTTCTGCTAGGAAGGATGTTGCATCCTCCGGAGCCCTTCTGGCGTCTTCCTCTAGGTCTATGAACGCTAGGTTGACTACGGCGTTCCGTTCAACATGACGAAGTATTGCCGGTCATCTAATGGTTGACTTCTGGCGAATACTGCCTGTCCGTCGAATACTCGCTGGAGACTCGCTGGGTACTCGGCGAATACTGCCGGAGACTGCCTGTCCGTCGTTTTCTTGCCTGTTTTATACCGTCCACGAAGGTTTCTGGATGCTTCCGTTGCAGCTTGCTGACCCGCAAACTGGTACGAACTTCGTTGCGTAGCACCGGTAACTCCTCTTTGGTCACGAACTCACTGAAACCACTTTGTTTACAAGTACGTGCTAGTCTGGCTGCTTCCGATAAACTCGTTCTGGCTCCTGTGTTTTGACTTGGGTTGCTAAATGCGTCGGCGGCTTGCTTTCGTGTAACCGCGCCTGCTCCTCTCTGTTTACTGCTGGCTGCAAAACACTTGTCCGCTGCCTGCGCTGCCTGTCCACTAGCAAAATCACTTCAATACTTCCAATAATTCACTTTTACCTATTTCACCCCTACATTATTAATGTCTACCTGTGTTCTGTGGTACTAAGAATCCCGTGTGGGCTTAAGTTCTGATACTTAAAGCAAATATTGTGCAAAAGGCTTCGTAATATATTTAGTAATGTTATCGTCGTGTGGCCATAGATGATAAAGTGTGGTGGTTTATTTACGGCAGTGATCGAAATTTCCTGCGGAAGTCTGTAAAATTAGTCTGTTTATTAATTGTGGCTATTCTGGCAGTGAATTGTTTTAGCAAAATCATACCGTCATGCGTCAGGTTCTGTGTGTTATGAGGTTGTTGAGGTCTCAAGCGGCCGATCTATAATTATATCTGTCCCCTTAGAGCTGGGTGGCCGTCCTTTCGTGCCATCTCTCGTCGCCTGAGGTCTAAGTGGCGGTGTCACCTGTTTGGTTCCGGCACGGTTGTCACCCCGACCAGGTGATCAATGTCCATGAGGAGACATTTAAGCGCCTTTTGACCTTATGCCACGATTGTTCATGACGCGATAACAGAGTGGTTTCATGTTAATTTATTCTTCTTCTTGTTATTATGTTTTATAATTGTGGTGTCGCACAAGTATTAAGTGCGCGCCACGTACTTTCGCCGCGCGCCGCCATGCACGCACGGCGCGGCGTTCTTACGATGTCAGCCATGAGCGCCCTCTGCTGCAACTCCGCTCGTGGCCACGACTGCTGCATCGGCCACTTGGGAATGAGATAGGCACCAGTTAAGACTTGGCTGTCGGATAGGCACTAGGAGTCATCAGTAGGCAGGCCTCTATCTAAACTATGTATCAGCATTCTGCAGCTTTGAACTTTGTAAAAGATAAGTATTATCTTGTTTCTACGAAATATAGAACTCTTTATAATTTAGCCTAGTGTTCCTAGTTTCTGCTGTCCCACTGGCTGGTCACCTCCGTACCTACACACGCGTGCATCCTACTTCCTGTGTCGGTCTCTCTTTACTCGGCCACCGACACCCAGGACAACCGGTGGAAACGAGACTAAAAAGTGGCGACGAGGATGAGATACAAAAGTAATGGTCTTTATTGATCTTATTTGGTGCCTATGCATGTTTTGTAAAGTCTCGAAACCTAAAGGGAGATCTAACTGCCCTGTTCATCAAACAAACCATGAACAAATATGGCCTTTTGACGTGGCCTTTGCCATCCATAAAAATTCCATCATTGTTTTGGAGAATGCTCTACAAATAGCAGAACAGTAATGGATCCGTTTGGTTGGGTAACTCGGGCGAGCCCATTCCATATGAAAACATCCCACGCCATTATATAGCCGCGGCTATCTTGAGCAATGTTGGCAATATGGATCATTGGCTTTGTGGGATCGGAATGAAACTCAAACACTACCATCAGATCCTGCCAGACGAAAATGAGACTCATCTGACCACTTATCTGAGTTTTCCAGTAGGGTCCATTTGATACGGTCACGAGTCTTGGAGACGTTCTGTGGGAAATGCGTGCTGTGCTGCCCAGGGCACTCGCCAGCACGGCTTAACCAATGGCTGCCCGCCTGCGTCCACTTTCAGCTTCTTGTCAACAAAAACCTGACTTCCGGCCGGTCGGAGTCAGCGAAGAATGTCACACAACCGACCTGTCTGGCACTGAAACTCTGCACGGACTAATTCTGGACTCCATTCTCCCATACTGACTGGGAATTCAAATTTTCGCTGTACACTGGGAAGATGACTGTTCTACCCCAGCTCCCGTCAACTACGTCAAAGCTTAGGCAGAAACAGGAAGATTATGTTTCAACGTCCCGTCGACATCTTTGTCACTAGAGATGAAGCACAATTTCGGCTTCTTGCCCCTTTTAAAGGGACCATCCTGGCGTTTGGCTAAGGTGATTTACAGACGAATGCGCAATGTGCTGATTAGAGAAAAAGCTCTAGGAAAATTACTGGAAACCTAAATCTGGATGGCCGTCGTTTTTAGTGATAGGAACAAGAAACAACTACCGAATCCCAGCCTTGACGCTATTAAACCAACAGCAGTTTTATCCCTCTTAGTAGTTTTGGAAATGAAACTGACTTTTATTTCAAGCTACATATCATCAACCCAGGGTACCTAGAAAGAAACGTGTTATAATTTCATGATGAGGCAAACATGCTTCTTAGTTTGAGATATTTGTTTATGTGAGTCACAGATATATAAGAACTAACTGAAAACTGTATAACTGTAAAATGTCTTGAGAATACAATTAGTAGTAAAGAAGTAATAGATTAAAACTTGGTGCGTGATGGGGCAGATTTCCGTGAAAGTTACTGTTTATGTGCTCATATATAATTAATTACATGTACTTTGATTCAATTTAGAAGGTACACTCAACTATATGCGTGTATACTGTCTGTAAAATTTCCTGTCGCTATAATTTGTAGTGTTCAAATTATAAATTGTAACGTCATACCGAGAGCCGTAGTTTTACTGCATAAATAGTGGAAAAGTAGTAAGCGAGAAACTTTTTTCCTTTCATAATTTTACTATGGTTGCCAGCGAGAAAAAGTTTAATAAGGGTTTGAAATTATGTTTAAAGTTTGTTGCAAGTCGCTATGTACTGTCATTCTCATACAGTGTATTTCGAAATTCTCGCCGCATTATATGGCATTTTTTGCATTTCTTTTGGTTATGACGTAATATCTTTTGAACCATGTGTCGTATATGATCCTTAACCCTTGCAGCAATTGTAACTCACGACAAGGAATGTGTGTACCAAATGTGGTTGAAATCAATCCATTGGTTTAGGTGAAACTGAGCAGTATTTTCGCTAAAAGCAGCAGTTTTCCGCGCATGACGTCATATCTCGTGAACTATGTATCGTACGTGATTCTTACACTTACGGCGACCGTTCTCATGGACTGAAGATTACATGTACAAAATTTAATAATGATTGGAACAAAATTGTAGATTTCTATGTAACACGTACAAATATACGGACATTCTGCTTTATATATCAGTAATTATGGGTGCGATTTCACCGTTCAAATATTTTTCTTCTGCTTATCTATAAAAACTAGTTGCAATCGATATTTATTTGCCCTTACTGCCTGATTTTTAGTAGTGTTGAGAAATCAGACATTGCACAACTACAATACAAGTTTAGTTATTTATTTCATAAGAATTCAGAGATTAATTCGCATGGGAGACTGCTACCTTATAGGGATTCCTTCTCGAAGTTGAAGACTATGCTTTCCCAAATTATATCACAGATAAATTACTTCCTTAAAGTTGGCTTTCCTATGGAGAGAAATCTGCACTTTACTTTCATTTACCCTGCTTACGCTTTACTGTGATATTTCAAATATTGATTCGAGAAGCTTGAGATCATTTAGTTCGTACTTTAATGACTCATGCGGAGAAGTTACGACTTACGAGCTCACCGTTGACTGTTACTTCTTTATAAATCCAATCTCAGACCTTTAGTTTACTGGAACTCAGGACAGAAAACTGTTAATTAACTGCTACGTTGGTTCTTCTGTATATAGAAAGGTGTAAAAGATTCAGTGTATACAGAAAATAGATGTAGTATGATAATCGCCTTCTTTCTCTTGACTATTTGATTGACTTTAGATGTATTTCACGTACACTGTCTCGCCTTGTGTTAACTGTACCAGAAAAACTGAGTACACCTACGAAGATGGATAGTAATAATAATAATAGTAATAAAAACACAAGGAACTTACGTGTCACTAACATTTTGTTAAAAAAAATGTTCAAATGTTTGTAACGCTTATGGGACTTAACTACGGGGTCATCAGTCCCTAAACTTAAAAACTACTTATGAACTACTTACGAACTAGGGCGGCACAAATATCCATGCCCGAGGGGGGATTCGAACCCCCGACCGTAGTGGCCGTGCAGAACGTGACTGAAGCGCTTCAGTCCTGTCGGCCACCGCGGCCGCAGTAGTAAGCAAACCTAAATCAATTCAGGCATTGGCGAATCGAGTTTACTTATAACTCCTTGCTGATATTAAGACCCTCCTGACATGTTTTCAGTGAGTCAATAATTAGCAACGAATTACTTCCATTAATGATTTCAGGAAAAATCTGACATCATCCAGCTATCTACCTTTATCAGTGAAGTCCAGGCTAATAACCTAACTGAATCAAATAAGGACCTGAATGGGGTCTAAAATACGCACCAGCAAAACAGCAGTCACAGAATACTTGTGAGTGAGCCTCACTAACGTCACACATCACGAAATATCGGAGCACAAATACGACTATAGAAAATCATTTACAACTGTTTACAAAATAAGCCACCTCGACTCTTACTGCGCCCATATCTACAAATAAAGCTTTTCCATCTTACTTCCACCCAAAATACGTCAGTGTTCCAACGATGTTCTACTGCACCATTGAGAGGTGGTGGCCCTATTTCAGAATTATTTTCTCCATTTTATTTGGACACAATTGTCTGGATTTATTCCGGAAGGGTATCAATAGTATTATCTTGTTCATATTCAGTATCTTTCATTTGTCTTGTAATTATCAGAGGATAGGAAAATATGTTCAAATGTTTGTATAGCTTATGGGACTTAACTACGGGGTCATCAGTCCCTAAACTTACAAACTACTTATGAAATAGCTAATCCTAAGGACGGCACAAATATCCATGCCCGAGGGGGGATTCGAACCCCCGACCGCAGTGGCCGTGCAGACCGTGACTGGAGCGCCTCAGTCCCCTCGGCCACCGCGGCCAGCTGAGGATAGGGGTTTGGAACGTAAATTTCTGTTCACTGGGACTCTGTTTTAGATTATTGTATCGCCGAAGGGATAATTGTCTTCCGAGGCGGAAGGCGCTGGCGACACCAGCAGACCGGCACTCTTGTGGTTTCACGAGGGGGTGGGGATGCTGGCGTTAAGTTCTCTGCAGTAGCTTCTAAGGCATTCTGCCGACACCGCGTGGAGGGCGAGCGCTGGCCGCCACCACCCGTGGTGGAACCACTCCGTCTGCAGGCGGGCATTTATATTTGGGCTGGGTGCGTCTGTGACTGACCTGAGGCCTAGTAGTTTGCCGCTACGGTGTTGTATTGTGTAGGGAGGCTCTCTGGTCATGATGCACCGGGAGTAGAATGAGCAGAGGGAGTAAAAATTGGCGTCGTTCTGGGCTGCACGTGCACCCGAGGTTTGGAACGCCAGGGGCGGGCGTCTGCGAATGTTTGTGTAAATTGCCAGACGGGGCGCTGGTGTCTCGTCGACAGTAAAGTCATTTCAGCGTCTGCAGATTCGTTCCAATGGGCCGCAATTTCTGTGGATTTCTGAGGAATGCTGGCTTCCGCGCAGAGTGCAGCGTGGGAAGGAGCCTGGCGTGTTGAACAACAGCTCTTGTATTCCATTGGTTTGCCCATTAAGCAAAATTCGTGATTGGTTTGACGTCACCGATGGGAGGGGCTTGATAGGAAGATTTTTGAGTTGTGAAATTTTGGTGTTGAGAGAAGTGACTCTGGTCTGGGTCGCGCACCTGGCCGAATCGTGCTGTCTTGAAGTCTCTGGCTGGAGCTGTTGTCCTATCCAGATCGTGGACTTTGAATTATTTCAGTGTGCTTTCTGCACAGTTAGGTGTAAGAGTCTTGCATGGCTACTGCAGTATAAATATTATATTCTGATGTGCGTGTTCGCTGTCAGCTACACCACTTTGTAATCAGAATTTTTACCGTTTCTTGAGAGTATAGTTTTGTTTTCCCTATAGTATTGTCATCGGTATAGCAATAAATAAATAAATAAATAAAACAAATAAATAATAAATAAATGACTAAATAAAATAAAATACACCTGTTCTACTCGTCCGCGACCGCTGCTGTCAACACTCCAACGCCGATCTACAGAAAGACGGTAAGGTTGCGCCAACGCACCTGCTGAGGAAGGGGAGTTGAATAGTAGTAGTTAAGTGGGAGTTTATCGTGTGGCAGAGGTAACTTTTTTGTAGATCAAAACGGACCCTAATCGGACTTGGGGTTAAAGTTCACTTCTTTTTATACTTAGTGGTTTGGCCACTTCCCTCCTGTGACTTAGCGACATTAATTATTTTCTATTTTAAGTAAAGTCACTCATTTTGATATTAATTGTATTTTATTGTCTTTTAAACTAATCATGTGGTCAGACTGTAAAATAGAAACCGTGAATATAGTTTTTATTCAAATGTGTGCCTACCTCACTTCAATCATTTGATGTTATGCAAGTCTATTTAGCTGCTAAGTAGTTGTTGACTTGTAGTTTACTGTTTCTTAGCAACACCAACTGTTGAAAGTTAACCGTGAAACAGAAAAAAGAAATATACTCTTTAAATAGTTCATGAATAAAATATTAGGTTCTTGTACGAGCGGGGGCAGGAGAGGCGATCTGTAACCGTTACTGAAATTTAACCCAAAGTCTAACACAGGCACTACGGTTTGCTGTTGACAGCTTCTACGCGAATATTAAAATTCACCGCCTGCTAAACTCAACGTTCTACATTAACACTCAATATAAATTGCTTGTCACAGTCGAATATAAGTCAATGTTGGTCTCCACTATTATATTAAATCACTTCTTAAACAAAGTAAAACATCTCCATAAATCAGATTATTCTTCCATTAAGTATAAATCAAACGTTAAATAAATCATCACACACACACACACACACACACACACACACACACACCACACGAAACGATTGACGCTCAGCAATAAAGAAGGCGCAGCTGGATCCGTAGCACGGTAGCCGTCGTTTAAATTCTGATAGTGGCCGTCTACCGTAATGTTGGTTGCAGCGGCGACGACTCTGCCCTTCTTCATAAAAAACATTTTACGAATCACATTAGAATACGATAATATTTACACAAAAAACAAATACGAGGCGCGTCCAGAAAGTAAGTTTCGTTTAAATCTATCTCCGCTGCAGCGCTGCGACTGCAGTTCCGCACATGCCCTGTAGACGATGTGTATCAAGGAGAAGAACGTGCGCCATTTGGAGATCGCTGTCAGTTACGTACGCTTTGTTGTGCTTGTTTGAAATGTCGGTGTTGATTGGAAATCCCGCCGCCTGTGAAATCAGGTCGGTGATTCGGTATCTGAATGCGAGGAAAGTGAAACCATGTGAAATTTATCGGCAAATTTGCGATGTTTACGGACCAAGTGCTATGAGTGATTTGATGGTGAGAAGATGGGTCCGACAGTTCAATGGCGGGCGTAGTGATGGGCACGATGAAGAAAGAAGTGGGCGTCCAACTTTGGTTACAGAAGAACTGGTTCACGCGATTGATGACAAGATCCAGGAAAATCGTAGGTGCTCTCGCTATGGAATTCCCCCAAATTTCACTGTTTCCAACTGGTTGAAGACACAGGCGGCAGATTTCTATGAAGAAGGTATACAAAACCTGGTGCTACGTTATGACAAATGCTTGCAAAATTACGGAAGTTATGTAGAAAAGTAGATTAAGAGTTGTAGAATTTTGTGCAATAAAAATTTCTTCTGTATCTGTGTACAATTTCATTTTATTACTAAACGGAACTTAGTTTCTGGACGCGTCTCGTATATACATCTTTTGATTTATAGCCTTCAAAACATGGCTGACAGGGAAGTGGAGATACTCTATGTTCGTCCCAGTACAATGGCAGACATACAGTCAACAGAAGCAGGTTACGTCCATCCTGGTGCTATGACTGGAAATGATGGGCGTCGTATACACTCCGCCACAGTCACACTGCTCACGCGTGATTATTTACGGCTTTGTGCTGGTTCAGTGACAACTACGGACAATCCAAAGAACTGTGTTTTTGGTACATTACACATTCAAGATTGGTGTTCAGGAGACCTTGGAACCAAGGTGATGCATCAATTTTCTTTGATGTGTTTATATTTCATCTGCATCTACATCTACATAGATACTCTGCAAATCACATTCAAGTGCCTGGCAGAGGATTCATTAACCACTTTCATATCTTATCTCTACCATTCCATTCTCTAATAGCGCGCGGGAAGAAAGAACACCTAAATAGTTCCGTTTTCGATCTGATTTCTCTTATTTTATTGGGATGTCATGTCTCCCTAAGTAGGTGGGTGCTAGCAAAATATTTTCACATTCAGAAGTAAAAGTCGGTGATTGAAACTTCGCAAACAGATCACGCCGCAATGAATAACATCTTCCTTTTAATGATTTCCACCCCAATTCGTGCAACATTTCCGTGACACTTTCCCCCCGTAACGTGATAAAACAAAACGAGCTGCCCTTCTCTCAACCTTCTCAATGTCTTCCGTCAGTCCCACTTGGTGAGGGTCCCACAAGGGGCAACAGTCCTCCAGGAGAGGACACACAAGTGTGATGTAGGCAGTCTCTTTGGTGGAGCTGGTGCATCTTCGAAGCATTCTGCCAATGAAACGTAACCTTTGGTTCACCTTCCCCACAATATTTTCTGTGTGTTCTCTCCAGTCAAAGTTGTCCGTAATTGTAACTCCTAGGTATTTGGTAGAAGCTACGACCTTAAGGTTTGACTGATTTATCGCGTAACTGAAGTTCAGCGGATTTCTTTTAGTGGTCATGTGTATTACTTCACACTTTTATTTGTTTAGTGTCAATTGCCAATTTTGGCACCATGTAGAAATGTTGTCTAAATCAATTTGCAGTTGCTTTTGATCCTCTGTTGATTTCACTAACCGATAAACGACAGCATCATCCGCGAACAGTCTAAGGGAGCTATTCGGATTGTCTCCTAAATCGTTTATAAACACAAGGAAGAGTTGGGGACCTATAACGCTTCCCTGTGGAACGCCAGATATCACTTCTGTTTTACTCGATGACTTACCGTCAATTACAACAAACTGTGTCCTTTCTGATAGGAAATCGTGAATCCAATCGCACAGTTGGGGAGATATTCCATAAGCACGCAATTTCATTAGAAGCCGCTTGTGGGGTACAGTCTCAAAGGCTTTCCGGAAATCCAGAAATATGGAATCGATTTGAGATCCCTTGTCGATGGCACTTAACACTTCATGTGAATAAAGGGCAAGCTGTGTTTCGCAAGAGCGATAATTTCTGAATCCGGTTGACTACTGGTTAATAGGTCGTTCTCTTCCAGGTAGTTCATAGTATTCGAACAAAGTATATGTTCCAAAATCCTACTGCAAATCGACGTCATTGAGATAGACCTGTAATTTTGGGGATCACTCCTATCGCCTTTCTTGAATATTGGAGTAACTTGGGCAACTTTCCAATCTTTGGGTACGGATCTTTCGCTGAGTGATCGGTTGTAAATTATAGCTAAGTACGGAGCTATTGCATCAGCATACTCTGAGAGGAATCTAGTTGGTATACAATCTATACTTAAGTTGTTTTACTACTCCAGGAACATCTACTTCTAACGTTAGCATGCTGGCAGCTGTTCTTGGATTGAATACTGGACTGTTCACTTCGTTTTCTTTGGTGAACGAATTTCGGAAAGCTGTATTTAGTAATTCTGCCTTTGCAGTACTGTCATCGGTAGTATTACCATTGCTATCTCGTAGTGAAGGTATTGTTTGTGTTTTGCCGCTAGTGTACTTCACAAATGACCAGAATTTCTTTGGATTTTCTGCAAGATTACGAGACAGGGGCAGAAATAAACGTACATATTATTTGTTGTATTCTTTTTGTTTATAAAGTAATGTGTCCTGGAACAAGTAAACTAGGTTCTTTTTATAACATCTAGGCCTACTACCAGTAATATTTTTAAATATAGAACAGAATGTTATAAATAAATGTCAATTTACATACAATATATTACATTTATGTTCATTTTGGAAAGGTGACATAATCATAATCATACAAAACTTTGAAGATTTACTTGTTCAAAGCAGCTTAAATATTAAAAGCGTCTCCCCTTTCCATCCCCCAACTTATCCCAGACCTTCCCATGATTATGATTATTTCACCCTTCCAAAATGAACATAAATGTAATATATTGTATGTAAATTGATATTTATTTATAACTTTCTGTTCTATATTTAAAAATGTTACTGGTAGTAGGCCTAGATGTTATAAACAGAACCTAGTTTTACTTGTTCCAGGACACATTAATTTATAATCAAAAAGAGTACAACAAATAATATGTACGTTTATTTATGCCCCTAACTGTAAAATTCAATGCTTACATGAAGCTATGTAAACATTTTTGACGTTATTTATACCCTTGTAGACGCTCACAGAAACGACATCTTGGTAACACGTAGTATATGTCACATTCAAAGAAAAACAAACCTCTCTGTTGAAAAGTGCCATATCTTTGAATGAAGACCTTTGTTAATAACACTAGTTGTGAAAGCGCATGCTAGCTGCTGGTGAGGTGTTGTGATATTGACAAACCAAGTTACTACTAAAGAAAGCGAGTGATGTGATACCATACTGCAAACCAAATCTCCTGACAAATGGAAGCCTACTGTAAAAGACATCCATAAAGCCACAGTAAGTAACAGAACTTGACCTTAAAAACATAGCCAGCGCAAAATCGCAATGTAAAGAAAGCATATAACGAATTATTAAAGCATTTCAATTATCTACCACAGAGCCAGCACCCATCATCTCGCTACGAAATGACCCTGTAAACTTCCTGTACCATCTGAAGATGAACTGAAAAAGTTCGAAAACCGGTTCATGGAATAAAGCAAAACGTTAACACGGAATTATTTGGCTCCATATGACAACGTTACCAAGCTCCATTTCATAAAAGTGACTGGTTGGGTTTTTCTGTACCTAGATCGCGCGTGATTATTTACGACTTTGTGCTGGTTCAGTGACAACTATGGACAATCCAAAGAACTGTGTTTTTGGTACATTACGCATTCAAGATTGGTGTTCAGTAGACCTTGGATCCAAGATTTTCTTTGACGTGTTTATATTTATAAAGGAGTGCAGAGTAACTTGCGACAGGTAAGAATCGGCCCCTGTATAGTGCGTGTGCTCTTGGCTGTGGCTCGGCAGAGCAGTGGAGGCGGTACAGCAGCCCCTTGGCAGTGGTGCTTGCTGCACACACGGCGTTCTGCCACTGTGCGTGCGGCAGCCGCCATCCGCCGCCCCCTGGGGAGCGCTCCCGCTCCTGCTCCTGCTGCCGCTCCCGCTGCCGCCTCAGCCCGCCTGTCAGCCGCACTGCTTGCTTTGCCTCGGCTCCTCTTTGCGCACTCTGCCCCGTTTCGGCGGAGTTCTCCGCGTGGCTACACAACTTCTGTCGTTGGCAGGCTTCTGACATTCCATCACAGCAATTTCCTACCAGCTACCTTTTACATGCAAATCTACATCGATATATATGTTGACCATGTACATCTACATCTACATGTACATGAGATACTCTGCAAATCACATTTAAGTGCCTGGGAGAGGGTTCATCGAACCACTGTTATACTATTTTTATCTCCCATTCCATTCTCGAATAGCGCGCGGGAAGAAAGAACACCTGAATCTCTCTGCTCGAGCTGTGATTTCTCGTATTTTATTCTGATGATCATTTCTACCTATGTAAGTGGGAGTCAACAATATATTTTCGCATTCGGAGGAGAATGTTGGCGATTGGAGTTTCGCAAGTAGCCCACGCCGCAGCGATAAGCTGTAATGCTGTAATGATTCCCATCCCAGATCCTGTATCATTTCCGTGACGCTGTCTCCCCTGTATCGAGAAAATACAAAACGAGCTGCCCTTCTTTGGACTCTTTCGATGTCCTCCGATAAACCCACCTGATAAGGATACCGCACTGGGCAGCAATACTCCAAAAATGGACGGACAAGCGTGGTGTACGCAGTTTCTTTTGTAGTTCTGTTGCATGTTTTTGGGATTCTGTCAATAAAACGTAGTCTGTGGTTCGCCTTTCCCACGATATTATCTACGTGTTCTTTCCAATTCAATTCTGAAGTAATAGTAATTCCTAGGTATTTTTTGGAGTTTACAGCCTTCACTTTTGATTGATTTATCTTGTAAACAAAGTTTAACGGATTTATTTTCGTACTCATATGGACGACTTCACACTTTTCATTATTTAGAGTCAATTGCCAATTTTTACACCACACTGATATCTTATTCAGATCGTTCTGCAGTCGATTTTGATCTTCAGATGATTTTACTAGACGGTAAATGATGGCGTCATCTGCAAACAACCTAAGAGAGCTACTTAGATTTTCCCCTAAATCGTTTATGTAAATAAGGAACAGCAGAGGACCAATAACGGTGCTCTGTGGAACGCCCGATATCACCTCTGCTTTAGTCGGTTCCTTACCATCGATTACTACGAACTGTGTCCTCTCTGACAAGAAATCCCCTATCCAATTGCAAATTTGGGGCGATATACCATAACCACGCAATTTGATTAAAAGCCGTTTGTGAGGTACGGTGTCAAAAGCTTTCTGGAAATCAAGAAATACGTAATCGATTTGCGTACCCTTGTCGATAGCACCCATCACTACTTGTGAATAAAGAGCTAGTTGTGTTTCGCATGAACGATATTTTCCAAATCCACCATACGGTATGTGGCTGTTGTTACCTCGTACCACCGCTTGTCATTTCCTTTTCTTTCCACTGTGAGATAGAGCGAGGTTAGAACGCCTCTGTACGAGCAGCAGTTTCCCTTATTTTTGTGCTCCTTACACGAAATTTAAGTTGTGCTGCAGCAGAAACATTAAGAATTCACTTCACGATTTTGAAAATAATATCTTTCCAGATCCGTTTCTGCAGTATCAATAATTTGTATGAGGTCCACAAGATATGCAAAACAATGTTTTTCCTTGTTACCCAAACACGTTCCGGCACCTCCATGCTTTTAACAACCTCTTTCTATTTTTAATTACAGCTGTCATAATCAACAAACATTGTAGTACTCACGCATGTGTGAAAATTGACCTAAAATTCGTGTATCTTAGTTTCGTTGACTGCAAATTGAATAGCATGTAGGACAATTTTCACAATGTCACACATTGGTAACGTTTTCATATAGAGCCAAATAATTTAGTGTTAACATATTGGTGAGTTAACATGCTATTTTACCGTTAAAACGTAAATTTTATGTGTAGGAATATTCAATTCATTGGCCTACAGTGTCTATTCTTTACAGTTCGTTTCAGAGCACACTTTCTTACTTGCTTTTTTAACAGCCTTACATAAAGAACACACATATTTCGTAGACTTCTTGCTTATACTTGGCCAAAAGTAGTGTACACTTTTTTGTTATCCGCCCATACTACTTGTCCTCCGTTTGATCTACAGTGGGAAAGGCGGTACTCAGTCCTCTTCTGACAAAGTGTAGGTTGTTGGTGCAACCAAAAAGTCTACGAAATAAGTGTATTGTTTGTGTGTGGCCGAAATTGTTGATTAAATAAAAATCATTGCACTCAAGACTGTTATATATATATGACTGCTGTTATCCCAAAAAGTGAAACAAAAATGAAACTTCCTGGCAGATTAAAATTGTGTGCCGGAACCGGGACTCGAACCTGGGACCTTTGCCTTTCGCGGGCAAGCGCTCTACCACTGAGCTACCCCGACACGACTCACGATGCCGCCTCACAACTTCACTTCCACCAGTACCTCGCCTCCTACTTTCCAAACTTCACAGAAGTTCTCCTGCGAGGAACAGGCTCAGTGGTAGAGCGCTTGCCCGCGAAAGGCAAAGGTCACAGGTTCGAGTTCCGGTTCCGGCACACAATTTTAATCTGCCAGGAAGTTTCATATCAGCGCACACTCCGCTGCAGAGTGAAAGTTTCATTCTGCAAAAAAAATGTTTCCGAAAATACACAACAAATTTCGCTTTCACGCTCAAAATAGTTTGTTTACTCAACAAAACGTTCACTCGACAGTATTACATTGCAAGTGACGATATTATTAATTCCTGACTTTGTAAAAATTGTCACACTTGACCATTCAATGTAGGATCAAGGTAATAATAATGAAACTGAGACATACGACTTTTAGGCCTAATTCTCACACACATGCTAGTACTGGGAATATAGGTTGCTTTTCATAGCAGTACATAATTACTGATGATAGTACAGAAGTTCTGGAACATGATTTGGTAACAAGGGAAATCGGTATTTTACATGTCACGCTGACCTGCAGTCGGCCTGAAATTCCGTATCTATGTAAATTTCCTCAGTAGGATATGTCGAGAAGAACGTCGCCATACCTCAAACAATTCGGATCTCAGTTCGCGAAGCGTCTCTGTAACATCTGTGAGCGGATTCACCCTACCTGTAACAGACCTAGAGAGCCGCCTCTGGAAATATGCCTTCCTTGGAACCGATTACGTAGGGATCCCAAACACTTGGCCAGTAATCAAGAAGCGGTCGCACTATCGTTCTATATGCGCTGACCTTTATAGATGAACCATGTCTTCCACACATTCTGCTAAATTCTCGACAGTAGGTAGACCACACGCTCTCCCCACAGGTATTCTTACACGCTCGTATAACTTATAATACTGTGTTCGAACATCAACATATTATTTTCTTGCTCACCTGCTTCCACATATACAGCTAGCTGCCTTTCACTAAACCAATTACAGTTTTTGTCTAAAGCATTTTGAATCCCAGTACAGCGACTTAGTGACGACATCTTCCTGTGCACCACGGTTCTATCAGCAAAGAACCGCAGATTGCTACTCAATATGTCCGTCACATTATTTACGCAGGCAATAGATAATACCGGTCCTATCACACTTCCCCGGGGCGCTCCTGACGATACCCTAGTCTGTAATGAACAGTCGTTGCTGACAACAAAATAGTGGTTTCTGTTACTTAAAAAGTCTCCGAATCATCATACATCTGCGAAACTAATACATATGTTTGAAAATCCGTTAACAGTAGGCACTGTCAGTTAAATACTGACACGTCACCAGATTCGCGAGCTTATTACGGCCATTCGTGTTGACATGATGTTGCAATCTGCTTTAAGAATGTGATTCTAACGACGATTGTTCGAATTAACAGGGGGAAGCAGCTAATTCCGCTCTCTTCCATTAACGTTTTCTCCGGCTTGTCATAGAGGAATTACATCCCTCCAATGGGAGTATTTTCTTTTATTCATTAACATAAATTCCATAACCGCTCTTGAGAAACTACACACGGAACACGTCTTATGTTAACTGTTTATGGCATCTGCAAAGATGGTGATGATGATTATACACTCCTGGCCATTAAAATTGCTACACCACGAAGATGACGTGTTACAGACGCCAAATTTAAGCGACAGGAAGAAGATGCTGTGATATGCAAATGATTAGCTTTTCAGAGCATTCTCACAAGGTTGGCGCCGGTGGTGACACCTACAACGTGTTGACATGAGGAAAGTTTCCAACCGATTTCTCATACACAAACAGCAGTTGACCGGCGTTAGCTGGAGAAACGTCGCTGTGATGCCTCGTGTGAGGGAGGAGAAATTTGTACCATCACGTTTTCGACTTTGATAAAGGTCGGATTGTGGCCTATCGCGATTCCGGTTTTGCGTATCGCGTCATAGCTGCTAGCGTTGGTTGCCATCCAATGACTGTTAGCAGAATGCGGAATCGGTGGATTCAGGAGGGCAATGCGGAACGCCTTGCTGGATCCCAACGGCCTCGTATCACTAGCAGTCGAGATGGCAGGCGTCTTGTTCGCATGGCTGTAACGGATCGTGTAGCCACGTCTCGATCCCTGAGTCAACAGATGGGGACGTTTTCAAGACAACAACCATCTGCACGAACAGTTCGACGACGTTTGCAGCAGCATGGACTATCAGCTGGGAGACCATGGCTGCGGTTACCCTTGACGCTGCATCACAGCCTGCGGTTATGTACGCAACGACGAACCTGGGTGCACGAATGGTAAAACGTCATTTTTTTCGGATGAATCCTGGTTATGTCTACAGCATCATGATGGTTACATCCGTGTTTGGCGACACCGCGTTGAACACACATTGGAAGCGTGTATTCGTCATCGCCATATTGGCGTATCATCTAGCGTGATGGTATGGGGTGCCATTGGTTACACGTCTCGGTCACATTTTATTCGCATCTACGGCACTTTGAACAGTGGTCGTTACATTTCAGATGTGTTAGGACCCGTGGCTCTACCCACCATTCGATCCCCGCGAAACCCTTCATTTCAGCAAGATAATGCACGACAGCATGTTGCAGGTCCTGTACGGGCCCTTCGGGATACGGAAAATGTTTGACTGCTGTTCTGGCCGGCACGTTCTCCAGATCAATCACCAATTAAAAACGTCTGGTCAATGGTGGCCGAGCAACTGGCTCGTCACAATACGCCAGTCACTACTCTTAAAGAACTGTCGTATCGTGTTGAACCTGGATGGGCATCTGTACCTGTACACGCCATCCAAGCTCTGTTTGCCTCAATGCCCAAGCGTATCAAGGCCGTTATTACGTCCAGAGGTGGTTGTTCTGGGTACTGATTTCTCAAGATCTATGCACCCAAATTACGTGAAAATGAAATCACATGTCAGTTCTAGTGCAATATATTTCTCCAATAAATACCCATTTTATCATCTGCATATCTTCTTGGTGTAGCAATTTTAATTGCTAGTAGTGTAGTATCAGGGTGCACGACATCGAGGTTTTTAGCGGCCAGATGAAGACAGAGTGACACAACTATCAAGCAATATAAAAGGCGGGTGATATGAACGAACTCACAAGAAACCCCTGTACATCACGGCTTGCAAGAAAGGGTAGGTAGTAGAACCACAGAACAAATGGGCATCGCTGGCTGACCTACAAATAAAAGAAAGGGGGAGGGGTTTGTCAACACTCCACATCAAATCCCCAGCCTCGTAGTTTAGACCATAGCGCGGACGCCTCACGAAACCTTAAAACGTTTGCGACACTGGTCTCATCATCAGCTAAACCGGAGGGCGTTTCAGCAAGAGAGATTAGATTCTGCCCTCTCAGGAGGATATGAATTTCACTCAAAGCGTATAGTAAGTTGTACGTCACAGGCATCTTCTTGATGAACTAATCACTTCACGCCATCTCAGTGACTGGCGGGAGGCCCGCCTCGGCCATACCGTTGGTTACACCGACCGCAGCCACCTGGCACTGGCAGCCACGTGTCTTCAGACAGCTGGGAAGACCCCTGCCCAGCCACGGAATACGTCCTAAAAGAAAATGGCAGATCGTATTCGTTATGGTCGCTGCAAGCCGCCTTTGCAACCCGAACAGGAACTTCATTTCCCTGAATTCCCACAACCCCAGGCACCCAGCAGTATGACTCCTGCTTCCCCCACCGCTGGGGTGGGGTACAGTTGGTCCTGTATGAGTTGCGGATCCTTCTCTGCTTGGTAGAGGCTTTGCAGTCATTGCAGTGTGCTCAGGGAATCGGAGCACGCCGCATTTGCTCCAGTGCCTTCAGGATGGCGTGAAGCTCTGCTTTGAGAACCTAAAAGTCTGTGGGGAGGCGAATCCTGGTAAAATGGTCAGGGAACACTATGGAAAAGCCGAGGGTGTCGCCCTGCTTTGAACCATCGGTGTAAACCACCGTAAAATCGTGATGCCTATGTAATAGCGTAAAAAATACAGATCGATATGCAAAATCAGTAATGCAACCTTTCTTAAAATTCCCCGAGTAAAATAATTCTGGGCCCCTGAAGGAGCCAAGGAAGAAAAATCCTCCAACATAATACATTAAAATTAGGTACATACATATGTGAAAAACAATACGCGAATCACTAAAGGTATTGTTCCCCTTTACCGAGCACGAATTTCTTTAACATAAATAATTTTCAGAAGAATGGAAAACTCGGTCGCAGCAGACCTCAAGGAGGTCACTTTGGATTTAAAAGAAATGTAGAAACATGTGAGGCAATATTTACTTTACGTCTTAACTTAGAACATAGATTAAGGAAAGGCAAACCTACATTTCTGACTTACGTGGATATAGACAAAGCTTTTGACGGTCTTGATTGGAATACACTCTTTCAAATTCCGAAGTCAGTTTTGATGAAATATAGAGAACGGAAGGTTATTTACATTTCGTACAAAAACCAGATAGCATAAGAGTCGAGGGGCATGAAAGGGAAGCATTAGTTGGGGAGGGCGTATGAAAGGGTTGTAGCCTTTCCCCAATGTTATTGAATCTGTACAATAACATACGATGGTCGCAGTCCAGAGGAAATAAAATGCATAATGGCAATGGGAAGAAAAGCGTTTCTAATACGGAGAAATTCGTTAACATCTAATATTAAGTGTAAGTCTTTTCTGTAGGCATTTGTGTGGAGCGTTGCTTTCTACGTTAGTGAAACATGTACAATAAATAGTACCACAGGAAGAGGATAGAATCTTTTTAAATAGGGTGCTACAGAAGATTAGGTGGGTAGACTGCGTAACTACAAAGGAGGTACTGAACAGAAATGGAGAGAAAAAGAATGTCTAGCACACCTTGTCAAAATGGTGAGTTCGATTGGTAAGTCAGATTCTCAGACGTCGAGGAATCGCTAAACTAGGCTTTTAAGGAAGTGTCTGACGTAAAAAACGCAGAGATCAAGAGACGAGTATAGTAAGCAGGTGTATACAGACGTGGATTGCCGTTCTTATGAAGAGATGAATATTTGTTCTTAGAATACAGCGAGGTGGGGATCTGCAGCAAACCAGTCACTGAGCTGATGATCACAATAACTGGTCAGAGGAGGAGAGTGTTATAAATACGAAATCATTTGAGTGTAATGCAGGACGAAGTCTATAAATTAACAAGATAACTGGGATGTGGGTAGGATATTATGATCAGCATAGCGTACGAATTATCGGAGCAATGATTGATACGAAGCCAACACAGCCCGTAAGAGTAAAAGTTTATATGCCACCTAGCTCCGCCGATAATGAGGAATTTACAAAAATGTATAAAGAGAGAAAAGAGCTTATTCAGACAGTTAATGGAGAGGAAAACTAGATTGTGATGAGGGACTGAAACTTGGATGTAGGAGAAGGGGGGAAAATAATAGGTGAATATAGACAGGAGATAAGGAAGTCGCCTGGTAGAATTTTGCACAGAGCACAATTGAATTTTCACAAATACCTGGTTTAAGAATCATGAAAAAATGTTGTAGACGCTGAATAGATCAGGAGCCACAGACAGGTAACAGATTTCATAATGGCAAAACATTTTGCAAGCAAGTTTTAAATTGTAAGTCATATCTAGGTGCAGATATAGACTCTGACCATAACTTACCTGTTATGAACTGTAGATTGAATCTGCGAAAAGATGGAAAATTAAGGCGATGGAAATCGGATAGATAGATGCAACCCGAAGTTGTCGAAAGTTTCAGATAGAGCATTAGGCAAGGATTGACCGACAAGGTGAAAAGTAATATGGTAGAATCAGAATGGGTAGGTTTGAGAGATAGAGTAGTAATGCCTGATCGTGTAGGTAGAAGCGCAAGGCCTAACATACATTCTTGGATAACGTAGGAGATACTGAACGCAATTGATAAAAAGAGAAAATATAAAATTACAACAGGTGAAGCGGACAAAACGAATTACAGATATGTTGGCAGGAAGAGGAGGGGAACGACAGATAGTGCCTACAGAAAAATGAAAGAAATGTTCGGAGAAAAGAAAAGCAGCTGCACCAATGTCAAGATCACAGACTGAAAATCAATACTAAGCAAGGAAGGGAACGCTGAGAGGTGGAAGAAATATATAGACGGCCCATACAAGGCAAATCAACTTGAAGGTAGTATTCTAATAATGGAAGAAGACGAACGTGTGATAGGAGATACGATACTGCGAGAAAATTTGACAGGGCACTGAATGATTTAAATCGAAACAAGCCCCTGGAATAGATGGTATTCCCTTTTAACTGCTGATAACTTTGGGAGAGCCTGTCATGAAGAAACTACTTTACATGGTGTGACTGACTTCAAGAAGAATACAATAATTCCAATTCCCAAGAAAGCAACTGCTACAAATGTCAAAATGACAGAAATATTACTTTAATGAGACAAAGTTACAAACTACTTACACAAATTATTTAGAGACGAATCAGACTGGCTTTACGAGGAATGTACAAACACATAAGGCAATTCTTACTTTAAAAGTTACCTTAGAAAATAAATTAAGAAAAGGAAAGGTACATTTTTAGCTTTTGTAGATTTGAAGAAGGCTTTTGGCATTGTTGACTGGAAAACGCTCTTTTAAATTCTGAGTGTAACAGGGTAGAACACAGGGAATGAAAAGTTAAATTATACATAAATCAGACAGAAGATAAAAAAGGCGCAGTGGCTTGGTAGCGAGGAAGACAGGATTGTAGCCTTTTCCCAATGTTATTCGGTCTGCACATTGAGCAAGCTGTGATGGTAAGCAAGGTGAAATTTAGAGAAGGAATTAAAATTTATGGAGAAGGAATGAAAGCTTTGTGGCTGGCAGATGACACTGTAATTCTGTAATTCTGCCAAGGACCTGGAAGAGCTATAGAACGGAATGGGCAGTATCGTGAATTACACGAATATTAAAAAGACAACATTCGTAATGGAATGTGGTTTAAGAAAATCATAAATGCTCAAGGAATTAGATTAGTTAGGCACGTAATAAGAGTAGTAGTTGAGTTTTTATTAATTTTTAATATTTAATTTTTTTTATTTGGGTAGTAGAATAACTTCTCATGGGCGAAGTAAAGAAAATGGGCATGGTAAGAACACATTTCTGGAGAAGAGAAACTTATTGACACCCAGTAGCAATTTAAAGGTTAGGAAGTCCTTTTTGAAAGCATTTGTCTGGAGTGCAGCATTATACGGAAGTGAAACGTTGTTAAGGAGTTCAGAGAAGAAGATGATAGATGGTTTTCATATTTGATGCTGCAGGACAATGCTAAAGATGAAGTAGGTAGTTTGTAAACTAATCAGAAGAAACAACAGTGAGTAGAAATATTACAGGTTTATCTTGGCTAAAAGGTTTTGGAAGGAAGGCTACAACAACAACAACAACCATTTGACAGCGTCAGGTAATCGTGCAGGTAACTTAATCAGGATGTCGTCATGAAGAAAAACAAAACAGGATTTCTACAGGTAGGAGCGTGTTATGTTCTAATCCTTAACCGCGTAGGTAAGTTAGAAAATTTTAAAAGAGAAATGGATAGGTCAAAGTCGGATGTGGGCGGGATTACTGAGGTACGGTGGTAGGATGAACAGGTTTTCTGGACAGTTGAATATAGGGTTATAAATACAAAATCAGTTGGTGGTATCGCAGGAGTAGGTCTGATAATGAATAAGAAAATAGAAATGCGGGTAAGTTACTTTAAACAGTGTAGTGAACGCATTATCGTCGCAAAGATAGACACAAAACCAACACCGATCACTGTAGTGCAAGTTTATATGCCAACTATCACTGTCGATGATGTAGATATCGAAGTCAGGAAAGATGATATCAAACAAGAAAATCCAAGAAATATTTAGCATACTCGCGGTTACAGACGCGACATGAAAACGTTAGTTAAAATCAGCAAGGAAATTCAAATACACTAAATTTACACAAATGCTGAAGGTCACACACGTGTATTTAACTTGAACAAGAACGGACACAAAATCATCACCGGAATGAAAATGCAGATAAAAATTTACACTGAATTACACGAGTTCTGTAAATTAGGAAACACTTCGCCTTGCATAGCTACAGAATTACTCAGGAAAACTAACACTGAATAACCAAGGCTGCCTTATCACAAAGAAAGCAAGGCACTAACAGTATGCCTTTCCCTCAGCATGATTCGGCGGAGTACTCACTTCCACGGTCGTCGGAGCCAGAATGAAGAGTCCAGAGTGATTCTCTTAGGCCACGGAAAAACCTCCCCTCGCCACACACCAGAAATATAACGCGCTAAAAGTGACTCAGAGCGCGTTCAACCTACTGTTTACCAACCCTTGCTACCTGGCGAAGAAATTCCCACTTCAACCGCTCCCAGAGAGGTCTCCTGTCACCCCTTTCGTCCAAGATTAGGTTGGTACGAGACTAAGAATACGGCCACCTCGCCATCTTGCCAAGTAAGCTTGTCTCTGGCCACCCAGGAGCCGCTAGCGCAGACGATAAACGAAGCCATGCGTTCTTAACTACAGCAAAACGAAGCCTAGAGCGCGAGGCGGCGACTGTAAGCCCTTGCGCGGCATTCAGTCAGTATTAAAGGCAACCTTTCATATTCACATGAACACACAAGTTCAATCACACGGGTGGAAACTTATATAAATATGGGGCAAACATACATAAACATGAGGGCATTGATCATTAATAAAAATAATAAAATAATTAACTCACAGAGAGATAACATTAATGGTGCAGAAAAACTTTAGGTTAAAGAATAAATCAAAATGGAACACGACCACACAATCAGTAGATGTGTTTTAAAATGCATGAGGAGATATAAGAAATCATTCAGAAAGTTAAGGGAGACGAAAACTTGATTGTGATGGGAGACTGGAACTCAGTATTAGGAAAAGAAAGAGAAGAAAATTTAGTAGGTGAATATGGACTGGGAAAAGGAATAAAAGAAGAAATCGCTTGGTAGAATTTTGCGCAGAACGCAATTTAATGATCACCTACACTTGGTTTAATTACCATGAAAGAAGGTTGTATACGTGGAAGAGACCAGGAGACAATGGAAGCTACCAGATTGACTTTATAATGGTAATGGATAGATTTGCTATACACGCGATCGATCGCGTGACTTTTAAAGGCGCGAGTTCTTGCGGATTTGAAAAAAAGTAGAAAAGTTAGGAGATGGAACGTGGACAATCTGAAGGAACCAGAGGTGGTTGAGAATTTCAGAGGGGGCATTAGGCAAGGATTTGCTGAAACGGGGGAAAGCAATGCAGTAGAAGAAGATCGGTTAGCTCTGAGCGATAGGGTAGTTCAGGCCGCAGAGGATCATATAGGCGAAAGGCCTAAAAGAAATCTCTGGATAACACAGGATATTCTGAACGTCATTGATGAGAGGAGAAAACAAAAAAATCAGAAAGGGAAGCCAGAAAAAGGGAGTACAAACGTCCGAAAAATATTGACAGGAAGTGCAGACTGCATAAGCAGGAGTGGCTAGAGGATAAATGCAGAACTGTAGAAGAATGTATAACTATGGGAAAGATATATTACTAAGCAAAGAGGGGAAAGCTGAACTGTGGAAGTAATATATACAGAAGGCCTATACAAAGGATGTAAATTTAAGGCAGAATTCTAGAAATGGAAGACGAAGTAGACGAATATGAGATAGGTGATATGATACTGCGAGAAGAATTTGACAGAGGCTGAAGGATTTGAGTCGAAACAAGGCCCCTGGATTAGATGATATTCAGTCTGAACCGCTGATATCGTGAGGAGAACAAGTCATAAAAACATTTTTCCACCTGGTATGCAAGATGTATGAAACAGGGGAATACCATCCGACTTCAAATAGAATATCGTAATTCCAATTCCAAAGAAAGTAAGTGCAGACAAATTTCAAAATTACAGAACTATCACTTTAATACGTCTAGACTGAAAAATACTAAAAGAAATTATTTACAGACGAATTGAAAAACTTGTGGAATCCAAACTCAGGAAAGATCAGTTTGGATTTAGGAGAAATGTAGGAACACGAGAGGCAATACTCACATTACGACTTATAGAATAAGGATACGAAAACCTATGTTTTTAGCGTTTGTAGATTTGGAGAGAGATTTTGACAATGTCGACTGGAGTACACTCTTTCAAATTCTGTAGGTAGCAGAAGTGAAATATAGGGAGCGACGAGTTATATTCAAATTATACAAAAACCAGACAGCAGTTATTAGAGTCGAAGGGCAAGAAAAGGGCGCAGAGATTGGTAAGGGAGTAAGACAGGGTAGTAGCCTTTCCCCAATGTTTCTCAATCTGTACATTGAGCAAGCAGTGAAGGAATGCAAGGACAAATTTGGATAGGGGTTCAGGAAGAAGAAATAAAAACTTTGCTGTTTGCCGATAACATAGTAATTTTGTTAGAGACTGTAAAGGATCTGGAAGAGCAATTGAATGGATTGGACAGTATCTTGAAAGGAAGATAAAATGTGATCATAAACAAGAGCAAAACGAGGGTAATGGAATGGATTGTCACAAAATCAGACGATGCTGAAGGAAAGAGATTAGGTAATGAAACAATAAAAGTAGTACATCAGTTTTCTTATTTGGGTTGCAAGATAACTTCTGATGGCCGAAGTAAAGAAGATATAAAGTACAGAACGCCTATGGTAAGACAAGTTTATTAGTTTAAATGTTAGGATGTCCTTTCTGAAAGCATTTGTCTGGAGTGTAGCGTTGTGTGGGAGTTAATCGTGGACGATAAGGAGTTCGGACAAAAAGATGGTAGAAGTTTTTGAAATGAGATGCTACAGAAGAATGATGAAAATTAGATGGGTAGATCACGTAACTAATGAGGAGGTGCTTAACCGAATTGGGGAGAAAAGGACTTCTGGCATATCCTGACTAAGAGAAAGCATAGATTGGACACATTCAGAGACTTCAAGGAAGTGTCAACTTAGCATTAGAAGAACGTGTGTGGGGTAAAAATCGTACAGAGAGACCGAGGGGCGAGTACAGTAAGCAGATGTCGGTTGCCGAACGTATTCTCCGATGAAGAGACTTGCACAGGACAGGGTAGCGTGGAGAGCTGAATCAACGAGTCTGCGGACTGAAGACTACAACACAACAACTTAATCAGTATGTGTGGTAAATCGTTTGAGAGGCGGCTGCTCTGGATACCTCGCAGAAAAATAACGGCCACACACAAATTACGCTCACACGAACATGTAGCGCAATATTCCACATGTTAAATTTATCAATTACAATTTTATGTTTATCATATCGTAGTGTTACAATGAAAATATCTTTACATTTGACATTTATATACTTTGAAGGTGCCAAAAGGCCATATCACAGTTCAGTTGCAAATGTAACTGTTGGAATATAATGATTTATGCCATATTGCAGCTGAATGAAGACAGGAAATAAAGTCAATCACCTACAAGGAGCCGGCCGCGGTGGCCGAGGGGACTGAGGAGCTCCAGTTACGGTCTGCACGACCACTACGGTCGGGGGTTCGAATCCCCCCTCGGGCATGGATATTTGTGCCGTCCTTAGTATAAGGTAGTTGATAAGTAGTTTGTAAGTTTAGGGACTGATGACCCCGTAGTTAAGTCCCATAAGCTTAACAAACATTTGAACATTTTGAACCTACAAGGAAAGTTATTATGAAACTACATTTTACATAAATAAATTATACAGGATGTATCAAAGAGCATGGCACAACTTATACGGTTGAAAATACACGAAAATAGAATCAAACATGCCAAAAACGTTCAATGTTTGTATAGCTTATGGCACTTAACTACGGGGTCATCAGTCCACAAACATACAAACTACTTATGAACTAGCTAATACTAAGGACGGCACAAATATCCATGCCCGAGGGGGGATTCGAACCCCCGATCGTAGTGGCCGTGCAGACCATGATTTGATTTGATTTTTTCAGGGAAGCCAAAACAGTCTTGGTCCAACCCGCCACTGCCCGCACCGAAACTAAGTTTATTGTGCGGTATCGCTCCCTGTATATCTAGTAAAGCCATCCAATGTCCTTGAACAGTGCAAAGAGTCCCTTTACCAGTTCTTTATTCGGCCGGCCACCGCGGCCGGCTCAAACATGCCACAGCAAACATGGGTCCGCAAACGAGTCGTTCACGAGATAATTACGAATGTCTGCTTCCAAGCCGCCACTGACGTCATTGTAAACGTCGTCCTAGTTAGTACACATTAATTTTAAATTTAGACTTTAAAATCTTCCAGGCTTGCTTGGGCATGTTCCCCTTCAGCAACGTCGGAGTGTGTGGTACATGCATGATGGAGCTCCGGCACATTTTGCTGCTGCTGCTGCTGCTGCTGTGACACAGCGTCTAACGCGCAGGTACGACCAAAGAAGGGAAGGTGGAGGGGGACCTGTGCCTTGGAGTCACCTCAAAAGCGAAGTGTACAGCACATTCGTTAACCCGGTTGAAGAACGGGAGCGAAGTCAAGAATTACCAAATAATGCAGGCGTTTTCGAAAGAATACGAAATTCACTGCAGAGACGAGCACAGTATTGCATCCAGATGCAAGAAAGACATCTCCTGTAATAAGCAACCCATAAGTGAACTAAAGATGTTTACAGTGACTTCAGTGACTTGGAAGCATACATTCGTAATTACACTCCTGGCCATTAAAATTGCTACACCACGAAGATGACGTACTACAGACGCGTAATTTAACCCACCCGCAGGAAGAAGATGCTGTGATATGCAAATGATTAGCTTTTCAGAGCATTCACACAAGGTTGAAGCCGGCGGCGACACTTACAACGTGTTGATATGAGGAATGCTTCCAACCGATTTCTCGTACACAAACTGCAGTTAACCGGCTTTGCCGGGTAAAACGTTGTTGTGATGCCTCCTGTAATGAGGAAAAATGCGTATCATCACGTTTCCGAATTTGATAACGGTTTGATTGTAGCCTATCGCGATTGCGGTATATCGTATCGCGACATTGCTGCTCGCGATGTTTGCGATCCAATGACTGTTAGCAGAATATGAAATCGTTCGGTTTAGGAGGACAATACGGACCGCCGTGCTGGATCCCAACGGCCTCAACAATATTACGTATGGAATCCGTTAAGCAGGACAGGTCCGAAAGAACAGACACCATATCTATAGTCGCATCTAATCCACAAACAGGGTAATGGCCATTTCCGTGCGAATGCACAAAAATGACCGATCCCGTAGAGCAGCTATACTCAACCTTTTTCCTCCTCGGGCCAAATTCTAGAAAGTTTTATTTCAAGTGGGCCATATTATCACAGGACGATATAACTAATCCTATTTGTTTGAAATCAAAAATATTCAAATGTTTGTAGAGCTTATGGGACTTAACGACGCGGTCATCAGTCCCTAAGCTTACAAACTTCTTATGAACTAGCTAAGGACGGCACAAATATCCAACCCGAGGGGGCATTCGAACCCCCGGCCGTAGTGGCCGTGCAGACCGTGACTGGCGCGCCGCAGACTGCTCGGCCACCGCGCCCTCTCCCACTTGTTTGATCATCAAAATCTATTTTAATATACAATTTTTAATAGAGAAGTACGTTGCTTTTTGAAATATAGCTGCATGTATTGTTAATTAATATTTTCTTAATTTTTTAATATTCGAAGAGAGGAATTGATAAAGGTGCTAAGTGCCGAAAATAAAATTGTTGAGGAAACTAAAAAAGCTGCACCTTTCTATGAGAAATGGATATTTATTTCTAACAAAGCACAAATTAACTCTTTACATGGTTGTACAAATGTTGACAAAAGTTTTTCTACTTATGTTGAAAAATCAAAAAGTTACGTAGCGATTTATGCAGAAAGGTGTAAGTGCAATACTTTTTGTCATAGCTGATAAATCTAAGGGCCACGAGACAACATTGACCTTATGGAGCTAACAGCTGCAGGAAAAAGTCCTTGTTGTTTTCGTCCACGTCATCAATAATAGTGGAAAAATCGTTTTCTTTTTTGGTGCCAGTGGAACAGTAGTTCCAGACATTCTTCGATAAAGGAGTACGCACAAGAAAATAAACCACCCCAAAAGTAAAATATCGACATTAAAATACAGTAGAAATAAATTGTTACTGAAAAAGGCTAAATGCTCTCTCGTTACTTTCCTATTACTGTTGCATTGTAAATATGAACATTTCGTCATTGGCATGATTTCACAGGCTACGTACAATACATCGAAACATAGAGTGAATTCACATGAGAAACAGCAAGGAAATACCTGACGTTGTACACTACTCCGTATATTCCCTGTAATAATGAGTTCGTTGAATTTATACCAATAGCTTTTATTAAATAAATACTTTTCTCGGTTTATCATTGCATTCCTGGTTTTCACTTGCTTTTTCTAACTCGTTTTGCTAGCTATTAGTAATTGTAGCAAATAACGTCTACTTTCCTGCATCCTTTATGAAAATCAACATCGAACACGATTTATTATGGAAGGGAGAAAATGTGTTTTTGAAGACGTAAATTTTGCAATGACTTCATTGGTAGTCTTTGCGTGTCCCTCGATGGCTCCAGTAATAGAAAGATGAGCCCACAACACACTGAGCAATACAGAACAAATACGACCCCACATGAGCAAGGACTGATCTACCCCAAGAACAAAATAATTAAGTAATCTATATCTATAAATGTGAATGTCTGTTCGGTGTACGCTTATCACGTCCGAACGACAAGACGCAGAGTCTTAAATATTTGTACAGTTACTAATTTATACCCGAGGAAGGTTTAAGACACGGTTTTATGGCGATCTGAAAGATATTTAGTAATTTGAAGAATACAACGCGAAATGCGGAACAATAATTACTCTTTGAAAATTATATTTACTCTTTGAAAATGGTTTTATTGGTTGCATTGTTGCTTGAGGGTTGATAATGATTAATGGGTGGAGTATATTGGGATGGAAAGTTATCGGTGTTTATAAAACTCTACGTGTGTGTGCGTGTATTAATATTTCGCTCTGCAGCGAAAACTACAGGACTCAAACGAATGGTCTGTGTGTAATTGTTGTCCGAAGTCTCCTGTTGTACACCATAAGAGGGTGGAAGATAAGGTGGTTGAAATCGGACTGAAGGCCACCGCTGACGTTTGCGACTCTATAGCAAGGAGGATACATACAGCGAAACGTGATGCCACATACCATATCTTTGGTCTATGCGTGCTACAATATCTTCAGCTCTTCCTCTGTAAGGATAAGCATACTGAAAGATAGCTTATCTATCATAATCAACGAACACGCGAGCGGAGCCGCGGGTTTAAGCTAGATAAAATTAAAATAAACTTTTATTTGTGATCAACTGTGATTATGCAGCTGTCAAACAATTGTAAAACTTCATTGTGGTTCGCCATTGTATGTTTATATTTACTAATTGGTATCTGTTTCGATCTCAGATGACAACCAAATCGAACCTGACTGTAATCTACTTCAGGTGTCGTGACAGGTTGGTTACCCTCTGGCTTTCCTTGATAATGATCACAGATCGAAACGGGTAGCACTGAGCAAAAAATAAAAATCTGGTGGTTAAATTGTCAACCATAATGTTGTTTTACAAAAATTAAATAAGGTGGTTCAGTTGTAGCGTGCCAAACTACGATCGAGGGTTTTATACCCTGTCAGTGCCAGGGTTTGCATCTTTTACTTATCAGTTCATTCTCCTCTTGTTGTTGGTGTCAAAATTTCTCCTCTGTGTTGTTGGTGTCAAAATTAATTTCACCTTGATTGGAAATCAACATTAAACTATAAGTGTCTGGGTTAGTCAGTTCAAAGGTCGGAGGATAGAACGGCATCATGCACTCTATTGATCAAACCAATCCCGGGGCTGACGAATTCTTTATCACCGTATGATATTATGAAATCTTTTAACACAAGCTGCTCAATAAGTATTAAGAAAATATTATTATGGTACTGACATACCTTAAATAAACAGGTGCTGCAGCTACATGCTAATACAATGAATGAGTGTGGAAATGCTTGTAATGAGGGTAGCTGCCAAGTAACTTGATAACCGTTTGTGCGTTCCGATGCTGTATGAATGGGATTGATAGAAGGCATAACGCTAAACGGGTAGCAGCATCTCGTATACAATGCCGCCTTGCACACCACAATTTGCCTATATTACACTCATCTGCGTCATCAACAAACCCTGATCAATGCATCAACGAGTTAAATTCCGCCTCCTTAGTCCAATATAAAGAATAACTTGCCTTCTTTCAAATTAGAATTTGGATATATATCAGCCATCTTAGTCAAATACACAGCGTGGTAGGTTCGGATCGAGGATTGTCCCCACTAGAGACTGGATGTTGCGCTGTAGTCATCATCATTTCATCATCATGGATAGCCGGCCGCGGTGGCCGAGGTTCTGAGGCGCTTCAGTCACGGTCTGCACGGCCACTACGGTCGGGGGTTCGAATCCCCCCTCTGGCATGGATATTTGTGCCGTCCTAGTTCGTAAGTAGTTCATAAGTAGTTTGTAAGTTTAGGGACTGATGACCCCGTAGTTAAGTCCCATAAGCTTTACAAACATTTCATCATGGATACGCAATGGTGTCACTTAAGAAGACTTACAGCATGAAGGCCAAACATGGCCCCATCGTCCAGTTCAAGCAGCTACTACCGTTTTACGAAGGAAATATTTTCTGCTGACCATTTGTGATGTGGCGTACCTGTTCTCTATGAAAATCATTACAGCAAGTAAAACAAACGGTTTTTAAAGGCCGAGGTAGTAACGTAGTTTCGCTGGTTTGGTACTCCATTGTTCTCTGAGCTAGAGTCATGGGTAGTCCGTGTTACTATAGCTGTGTCACAATATGTGAGCGAAGTTTGGACGACCTACTGGGGCTGGCAAAGATACAAATCATGTGAGTACGTCCATTCTTTTTTAAAAGATGTAAATCGGGCTGAAATTAATGCTCAACTAATGGGGCCATTTTATTTGGTTTATACCTGCTTCAAACAGTTTTGCAGCGCGTTACTATTATCCTAATAAGATTTTACACACACGCCTGTTTCTCTGGACTGTATTAATCTGGGCATGTTTCAATTAAAACGTGCCGTTGTGTTACTATATTCTGATCGAGTAATTGTATTAGGTATTTCATGAATACGTAATATTGTTTAAAACTTTCTTCTTGTTGTACTTCTGAAGGTTTTTCACATTAAGGGAAAATGATTCTACGCAAGCAAATCTAGAGTACTACAGTTCTGTATCATCGTACCATCTGACTGTACACGTAATATATTCTTTGTATTCTGGACCCTTCCCTTCGCAATCTGCGCTGCTGGGCAAAGGAACGTTCCCCTGTGATCGAATGTATACAAGATCTCCGAAAAATGCAAGTAGGCTCTCATGGAATCACCAGTCAGTCACAAGTAGCAGTAATCGTTGCGATTTGGATGTAGACGACAGAAAAGCGAAAACGTGCCTGTACGGTCATAGACTGGTGAGGCAGTTATGACCGTCACCTTAACGGTACGTCTGGGCCGGCAGCGGTGGCCGAGGTGACTGAGGCGCTCCACTCACGGTCAGCAGGGCCACTACGGTCGGGGATTCGAATTCTCCCTCGGGCATGGATATTTGTGCCGTCCTAGTTTGTAAGTAGTTCATAAGTAGTTTGTAAGTTTAGGGACTGATGACCCCGTAGTTAAGTCCGATAAGCTTAACAAACATTTGAACATTTTGGTACGTCTGCAGTCCGCAGAGGGTTAAACCGGTTCTAATCAATTCCAAAATTTCCACGGTGATAGACAAATCGATGAATACATAATGACTTTTTCTACAAGGTGCATCTGAAGAGTTGGGTGGATGGTCTTAGGATATACACTTCTGGCCATTAAAATTGCTAAAGTATGAAGATGACGTGCTACGGACGCAAAATTTAACGGCAACTGATAGCTTTCCGGGGCATTCACACGAGGTTGACGCCGGTGGTGACACCTACAACGTACTGACATGAGGAAAGTTTCCAACCGATTTCTCATACACAAACAGCAGTTGACCGGCGTTGCCTCGTGAAACGTTGTTGTAATGCCACGTGTAAGGAGGAGAAATGCGTACCATCACGTTTCCTACTTTGATAAAGGTCGGATTGTAGCCTATCGCGATTGCAGTTTATAGTATCGCGACATTGCTGCTCCCGTTGGTCGTGATCCAATGACTGTTAACAGAATATGGAATCGGTCGGTTCAGGAGGGCAATACGGAACGCCGTGATGGAACCCAACGGCCTCGTATGACTAGCAATCGAGGTGACAGGCATCTTATCCACATGGCTGTAGCGAATCGTACAGCCACGTCTCCAACCGTGACTCAACAGATGGGGACGTTTGCAAGACAACAACCATCTACACGAACAGTTCGAAGACTTTTTCAGCAGCATGGACTATCAGCTGGGATACCATGGCTGCGTTTATCCTTGACGCTGCATCACAGACAAGAGCGCCTGCAGTGGTGTACGCAACGACGAACCTAGTTGCACGAATGGAAAAACGTCATTTTTTCGGACGAATCCAGGTTCTGTTTACAGCATCAAGATGGTCGCATCTATTTTTGGTGACATCGCGGTGAACGCACATTTGAAGCGTGTATTCGTCATCGCCATACTGGCGTATCAATCGTCGTGATGGTAAGGGGTGCCATTGGTTACACGTCTCGGTCACCTCTTGTTCGCATCGACGGCACTTTGAACAGTGGCCGTTTCATTTCAGATGTGTTACGACCCGTGACTCTACCCTTCATTCGATCCCTCCGAAACCCTACATTGCCGGTCGCGGTGGCCGAGGGGACTGAGGCGCTTCAGTCACGGTCTGCACGGCCACTACGGTCGGGGGTTCGAATCCCCCCTCAGGCGTGGATATTTGTGCCGTCCTTAGTATTAGTTAGTTCATAAGTAGTTTGTAAGTTTAGGGACTGATAACCGTAGTTAAGTCCCATAAGCTATACAAACATTTGAAACATTTGAAACCCTTCATTTCAGCAGGATAATGCACGACCGCATGTTGCAGGTCCTGTACGGGCCTTTCTGGATACAGAAAATGTTAACTGCTGCCCTGGCCAGCACATTCTCTAGATCTCTCACCAACTGGAATCATATGGTCAGTGGTGTACGAGCAACTAGCTCGTGACAATACGCCAGTCACTACTCTTGATGAACTGTGGTATCGTGTTGAAACTGCATGGGCATCTGTACTTGTACAGACCATCCACGCTCTGTTTGACTCAATGCCCAGACGTATCAAGGCCTTTATTATGGCCAGAGGTGGTTGTTCTGGGTACTGATTTCTCAGTATCTATGCACCCAAATTGCGTGAAATGTAACCACATGTCAGTTCGAGTATAATATATTTGTCCAATGAATAACCGATTATCATCTGCATTTGTTCTTGGTGTAGCAGTTTTAATGGCAAATAGTGTACAATTCGGGATGCCAATTATGGGGATTTACTGCTACCCACACTATAATACACATAATATAAGATTGTTTAGTGATTTTGAAATTAACAATTACAATTTTACCGCAGACACTGAGAGCATGGTTCCTATGTGACAGTTGCGGATTAGGTCCTAACGCCGACTGACTACAGCTTCGCGCAGCCGAGACATCCTATAAACTTTCTACATCTTGGAAAGTATTCTAAAACGTTCGTATTTATTTGAACATACTGATGAATATGAAGTGATCAGCACCTATTTCTGTTGACCCCTAGTCTGTTACTAAGGTCTGTATGTCAGTAAAATATTTAAATAAAAATATTACTAAATTAGAGGTGTAATATTCATGTCATATTCTACCTACTTCTCCACTTTAGTCTGGTCGTCCAATGGCGCCGTAAACCTCGGAATGCCGGCCGCGGTGGCCGAGGGGACTGAGGCGCTTCAGTCACGGTCTGCACGGCTACTACGGCCGGGTTTCGAATCCCCCCTCGGGCATGGATATTTGTGCCGTCCTTAGTATTAGTTAGTTCCTAAGTAGTTTGTAAGTTTAGGGACTGATGACCCCGTAGTTAAGTCCCATAAGCTATACAAACATTTGAACATTTGAAACCTCCGACTCAGGACGCCCGAATGATGTTACGACTAAGGGCGACCTCTGCGGCTCATCCTCTGCAACAGACGTTTCACCTAAACACGGCCAGCCGAAGCAATCTAAAGCAGACTTGGAGAATTTCATCATTTACATGAACAACTGCAGAGGGACACTGCGAAAAAGGATTTTACATCAGGCAGGATTCTAAATTGCAACATTTCTACTCAAAACTCGTCGCCTTAACCACTATATCAAATCATCTTCGCGGAAGACTGTCCTTTGTTTCCATTGCCCTCTTTGCGGAATAATTATAGGCTACTTTTACTGCTATTAATTTGTATGATTTCCACTATCTGAGTTCACAAAAGTCCTTTCTATTTTAACATAAACTTTGTAAAAGCGTTTTCCGTAAGTAATAAATACTCCGTTTGTACGGAAAAGTACTATGGTAAAACACTACTAAGTACCGTTTAGGTACATCGCTAACTCTCCTGTTGACATTACAGGACTTAAGATTGTGGTGAAAATGGCTTATTTTATGAAGATTTTGTAAGGCGGTGTAGTATGTGGTGCGCATATTTGAGTAATTCTCAAGTATAAATACGAAAATTTGCCCATTACGATGCGACGGCTTTGCGAACCGTATTTAATGAATTTCAAATTTACACTTTCCTAATATGAGAGGGCTAAATGAAACGGCGGATTAAATACAATTCCGAGACGCGTATTTTAAGATAGATTTTATTCAAATGTTCAAATGTTTGTTAAGCTTATGGGACTTAACTACGGGGTCATCAGTCCCTAAATCTACAAACTACCTATGAACTACTTACGAACTAAGACGGCACAAATATCCATGCCCGAGGGGGGTTTCGAACCCCCGATCGTAGTGGCCGTGCTGACCGTGACTGAAGCGCCTCAGTCACCTCGGCCACCGCGGCCGGCTAGATTTTATTGAAATAGAGTTTATAGAACTGCTACTTCGTTATATTAAACATTAGAACACAATCAATTTGAACAAAATATTCTGATAATATTTGTAAACAACCTTGAAAATTAACATTTTAAATTAATTATTACTTAAAAAACAACAGATGTTACGTTTCAGAAGTTAAAACCACATATCATCGCTAAAATAACAACTTATCGATGCAATCCAAGCTCACAGAAAGGAACGAATCGGCCTGCTCGAAGCCTCAGGGATTTGCGGTACAGACCCCGAAATTTCGGTGGCCTGTTCGGCCGGTAGCAGGCCGCAGCAGCTTACGAGCCGCGGTGGAATAGCCGAGCGGTCTAAAGCGTCTCGCTGCGGAGCGCGCGGTTGCTCGCCCTGGAGGTTCGAGTCCTCCCTGCGGCATGGGTGTGTGTGTGTTGTTCGTAGGTTAGTTTACCTAGGTTTAAGTAGTTTGTAAGCTACGGTCTGATAACCCAGCAGTTTGGTCCGATAGAATTACAAACATTTGAACAGCTTACGAAGTAACCATTTTCGTCACCACTGACGTCACCACCGAGAAAAGCAAACCGAACCGTACGAAACATACACAATAGGGCCCCAGGGATGCGAAGTTCTATAGCTTTCGCTACTGCACGAGTGGCGACGCTAGTTGCCCTCGCTAGTGCAACAGGGGCCTCACTGTCGGCAAGCTACCTACCAGTGCCAACCTGAAATGTACCTGCCACCGGATTGCGCACAAAATCTGCTAATAAACTTATGAAATGAAATAAAAATTCTGTCTACTTATTGGCATCCTCACAGATTTCATAACTTAGGCAGGAAATTATATGTAAACCAATAACTAATACGAAAATCCCTCTCCTTAAATTACTCATAACAGCGGAAAACAAACATATTCTTCACACCTTATTGTATCTACATTTATTCTCGAAGTACAAATGTGGGATTTTGATGATGTGCTCAAAGCAAACTTAAAGTGAACAATATTACATACGGACCTTCGCATCGAAGCATTTCAGTATTAAAAGCCATACTAATTACATTTCCAAATGATTATTTAGCTTAGTCAGTTAGGCAGGCAGATACTTAGGGAGACGCGATGTTTTGTGAATGTTGGACCATATGAGCGTGGGGGCGGCAGTCACAGTATTGGAAGGAAGGCGAGCTGTGGCCCAGCACACCACCAGCCTCCAGCCGGGGCGCTTCTAGAAGAGTCCACAGGTCAGCATGAGGCAGATAAGCCGCCTCACAGGGGAATACACAAACGGGCCGCCCACGTATTCGGGGTTCTCTCTCGGCTCTGCCGGTTTTAGGCGGAATGCGTACTGCTCTGTGCTTGAGATGCGCCAACAGCACACTGCGCAACGAGCTAACGTAGTTGGTTATTTGCGGTACTGGGTCACTTTGAGGATAGGTCCCGTCAGTAGTACACTACTTGTTCTACCTCACGTGAGTCCAGCGAGTTGCTTAGTCCAAAACCTTGCAGCTATCAGCAGCGAGATTTACGCCAGCGTCTGTTACGGCAGTCTGCACAGGCCCATTGCTGTCCATACTGACAAGGAAAGTACATGGGCTCGAACAAACATATCTGTATGAACGTTTGGTTACAGTATCTCTACGTACACCTGAATGTGCTGATGGGTGTCGTTTTTATGCAAAATTCTGCAATGATGCTCTAGAGTCTAGATAGCACTGTAGATGTAATAGTAGACGCCATACGTAATGCAGATATCTGAACTATAACTTATATAATTATCGTCGTACATATTCTCTAGCGTATTGTCATCAAAAGCCTTGATGATAGTTGCAACTTTAACCTTGTTCTCGGAAGACTGTTGGTATTCACTGCCACTGCTTCCATCGCCTCTTCCCGCACTTACCGTAGCACTACCGGTAGCAATGAGTTCGTCGTCATTATCATCCCTATTATCATCATTGTGTGTTAGTGTTACAACAGTATCCAATTTATGCTAATATTTCAGTACCATAACAGATAAGAGGAAGCATGCCAATGATTCATCTTCTACACTAATACCATCATCACGACGAATGGTTCTTCGTAACTTCATCTCAACCAATCGCAGTACTTTAGCAGAATTGATTATCAATCGCCGCTCCATCTGACGTTTCACCACACAAGTAACGTCACACAACGCAACTTCGGAGGCACACTGCACCGTCCCTACTGGCGAACCGACAGGTCAAAGTACAATGTGGCAAGGCACACGCAGAGGCCTCTAACGGACGACTGCAGAGTTTTGCAGATGCGGGAGTGTCACTAGTGCAATAAGGGATCTTTACATTACCTCTCGTACGATTTTGGTGTATATGTGTTTGTTCGAGCCCAAGTAGTTTCCTTGTTAGTCTACTATTGCCAACGCAAGCGTCGAATCTGCGCTCCCTGTCGGGGACACGACAACAGGCCATGTCTCCACGGTATCCTTTCTTCCAGGAGTGTTAGTCCTGCAAGGTTCGCAGAAAAACTTCTGTGAAGTTTGACAAGTAGGAGGGGGGGGTACTGGCAGAAGTACAGTTATGAGGACTGCCTGGGTGTTGTGTCGGGGTAGCTCAGTGGTAGAGCGCTTGCCCACGCAAGGCAAAGGTCACAGGTTCGAGTTCCTTTTCCGGCACCCAATTTTAATCTAACAGGCTATTATTTTCTTGCAGAAAATAGAGTATAAATGACAGACGTTCGGTGATGTTCACTATCCTCGAGCCCTATTTAATATGCATTTTCAGCACAACACCCCTGAAGGAGAGTCGGTCTTGAAGAATGTGTTCCACCTAATATACAGTGAAATACTCTGCGACTTGAAGAAGAATATAGTAATTCCAATTCCTAAGAAATCAAGTGCAGACAAATGTGAAAATTATAGAACTATCAGTGGAATAAGTCATGGTTCTAAAACAATAACTTCAATTATTTACAGTCGAATTGAAAAACTGGTGGAATCCGACTTTGGAGAAAATGAGTTTGCATTTAGGAGAAACAAAATATACGAAAGGGTGGCAGTGGTAGGGGAAGAGAATAACACAGTGTTGTTTTGTTCAATTTTCTTCATTCTGTACATTGAGCAAGCTGTCAAGGAATGCAAGGAGGTATTTGGAGAAGGAAATAAAGTTCAGGGAGAAGAAATACAAACTTTGAGGGCGACATAGTAATTCTGTCAGAGACAGCAAATGACTTCGAAGAGCTATCACACGGAATGGACAGTGTCTTGAAGGTATGAAATAAACATTAACAACAGTTAAAGAAGTGTATTGGACTGCAGTGTTAGAAATTCAGGCGATGCTGAAGGAAATAGATTAGGTAATGAGACAATAAAACTAATTCAAATCAAAATGTTCAAATGTTTGTAAAGCATATGGGACTTAACTACGGGGTCATCAGTCCCTAAACTTACGAACTACTTATGAACTAACTAATATTAAAGACGGCACAAATATCCATGCCCGAGGGGTGATTCGAACCCCCGACCATAGTGGCCGTGCAGACCGAGACTGGAGCACCGTAGTTCCATCGGTAACCGCGGCCGGCTAAAACTAATTGATGAGTTTTGTTATTTGGGTAGCAAAATGACTAGTGATGACCAAAAATATAAAATGCAGAATGACTATGGTAAGAAAAGCGTTTCTGAAGAAGCGAAACTTGTTCAGATTCAATATTAGTTTATATGTCAGAAACTCTTTTCTGAAAGCATTTGTCTGTGAGTGAAACGTGGATGATACAGAGTTCAGACAAAAAGAAGATAGAAGCTTTTGAAATGTGGTGTTACAGACGGACGATGAAGATGAGATGGGTAGATTATGTAAGTAATGAGGAGGTGCTCAACAGAATTGGGCATATAAGGAGATTCTGGCATATCCTAACTAAGAGAAGGTATAAATTGGTGAACACATTCTGAGACGTAAAGCAATCGTCAACATAGCATTAGAAAGAAGTATCTCGGATAAAAATCGTAGAGGAAGATCGGGGGACGAATGCCGTAAGGAGATTGAAAAGGATGTAGGTTGCCGTACGTATTCTCAGATGAAGAAGCTTGCACAGGACAGGGTAGCCTGGAGAGCTGCAGCAAACCAGTCTGGTGGATGAAGACCGCAACAACACTTAGCACGTCGCAAATTTGTGCCAAATACTTGCACCACAGATTCTGCTCATGATATCGCTGTACACAGTGTACAAAGTAAAAGGCTAGACTCGAAGAGACACATTCACACTGCTGCTACACCATTCACGCAAGTCTGTCATTCGTTAGCGCAGTCACAACATGTCACTGTGTGAGGCGCTAGCTTACATGTGCTTAGTTCTGCATGGAGACGACAAACAGAACTTTTCCCCTAGGTTCGAGTGCTATTCTAAGCGTCCTTTTGTGCGTTTCTGCCGATTCAGTGTCAAACGTGCGCCTTTCTAGTGAAATTTGCAATAACAACAAAGAGTCATTCAGAACATTAGTTGACTGGTACAATATATATATATATATATATATATATATATATATATATGATTGTACTTAATTATCAATGTGTAGTTCGTTACACGATTATATATATATGCAAGGAGAATGGACCAGCGGAACTGGCATGAATTAAGCACTGAGGTTTGAATTCTTTTCCCCTCTCTCTCTCTCTCCTGTTTCTTCTCTCTCTCTTTTTCACACACACACGCAAATACATGCGCGCACACAGTAAATGCTAACATATTCAGATTTTAGGGGACATAAAAATATATCTTTTTTATGTGACATAAATGTCACAGGTGAGCTGCTTCGCCGCCAGATGTCGGTGGTGGTTTTGAGGCCAGTGATATACAGGGCGCGGTGCTAAACCCGCCGAGTGATGAATATTATTTTAGGGACATTGCTCACCTCCTGTACATCTTTTCTGTGGAGAGAGATGAAGCGGTTTCTGTACCAGATTGAGATAGTGATTGCAGAAAAACTGTCTGTCAGTTTAGTTAAACACGCAGCCGTTATTAATTAGTGGCACGGAATTGCAAATTTTGAGTGCGTCACACAACTACAGGAAATTCCGCACATCACGCTCGATTCTCGAAAGTATAGAACTCGATTGCATTAACCAGTTGAGTATTGAGCGCTTCGATTAAAGCAAAAGGTAGTATTTCACGCGTCTGAATATTCAGATTCAAATGTTTCAAATGGTTGTAAATCGATGGGACTTAACGTCTTTAGTTATCAGTCCCCAAGCTGTAAAACTATTTGATCTAAAACTAACCTAAGGACAACACACACACACACACACACACACACTAAGGCCGCGGCGGAGTGGCCAAGGGCATGAAGGCGCTACGCTACGATGCGCAAGGCCGTTCCCCGTCGGGGGTTCGCATCCCCCCTCGGGCATGGATGTTTGTGTCGTCTTCAGTATAAGGTAGTTCATAAGTAGTTTGTAAGTTTAGGGACTGATGACCCCGCAGAGAAGTCACTTAAGCTTCGCAAATATTTTGAACATGCCGTAGCGAGGACTCGAACCTCTGGCGGCGAGCAACCACAAGTTCCGCACGAGGCGCTTTAGAGCGTTCGGTTACTCCACCGCATATTCATTACGTCATATTTTATGAAACATGTGCCTTACGATGATATAATTTTGCAAGTACAGTCACTGTTGTAACTTAAGGACCTAAAATTAGTTTCGCATGGAATTGGCAATGAAGAAGTCTTCTTCTTTCTCTTCTTCTTTCTCTTTCCCTCCGGGAGGAAATGTGTACCTCTAGTGTCTGCGTATAATGTTATATGTGTGAAAGTGTAAATTGTTACGAAATGTTTGCGAATCGTTTCACTGATGCAGGACTTGGGCACGATCCCGATATTCACCTACGGGGATGCGGAAAACAGCCTAAAAGCCACATCCTGGCTGTCCAGCACTCCGACCCCCTTCGTTACTCCGCCGGGCAGATTCGAACAGGGGTCGGTACTCCTCCCCGTCTCGGAAAGCGGTGCGTTGGACCACACGTCTGACTGAACGGTTTAGATGGTAATAAAGAAGTAATAAATTAAAATGCCACGACCATTATACTGAAATATTTGTAGCTTAAAGGGAAAGGATACGAAAAGATAAGTTTTCTCCGTCTCATTATCTTTGGATGGTGTCAGGGAAACTAAGAAAAGGTATCCTGTATCCGCTGCATCCTTTCTCAAATACTGGCGAAATGTACTCTTCGTAACATGAATACCGAGAGCTCCACTACCCGCATTATATAATTTTAATAAATGATAATTACCAAATTCGGTGCAAATATTTTATTTTTTCACGACGACCGTTTCGGGTAATGCCATTCTCAAGTGATGCATTTCATAGATGGATATTACTTATAGCATCCCTTAGTTACGAAAACGATTATTTTATTTGCTATACCGTTTTTGTATCGTAGTAAGATTTAATATTTATCTTAGGTGGTATAGATGCCACATGTTATATGCTATAAAGGAAACGTTTTCGTAAATAAGTGACGCTATATGCAATATCCATCGATGTAATGCATCACTTAAAAATGGCATAAGCCGAAACGGCCGTCGTAAAAAAATAAAATATTTGCAGCAACTTGGGTAATTATCATTTACTAAAGTGTCTTACAATGACATACATAACTGGCCATTAAAATCGCTACACCAAGAAGAAATGCAGATGATAAACAGCTATTAATTGGAAAAAATATATTATACTAAAACTGACATTTGATTACATTTTTCAATTAGTTAGGGTGCATAGATGCTGAGAAATCAGTACGAAGAACAACCACCTCACGCCGTAATAACGGCCTTGTTACGCCTGGGCATTGAGTCAAACAGAGCTCACAGTTCATCAAGAGTAGTGACTGGCGTATTGTGACGAGCCAGTTGCTCGGCCACCATTGACCACACTCTTTCAGTTAGTGAGAGATCTGGAGAATGTGCTGGCCAGGACAGCTATCGAACATTTTCCGTATCCAGAAAGACCCGTACAGGACCTGCAACATGCGGTCGGGCATTACCCTGCTGAAATGTAGGGTTCCGCAGGGATCGAATGTAGGGTAGAGGCATGGGTCGTAACACATCTGAAAGTGTTCAAAGTGCCGTCGATGCGAACAAGAGGTGACTGAGAAGTGTAACCAATGGCACCCCTTACCATCACGACTACTGATACGCCAGTATGGCGATGACGAATACACGCTTCCAATGTACGTTCACCGCGATGTCGCCAAACACGGATGCGACCATCATGATGCTGTAAACAGAACCTGGAATCATCCGAAAAAATGACGTTTTACCATTCGTGCACCCAGGTTCGTCGTTGCGTACACCATTGAAGGCGCTCCTGTCTGTGATGCAGCGTCAAGGGTAATCACAACCATGGCCTCCGAGCTGCTGCTACAAACGTCGTCGAACTCTTCGTGCAGATGGTTGTTGTCTTGCAAACGTCCCTATCTGTTGACTCAGGGATGGAGACGTGCCTGCAAGATCCGTTACAGTCATGCGGATGAGATGCCTGTCATCTCGACTGCTAGTGATACGATGCCGTTGGGGTCCAGCACGGCGTTCCGTATTGCCCTCCTGAACCCACCGAGTCCATATTCTCCTAACAGTCATAAGATCGCGACCAACGCGAGCAGCAATGTTTCGCTACGATGTACCTCAATCGCGATAGGTTACAATCCAACCTGTATCAAAGTCGGAAACGTGGTGATACGCATTTCTTCTCCTTACACGAGGCATGACAACAACGTTTCACGAGGCAACGCCGGTCAACTGATGTTTGTGTATGAGAAATCGATGGGAAACTTTCCTCATGTCAGAAAGTTGTAGGTGTCGCCAGCGGCACGAACCTTGTGTGAATACTCTGAAAAGCTAATCATTTGCATATCACAGCGTCTTCTTCCTGTCGATTAAATTTCACGTCTGTAGCACGTCATCGTGGTGTAGCAATTTTAATGTGTATTTCGTGCTATGGTTCCTGCGACGAAAAAAAAATAATTGTAAAATTTTGATATTAATACGGAACTGTGTAACTTACAATACGCCAGTCTGACGATGACGAATACACGCTTCCAGTGTGCGTTCACCGCGATGTCGCCAAACACGGATGCGTATCACATTTTGATCTATAATTGCGTGAAATACACGAATCCAATATTTTTGTAACAGGTACCAAGTGAACGCTGTATCCCTTGGCTAATATACAGTCATAGCCTGGAAATTATGGTAACCAGATCCGTCCAGGCGATGGCAGCGTCTTGTCGAGGAAGGCCTGCTGGTCAGACACGGTGCATGTAGTGTCAGAGGACTTGCTGTCCATATACATAGTAGTTGTTTCGGGCCATGTCAATGGAGCCGTGGTACCATACAGAAATGTCAAGAAGAAGGCGGACCGATAAAGTAACAGCCCTAAAAGCCATTCGGATTCCCCTAAAAATTGAAAGTAGCTTTTGGAGTGAAATATATAAGACATTCGACATAAAAAGAGGTGTAAGGCAAGTGGTCAGCTTGTCTTCACTTCTCTTTAAGTGACTCATAGAGAAAAAAGTACGAGAAGTAAAAGTTAAACTAAAAGAATATAAGCTATCGCCGACTTGAGACAAAGGAATAAGGTACTGAAATTCACTGCCTAGCTTTTGCAGAAGAGCTTGCCATTATTTCTGAAAATCGAACACATCCAGAAATACAAATCAGTCTCATATACCCGCCGTTTTGATTGTTTCTTATAAAAATTTCTGAAATAATGAACAAAATTTGTATATAATATAAAGAAAACCTCAGAAATGCTAGTAACACGCATAGGTCTGATAAATAAGGTAATTAAATTTTAATATTTGCTAGGAATTATTCAAGACAATGGCTTACAGAACTTTGTTGTAGAAGAAAGAGTTCGTATAGTTGTGAGAGCATATGGAAGTAATGAGGAACATTTATAACAAAAGGTCTCTGTCTAAATGTTTGTAAGTTTAGGGACTGATGACCCCGAAGTTAAGTCCCATAACCTTTACAAACATTACAACATTCTAAATGTTTGAAAATTATAAAACACTTGAAACCGGAGTGTCTCTACGAAAGTGAATGTTTAGTTCTGAATTGGAAATTACGAAACTTGAAAGACCGCCGTTAATTGTAAAATTGTCTGAAAGGAGCCAGTTGAAAAGCTTACTTACTCTGGCCGTAAAACCAGCTAAAGGATTCGCGTAAACTACCGACAACTTCCTGCAACAGAATCTTGTTCCCTGACCCAGAATTTAGAACTGACTCAAACTTTACCTTATCAGCAGGAAGGCAAAGAGACTGTCGCCAACGCATAATGTAGATGACGAGAATTACACACAATCATTAATATACAAGCCACCCCGAACTAAACCATTTCATGAAGCTGGCTGTGAGACAATTTATGGCGCAACGAAATTTAAAAATGATAATTTGCATCTGAATTTGTTCTCAGCACTCCTGAAAGAAAACATTAAATCAAAAAGGGAAGGTATTCGTTAACTAATATTGATAAGTAAGGTAAAGTTTTACTGACAATAAATTATTTATTCAGTTCAAACACGAGCAAATGAGGGAACAAATTTTGTTAAACAATAAAAATGCAGCTCATTGAACTACTAACTTAAAGTAATCTGAACTGAACATCGTAGGTGAAGGGATTTAGAATCAACAAGAATTCAGCCACTCACACGCGCGAAGCAAAGCAAAACTAAGCCAACTCAGCGTGCGAATACGAAGCAGAAGCAGGTGCCGCTATCGTAGGCGAAATTCGGCGTACCAGGATGTACCACACAAAACAAGGAAAATAAAGTTCGTAGGTAGTTCTTGTCTGTCTTTCTTTACTTGAGATGGTACGCGATAATAGTGAGATTAATCTGAATTTAAATCAAACCGTGAGCATACGGAATTATTGAGACACACGGCACGTGTTGCTACATTACACTGAAGGTGAAGTGCTCATAGATCGTATTCATTTCAACAAAATCAACGAAATCATAGATTACGAAGCAAGAATACACAATATCAAGGCACTGGTATGTGAGCAGTGGCAAGAACTCAAGTGACTAGCTTTAAACCCTTGAAGTCGCAGTTCGGAACCATGTGGTTCCGAAATCCAGTAGAAAATACAAACTTTAATTTCCGAAAAATAAAGAAATGCCTAGGATATCTTAAGGAAGCTAAAGAAATACAGTTAGATGCGACTGGGAAGGTTTTACACGGATGGACGAAGTCCAGTCTTCAAAAATCAGAAAAGTTATATAAATTCATGGTCGGAGTAAATCAACTAAGAAACACGGGATGTAGCCCGTAGAAATACGTAGTATTTCATAAGCAAGCTAACAAAGGGGTTGTACAAGGCTAGAAGAGAATTTACTGGGGGAGTCCGAATGCAAAGTACAAGTTTGGAAATGAAACAGCAATTTAAAATAGATGGAGAGGAGATCGCGTTGTAATAAGGAAAATCAGAAAGATACATACATGATTTCTTGCCTGAAGGGCCTCGAAACAAACACGTGGCTGAAGGCTTTAGTCTAAGAACACACCACATTGCGTACATACCACTCATGGAAGACGGAAATGGAAAGGGATATTTCACATGCACAACACAGCATAAAAATATGCCCGCATATTAGTAGTGTTCCACAAAGCTAGAAATAAAATAAACAGAGTTCATACACCGCCAGCTAGTCTCTTCAGGTTACCGATTTCCAGCTGTTATCAAAACGAATTAGTTGCATATTCACCGCATTTACCTATGCAAAATCACCAAAATGAAATTGAATACATTTTCATACATGATCGGAGAAACTTATCCCGAAAAATGAACTTAAGATCTGAAGTCTAACAAACCAGCCAACGTATCGCTACCATCACAAGGGAGGAAAGAAAATCAGAACGTCTTACCAGGTGGAAGCGGAGCCAAAGAATGACCAGATGGCCCCCGAGCCCGCCACCAACGGCCGAAAATCCACTGGAAATCGCAAAACCTAGGAAAAACGAGGTGGTGGGGAAGAGCTTAAACACGCACGTCCTACCAAGGCTCGCTAGCGAGCTTTGCCAACCCAACTTGTAACCAAAGGGTGGGGCAACCTCTTTGGTAGCATCAAAAGCAGAGGTTGGTAACGACGACCTATCGACTCGTAGGCAGAGGTGCAAAGCGCCAGCCAGCAGCAGACGACGAAAATTCTCATACATACACTCAGACTCCCATACTAGAACATTCTCATACATGTACATACAGAATTAAACAAGTACACATTCTAACATGGACAGTGGAATCACAGAGAAAACGTTCATCAAGCCACATTCATAGACACAAGAAGAATAATAAAATCCCAGCAATATTAACACAGTATTACAGAAACTAACATTTAAAAACATGAAATGAAATTCTATTCCTCATGCCTCCGAACGAATTGGGTTCTCGTTTAGCAAAAAAGCCCGTCTAGTGAACTTAGATAAATTACAAAGTTGAAGTTTAAAAAAAAATAATAATTGTAGAAATACCCGCTCCACAAAAAATACACAAGTATGGAAATTAAGAGGTGAGGAAGTAGTGTATCGCGATATGAAGAACGTAACTTAAACACTACGGAAGAGGCGACTGCTTTTGATCTGGACATTCATACAGTATGAAGTCGAAAAAGTTAACGGGACAGTTCAAAAAATACCATTGGGGTAAGAAATCAACGGTAGCTTGGATTCAAGATGTTCGAAAAGATAGGGAACGAAACAACACAAATAAAAAAGATTCAACAGAAAGAGGGTTTTTAACACTTTCAGTCCCACATTATGAATACAGCTTCGGAAAAATTAAAATTCAGTATTTTCTGTATTAATACAGTGCATTAAATTTTAGAATACGTGTTTAGAATTTTTGATCGAACTATTATTTTTTATGTAATGTATTTCATGCACAACACAGACGTTTGTATCAAGGTATTTTATTCCTTGGGACGTTATTTTGTTAATATTAACATTATCGGAGCAATACTGCTAGCATAATCTTCGCCACAGCACCAAAGACAAGACAATTCACTGCTGAAATAAAATAACATGGATGTCATTCATGCTCACACTCATGGTGAAGCACAGGCGGAAATGTAACACAACCTCCAAGACGGACGAATTAATACCTCAGAAGTGGCTACACGTCGTATCAAGCGGCAAAATGTCGTACTAGAAACATATTGTTCATCACAAACGTGGCTTTAAGGACTGATACACAAAATAGAGCATAAATGAGCTTTTAATACCTTGTTACTGAGGAGTGACACTGGGAAGCCGCGACGGAGCAGCCGAGCGCATTGAGGCGCTATGTTGCGATGCGCGAGACCGTTCCCCGTCGGGGGTTCGAATCCCCCTCGAGCGTGGATGTTTGTGCCGTCTTTAGTATATATAAGGTAGTCCATTAGCAGTTTGTAAATTTAAGGACTGGTGACCCCGCAGTTAAGTCCCATAAAATTTACAAACATTTGATCATTTGACACTGGGAATGAAAGTGTTGGACCGATTGCAAGGTAGGAGGGAGAAGAAGAGAGGGTGAAAATGATCTGAGGAAAAACAGGGGATATATAGTGAATAGATGAAAGAATACTGGAGGAACTATTATAATCAAGAGTCAACCAATCTGCAATAGTAAGAAATTTATTACAACCAGTGAGTAATCCAACAATAGTATAGGTAGGCTGACAGCGTTCCGTCGAGAAAGGTGTTGATGTGTCGTGGCTTCTGGAGGACTCTTCGATGCGTCGGGTATCATCGGCTATGACTGACTGCTGCTGGTGGTTTTTTCTTTATTTTTTTTTTCTTTATTGTATTTCCACACCAGCGATTACACCAGTAGGCTGGCAGCAGCTCCAGAGGCTGCTCTTCAGCCGAGAGAATAAAATACATTGATGAGATGAAAATATTAAAATACATGACAGGCGAAAATCAACGGAGGAACAATGACACATACATGGCGACAATTGGAGGTACAAACAGTTGACAGGTGAACAAAAACCGGATATAGTCAGTTAAAAACGAGGAGCCACGGTGACTTAAAAATCACATGTTGGACGACAAGAACACAGGACGGCGAGTACACGGAGACACTAAGTAAAATACACGGTGCGACACTTGTCTGGTTGAGGTGGACGCAGTTAAAAAACACACACTTCACTGTAGCACAACACACAACACTTGACGTAGCACTTGTAAAACTGTCGGTCCAGGACCCCAATAAAAAGGGGGTGGAGCAAAGCGTGGGGGAGAGGGGAAAAAAACGGCGTGGAAGAAAAAGGGGGCGGCAGGGAAGAGCCGTAGGGACTCCAGGCAGGGAGGGGGGTAGCCAAGCGGGGGAGCGGAAGGGGAGGGAGGAGAGGGGGCACTTTATCGATGGGTGGGGGATCAGAACTGGTAGGATGGGTGTATGTCGGAACGGAGGACGTCATCAGGAAGGGGGAGGCGGCGGAAATTACCCTGGGAGAGGACATGGAGGGTGTGGAGATGAAGGGAGGGGGGTATAACGCGGTAGAGGCGTGGCAGACGCCCAGGGTTGGTAAGGATGGGGTGGACCAGGGGGTTGCGGGAGTCAATTTTACGGGTGGTATAGAGGATACGGATACGCTGGAGATATTCAAGGAGGTGGGGAAACGGGATCAGGTCATACAGGATCCGCGTGGGGGACGGGAGCCGGATGCGGTAGGCGAGGCGGAGGGCGTGGCACTCGAGGACTTGGAGGGTTTTATAGTAGGATGTGGGAGCGGAGATCCAGGCAGGATGGAAGCTGCAAAGGACAGGACGCATAAGGGACCGGTAGGTGTAGAGAATGGTGGAGGGGCTGAGACCCCACGTCCGGCCGGTGAGGAGTTTGAGGAGGTTAAGGCGGGAGAGGGCTTTCTGTCGGACAGTGCGGAGGTGGGGGGTCCAGGAGAGGTTACGGTCGAGGGTTAGGCCAAGGTACTTCAGGGTGGGGGTGTGGCAGATAGGGCGGTTGTGGAGGGTGAGGTAGAAATCATGGAGACGGAAGGAGCGGGTGGTACGACCTATGATAATTGCCTGGGATTTGTCAGGATTGATGGAGAGGAGCCACCGGTTGCACCATGAGGCGAACTCGGTGAGGTGGGACTGGAGCAAAAACTGGGAGCGGGCAAGGGAGGGGGCGAGGGCTAGGAAGGCGGTGTCGTCAGCATATTGTAGAAGGTAAACGGGAGGCTCGGGTTGGGGCTTGTCGGCGGAGTATATGAGATAAAGGAGAGGAGAGAGGACGGAGCCTTGGGGCACCCCGGCAGAGGGGTAGAACAAACGGGAGTCGGAGTTGCAGACAGTGACATAGGAGGGGCGGCGGGTGAGAAAGGAAGCAATGAGGTGGACGTAATTAACAGGAAAGGCGTAGAACTGGAGCTTGAAGAGGAGACCGGAATGCCATACACGGTCGTAGGCTTTTTGGATATCAAGGGAGACAAAAATTGCGGAGCGACGGGAGTTGAGTTGGACAGAAAGGAGATGAGTAAGGGGAAGGAGCTGGTCATCGGCAGAGAAGGAGGGGCTGCTGGAGGCTGGGTGGCCGTCTTAAAAGGGCTGCCGTCAGAGCGTGGTGGCGCCAGTGGAGCCTGCTAGAGACTCGCTTCCAAGTGGCGCTGCTGGCCCGCCTGGTGGATGGACCAGGAGCTGAAGCGCAGGCTGGCCAGTGAGTCGTACAGTGGAGTCGGCTGATACGTCGGTGGCCACGGCGTTTGTAAACACGCCTGGCCGCTAGTTTGAGGCTCCACGCTTCTGTCGATAGCAAAGGAGACTGTGCTGCGGGTTGCCCGCTTTCCAGGGCGCCACTTTATGGCACGCTGCCGGTACGGAGTTTATTACAGCAACAAGAAAGAAGAAGAAAATAGAAGCACAGAAATTGGGGCGTGGTGCTCAGATGACTCAGATGGAAAAAGAAGAGAGAAAGTAGAACATATGAGCTTCAGTAGTGCAATAAAAACAGTAATAATAATATCTATAAAAATTGACGTGTCGGGGCTTATATATCACTCTGCAGCCAAAATTACACATAGGAAACGAATAGTGTTTTCATGTGGTAGTAGGTGTCAGTCTCCCATTGTGCACTATTGTGGTAGAGGGTTGATGACGATAAGGTGGTGGGAGACATGGAAGTTGAAAGTTACCGACTTATATAAAATTCTGTGTGTGGGTGTTAATATTTTGCTCTTCATCAAAAACTACATAATGGAGACGAACAATGTCTTTGTGTTGTTGTAGTATAAAGTCTCCCGTTGTACACCATAGCTATTCCGTTACAATAGCTATAAGAGGGTGGAAGATATAGTGGTTGAAAGTCGTCAGCTTATATAAAATTCGAAATGAATACCAGCGATGTCTTTTCGCACTATAATAGCAAAGAGGTTATCTACATCGAGACGTGATGCACGTTCCTGTTTTTGTCTAATAAAGAAAAATAAGTGCGTATTGCAGTTCGAAAAGTAAAACCACCAAGAAAAATGCCAAAGCGTAAGAAAGAAATTCCGCGTTCTCGGTCCGTTTCTAAAAAACAGAAAATGGGTCAGAAAAGTCTACGGATGACAGAAACTTGACATTTATAGATGTTGTCTATGTTACACTGTAGGCATCAGTGGTTTTCCAATATTCCCATCCCTAACGGGGTGAAATAGGAGATGAACGATCTTTTGAAAAAACGTTGCTATTGAGGCAATTTTGAAGCAAGATTTACTAAACTACGGATTTAGACGTTTGGTTGGAATTTTAAAACACGTGTTTCGGTATAACTGGAAATTCATGGAAATTCAACCATTAAGTTGGTGAAATAAGGGAAAATATTTTACGGATGCTACTAAAACTATTTTCATGCTAGAAATGCGAAAATTTGTATATTGAAACATAGTTTGAATTTACAAAAAAAAAAAAAAAAAAAAAAAAAATGTTTCTGGATGTTTTGAATTCTGCCATCAATGGTGGAATAGGGGGTGGCATGTTGTATCAAAATACGTGATTAGGAAAGCATTCTTAAAGATAAATCTATGAAAATTTATATTTAGAAGTGAAAGCAACCAGTGCAGACCTTCCATTCTACGCGTGCCAAGCAGCAGGAATTAAGCCAGTTCACTGTATAACATACCTGATTTTAGGTAACTGAGCCGTGAGGTTCGATATCTCCGCTTGCCAGGAGTAGATTATCTTTGGTTTTGTAAATTCCTTTGCCTCTGATATGATGCGCCCTGGGTGTTGAGAGTGGAAGTCAGAGCACGGGCGATAGAGCGAGGCCGCGAGAAAGGGGGTGTGGCTGCCAGCGGCGGTTACTAACGGCTCGTGCGCTCGATGGTGATTTTTTTTTTTTTTTTTTTTTTTTTGCTGCGTGACGACTTGCATGGTGTTGCTAGATCCCATGGTGTGGACAGTAATTGTCATATCTCTTTAAAGAAAGGGGCCTACTATGTTGCACAAGCAGTTATTGGCGTGTGTGATTTAGTGTTCCTTAGAGGTTGTTTACCCGACTGAACCGGGACACTGGAGTGGTGATCGCAGCAACGACTGGCGGTAACACCTTGTTTTGTTTTGGAGCGACTCAGCCCTGGAGAGCCGGACGCGGCGGACGGTGTTTCCGTCGTAGCCCAGTGTCCACGTGTCCGCCGTGGGACTGCTTTCTCCTTCAAGTTAAGCTGTCGTCGATTGAGGGACATTCCGTTTCTTGCGTCAAATTTCCTAACTGAGCGCTTCCCTATTTGGTTTTCCTCAGCCTCCTTGAGCTGGTTTCAAGTTTATTGCCTTAAAACTCCGGTTTTAATGTAAAATTATTGTTGTATTTCTCCAAACAAGAAAATTATGCCCAGTTGTTTAACTTTATTAATTCACATAAAGTGGGGTTGCTCTGAACTATATAGTGTAAATTTTAAAATGGCAAATTGCAGTTTAGAAGCATTGCTCTTGTCTTGGATAATCGTTTGCTCTGAACTATACAGTGAAAATTTTAAGAGGGCAAATTACTGTTGGGAAGCATTGCTCAGGTTTTGGAAAATCGTTTGAATTTTAGGTATATCTTGAGCAACCTAAACCCCTCTGTTGTTGATACTTAACTGTCTGGTTTATTAAGCAATATACTATAATTTGAAAACTTATTTAATGAAGATTTTCTTGTATTCCCCCAAAGAAGAAAATTTTTCCAAGTTATTTAACCCTTTTAATTTAGTTAATTAAAGTGGTGTTGACCGAACTATACTGTGTAAATTTTAAATGGGCAAATTGTACTGGTCAATTATTGATCTTGTTTTGGATGATTATTTGAAAATTTTGATATACCTTGAGGAAGCTAAGCTTATCTGTTTGTTAATCTGTTATCTGTTTGTTAATACCTTGTTTATTAATCAGTGCTGTAATTTTAAACTTATTTTTCTGTAAAATTGTTCCTGTGTTTGTTGGCAAGTCAATTCAGTTAATTAAAGTGAGTCTGTCATACACTGAGCAAAATTCTATGGCTCTTCTTGTTGGATTTAAAGATATTGTTTGGAATCTAATAATCGGTAATCCAAAATTAAGTTAGTTTAGTATGTTAACAAGTGTAGCAAGGAAAGATATATAGATGGGCCTACCCTTCCTGATTCAGTCCCAATGCATCCTGTGATCTTAATGTGGTTTCTTTTGGATCAGATAAATTAGGCAAACCACTGGTCAGTAGCTACAGGTTAACACAATCGGCACTTTTACCAACTACCTCAGGCCATCTTCAGTGTCGCCCGACTGCAGCCTCCTGCTGTTGCTCCACACACGGCAGCCAGCGCCTCTGCGCTGGATGCGTCTGTCGGCTAGAGCCCTTCCTGTACCTGCCTGCTACTAGACGCTCGCTGCTAGACGCTCACTGCCAGCTGTTTACTGACGCCGCGCCGTGTGGACAGACACGGGAAGCCACTCGCCACGCCGCGGGCTACACCACAGTCCACTGTTTGTCCACTGACTCTTTCTCTGCCGCCTCACTCCCACTAACAACACAGTAGGCTTCACCCTCTTCCCTCTAATTTTAGTTTCCTGCAAATAGTCACAATTCCCACATTCGCTATGCACGTAAATAACCTGAAGGCGTATCAAATACGACTATTTGTCTATCTACGTGAAAACATTACTCGCTGAAATATATTTATTTCTTTACTAGAAAACACGTCAATGCTTCGCAGTAGCTAAAGTGTATTGAATATCTACCCTAATCTCTCCTCGTCGATCCGTTCTTCCCTCCTTTATTCCCCCATCGCCTTCTGCCCCCTTCCTTTGTTCATCTCCTCCTCCCCTATCTTTTTCCATCACCTTCACATCACCTTCTCATGCCACACCATATCCATCTCCCCCCCTCCTATCATCCCCCCCTTCTAAATACATTTCATTCCAACGTTCTCTATCTCCTCCTCCCCCCCCCTCTCTCTCTGATCTTATTTATTGTTATTGGGACCCTGATTGGGAATAGAAGTGAACATGGATGGGTAAATCAATTTGAAACGGTTTAGAGAAACTTTTAGAGCTGCTCTATCTGTGAGGTTAGTAACTTTAATGTCCGTACTTTTAATGTTTTTAGTGGACGAACAGGTATGATTATGAATTTATGCATAAAAAACTTTACTGTTTAATGTTAAAAATGACTGGGAAAATATAAGCAAAACAGCACAGTTTTACAGCACAGCTAATCATGTTTTTCTCGCAGCGAGCAAAATAGAAATGCTTTTTGTAAGATGTTTATATATTCTTCAAAGTAATTGTAGCATAATCATACTTTAATCATAGAGATTCCATATGAAACAAAATAATTAATTGAAATACAGTAAGTGAAACGGAAACACAATATTTCCAAAGTCTTTCTATTGCGTTCATTGTTAACGCTTGTTGATGAATAATATATTTTATCTTTCCGTACGGAGGGAAAATGAACAGTGCGGATGGTTTACCAACTCTCGAACACGCCACGTAAAACTGCCCATGTGAAAAACACGGCGATCCAAGATTTATTCCGCAAATTTACATTTATTCCACAAACTTGCTTATGCAAAGCGAACGGGAAAACTGTACACGCTTAAATTGAAACGGCAAATCAGTTTGGACCAGTGGTATTCTTGGAATCAGAACTCCTCTCCTCTGAACTTTCTTTCGATTATTGTAGCTTCAATGACATTGTTCATCAGCTTCTTCACAGAGCGTCTAGTTCCATAGCATAGTTTCGCTTGACTTAGATTGTGTAACATGATTGTCAAAGACCCAACGTTGAGTTGAAAATCGTGTGATGGTATTCTTAGCTAATCCAATGAATTCAGGAATGCTGTTCGATAACTGATGACTTCATCAGAATTCCACAGGAATCCATCGAAGTAAATGAATGCGATTGCTCAGCGATTTGGCTGTGAATTTTTATGTTCAAATCGCCAACGTAACTGCCAAAATATGGTTTTGTATGCGGCAGCAATATTTGTCTGTTTGTTTCTAGACCTGTAAGTGAATAATGAACTGTTATTAGTAATATAATTGAAACACGATTAACGACATTGCTGCATAACGGTAACATTTTACAATCCGCGACACAGACGTGGTGTAGCTACGTTGTCAAAGGCTGTTGAATCTTCGAAATGAAGCCTACCAATCGTAGCAAGGCTTGAGATTGCCAATGAAATTTTAGATGGCGACAGTTGCTTTTTCTTCAAAGTTAACAATATTATTTTAATAATCCGCATAATAATTTAGTTTTAGACATATTAAACTTACTGAGGATATTGATGTTTTTCATGTATTCTCAGCACAGTTAACGCCATCTCCCTTTATTCTAACCTCCTTGGCGTATTTGTTCGCTGCGTTACAGCGTATTTGATCGCTAGGCGAGTGGCTAATGAATAACCAGATTATTGGAGAATCCAAAAAATGATCCGAGCTGGAAGCATACTTTCAGTTTTTCTCAAATTCTTATATATTTCGATAGATTTTTCAATAAATTTCTGTCATACAAACCTTTTCCTGAGAATTACGTACTGAACAAAGAAACCATCAGACAAATTGGTGAAGACATTCTCAAGTGATGCGCTTTCATACATGTGGCAATTAATTTTTTATTAATATAGATTTAGGGTGATTAGATTACTCAAACCAGATAAACGTGACAAAGAGCTATCTAGTTATCGTCCAAAAGCATTACTCAGCATAATCTTCAAATTGCTGGAACGATTCATATACAATCGTGTTTACAAGGCTATAGATGAAGTGATACCACAGTTCCAGGCAGGCTGCCACAGCAATCGCAGCTGTGGCGAACAGGTACTTGCTCTGACATCATACATAGAAGCTGGCTTTCAAAGAGGAGTGAAAACATCAGTCGCATTTGTGGACTTAACAGCTGCCTACGATACTGTATGGCTGGATGGACTAATTCTGAAACTCAAGAAAGTGATCGCATACCTTTGACTTCACGACTCTCCTGAAAAACATACTTTCCAATCGCAATTTTAAAGTTACAAGTGGAATGGACATAAGTAAATCCCTTAGGAACAAGAATGGGTTACCTCGAGTCTCAGTATTGGCATCATTACTATTCAACCTCTATACCAGTGATATACATTACACAGTGAGCCAAAAATTCGGATACGCTGATGATCTGGCCATAGTAGAGTGAAGCAAATCTCTCGAAGTACGTCCAATGACTAACGGATGATGCTGAAGTCCTTAGCAAATACTACAGAAGGTAGCGTTTGTGCCCAAATCCATCAGAGACTGAAATTTGCGCTTTTCACCTCAACAATAATATAGCAAATCAACAACTGACTGTGTTATTTAACCAACAGAGGGTGAAACACAACATCCATCCTAAGTATCTGGCCATTACACTTGATAGGTCCCTCACCCATAAAGAACACCTTAAAATGTTGGCCAGAAAGTAAAAACACGAAATAATATTATTTGGAAAACTGGCGGGAAGTTCTTATGGTGCAGAGGCATCCACACGGCGAACAGCAGCAACATCGATAGGCTACACCAATGCCGAATACTGTGCTCCGGTCTGGGAGAGAAGCCACCACACCAACAAGGTGGACGTGCAGCTCCACGAAACCATGCGGGTAATCACCGGCACATTAAAGGCTACTCCAACACCGTGGCTCTCCGGCATCGCTAATGTAGCTCCACCAAAATGAAGAAGACATAAAGCGTCTGTTAAAGAATCCGAAAAAATAGTAGTAAAATCAAATGAAGGAAAATGTTTACCTAGGATGTCATATAAAATTTGCCAAATTACTGTGTGAAATCACAAAAGCCGATGTGTAATAACTGTTATATAAGAGGAGAGATCGCCTTCAACATAAAAGAGTACTGGAAAAAGGAGTTGGAGCATTCAGTGATCAATCATCACCTCATAAGTGATTCCTCAAAAGAGCTAAAAGGGTTTGGCATCACAAGAACAGACTGGACTAAGCTCAGTCGCATGCGAAATGGTTAAACAATATGCAAGGCAATGCTCTTATAGTGGGGACTCGCGGACAGCCCAATGAGCAGACGCTGGACCACATCATCAGTGTGCCCCAGGAGAAAATATAGTGGCTCTGCTGGGGAACTTTGTAGGAGGCACACCTCAGGGGGTTAAATGGATTAAAGATCTGGACATTGATGTATAGCCAAAGCTTGTCTTGCATGATAAATGTCCTAATTCCATATGTTTTGACATTTATCATCCACTTGTACTGAAAATGTATATATGCTGCTGTCCTATGCCATCTAATAAATAAAATAATCAGATTAGGGCCATGAGGCCCTCTCTTACATCGGACCAAAGTTTTACACATACAATACTTTTTACATCTGAGTTACCTATAAAATAAGAATGATTTTAATAGATAAACGTTTGATGTATTAATAACATAATTTGGACAGACTGAATACTTGTAAAAAGGATGTATATAAATAATATTGAATTAACTCTAATAATATTAATACTAGTAGTACTACTTAGACAGATTCTGCTGCTGCTTATGTAATAATGGAAAAGACATTGATATAAGCAGATACAAAAAGTACTTTTCAATATACAGAAAATGATTAAGGTTTGGTGATAGAAGGAAGTTAGGAAAGCTGTACCTGGCGACAGCGATGTCAATCGCAAATTGTAATAGAAAGCTTAGGGAAACAGAGAGTGGCGTCATTGTTGCTTTAGTAGATAATCCATTAGTTGTCGCCTGAAGTTTGCAGTGTTATTCAATTCTCTGATATAGTGAGGGAGATTGTTCCAGAGTCTTTTCCTTCTACGAGCGACTAAGTGACAGATAGGAACTGAAAGTGTTTTGCTCTGTTAGGAATGTGTATTTCTGTTACATTGTTCAGACAAGAGTGTTCAGGTCGAGGAAAGATACGAGGGACAGGAAACAAGAGTTTATGATAATCTCTTCGCTTGTCAGCACAGAGCTAGGATAGCTGCGTATAAGATGGTGAAATATGACCGAAGAGACGGATGTTACATATGTATCGGACGCAGGTGTTCATGACTAGTTCTGGTTGAGATGCTGACGATTTCTTACACACTGCAACTGTGTGCTCAATCCTATTTAATTTGTCATTTATCATCACTCCCAGACTTTGTGCCGAGAGCAAAAATAAATATTTGTGCCCTTTAAAAATAATGATGGTAGAGATTCGCGATATTTCTAATGAGCCTAGAATGACCTACCAGAGTCGCTTGTGTTTTGCTTGGGCTGAGCTTTAATCATATATTCCGTGCCCAGGTCATAGGTCAGTATTGAAATTTTCGATGGATGTCTTCAGGTTTCATGTGGTGTTTACAAAAGGACAAGACAGATGACACGTCATTCACTACAATGAAAAAAGTATTGGACGTAATACCGACCCCTGTGGTATGCCTGATAGTACCTTTCTCCATTCTGACTTCCTGATGCCGGATATGACACACTGTAGATGCGATGTCAAGTATGAGCAAAAGCATTGCACTGCCCTTTGAGAGAAATTTAGGCTGCTAAGTTTAGCAAGCAATATATCGAAGGCTTTGCTAAAGTCGCCTCTTGTCTATCCATAGCCAGCTTTGAGAGGTGGCAGCCCAGCTCTCATCTTTATTAACTGTGTTTTTCGTTCATGAAATGATATAAGGTGATCAGTGCTTGCATTTTTCTATTGCTGTCGGAAATGCAGAGCAAGGAAGATTTTTTCTGATGTGAGAAACAAATCTGACTTTGTCTTGACGGGGGAGAGTGTAATTCCGGTGGAGGCGGCCGTTACAGCACTCTCCACCTGTGGCCAGCGGCGTTCCATGAGCGGCCGCCCTGTAGGTGTCCCGATACCAAGGTGCCTCGGTGCTCTGGCCAAGCAATGGGTTGTAAACGTGTTAGCGTACTGTCCAAAACTGAGGAGAAGGAGGTGTATTGTCTGTGCTTTTAGAACCGCTCCTTCCGATTTTAGAAAAAGATAGCCAGCCCTCTGCTGAGACAAGCGCCCACTCTGATTGGCTGATTTTCAAAGCGCCAGCTTTTTGACATCGGCGGTAGTTTAGTGAAATTTTACTGTTAGGAGTTTGAGAACTCGATGCTGATTGGATTTTCCGAAAAAAAAAAAAAAAAAAAAAAAAACGGATTCTCGTCGGGTCTTGCGCGGCAGACGCGGTATTGTGGACTTGGTGCTTTGCTCCGCTGGAGTACGGACGCGTCTGCTCGGAGATTTTGCTTATTGGGCCGATAGTTGGACGAGTGAACTTGTTGTATAAGTATCAGGATACACTCTGAGATTTGTACTTGAGCTGGAAGTCCTTGCTTTCTGTTTGGATAAGGTTAGCTAGCCAATACTAGTGCTCCGAGCTACTAGTTAGATGTACTCAACTTCTGGAGTCACCTAGGCCTTCAGTACTTGTGCATACTTGTCTGTGCTACCTGAAGTGGCCCTGACTTGGCAGAACTGCTTGAGATCGTAGGCACACAGAGGCTGATAGGAGGGAGTACAGCTTCCGAGTAACGGAGCGTGTTTTTATTTCGTGGTCGCGGGAATTTTCTGCTTACAGCCGCCTGCGCCCTCGCCACTGCAGTGCAGCTCCTTCACACGCAAGTCGTCAGTTTGGTAATGTATGGCAAAGCGCTCGCCAGCAACAAATAGTCATTTCACCATGTTCTGCATAATAGTGGGATTGTGTAGTTAGGAAATCCAACCGTGCACTGAAATTCGGGTTCAATTATTCCGATACGAATATTGTATCAATTCATGATAGGGGTTTATGAGTTGTCAGTCGGTGTTAGATTCAAGTTTCATAATGATCAGTGTAACGTCATAGTTATTTAGATTATTCTTTCATACTGATGGTAACTGTAAACTTGGATGTTCAATCTAGTTTGTGTTTTGTATTGTATTTTCAATGTGAGTCTTTTTCTGCTTAACGGTAATAATAGTAAACATATTTAAAACGATTTTTATGAGATTTTTGGTGGGGAGAAATTATTAATTTATGTTTTATGCTGCTTGCAGTAAGTGGAAGAGCGATTGTCAGTTAATATTGCATCAGGGCCATACGTTATCAATCAGGGTCAGCCGCTCCTGTCTCTCATTCCATTTAATTCACATCCCACCTGATATATTTAGCGTTCCCTGCCAGTTTCCATTCCCCTTGTTTTTATTTATTTTTTTTTTCAAAACTCCACACATCCGTCAATTTTCATTTGGCGGACCCTGCCACGAATGTCAGAACCGTGGAGGTTCTAGAGATATAGTCAGATCGCGTGCGTTACCCGAATAAAGTCTCCAGGTGTGGAATAATTTTTCAAATATTAAGTTTATACTTTTATGTTGCGCTACGCATAGCTGTAAGATAATTATACAATTTTCTTTCAGAATTTCAAATGTTACTTGTTACTTGTTAGTGCTGCTATACATGAATGTCTGTAGTGACTTCTGCGTCACAACATCGTTGATAACTGAGTTGCAAATACGGCGTTGAAAATTTTGGATCGGGAATATTTTCTATTCGTGTGATTTTGAATTAGGGCTTTTTTCACGTTTGTTAAATTACGTGGGATTCGAATCCGTTCAAATCACTGGGTACGTTAGAAAGAAGTGTGCTGAGTGGAGATTATGGTACAAGATAGGATTAGATGAGGCATGTACAGTTTATTTATTTTTACGTAAATTAATGTAGGACGAGAAGTAGAGCTAGAATTTTATGTAAGCAAGATTGTGTTCTTTCTGAGAATAAAATGGAGAGTTTTCAGAATATCAATGTAGAGTCAAGTGCGAATGAAACGTCTGACATCGCTCGTCTACAAAACATAGACATAGATATGAACGAAAGGGTAAGAGAGTACGAAACGTTGCGGCAGGAAAATAGTGAATATTAGGAGGAGGCCCGTCCGTCTAAGTCAACAGATTCTGTTAGAGAAATCTCTTACAATCGCCGGCCGCGGTGGCCGAGGTGACTGAGGCGCTCCAGTCACGGTCAGCACGGCCACTACGGTCGGGGGTTCGAATCCCCCCTAGGGCATGGATATTTGTGGCGTCCTAGTTCGTAAGTAGTTCATAAGTAGTTTGTAAGTTTAGGGACTGATGACCCCGTAGTTAAGTCCCATAAGCTTAACAAACATTTGAACATTTTTGATCTCTTACAATCGTGATACGTTCTCCTAGTAATGGAAGAAAAGTTACTCGTTCGGCAGAACCTTGCGAGGTGCCCCAGAGTTTACAGTCTATTGACATTATGGCAGTAATGTATCAGTTACGGGAACAAAGCAGAAAACAAACACAGGAAAACAAGAAACAAGCGGAATTAACCAGTAAATAAACAGAGGGCGTTAAACAAACACTAGCCTGGGGTTTAGAATTGGTTGAAGCTGGGTTCTCTGGTGGGAAAGTGGATTTAGAAAATGTAAAGTTATCTGTAACCGTTGTGAAAGATTCTAACAAAGACACGAGGTTTGCTAGGTTAGAGGCGATCGGAGCAAGAAAACTTGCTTTAGTTGCTAACCGCGAGACTAAGAAGATTGATAAAGTAGTGTCAGGAATTAAAAATGTAGTAGAGTCGTTGAGAGAGCAAGGTAAACGTGGTGTCCGTGAAACGGAAGAGAAGTTAAAAAAAGGTAAAGAAATCGAAGAGCTCAAACAAAAGCAAGACGAAATCAATGAAATTAAAGAAGAGCAAACGCGGATTACTCTAGGGCAGAATGATTTGGCTCGAGACGTTCAAGAAACACAGCAGAAATTACTGCAGATTAGTGCAGGTACGTTTCGAGTCACTCGTTCCGAAACGAGTGCGTGTTCTGAAAAAAATAATATTCAGAGGGGAAAAACTTTACCGCAAACTGGGAACAGTATCATTGACAGCGGTGACACGCAAAGTGTAGCATTAGAACGAGAAAGTTCAAATGCATCGAGAGATCGAGCGAGTACTCAGTATGCGGAAGCAGTAGCAGAAGATCACTGTTACCGTCTCCGTAGGACTGAAACGTGTTTGCGGGAGCCTGAGGTGACTAATAGCAATACACAGAGTGATTCTGCGTTTGGCAGGCAAAAAGGAGCAAACGTTGGGTTAACCCACGACAGAGAAAACTGCGCCGACGCATTCGACTGGAAGCATTTTCCTTCAGTCCAAACTTCCATGTTTATAAAGACGCAAATAACGCGCAATTTGACAATGTACTGCCCGCATCTTGGTCTTTACGTTTCCGCTTTGAATTTGTTTGCGGACACAAGAAGGTAAATGTGGCCGAAAACACATGATCAGTCGCGGAAACCTGTGTGTCTTACGAACAATTTCGTAAAACCTTTCTGTCCACATATTGGTCTGCGCAAGCTAAGCATAAAGGAGGACATTATCATGGGTAAGGATCTTGAAGCGTCAGGTTTCAAGAGCCCCGTAAAATTTCTTTACTCCATGATTTAAAAAAAATAGATTTTTAGACAGCCCATATACTGAAAAAGAAATTAAGACGCATTGTTTCCTAAAATTACCGTTAGAACTGGAAAAAAGATCCCTTATTGGAAAGTGCAATGACATGCTAGAAGAATTTAACACGGCTCTGTGCGAAGCGGAATACGTTACGGAGAGACAGGAACACTTGAAAAGGTGGTAACCGCCTTATCATGATGGTGGATGGCGTGATGATGCCCGAAACCAACAGGTAAATAATCTTCAGCAGGCACAAAACAGAAATTTCGCGCAGAAACCAAACCGACGCAGGGAACGGAATCAAGGTAATCCTGGATTTCGTAATCAAGGAAATAGAAACTGGGGTCAACCGCGTAATGAACAATGGGAGGAAAGGCAAAGACAGCGTGGTCAGAATGGATGGCGTAATTGACGATCGAGCAGCCCACAAAGGCATGGAGGAGGAGAAATAGTTGTACGGCGTCCTCCGAATCCCGATTTTGGGGCTAACCTTGGACGAAACAGTCATAATTGACGGATGAGTAGATATGCACATAGTTATATTATGTTTAGATAAAGGTATAAATATAAAAACATATTATATAAGACATTTCCTTCATATGTAAGTTTATTTTTGTGCTTGTAACAGTTATCTGTATTTAATGTTTGTGTTTTAATTTCTCTTGCTTTCCGTGTATTGCCGGCCGCGGTGGCCGAGGTGACTGAGGCGCTCCAGTCACGGTCAGCACGGCCACTACGGTCGGGGGTTCGAATCCCCCATCAGGCATGGGTATTTGTGCCGTCTTTAGTCTTAGCTAGTTCGTAAGTAGTTTGTAAGCTTAGGGACTGATGACCCCGTAGTTAAGTCCCATAAGTTGTACAAACATTTTTCCGTGTATTGTCATAAGTTGTTGTGCGGCTCAATATTCTAGAAATTATGTCTGTGGCATCCTGCCAAGAGAAGGCAGTCATGTTAGTTTTGGTATTTCATTCTCTGGACGTTGTGTCGTTAGTATTGTTTACTACACTTTCTGGACATCTGTAATATTTGACACAGTGACTGTCATCAGAATAGATCTAATATCAACACAGGCTTGGCTGCATAGTTTCTTTTCGATGATGGTGTCCAGAAATGTAATTACCGCCGTTGGTGATTGAGTCCACGTGAAGGAGCGTGATGACTGATTATTTGTTTCGTTGTAAGAGGCACGAAGATGCCGTTTCGCTGTGTTAATTATCGGCCACGCGGGTGCGCGTGATTGCCGATAATGTTTTCCGGAGAGTTTGTCCATGTGTAAGTACGTGTGACGTTTTCGATATGTGTTAGGACAGGCACCAGTGGTGTGACCTGGTCTCAGTTTCGCAGAGTTTGATCGCACGTGGGAGGTGGATCAAACATATTGCATTACAAATCTGGCAGCAGCATACGAGAAAAAGCAGCATAAAAATAATGTCACTAATTTAAAATCTTGTTTTCAGCACTCGTCGATAGGGGATATGTGGAGATCATAAGTGACAGCAGCAGTCGAACATTTCCCGTATCCAGGAACGCCTGTACAGGTCCTGCAAAATACGGTCGTGCATTATCCTGCTGAAATGCACGGTTTCGCAGGGATCGAATGAAGGGTAGAACCACGGGTCGTAACACATCTGAAATGTAATGGGCACTATTCAATGTGCCGTCAATGCGAACAATAGGTGACCGAGTCGTGTAACCAATGGCAACCCATACCATCCATACCAGTATATCGATGAAGAATACACGCTTCCAACGTGCGTTCACCGTGATGTCGCCAAACACGGATGCGACCATCATGATGCTATAAACACAACCTGGATTCATTCGAAAACATAACATTTAGCCATTCTTGGACCCAGGTTCTTCGTTGCTTACACCATCGCAGGCGCTCCTGTCTGTGTTGCAGCGTCAATGGTAAATGTTGTCATGGTCTCACAGCTGATAGTCCAAGCTGCTGCAAATCTTCACAATCAGTTCTGTTCTTTAGAAAACTCGCTGAAGCAATTAAGTCTATATGCCATATATAAGTAATACCTGAAATACGACGTTGTATTATACTACTCACCCCGTTGCGCCTAAAGCAAGCGAAAGTTAAATAACACACATTAAGCGACGAATATAATTTTACTGAAACACGCACAAAAAGAATTAAGGACTACAGCTTGTCCAATCTTAACATCGTATACTGGCCCTGTATAAGGAGAGGGACAGTGCTACCTACTTTCTCATTGATTCCTAAGACGATCCAGCGTCTACTGTATAATTAATTCGACTGGGCCATCCTGCCCCTATAGCCAACGTGCCCCGGTGTCTCCTACTGACACTTTTTAATCAAAGACAAAAGATATTTTAAGACGCAACGGATAAAGTTAATATTTTAAGTTAGTGACCAATATGCCCACAGTACGAGAAAGGATAACTCTACGAAGTTTATCTGAATGTCACTGTGTCATTCATAGTGACTTTATTTAAAAACTTTTATTGTTTGCAAATTCTAATATACTGGCTTTTCAGACAGTGGAATTACTGATGATAAGTGGCACCTAATTGTAACTGTTAATGAAGCCAGCTCAATGAGGTCCTTTTTGCGTACTTTTAATTTCAAAATTAATTCAAAAGGGCACACGGTGTTGAATAATACAGATAAATGAAACTGCATATTAATAAGTAAAATAATTGTCCCGGGCACGACTTTAAACTGCCCCCCCCCCCAACCCATGGTGTGGTGCGATCCGTGCCGAGGGGTGCATGGCACATGGGTGGATGTGTCTCGAACGGAGTCTCAGGGACACTGGCGACCTCCCTGAGTAAGTAGCCTTGCACCGCGCGGGGTTATCATGGTGTGCATCATATAAATCTCCAAATCTCGTGGGACTAAGATGAACACGGAGGAAAAAATTATTTTAAAAGAATCCGAGGGGAAATCTGAGACGTCAGATACTCAGACATCGTGATCACGACCCTACTTCTCAGTCAGGGTCTAGACCTGAGCAAGAAGTGGGAACTGTAACAAAGAAGTTGGACCAGATTAGGATTAAGGCCTTGTCTGGGACTCAGAGGAGGAAAATTCTCAAGGAACAGAAGCAAAAGGAAGGAAAAGAATGGCTTCCTAAACATAAGTGGAGGGAATCAGAAGGGCTTGAGCCCAAGACCCCCAAAAAGAAACTGACTCAGGTCGAAGGGGATACACAGACCCCCTCGACGTCAAAGACAGTTGGCAAGAGGGTTAGGGAGGAATCTAAGACTCCCTCCTCTCTGGACAAGCGTGATCCTAAAAGGCTGAGGCAGGAAATAGGGAAACAGACCTATAGTACTGCAGTATCGGTTTTTAGAATGGCGGTTGTCCAAGAAGGATACCCAGTGGTAAGCATCTCCTCGCAGCAAGAGGAGCTCGTGCAGATGGCACTCTTCGAAGAGATTGGGGGGACGCTGGTCCAGGACCCAAATTCAGGAGGGTCTATCTAGATCGCGGTGCCCTCATTTTTGTCTGCGAGGGGGAGTACTCAGCAGAATGGCTTAATTACAAGGTGCCCACGATATCCCCGTGGGAGGATGCGAAGCTGCTGGTCAATACAGCGTCCGAACTCCTGAAGACCGCAAAGGTATCAATATGGGTACCAAAGATCCTTAAGAATGTCTCTCCAAAGACTCTGTTCGAGAAAATAAGGTTCCAGAACCCAAAGTCTCGACAGAGGACTGGAGGGTAATTAACAAAAAGGTCGTTCCGGAAGGACGAACCCTGGTGGTGGAGGTCGAAGAGAAGTCCCTGAAGGCATTGCGAGAGCAAAGCCTGAAACTGTTTTTAGGGTTCTCGCAGGTCGCCGTCAGGGTAATCAAAGACCTTAAAGGCAATAATGGCAGCAAGATGGGGACTGGAAGTGCTGCAGATAAACCTGCAGCACAGTAAAGGGGCCACTGCTGCCCTGAGCCGTCGCCTGGGGAGACAGGACGTGGATGTGGCCATGATACAAGAACCCTATTTATACAAAGGGGGTGTATCGGGCCTCAGTGGTACTGGAGGTAAACTGATTTATGCCAGAAATCTAAAAAACTCCAGAACATGCATTTATGTTAGAAATGAAATACCTTTCATACCAATGATGGATTTTTGTTCCAGGGACCTGGTGACTATCAGCATGCAGCAACGTGAGGAAGGTATCAAGAGGGAAATTGTTTTGGCCTCAGCATACCTTCCTTACGAAGACAGCTCTCCTCCTTCTTTGGAAGTGAGGAGAATGACGGAAGCCTGCCATCGGCAAGGTGACGAACTGGTGGTGGGATGTGATGCCAATGCCCACAATCTATCGGGGGCAGCAAGTACACCAACAGTAGAGGTGAGCACCTTCTTGTTCAAATGTTCAAATGTTTGTATAGTCTATGGGACTTAACTATGGGGTCATCAGTCCCTAAACTTACAAACTACTTATGAACTACTTACGAACTAGGACGGCACAAATATCCATGCCCGAGGGGGAATTCGAACCCCCGACCGTAGTGGCCGTGCAGACCGTGACTGGAGCGCCTCAGTCTCTTCGGCCACCGCGGCCGGCAGCACCTTCTTGAATTTCTCCTATCTAACAACTTGGAGATCCTGAATAGGGGTGATGAACCTACATTCAGGAATAGTAGAAGGGAAGAAGTAATTGACATAACTTTTGGTTCCATGATGATGGGAAGTTACGTCAAACAGTGACATGTGGTCGTGGAGCCATCCTCATCAGATCACATGTATATTAAATTCAAGGTTGAAATGGGAACCAGACAGACCATGGCCTACAAGAACCCCAGGAAAACGGACTGGGAAACATATAGGAAAGACCTTGACTTCAGCCTATCGGAAATTAAAACTTCGATAAGGAATCCAGCAGAGTTTGAGGAAGTAGCAGAGGGCACGGCTGCTCAAGCGAGACTTCATAAAATTCTCACTAGGGTACCAACTAATCCAGGAGGAACATTGAGAAAGGAGGATGGGGAGTATACAAAGACAGCACATGAAACGCTGGAACTGCTCCTCAAGACTCACTTTCCTCAATATACTCTGGGGGATAACTCAGACCAGAATGCGATTCCTGAGAGACAACAGTTCTCAGGTATTCGCAAAGAGGACTGGGATTTGGCCAAGGAGTGTGTCGATCTCAGTAAGGTCCGATGGGCGGTGGGAACATTTCAACCGTTCAGGTCACCTGGCCCCGATGGAATCTCTCCAGCTCTCTTGCAACAAGCGGGAGAAAATCTTATTAGATTCCTATGGAGGTATTCAGGGTTAGCCTAGCAGCAGGAATCATTCCAAATGCCTGGTGGGCAGTGAAGGTTGTCTTCATTTCAAAACCAGGGAGAATTGATCATACCAAGGCCAAGGATATGAGACCAATCAGCCTGTCCTCCTTCATTCTTAAGACATTGAAAAAGCTGGTTAATGTGCATGTTGGAGAAAGGAGGTTAAGTAGGGCTCCTCTACATTCAAACAAACATGCATATCAGCCAGGTAAATCATGTGAGACAGCTCTCCACCAACTCGTTGGGAAGGTGGAGAAAGCACTACACTTTCAGGAAATAGCCCTCTGTATCTTCCTGGACATCGAGGGGGCTTTTAGCAACATGACCTTCGATTCCATGGTTAGGGCAGCAGAGGTGCATGACCTAGGGACCACAATATGTAAGTGGACTAGGGCCATGCTCAGTGGAAGAAAGGTAGAAGCTACCATGATGAATGAAAAAATGGTAATCAACACCACTAGGGGTTGCCCGCAAGGAGGAGTTCTTTCCCCTTTATTGTGGAATCTAGTGGTGAATGATCTCATTGGAGAATTAAACTCTAGGCAGTACTTTTGCCAAGGATACGCAGATGATCTTGTCATAGTAATACTTGGCAAATTTGCTGACACAATAAATAATATGGCACAAGGTGCATTGGACATTGAGCAAGACTGGTGCAGAAAACAGGATCTGGCGGTTAGTCCTAAGAAGACTGTTGATGTACCATTCACAAAGAAGCATATACAACATTCAAATTGGGGACAGTGAAATATCTAGGAGTTTCCCTAGATGAGAAACTGACATGGACCCCTCACATCAGGAATATTTTCTCCAAGGCAAAAGGTACTCTAGCGTGTACCAGGAGAGCTTGTGGCAAAAATTGGGGCCTGAGCCCCAAGTGCACTGGATATACACCACAGTGATTAGACCCAGGATCACCTATGGGGCGGTCGTGTGGTGGAAGAAGGTAGAACAGCAGGTTGCTGCTGAGGAGCTTGGTAACGTGCAGAGATTAGCCCGCTTAGCCATAACAGGCGGAATTAGCAGCACACCAACTGCTGGGATGGAAACCATGCTGGATATGCCCCCATTACACCTTTGGGTCAAGATGAAGGCAACGGCTGCTGCATACATACTCAAATCTGGCAACAACTGGAACTGTTTGGTATATCCAGAATCGCACACTAAAATAGTGAGTGAGGTAAATATAGGAAAGGTTGGGGAAATGCCAGCCGACTATATTATAACCCCATACTGCTTCAACAAGCCTTTCAATATAACAATTGGTAGTAGTAATAGTTCGATACCGTATGGGGGATATTGTCTGGTTCACTGACGGGTCAAAATCGGACCAAGGCATTGGGGCCGGGGTATACAGGGTGCAGCCAAGACTGCAGGGCGTCATCTCTCTAGGGAAACTGGCCTCAGTATTCCAGGCCAAAATCACTGCCATCAGGGCATGTGTGGAGGAGAATTTGCGTAGGTGCTACAAAGCTCGTAGCATCCATTTCTATTCAGACAGCCAGGCAGCCCTGAGATTACTGGCAGCTCCTGCAACAAGGTCTGAAATTGTTGCAGAATGTCACAGGCTTTTGGTGGAGCTAGGGGAAAGCAATAGAGTAAACCTATTGTGGGTCCCTGGCCACTCGAAGATCAGTGGCAACGAACGTGCCGACAGATTAGCCAGAAGGGGGGCAGAGACTCCATTTATTGGACCGGAACCTGTTCTGACAATCACCAAGGCAATGATCAAATTGGAGCTATGTAACTTCAAAAGCTATGTAACTTCAGAAGACAGCACGTAGAATATTGGACCAAAGTCTATCAGCAAAAACATGGCAAGGTAATGATGCCAAAGCCATGTTTTAAAAGAAGCTCTGTAATCCTGGGTCTGAACAGGAGAGAGATTAGACTCATGGTTGGATTGCTGACAGGCCATTGGAATTTCAAAAAACACCTTCGTACAATGGGAACAACAGAAGAGGACCCTAAATGTAGGATCTGTGATGACGGTGATGAAACTGCATCACATCTAATCTTCGCATGCATTGCATTGGAGAATAAAAGGCACAGAATATTTGGGACAACCAGAGCTGAAGAAATTGTGTCTAATAAAGAACTGGTAAAGGGACTCCTTGCACTGTTCAAGGGCATTGGTTGGCTTTACAATAAACTTAGTTTCGGTGCGGGCAGTGGCTGGTTGGACCAAGACTGTTTTGGCTTCCCTGGAAAAATCAATCAATCAATCAACTAAAATAAGATAGTCTATATCGATTTTTTTTTGCGTTTATTACTGCCAACCAGTTTCGGTTCTATGGAACCATCTTCAGGGCTTTGGCACCTTGTTGGTGGACGGTGGCGGTGGCCGGAGCAGGCGTCTACTGCTCCACCGTCCACCAACAAGGTGCCAAAGCCCTTAAGATGGTTCTATAGAACCGAAACCTGTTGCCAGTAATAAACGCATCAACTTGCGATCTAGACTGCTTTATTTTAATTATTTTAATTTTTAAGATCGCTGTTCCAAAATAATGCTTTCAAAATTTACTGAAATTGAATTTGTTCTTGGGCCTATAACAGGGGATTTTGACGAGATTATTGTAAAATTCCAGTCTTTTACAATATTATACTATTACTTGGTTACTCCTCACCATGGGAAGAGGGCGCAGGGAAAGTAACAGCACACGTTTCCCATTCTTTGTTAATAACCAGAAACCGGATCATATTGCGTGAAGGGAGAAAAGTCCTAATTATGAAATGTGGAAGAACAAGCGTTACAGCGAATGAGGGGACAGATGGCTTGCAGAGACTGGACCACTGAATCACATTTAAGTTATGCTCATGTTGCCAAGCTGATTTTGAGTGTTGGCGTACCGATCTGGTTATGACACGTCAACATAAACACGTGGGTGTATGTGGAAATGAGTTAAGCAAATTGCAATGGGTCACGGTAGCCAGCCGATACCTCACTGGACATGCAACTATCCAGAGGGTAAAATTTCTTCCAACAGCACGATATTCCGTCATGCTGAAAGTAGTGTCTATATGATTTATGCATTTTGCGATGTAATTACACTCGACACTGATCCTGAACGTACGCGCCTAATTGTCTATGTCCAAGTGCAACCGAAACAGATCTTTGACAAAGAAACTTCGTAAGACAGAAAAAAGCTTAAGAAAAACAGGCACGGCAACAATTAATGATTATGATAAATTAACTGGAACGTTAAAACCTTCGCGAGGGCGTGTTATTTTACCAATTCTTCCATTGTACTCCATCTGTTGTGGCGTAAAGTCAGCGCCACACGACAGATGCAAGAGAACGATCATGGAGAAGGCAGCGGATGACGTCCGGCAACCAATCGCACGCCGGCGCTGGCGCCGGCGCCGCGCATCTCGGAGGGAATAACGGAGATGCACGCCCCCCAACAAGCTGCTATATCTAGGCCGAGATGCGTCTGGCCGCCCGTCTTATCTCGGCTACTAACTAGACAAGCACAAGGTCTCTGCGCAGTAAGCATCGCACAGAAGACGACACTGTGAGAAGAGAGAAGAAGAGATAGAAGTTGAGTATTGTATTCTTCAGTCAATAAAACTAGAATCACTAATCTGAATAGTTGTTATAGCTGTCTACGCATCCTGAATCGACCTTTTTCTCAAAAGCTAGATCGAGACGAGGATGACTCACGTTTCCAAACGTTACACCACCACATCATAGCGACCAAAATTATTAAACTATCACCGAGTTCGAGATATAAAATAACTTTTACAGTTAAAAGGAGACCACTGTACGTAATATAAGCTTAATTCTGGTTGGAGGTACCCAGATAACAGTATACTGTTATAAAAAAGCTTAATTCTAGCAGTAAAATTAGCAAACGGCCCGTGTGAACTACCGACTACTCCCTGCTGCAAAACCCTTGTTCCCTGGTCCGAATTGAGAACGGACTTGGTTCAAGTTACTCTAATAACAGGAAGTTAGCGATACAATGGCCAGTATACGTAGCAGCTCACACGAAATTGCACATAGGGATTAATAAACAATTAAAGTTATTTCATAAAGTTGGCTAAGAAAAATATTAATGGCGCAACGGAACTTAAACATAAAAAACTGCATCTGAGCTTGTTTTCAGCACTGGTAAAAAACAAAGTTAGATAAAAGTGGGATAGCCATTTCCAATGAATTAGAATTTTCCGAATGTAAGGAACATTTCTCAAAATCCACTCAAACTAGGGACATGAAATTTTTATACAGCACTCCTAGCAGTCAAACTTAAATTGTAACACAGCCACTTTGCAATATTTCTAGTACTTTCATTACAATTTTATTAAATAAACCTTTTTTTGTAATAAAGTTTGGTCATAAAAAATATTGAAAAGAAACTAGAAAAGATACTCCAATATCCCTCCATCATAACTGCAATAATAAACCACTACATACGTTATAAGAATTTCATATTCTTCGGTTAAGTAGATTGTTCATAAAAGTTCCTCAAACTTAGTGATTTTATGAGGGGCAGCATAGGCACCTCCGGCTCCCATTAATGCAGGGTACAATCTGTCTCCATTCCAAAATCCATTCAGATCTGTCCATCTCTTTCAGCATGAACGAGTAGCAAATATATTAACCCATTGTAAGGTACCCTCCGCCACGATGACTGAGGAAAGGTGGCCCATGTATTAATAAGGTTTATAAACTACCGCTGTTCCAAATTTCATTCATATCCGTCCAGCCATTTCAGTGTGAAGGCGTAAGATACGAATTAACTAAATGTAAAGCACTCTGCACCCTAAACCATACGAAGTTTATTTTACTATGCCTCTAATCTTCGCGCGAGTGCAAGCTAAAAGCTGACAAAGATTTATCGCTATGGCATGTACGGCAGTGAGCTTATAGATAAAGTCGCGACGTTCGACGTAAGGCCAGTTGTAAGGCGGACAGCCGACGCCGCTGCGGAGTGGCCGAGCGCATTGAGGCACTGTGCTGCGATGGGCGAGGCCGTTCTCCGTCAGGTGTTCGAATCCCCCCTCGGGCATGGATGTTTGAGTTGTCTTTAGTATAAGTTAATTCATAAGTAGTTTGTAAGTTTAGGGACTGATGGCCCCAATGTTAAGTCCCACAGTTCCAAAAATTTGAACATTTGGACAGCCGATTTCCGTTTATTTGGAGAATTTTGGAGAGATCTACTTCATCTGTAAAGGAGACCGCGTATATAACGCTTGTACGACCACGTCTTGAGTATTGCTCAGCTTTATGGGACCCGCAGCAGATCAGTTTAAAAGAAGACACGGAAGCATTTCAGAGGCAAGAGGCTAGGTTCATTACTGGTAGGTTCGACCAATGCGCGAGAGTCACGTAAATTCTCCGGGAACTTAACTGGGGATCGCTGGAGTAAATACGATGTTCCTTTCGAGAAATTCTGTTGAGGAAATTTGGAGGGGCGGAATTTTAAGATCTTCAAATGTTCAAATGTTTGTAAGTCTTATGGGCCTTAACTACGGGGTCATCAGTCCCTAAACTTACAAACTACTTATGAACTACTTACGAACTAGGACGACACAAATATCCATGCCCGAGGGGGTATTCGAATCCGCGACCGTAGTGGCCGTGCAGACCGTGACTGAAGCGCCTCAGTCCCCTCGGCCACCGCGGCCGGCAGAACGATCCTCCTGCCGTCTACTTACACTTCTCGTAAAGATCACAAAGACAGAAATTACGGCTTTTACAGAGGGATATAGACATTATTTTTTCTCTAGTTCTATTTGGGAGTGGACAAGAAAAGGAAATACCTAGTAGAGGTACACGTACGGATTGCGGAGTACATATGTAGATGTAGACTGTATGGCAGTGGGTCGAACAAAAAAAAAATTCTTTGTTATGTATTAGATCAAAGATGGTGCATTGAGACAGCCGCGGCGCATTAGCAGTGCGTACTGGCTCGCCGAGCTACGATGCTCGTGGCCGAACGCCTCATGGGATCGACTGCCCCCTCGGGCATGGCTGTTTGTGTTGTCCTTACGTTGGACTATCTTTCTTTAACTAGCCTCTAAGCTACGGACTGATAACCACGCAGTTGAGTCTGATAGATTTACAAACAACAAACAAGCAATGAGACTAAGAGCTGTTACGTCTCAAAGCTTGCCGAACACTGACGATTGGCTGAGGGGGCGATCGGAGGAGGTGGCAGACGGGAGTTCTTTGGCTTTGAGGAACATAAGATTGCAGGTAGTTTTTAACAGTTCGGGGAAGAAGTCGGTAAAATGCATGACTTTACAGACACAGGCAAGGACGTTGAGGAAGGAACGGGACAACCATATAGGCCTGGTAGTGGCATGGTCGTGGCCTGGAGAGGAGAGCTTGGCGAGCTGGTGGTCATTACATCAGGATCGGTGATCCAGCAATAAATTGGCGTCTGAACGCTTGTTTTCATTCTGAAACGAAGTAAAGCCATTGAAGTCCTGAAATGTCGGTGTTTTTATTCCGCAGGGCCGGACCTTTCCAGTGGTTGCGTCGTCTGGCGGTATGAGTCGCGGCCAGCGCGCCGGCAGATGGAGGCGAGGCGAGGCGAGGCGCGTGGCGGGGCGCCAGGGCCGCCAACTTTACGAGCGCGCCGCTATTGTGCGCGCACATTGTCTTGGCGCTGTTCCTGCGGCCGCCCAGTCTTGCCACGCGATTTATACGCCGCGCTCCGCGTGTCGTTTTCTGCTATTAAATTGTGGCGATGCTATCTGCCGCCGGGACGCTCTTCTCGTATTCCGCCCTCGCTACAGTGCTCTACATTGAAGCCCACTGTTCTGTTCACAATTGCTGTGTGCATGTACTTTTCGCGACATTATGACCCGTCATTTAAAGTACTTCTACAAACTTCCAGTACCCATATTTTTGTACAGTTTTAGACAAAAATTATTGATCGCCAGCCGGCCGACGCAGAGGCTAAGTCTGAGTCGGTCACGCAGTGCGGACAATAAATTCGATCGCCCCTCAGAATTGTAAGTCTGGCCCTATGCACGATCTGGCAACACTGAAGAATGCGGTTATTATCAAGGCAGTATTGTACTGTACGCGTCGTCTCGTGGTAACAGTCGCGTTTACAAGCGTATATGTAAACAGTCGTGAGATCGAATCCAACAACCTTCAATTTCTTTTTTTAGTCGCATGTCGGGTGTCTTTGTTGAACAACCTCAAATGTAACAGCGAAAACTCCCAAAAATAATTACAAAAAAGAGCTCGCTGCTGTATCAGGACTGATCTGTTTACTCTCGGGAGTAGTGGGCATCGGCTACGGCGACGTGCCAGCGGCCGCATCACGGCAGCCGCCTGTTACTAGTGACGAGTTATGATGATCCCAGGCTGACATCTTAACAGGAAATTAATTACTAAGTACTAGAAGATATTTATACTGAGCTAAGTGCAACCGCAACACCAGGGTGCGCTCATTTTTTGGAAACAACTAAGACACCATTTAGTCGCATTGTAAGGACAAACGACCTAAAAAATTACATAATGTGTTAGTACTACTCCATAATAATTCCCGCTGATTGCACAAACAAAAATATTGTATAGTGTGCTTTGGAAATTACCCATTCCTCAAAAATGTTCAAATGTTTGTAGAACTTATGGCACTTAACTACGGGGTCATCAGTCCCTAAGCTTAGAAACTACTTATGAACTAGCTAAAACTAAGGACGGCACAAATATCCATGCCCGAGGGGGGATTCGAACCCTAGACCGTAGTGGCCGTGCACACCGAGACTGGAGCCCCTCAGTCCCCTCGGCCACCGCGACCGGCACCCATTCCTCACCTACTCTTTCGATCATATGTGCTCAAATGTTTATTTTTCCTGCCCCTACTCGAATAACTTACGACGAAAATTATTTTCAAGCGAAAATACAAGTCGAACATCGATTGGCGTTATAATTAGCTTGGAATCAATTCGATTCTACAGGGACAAATTTCGTAAACTACCATAAAATTGTCAGACTTTCCCATAATGTGAGATAATATATCAAGTAACCACAACAGGTTTCTTGTTATTTTCGTAGTGGATTCGTGCAACTCCTGTCACGAAAACAGCTAAAAATTTCTACTCCAATGAGACGCAAACCATTGCCCAAAGCCACCTCTCCGTGGCAGATAACTATTTACCACAGAGCTAGCGAGAAGCTGTGCAGGCCAGCTCTTTCCTTCTGTCACAGAGATCACTAGAAGACATAACTCGCAACGTATGAGACGAGATTAGTTGCAACTTCTCCACGTAAACAATTTTCTGGACCCATAAGCATGAACTAACAGTCTTATGTCGCCTCTCGACTGAGAAACCAGATTATTCATAGGAAATTAAAACAAACATCAAGTGAATTGATGAGCATAGTTTTGTGCCAACTCGGAAGTAAGATCTCTGTACCAGCATTGACAGACTTACACTGCGATGTTGCCAAGCTTCAGTCATACTATTAACAGGAGGAATAAGAGCAGAGGTGACTGCCAAGCGAGCTCGACAGAGACTTAGCTCGCGCCTCGCGCGCCTACTGAGGGTCCGAACACCTGAAGTACACGTCAATGAGCCTTGCTCGAAATTCCGTAACTAGCTTTAATAAGTCGATCGCTGTCACTAATAAAAATATACAGATGCACCGACCGCTAACATATTAATAAGTGTCTCAGTTATTTGCGTTTTCTGCCTTAAACGCAATCAAAACAAAAGTCATTCACCAGTGCTGTTTCACATTTCTTCGAACATTTCCACTGATTATACTGAAAATATTAGAGGTATGCGTTAGTTTTCTTTACACTTATGGACTCAGAAAATAACTTTCTTGATATCGCTGTCAGTGGCACAAACAAACGAAGAGAGGCAAGCAAACGAAGAGAGATCAATGTAGCATTGTTTACAAGATGTGAACATCTCTGCGAAGGCTTCGTAAAATGGAGTTCAAAATAAGATGTGCTTCTGCTATCCAAACATAGAATTAGAGACAGTAATGTATACATTAATTTATTTTTAAGCTAAACTGTCATCCAGTCTACAAGTATTGCAGAAATGGAACGTATGACCTGTTGATTAGAGCCCCATTATATCCCCTAACAAATACGAGCAGCAGATATACTGAAAACTTTTGACTGAGCACAATATTCAGGACAGAAAGAATACAAAATAAATATGGGTTAACGAAGCAGAGCATATTGCTAACATTAGATGCAGCAGTCGCATAGATTTTTTTTTACCCCAGTTTTTTTTTTTCATATGAATACAAGCTTCAAGCTCCCTCGGTATTCATATCAGAAACATTGGGCCGTAATATGATGAGATTGTTGATCAGATGGTTATAGAAATTGCAGTGACTGGTTTTATGCTGCCAATGGATAACGCTAAATTGTCACTATGTCGGAATACATTCCAGATTAAGTTCTGTCTGTGAAAGAATTGCTCAACAATTGGTGAACAGTATTGACACCCCTGCATGTAACACAAACCCATCAGTTGCTAATTATACGCAGCTAAATTTCTATGACTTGATTTTCCTACGAACGATTTAAGTTCTTTCATAACAGTGTTATTACTTACTGAAAGTGTTCAACAAACATGAGTCTGTCACCTCATCGTTCACACCCACTGTACATGTCTAATAAAGTGTGACACAAAATACAGCTTTATACCCGACAGTATTCTGCCATTGTTCTGAAGATGAATACTCAACGTAAATACTAATATTCAGTTGGATGAATATCTGAGGTGTCGATTTCAGTTCAACAAACCAAAAAATGGTGGAACTAAGCGAATAAAAAGCGTCTGTATACCAATAAATAAAAATGAAATAAAAGTTAATGGAAGATTACAAATTATATCGGAAGAATATTAAAAATACTTTCGTGACCTACAAACCACTGCAACACCAATTCTTGGATTCCACAGAAATGCATTACTTAGGCCCTACTTTTTTTTGGGGCCATATCACTTGCACTACAGAAGGGACAAAACTTGCGAATATTTCATTCGTAGTACAGGTACTGGAACTCCGACGATTATCAGCAAGAGTACAATCACTTTTCCTGTGATATTCGTTATTTGAGACTGATTAAAGGGGCTTTACGACATCCTTTTATTAATAGAATTCTTTAAACTTCTCGGTAGTTACAGGAAAGTGAATTCAGATAGTCAGCGGTAATATTGAAAATTTGTGTCGGAGTGGGACTGGAACCCTACTTTCTTTTCCCTAGTAGATCTATTCTTTGTGGTCGTTGGATAGTTTCAAAGCGAGAAAATCCAAATTATTGCGTTTTTGCATAAATGTCATTACTTCAGTCACAAAGTATAACTATAGCGTTGTTAATAGTGACTTATTCTGTAGCCTTTATGTTATCTTCTTAAATGTTTGGTAACTCTATCAAAATATGGTTAAAATTTTGATCTACAGAGGGATTGGAACCGTGACTCAAAGCAGCCCTCGCTTCAGAAGCAGACACGTCATCTCAGGGCTACTGACGCACTGCTACGTCTCCCTTCCTGCTTGTTCCACTGGTGGCTACAGCTAACCGCCAATTTCCGCATGGTATGACCTCCTTGCACTTGAAGTAGAAAGTAAAGTGTCGATGACACACCTTTAAAGAAAGTAACTGAGATTATTCAACCAAACAGACAGGTAAATATTAAGTGAATTTTTATCATGTTTCTGTGTCATTCCGGAAGTAACTCGGCGGACCCACCGGTGCCAAATATCTCTCAAACTTACACTGCGCTCAAAACAGAGACATACCAATATTGCAATACATTCAACTAGCTGAGCGCGAAGATACCCTCTCGTCCTCAAAGTATACTTCGATAACATTCTCCGACATAAGAGACACCCCAGGTATCTAGGTGTTACAGTTGACAGAACACTGTCATTCCAAGAACATCCGAGGAAGAATGCTGCCAATAGTCAGACACGTAACAACATAATTCGAAAACTGTGTGGTTCTTCTTTGGGCGCTAGTGCAACTAATCTACGTTGCTCAGTTCTGAGTTTAGTTTTCTGTGTGCCAGCTGCGGTGGCCGAGCAGTCTGCGGCGCGCCAGTCACGGTCTGCACGGTCACTATGGTCGGGGGTTCGAATTCCCCCCCCCCCTCCGGTATGGATATTTGTGCCGTCCTTAGTATTAGCTAGTTCATAAGTCGTTTGTAAGTTTAGGGACTGATGACCCCGCAGTTAAGTCCCATAAACTCTACAAACATTTGAACATTTTTGAACTCTACTGTGCCCCTGTCTGGATGAACAGTCGTCATGTGAAGAGAACAGATGTTAAGTGACACAATGAGGATTATCACGGGCACGATCAGAACAACTCCAACCCAATGGCTGCCAGCACTAAGCCATATTTCTCCATCCCAGCTACGTAGATGCGTTGTTCTGATGAATTAGATCCAGAAAAACCAAAGATTGCCCATTCATGAGGATATTCCCCACGTACATATAGACAGACTGAAGTCAAGATGCCCACCCATATGTACGGCGGAATTTAGCCAACAATTTCAAGCTGACTGAGAGATGGTGTAATGAATGGAAACAATTTGCTCCAGCGGAATCTTTAGATATGCCATGCATTACACGGAAGGTAACTGGCTGTGGACAACCTCGGAAAGTATGTCTTATTGCATCCATCATCCTGTTTCAATTACACATATTTGTCTTTCGTTGTCGTAATTTAGAATAGTACTTTGCTTCTATAAGTAGTTCATCACTACATTTCCGTCAGGCGAAATATGTACCAAGCACTCGCCAATAGTGTTCATAGTACAGTTTGTCCTTATCTATTACCTGTACTCGACATTTTTTGAGACATTTTAGTGGTATGTTTTCTGTTGCCTTTTATATTTTTGGGCTGTCCTAGTTCTTAGTGTTATGTGCCTATGTCGACAAACATGTTAATGTTTTATTACCAAAAAACGACTCTGTAGTCATATTTGTGTCATATTTGTGATTGCAATTGCCTCTATTATACGATTATTTGAAAAAAATGATATTGTTGACTACTTTTGCATATTTGTACATATTCTTTATGTGATATTGAATAGTAGTTTCATTCCTACATTCATCTACATCTACACAGATACTCTGAAAATCACATTTAAGTGCCTGCAGAGGGTTCATTAACCACTTTCATAACTTTTCTCTACCGTTCCATTCTCTAATAGCGCGCGGGAAGAAAGAACACCTAAATCGTTCCGTTTTCGATCTGATTTCTCTTATTTTATTGGGATGGTCATATCTCCCTAAGTAGGTGGGTGCCAGCAAAATATTTTCACATTCATAAGTAAAAGTCGGTGATTGAAACTTCGCAAACAGATGACGCCGCAATGAATAACGTCTTTCTTTTAATGATTTCCACCCCAATTCGTGCAACATTTCCGTGACGCTTTCCCCCCCGTAACGTGATAAAACAAAACGAGCTGCCCTTCTCTGAACCTTCTCAATATCTTCCGTCAGTCCCACCTGGTGAGGGTCCCACAAGGGACAACAGTACTCCAGGAGAGGACGCACAAGTGTGATGTAGGCAATCTCTTTGGTGGAGCTGGTGCATCTTCTAAGCGTTCTGCTAATGAAACGTAACCTTTGGTTCGCCTTCCCCACAATATTTTCTATGTGTTCTCTCCAGTCAAAGTTGTTCGTAATTGTAACTCCTAGGTATTTGGTAGAATTTACGACCTTAAGGTTTGACTGATTTATCGCGTAATTGAAGTTCAGAGGATTTCTTTTAGTGGTCATGTGTATTACTTCACACTTCTCTTTATTCAGTGTCAATTGACAATTTTCGCACCAAGTAGAAATTTTGTCCAAATCGCTTTGCAGTTGCTTTTGATCCTCTGTTGACTTCACTAACCGATAAACGACAGCATCATCCGCGAACAAACGAAGGGAGCTATTCAGATTATCTCCTAAATCGTTTATAAACACGAGGAAGAGTAGGGGACCTATAACGCTTCCCTGTGGAACGCCAGATATCACTTCTGTTTTACTCGATGACTTACCGTCAATTACAACAAACTGTGTCCTTTCTGATAGGAAATCGTGAATCCAATCGCACAATTGGGGAGATATTCCATAAGCACGCAATTTTATTAGAAGCCGCTTGTGGGGTACAATATCAAAAGCCTTCCGGAAATCCAGAAATATGGAATCTATTTGAGATACCTTGTCGATGGCACTTAACACTTCATGTGAATAAAGGGCAAGCTGTGTTTCGCAAGAGCGATACTTTCTGAATCCGTGCTGACTATTGGTTAATAGGTCGTTCTCTTCGAGGTAGTACATAATATTCGAACAAAGTATATGTTCCAAAATCCTACTGCAAATCGACGTCAATGAGATAGGCCTGTAATTTTGGGGATCACTCCTATTGCCTTTCTTGAATACTGGAGTAACTTGGGCAACTTTCCAGTCTTTGGGTACGGATCTTTCGCTGAGTGATCGGTTGTAAATTATAGCTAAGTACGGAGCTATTGCATCAGCATACTCTGAGAGGAATCTAGTTGGTATACAATCTATACTTAAGTTGTTTTACTACTCCAGGAACATCTACTTCTAACGTTAGCATGCTGGCAGCTGTTCTTGGATTGAATACTGGACTGTTCACTTCGTTTTCTTTGGTGAACGAATTTCGGAAAGCTGTATTTAGTAATTCTGCCTTTGCAGTACTGTCATCGGTAGTATTACCATTGCTATCTCGTAGTGAAGGTATTGTTTGTGTTTTGCCGCTAGTGTACTTCACAAATGACCAGAATTTCTTTGGATTTTCTGCAAGATTACGAGACAGGGGCAGAAATAAACGTACATATTATTTGTTGTATTCTTTTTGTTTATAAAGTTGCTATACAATGTGGCCCGGAAGATTTATTTTTGTTTAGTGACTTAAGTTGTTTTACTACTCCAGGAACATCTACTTCTAAGTTTCGCATGCTGGCAGCTGTTCTTGGATTAAATACTGGAGTGTTTACTTCGTCTTCTTTGGTGAACGAATTTCGGAAAGCTGTGTTTAGTAATTCTGCCTTAGCAGTACTGTCGTCGGTAGTATTACCATTGCTATCGCGTAGTGAAGGTATTATTTGTGTTTTGCCGCTAGTGTACTTCACATATGACCAGAATTTCTTTGGATTTTCTGCAAGATTACGAGACAGGATTTCGTTGTGGAAACAACTATAAGATTCTCGCATTGAAGTCCGCGCTAGGTTGCGAGTTTCAGTAAAAGATTGCCAGTCTTGCGGATTCTGTGTCTTTTTAAATTTTGCATGCGCTTTTCTTTGTTTCTGCAACAGTGATCTGACCTGTTTTGTGTACCACGGGGGGTCAGCCCCCTCTTTTATTAATTTATTTGGTATAAATCTCTCGATTGCTACTGATATTATGTCTTTGAAAGTAAGCCACAACTGATCTACACTCGTATTTTTAGTTTTGAAGGACAGGAGACTATCACTCAGGAAAGCGTGAAGCGAATTTTTATCTGCTTTATTGAATAGATATATTTTTCGTTTATTTTTGGTGCATTTGGGAATTTCGGTATTCAGTCTCGCTACTACAACTCGATGTTCGCTAATCCCTGTATCTGTTTTGATGCTCTTTACTATCTCGGGATTTTTTTTTTTTTTGCTAGGAGATCAAGAGTATTTTCGCAACCACGTACTATTCTAGTGGGTTCATGAACTAACTGTTCGAAGTAGTTCTCAGAAAAAGCATTCAGAACTAGTTCGGACGATGTTTTATATTTGCCCCCGGTTTTTAATACGTAATTATGCCAACGTATCGAGGGTACATTAAAGTCGCCACCGATTATAACAGCATGCTTCGGATACCTATTTGAAATATGATTCAAGCTTTCTTTGAAGATTTCTGCAACCGCATTGTCTGAGTCAGGGGGCCGATAAAAAGATCCAATTATTAATTTATTTCGGTGGTCAGGTATAACCTCTACCCAGACCAATTCACAGGAAGTATCTGCCTCAATTTCGCTGCAGGATAAACCGTTTGTAACAATAAACACGCCACCTCCTGTTTTATTTATTCTATCCTTTCTGAAGACCATTTGGCTCTTTGAAAAAAATTTCGGCCGAATTTATCTCAGGCGTCAGCCAGCTTTCAAAACCTATAACGAGTTATGCCTCAGTACTTTCTATCAGCGCTTGGAGCTCTGGAATTTTCCCAACACAGCTACGACAATTTACAACTGTTACACCAATGGTTTTTAGGTCTGCTTTCTTCCCGTGTCTGACCTGCCCCCTTAGAGACTGAAACTCATTTTGTGTATTCCCGAGGCCCCCTAACCTAAAAAAACGCCCAGTCCACGCCACACAGCCCCCGCTACCCGTGTAGTCGCTTCCTGACTATAGTGGACTCCTGATTTATTTAGCGGAACCCGAAAACCCACCACCTTTTGGCGCAAGTCGAGGAATCTGCAGCCCACACGGTCGCAGAACCGTCTGAGCCTCTGATTCAGACCCTCCATTCGGCTCTGAACCAAAGGTCCGCAGTCAGTCCTGTAATTGTCATTGTAATATTGTATTTTCACTCGCTACCGTACAATACTTTTTTGTGTTTTTTATGTTTTTGCCTTAGTCACTTGATTAGGTTTGTTTAATACATATGGACCTGAAGATGGCATAGTGGAATGCCGAAACTGGTTGTAATAGAATAAATATTTCATTATACTCACGGCTGTTGATATCTCAGTTCCTTCAGACTCGGAAAGTACGCTCCAAATTAATTCGATCCGGACTAACCATGGTGCGTATGCAGATCTGCTGTGTAAATGGCGGAAAAAGTCATCATCTTGCTGCGACTGTGGTGCTGAGAGTCAAACTGTGAAGCACATCACACAAGAATGCCCACTGAGACATTTCAAAGGAGAAACCAGTAAATTTTACCTGGTGACGCCGCAGGCGATTGTCTACACAAATAATGTAGATGTAAATCTGTAAATTAGTGTAGTTATAAGGTATATGCCATACGATAAATAAATAACTTGACGAGGTAGGAAGCAATACGGCCCCTTACGCCTCACGGTCAGTGCCTTTTTCTACCACAAATAGGAACTTCGGCACGAAGTGACTTGGTAACAGGACCGAGGGTGAAAGAAGGGAAAAAGTTGGAAACTTACGTATTCACTTTTAAATAATTCACTTCCCTGAATAATGCTACACCGGTCTCTGAATGAAAATATTCCAAAGCCCCTACAGTAGAGGGCCTGGCAGCAGGGGATTGAACCACAGTCGCTACAGATTCCCTGTACCCGCGCAACAACTTCCATCCCCCTCTCCTTTCCCCCAACCCCCCCCCCCCCTCCCATTCCAGTCTGAGTCCAGCGCGTCTGCTCTGTGAACGCCAAGGATCGCGGCGCCTGTGAAACCGTACACTGTACACTGGGCCGCTGAAAACAGCAGAGTTCGTGGACTGCGGTGCTGCGTTACGAAACACGAGAACTCCGTACTGCAAGAGCTCTGGAAATCACCGCCGACTTTAGCGTCAGGCGAGCCCGGTCGTCGGTAGCAAATTAACAAGTTGCTCCTCAAGAGCGACTGTGTGTTCACGCAATATCACACTTCAATCTGACAGGACAGACACGATTTAGACACCCGCCGGATCGGCGAATCGGCCGAGATTATCGAAGTTTTGACATTCGAAACATTTAGAAATTCCTAATTAATATGTAAGAGTAGGTCAACTGTTTAATTGTCATGATTTAAACCAATAAACTGACGTTCCATAAATGGAACACTTAGGTTCATCAAGTCAATATTAAGAATTAATTATGAACAACTCCTCTACATAAACAACATCGGCGCACGTAAACGACATACTTAGAAAGTACTAGCATAACCCGCGGCTACGCTCGCGTGTTGGTTGATTATGATAGATGAGCTATCTTTCAGTAGTGTGCTATGAGATCAAATCACACGTAAAAATGAACTCGTTTCGAAACATGCAATCACGAAATTCAAAATAATGATTGTAATGCGCGAAACGTCAAATAGAATTTTTAAAGATATGTATTAAAATAAATTTCTTTTTTACTGCTTTATTTATTTATTCTTATATTTCCTTATTCGTATACTTATCCTTACAGAGAAAGATCTGAAATTGTAGCACAAGACATGCTTTGTGGCACCACGTTGCGCTTTATGTAACCTCCTTGCTTGGTTGCTATAGAGTCGCAAACGTCATCGCTGGCATTCAGTCCGAATTTTTTTAAAATTTTGACCACTTTCAACGACCACATCTCCCACTCCCTTATAGCTATAGGCATGGAACTGCTATGGTGTACAACGGGAGACTTCGGAGAACAATTACACACATACCATTCGTTTGCGTTCTGTAGTTTTCGCTGCACAACAAAATATTTACACACACACACACACACACACACACACACACACACACACACACACGTAGAATTTTATATACACCGATAACTTTTCATCCCAATATACTCCATCCTTTTATCATTATCAACATTCATGCAACGATGCAACCAATAAAACCATTTTTAAAGAGTAAATGTAATTTCCAAAGAGTAATTATTGTTCCGCATTTCGCGTTATATTCTTAATATTACTAAATATCTATCAGATCGCTATACAATTGTGTCTAAAACCTTCCTCAGGTATAAATTAGTAACTGTAAAAATATTTAAGTCTCTGCGTCTTGTCGTTCGTACGTGATAAGCGAACACTGAACTAACACTCTCATTAATATATATATATATATATATATATATATATATATATATATATATATATCGCCGGCCGTGGTGGCCGAGGAGACTGAGGCGCTCCAGTCACGGTCTGCACGGCCACTACGGTCGGGGGTTCGAATCCCCCCTCGGGCATGGATATTTGTGCCGTCTTAGTTTGTAAGTAGTTTGTAAGTTTAGGGACTGATGACCCCGTAGTTAAGTCCCATAAGCTATACAAACATTTAAAAATTTTTTTTATATATATCCTATCGCCTTAAAACCGTGCCTAAAGCCTTCCCCGGGTAGACCTTAGTAACTGTACAAATTTCTAGCTCTTTATGTTTTGTGGTTCAGACGTGATAAACGTACACCGAACAGACATTCACATTTATAGATATATAATATTTTAATCTAATGTCAAAAGTGATAAAAAGTACCATTTTCTTAAATCGTTTCCTCATAAACAGCAATTACTATAACATTAACAACTGAGACATCGCATCGGAACTGGCAGTTTTGTACAAAAGCGCAGAGCATATACAAGGCAAACACTCGGAACAAATTACTTAATAAAGAAAATCGCCATAAATATTATTAATGATTCTTCCAAAACTGGGTGATTACGTGTTTTAAGACAAGCTGTACAGTCCAGTTACTACCCGGCAGACTATCACAGAAAGTGAAGAGAGATTCAAGATGTCTCTCTCACACACACATAATCACACAACACACACACACATACACATACACACACACACACACACACACACACACACACACACACACACACACAACACCTTCCTCCTCACCTCTTTCTCCCCGCAAATTGATCCTTCAATGATAGTTACTGCTAAATTTGCTAGTCTTTCTAATCCTATTCTTTGATGCTGAGGAATATTGAAGAACTGGCCATTGATGATAAGGAATTGGTGCAACGATTTTTATGGTTGTTTGTCGCATTTGAACAACATTTGGATACCTTTTCAGTTAATCATTCTGTTACATGGGCCTTATTGTATCCTCTTGCCAAAGGTAACATACAATTGTTAATTTTTCAAGCACTCCGCACCAGACAGACACTATCCAACTTTCGAGAGCGGTTAGTCAAATATCGACTCCGTTTACGCTTTTGTAGGGAATTAGAAGAGGAATATTTGTGGAGCCAAGGGACATGCAAATCTATAGGCCAGTATATCGAAAGGGTAAGAACTGCTTCCTTGGCTCTGACCCCTGATATATTCGAGGGTAGTTTGATGTCAAATGTGGTTGAGGGAATTAGACTTCAGTAACGTAACTATTGGTTTTGGGGCGCCCCTCTCGTTCGCAGCAGTTCTTAAAAGCAGTTGATGAAATCGCTAGTTATGCTTTTGCGGATGAACAGAGAGAAAGGTTGGAATCGGGTTATCTAAGTAAAATTTCAATGAACCAAAAGACATCTGATAATCGGTCGTGTTCTACTATTAAAAGGTGTTATAGGTGTGGATCTAAGGATCATTTAGTGCTCCAGTGTCAATTTAAGAGGGAAGCACGGGGTAATAAATGACACCAGCATAAAGACCGGGGAGGACAAAGCAGGAAGCGTAAGAGGGCTCTCTGCGGTAAGGTAGTCGCCGGTCCCTGGTCGCCTTTGCCTTATTTTGTTCTCTCCTAGGGGGCTAACCCCTTCTAGAATCAGGGAGTTCCTTTTCTTTTCTTAACCTCAATTGCTACTTAGAATTTCGTCATATTGCCAAGCTGTTACCAGAGGGTAAACCCTATCAGAGATGTCATTTGGCTGTTGATCGCTTGTTGCCTCTGAAGAGGTATGTTAAGGGGACGTTACCCATCGGTAAATTTTCTTGGCTCGTTACTTTTGGACCTGTTCCTAATTTACCAGTCACTATTATACAGGGCTGTGATTTACTTACTAAGACTCGTTTGATTCTGGATTTGGGGGACATACTTTTAATTTTCAATTTGGCCCAGCTGAGAAGTTTTCTCTACGTGAGTGTGCTCGATCAGGCGATTCGTCCCTAATTTCGCTCAAGTAGCCACCCCTTTAAATCACTTTCGGCGTAAGGGAACTCCTCTTGTCTGGGTTGAAACCCAGGAAGTTGCTTTCCTTGCTATTAAGTATGCCATAGCCGGTCCACCGGTGTTAGGAGTGCCTGACTTTGATAAGCGTTTTGTGGGCCAGACTGATGCATCCAACAGTTGTATTTCAGCTGGTTTGTTGCAGGAGATAGAAAGGGGAGCCAACCCCTGGCATACGCCTCACGTTTCAATGACACTGAACTCAAATACTTGGTTTATGAACGTAAAGATTTAGCTGTCTTCTTTGCTTTGTACGAATTCCTCTTCTACCTGGAACATCGAGAATTCGATCTTGAAACGGACTATCAAGCTCTTAGTAGGATCTTGGCCAGATCACGTAAGACCGGGTGTTTCAGGAAATTGAGCCGCTTAGAGGAAGTTCTCAGTATGAAGATCAGACGTTTAGTTCTCCTGTCCTGGGGGAAATTCCCAGTTATTTAATGTATTACGTTTAGAGAAAAACCAAGACCCAGGAAGGAACTCTCGGAGTTTCATCTTAAGAAGGATGTTCTATGCAAGAGGATAGGAAAGAAGGACAATTTGAGGATATGTCTTGTGGCTGAATTAATTGATCCTTTTTTTCATTATTATCATGACACTATCATGGGAGGACATTTCGGAATACATAAGACGCTACAAATGATTAAACATAAGCTCTTTTGGCCTTCGTTGGATATGGATGTTAAGCGTTTGGTGAGCAATTCACACTTGTGTCAGCAGGCTAAACCCAGTAATGTCTTTCCCAAAGGGCTACTCAGTTCCGAGCGTCAAGCTCAAGTCCTGGACAAAGTATTCATCAGTTATTTGGATCCCATCCTTCGAACTAAAAAGGGTAAACGGTATATCTTGGTAGTTATTGACGGATTTTCTCGCTTTACTTGCCTCGTAACGAGTCTAAATGTCTCTGTAACTACCAGCGTGGCTCATGTTACTAACATATTGGGTTTGTTCAGCCCTCCCAAGCTGCTTGTTAGCGACAATGCACCGACCTTCCGCTTGACACAATCCTGCATGTTTGGTTTTCATAATGCTATCAAGACATTACCACTACTCCTTGTTCTCCACAAGGTTCTTTCGCAAAGAATGTGCAATCCGTTATTATTGTTTACTATCGGGATTGCCCAAATAAGTGCGACCTTATATAACGTTACCCTTGCTTTCGTATGATGCCATAAGTTGTTAAATTGATTCCGCGATTGTAATTTGGACAAAGGATTGGTTGTATCGAAATTTTGAATTTTGAATAATTTAGTTGAAACACAGCACAATTTAACATTAATAAACATTAAGCCAAATACACCACGGGTTCAATGTTAAAGTCGGGCACCATACAAACCAAAGGCACGTTAGAAGACTTACGGAAGGCACCTAGCCGGATCCTATGCTTCGTACTGCAAAAGCTGAAAATGTGAATCTCTTCGTATTTAATATGAGAATGTTTAAGATACTTTCCGTACTAGACTAATGCTCAGACAGTTCACTTCGCGTTTCGTTGTTGTATGACCGTGGATGAAACATGAAGTTAAAGGTAATGATAAAAAAAAAAAAAAAGAGAGAGAGAGAGAGATCGGGTTTCGTAAAATTACAAAAGAAATGATTACAGGTTCTGAAATCAAGCAAGGTGTTATATAAAAAGAATGACTAACAGTCTAACAGTGATTGAAATTTTGAAGACATGCGAAGCGATCATAATGGCGTCTGAACATTAAACTATTACGGACGTCAAGGAGCTGAAAACATTAGAAAATAAGTACTTGACATGGAGGGATTCATTTAAATAAAAGCCAAGGAGAGGAGATGATTTTAAATTTAAGTGTCTTTGCCTCTGTAACTTATAATATAATAGGTGACGGGAAATTTTAATGCGGTAGGTCAACACAAGAAATGTTACACTTTCTGCGGAGCTATGAACATAGTTTATTGTATCATTTTCCAAAGAGTTACAACACAAATATATAATTTTTTAAATGGAACAATAGTTTTTTCTATCGTGCATTGAATTTGTTTAAACCAGCTGCGTCCAAATCAATTTAAACTACATTCCTATCACTGTTCGTTTGGGAGCTACAACCCTTCAAAGTTCCGGGGGCGGAGGCTGCGATAGCGTAGCTGACTGGCCAAGTGGCTATCCCCTGGGGCATGGCCCACTGTCTCATGACCACCAGCCAGTCAGCTACGCTGTCGTAGCCTCCGCCCCCTAAACTTTGAAGGGTTGTAGCTCCCAAACTAACAGTGATAGGAATGTAGCTTAAACTGATTTGGACGCAGCTGGTTTCAACGAATACAATGCACGATAGAAAAAAAAACTATTGTTCCACTTAAAAATTATATCTTTGTGCTGCAACTCTTTGGAAAATGATACAATAAACTATGTTCATAGCTCCGCAGAAAGTGTAACATTTCTTGTGTTGACCTACCACATTAAAATTTCCCGTCACCTATTATTTTATAAGTTACAGAGGCAAACACATTTAGTGAAACACCTACTTGCATCACAATTACTTACATTGAGTGGATACATGAATGGAAGACGGCCGAACATAACGAACACGGACGAGAGAGTGATCAGAACTACGATCGCCGTTCCGTCTTCTCGCTTGTCCGGAAGTAATAAAAAATAACGAACGAAGTTAAGTTAGTTATTTTGCGATTAAGAGGGAACCGAAGGCGATAAGCATCGCTGATCTAAAAGAGAAACAAAACAATAAAATAAAAATTGTAGTGTATCGTTACACTTAGTCTACTGTGGTTAAAACTTGCTTTTAATTCATCTAATCACGAGGCAATCAAAACCACTCCTTCTTCTCTTACATTTGCCTACCCTCTCAATTCCCTTTTGTCCAATTTGTGGAGCGTTTAATATATTTTGCCAACCACTGTTACTCATCACCTGATTATGGAAAACTGGAAGAGGGCTAGGTCTATTATTGGTCTTGCTCATCAACGACAGCCTATTATGTACAATCAGGAAAGTCACCACTTTGTTGGCAAACCTTGCGATAGGGTCCTTATGTGTAATTATCCTGGGGGGAAGCAGCAGACGTGTAGAGTTAGTAAATTCATGCCTTGGTTCTTTGCACCTTATGTTATTGTCAGAAGATCAAGTCAGGATAACCTTTGACATAGGAAGGAAGCCACCGGGAAAACTTACAGAGTACATCTTAGTCAGGCGAAGCTCTCCTCTGGACCCAGACATTAGCCCAGCGGGGTGTGCTATTTTCTGGATGAGGTGGAGAGGTTGAGCCATCCTGGCTCAGTGTACTTGTGTTCGCACCAGTTACCTCGCTCCGACTCATGTATCGATATCACTTCACGACTTCACCGTGGATGCGTTGCTCAACACGAAACCTAAATGGAAGCTCCTGTCCAACAATCTATACACGTTATAAAAATGGCTATATGTGTGTACAACATCTCCTCAGAAACTACAGGGTCAATTTCAACCAAATTTGGTGCATGTACTGCGTGCAACACGAGAATCAGTACCGTGGAATTAATATTATCATAGCTCCCGCGAGACGGGAGAAGTGGGCATGAACGTGTTTTTCAACCACTTACATAGGCTTCCTACACAAACGGTGTGTGATGTGAGAATAGTAACAGCATGCCTTATCAAACTGCTCTCCAGGACAGTCTGCATGTCAGGGGCAAGAACCAGAGGGAGACGTGGAAGAAAACAGAGAGAATGAGGAGGAGGTGGACAGCAGAAGCGACAGCAGGAGGGAACAGAAGAGTAGGTACAAGAGGGGATGTGAAGAAATGGACAGAGAGCGGTGAGGGGAGTTCGTATGCAGAGGTATATTTGAGGGGAAATGTTCTCAGAAGTTTGAGTGGAGGTGAGGATAGTCAGAAAGTGTGTGAGCGAAATAGTTGGATAGTGATTGGGGCAGGGATGGACAGAGAGAGGACCGAGGAGAGGTTTGTAACAAACAAGAGGAGAGGAGATTGAATGAGGACAATTATATATGGATACAAAGAGTTGATGAGCAGACGTAGATCTGCGTGTAGGGTACGGGAAAAGAGAGAGGGGGTTGAGGAGATGGAGAGATAAAGGAAGAGATAGATATAAACGAAAGGGAGAGATAGAACAAAGGGATACGGATGTGCAGGATATGAGCAAATATAGAGTGTGGAAGGAGAGCCATGCGAGGCAGAGATGGGCGTAGGGAGATGGGGACAGGAGGAAGGGGGGGTAGTAGAGAGAGAGAAAGAGAGAGAGAGAGATAGAGAGAGAGAGAGAGGTTAGGGAGATGGGTATGAGGGCGAGGACAAGTTGCTCATAGTCCAGAGAATGTGAGATGGTTGAAGAGATGGGGCAGAGGAAAAGTGTCAAACGTGTATAGATGACAGGTGGTAATTAGGGGAGTGGAAGGGTTCGTATACGAGGTAATTATTACTTAAGATCATAAGAAACTTTATTTAAAACATAATGACAAAAGAATAAAAACAGCTATTGAAACTGATAGACCTGAAAAATTTCAGGAGACAGTTTCTTGCCCACAGTGATAGTTTTATACAACATCACATAAAATTTTAATAAAAACACACGGTAGAGATTGTCTGACATACACCAGATTATTAATAACCACCAAGAAATTATTGTAGCTGACAAATATAATTGTTATTTTGAGTAATAATCAATTCTTATTTTTGGTGGTAACTCACTAGCCCACAATTTAAAAATAGCAGTTAGAATAAGTTCCAGATAACAACTTCACAAGGTGCAAGGTTACAATTAATTAGGTAGTATTTCAGACGACGTCAAGTCAGTAATTCATTGTACACAGAAAATAGCATCTGTAGATAGAACAATATTTCACCGAGCGCAATGTTATTAACAACTACATCACAGTTCAAAATTGATCTGACACAGGGAACTAACAGCTGCAATTACAACAAAATTTCACCAAGGGAAAGCTCATAAACACATCGTTCACCCTAACTAGCAGCCGAAATCACCCAATCAATTACGTGAACTTTTTACATATGACATAAGCGCCGACCGCGGTGGCCGAGGAGACTGAGTCGCTCCAGTCTCGGTCTGCACGGCCACTACGGTCGGGGGTTCGAATCCCCCCTCGGGCATGGATATTTGTGCCATCCTTAGTATTAGCTAGTTCATAAGTAGTTTGTAAGCTTAGGGACTGATGACCCCGTAGTTAAGTCCCATAAGTTCTACAAACATTTGAACATTTTTGAATAACATAAGCAATAAACAGTCAAAATATAAAGAAGATAATCAGTAATGCAGAAAGAAAACAGATTAACAGCAACATAGTTTGATCGTTAATAATACACAGTAGATCATCAGGACAATTGGTTAAATGACGTGAAGAAGGAATGGTCAGTAAATTAAAGTATGACTAGTCACCACAGCTAGAAATGGAATGGGGAGAAGGCAATTGGTAACTAAAAACGAAACTGCACAAATACCGTACATCCCAATGTTTTATTTATTTTCCTATAGGCGGTATCTATTTTTCTACTATTTATACAATCTTCTACAGACTTGCATTTGCCTTTAGTCACTCCTGATTAACTCTTTTACACTTCCTGTCAATCTCATCTCATAGTCGTCTTTACTCCAATTTTGCCTGTTTCAATTACTGCACTTTTATATTTTCTTCTTTCATGAATTAAATTTAGTATTTCCTGTGATATCCAAAGACTTTTTGTAGGTCTTGCCTTTCTACCTGTTTTGTCCTCTGCTGCCTTTAGTATTTCATCTCTCAATGTTATCCATTTGTCTCTCAATGTTATCCATTTTAACTCAGGGTTCGAATTTAGAAGACACTTGTTTCAGCTACTTTCTTTTTCTTTTTCTTTTTTTAATTTAACCAATAAGGGAGTAAAATAGGGAACGCAATAATTGATTTTCAAAAATGTTACTCAAATTTTAACCTACAATATTGTCAAAAATTCCAAAAAGAAAATCGTGTGTACCTATCGCTGAGTGTCGTAAAAATTAAAATGTGTACTTATTTGAAATACTGACATGTGGTAATAATAAGACACGGAGGACTTCCGTACGAGTAACTTTGTGGATATTTTTCTGAGTGACCGAACAGCTTACGGCATCTTCATGATTTTAAATTTCTTCGTTCTGAATAACTACGAAGATGTAAAGAGGAAATATAGAGAGAGCAAAGAGGAGGAGGTGGAAAAGACATACATGAAGAATGAACGAAGGTGATGGACAGAGACGCAATGAAGATGCAGTTATGGAAAGGGGATGGAAGTAGAGAGAGGGGATAGCAACAGATGGAAGAAATATAGAGGTCGGTTACTTTTCTCAACGGCTATTATACAGTCGGTTAATCAATTAATCTTTAAGCTTAACACGGAGAAGCAAAATATTTCGTCTATTATTTTTCTTTCGAGCTAAAAGAAATATTCTGGCAATAACTCTTAAATCAAATTTTTCTTTTAGAAATGCAGAGTAGGGTAGTCATTTGATAGCTGTATTTTCTCGGCGAATCTATCAGCATCATCATCATTAGAGACTCATTATGCCTTTTAGCGTTCAGTCTGGAGCATAGTACGTCTAATAAAATTTCTCCATGATCCCCTATTCGATACTAACATTGACGCCTCGTCTGATGTTATGCCTTTCACTTCAAAATCATTCTGCACCGAATATAAGTACTTTCTTCTTGGTCTACCTCGACTCCTCTTACCCTCCGCTGCCGAGCCCATGAGCCTCTTAGGTAACCTTGCTTCTCCCATGAGTGTGTCATGACCCCACCATCTCAGCCTGTTCGCTCTAACTGCTTCATCTATGGTGTTCATTCGCAGGTTTTCATTGATTTCCTCATTATGGACTCCCTCCTGCCATTGTTCCCATCTATTAGTACCTGCAATCATTCTTGCTACTTTCATATATGTAGCCTCTACCTTATGAATAAGGTAACCTGTATCCACCCAACTTTCACTCCCACACAAAAAAGTTGGTCGAAAGATAGAGCGGTGCACTGCTAACTTAGTCTTGGTACTTACTTCCTTCAGGCAGAAGAAAGTAGATCTTAGTTGAGCACTCACTGCTTTAGCTTTGCTGCACCTCTATTCCAGTTCTTTCAGTATGTTGCCATCCTGTGAGAAAATACATCCCAGGTACTTGAAATTGTTTACCTGCTCTTTGTTCCTCCTATTTGGTACTCAATCTGTTTAAATCACTTTACTAACAGACATTACTTTCGTTTTGGAGATGCTGATCTTCATATCATAATCCTTGCACCTCTCATAGAGCTCTGAAATATTAGTTGCAACCTTTCAATCGAATCGGCCATTGCAACTAAGTCATTCACATTTGCGAGACTGCTTATTTTGTTTTCACCGATTTTAATCCCGCCTTTCCAGTCTACTATTTTCAACATATGAGCCATGAACAGTATAAAAAACAGCGTTGACAGGTTACAGCCTTGTCTTACCCCTGAAACTATCCTGAACCATGACTTAATTTGCCATCTACTCTCCTGCCTGAGAGTCTACGTAAAGCCCTTATTATGCTTGCAGAAGGTTGTCTCCTATACCATAATCTTGTAGAAGGGATAGTAGCTTCCTCCTAGGGACACGGTCATAACCCTTTTTTAGCTCTATGAAACATAGATACAATTCCCTTTCCACTCATAGCACTTTTCCATTACCTGCCGTAAGCAAAAGATCTGGTCCTGACAGCCTCTAAGAGGCCTAAAGCCACACTGATTTTCATCTAACTTGTCCTCAATTAATACTCACACTCTCCGTTCAACAATACCTGAGAATTTTATGCCAACAACGCTAATTAAAGAGTACATCGATAGTTGTTACAATCTTTTCTGTTTCCATGTTTGAAAATTGGCGTGATTACCGCTTTCGTCCAGTCAGACGGAACCTGACACACCCTCTCATTTAAGACCTGATATTTCACTGTATTTGAAGAGTTCCGGCTTAATTTCATCCACCCCAGCCTCGTTATTGCACTGTAAACTACTGGCCATTTTCTCCACTTCCTCAGATCCTGTTTCGATCGTCGTTCCTATCCCATTCTACCTCAAAATCTGACACACCATTTAACGTTTGACCTACATTGAGCTATTCTTCAAAACATTCCCTCCATCTGTTCAAGGCATCCACAGGATTGACTAGCACCTTTCTTGACCTGTCCAAAACACCTTTTAATTCCTTGTTCCTTCCCTTTCGAAGATTGCTAATTACGCTCCAAAATGGTTTTCCCGCGGCTTGACCCAGCTAATTTCCAAAGTATTCCCATGATTTCTGCTTGGAGTCTGCAATTAAACGTTGGGCTTTGCCTTCTTCTTCTTTTTACAGGCTGCCTTGACTGTGTCATTCCACCAAGCTGTCTGCTTCTTCCTGCCTTTACACAGTACTGTTCCAAGACATTCTGTAGCTGCTTCCTGTAGTGTGTCCCTGTACCTTGACCACTGAAGATAGAAACTTGAAATTTGTAGAGGGCGTTGATCTTACTCTGTAGGCGTCATTTAAGAAGCGGTTTTTCGATATTCCGTCTGTAATGGGGTGAAATATGGGTTGAAACGTTTCCTGAAAATACGTTGCTATTTAGGCAATTTTGAAGCTAGAACTACAAAATTTCGGATATTAAATGAGGGTTCCATTTAAAAAGACATGTGTTTCGGCGTTTTTGGAAATTCAACCAATAAGGCGGTAAAACAGGGGACGCAAAAATTGATTTTCAAAAATATGTTATTGTTAACTCAAATTTTAGGCTACAACTACGAAACTTCGGATTTGGAATCTTGGTCAGAATTTAAAAAAGCACGAGTTTCAATATTTTTGGAAATTCAACAATTACGAGGGTAAAATAGGGGATGAAATATTCTTTTTGATAACACATTGCTATTCGAACAATTTTGAAGCTAGAATTGCAAAACTTGATTTTTGTATTTTTAGAATTAAAAAATACATGTTTCGGTATTTTTGCAAATTCAACCATAAAGGGGATTAAATTGGAGAGGGGATGTTTTTCGAAAATCTGTGGCTATTTAGTTAATTTTGAAGTTAGAACTACAAATTTTCGGATTTGGATTTGGGGTTAGTATTTAGAAAACATGGGTTTCGGTCATTTTAAATATTCTACCAATAACCGGATGAAATAGGGGATGCACAAATTGATTTTCAAAAATGTTTCTGTTATTAAAATTTCAAGCTATAACTACGGAGCTTAGGATATGGACTCTTGTTCAGGATTAAAACGACAGGAGTTCTGGTATTTTTTTTTTTAAATCAACAACTAAAGGGATAAAATATGGGACCAAAATTTCTTTTCGAAAACTCGTTGTTGTCAAGACAATTTTGAAGCTAGAGCTGCAAAAGTTGATATTTGCATTGTTCGTTAGACTTTAAAAAATACGTGTTTCGGTATTTTTTGAAATTCAACCATCAAGGGGATTAAATTAGAGACGGGGTGTTTTTCGAAAATCTTTTGCTATTAAGGCAACTTTGAAGCTACAACCACATAAACTGGTATATGTTTTCTTGGTCAGAATTAAAAATACCCTTGTTTAGTATTTTCAGAAAATTAATCATTTAGGGGGGTGAAATAGGGGATGAATTTTTTGTTTTGTTTTGAAAATACGTTGCTCCTAAGTGAATTTTGAACCAGAATTACAAAAAATGATATTTGCATTCTTGGTTGGAATTTAAAAGACACTTGTTGGGGTAATTTCCAAATTCAACTATTAAGTGCCATACGGGGTTACAAGTAGTAAAATCAAATGTTCCAAAATCTTAAGAGACTTAACTACGGGGGCATCAGTCCTTAGGCTTACCAACTAATTAAACTAATTTATGCTAAGGACATCACAAACACCCAGGCCCGAGGACGAATCAAATCCCCAGACGGCGAACAGCATCGCGCAACGTAGTATGGCGCCTGAATACGCACGGCTATTCTGCCGCGGCTACAAGTAGAATCACAACATTACATTATGATAGCACTTAAGCTATATCCATGAAAATTTATATTAAAAGGGAGAAACAACTAGTGCAGACCAACTAGCCTACGCTTGTGAAGCAGCGGGCATTAGCTAGTATTTATCTGTTGTTGTTATGGTCTTCAGTCCGAAGACTGGTTTGATGCAGCTCTCCACAATACCCTATCTTGAGCAAGCCTTTTCATCTCCTCATAAGAACGACAACCCACATCCACTTGAATCTGTTTACTATAAGCGTCTCTTGGTCTCCCTCTGCGATTTTTACCCCACACACTTCCCTCCAATGCTGAATTTACGATTCCTCGATGTCTAAGAATGTGTCCTACCAAGCGATCCCTTCTTTTAGTCAGGGTATGCCTTCCTTTTCTCACCAATTCTGTTCAGTACCTCTTCATTAGTTATGCGATCTACCCACCTCATCTTCAGCATTCTTCTGTAGCACCACATTTCAAAAGCCTCTATCCTCTTCCTATCCGCACAGCTTATCGTCCATGTTTCACTCCCATACAAGGCAACACTCCACACAAATGCCTTCAGAAAAGACTTCCTTACACTTAAATTAATATTCGATGTTAGCAAATTTCTCTTTTTCAAAAATGCTTTTCTTCCCATTGCCATTCTGCATTTTATATCCTCTGTACTGCGACCATCATTTGTTATTTTACTGCCCAAGTAACAAAACTCATCTACCTCCTTTATTGTTTCGTTACCTGATCTAATTCCTTCAGCATCACCAGATTTTCTTACACTGCACTCCATTAACCTAGTTTTGCTGTTGTTAATGTTCATTTTATAAACGCCTTTCAGCACACTATCCATTCCGTTCAATTGCTCTTCCAGGTCCTTTGCTGTCTCTGACAGAATTACTATGTCGTCGGCAAAACGCAATGTTTTTAATTCTTCCCCCTGAACTTTAATTCCTTCACCAAATTTCTCCTTGCTTTCCTTTATAGCTTGCTCAATGTGCAAATTGAACAACATTGGAGAAAGGCTACAACCCTGTCTTACTCCCTTCCGAACTGATGCTTCCCTTTCATGCCCTTCGAGTCTAATAAATGCGGTCTGGTTTTTGTACAAGTTTAAATAACTCTCCTTTGTCTGTATTTTACCCCAGCTGACTTCAGAATTTGAAAGTGTGTGTTCCAGTCAACATTGTCAAAAGCTTTCTCCAGATCTACAAAAGCTAAAAATGTAGGTTTGCCTTTCCTTAATCTATCTTCTAAGATAAGACGTACAGTGAGTATTGCCTCCCCGGTTCCTACGTTCCTCCTGAATCCAAACTGATCTTCCCCGAGGTCAGCTTCTACCAGCTTTTCCATTCTCCTGTAGATAATTCGTGTTAAAATTTTGCAACCATGACTTATCAAACTGATGGTTCTGTAATTTTCACACCTGTCTGCGTCTGCTTTCTTTGGAATGGGGATTATTACATTTTTCTTAAAGTCTGAGGGTATTTCGCCTGTCTCATACATCCTACACACCACTTCAAATAATTTTGTCATGGTTGGCTCTCCCAGAGACTTTAGTAGCTCTGAGGGTATGCCATCTACTCCTGGGGCCTTGTTCCGACCTAGGTCTTTCAGGGCTCTGTCAAATTCATCTCTCAGTATAGTATCTCCTATTTCATCTTGATCTACTTCCTCTTCCCTTCCTACAACATCGTCTCTAAGTTCATTTCCTTTGTAGAGCTGCTTTATGTACTCTTTCCACCTTTCAGCTTTCCCTTCTTTGCTGAGAACTGGTTTCCCATCTGAGTTCTTGATATTCGTAGAGTTGCTTTTCTTGTCCCCAAATGTCTCTTTTATTTTCCTGTAGGCGGTATCTACTTTTCCCCTTCTTATACATTCTTCTACAGATTTGCATTTGGCTTTTAGCCACTCCTGCTTAACCATTTTGCACTTCCTGTCAATCTCATTTCTTAGTCGTCTGTACTCCATTTTGCCTGTTTCATTTACTGCATTTTTATATTTTCTCCTTTCATCAATTAAATTTAGTATTTCCTGTGATATCCAAGGATTTTTTGTAGGTCTTGCCTTTGTACCTATTTTGTCCTCTGCTGCCTTAACTATTTCATCTCGCAATGCTACCCATTCCTCTTCTACTGTTTTCTTTCCCCCTGTTTCTGTCAATTGATGCCTAAATCTCCCTCTGAATTTCTCCAGAACTTCACGTTCCTTTAATTTATCTAAGTCCCATCTCCTTATTTTCCTACCTTTCTGCAGTTTTTTCAGTTTCAGCCTACAGTTCATGACTAACAAGTTATGATCAGAGTCTATATCTGCCCCTGTGTATGTTTTACAGTTTATCACCTGGTTCCGGAATCTATGTTTCACCATTATAAAATCTATCTGATACCTTCCGGTGTCTCCTGGTCTCTTCCACGTATACAACCTTCTTTTGTGATTCTTAAACCACGTGTTTGTTACGATTAAATCATGTTCCGTGCAAAATTCTACCAGGCGACTTCCTCTTTCATACCTTCTGCCCAGTCCATATTCACCTACTATTTTTCCTTCTCTTCCTTTTCCTACTACCGAATTCCAGTCTCCCATCACAATTAAGTTTTCCTCTCCCTTAACTATCTGAATAATTTCCTTTAGCTCCTCATATATTTCTTCGATCTCCTCATTATCGGCAGAGCTAGTTGGCATATAAACATGTACTACAGTTGTCGGTGTTGGCTTCGTATCTATCTTTACAATGATAATGCGATCACTGTGCTGCTCATAGTAGTTTACCCGCATTCCTATCTTCTTATTCATTATCAGTCCTACTCCTGTGATACCCCCAACTGATTTTGTATTTATAATCCTGTACTCACCTGATCAGAAATCCTGTTCATCCTGCCACCGAACTTCACTAATCCCCACCATATCTAACCTCAACCTATCCATTTCCCTTTTTAAATTTTCTAATTTTCCTACTGGATTAAGGGATCTAACATTCCACGCTCCGATCTGTAGACTGCCAGTATTGTCTTTCCTGATGACAACATTCTCCTGAGTAGTCCCCGCCCGGAGATCCGAATGGGGGACTATTTTACCTCCGGAATATTTTACCCGAGAGGATGCCATCATCATATGTTCATACAGTAGAGCTGCATGTCCTCGGGAAAGGTAACGGCTGTAGTTTCCCCTTGCTTTCAGCCGTTCGCAGTAGCTATCTGGCCAAGCCACATTAGCTGATGTTACAAGGCCAGCTCAGTCAATCATCCAGACTGTTGCCCCTGTAACTACTGAAAAGGCTGCTGCCCCTCTTCAGAAACCACACGTTTGTCTGGCCTCTCCACATATACCCCTCCGCTGTGGTTGCACCTACGGTACGGCTATCTGCAGCCCCACCCCACCCCACCTCGGCAATGTCTGTGGTTCATGGGGGTGGAGTCTTTATCTATAAAAATGAATCGCTACGCCCCTTGCTTACACCGTAATTTGTGAATGGCTCTACCGATTCTCTCAACTTTTTTTTTTTTTTTTTTTTTTTTTTTTTTTTTTTTTTTTTTTTTTTTTTTTAATTTCGTAATTTTCAGGACAGGGCTTTTATTATATACAGGTCTTGTTGAGTAAACCGGTAAATTTGAAAAATTTGTGAAAGCTCTTAGTGTGTTTTGCAATGTGTCCATGTGTTTCCATTGCACATGGTCCTATAGTTTTCTTCATAAATTTCGTTTGGTTCATGGCGGAGGATACTCCGTTGTTGTTGTTGCGGTCTTCAGTCCGCAGACTGGTTTGATGCAGCTCTCCACGCTACCCTGTCCTCTTCATCTGAAAATACGTTCGCCAACATATGTCCTTTTGAATCTTCTTACTATACTCGATCCTCGGCTTCCCTCTACGATATTTACCACACATTATTCCTTCTAATGCTAAGTTGACGATTCCTTGATACCTCAGAATGTGTCCCACAAACATATCCCTTCTCTTAGTCAGGATATGGCAGAAACACCTTATCTCCCCAATTCAGTTAAGCACCTACTCATTAATTACGTGATCAACCCTAATCTTCACCATTCTTGTGTGGCACCACATTTCGAAAGCTTCCATCATCTTTTTGTCTGAACTCATTATCGTCCACGTTTCACTCCCATACAATGCTACACTCAAGACACATTCAGAGAGGACTGCCTAAAATTTCAACTAATACTGGATGTCAACAAATTTCACTTTTTCAGAAATGCTTTTCTTCCCATAGACATTCTGAATTTTATATCTGCTTTACTTCGGTCATCGCCGGCCGCGGTGGCCGAGGAGAGTAAGGCCCTTCAGTCACGGTCTGCACGGCCACTACGGTCGGGGGTTCGAATCCCCCCTCGGGCATGGATATTTGTGCCGTCCTAGTTCGTAAGTAGTTCATAAGTAGTTTGTAAGTTTAGGGACTGATAAACCCGTAGTTAAGTCCCATAGACTATACAAACATTTGAACATTTGAATTTGAACTTCGGTCATCTGAAGGTAACTTGCTACACAAATAACAAAACTCATCTATTACTTTTATCGTCTCATTATCTAAATTAATACCTTTTGCATCGCCTTATTTTCTGGCAGTACATTCCATTACCCTCGTTCTGCTCTTTTTACTGTTCATCTCATACCTTCCTTTCAAGACACTATCCATTCCGTTTAATTGCTCTTCCAGGCCCTTTGCTGTCTCTGACAGAAAACCGCAATTTTTTTCATTCCCTCTCCCTAGACTTTAATTCCCTCTCCAAATTTCTCCTTACATTCCTTCACAGCTTGCTAAACGTACAGATTGAACAAATTTGCGAAAAGGCTATAAACCTGTTATACTCCCTTCCCAACCACTGCGACTCTGTCATGACCTTCTATTTAAGTAATTGCGATCTGGTTTTTGTATAAGTTGAATATAACTCTGCTCTCCCTGTATTTTACCCCTGATACCTTCACAATTTGAAAGAGTGTATTCCATTCAACATTGTCAAAAGCTTTTCCCATATACATAAATGCTCAAAACCTTGGTTTTCCTTTCCTTAATCTGAGATAAGTCGTAATGTGAGTATTGCCTCGCGTGTTCCTACATTTCTCCTAAATCCAAATAGATCTTTCCCAAGGTCTAAATCTTCCAGTTTTTCCATTCGTCTGTAAATAATTCGTGTTAGTATTTTGAAACCATGACTTATTAAACTCCTTTGCTAATGATTAAACCAAGTGTTTGTGATGATTAAATTGTGCTCTGCACAAAATTCTACCAGGCGATCTCCTCTTTCATTCCTTTTCCCCAGTCCAAATTGACCTACTACAGTTGCTTCCCTTCCCTTTCCTACTACTGAGTTCCTGTCCCCCATCGCAATTAAGTTTTCTTCTCGTTTAGTGGTCTGAATAATTTCTTTTATCTCCTCATAAAGTTCTTCGATCTCCTCCTCGTCAGCACAGCTAGTTGGCATGTAAACTTTTACTACTATTGTCGATGTTGGCTTCATGTCTATCTTTGCTACGATAATGCGTTCAGTATGCAGTTCATAGTAAATTACCCGCATTCCTATTTTCTTATTCATTATCAGACCTACTGCGTCAGCACCAACTGATTTTGTATTTATAACCGTGTAGTCATCTGTTCATCCTGCTACCGAACTTCGCTAATCCTCACCATATCTAATTTTAATCTATCAATTAATATTTTCAAATTTTCTAATTTACCTACCCGATTGATGGATAGAATATTCCACGCTCCGATACGTAGAATGCCTGTATTTCTCGATAACGACATCCCCCTGGGTAGTCCACACCCGGAGATACGAATGGGGGACTATTTTACCTCCGGAATATTTTACCCGACAGGATCCCATCATCAGCTATTCATACAGTAGAGCTGCATGTCCTCGGTAATGTTGACCACTGGGTTTCCCCATGTTTTCAGCCGTTCGCAGTAACTGCATGATAAAGCCACGTTGGCTGATGTTACAAGACCAGCTCAGTCAATCATCCATACTGTTGACCCTGTAACTAGTGGAAAGGCTGCTGCCCCTCTTCATGAACCACACGTTTGTCTGGCCTCTCCACAGCATCCCCTCGGCCGTGGCATGCAAGCCACCCAACCTCGGCAATGTTTGTGATTCGTGAGGGTGGGAGGATACTTTACGCACGGAATTAGACAAAATCCGCACTTGAAGGGTACATTTCGTACGGAATTTGACCAAATACATAGTTGAAGATATATCGACAGCATCTGTGGTGTAGCAGTAAAATGAGTGCCAAGCAGAGGCGAGGTGTCGCCATGAAAAATTCTTGCATTCAAAACTTTTACAACACCTTCCCCAGCGTGCTGAAGCCGTGCGTGTAATGGAAGCTTATTTTCATGCATAAAATGTATTCCTTATTTCTAAATTTCCCAGAAGAACAGATCCCCTAAATTATAGGGCGATATCATTAACATCAGTTTGCTGCAGAATTCTGGAATATAGTCTCAGTTCTAATATAGTAACTTTCATCAGCACCACTTTAGGAAGCATCGATCGTGCGAAACCCCAGCTTGCCTTTTAGTCTCATGACATCATGCGTGTTATGGATGAAGGGCAACACGCAGAATGTGTATATCTCAACTTTAGAAAGGTGTTTGACATGGTGTCGCTCTACAGACTGCTAACGAAAGAGCATATTGAACAGATACCCAAATATGTGAGTTGCTCGAAGATTACTTAAGCAATAGAACTCATTGCGTTGTCCTCGATGGCGAGTGTTCATTAGAGACTAGGGTATCGTCAGGAGTGCCGCAGAGAAGTGTGATAGGGCCGCTATTATCTTCTATCTATATGAATGATCTTCGGCTGCTTGCTGATGATACTGGGGTGTACAGTGGAATGTTGCCATTTAATGACTGTAGTAGGATGTAGGATGGCTTAGACCAAACTTCTAGGTAGTGTGAGGAATTACAACTAGCACCGAATGTAGAAAAATTGAGAGTGTCGCGTCAATTAAATCGCTGCACGGCGATATGAAGTTGGAAGCTGGATATAAGGATAGTTAAGGCAAAGGTGAATGATCAACAACGGTTTATTGGAAGTTTTTTGGGAAGTTCTGATTCGTCTGTAAGGGAGACCGCATATAAAGCGCTTGTACGACTCCATCTGGAGTATTGCTCAAGGATCCCCACCAGGTCGGTTTAAAGGAGGACATAGAGGCAGTTCAGAGGCGAGCTGCTAGATTTGTAACCAGTAGATTCGATGAATGTGCGAGTGTTACTGCAATGCTTTGCGAACTCAAAAGGAAGTCGCTGGAGTGAAGGCGACGTTCATTCCGAGAAAACCCTTCTAAGACATTTAGAAGGCCGGCATTTGAGACGGACTGCAGAACGGTTCTACGTTGCTCGTAAAGACCACAAAGATAAGATAAGAGGAATTAGGGCTCATACAGATGCGTACAAGCATTCATTTAGCCTCGTTTTGTATGGGTGTGGAACAGGAAAGCAAGTGTGTAGTACCGGTACTCGCCACGCACCCATGGGTGTATTGCGGAGTATGAATGTAGATGTAAGCGCGTCTCTATCCACTTTTTACGAAGATCCATTTTATAGCACCATCTATGATTACCATTCTCGCGTGTAACGTTTCATCGCTTGTTAGCATTGATTGTGGTTTCGCCTGCAGAGGGCGTGTTACGGTAGTAACACTGAAAGTAGGCCTTTGCGATCGTGTTGATATCTCGAAATTTAAATGAAAATAACGGCTTAACCATTCATCTGATACGAAAATCGAATAACCGAATTTGAAGAGGAGAAAATTTTCTACAACTTTGCTCTGTCATGTTCATATCTCGTATCGTTTCAAAAATATTTCCAAAAATAACGGCGATTTTGGTCTGTCTGTCTCTCTGTCCGTAACGTGTTTCCTGTTTTTAAGACGAACCGTTCGGCACCAAATTTTACAGACATCATTATAGGCCTCCAGAGACCAGAACCTCCATTTTTCAAATTATTCGGACAAAAAATACGGTAGTTCTACCAAAAAAGCAATTTGTAATATAATTGTAATTGTAAACTAATCGTTCATCTGACACGAAAATTGAATAAACGAGTTTGTAGAGGAGAAAATTCTCTACAACTTTGTTCCCTTATGTTTTTTCATATCTCGTATCATTTGAGAGATATTTGCAAAAATAACGGAGTTTTGACACCCTCCATTGAATTAATGAAAACCATCCGTTCGCAAATGTCACGTGACATTCCTCGCCCAGAACTCTCTCTGGCATACGCCATCTTGCGTTGCGTATTTGATGAGTTTGTTATTTTAACTTACAGGTTGTCATTTCAAAGCAATGGCGCATTGAAGAATTAACAAACACATGTCGTTCTTCGTACGACGAATGATAATCTAGTGTCTACAATTGCCATATTATCATTAGTTAAAAGAACGGTCATCAATAGTACGAGCTTAAAGAACGCAACTCCTAACTGTTAGCTGTAGCGTTGTGGGCAATGCGTTGGACTGTTACACTGAAGGTCAGTGTTTTTTCCTAAAAGCGTTTCAAACAGTCTTATTAATTAATTTTTTATTATTTAGATTATTATTTTGGTCCAAAATGTTTGCAAGAACTTATAAAACTACAAATCTAAAGTGGGCCGTAAAACACGTCAGTGCGATTTTTTTTGTTACCGATGCTCGGATATTCGGCCCGGCTCGCTCTGTGCTGGAAGTAGGTCATGGTTAGTGCAGCAATGTTTTGGAAGTGTGTGAGGGTCATCTCGCGTTGAGCTGATGGTGTACGTGGCAGCGCCGGTCGTCCGCCACCAGTGGCAGTTTGGTACCTGTCGTCTCTTGAATCACACTTTTGGCCAACGCTATCTCAGCTGGGTGTGAATCGTTATCGAGTCGACCGACTAACATGTCTAGTTCAGGAGTAGCAACACCTTCAACGCTGCGGAACCTATCATAAGGTAAGAGACCTTGTTTTCACATCTTTTGAGGCATTTCAAAAATGTTCAAATGTTTGTAGAGCTTATGGGACTTAACTACAGCGTCATCAGTCCCTAAACTTACAAACTACTTATGAACTAGCCAACACTAAGGACGGCACAAATATCCATGCCCGAGGGGGGGATTCGAACCCCCGACCGTAGTGGCCGTGCAGACCGTGACTGGCGCGCCGCAGACCGCTCGGCCACCGCGGCCAGCTCTAGGCATCCCCCCCCACCCCAAATTTCTTCTGGAGATAGCAGGCCACGTGTCACCGTTGTTCTGCGAGTTGTTGTTGTTGTTGTTGTTGCTGCTGCTGCTGTTGCGTGCCATGACATTTACGGCCATACCTGGCTCATTTTTCTTGTTTCGACGTGCTAGGTACAACCAGTGTATCTTCTGCTCAGTAGCCGCTCGCATGCCAGTCACCTGCCCTGGGCCTCGGTGTAAAATTTGGCAGCATGATTTTACTCCCCACGTCCGAAAAAGCCTGGCGAGAAGGTGTATTTTGGCACTAGTATTATTTGTCTTCGTTGTTTGGGTAAACAGTCGTGAATTTAGATGATTCCTACTGTAGCTGAGGCTGACGTAAACTACGCAAGGAGCCATTATTATCCCTTTGGCTATTTCTGCCTCTGGACGTGTAAATGTACGGTCTGGCTACCGTCCCGTACATCTTTCGCGCTAAAGGCTCATTATCTCTCGGTGTTTAATGGTTGTCGCTGATTACCGTCTGCAGCGGTTTGCTACGGTCCTTTTCTTAAATATTGTATACATAGGGTCGCTGTTCTCAGAACATCGTCCAGGTTGGTGCTTAACCATTGTGTCACACTGAAAAGAGAAAAATAGAGGGGAACATAGTTTGTTATGTTAAAGGTGTTACTACCATGAGTTCTCACGCAGTTAGCTGAAAAAAAAATTGGAAAGGCATTGTACTGATTACTGTGTAGATTCTTGTTTTTGTTTAAAAAAATCTGGGCCTTTCGAGAATCTATTCATTATCTCTGTAGTGAAACTGTATTAAGTGATTAATCTAAGTTTTAAGTTTTCACACATTTCAGAAAATTGTAAGTGCTGCTTGTTTGAAAACTGTGGCCTATTTAGCAGGGCTTTAGCATGTTAAATATATGATTCTTTTTTAACCATTTTAAGTATTCAGTAGCGACCTGTTTTTTCTTTAAAAATGGGCCTTTTATGAATCTACTCGTTGTTGGTATTTTGATACTGTAATCTTGAAGCTAACTGCTTGGGCAAATTAAAAAGGTTTTGCGGGATTAAACTGTGGTTAACGTTTCAGCATATAGGCACACGATAGTGGAATGTGTTCCCTTTTTAACTATTGTGAGGATTCTATAGTGCTTCCCTTCGTTTAAGAGAAGCAATCAGGCATTGTAAGAATACATTCATTATTTGTATTGTGAAACTGTAAACCTAAATTTGAACCTAGCCCTTTAAAATAATTAGAAGAATTTTTGCTGTTTTAAAACTGAGGCTAACTTACCAGGTCATTGGTGCTTTAAAATTCCTTTAAATTATTTTGACTGTTCCATAAAATCTATTTTTCAGTCCCCGGGATGTTTGAAAATGGAATCGTAAAGACTATTTGAATAAACTGTTCCTTAAGTAGCAATTGATTTTAAGGCTCCCCTCTCACCCCCCCCCCCCCCCCTCAGGCCTTCCACGTCCCGCTAATTGTTAAATTTGTGGTGTCAAAGATGGAGAGAGAGGAGGGGAGGAAAGGCTGACGATAAGACTATGTCTATCTATAAATGTGAATGTCTGTTCGGTGTACGTTTATCACGTCTGAACCACAAGACAAAAAGAGCTAAAAATTTGTACAGTTACTAATGTCTACCCGGAGAAGGCTTTAGGCTCGGTTTTATGGCGCTAGGATAGCTATTTATACTACATATATTAATGTGAATATCTGTTCGGTGTACACTTATCACGTCCGAACGATAAGGCGTAGAGACTTAAATATTTATACAGTTACTAATTTATACCTGAGGAAGGTTTTAGACACGGTTTTATAGCGATATGATAGAAATTTAGCAATTTGAAGAATAAAGGCGAAATGCGGAACTAATTACTGTTTGAAAATTATATTTACGCTTTGAAAATAGTTTTATTGGTTGCATTGTTCCTTGAGCGTTGATAATGATAAAAGGGTGGAGTATATTTGGATGGAAAGTTATCGGTGTATCTGTGTGTGTGTTAATATTTCGCTCTGCATCGGAAACTACAGAACGCGAAGGAATAGTCTGTATGTAATGGTTGTCCGAAGTCTTCCGTTGTACGCCATAGCAGTTCCATGCTGATAGCTATAAGAGGGTGGAAGATATGGTGGTTGAAAGTCGTCAAATTATATATGTTATATATATATATATATATATATATATATATATATATATAAAAGGGACTGAAGTCCAGCGATGTCGCTTGCGACTCTATAGCAAGGAGGTTACTTACAGCGAAACTTGATGCCACAGACCATAACTTTGGTCTATGCGTGCTATAATTTCTTCAGCACTTTCTCTGTAAGGATAAGCATATGAATAAAGGAATATAAGAATAAATAAATAAAGCAGTAAAAAAGAAATTTCTTTTAATACATCTCTTAAAAAAATGATTTGACGTTTCGCACATTATATCAAGTGGTCGATCTGTAATATTATTACAATCATTATTGTTGAATTTCGTGATTGGATTCTTCGAAACGAGTGCATTTTTAAATGTGATTTGATCTTCACTACTTACTTTTCAGTCTCATAGCACACAACTCAAAAATAGCTTATCTATCATAATCAACCAATCAACTAGTATAGAATAAATAAATGCCAGGACATTGCCGGTTTTCTACTGGTTATCTGTAAATGCTGCATTTCACACTTTATGAGCCGTTAAATGGAAAAAATAAATCACAGCGATTTCCTCAGAATATCACAGCCGCGCCGAGAACGCTGCAGCTGGGCAGCGCAGCGTCAGCATTTCTCTCGTAAAAAGCTGTGGAGAGGGGCTGGAAGTGCTGTCGTGTGCAGTGACGTCACCTGGGGCGACAGGTGTCCGTCCGCCTGCTGAGTCGGCACCGGCGCCTCACGACCGCCGCCTTACGACCGCCTCACGACCACGACCGCCGCCAGCCCCCACGACCAGCGGAGGTCCGCAGCTCGTTACCCGGCGATGGCACCGGCGCGCCGCGCGCTCCCCGCGGGCGACGTTCCATCACGGCGGAATCTATAAAACATGGCCGACCGCGGGCCCCGGGGGAGGCCGGTAATCCCGGTTCCATCTCGGCCGCCTCTCCGGCGCGGCCAATTCCTTCCTTTATATATATTTGCAGCGCAGTGCGCGGTGAAATATTTATCGAGTAGCGACCGAGGAATCTCGCGTCGGCCTGTAACTGAACCGCGGCTCCTCCCGGTCTTCCAGTTATTTTCACTGTGATTTTCAAACCAGAATGGTCAATTCGAATATAACGTGTTATCCGGGATCACCAAGGTGCGATGTGCCCTTAGCGTGAACTAATTTCATCAGATAGTAACATTTATGCTCCATTTCTTTCTTGTTTATCAACGTAAATTTCGTTGATTATAACAGGTAATCCATCTTATGCTGACTGCAATAGAGAGATTTATTGTACACCAGACGCGTTTCGCTTTTTATTTTAGAAAATTTTAGTAGTAAGACGCACTCTTTCAGCACTAAAGTGAGATGTATCCTTAAGGGTAATTCTCTCTGTTCTATCGAGGAATTCCTGGAAACATTAAATGATTAAGCAAATTTCTGGATTAAGATGTTGGCTCTTCATGTTTAGATCTGTTGTGTGCATAGGATTACAACACATTTCACTTTTTCAATTACTACTCCTTGTTTAGAATCTGATGATTCAATGATCATGCAGAATTTCTACTCAGTTTCTTCTGCGGATCATAATAAATATAAGTACAAATACATAAAAACGCACAAGACACCCCCGTTTGTATGTGAACATCACTTAAACTGAAATCAAGAAAAGTTTTCTGCAGACAGTCGGGCGTAGGTCATTATCAGAATACTGACAAACCCCAAACAAGAACTTGCTGCCGGTCAACATCTCCCATTCTGGACATGAAAGATACTTACTAGACTGAGAACTGTAGTATCCCAGTGTAAGGTTGACGTGTGGTAATGGGTAAGAGCTACGAGAGTTTCGTCAACCTCAAGACCACCAGAACCTGGTCATCTGCAGGGAACTGGTAGAACCTGTCTCTCTGGACGATGTGGTCGCCGCTAGTTATAGGGCAGTTTTTGCAGCGGAATTCTTGGCACCAAGTGGAAAATCACCATTCGTATATAGTTTGTAAACGTACAAAATATATACGAATCGTTTGCGGCTCTAAAAGAACAAGGACTAGAACATAATCTTACATAACATCTACAAAACTTTCACAGCCTTTGTAAGTGCTGTCGAACAAACTGATGAATTTCGCATTGAAAAGGAAGTAAAACGAGGTGACTCTATATCTCCCAAACTACTTTCAGCAGTCTTAGTAAAAGCTATGTCTAAAGTGAATTGGGGAGGAAATGGAATTCAAATTCTCGAAAAAAGACTGAATAACTTGACGTTGGCAGATGATATTGTCTTATTTGCAAATGACATAGAAGAACTTCAATAATTAGTTAACGAACTTGTATTAGTATGCTCTGAAGTTGGGTTAAAAATGAACATTGGTAAGACCAAAATCATGATCAATCTGTGTACACATGAAAGAAGTATATCGGTTTGAAGTAGACGACTGCAAAGAGTTGCGGAATATGTCTATCTCGGACAACTGATAAACGTGTAATTTGATCTAAAACCAGAAATATTACAACGAATGAAATTGTCCTGGCAAGCTTACGAGAGACACTCTTCAATTCTGAAATCTAAGATGTCGGTTGAGTTGAAGAAAACAATCTTTGATCAATGTATGCTGCCAGTAATAACTTATGGCTGTTAAACATGTACTTTAAATGAGTTCATTGTTATGAAACTAACAGTAGCCCAAAGAGGAATGGGAACATCAATGCTGAGTTTCAATAAAATAAAATAAAATAAATAAAAAATAAAATAAATCGAAATAAGACCAACAACAAAAGCTACCGACATTATGAAACGTGTGACTGCACAGAAATGGTAGTGGACGGGCCATATTGCTAGAATACAAAATGGTAGATGATCTAGACAATGGAGCCCAGTTTACCAAAAAAGACGAGTGAGGTGGGACAGAGATCTAAGGAAGACACCGAGATTCTGTTGGCAATGGAAAGCTCAAGATTGGAAGAAATGGAAGAACCTACTGGGATCGTTTTTACATCACTGATAGAACTGCCTGATGATGATATATTTTGTTATCTCTGTACATGCATACGTACAATATTCAACAATATATGTATAATATGTTATGGTCTGGACACGTATAAATGATAAAACTAGTTGTTAGCTAACCATATACCCGACTCTGCGCCAAATATTCACGTTGAAATAACCAAATTTACTAGGTTTGGTTGTGTGACCATCTTCCGCAGCAGCTGTTAAAATTGATTGTAAGAAATTTATTGTACACCAGACGCGTTTCGCTTTTTATTTTAAAAGCATCTTCTGTGGTCTGTAAATGATACATAATGTTTTCGATACATAGATTAAAAACAGTTTTTAAAAAACTTTGTACACGCTAGGCCTATGTGTTTTTAATTTGATATTTGGTCTACTCACGTTGTTGTTCTCTACTTTACATCTCTCTGCTTTTTCTCCGTCGTTTCGGCTGAGTTGGTTTGTTTATGGCATGTGTTTTTCGGCTGTGTACAGCACTCTTCGTCTGTTTTTGTATTGTTGCTTCCGTTTCATCACAGCACATCAGACAATTGACTTCACTTATTTCGACTGCATTCAGGTTACATGTCACAGTGTTTTAAATGGATTGCCTGCCGATTTGTTTATCACTTCCTAAGGTGGGGCTATGTTGTTTTTGTCTGTTAATTTGGTTTTCGTGTGGTCTGTGACTGTTGCCGTCCATATATATTTGTATTTATGTACATAATTACAATTTAGTTCCACATGTGAGAGAGAGAGAGAGTGAGTGGGATATATATATATATATATATATATATATATATATATATATATATATATATATATATATAATTTCGGCGAACAGGATGTTCAGATGATTTTTCAGATGAGTAAATGCAGGTTTCCTTGGGTTTTGGTGTGTGTGTGTGGGGGGGGGGGGGGGGGGAGGGTAGCGAGGGTATCGTCATTTGCGTTTTTGTGGAAAAGAGAGGGGGGGGAGGATGACTCTCAGAGTGTTTATTTGTGTATTAGGTGGTCAATAAGCTTGGAAAGTGTGTTGTATGCTAGATTGGTTTGGTCATTTATGAGATGTTTCCCTTCTGTTGTTGTTTTTTGAATATGGTAGTTTTCTTGAAGGACGAGCAGGTGCTTTTTGTTGTTGTTTAGTCTTAAGATTTCCATGTCTGTGTCTCTGGTGGTAATTTTATGTTGGTTATGGTGTAAGTGTTCTGCAAATGTTGAGTAACTTGTTTTATATTTCCAGGCTCGTACATGTTCTTTATATATGGTGTCAAATGTTCTTTTAGTCTGACCAATGTATCTTCCATCACATGTGCTGCATTTCAGGCGGTATATTCCTGATTATATGTATGGATCTGTATTTTCTATTGATTTTGGAATATATTTTTGAAGTGAGTTGCTGGTTTGGTGGGCTATTTTGATGCCTTATTTTTTGAAAAGATATCTAATAGTAGCAGAGGACTACGTTGAGGGTCTGTAGGCCCAGGCTTGTCCTGTCAACTGTATATTTACTGTGTTGTCATTCGTTTGCACCGTGTTTAGTGCCGTAATACTGTTTTACGATATTTCACTGCAGTTCATTATCTGTACATGTAGTTAACCTTGTCCTTCTATCTGTATGTGCCATATTTTCCAACCAGACCAGGATCTGTAAGGAAAAAAAAAATAGTTGCCATGACTTTTGCCCAAACCCTTGTATATACGACTTTCAATACGTAATCGAAAAAGTTTGGAAAGGGCCTGAAGTTTTTAGAAGACATTATCTGACGCTGAATCAATACACGTTAACGGAGCGTCCTCTATACGGAAAATCGAGTTTTGGACGGATCTACGTGTACGATGTCATATTCTCTAAACTTTCAGACCTGAGACGTCACACATGATACTGACATTCAACTGCACGCCGGTATAAGCACAAGGAACTATTGAAGCCTCCATCTGTCTATGATCCCGTGATATAATTTCGCAGGTGCATTCAGTCTTTAAATATTTTCCTGAAAGTGAGTTGCGAATTGAGTTGGGATTTCAGAAGTAATACATTAAAATGTCAAGAATAATTTGGAAAATTGAGTGAATGAGCAGAGAAAATGTAATAATTGACGGTTTTTTCCTTTTACCATGTTGCGTGTGCGACAGTGTGAATAAGTTTTCTAGAGGTTAGAAGTTATACGTGTGGTTTTTCAGAAGTGGCTAATTGTTATCATTTTTTGATTAGTGGATGAACAACACTGGAATATTCGAGATTTCAGCTGTCAGCTCCAAGATAAATACACATTTTATAATCGTAATGATTGTATGATTGTTCTCATCTTTAAATACGGTTATGTCTATTAATAAGAAGAATATGACATTAATTTTTTTTAAATGTGTCGGTATAAAGAGTGAGACAAAGGTCTCTATGAAAATGGAACGGCGTGAGGAATTACAATCGCGTCTGGTGTGGCGTATTGAGTAAGAGGAGGGCACGATTCGTGGGACATATTCTGACGCATCAAGAAATCGTAGGTATAGGGACGTTGTCTGGTAAAAATCACAGGAAAAGACTGCGAGGCGAATGAAATAAGCCAATTCATATGTATTGCCGTTGTTACTCTGACATATTACGCTCGCACAGGATAAAGTAGCCTGGAGAGTTGCATGAAACCAGTTGTTGGACCGAAGAACACAACAACAAAATGGGGGTATCTATAGGTGGGGCCGCAACTAGTCGGATGCCCGCGGCGTTACATTGGGCAGTGTAAGAAAAATAGCTCTCGAGATTTGGAGGCCTCAGAATGAGAGGTCAAGGCGCAATAATAATAATAATAATTATTATTATTTAATCCACGTGCACGTGGATTCAAGGTATTTGGAGGCATACCAGACGAGAGGCCCCGGGCGGTCCACCCCATCTGCCCTCAACCCCCCCCCCCCCCGGCTGTGCAACTGGCCGCAACTTATAGGCACTATGGTGACAGCGGTGTCCATCTTTAACTCCGCCGTACTGCATTTGGACAACGTTTTTCTAATGGAAAGCTGGCTATAATAAGATTTAAGGCTATTTTTGTAAGCGTTATGACCTGTTTGATAATGCGGGGAGGTGATCTGTTGTGTTCATCGTTGCAGGTGATGGATAGTGACCCTTCAGGTACGGACTGAAGTTCAGTTATCATAATGATTAACGCTGACTTCAGTGACCTGCGTTCTGAATTATATGACACTATCAAAGTAAGTCAGAGGTTCTGTGGTGGATACGCCTCGCACTGAATGTCGAAATACTTTCACCTACGATAAGGCTGTTACAGGAGTTCTGACACTGTTTGTCAAAAGTCCACATCACAAAACACACCGGTATATCAGCAATAAGTGGTGTCGGTTAGCATTCAATCGTGCGAATATTTCACACAGACCAAGTGTCAGCCGTGCATCTTAAAAAGTAGCAAAATCATCTCTCTGTGGGTGCATTTGCAGAGTCGACTCTGCATCAGTGTAACAGGAATCCGAATTTCATTCGACGAGTGTTGTGCAGTGACGAAGCTGATGTTTATGAGCGAGTATAGGTAAACAAAGAGAATTATCGTTGTTCGTCAGATGCTAATACATTATCCTCGAAAAGTATTGCTGGTGGAGAATTGATGGTTGGATGAAGGTTTTAGTTGTTGTTTTTTACATCAGTATCATGGGTCCAGTGTTCATTGACGACACCTTGAATGAGTAGAGGTATTGTAACATTTACTGTGATAATGTGCTACCGTCGCTCCTGAATATGGAGGGTAATTTCCTAGCCTTCTTATAACATGGTGGTGCATCTGACCACTACGCTTCTGAAGTCAGTTTCTCGATGAACGGTTTCGAGCGTACTGGATCATTTGGAGAGTTCTCATCAGATATCCCCCACTTTTCTCTTATCCTCATGCCTAGACATCTAACTCTGGGCACTTTTGACATCTGTTGTATATGAGACAAATTCGACTATGTATCCCAAATTTGCCGGGGTATTGAGGACGTGTGTGCAACGTTTGACCCACAGAGGCTGTGACGTGTGCAGCAGGACTGGCTATTTTATATGCAGCGTGGTGGTCATATTGGTCACGTGATGTAATGCTCAATCTCACTCCTATTTTATATCCGGCGCGGTGGAGGTCATATTGGTCATGTAATGATGAATCTCACTCCTATTTTGTATTCGGCATGGTGGACGTCATATTGGTCATGTAATGCTGAATCTCACTCCTATTTTGTATTCGTCGGCGTGGTGGAGGTCATATTGGGCATGTGATGTAATGCTGAATCTCACTCCTATTTTGTATCCGGCGCGGTGGAGGTCATATTGGTCATGTAATGCTGAATCTAATTCCTATTTTGTATACGGCGCGGTGGAGGTCATATTGGTCATATGATGTAATGCTGACTCTCACAAATATCCTAAGTTATAAACAGATCATAAGTCTTATAAAAATAAAGATATCTTAAAACAGATTTCACACGCGTATTCCAGAGAAAAAGGGCGTTCAAACTGATTTACCACACTTCCCATTTGAAGAACGAAACCCAAAGATGGAGAGTTTCAAGAGGTCCGGCAAGTTGCGCCCCCACCTACAGACAACTGTTACTGGAATTCATTATGGATGCTTACACCGTTGTATAGGGATGTACCCGGACTTGTATACGCAGGGACGTACTGGAGTTAGTGGCGCACCAAGCAGCCTCACGACTGGCCTCAATCTTCACTGCTTTAAAATGTTCAGATGTACGTAAATGTAGCTAAGGGACACAACTGCTGTGGTTATCACTCCCTAGGCTTACAAACTACTTGAACTAAATTATGCTAAGAACAACACACGAACCCTAGGGAAAACTTGAACCTCCGACAGCGTGGAACCGCGCGCTCCACAGCAAAGCGACTAAGAGCGCTCGGTCATCCTTTTCATCATTTGTGTTAATCCACAAATATAACACCGATACTATTTTCATTAAGAGCTTTCATATAATAATTTTACAAGCTCTTAATTAATGAAAAACAATACGCAATTTCTATGGGAGCAGAATTGAAATATTTATGTTGGCTTCGAGATCTTACAACGGGAAAAAATGTCTACGGGGGGTATGTTAACCGGTCCTATATCATTTCCTTTCCTCCTCCATGTTGCCATGGATGACGTACAACAGTTTGCGTTTGTATCGCAATGACAGTGTACGCGAGGGTTACAGTAACTCCTCACTGCACTGTGTGAAGAGTAGAAACTCTAAAAGTTCACAAATCTGACGTCTTCTATAGATGTCCCCACGCAGATGATAGCACGCAGGTCGGAGTTCTTGAATGAAGCTGAAATTGCTAACATATTGGTAGGAACTGCTCTAGTTACCGAATAAAACTGAAATCCTCGGGAATCGGGATGCCAACTGATTTATTTAAAGTCAGCATAATAACATCCACTTGACACAGATTGTTTTAATTGAAATTGAATATAAAGTCATTGCCCTTGTTCTAAGATGTTTAAACAATGTATTATGACCGCCTACGTATGCATGTTACATCACCTAGTGCGCGTACTGAAGGCACTTGTTACTCTTCAGAGTGCCTATTCTGAACTAACTGTGGCGGCTCGATGTAAGGTTGCCTTCGCTCCACGATTTGGCACGTAAACATGTCCACCGTGCATCGTCCGTCTTAAATTAATTGTTTTGTTTATTGGATTATCAATTGTTAATATGTTTTACTTACTTAGGGCATAGCTTAGCTTTGAGGGGTTTTTATGAACTGAGTTTGACATTGAATATATTATTAGTTTATTAAATATCAATAGAAATATGAATGCGTTTTTGCGCGTGATCGTCAGTGCCACAGCCAATCAGCGTCAAGTGCCTGCCGCTCGGGGCTTCCCTAGAATTCGTGGAGACTTGCCAGTGCTCTTTCCCATGAGAAATAGACCTATTGTACCACCTGTCGTGGTTCTCACCAGCTTTTACCACCTGTCGCCTACTGGTCCTAACTGGCTGCACTGATGCAATATTTCGATCTTACTGTGATGGCTTTAAGCCAGAAGTATTACAATCTACTGCCTAGGTTTGACAGTCGAAATACACCAGTACAGATGGTGAGACAGTTGACTTTGTGTTAAGATACGAATTACGGTAAAGTTGTCTCGTCGGAAAACGTATCAAAATTGCTTGAGTATCACTGAAGTGGCTGTAGGAATTATTTAAATTTATGAATAAGTATCGTGAACATTCAGCACAGCCGGCCGCGGTGGCCGAGGGGACTGAGGCGCTTCAGTCACGGTCTGCACGGCCACTACGCTCGGGGGTTCGAATCCCGCCCTCGGGCATGGACATTTGTGCCGTTCTAGTTCGTAAGTAGTTTGTAAGTTTAGGGACTGATGACCCCGTAGTTAATTCCCATAAGATTTACAAACATTTGAACATTTTGAACATTCAGCACACAAATGGACACTTGTCACAGCCAAGAATTAGTAAATAAGGGAAATATCGGGCAGATGATGATACCGTTCGATAATGTATAAAATGTTTGAATTTCTGAGAGAAATAAAAACAAAGCCATAGGTCATAGGCAAAAATGGGTAAGGTGCAGTATTGCAACAAACCTGATTAAGACAGCAAGACCAAAAGCGACGTTCCGAGAATGAGAAGAGTGCAGTACATGTGTGTTCAAGAAATGATGATGCAGTGGCTAATATTAGACACGTTAGGGGTTTTCCTCATACTATAGGCTGGGGTGGGGGGGGGGGGAAGCTGCAGCCTCATACCACTTCCCCCCACCCACCCCCGCGGATCCGCCAATGTGACGATAGCAATAAAATAATGGGTGAAGAGTGGAATAAATATGTTGTATGAATGGATGTCAATCACAAGATTTTTTGGCTGTTCTCACTTAAACGTAAAGATAATTACAACATTTATTCAATTGAATGACCACTTCAGTGAGTAAAGAATACGGGCTCAGAAGAGAACAACCTTGGAGTGATTTTGGGAAATGAGGGAAAACCTAAATCTGGATGGCCGGAGCTGGATTTGAACCACCGTCCTCCCGAATGCGAGTCCAGTGCGTTACCACTGCGCCATCTCGCTCGGTCAGCAATTAGTAAACGTCACATTTTCGTAAATTTTTACCGTTGAGGCCAGTGAACAATTTCTAAACCACAACGTTTAGAGAAAGGAGATTAAGGACACTACTCTGAAATAGACATCGGAGGAACCAAAGGCGATAGCCTTCTCTGATAACAATTTCGCGCAAACTGCCTCTACTCGTAATGTAGCAGTTCAATAAGTACGGCTGATAGCTCAACCCTTTATTTAACTTATGAGAAAACTATTAGCCTTCACGTGCATCAATTTATAGACTACAAAGCCTCCAAGAAAATTAAAAGAAGAATTTTTTTGATAAATAACACGAACAGGACTTTAGTACTTAAAAGTGACATTCTGGCATACTAGAATATAGACGCAGCACTATGTTTACACCGCCGATCGCCCTTAACCTTGAATTGAAGATGTACAGTACATCACTTTCATTGATATGAGTTACATAGATCACAGTATTTGAATAAACAACAAGACTCAAACTGTCGCAAGAGCGATGCGTTATCCCAAAATGCAATCAGGGTGCAGCGTCAGTGCATTTATCACAGTGGAGTTCTCGTAATCATTGACACTGTGATGCAGTTGCCCAGATTCTTTTTTGTATCTGAGTAGCTGTTAGCGGTTAGTTTAATCTTGTTTGGGGGTGAAGTATTGGAGTGTCGTTTTGGTTCCATTTACATAGTTTGACACAGGAGGTGCGTTAAATGGAACAGTGATTTTCGGTTTTAGGCCCTGATAAGGTAATGGTGAGATTCCGGAGCCGACCGCAGGCTGCAGACCGCACAGGCCGCCGGCTTCCGTTGTTTGCAATGCGAGGCGACAGCGCGGCCTGCCGCTGTGCACCTGCTGCGGCCGCGGCGGCGCACCGCACACGCAGCTCAGACTGCTTCCACTGGCCGAACACGCGGAACTGAGCGGAGGTGAACTAAAGCTGTGTGGCACGGTATTCTGTAACTTCTGACAACGATTGGATACATAGAACAAGAGTTAAATGAAACAACTAAGTATATTAAAGTTGTTATTGATGAATGGATCGACTTCTATACAATAATGACAATGAATCTCTCTTTTAGAAAAAGGAGCTAATTCCTCAAAAACTGAAAATACGGATTTCGTAGGTTTTGTTTCATCATCATAAGTCGTTGTGCTCATTGCTGAGCGTCGTGACCCCATGAACCAAGCGTCTCCATCCCGGACGGTTGTCAGCTTCTCTCAGTGCCTTCTGAAGAGGTAGGCCGGAGATCTTCTTCATTTGGTCTATCCATCTGCTCGCTGCTCTTCCTCTTGGTCTTCTGCTCTCAATCTTTCCTTGTAAGATTATATTTTCCAGATTTTCTCCGTCTCTTCTCGCAATAAGGCCAAACAACTGGAGAATTTTATCGTCTACTCGAGAAGAAAGGTGTTTGGAGCTATTCAGTTGTTAAATAATAGACACATTTGTTCTTCTTTCGGTCCATTTTATGCGTAGCATCCTAAGCCAGTACCAAAGCTCAAACGCATCAAGCGTTGTTTGTCTCTGGCCTTGAGAGTCCATGATTCACAGCCATAAAAGAAGACAGAAAACACGAGTGTTTCAACTAGCCGTATCTTTGTGCTGTTATTGCTCTGCTCTGCAAGATCTTCGTGAGCTTCTTCATAGCCACTCGTCCTAGCCTGATCCGTCTTGTTATCTCTTCTTCATAACTACCTGTGCTGCAGATGGTTGACCCAAGATAGCTGAAGGATTCCACGACTCCCAGTTCCTTTAATTTACCTGTGAGCTGGATCTGTTGTTCTCGATCAATTAACATGAGTTTGGACTTAGGTTAATGTCTAGTCCATATGCTAGACTAACGTCTTTTAGTCTAGTTAGTAGCTCAGCAAGTTCATCTTCGCTGTTGGCTAAAAGTACAGTGTCATCAGCAAAACGAAGGTTGTTGACAGTTCTTCCGCCAGTTGAGATGCCTTTGGTCCAACCACCAAGAGCTTTCCTAATGACGTGTTCTGTATAGATGTTGTAAAGTTGTGGGGATAGAACACAACCCTGTCTCACACCTTTTGAAACTCTGAAGGAATCAGACGTGCCAGCACTGGTCTTTACAACTGCGGAGTGATCATTGTACAGATGTTTGATCAATGCTGTCAAGTGGGGAGGGACACCGATCTCTGCAAGTGCCTGCCACAACTTTTCCCAGACAACACAGTCAAAGGCTTTCCTGTAGTCAAGGAAGCAGATGAAAACAGGAACACAGAACTCTCGTGATTTTTCTATTATTTGTCTTACGTTGAGAATCTGTTCACGAGTTTCTTTCCCTTCAACAAAACCTGCTTGTTCTGAGGATATGTGGGGTTGAATGTACGGCTTCAAACGTTCGTTCAGTATGTAGAGTAAAATTTTACTTGCTTGAGATATGAGTACAATAGTTGGATAGTTGGAGCAGTTCCTGATAGACCCTTTCTTGTGAAAGGCAATGAAGAGAGACTTTGATCAGTCATCCGGCTACTCCCCAGTTTCCCATATTTCTTTACACAATGAGTGCAGCGCATCAATACCTTCCTGTCACATTTCTTTGATCATTTCTCCTGATACGCCGTCTACACCAGGGGTGTTTGTTTATTAAGGCATAAATGAATCGATTGGAACTACAACTGCAGTGCCTCATAAAGTAGTCACTAGGAGATATTGTACTGAACCCTGTATTTATTGTTACACTGCTCAGAACAGCGTTGCCATAACATACACAATATACTCACGGTAACGAATTTTATTCACATATTTGTTACAATGGTTATATGTGTATGATGCAGTGTGATGTTCTACTGTTTCAACTATTCACTGGAACTTTACATGGCGTTTACGTAGACCGAGGCACCATGGGGCTACCATGATGATGAAAAAGTATTTCTCGTTGCCCTCTAGTATGGTGTGTGATGACCTCGGACGGCCAGAACAGTTGCACACCTGCGTGTCATGGGCAGCATGAGGTTATCAATCAGCTCCTGAGGAATGTTTGGCCATCCTTCTGTGAGTGCAATATCCAGATCTGAAACCGTTGGGGAGGTGCTTGTCTGTCTACAGTGCATCTGCCAAGTGCATCTCAGATCATTGCCGCAGCCAGGATTTCGTTCTGCGAGGACGCTCATTTTTAAAAAAATAAAGCATATTGAATTTATTAATCTATGACTTATTTTTCCCCTTTTTTATAATTTAACCAATTATACTACGAAAACATTCTCCAAAAATTAAACGAGTGGGCTCGCCATTAAACTGAAAGTGCAAGAGCACCAACTTGGTCGAAATGGAGTGTATCTAATCAGCTCGTAAAATATTTAAGCAGCTTCTAGGTTATTACCCAAAAGAAAGGTCTTTACAGTTTAACTTTACAGTTTAATCAACTTGCGACTCTATGAGTAAACATTGAACTAAAATAACACTATTGTTGTTCATAAGATTCCATTCGGTGCCGTCGCTGACCTGCTAAGCAGCTGGTCGCCGCATATGAACAGTCGGTTCGTAACTTCAGCGTAGCAGTAACAATAGCAGCAGCATCAAAGCTGGTCGCGGCGGAATTAAAACCGCTCACAGTAACAGCAGCACATGTTCTCAGTGGTGGCATCACGTTCACTTGTTCGTGGGGAATAATTGTTAACGTTGCGACTTACTGCATGTGTACTATTTCAAATTTCCGGTGACGACCTGTTTAAAAAAATTAAAACCATAAGATTGTACTGTGTCAGATGTAATTGTGGTGACCAATCTGGCAGCTCCGCTCCATTCTTTCAGTTCCCTCAGCTTCAAGCATTTTGTCCACCAGTGAGGCTCTGCGGGGACGAGCGTTACCGTCCACCAGAAGGACTCCATATCCAACGGCACCAGCGTTGGGCACAAGAAAGGTCGAAGGATCTCGTTTCTACACCTCTGAGCAGTCAAAGCGCCATTCTGGATGACAAAGTGGCCAGTTGTTGTTGTTGTTGTTGTTGTTGTGGTCTTCAGTCCGCAGACTGGTTTTATGCTGCTCTCCACGCTACCCTGTTCTGTGCAAGTCTCTTCATCTGAGAATACGGTTTGGCAACCTACATCCTTTTGAATCTGCTTACTGTATTCGTCCTTCGGTCTCCCTCTACGATTTTTACCCCACGCGCTTCCTTCTAATGATAACTCGACAAGTCCTTGATGTATCAGAATGTGTGCAACCACTCTATCCCTTCTCTTAGGATATGCCAGAAACTCCTTTTCTCCCTGATTCGGTGTGAGACGGGGGCTGTAATTAGTCTATTTTTTCATACTAATCTTGTGTTATTGTACCTTTCTCTTTACGCTAATTATTGAAACAGTAACACTTGTCTTTATAGATCTTTATTTATACTTTTGATTTCTGTGCCTTTGGGGTGATGGGCTCCTGGGATTGTAGTACATTCTATTTTTATATGAAAATTTCGGGATTTCAATGTTTACTGGCGCCGCTTGCTGCTAAAATAGTGGTTTTACGTGTTGGGCACGTCCAGGCCGTGCGGAGAGAGACGCTCTTAGGGGGGTCTCCCCCTCCCACCAACTTTCGCTCGCCTTCGGGGAAGGACGAGAGGGGCTGGCTTGACCTGTTTGGCGCCGACGCTACGGGCGGCGGAGTATGTGGAATGCTTTACAATGCTGGCCCACGGTTTACTGTGGGCGACAGTGGGGACTGCCTTTTTAGTCATTCGGCCGTTTCGCAAGAGAGGAAAGCTTTCTGCCCGTCTGGCGCCCCAGGGGTTTGGCTCCAGCGGCTGTATGTATAGCACAACATTAACATTTTTAGGTCGTGTGACCGTAGCTAGGAGCAAGCTGAAATTCCTTGCAGGGCATTCACCCTGGGAACGGTGAAATGCGCAGGAAGCGTTGGTGGCGTGGGCGGAGCCTCTTGGCAGCCGCAGAGAACGCGTCCTCATTCGGCAGAGTATTTTAGTATGACAGCTAAACAATTTGTCAACGGTGCTACGCCATCCAATTGGTTTGACTATTAGCCGTTAGCAGATATTGGTGCGTCTTTTCGTGCGTGGATGTGGCCGCCCGTCACTTCCCGTGAGCTGCGGCAGAGCGCGAGGACGTACCAGGACTCCTGTGTGAGCGTCCGAAGTGTTCAGACCTCGAGACAGTCTCTCGTGTCTGAGCGTCCGAAGTGTACGGACCTCGCTAGTCTCCTGTTTGAGCGTCCGAAGTGTACGGACCTCGGGAGACACGGAATACTCCGTTTAGATTTGCGGGGAGAAATCGTATTAAACGGTCCTCTGGTTAGACTTGTGTGTGATTCCGAAGATTCGGACCTTGTAGAACTTGTGTTTACTTCGCAGGCGTTACATTGTCCTGTGGTTACGCTGTGAGCGGCCAAGGTTTAGTTTTCGTTTTGCTAGAAGTCTTTATTTGAGCATTCGCGCCTTTGCGAATGGGGCATTGTTTTTACAGATCTTATTACGCAAGTGACTGATCGATTTGTGCCAAGTGGCCTTTGTGTCACCTATGCAAAATATTGATTAGTCTACTAGCGTGATAGAATCGCACAGCAACTGCCTAGCGACGCCGACGCCAGTGACGCTGTGTTAAGTTACATGTCGATCTTAACAGATCGCAGTAATTACGGTCGCATAAAAATTTCATATCATCCGCTCCCACGGCCTGCTGCCTGCGAGCCTGAGACGCTGCCGTCAATTATCATCTGTGTGGGTAAGGTGACGCACTTGCTGGAGGGTTATATGAATCAGACTTGTTGGATTCTGTCCCTTATTTTATTCTTTTGAGACCTGCCTATTTACTCTGGGGAGCTTAGGGTTAACGATAATTTCAAGCCCCTGTGTAACCAATCTAATAGCATTCTGTTTTGCAAAACTTCCGACCTTTGACTCAGTCAGTCAATTTTTGTGTCTCAATGTTTTAACATTTGTAAAAGATTGTGTGAATACCATTATCTGTTTTACATGATAGGAAATGTCATCTGAATGTTTAATTGTAATAAATTGATTTTAAGCAGGTCGTTTTTCATTTAAGAACGTTCCTTTGTCACTATTTTAGAAGGGAAACAGATTCGTTACATCGGTTAAGCACCTCCTCGTTAGTTACGTAATCTACCCATCTAATTTTTATCATTCGTTGGTAGCACCACATTTCAAAAGCTTCTATCATCTTTTTATCTGAACTCCTAATCGTCCACGTTTCACTCCCATACAATGCTACACTCCAGACAAATGCTTTCAGAAAGGACTTCCTCACATTTAAATTAATATTGCATGTTAATAAGTTTCGCTTCTTTAGAAACGCTTTTCTTCCCATAGCCATTCTGCATTTTATATCTTCTTTACTTCGGCCATCAGAAGTTATCTTGCTACCCAAATAACAGAATTCATCTACTACTTTTATTGCCTCATTACCTAATCTAATTCCTTCAGCATCGCCTGATTTTCTGACATTGCATTCCATTACCTTCGTTTTACTCTTGTTAATGTTCATCTTATATCTTCCTTTCAAGACACCGTCCATCCCATTCAATTGCTCTTCCAGATCCTTTGCAGTCTCTGACAGAATTACTATGTCATCGGCAAACCGCAATGTGGCCGGTACTTCCAGTAATACGTACTCCTGGTCACACCATTCGTTGTTTCCTAGAATAAGTAAAACTGTCTAAAGTTCCACATTCTCTCCAGATCAGGGGACGACAATTGTCCGGCTCAACACAAAATCCTGACTCATCCGTGAACAACACCATGCGACATTCGTTAAGACTCCACTCCTGATGTTTCTCCTCCCAGATTCTGCGGGGTAAACGGTGTCGTATTTTGATAGGACACACACTGTAGGCGTCCGTCTGTAGAACCCACAATCCTGTAGTGATATTTCGTACTCTTTCTGTTGATATTGCGCATCCTGTTGCTGCCTGGAGCGTGAGTTTCTGCTGAGGTTCGTTCAGCCTTCTGTCTCGGCGGACTGTTAACCGGAGATTACGGTCATCTCCTGCTGATATTACTGGTTGAGGACGTTGGACTTGTCTTCTTTCCGCTGTTTCTGTTGTCTCAAATCGCGACGAAGTCCCTGAAATTGCTATAGCTACAGTCATCTCCGTCTGAGGCTTTGCCGCTTCCAACCGTCCTGTAGTTCTCCATGCCATAGCTTCTGGTCATTCACTTTCTTGTTCCATTGCACGACCCTCTCACTACAGTATCCGAACTCAACTGCTTGTGTAATTCGTTTGGTGGAGTAAATACCTCCTATGCCACAACTTTCTGTTATTACCACTACCTTGGTTCCCGTAACGTTGTTTCGTCCACTACGAAGAACCGACAGACAGACGTCGAACCATTTACGTTCATTGTGCCGATGACAGTAGTTCACAACCTACATATCTCCTAATTGTTTTTACCTGAGTATTACGGAACATTTCAAGATGCTGTCGCGTTGGAAAATAAAGAAATAATAGACCTTGAATTGCACTAAATTAATTGGTGATTTTAGTCGTTAACAGGAATCTTTGTGCCTAACTGATTACTTTTACACTACCATGAAAGGTAATGGCTGCCGATGACATAGTAATCCGGTTAGAGACCGCAAAGGATCTGGAAGAGCAATTTAATGGAATGGACAATGTCTTGAAAAGAGGTTATAAGATGAACATCTACAAGAGTAAAACAAGGATAATGGAATGTAGCGTCAGAAAATCAGCCGATGCTGAAGGAATTAAATTAGGTAATGAGGCAATAAAAGTAGTAGACGAGTTTTGTTACTTTGGTAGAAAGATAACTTCTGATGGACGAAATGAAGAAGATATGAAATGCAGCAATGCTATGGGAAGAAAAGCGTTTCTGAAGAAGCGAAACAGGAAGTCCTTTCTGAAGGCATTTGTCTGAAGTGTAGCGTTGTATGGAAGTGAAGCGTGGGCAATAAGGAGTTCAGACGAAAAGATGATAGATGATTTTGAAATGTGGTGCTACAGACGAATGATGAAAGTTAGTTGGATGGATCACGTATCTAATGAGGAGGTGCTCAACAGAATTGGGGAGAAAAGGAATTTCTGACGTATTGTAAGAGAAGGGATAGGTTGGTGGGACACATCCTGAGACATCAAGGAATCGTCAACTTAGCATTAAAAGGAAGCCGGCCGCGGTGGCTGAGGTGACTGAGGCGCTCCAGTCACGGTCAGCACGGCCACTACGGTCGGGGGTTCGAATCCCCCCTCGGGCATGGATATTTGTGCCGTCCTAGTTCGTAAGTAGTTCATAAGTAGTTTGTAAGTTTAGGGACTGATGACCCCGTAGTTAAGTCCCATAAGCTTAACAAACATTTGAACATTTTTTGAAGGAAGTGTGCGCGGTAAAAATCGTAGAGGGAGGCCGAGGGACGAATACAGTAAGCAGATTCAATGGGATGTAGGTTGCCGAAAGTATTCTCAGATGAAGAGTCTTGCACAGAACAGGTTAGCGTGGAGAGCTGCATCAAACCAGTCTGCGAACTGAAGACCACAACAACAACAACAAGCCTGTATTACTCTGTCTTGTGATTATATACAGAAACTTTCACATTGACATTTTCCAGTGAAGAAACATTTTCTGAGGTTGTTGTACTTATAAATTTTGAGATGGAAAACATCAAAACAGATTAAGAAGTGTTTTAGTTTTGTAATGTGAGACCGAGGAAAGTTAGGTCTAATGAACCACCAATACATTCAAGACTTCGTCCCCAAAAACAGAAGAGTGAGAGTAAATTGTACAACGATACATATGATCGCCTAAATGCCACTCATCCGGCTGCAGTGTTGGTCCCTAACAAACAGAGACAAGTGGTCTGCAGCTAAGTGTGGAACGTATCGACTAAACGCCCCACCGTTGCCAGCTGCCGTCTTCAGTTGAGGACCGCCGCTGTCGATGTGTTCGGAATCCTGCGTCATAAATCGTGAACCATAATTTACAGAATAATTTGTTACACTGTAACAACTTTTCTTTCCGGAGTCTAGAAAACTCATTAGCGCTCGTTAGTAACAGCAGTCTGCGACCGGAGCGTGGTCGGCGGCAGCGACCCTGCTGGTTCAGGTCGAGACGTGAGGTCTGCCACTGCGGCTAGTGGACGGCTCAGGGCGCCTCTTACTGCGAACAGCGGAAACCAGAGGTGACGCCTGCCGCGGGTAAACGCGCTCTGCAGTTGCGGCCGTGTTCGGAATCCCACCTTTAGGGATATTCTTACACCCGCAAACGCCTCGTTAGAATTTTCCCAGTAAAGAACTCTGTGGGAAACTCAAAAATACTGTAGCACAACCTGGCTTTTATTCCGTGATGGGGTGACAGCAGTAAACCGAGTAGCGACAGAAATCCGTTTTGCGACGGTAGTTCGCCGCTGCTCCCTTGTTGACAATGGGGATGGGGTATTGTGTCAGTCGCTTTCCGGAATGTGGGGTTCTGGATCCGCCTTGATGCAAAATACTTGTTTAGTTAAATACCCATGATTTTTATCTGTCACCTTCCACTTCTTTCAACTCTGGCAGTATTGCTCATGTGAAAAATACCGAGTAGCACCGTGGTTCGGAACCCACGTTAAACTGTTGGTCCCCCTATAACTGGCAGGATAAGTCAGTTCGAAGGTCGGAGGAAGGCAACGGCATACCACCTCCAAACAGGACCATGCCTAGTAAATCACTGTGCTGTTCAAACCAATCTTCGGATTGTTGACTGCTTTACCTTTTTATACCCATATTAGTACCAGTGGAAATCCCGCCATAATCAATGGATTTTGTATATACTTTAAAAGTATGCATGAATAATATTGTTACAAAAATGTTAAAAACATTGTGTATCATTGTGTAAAGATTGATTTTTGTACCTTTATATCATTAAACTATTGCACACAATATAACGTTTGTTGCCTTTTTTTGCGGCGTACAGAAAGTCATCTGCAACCGTATAAGCGGCTGATATTAGTAAGACTGACTACTGTGAGCAACTTTATTTCTCTGTTTACAACCTCGGTATTGTGTATTTCTGTTATTGCAGTTTATGAGGGTAGAAATCTACTTTGCAGGAAACAGCATGGGTTCGAAAAAGGCGATCGTGTGAAAACCAGCTCGCGCTAATCGTGGAATAGACTCAGAGGGCCATAGACACGGGTTCCCAGGTAGATGCCATCTTTCTTGACTTCCGAAAGGCGTTTAATACAGTTCCCCACAGTCGTTTAATCAACGAAGTAAGAGCATATCGTCTATCAGACTGTTTGATTGGATTGAGGAGTTCCTAGATAACAGAATGCAAGATCTCATTCTCAATGGAGAGAAGTCTTCCGAGGTAAGAGTGAAGCCAGGTGTGGTACAGGGGAGTGTCGTGAGTCCGTTGCTATTGACAATATATGTAAATGACCTAGTGGATAACATAGGATGTTCACTGAGGTTTTTTGCGGATGATGCTGTGGTATATAGAGAGGTTGTAACAATGGAAAATTTTATTGAAATGCAAGAGGATCTGCATCGAATTGACACATGGTGCAGGGAATGGCAATTGTATCTCAATGACGACAAATGTAATGTGCTGCGAATACATAGAAAGAAACTTCATTTCTCATTTAGCTACACTACAGCAGGTCAGCAACTGGAAACAATTAATTCCTTAAATTATCTGGTAGTAGGGATTAGATGTGATTTAAAATGGAACGAACATATAAAATTAATCGTCGGTAAAGCAGATGCGAGACTGAGATTCATTGGAAGAATCCTAAAGAAATGCAGTGCGAAAACAAAGGAAGTAGGTTACAGTACACTTATTCGGTCACTGCTTGAATACTGCTCACTGGTGTGCGATCGGTACCAGGTGGGATTGATATAGAAGTTCCAACGGAGAGCAGCGCGCTTCGTTACAGGATCATTTAGTAATCGTGAAAGCGTTACGGAGATGATCGATAAACTCCACTTGAACACTCTCCAGGAGAGACGCTTGTCGCTCGGTACTGGCATTTGTCGAAGTTTCGAGAACATACCTCTACCGAGGAGTCTAGCAGTATATTGCTCCCTCCCACGTATATCTTGCAAAGAGATCATGAAGATAAAATCACAGAGATTAGAACCCACACAGAGGCATACCGACAATTTTCTTTCTGCGAACAATACGTGACTGGAATAGGAGAGAGAACCGATAGTGGTACTCAAGGTACCCTCCGCCACACACCGTCGGATGGCTTGCGGAGTATGGATGTAGATGTAGATAGCGGTCCCAGGCTGTGCATCTTTTGAAATCGTACTCACATTGGTTCCCTGGATGGACTTGGCCAGATGTTCTCGCGTCACAGAAATACATATTCCGCTTTTTGCAGTAGTTAGAAACTTACTCCATTTTATTATTTGTGTGTGTCGCGACTCGCGAGATGTGTCGTGTATCGCGAGAGTATTTCTGTTACTGTGGCGAGAGTTTTGATACTTTGTGTTGTGATCTTCAGTGTGCAGCGTATGTGCATGTGTGTGTGTTTGTGTTTGTGTGTGTGTTTGTGTGTGTGTGTGGGTGGGTGGGTGTGTGTGCTATTTCCGCCGTATTCGGTGTTAGCTCATCTAATTATAATAGAGTAATAGTAATCTAAACTGACAGCGTATACAAAAATATTATGCTCACTAATCATTTAATTAAGTATCGAGAGTATTTACCATGGGCAACAGACAACAATATATTGTTACCTCAGTAAAAAACAGTTTCTACGATACAGCAAAATTTTATACGTGCACTATCTCCATTGGTTCTATATTAAATTCACTTACTTCTTTGTAGGATAATTCACATAGGCGTGGAGATAGTAAATATAGAGCGAAGGTAAAAATAAGAAGGGAAAAAATAATAATAATAAAAAGTCGGTCTAACATTAATACTGAAACTCTCTTTTGCCATGCAAAGACAGCAGACTATAACCACTATGAGCAACAACGAAGTACTTGTTAGAGCAGTAGCTTTTGCTGCTATTTTAAATTATCTCTCTCTCTTCCTAGGATAACGAGTCGTCTTTCTTTCTCTTTCTTTTACCTTTTCATTTTCCCCTGGCCCATTATTTTATTGACTCTAGCTCCAGCGAATCTCGTTTTCAATGTATATTTATACCGTTTTCCAAACTCACGTTTCCAGTGAAAAAAAAAAATTCTCATTAGTATACATGTAATTCACAAGCATTAAAATGTTTCCTAACCGCCTATAGCGTAACTACTATTAGTTTTGCAGATCAAAAATTACCTTCCCAGGCATCAAATACTTATCACCGTGGTAGTCTCGCTTCATTTCACATTTACGTTGTACTCCATACCTTTGTCATAGAACGTTCCTTTTCATTTGTCCATGTTTTCTTTTTACATCCTCTCGTTGTCCTTTGCGTCGAACATCAATTTTTTTCTCCTGTACTCCTGTGTAGAAAAAATAGGAAAAAAAGATATTCATTGCTCTGATTTACCTACTCCAATCACTATCCCCATAGTTAATTAGATGATGCTCTACATATAGTTTTATCTGACATGTATTGGATAACCTTGCGTTCTTCTAATTATTAATGCTTCGTAAACCGCTCTGTATCGTTTCATAATGACTGCTTAACCAAGACTACCCTGTTCCTTCGTTAATATCCACATTCGTTACTGAGGTCCGAGTTTCTGTGTACATAAATGAAGACGTTCCCGAGTATTCGTCCCCGTAAATGATGTTAGGGACCAGGATCCATTTCTGCCTTTCTTGTTCTATCGTTTTAGGTGCTTGACTTCGATTATTCCCACCGTTTCATACATAAGTCATCCCATTTCGCCAGGATTTATCTCCACTTTACAAGTTGCCTTATTCAGTGATTGTATGCCAATTTCCCCTGTTACTCATCTGCTGATACCCATTCTATCGGTGATAGGATGGTGTCTGTAACTACCACCTTTTTCGTACCGGTTCTTTGATGAGTCAGGGACGTTATTTTGACGTGGAGTTCCGCCAAACTGTTCATTATAATCTAAACGTTTCGGTTTACTTCTCATACGCCCCAAAGCTTTGTCTTCCTCAATTGCGGATCCCTTCAAAATGTTCCTATCAGAAATTGTTGAAGTAACAATTACATGTAGCAGAAATGGATGATTTCACTATCGGTACATGCGCCATCCAAGGAATTTTTTTTTTTTAATAATTGAAAACAAAGTTATTGGGAAACAGGGATATATTGCAAAGTATTTATAAATAAAAACTCAAAAATCGCCGAAAATATCATTTATACAAATGATAACCGGTTCCTGCGTAGGCTTGACGTCCACGGAGCAGGCGCTTTTCCCATGCGGTAACTACATGGCCCTGTAAACAGGCAGAAACCGGTTATCATTGTAGAAATGACATTTTTTGCGATTTGTGACTTTTTTTAATAAATCCTTTTTAAAATTCTTGTTGTTGTTGTCTTCAGTCAGACTGGTTTGATGAAGCTCTATAACATACAGTAGAGCTGCATGTCCTTCGGAAAAGTGACGACTGTAGTTTCCCCCTGCTTTCAACCGTTCGCAGTAACTGCATGGCAAAGCCACGTTTGCTGATGTTACAACGCCAGCTCAGTCAATCATCCAGACTGTTGCCCCTGTAACTACTGAAAAGGCTGCTGCCCCTCTTCAGGAACCACACGTTTGTCTGGCCTTTCCACAGATACCCCTCCGCTGTGGTTGCGCCTACGGTACGGCTATCTGTATCGTTGAGGCACGCAAGCCACCCCACCTCGACTACGTCTGTGGATCATGAGGGTGGCTTTTTTAAGTATGAGCTCGATAAACTTCGTAGGGCTTTTGTAGCCGTCATGGTGTGAAGTATCGGTAATAGGTGGTCCAGTCGGTACTCACGGACTTAACTACATTTGCCATCAGTCTCTAGGCTTAAAAACTACTTACACAAACATAAAGTAACTTATGGTAAGGACCACAGAAACACCCATGCCCGAGGGAGGACTCGAACCCCCAGTGCCGATAGGCGGCGCGTGCCGCAGCTGGGCGCTTTAGTGCTCTCGGCTATTCTGCCTCGTCACTATTTCCGTGATCATTCTGAATGGAGCCAGGGCGTTTGGAGGTTACGCGATAATACGATAGATAAAATTGAAAACAAAAAATTATATTTACTTGTATTTCTTAATAAAATAGCTCTGAATTGATAGCTACAATTACAGACCAATTATTAAATTTACTTGTATTTCCTAATAAATCATCTGTGAATAGCCCTCTGAAAGCCTGTTATAGCAGTTAATTTAATATCAGAAAAATTGATGAAGAACTGGTAAACAAAATTAGAGACGAAACGTTTTGGCAATCTCTCACGCTGTTCATTCTCTGATAGACCGAGGTAGATCGTGTTGTCTATTCAGATCGCGTTCGCCACTCACAGAGGACACACCCCATGTGCGGTGCAAACGATCCCGTATACGTTGCGGCGTTTGTAAAACGCATTCCAAACGTGTAAATAATCATTTGATGTCGTAGAAAGAAATCGTTTTAATACGAGCATAATTCGAGAACTGTGCAGAACTCCTCGACTTGGGCGTGAATAAGAGAGGAGAGTGGTGTTTCAGCTTTGTAATCTACATCTCAACTCGAGCACACGTACTCCTTAGACCCAGAGATAAAACGAAGAATAATTCATTTCAATGTCGGTCAGATGGAACAAGATGCACATTTCTGTGATTGCAGCAACGAGTTAGAAGAATTTGTGGGCACATAAATGTCCCCGTTGCGAGTCAAAGCAGTGCAGCGTCCTCGGGTTTCTTGCAGCGGCTGTTCCTCCAGCCGTAAGATGCAAGGAGGGCATCCGTCTTTCACAGCGTCGCGTTTAACGCTGCGAGAAATGCGATAAGACTGCGGGCCGTTACAAGACTCGTTCTACTACAGGGATTCCAAGCTGCGCTCCAAGACCTGCACTGTGCTGAAACTTAAAATAGAAATAGATGTGTGTGTGTAATGCCTTCCGATCGATAAATATGTCACTAAATGCAGAATACTAGCATAGGAAACGCTATGTACCAGCAGCCTCGTTTTCGCAGGAAACTTCCTGGCGTCCATATTCTTTGTTGAGTGATTCTAAGCAGTTTGCTTGCGTATTATTGATCTAGTTACTGCGTTACAATTATCTGTTGCGCCATAGCTACAGCATTTAGCACCCGCCAATGTCTTTCGGACAGTTATAGTTTCTTTCGGCAAGTTTAAAGATTAGTTATTGTGAACAGTGTTGAGTACAAAGTTTCGTTGCGATTTTGAGAGTTTGTCAATTCCATGGTCGTAGAAAGACGAAGATATATCACGTCTAACTGTTTAAACCAGAGTAATTAATTCTTGTGAACCAACCAAAATTTGTGTTGGGACCAACGTAAATTTCTATTTATTTGCTGGAATAACGATTACAGTAAAAACTTTGTTCACAATTATTGATATTGTATCTATTCTTTCGGACATGTCTGAGAGAATAGGCACCATTTGCTGACTCTAACCGCCGTAACTTCTCTAAATTGAATTATTAAAACATGTCGATCGTTTCAAGGCATTGAAATATAATTCAGCGCCTAAGTTTAAAATTAATGCTGGACTGGAATTCGAACACGGATTTCCCACTTTGGGCCAGTGTCACAGTATCCAAATAGGCTATTCAGGCACACTTGCCTTCCAATACAAATTATAGCATACTGCGATGGTAGTGCCCCCTGCCCTTTACTTCAATGTGTACGCATTAATAAGATCAATCCCTTGCGGTGAATCCAGCATAGGCTGCAAGCAGGAGGAACTAAAGGTCAGAGAGCATTGTAATGTGCTATAAGTTGAGAATTTGAGTTGGAAGGGAAGCGTGGTTAGATAGCGTAACATGTTAAGGCGACCGCTGGCCCCAAGCGGGAAATCTCGGTCCAGCACAAATTTACGCCGTTAAACTTATTTCATTGCCCTGAAACGGCACAAATATTTGAATATTTCGATTCCTATATTCAAAATATTCAAACGTTTCTAAACCTACAAGATGTCTCACGAAAGATGCCTGCCAGACATCCGAGGTTCGCGCAGTACATCTCCCGGCCGCCGCCACCACACCCGCCGGCCACGGCAGCGCCCGATTCTCGGACTCTATTGTGTCGCGGGCGCATACACTGAGTTAAAGTCTAAAAAACGTTGCCATTTGAGTAACATAAGCTAGCCTTTGTTTATAGTAGATGTCAAAAATGATTTCCCTCTATGGAAAGAGCGACCTCACATCTCTTGAACACCTTTGCGAACACTAGACGAATTTAGGCTGCCGAAGTCTGGGAAATGAGTGGTCGAATCTTTTTTCACGAAACAATAAATTCTGACTGGTATGTGAACAATATCCTGCATCCATTTTTAAGAACTTTCATCCAACGAGAAGCTGTACGGCTATTTCATGCAGGACAATGCAAGACCACACATTTCCAATGCTTCTGTGGCAAAAATACAAAGTGTTTTTGATGATAGGATAGTTGACTGGCCTCCTCGTTCTCCAGATCTAAATCCCTGTGACTTTTATCTTTGGTAAATGTTAAAAGGCAAAGTGTATGCAAGTAATCCCAATACACTCGAAGACTTGAAAGACAGGATTCGACTAGTCATTTCCCAAATTTCGGCAACCGAAATTCGTTGAGTGTTCGCAAATGTGTTCAATAGTTGTCAGGCCGCTCTTTCCACAGAGGGACATCATTTTGAACATTATACTGTAAAGAAAGGTGGGCTTAGGTCACTCAGATGGCAATGTTTTTTAGACTTTAATTCAGTGTACGCACCCGCGGCACAACAAAGTCCCAGAATCGGGTGCTGCCATGGACGGCGGATGCGTTGGCGGTGGCTGTGGCTGGGAGCTGTACCGTACGATCTGCGGACGCCTGGCAGGCGTCTTTCGTGAGACACCCTGTATTAAACCAACCTGCTATGGTCATTAGTCCCTAGACTTACGAAGTACTTAAACGAACTTACACTAACGACAACACACACACCCATGCCCGAGGGAGAACCTCCCACAGAAGTGACTGCCCAGTCCGTAGCATGTTGCTTTAGACCACGTAGCTACTCCTGCGTTGTGTAAAAATTTGATTCACGAAATATGAGTGCTACTTCAATAATCAATGTCTAACTCTTTAGAGTTAGAATTTGATAACAGTATGATCAATATACTACAATTACTACATATGGATATAGCCTATAGGAAAATAAAAGAGATATTTGGAGACAATAAAAGCAGCTGCAAGAATTCAGACGGAAAACCAGTATTAGGCAAAGAGGGGAAAGCTGAACTGAGGAAGGAATATATAGAGGGCCTATACAGAAGAAATAAACTTGAAGGCAGTTTTCTAGAAATGGAAGAAGTTGAGATAGGAGATAGTAGATATGATACTGTGGGTAAAATTCCACAGAGTGCTAAAGGATTCGAGTCGAAACAAGGCCCCTGAATAAATGATATTCCGTCTGAACTGCTGATATCGTTCGGAGTGCCAGTCATGAAAAAATTGTTCCACCTGGTATGCAAGATGTATGAGACAGGGGAAATACCCTCCGACTTCAAGAAGAATATTGTAATTCTAATTCCAAGGAAAGCACAGATGTTTCGACACCTTGTATTGTTTGAAAATGGTGTCCCTTTACCGCGTTTTTGACTATTGGAAATGATTACCTTAAATAGTACTGAAATTTGTTTTGCAGTTAAAAATTGCAGTACATGTTGCCCAGCATCTTGGGGGCAGCATGTCGCCCGAGTGCGCGAAGGCACAGGTGTGCCCAGGTAGCGAAGCAGTACCCTGATCTTGTATCCCCACTACCCTACTACTTCTATATTTTCCCTAGTTATACATTATTCTACGGTTCTGCATTTGTCCTCTAGCCACTCCTGCTTAGGTCTGGACTTCCTGTCAATCTCATTTTTCAGATGTTTGTACTCCCTTTTGCCTGCTTCACTTGCTGAATTTTTCTTCTCTCATCAATAAGTTCAGGATATCCTTTGTTATCCAGGGATTTCTATTAGGCCTTGTCCTTCCGCCTATCTTACCCTCTGCGGTCTTCATTACACAGAGCTATCCATTCTTCTTCTACTGTATTACTTTCCCCCGTTTCATCCGAACCTCTTAGAACTCTCAACCACCTCTAGCTCCTCCATTTTGTCCAGGTTCCATCTCGTAACTTCGGTACCTTTCTGCAGTCTCTTATGTTTTAATCTGTACTTCATAACTAAAAAGTGAAGGTCAGAGTCAATATCTGCCCCTGGGGAAATACGGCTGTCTGTGTCTCTCTAAGTTTTTAACTTTGTAATTTATCTAAGTTCACAAGACAAGGTTTTTTGTTGAACGAAAAACCCCTTTTGTTCAGAGGCTTTAGGAATAGCATTTCATTTCATGTTTTTAATGTTAGTTTCTGTAATATTGCTGGGATTTTATTATGCTAATAATTTATCATTGCGTCTATGAATGTGGCAAGATGAACGGTTTCTCCATGACGCCACTGTCCCTTTGAGAATATGTACTTGCTTTATTCTGTATGTGCATGTATGAGAATCTACTAGCATGGAAGTCTGTGTTTATCTATGAAAATTTTCGTCGTCGGCTGCTGGCTGCTCGCTACTAGTGTTTCTCTGTCTTCATGCCGATTGGTATTCATTACTAACCTCTGATTTTGCTGGGGCTTCGGGCAGATGGACATTCTGTGGCTGTGCTTCGAGGTGGTAAGACGTTCTGATTTTATTTCCTCCCTTGAGATGGTAGTGATTCATTGTTCGGTTTGTTAGACTTCAGAAATTAGGTTCATTTTTCGGGATAAGATTCTATGATCATGTACGGAAATGACATTGTATTCAATTACATTTCGGTGATTTTGCATTGGTAAACACCACCATTGGTAAACACAACACGTGACAGCTGCTCATGTTACTATATAGGACAAACAGGAAGGAATTTTGAAATACGATACATAGAACATATGATGAACTCCGATTAATAAATTTAAACAAGTTAAGCTCTGCAGCCCATCTGGCCGAAAACCGCAATTCCATTAAAACATAAAAACCAATCTCCAAATACTATACACTGTAGACAAAGGAATAATGATGGACCTTCTTGAATAATTAGAAATTTTCATCCATAACAATAAAGCACTACACACAATCTTAAAAGAACAAACAGAACTGGCAAACAGCTTTTAAAAACTCTTTAAGCTTGAGGAAACTAAACATACATACACATACTTAGATCACATAGCACCTACCGCCCCCTTGTCATTACAAAATGCATATGTTTAATCTTACAAATGCAATCTATCGATTTTTCTTCAAATGTAACATTAGAACTACCATTACAGTATTACGAAACAAAGAAGCCAACACTATAAGAGAATAATGTAAATAGAAATGCATGAACACGTTAACTATTGAAACTGCAACTGATAAATAAGTTTAAAATAACATCTGTGCATCAAATGTGATCTTTCACAATTAGCTGTAAATATCTTTGTATTGTTTATCTTTGTAAAACATGTGGAGAGCGAGTGCTGTGTTTTGTGGGCAGATTTTGAGCACTAAAATGCTTGAAAAATCACCTACTATCAAACAGAAATTTGAACCAACTGTAATTGGCTGCTTAGAATACGATTTAAACTTGTAAATATTGAAATTTAGTGCCAGTGACAAAGCCACACATAATTTTGTATCTCTCCACATCCAAACAAGTTCCACAATGTTGTAAACAACATATAAAACATGTATACCGCCTGATGAACTGCCATGCAGTTCGAAACCGGTTGTGGCAAATAAATACGTAAGAAAGGTGACTGGTTGCTGTTATTTTCTGATTTCTTTAATCAACACAGTCGCAGGTTCCACACATCCAGAATGGATACAAGTTTTATTATGCAGGAGAGATGAGCAGTCAACTTTCTGTAGTCCAGCGCATATCTTCTTTATGGCGCCGGAAACAATAAGCGTAATTTATGTTGACTTCCAAAATATAAAATCTGATTCCTCATATTTCAGGCCTTCCACTATAAAGACAGGCATAAACCTTCACAATAGTAACCATGTCGTTGAAGGTAGAGAGAAATTTGGGGAGGAAGTTTTTAAGAGAAACTGATGATAATCAGCAATCATATGCGCTTGAAATCAAAGTAAGTTGCGTAATTATGTGTATTGTAATTATGTAACATGGCAATGTTAAATGTACAAAGCCAATAATGGGCATGTGCTGTATCTCACTTTTTACAGATGAGCTGTGACAGAAAGGTAATTCAAAATGAATGTAATAGTAAAGCAGGCCTGTTGGAAGGCTGTAAACATATTGCTTCATTGCGCTGCTTTGGTAAGACTGAGAACATTTTTCTAAACCAACTGTTTGCAGCAATGGGAAAATCATCGTTGTTATCGTTGGGCCGGTCGCGGTGGCCGAGGAGACTGAGGCGCGCCAGTCACGGTCTGCACGGCCACTACGGTCGGGGGTTCGAATCCCCCCTCGGGCATGGATATTTGTGCCGTCCTTAGTATTAGCTAGTTCATTTGTAGTTTGTAAGTTTAGGGGCTGATGACCCCGTAGTTAAGTCCCATAAGCTCTACAAACATATGAACAGCTTGTACTGCAAAGGCGAATCGGTTCAAGAAACGTTTCGCGACAAACTGCGCAGACGGTAAGATAGGTCGAGTGTGTCTTTTCTCACATATCACGATCTAAGTTCTCAGGCTAGATGCGTGTTGATTCTTATTTGAATAGTAGAAGAAATTTGTTTGAGATGGGCATAATGTAAAGTTACACCCAACGACAGAACAATTGCAATTACTTTTCCTAGATCATCCTAGATCACAGAAAATAAAACAGTAGAGGATCAATGGGTGGCATTGAGAGATGAAATACTGAAGGCAGCAGAGGACCAAATAGGTAGGAAGGCAAGACCTGCAAAAAATCCTTGGATATCACAGGACATACCTAAATTTAATCGATGAAACGAGAACATATAGAAATGCAATAAATGAAAGAGGCAAAATGGAGTACAAACGATTAAGAAATGAGGTTGACAGGAAGTGCAAATGACTAAGCAGTAGTGGCTAGAAGGCAAATGCAAGGATATAGAAGAATGTATAAATAGAGGAAATATCTGGAGATAAGAGAAACAGCTCTACAAATATCAAGAACACAGATGGAAAACCAGTTCTCAGCAAAGAAGGGAAAGCTGAAAGGTGGAAAGAGTATATAGAGAGGCTCTACAAAAGAAATGAACTTTAAGGCAATATTCTAGGAAGGGGAGAAGATGTAGATGAGGATGAAATAGGAGGTACTATACAGAGAGATGAATTTGACAATAGACCTAAGTCGAAACAAGGCTCCTGGATTAGATGACATTCTCTCAGAGCTACTGAAGTCTCTGGGAGAACCAGCCATGAAAAAATTGTTTTTACCTGGTGTGTAAGATGTATGAGACTGGCGAAGTACCTTCAGACCTTAAGAAAAATGTAATGATCCCAATTCCAAAGAAATCAGGCGCAGACTGGTGTTAAAACTACAGAACCATCAGTTTAACAAGTCATGGCTGAAACATATTAACACGAATTACTTACAGAAGAATGATAAAGCTGGTATAAGCCGACCTTAGGGAAGATCATTTTGGGTTCAGAAGAAATGTAGGAACACAGGAGGCAATACTCACTTCATGGCTTATTTTAGAAGATGGGTTAAGGAAAGGCAAACATACATTTCTAGCATTTGTAGGTTTGGAGAAGGCTTTTGACAATGTTGATTGGAATAAACTCTATCAAGTTCTAAAGCAAGCAGGAGAAAAAATAGGGTGCGTAAGGTTATTTACAATTTGTACAAAAACCAGACAACAGTTGGCACAGCTGAAGGACATGAAATGGATGCAGTGGTTGGAAAGGGAGTAAGACAGGGTTGTAGCCTTTCTCCAATGTTATTCAATTTGTACATTGAGCAAGCTATAACGGAAAGCAAGGAGAAATTTGCAGAAGGAATTAAAGTTCAGGGTGTAGAATTAAAGACTTTGCGTTCTGCCGACGTCATAGTAATTCCGTCAGAGACAGCAAAAGACCTGGAAGAGCAGCTGAAGGGAATGGACAGTGTGCTGAAAGGTGCATACAGGATGAACATTAACAAGAGCAAAACAAGGGTAATAGAGTGCAGTCTAAGAAAATCAGGTGATGCTGAAGGAATTAAATTAAACAATCAACCAATAAAGTTGGTAAATGAGTTTTGTTATTTGGGCAGTAAAAAAAAATGATAGTCGCAGTAGAGCGGACATAAAATGCAGAATGGCAATGGGTAGTAAAGCGTTCTTGAAAAATAGAAATCTGTTAACATCGAATATTGATTTAAGCCTAAGGAAGTCCTTTCTGAAGGCATTTGTGTGAAGTGTTGCCTTGTATGGGAGTTAAACATGGACGATAAACAGTGCGGACAGGAAGTGGATAGAGGCATTTGAAATGAGGTGCTACAGAAGAATGCTGAAGATTAGGTGCGTGGCTCGTGTAACTAATGAGGAGGTGAACAGAATTGGGGAGAAAAGGAATTCCCGGCATGCCTTGACTAATAGAAGGGATCGATTGATAGGACACATTCTTAGACATCAAGGAATCGTGAATTTAGCATTGAAGGGAAGTGTTTGGGGTAAAAACCGCAGAGGAAGACCAAGAGACGGATACAGTAAGCAGATTCACAGATTTAGGTTGCCGTTCTTATGTGAAGAGGCTTGCTCAAGATTGGGTTTTGTGGAGAGCTGCATCAAACCAGTCTCTGGACTGAAGGACACATTAACAACAGATCATAATCACTCCTCCAAGACTGTTGAAAGGCTGTCCGCAGAAGTATCGCACTTGCAGTTCGCATGCTCCCTATACATCGTTAGTGGAACCTCTTCTCAAGTTTTTGGGATCCCCACCACATACAGTTACAGGAAGACACAGAGGTTAAACGCAGGTACGCTCGTTGCTTAGGAATCAGTGCCCGGGCTCCCCAACCTCTAGGGACTACTTGGCCTCTATGAACGAAGTTCGGAAAACAAGTTTTTTTCGTTTTTCGTGCTGTAAGTCTTACGTCGTTGTGTATGTGCCACGGTCACGTTAGCGACGTTCTACATCTAACTTAACCTAAGGACGTCTCCAATATTTATGCCCAAGGGGCGATTCGAACCCTCGGCTGAAGCGGTCTCGTGAACCGCGGCATAGCGCTTCAGACCGCATGGCTGTTCCCGGACAGTCGAGAAACTGAGCTGAATTGAGAATTTTGGACTTTCAACTGACCAAAAATCCTCAAAAGGCACGTACTAAAATCATAAAAATTTATCCCACTTTCCAAACCTAAACAAAAGAGTGTATTTCTCCCGCTTCCAGAAAATAAACAAAACAGAGTGTGTCTTTTTCCGCCGACGATACAGTCATCCGTGTGTTGTCGTTTCGAGTCAACGTTTGCGAACCAACAGTGAATGGTGGTGAATTACTGTAGCCATGTGCCTGACAATGCAGTCTGTGGCCACGTCTGTCGTACATAGTTGTGGCGACAGCAGCGGCAGTTCCCAGCCTCGGCACCTGCTGTACCCCCACGCCTCCTGACCCAGCTGACGCCATACGGTTTCTCTCGTGACCACTCCGGCGTGACAGCCTGCAGCCTCTCTTGCAGCTACGGCGTACCGCATAGTGTTCTGGAAGTTCCTATTACCCCACACACCTCAGACGTGCTCCTACAGTTCTTTTCATAAGTTACTTTGAGAAATAACGTAACAGTTAAAAGTTTGATGTTTTTTATTCCAGTAGACAGTATGATATTTAAAAAGCAATAAATTGGTCATTTTACTTCGTTGAAATACTCATAAAATGCAAATATTTTCATAATTTTGTGAAATGACGTAAATTTGCCTTCGGAAACTTGTCGGCCCAAATCCAGAAATAAACCAAAAACCAGGAAATAAAGATGAATTTGATACTTCTGTCACGAGTTTTATAATACTTTTCTCAGTAATTCTGGCATACTTCGTACAAGTCTGTTACCACGAAATAGATTTTCCCATTCTTCTTGCAGTTGTCTCCTGACGTCTTGTTTGGACTGTACAGGGACTTCTTGAATATTTTTCTGCCGTATCCCATAAATTATCTATGGGTTTAATCTCCGGACTTTATGAAGGGGGACTGACAACTTTTGGGTAGCTGTACAAGAGCCACAACTGTACAATACAGGCGGTAGTTTTGGGGTCGTTTTCCTTATAAAATTTGAAACAGTCTCCAATACCTATAAATATTTCATTTGTTCTTCTTCAAATTTTTCATTAGAATCTGCACGTACAAACTTTTCTTCACTGTTTCGTTAATAAAGACGACATATAACGGGCCGACATATAACCCACGACCATGATATCGCCCTTGCAATTTATCACGGTAGTTTCGGTACTTCTTTCTTCCAGCTCGTTGTTGGGCTGTCGGCAGACCGTTATTCGTCCATTTAGTCCTGATATGTAACATCTTGATTCATAGGAAAAAATCACTCATTGCACTACTCCATGTACTTGTTTGTGTGACATCTTGCGACATAAGCCTCTTGTTCGTATTGGCAAGACTGATGTAAGGCTTCCTTCTTGCAGTTACGATAAATTTCTGCATATGGGACTCGTCTCTTTATGCTAGATTGGACATTATCCTAGACTTTTTCTGAGCTTCAATAGGTTGGTGTAGCTGTGATTCGTGGATCTTTCTTGAATCTTTGTACTATAGCCCTCTCTTCTTTCTTCACAAATACTTTTGTTCGGCGTGTCTGTCGCAGATTTCTATCCAGTCTTCATGTTTACGTAGACACATAATGTTCGCTACAGTCCTTTTCTTCATTTCAGTAAAATGACAATATTTCTCACGAAGAAGGTAATAAAGTAAACACCTTCGAATGAAATTAAGAAAATAAGGCATGATTGTCTTAAACAGTATGACAAGTCATAATCTCGATCTTAGTAAATTCATTGGAATTGCGACATACGTGTGCTCTGTCATAAGTTTCGAAGTGGTGCGGAAAACTGCTGAGTGAGTCCCTTGTTCTAATCATTCTTTAAACTTCTTTGCTTCTAAATGCTCTGAATTGTAAATGGTGAGACTTTCAATTGGGAGAATCAGCTACACTCCATGTGTGGAACATGGTGAGTAGAAAGGCATTTCTCTGTCACATCTTTCCTATATAGCATTGAAAATGTCGTGTGATTGCTCGAGGAAATTTCTCTACGGTCACATTTTTCAGTTAAGGTTTTACATGCAATCGTTAATAGGGAATTCATCATAACTCTCCCCTGTCTCATGTTGATGTGCTTAGTGAAACATTACCCCTTAACATCAACATTAACATAAGTGTTCACACATTTAGATTACTCCTTACAATTTCACATGGCAATTAAAGAAACAAAACTCAGCTTGTAATGCACTTAAATTACTAGAAGAAAAACAGAATTAAAATTCACAATTTTTTTCTGAATAGCGTTTTCTATGTCAGACTTTACTTTCAGAGTAAATAAAAACTTATAATATTACATTCGTAGGTGAAGGTCTATGCACGTTAAAAAAGCATTCAAGTTATAAGGGTGTAATCGCGAAATTATTTACATTTAACTGCCAACTGCCAACTGTCTGAAATACATTGCTGTAATCATATAGTTAATTTTGATATTGCAATTATAATTCTACATTATTACTTTCAAAATTAGTAGCATTACACATAGTATTGAAAAACAAAATAGAAAAGCATGTACCTATGCTTTGCAGATATAATTTAAAAATACAAATAGTGATATATATATATATATATATATATATATATATATATATATATATATATATATATATATATATATATATAAGGTTATGAGCTTTTGTTTGCTTAGCAGCTGACATTCACGAAATGCTCATACAGCTTGTGGTATACATTACACATGCTGGAGAAAGACTGTGAATGACACAGATTTCAATATTCGAAAATACAGGGTGATCCGTCCTCAACGCAACCGCCTTTGCGGCGTGCGACTTGCCGGCGATGGCAGCTGCGGTGCCCGCTTAGGGGGCCGCCCGTCTTCCGCACTAAATTTAATACTAGTTGGCGCACAGTTATTTCTGACATGCATAACACAAACACTTAGAATGAAAAGTTTACTACTCACCTGTATTAAGCAAGGAGATGCTGGAACTGCCTCTATTTGTTGTTCAAGCATTTCTGACACCTGCTGTGGAAGTTGCTCATTATACTCATTGATTCTGAAAAAAGTGCATGACAGAGAAATTGACCCGAACGTAACATCCTTTTCAGAGGAATCATGGTTCCACCTAAGTGGTTATGTTAATTCCCAAAATAATCGTTTCTGGAGTTATAAAAAGCCTAAGTTGATTCACGATATTGTACGGTTATGGTATATCGCCCTAAATTTGTGATTGGATAGGGGATTTCCTGTCAGAGAGGACACATTTCGTAGTAATCGATGGTAAGACATCGACTAAAACAGAGATGATATCGGGCGTTCCATAGGGTAGTAGTATTGGTCCTCTGCTGTTCCTTATTTACATAAACGATTTAGGGGAAAATCTAAGTAGCTCTCTTAGGTTGTTTGCAGATGACGCCGTCATTTACCGTCTAGTAAAATCATCTGAAGATCAAAACCAACTGCAGAATGATCTGAATAAGATATCAGTATGGTGTAAAAATTGGTAACTGACTCTAAATAATGAGAAGTGTGAAGTCGTCCACATGAGTACGACAAGAAATCCGTTAAACTTTGTATACAAGATAAATCAATCGAAAGTGAAGGCCGTAAAATCAACAAAATACCTAGGAATTACTATTACTTCAGACTTAAATTGGAATGAACTCGTAGATAATGTCGTGGGAAAGGCGAACCAGAGACTGCGTTTTATTGGCAGAGTCCTTAAAACAAGCAACTACAAAAGAAACTGCAAACACTACGCTTTTCCGTCCATTTTTGGAGTACTGCTGCCCAGTGTGGGATCCTTATCAGGTGGGTTTGACGGAGGACATCGAAAGAGTCCAAAGACGGGCAGGTCGTTTGGAATTGTCACTATACAGGGGAGACAGCGTTACGGAAATGATACAGGATCTGGCATGGAAATCATTACAACAATTGCCATTATCGCTGCGGCGTGGGCTACTTACGAAACTCCAATCGCCAACATTCTCCTCCGACTGCGAAAATATGTTGTTGACTCCCACTTACATAGGTAGAAATTATCATCAGAAAAAAATAAGAGAAATCAGAGCTCGAACAGACAGATTCAGGTGTTCTTTCTTCCTACGCGCTATTCGAGAATGGAACTTAAATGTGATTTGCAGAGTATCCCATGTAGATGTAGATGAAGGCGAACAGTGCCTGCACGTTCAAAAAATAGGAGTGTGATGCGCTGTTAGCGGCGAGAGAATAATAGGCCCTACATTTTTTTCAGGAAACAATTAATAGTGATAGGTATGTTGAAAACATATTGCCACCTTTATTTGTCCAATTAACTAAAAGAGAACGTGCCTTGACAACATTTCAGAAAGACTCTGTGATGGCACATACAATCTTCTTAACATTATGGGAAATTGGTAATGTGTTTGGTGAAAGATTTATCACTAAGAACATTTTGCCCCTCATTCTCCCGATTTAAGTACATGCGATTTTTATCTGTGGGGAGCATTAAAAGAGAAAGTGTACAAATCCAATACCCACACTTTAGATGAACTAAAACAAACATTCGTCATGAAATCACTGCAATTTCTGAGAGGGAACTTCAGTCGCACGCCGCAAAGGTGGTTGCGCTGAGGATTGGTCACCTGTATAACTCATTTTTCACTCATCTGATGTTTCAAAGTACGAAAACGATTTAAAATAGCATTTTTGAACTTCTTCCCCTTATGTTTCTTGTTCGTAATCGCCCGTCACCTCAAAATTTAATTAATCTACCACTGGTGCAATTAGGTCCTCAACTTCATTTCTGCACAGATACACTTGGTTATATAGCTATGCAGCTAGTTATAGAGGCGCTTGGGGAAATAGTGATCGCTGTTTGGGAAGGCCATGATTTTTTCGAGACATACTATGCAGAAATTTGAAGAGCGGAATGAGAATGTGACAGCGACACGGTTTAATTGCCGACAAAAGACATTTCTCCTGCCTTAGCTCAGCCCACAACCACGCAGGAGGACCGAGTTTGATTCCCGCCAGGGGACTGGCTGTTGTGTGTTGCACTAGTCATCATTTCATCATCTGCGACACGTAAGTTTCCAGTTGGCGTCAAGTAGAAACACTTGCTGTAAAGTGGGTGAACTACCCGGGACGGGGTCGCCAGGCCAACAAAGTAATACGATCATTTCATTCTTTACATTTAATATTTTTTTAATTTTTTTTTCATTTTTCATAGAGGCGACGCTGATAAAACCCGAGAATTTACAGTTTGTACAGAGCGATACAGTCGATACTCTTTACACTCTTTGCGTGTGAGACTGGAATAGGGCAGGCCGCGGTGGCCGAGGGGACTGAGGCGCTTCAGTCACGGTCTGCACGGCCACTACGGTCGGAGGTTCGAATCCCCCCTCGGGCATGGATATTTGTGCCGTCCTTAGTTGTAGGTAGTTCATAAGTAGTTTGTAGGTTTAGGGACTGATGACCCCGTAGTTAAGTCCTATAAGCTTAACAAACATTTGAACATTTTTTTTTAAACTGGAAAAGGAAATGAAATGTTTAGTGCAGTTCAAGGCACCCTCCACAAAGCACCTTACAATGGATTGCGTAGTAGATACATGGAAGTAGTTCGCAATCTCTTGGTTTGGTGAGCCGAGATACCGATCAACAATTCGTTTGGTTAAATCGATTGGTTGTCCTTCAGTGGTCTTCGTAGATCTATTTTGCAAGTGCCTTAACACTGCATAGTATGGGCATACATCCTGCATTTCGTTTCCGTAGTGGATGTGGGGCTTATATCGTCGATTACAACGATAAGGTTTTTCACTTCCAGACGTGACATCATGTCGTTGATGCGCCTTTATCAGTATTAATTGATAAACAGCGCTATTAGGATGCTGTGTAAAATGATAGGAATTATAGGAATCCACCTCAGAGAAGAGATCCATAACATTTCGGACATGGCAACCAATATGCAAATTTTCCAGATTGAACCTTGACATTTTGGAAGAGGTTGAGATTCACTCCCACAGGAAAATAGACCCAGAAAAAGTACTTAATGAACAAACGGGGACAGCATGCCAGTGGTACTTTAACATTCTTAGCGATTTGCTCACATCCTAAGACCGGTAGCTGTGACAGATATAAATAGCAGTTGTAAAATATACTTGACTTATGTTTCCCACTTTATGGCAGTGGATGCTATTTTATTTCTAACATTTTAAATAAGTTTTAAAATGCCTTCCTTTATAAGCGTACTAGTGTAACGTAGGCATTCAGTTACTTTTTACCCCATTTTGTGACAAGTGTTTATTAGCTCATTTGTCATAGCAAGTCCTTCTTTCTTTGTGAGCCTACTAATGTAACGTAGGCATTTCAATCGCCCTTACTCCATTTTATGACAATTGTTTATATTTTATGTCATATTCCCTTACTCCATTTCATGATAATTGTCATTTTTTATTTAAACTCCCGGGTGTTTTATGACATATGTTTGTGTAAAAAAAAAAAAAATAATAATAATAAAAAAAAAAGCAATTCACGACAATTGTACATATTCTATTACTTTTAACCTCCGTTTGTTTTATGACAGATATGTGTAACCCTACTAATGCAACGTAGGGATTTTATCATGTCAACTGTTAAATGGTGATATTTTATAATAGCTGACAGTATCCGTCAATTTTACTCCCAATGAATACGCCCCGATCATATTTCATTACTTTTAAGCTCCGCTTGTTTTATGACATGTGTAACCTTACGTAGGGATTTTATCATGTCAACTGTTAAATAGTGGTATTTTATAATAGCTTTCAGCATCCGTCAATTTTACTCCCACTCGAATACGTCCTGGTCTCTCGCCTTTCTGTCCTCGCCATGCTATGGGGTACCACCATAGGTGTGTGAGTTTAACAATAAGAGCTGCATACAGTTGTATAGACCCGTCCTCTCCATTTTATACTTAAATATTTGCAGGATTACTAGGTTCTAATTCTTTCTATTTGGTTTTACATAGTTTCTACTTTTCTTACCTTTGTCATTTACACTAGAGCAACCTGGTAGCGTCTACCGTTTACTTTGATGATGCTGGGTGATTTGGCTTTACTAATGTTCAGCAGGGTATTGACCCCCCGTCCACAGTATGCACTTAAGATATTTGTGATTGTAATATATTTTGGTACCCCTTTTGTCCATACAGTTCTCTATCTTTTTGTGACACCATGCTTACTGATGTTTGTAACTTTACAGATCCCGAAAATGATTTAATCGAAACCGTGAAACGTGTCAATAAACGCATGACCATATCACTATCTGTGGCCCTATAATTTTACACAGCATCCTAATAGCACTGTTTGCCAATTAAAGTTTTTCGCTATTCAGTTCCAGCCGTAATTGTTCAGTATGAATTACGTAAGCAATCAGAACCAAGATACCTGCTGACGTTTATTTTCGACAAGTGTTTTTCCTTTACTCTACAGAGCAGTGTTTCAGTTAATCGATGAACTTTATTCTGTGACTCACCTGGAGCCACAGAGAGAGCGCCAGCAGTTTGCCAGTGTCTGGGTGGCCGCCGTCGGAAATGAGCAAATGTCCTCTGCCGCGCTGTTGCGGAAACGGGGGCGGCAGCCGTGCTCTGGGCGGAGGGAATTATAGCAGCGGGGAAAAATTTGAATTTCATGTCGGTAAGCCGGCGCAGCGTCGCCTCTGTCGCCTCCTTCTTAGTTCTTCTTGCAGCCAGTTTTGCTTACGAGTGGAAAGTTTTCCTGCCGCTGACGCAGGCCCCGGCGACACGGACTTATAAAGTCTGGCCGTGCTGCTGTTTGCGGATTTATTCACGAACACATTCTGACAGGATTTTGTTAATTGTTGTGGTCTCTGAGACACATCGGGCGGCTGTTTTTTTGCGTGCCACAGGAAAGGTAAGGTGACGAGTGTGCTCTAAGGTTTCTCTGCCGTATATACAGGGTGTTTCACTAAGTGTGTTTCCCTCTGTAACTTATAAAATAATAGGTGACGAGATGCAATAGTTTCTTCTATCGTGTATTGGATTCGTTTAAACCAGCTGCGTCCAAATCAATTTAAACTACATTCCTATCACTGTTAGTTTGGAAGCTACAACCCTTCAAATTTCCGGGGGCGGAGGCTGTGATAGCGTAGCTCACTGGCCGAGTGGCTATCCCCTGGGGAACGGCCCAATGTCTCATGACCACCAGCCAACAGCCAATCAGGTACGCTGTCGTAACCTCCGCCCCCTAAGCTTTGAAGGGCTGTAGCTCAGAAACTAACAGTGATAGGAATGTAGTTTAAATTGATTTGGAATCAAATGCACGATAGAAAAAACTAATGTTCCATTTAAAAAATTGTATCTTTATGGTGTAATTCTTTGGAAAATGATACAATAAACTATGTTCATAGCTCCGCAGAAAGCGTAACATTTCTTGGGTTGACCTACCGCATTAAAATTTCCCGTCACCTATTATTTTATAAGTTACAGAGGCAAACACACTTAGTGGAACACCCTATATATATATATATATATATATATATATATATATATATATATATATATATATATATATTATTTTATAAGTTACAGAGGCAAACACACTTAGTGGAACACCCTATATATATATATATATATAGGGTGTTCCACTAAGTGTGTTTGCCTCTGTAACTTATAAAATAATAGGTGACGGGAAATTTTAATGCGGTAGGTCAACCCAAGAAATGTTACGCTTTCTGCGGAGCTATGAACATAGTTTATTGTATCATTTTCCAAAGAATTACACCACAAAGATACAATTTTTTAAATGGAACATTAGTTTTTTCTATCGTGCATTTGATTCCAAATCAATTATATATATATATATATATATATATATATATATATATATATATATATATATATATATTAAGTTTTCAAATTTGTACTGACTATATATACCGAGTGATCAAATAGTCAGTACAAATATGAAAAATTAATAAATTATGGAATAATGTAGATAGAGCGGTAAAAATGACACACATGATTGGTATTACTTTGGATTTTATTAGAAAAAAATACAATAAACAAAAAAAGTATTGCTAGATGCGTGAAAGATCTCTTGCGCTAGTCGTTTGGTGATGATCCTGTACTCAGCCGCCACTTACGTCATGCTTGGCCTTCCAGGTCCCCACACCTCAGTCCGTGCGATTATTGGCTTTGGGGTTACCTGAAGTCATTAGAGTATCGTGATCTACCGACATCTCTACGAATGCTGAAAGACAACATCCGACGCCAATGCCTCATCATAACTCCGGACATGCTTTAAAGTGCTGATCACAACATTATTCCTCGAACTACAGCTATTGTTGAGGAATGATGGTAAACATATTAAGCATTTCCTGTAAAGAAAATCATCTTTGCTTTGTCTTAATTTGTCATGATAATTATTGCTTTCCTGATCAGATGAAGCACCATCTGTCGGACATTTTTTGAACTTTTTTTTCGGTTCTAATGAAACCACACGTCATTCCAAGCATGTGTGTCAATTTCTACCTATCTCTCTACATTATTTAGTGATATATTAAGTTTTTAATGATTATATTTTATGAACACTGACTAACGAAAATATACTTTTCCACATCGTCGTAATAGTCGTATAGTGATATGCTTAAAGTGTGCACTGTACAATGCACATATTTTGCAGTCGTTTGTCTTTGTTGAGTTCTCGTTCTGAAAGCCTTGAGTATGCGTGACAGAATGGAAAACCTGATATAATCCTGACCACAATGTTTAGTTAGAAAGTCCCTTTTCATCGATAGCTCTTAGTGTTTCCCTTTAGTTCCGATAGTTCGCACAGATAAAGAAAGAATTGTTGCCGGTTTCAAGCAACAATTAGGTTATATGTTAACACATGCGTTGACCAGCAACAGATAATGGCTGTAGCTTGGCATGTATCATTTGTGGTATACTGTCTGTATCAGCACCAAAAATGTTCGTTAAGCTTATGGGACTTAACTACGTGGTCATCAATCCCTAAACTTACAAACTACTTATGAACTACTGACGAACTACGACGGCACAAATATCAATGCCCGAGGGGGGATTCGAACCCCCGACCGTAGTGGCCGTGCTGACCGTGACTGGAGCGCCTCAGTCACCTCGGCCACCGCGGCCGGCGTACCAGCCCCATCAGCTTGCCACAAATATAATAAATTCATCACATTTACATCAGAGCGCTCAGAGGATACTGACCTCTCGTTGGCTATTGGAGACTACTTAATTTAAGTGCGCAGAAGAAGGTTAAACTCGTCAATCATCGTTCCTGGTTCCAACTATAATACAAAAAATTAAATGCTGTCCATTATCTTCACATCTCAATGCTGTCCCGGTAATATTTCTAAAAAACTGAGTTTAATGATCTCTGTTTGTGATGTCCGATGTCCCAAGTGTAATAACAGAAAATAATGAGTAAGTATTAATAACATTAATAATTATTTTTCAATAGCACGGAATTTTTGCTTATAAACCTATTTAATTTTATACATTTTGTAACACAATAGCGAACTGTACTTTCGAGAAGCTTAATGGGTTCTAAAAGAGATTCCACTGTTTGCTTCTTGTCGCCGAAAAGGTACTCTATTCAATTCGAGTATTATCGTCATATTCACAATAAGCCGTAACGTTCTCACTTTTCCTTAATTACGAATATTTAATGGCGTAACATGTGTTTTTTCTCACACCACGAATTAAATACCATGCATGTCATTTACATATTGTTATTCATCTGCTTAAATTTATTAGAAGTATGCAAAGTATTTGTTGTTGTATAGTGCTCGTGACCAACAGGCTCCTGCTAATGTCTGTATGCGAAAATACGGTTTCTGTTAATTGATAATAGAAAATGAAATTTCCCCACTTCGCGGCATTTATTCAGTACTTTCCGTCCGTAGCCCTGGCGACAGCATGGCTTTCCTCACGTTACGACAGCTACTCTGCCCCTTCTGACGCACTGACGCCGCATGGTCCTCCTAGTGGCTTCTCTGGCGTGAGAACCTTTAGCCAGACACTCTTCAGCTATTGTGCACTGCCTATAGTTGTCGTCACGTACGAAGGCGCCCCAGCTTTCAGCAGTCTCCGGGTCCCCCTCCATTACCGCAATAACAGCGAAAAATGTGATTCCTTAATTTCTCCTGGCAAATAACAACTTCGCAAAACTTACGGGTATGCTGCCAGGTACCAAAATCGACGACGGCCGATATTTCGGCAGGAGACCACCCTGCCATTTTCAAGGCGAAACTGCAGTAAGGAAGCAATGTGCAACGATCTTTAAAACCTCGGTTTTCAATGAGTAAATAAGAAAGACAACACACACCGAGCAAGCAAGCACACAGCGCCGACACGACCAAAGATGAAACCGGTCAGAATATCGATAATAAACATCAGTTCTCGACAGATGAGGTCGGATTAGTTTTGTCCCTGTGTTTTTTGACAAGTGAGAGAGCAGGATTCCAAGCGGAATTTAAGCAGAAGCCTCCATCCCTATTCATATGGTTGTCACCTAGTTTTATTTCTATCGCTTCCTTGATAACACAGTCCCAGTTCTGCATACCAGAATTTCCGTTTTGTCGTATTCCATAGGGTGATCTGTGTCAAGACATTGTTCGGCCACAGCAGATTTGTTTGGCTGTTGTAAAACGTGTGTGACGTTTATGCTCAATACAACGGTCCTCAACAGACGGTAGACACCCGCCCTACGCAAACCGAGATCATCCTTAACGGATCCGCCGGCCGCGGTGGCCGAGGTGACTGAGGCGCTCCAGTCACGGTCAGCACGGCCACTACGGTCGGGGGTTCGAATCCCCCCTCGGGCATGGATATTTGTGCCGTCCTAGTCTGTAAGTAGTTGGTAAGTTTAGGGACTGATGACCCCGTAGTTAAGTCCCATAAGCTTAACAAACATTACATTACATTAACGGATCCCAACAGTGCCTTAATCTTAGAAGGTGAATGAAACACACATTTTACGTTGTTTTTACGCAAAATGCGACCAATCTTATTGGAAGTGCTGCCAACGTTTGGCAGAAAGGCCACTGACGTGGGTGCCGACTCAGTGTTATCATCACTAGCCCGTTGCACATGTGGTCGATAGCGCAACGCTCTTTTAATCTGCCCTTCACCATAGCCATTCTGTCGAAAAGTTACCTCCAACTCAGACAGCTGAGACAGCTCAGCGGGCAAACTTTCTGGATCAGAAATGACATGAGCCCTATGCACTAAGGTTTCACGTTGAGCTGGATAGTGACAACTATCACCTTGGAGATACAAATAAGTACGCGTATGCTTCCTATAAAGGTTTTAAAGATCGTTGCACATTGCTTCCTTCCTGCAGTTTCGCCTTGAAAATGGCAGGGTGGTCTCCTGCCGAAATATCGGCCGGCGTCGATTTTGGTACCTGGCAGCATACCCGTAAATTTTTCGAAACAGCCAATAATGTTCCTTCTGTAGGCGCGTGGCTGGCCGCGAGTTACGCAATGTTTCTCCCGCAGGCTCCCGGGACTCAAACCTGGGACCTTTGCTTTTGCGGCCAAGCGCTCTACCGTTGTTTCTTGCGCCATGGTTAGTAGTTCACTTCGTTGCGGTCGTTGATCGTGTTAGTTCGTTGTTGTTCAAAGTGTTCTTGGCTCAGCATTTTTATTACAGAGGGCGTTCAGCCCTCTGATCGGGCGCGCTGAGCCATGGCACCCGCCAATTAGCTATCCCGACATGACTCTCAGTCCGTCCTCACAACTCTACTTCTGCCAGTACTTCGCCTCCTACTTCCAAACTTCACAGAAGATCTCCTGAGAACTTTGCAAGACTTGCACTCCTGGAAGAAAGGGTGTGGTGGAGACATGGCTTAGCCACAGCCTAAAAGGATGTTTCCACAATTTTAATCTGCCAGTAAGTTCCACGTCAGCGCACACTCCGTTGCAGAGTGAATGTTTCATGCTGTAAACATCCCTAAGCCATGTCTCCACCATATCCTTTCTTACAGGAGTGCTAGTCTTGCAAGGTTCGGAGGAGAACTTCTGTGAAGATTGGAAAGTAGGAGACGTGGTATTGGCAGAAGTACAGTTGCGAGTCGTGTCGGGATAGCTCAGTGGTAGAGCGCTTGCTCGCGAAAGGCAAAGTCCCAGGTTCGAGTCTCAGTTCCAGCACACAACTTTAATCTGCCAGGAAGTTTCATATCAGCGCACACTCCGCTGTAGAGTGAAAGTTTCATTTAAGAAACCCTTTAAGAGAAGCAATACACATAGCCATCAATGAATGTGAATAAAATAATCATTTATTCATTGGAAATTTGAAAATTCTCCCTACTTCAGCCCCATTTCTAAAGGTTGCCTATTACTTGGCGACAAAAAAAAATTTGTTTCGTGCCTGGACTCGAACACTGGTCTCCCATTTTTCGCGAGCTGTGGCCTTAAACAAAGGACCACCCAAACACGCTCCTCCTTCACACCCAAAGTTCCATTTGGCTGAGAGGTTGAAGCGGGAAACCCGGGTTCCAGCCTCGTCCAGTACAAATTTTCCTTTTTTACCAAGTAATAAGCCACCTTCAGAAATGGAACTAAAATCGGAACAATTTGGAAATTACAAATGAATAAATGATTATTTAATTTAATATATATGTAGCTGCGGACAATATGCAAGAAAGATACTGATGAATTGAAACCTCCGAATGTAATTTCTGAGGAGAAAACTAATGCCTAAATTCCTTTATAAATGAGTCACACACCTAGCCAACATACTGCACTGCTAGTAATACGACTTCGTGGCAATTTGCGACGCTACACGAAATCCCGGCCTCACTTGCATGGAATAAAAATGTGCAACAGACGGCGTAAGATTTATTCTTTTCATTTCAGCTTAAAGCTGCATAGGAAGTACAAAAATCATATTCGTTAAGTACTGAGTGCACACATTCAATTATGAAAATATGGTAGAAGAACAAACATGGTGAGGTCCTGTTTTTGAGATTCTCAAGGGTCTGAAGAGCGCGGATATTTTCAGCTATTGCGCCACTGGTGCATTTCCTTCTGCCGCATCAGTACCGTTCTAAAATGGGATGAAAAATCATCCTTGTTCAATGTTTTGACACGAACATTGCAAGCAGAAAATTGCAGTAACGGTACACGTATTTTCTGATGTTCTCGTGTCAGCAAATATACGAGCTGCATTTATTTATGTATGTTCCGTTTTGTTGTAGACACTCAGTGGCGTAACCAGCACTTGGCTTTGGGGGGGGGGGGGATAGATCTGCTTGACGAGCAAAATTTTAGTCGAATTAAAATTAAAAAAAATAATACAGTTGTTTTAGAAAATTGTTACTCAAAAGCATATTGACTATTTTTAAAATAAAACAAACGTAGTACATTAGTAGACCCTTTTAATAATTAAAGTAAAATAATGAACAATAATAATACTAGAAACTTTGCTTTATAACATGAATATATTTCAGAAAGTTACAAGACTTGTATTCGTTTGTATGAAAATGAAGGTGATGTACCATAACAACTTATAGGACAAACTCAAGTTTTCTTGATTTTTTGCCCATGTAATCGATAACTTCATCCGCAGAAATGTCGACTTCTCGATGAACACTCAGTAAAGCCAGCGTATTTAATCTAGCCTGTAACAGTGTAACAATACATATAAAATACTTTGGTTGTTTTTTCTGGCAGTATTAAGTGTGTACAACTTATTTGATTGACTGTTTCTTACCTGCCCAGTTGTTTTTCTGAGATATGTCTTGACTCTTTTTAAAGTTGAAAATGTTCGTTCTGGGGTGCATGTAGTTACAGGCAAAGTTCATAGTATTTTTAACACACTGTAAATATTTGGATACAATGTTATATCGCAACAGTTAAGTGCCTTAGTTGCTAACTTGAAAATCTCTGTCAGCGCCAACCCTAGTCTCTGAAATTCATTGTGCCATAACTATAGTTAGTTAAATATGTCGCCTGGGGGTGACACCATGTCCTCACATAAAACCTGATTAAATTGCACAACTTCTCTTTCCAACTATCAGACTCAAATAAACATTGAAAACCCTGAAACACAGACTCATGTTTTGCAAATCTCTCATTCAACTGGTTGATAAAAAAATCCAAAAATAGTCTAAAACAGACTGTTAGACCATGGGGTGATTGCAGCGGAGCGTGCAGCTTGCAACACAAACTCATTTGACGCTATATAGGTGTCCTGCCGACAGACTTACGCATAATAATTCACTATCGGAAGTGCTCACTTTAGTTCGCGGCGATAGCTCTTTTAGTTCGTCCACCCCCAGTGACGGCTGAGCGGCGTGGTCTGCGCGTGCAGGCGGAGGGGGAAGTTCCTCCACCTAGCTGCTTCATGCGCTTGCTGCTTGAGCCGCTAACGATATCACGCAAACCAAAAGAAACAGTTTGTGGATAATTTCTCGCGTTTCAGTTTTGAGTTAATAAATGTTTCAAATGCTTGTATAGCTTATGGGACTTAACTACGGGGCGGTCAGTTCCTAAACTTACAAACTACTTATGAACTAACTAATACTAAGGACGGCACAAATATCCATGCCCGAGGGGGGATTCGAACCCCCGACCGTAGTGGACGTGCAGACCGTGATTGGAGCGCCTCAGTCCCCTCGGCCACCACGGCCGGCAAGTTTTGAGCTATCTCTATATCTTGGCATTATGGGATTTATTATTCAGATATTGCAGAGTGCAGAACACATCAAAACAGAAATTTTGTAGCACTGACCTATGTAATCCAGCAGGCAGACGCTCACCTCGAAATGACTCATCAGCTGAAGGCGAACACGTGATTTTTTATTCTGCTGCGCGCCCTCTCGCTATTGCCCATCGGTCTTCGGAAAACAATCCAATGAAATAAGAAGCGAGATACGTTTGACATAATCGTCCGCTGCTCCTAGTTCGTCCGCTGCTCCTAGTTCGCCCGCTGCTCCTAGTTCGTCCGCTGCTCCTAGTTCGTTCGCTCCTTCTAGTTCATTTTGGCTTTTGGTACCGGTTCTAAAAGAACTCTTTTTTATGACAGCTTTTTTATATAATAAATCAGCGTTGCCAAAGCGTGTGCTATTACCAGTATTTTAGTGCAATTTGACATCAAATACTTGGGCAAATAAACCAATTATTTACACGAATGGGTGATACAATGGTAATCAACTACTTTGCAGCCGCGGTGGAGTAGCCGAGCGGTCTAAAGCACCTCGCTGCGGAGCGCGCGGTTGCTCGCCGTGGAGGTTCGAGTCCTCTCTGGGGCATGGGTGTGTGTGTTTGTCCGTAGGTTAATTTACCTAGGTTTAAGTAGTTTGTAAGCTTCGGACTGATGACCACGCAGTTTGGCCCGATAGATTTACAGACATTTGAACTACTTTGCATACAGAGTACTTGTATTACTTTATTTTTAAAATAGATTTCTTGTGGCAGTGAACCATGAAACTACAGCTGAACTGCATCTCAGCTCGAAGTGAAGGTAACTGGCAGAAGGAAATCACGCGATTCTGCGCGCTCTCGCCTCCTCTCCCTGTTTCTCGTCTGTCTTCGGAAAAGGAGCGGACGAACTAAGAGGCGAGGGGTCTGCGAACTAGTTCGCGTAATTCGCCTGTGGGAGCGCTCTTCCGAACTAGTTCGTTCGCGAACTACACAAGACTAGTGGCAGGAGTTTGCGGCGGCGCTTGCAGCGGGCGGTAGTAGCTTAGAGCAGAGCGAACGCGGACACCGCAAACACGTTTGTGTTTGTCGAACGGGCGGGGAGCGTACAGCGGTCGGCGAGCCATGTCATTTGAAGAAACAATGCGTCTGACTCCACTGTTTGATCTGTGCCTATCGCTAAGCTCTTCACTGTCAGGTGGCCGTGGCCGTCGCGTCGTCGGGCCTTCTGAAGACATGGAGCGACCTGCCCGCTCCTCGCCACGCCGTGTGCTGCGCGCTGTACGCCCCGTTGCACTCCGGCCACGGACTTAGAATCTGCTTATAGTCTATCTGTAAACTGGAGACCGGGCAGGACACTTGGTGGAGGAATGCGCCGCAGGTAGGGCACCAGCACTTTCGCCGCTTCTCGGTGGGAACAGTGGGGACGCGTTTGCTCGGTCACTACTTTCCAGACAGACTCCCGTTTAAGAAACTAATTCACTCCCATCCAATGAAATCTTGTGGTTAAACACCCTATGTTTCCAATCTTTACATTTACCAGATTGCTGTTTTTTTTTTTTTTTTTTTTTTTTTCAGGGTTCTGGCGGGGGGGGGGGGGGGTTCAATATCCTCACCCCCCCCCCAATAGCTACGCCCAAAGAGGTATATAAACAACATAGAGAGGCTACAGGCAAGTGACAGCGCTCTGGGTGGCAGCACTAAGCAACTCTGGGCGCCATATTTGAGAACGTCAGTTTGAAGCAGCAGCGTGAGCAGACGCTTCTGTTTGTAATCTGAACTAATGTATAAGCGCTATTATTAGTGATAAATCAAGCCCAGTTTATGTTCGGCGTACAATTGCAGCAACTGCAGTGATAAAACGGTTGCAATATCATACATAAAGAAAGAGATATGTAATTATAGAGGTCGTTCTGTATCAGCGTATATTTGCCTATAAACATTCATTATACTTAACTTTCGCATTTACCAAGTTTCAAAATTATCTTTCCTTCACGGCCATCATAAAGCTAGGCAGAGGACGGATGTATTTGGTGTGTTTTAATGTTATTACACTAGTTTATATAGTGTTCAAAAGTGTACAAAAGCGTATTAACAAGTAGCCTAGGTATATGAACTGTAATTAAAGTATTCTTTATACAGATTTCCTTTGAAAAACGAGGAGTTGCTAACCCATTGGGTAACCAGTATGAGGCGTGATAAGTGGCATCCTACAAAGTATAGTTACATATGTTCTTGTCATTTTGAAGAAAAGTTATGGATGCTACCACAGATCGAAAGCGGCTACTTGCAAATGCCATTCCAACACTATTTTCGTTTCCTGAGCACTTACAGGAACCAAAAGTTGTAAGGAGAGTACCAAGGAAACGTCAAATTGTGGAGAGTTTGATAAATACGTAATGTACTTCAAAGCATGAAACATCATTTTTTGAACCACAGGCAGAATAAAGGCAGTTAAAGCCTTTAAAGAAATTCGCCTGTATTTATAGGAAACATATGTTGGCAAATACAAACGATTATTGACATTATAGAAACATCAAATAATGTAGCAGTTCGACGGTTGTAAACATTACAATTAGTATGCAGTAGTAAACAAGATGCTATTCGTAGTGGGAATTACTTTCCGAAATGCGTCGCCCAGAAATTAAGCAAGAATCGGGACTGGCAATGATTAATATGAAACCTATGAGTCAGCGTTAGCAAACGCCCAGTATCACCTGGCGTGACACTGATGGCTGCAATCTTTCCAATTGGCTTCAACTATGGCGGCGCTGTGGCCAGTCTATGTTGTTTATATAGGTCTTTGGTTACGCCACTGTAGACACTAGAAGTCGTCTCACATACCGCAACGAGCGCGTGGGTCGTGTACCGGCATGCCTCGGGAACAACTGTGCTCGGTTTCAGCTCTGTAGCTAACCTGTACGGGTCTGCTCTGTGCTTTGAAAATATTTAAGATTATCAACTCGCCCGCCTCGTGTGAGGTTCGCTCAGTGACGGTTTTTGTCACCAAGGAACCTGTCTGCTACAGAAATTCATCGACAGATTTGCGAAGTGTACGGTGATACTGTTATGACTAAAGGCAAAGTGCGTAAGTGGGTACGAGAATTCAATAGTGACTGTGACAACGTCCATGATTAGGACCACTCCAGTCGCCAGTCTTCGATTACTGACGATTTAGAGGTTTCAGCTGAAGCGAGGATTCGTGAGAACAGGAGCTTCACAATATGAGGTCTCTTAAACGAATTTCCTGACGTGTCGAGATCAGTGCTTTACAGCAGTGAACTCTTGGTTATCGGAACAGGCGGCGAAATTGTATGAAGAGGGTATTTTAAAGTTGCTTGAGAAGCATGATAAGTGTTTGAAAAAACTTGGTAACTATGTCGAAAAATAATGTACTTTCTGAAAATAAATTTACTTTTTTTGAAGTAACCTTTTGCTGTGTACTTCTTTTCAAACGGAACTTACTTAAAAAAAAACGCGCGTCGTACCTGAACATTGATCAAAGAGTCACAGCACCGTTCTTAGTCCACTTCGCGGAATTTTTTCACTCCCAATTGAGACTAACAGCTCACTGCATTTCAATGCGATACTTTTCTGGGTCTATCGATTGCACTCAGATTTAGAAATTAATGACAGTATTTCTAAAGAAACTAACGATTTGAGCTGTAATTGTCCCAGACAAGTTAAATAACGTTATGAGAAAAGTTATGGTCCTAATATTTACGTAAAATGGAGAATTGTAAAATTGAATAAATGCAACTTCCATAATAAAATACTGGTGCTGCAAAATTTATAATTAGTTGAACCGGTGGCTTCACAAGGGTATTTGTTTGTTTCTCTCTCTGTCCAACTCCTACCTTTTCTCACTATCTATCTCTTGCTTCGCCATTCTCCCTGTCAATTTACTCTTCCCCGCCTATGTCCGTCTCCTCGTCCTTCGCATTCATCTTCTTCTTCCTCCTCCCCTCCTTCTATCTTAAAAGTCGACCACTGAACGTAACAAGAGACTTGCTTTGTCCCAAAAATTAGTAAATAAGGTCCGTGTGAACTACTGGTTACTCCCTGCTATAAAACCTTGTTCCCTGGCCCAAACTGAGAACAGACTCGTTTCAAATTACTTCAATATCGGGAAGTTAAAACTACAGTGGTCAATATACATAGCAGCTCACACGTTATTATACACAGACATTAATAAGCAAGCCACAACAATTAAATTTATCTCAGAAAGGTGGCTAAGAAAACATTTATGGCGCAACGGAATTTAGCCACGCTAACGGCGACACACGGATACATTACATGAACGCACTCCACTGAAGGTGATGTGGTTGAAAATCGGATTCATTATACGAAATCACGGTGGATTCTTAAGTTGCAGTCTGTTAGAAATCGAGCTAGGTACTGGTTTTATAAGAAAAGTTGCGTGAACTCAGGCGACTAGCTGCATGCGATAGGGGGCGATTACAGAGACGGATGAAGTCCAGTCTCAGAGAAACCACAAAAATGAAATAATTACAAGGTCGGAAAAATAAAATAAGTATTACGGCAAGAAACCCATAGAAATGTTTAGAATTACATAACGAAGCTATTGAAGGAGGTTGTACAAGGGTCAGAGAGAATTACTGACAAAGAATGTTCGTACTACAAGTGGGAGATGGAACAGCAACATTAAGCTAGACGGGGAGAGAAGATCGCGAAATATTAGTGAAAATCAGAAGGATACCTGTATAGTTACTTGCCTGCTGTGCATGAAACAAACAAGAGTGGAAGCTGAAGGCTTTGTTCTATGAACCAACCACGTGGAACACTTATCACTCACGGAAGGAAACGATGAGAAGATTTTTACATGCACTGTATAAAATGAACATATCACTTATTAGAAATAGGGCTCCACAAAGCTAGAAGGTATATGACACACATTGCGTTTATTGGAAATCACTGAATTGAAAAACGAGAACACATAATGGCGCACGATCGGAGAAAATATTCCAAAAAATAATTCTAAGTTCACGAATCTAAGTTAAGCATGCTAGTAAATGAAACGCTACCATTTCCAGAAACAAGAGCAGAACCAACCTTATCTCACCAGACGCCCTGAACAGAGTGATTAGCCGAGTGGCCACCGGGGCGGGAAAACGAGGGAAGACGCCACAAGCTGGAAAATCCAGGATAACAGCCGTGGTGGGGACGGACAGCGATAATCGCCCTAAAGAAAGCTCGCTGACTGGACTGTAACTAAAAGGTGCAGAAACCTCTTTGGTAGTATCAGCCAGAGAGAACGATACAAAGCGAGCTATCAATCCCTACATTCAAACAGATATAGATTCTCGCACACACTTAAAAGTACAACATCTGCACATTCTCACAGGAACAGTGGCGTAGCGGAGAAGCTGTAATTATGCCACATTAATTAATAGAATGAAAAAATTATTAACATAACAAAATAAGAAGAACCTGGTAATATTAACTAATATTTTAACACGTGAAATAAAAAAAAATGCTATAACTCCAGCCTTGAAAACAGTGGGGTTCAAATTTTAACAAAATGATAATCTAGGGACATTAAATAAATTATAACTTTATAGAAATCAAGTTTTAACAAAATGATAATAATAAGTTTACAGAAATATACAAAAATATATGGAAGACGACAGACGGTCGTCTTTCAATCTATCCTTCTAACTTTCTATATAGGCCTACCTACTGCTACCCTGCGCCGCTTTTAACAATGTTACTTGTGAATCACAGTAAAAGTTGATCCAATATGTATTTCTTCTAGTTTCCTACTCGCATCTGTCAGTCACTTCCTCCTCCAATGTCTACAAATCAACTTCACCTCTCTCTTTTGTCCATTTCCTTTTACACGACGACCTTTTCTCTCAGCTGACTACTCGAGACGAGTGGGTCTACTGCAGTGCCCTTGACATGCTATTCCCGTACTGTGACTAGCCTATCTCGAGTAGTCGTTTTCGTTTAAACGTAAACACCAAAACTCTACAGCTGTCTGCTGTTTCGCAACTGAGCGTAGAAGTGCTGTAATGAGGACACTTTTTACGCAGGAACATGATAAGTGTACTGGAGTTTATTAATGACGAAAGGGTTATACATACTCGTTCTCCTCAAATATCATGTATGAAACAACTAAGAACCTAAACCACAGGAAAAGTATCATTCGTACTTTTGAAAACCTACTCATTTATTACTGAAGACAATTTCAATTTATGTTAGCAAACAGATGAATCAATATCGAAAATGCAGTAAAAAGCTACTATTTAGTTTTCATATCTTCTTTTCTTGATAACGGTCAAAATTACATCGAAAATAATTTTCTCATCCAATAATTCTGACTCTTCTGTTGATATACTTTTCTGTAAAACACGGTTATATATGTACTTACGCTCATATATATATATATATATATATATATATATATATATATATCAGGGTTTTTTCCCCTAAAATATTTTTCTGCTTGCGAATATTTCGTCTCTTTCGTAAAGAAAACTAGTAAAGGGAAAAAAACAGCAATATTATGCTATGGTGGAGCTTTCTCTTTGTGATGAAACACAAAGGAAACAACAGAATAAATTTAAATGAGATGCGAAAACATTTCTGTAAATGAATGCGGTGGACCATAATAGGCTAACTTCGATGTTAGCAGATACCACTACTCTGCCTTGCTTCTGCGCTTGCGCATTCTGCAGCACACTCGAAAATTAAGAACTCCACACACGGCACAATCTACAGATAATAGACGTCACTGCTACTGAACGATACCCACTTCTAGCACTGTCACATGCTTCCATGATCGATGACCTGTCGCAGATAACAAGCAAACCGGTATTGCCCTTAGGCCCGTCCTGACTGTGACGGAGGGTTTTTCCCTTGGCTCTTGCCTTGGAGCTTTTTTCTCTGCACTTACATATCCAGATGCGACCGAATTACTGTGAGATGATGTGCCCAGAAAAATGGCTAATATAGTGGTGTCCAATGCTGCGAATTACCTGATCGAAAATTAACAACTACGGACAGAAGAACTTTGGTGTTTGTCATTACATTGATGTTCGTGTGGATGGTCCTCTGTCTTTGCGTTCAATTCAAATATATTATTCGTAGTGTCAGTTATGATCAAGAGAGCATGAAAAGGTTGTAGTTTCTTGGGTTTGTCCGCATTTTCCGACCTTTCTTTCTGGTTTGACGGAAATTTTGTCCCTGAAGGCTTCTGTTGACCAAAAAAAAAAAAAAAAAAAAAAAAAAAAAAAAAAAAAAAAAAAAAAAAAAAAAAAATGACTGGTTTGAACACCACAGTGCTTTACTAGCCATGGTCCTGTTTCGAGGTGGTATGCCGTTGCCTTCTTCCGACCTGACTTACCCTGCCAGTTATATGGGGTCCTACACTTTAACGTGAGTTCCGAACCACGGTGCTACTTGGTATTTTTCACATCAGCAATACTGCCAGAGGTGAAAGAAGTGGAAAGTGACAGATAAAAATCACAGGATCCGGCGGGGATCGAACCCGCGAACCTTTGGATTTGTAGTGTGGAACTCTACCACTCTGCACTTCTCTTGACTATTAGAAGCTAAACTAAATATTAGGAAAACAGAAAAAAGAATTGCTCTTATAGTATTGAAATCTTGAGTTATGCTATTTTAACTTCTCTAAAAAAATCGAAATCAGTCAAATCGGTTTATATTGATTAGTATTGTCTACTCAGGATCGAAACTAAAAATTTGAACTGGAATTTGAATTTTATGTTACGCAAATACTCAGTTCCTACCTGAGCCCTACGTTTCCATGTATTAAGGGAAGTAGGAAGTCGTAGCTATTGAAAATGAGGTACTCGAAAATTAGGAACTGGCCTGAATTCTGTGGTAGCATCAGCAGACGACTTCTATCAGAATAATTCGCGAAATAGCGACGCCAAGCAATAACGTTATTCCGTTACCGCTAAATTTTTATTTCCACGCCTGACAACCACGTCAAAACCCTTTAAGAATTACGGGTCATGCGCCTTCTTTCGTATAATTAGTATTGGAAATAGGTACTTTAATTTTTGGGTTTGCGCATTTACGTGATGATGTGGTTACCAATTAACACCAATTCATTTTACATTAATTAATCTGTTTATAAGAAGCAAAGAAATATTCTCCATTTATATATTTTTGATGATATTACAGCGTTCAAATTAATGAAATAAATCGTAATTTGTGATCACTTATTGCTTCACTGTACTAGGTTTATATACAATACCAAAGTGCGGCGAATGAAAACTTGTGCCTGGCCGCACTTTGGTATTTCTTCTAAGGCTAGTACAGTGAAGCCATACCTGATCGCAAATTGCGATTTATTTCAAATATTCTAATTTAAAAGGTGTGGTGTCGGAAACTGCGAGACTAGCGAGTTCCCCGTGGTATTTGTTCATTCCGTCTGGAGCATTCTTAGAGTTGGGCATCGCTACCACTGTGCATCCAGCAGCATTCTGTATTGAGGGACCCTCGCGTTCGGTGCATCGTCGGTGCGCTGTCAGCTGAGCTGTGAGCGGCAGGCGAGGTCGCGCCGGAAGCCTCACCGCCCACTCTGTCCTCATTGTCTTGCCTGGACGTGTCCTCTTTGTCCTGTCCTGTCGGGTCCTCTTTGTCCGGCCCGCTGTGCCCTCTTTGTCCCCCTTCGGCCGCTGTCAGCGTGCTGACGCGCCGTCCGCTTTCCGGGTCCATTAACGCCGCCTCCGCCGCCGCCTCTTACCTGTATAAACGCTGTCGCTCTCTTAAGAAGGCAGCTGGACGCAAGTAGTTTGGTAGGCCAGCAATGTGTTGTCAGGTCTGCTAAATGAATTCGAAATACACACAACAAAGAATGTCTTCAATAAATTTGTTTCGAAGGTGTGAACACTGACATTGAAAGTGTATATTTCATCAAGAAGACACTTTCTCGCCGGCCACGGTGGCCGAGGAGACTGAGGCGCTACAGTCACAGTCTGCACGGCCACTACAGTCGGGGGGTTCGAATCCCCCCTCGGGCATGGATATTTGTGCCGTCTTTAGTATAAGGTAGTTCATAAGTTTAGGGACTGATGACCCCATAGTTAAGTCCCATAAGCTCAACAAACATTTGAAAATTTGAACACTTTCTCAAATTGTCCTAATTCTCGTCACCCTCCCTCAATTCAGTTCCCCTCCCTATGTTCCCCTACATTCCTAGCTCCCCTCAATCTGGTATAAATAATGGTACCTGTAATCAGGGCCATATTTAAAGTATGACACACCCTGTGGAGCAATTTATTTTACACCCATACCCTCCCCCCCTCCCCCCCCCCCCCCCCCGGGCATCTGAGATTAAAGGATAAACACCTCTCTCTGGACACGGCATTGCTATAAACACAACAATCTGAATTTTATGATTTATTGGGGTAATTCAAACTCTGAATAAAAATAGTATTCAGTGTTGTTGTTATTGTTGTTGTGGTGTTCAGTCCGCAGACTGGTTTGATGCAGCTCTGTTACCCTGTCCTGTGTAAGTCTCTTCAATTGAGAATACGTTTGGCAAGCTACATCCTTTTGAATCTGCTTACTATATCCGTCCCTCGGTCTCCCTCTTCTATTTTTAACCCACACACTTCATTCTAATGCTAAGTTGACAATTCCTTGATGTCTCAGAATGTGTGCAACCGATCTATCCCTTCTCTCCTTTTCTACGCGATTTGGTTAAGCACCTCCTCATTAGTTACATGATCTACTCATCTAATTTTAAAATTCTTCTGTAGCACCACATTTCAAAAGCTTCTATGATCTTTTTATCTGAATTCCTAATCGCCCACGTTTCACTGCCATGAAATGCTACACTCCAGACAAATGCTTTCAGAAAGGACTTCCCAACATTTAAATTAATATTGGATGTTAACAAGCTTCGCTTCTTTAGAAACGCTTTTCTTCCCATAGCCTTTCTGTATTTTATATCTCTTTACTTCGGCCATCAGAAGTTATCTTGCTACCCAAATAACAAAATTTTATACAATGTATTATAATAAAAATAATATTTAAAAAGTTTAGAAGGCAAAATTTTGCCGTCCCCGAAATTTTGCCGCCCTATGCAACCGCACATTTTGCACCTGCCTAAATATGGCCCTGCCTGTAATTCACACTAAACTTTCAGGCATTACATGTTTATTACGGTGTACCATTATTCGTTTTCCTCCACCTTCTCCTTCATGAGCTTCTCACACCTGTCCACTCTGTCCACTGCTTCCTGTCTTCTCTTCGTGCGTTACCTCCTATCTCTCCATTGGTACATTAAGGTAGTTGCACAAAGCCGGCCACGTTGGCCAAGCTTTCTGCGGTGCGTCAGTCACAGTCTCCATGGTCACTACGGTCGGTGTCTTCGAATCCTCTCTTGGACATAGATATTTGTGCCGTCCTTAGTATAAGGTAGTTCATAAGTTATTTGTAAGTTTAGGGACTGATGACCCCGTAGTGAAGTCCCATAAGCTATACAAATATTTGAACCTTTTTGTGTTGCACAGAGTGACACTTGCCCGGAAACAGAATTTGTTGACACTGGTCTGTCCACCGCAGGTAACTTTGGGCTCGCTGGCCATTTCCGCTGTGAGAGATCACAGTAAAATGTAATGGTCTGACATCGTTACGTAACACAGACAGCGGAGTGGAAGTGCAGGAGAAGTGCAAACAATGTGCCGTCCGCAGGCGAATGATTACAGTAAGGTTTGGTGTAGACTTATATTCAGTATATACGGTGAAAAGTTTAAAGGGAGATTTCATCCAAATATTAAACTCTTTTCTTTTTCAATAGCAACGAAATTTTGAAATGGTGTCTATTATTTAAATATGTAGCAATAACCAAGGTTTTAAGAATGTAATGTCACTGATTTTCGAGCTATGCATTTTTAATATTCTCTTAATGGTATTCCAGCAAACCAACTTCTGGTACTCACTACTCATACCACTGTTTTCACATGAAAAATTTTGTAGGTATATTCACAAGACACTTGAATGGCTCTGTGCTTTCATCTTACGAGAAATATTAATCACTTGCTTTCTTTGTTTATTTCAAATTTCAACCTTAAATTTTCCCCAATTATTGATACTTAAATGTGATGATAAAATAAATTACTTGTAAGATAGTTTTATAGCATAGAGGCATGCAAACACATCAAGACTATGTCCCACAAAAATTTCATTCAGATTGATTAATAGTGATGATAAAATGTTAGCACTGAGTTATTGCAAATGCATAGAACAATTAAAATTTACTGCCGCAATAAGGTTTTCCCTACTTGCTTCTACGAAGCTTCTTGTAATTTCCCTACCAGGGTCGCCTTTTCTGAATAGAAAACCAATCACATACTTCTAGAGGAGGAGCAGTAAAACTGTATTACCAAACTGCAGTAGTCATCAGTCCCCAGACTTACAAACTACTTAAACTGACTTATGAGCAGGACAACACACGCACTTCTACCAGTAGTGGAGTAATGACAATTACAGAAAGACAGAAAATTTACCTGTCGAAATACTGGTTGAGAGACAGCGATATATCGATGTAAGGAAACGTAACAGAAAGAGAATATTACAATTCGGAACATGATAATTTGAAGAGCGGCCACAAATTGCAGTTGGTATGATTTCTAAGAGAGAGTAGGCTCTCGTTAGCCTGTATGAGTCCAGCCAGGAAGTCTGATAACATCGCTTGCAGATCTAAATTTAGGTCATGGTGGAGTGCATTGAGGCACTATGTTATGATGTGCGAGTTGGGGTTGAAATTCCTCCTTTAGTTGAAGCTAGTACATAAGTAGATTGTAAATTTAGGGACTGATAAATTGGCAGTTGAGTGCCAAAAGCTTTACAAACATCTGAACATCTTCTACATTTAGACGCAATTCCTTCCAGGCATAACGGCGTTTGGGTGACAGAGTGGCTTTCGCCAAGTTCGGTAAAATGCTGCACGGGTAAGCTGCAGTGATCGAAATCTTTAGTTTCTATGTAGGCTTTGTGTTTGAATTATAAGATGTCTTTGCCAGTTTTCCACCAGTGAATTCGAATTTTTTTATAAACAATATCTTCTGCTGCTGTTGTTGTGTTACTAAAAGATTGTTTGACATACAAGTTCATAGCATTCATTACCATTACATTCCATATTATATCTAATGCACGCTACTTGTAACACGTTCGTCGGCTGTTGCAGACATAGTGTAAATGAAGAGATACATTTATTTTGCTTATAGATCTTAGGTGGCGGCTGAGTTCTGAAACAGAACATTACTTTTCTTTAGGGAAATACCAAATGGTTGGTTAGAATTGTTTTAAATAATCTGCACATCTAAAGAGTATTTGTTCTGATGGATACATAAGTTTGTGGCGTTCATTACAGTTACATCTAGTTTATTATATAATGTGCGCTATTATTAAACACATCTATCAGCTGTTGTATATGTAGTATATGCGAAAATATTGGAGAGAAAATGCTAATAATAACATGTTATGATATTTTGTTTGAATATTTAGCATATGTTTATAGAATTGTTTTGCATAGCTTGCCGAGATTAAACTCCGTGTTTGTGGTCGCATTGGTGATTGAGCTGTAGTCATGTTACTCTTAACACTTCTAGACATCCAAAGAGTGTCAAGATGGACGCATACAAGTTCATGGTGTTCGTTACCATTTCATTCAAAAGTGTGCTATTTTTTTAACACTTTCGTCTCCTATTGCAAGGTTCGTCTACACGAAGATATAGATATATTTTTCCCTTGCACCTAAGGGAGCGAAAGATTTATGAAAGACGGAACAATATTTTTTGGATATTGATAAATGTTTGTTTTTAAATAATTGTCGATAAATGTACATCACCTACTCATAGCATTAGACCAAATTTCTTAATGCTGTTCTATATTTATCTGCAAAATTGCGAATTATCCTTAAGGTTAGATTTATTAAACGGTACATACCGATTCTAAATTGTCTAATTAAAACATAGCAGGTAGCGATTAATATGCAAATTGGGGACGGCAGCTGGTGGGGGCGGTAGTGATTTGTATATGAAACTCTCAAGTACATGTTTGATGTTATTCCAGGCAATCTTATTGTCTAAAGTATGGAATAATTAACTCCTTTTTTCCAAAATTGTTGTATGTCAGTAAGTAATAACGTTTGTAAAAATATTTCTTTATTTGGGGGGGGGCGTGGGTTCGAATTCCAGTCTGGGTCGCACATGGGCGGCAGTCTTTAGGACTGTCAGTGGGGGCGGGGGCGGCGTCTGGGTGAGGGCTGTACTCATACAAGTAGTCACCTGTGGATGTCGTTGCCCTTGTTATTGTTAAAAACATAGCTTGTTATAATTAAATTGATATGCAACTTTAATAGAATTAATCAGGGGTAGTTGGGGCGGCATTCATACAAGTGACCAGTTGTGGTGGTGGGGGGCGTTGGAGATGGCGTTGGACCTTGGCCGAGTGTGCGTCTGTCAGAGGAGGTCATGTTGTTTATGAGAATGTTACTTGTTTTTTGTCCTTAAGAGCGTCATTGTCTTACTAAGTTCAATTACATGTTCGATGAAAATCGTCCTTAAGTGAACTATTGTGGGGGTAATAATGGTACATTGGCGGTCAGGCAGGAGGCCGAGGGAGGAGGGGAGGGGAGTAACGGTGCATTGGCAGTCAGCCAAGTGGCTGAGCGTGGAGGGGTGGGGGGTAACGGTACTCGTGCTATGCACCATGGGTAGAATCTCACTGGGGCGAATATGTCATTACTCCACTACTTCTGCCCAAGCCTTGACATAGTACTTTTCTTATCCCTTCTCGCTTTGTCTGTCCCCCTTTTTTCTAAAAACAGGTTATATTTATGTCAGATTAAAAATGAAATAAGGCTGTCCTGCATAATGTACAAAATTATAAGCAAAGAAAGGTAGTAATCAAAATGAAATGGTATGTAAAATTCATACATTCATGTAGTTCAAAATTTGACTATAAATAGTATTTATTGCTACTTGTCCAAGATCTAGTATAATTAAATTCTTTGGTCAGCTCACTCCTGACTAAGGGTCATAAAATATTTAGTGTGAGAAGATATCAAATCCAACTCACAACATTTGATAGATTGCACTGTGATTTATTAACCATAATACAAAGTGCAATTCTCACTATAAGCTGCATTCTCTTGAAGGTAAAATGTAGATATGCTGGAAAAAATGGGTACTGGCTGTATGTACACTATTCCATACTCTTCTTTCGTTGTAGCTCTCTATAAGTCCATCGCTTTCGCCTGTAGCCACGTGCACTTGTCAACAGGACAAACAGCTTTCAGGAATTTGCTTACGTTCACAGGAATGCAGGAGCATCTTAGCAGTAAATAAGAAATGGGTTAAAATAGGGTGCATGATGAGAAAGGTTTTTGTCCATCGCAGTATATATGATCTCATATTTATTGAATTGTGTGTAGTACAGCTGTATAATTGAACAGGTATATATTCATTTGTATAAGGTCTCTACGTTTGTTAAATCTGTTGTGGGTATGGTTAGTAGTAAAGAAATAATAGATTCAAAACGGCGGTTTCCCATGAACGTTACTGTTTATGTCTGCATATCTGATGAACGACGTGTCGTACTGTGATACAATATCGAACATAAAATCAGCTGCATATGTATATAGTATCTGTAAAATATCCTCCAAGTACGATATGTATTATAGAAATTATGAAATGTAATGTCATACCGAATGCCATAGTTTTACTCCGTGAATAGTGGACAAGTTGTAAGCGAGAAAAAGTTTAATGAAGGTTTGAAATTACGTTTAAAGTTTGTTTCAAGTTGCTGATGCTCTCAGTCTCATATACTGTATTTTGAAAGTCTCGTGCATTATGTCACAGTTTCTAGGAAATTCTATTGCTTATGACGTTACATCTCGTGATTTATTGGACGGATGTGTTCTTACCCACACAGCAATTGTTACCTCACGGTAAGGAATATGTGTACCAAATTTGCTGAAAGTCGTTCCAGTGGTTTAGGAACTATGTTTTGTACGTAATTCTTACACTTCGTCGACCGTCGTCTCGAAGACTCGAAATATGTGAAACAGTCTATTTATTAATTGAAGCTTTACGGTGGTCTCCCATTAAAATGAAAAATAGCCGTTTTAAACAGTCGAAAGTAGCATGATGGTTGTGTAACTACAGAGCGATCAGACACGTTAACTGTTCTGTGTAACATGCATAATTTATTTACTCTTTACAAAGGAGTCTTTATTGCTTAGTGTTATAGGGAGGTATGTCACAGGAAAGTCGTCATTATATGACAGCAGAGAAATAAACGTCGCAATATGTTTCCAAACATTTTGCTATGAAAATGGATCTTTGTTTTCAGGAGGCACGCTTATCTAACTATTCTGTAGTTCGATCAAGTTACTATACTGCTGTTCAACTTGCAAAAGTTTGTGCCGTTTCGCTCATCTTTGTTTTATGTTCACAGTGTGTAAACTGAAGTTATACGCCTACAGCATGAAGTTTGCGAAATTAGTTCCATTGCAAAATTAATTTCTTGGAGTTAAATTTCGCTATGTATATTTGCAGCTACAATGACGTCGATGTTTAGAGTTATAATACATGCTGCTTTTTTAATGCAAAGTACTAAAATCACATATAGAAGTCCACTGACAGATTTCAACTAAAGGGCTTGTTTTCAAATTAGCATATTTGGAATAGTCGTATCAGACATTGATCCTTTAGTAAAAATGAATTTCATTGTCAGTTCTGATTACCACAACAGTCATAACAAATAAATTTGCCACAGAAACGTTAATGAGTCACGCTAAAGCAATGCTTGGTTGCTGACTGCTGTGGTGTGAGCGCCAGCAGCCAGCAGCCAACGTTTCAACCAATACAAATAACACATATAATTGTTGTTTGTTGTTGTGGTCTTCAGTCCGGAGACTGGTTTGATGCAGCTCTCCACAATACCCTATCCTGAGCAAACCTCTTCATCTCCACATAAAAACGGCAACCTACATCTGTCTGAATCTGCTTACTGTATCCATCTCTTGGTCTTCCTCTGCGATTTTTACCCCACACACTTCCCTCCAATGCTAAATTCACAATTCCTTGATGTCTAAGAATGTGTGCTACTAATCTATCCCTTCTTTTAGTTACGCGATCCACCCACTTAATCTTCAACATTCTTCTGTAGCACCATATTTCAAAAGACTCAATCCTCTTCCTATCCGCACTGTTTATCGTCCACGTCTCACTCCCATACAAGGCAACAATCCATACAAATGCCTTCAGAAAGGACTTCCTTAGGCTTAAATCAATATTCGATGTTAACAAATTTCTCTCTTTCAAGAACGCTTTTCTACCCATTGCCATTCTGCATTTTATATCCTCTGTGCTGCGAACATCATTTGTTATTTTACTGCCCAAGTAACAAAACTCATCTACCTTCCTTATTGTTTCGTTACCTAATCTAATTCCTTCAGCATCACCTGATTTTCTTAGTCTGCACTCCATTACCCTAGTTTTGCTCTTGTTAATGTTCATCTTATATGCACCTTTCAGCACACTGTCCATACCGTTCAATTGCTCTTCCAGGTCCTTTGATGTATCTGACAGAATTACTATGTCATTGGCAAAACGCAATGTTTTTAATTCTTCGCCCTAAATTTTAATTCCTTCTCCAAATTTCTCCTTGCTTTCGTTTATAGCTTGCTCAATGTACAAATTGAACAACAATGGAGAAAGGCTACAACCCTGTCTTACTCCCTTCCCAACCACTGCATCCCTTTCATACCCTTCAACTCTGACAACCGCTGTCTGGTTTTTGTACAAGTTGTAAATAACCTTAAGCTCCCTATATTTTACTCCTGCTTGCTTCAGAACTTGAAAGAGTTTATTCCAATCAACATTGTCAAAAGCCTTCTCCAAATCTACAAAAGCTAGAAATGTAGGTTTGCCTTTTCTTAATCTTCTAGGATAACCCGTAAAGTGAGTATTGCCTCCTGTGTTCCTACATTTCTCCTGAACCCAAACTGATCTTCCCCGAGGTCGGCTTCTAGCAGCTTTTCCATCCTTCTGTATATAATTCGTGTTAATATTTTGCAACCATGACTTATTAAACTGATTGCTCTGTAGTTTTCACATCTGTCTGCACCTGCTTTCTTTGGAATGGGGATTATAACATTTTTCTTAAAGTCTGACGGTACTTCGCCTGTCTCATACATCTTACACACCAGGTGAAACAGTTTTGTCATGGCTGGTTCTCCCAGGGACTTCAGTAGCTATGAGGGAATATCATCTACTCCTGGGGCCTTGTTTCGACTTAGGTCTTTCAGTGCTCTTTCAAATTCTTCTCTCAGTATAGTATCTCCTATTTCACCTTCATCTACATCCTCTTCCCTTCCTACAATATTGTCTCGAAGGTCATTTCCTTTGTAGAGCCCCTCTATATACTCTTTCCACATTTCAGCTTTCCCTTCTTTGCTGAGAACTGGTTTTCCATCAGTGTCCTTGATATTCATAGAGCTGTTTTTCTTATCTCCAAATGTTTCTTTTATTTTCCTGTAGGCTGTATCTATTTTTCCCCAATTTATACATTCTTCTCCATCCTTGCATTTGCCTTCTAGCCACTCCTGCGTAGCCATTTTGCATTTCCTGTCAATCTCATTTCTTAGTCATCTGTACTCCATTTGCCTGTTTCATTTACTGCATTTTTATATATACTCCTTTCATCGATTAAATTTAGTATTTTTGTAGGTCTTGCCTTCATACCTATTTTGTCCTCTGCTACCTTAACTATTTCATCTCTCAATTTTACCCATTCCTCCTCAACTGTTTTATTTTCCCCTGTTTCTGTCAATTGTTGCCTAAAGCTCCCTCTGAAATTCTTAAGAACCCCAGGTTCCTTCAATTTATCCAGGTCCCATCTCCTTATTTTCCTACCTTTTTGTAGTTTCTTCAGTTTCAGCCTACAGTTCATAACCAACAAGTTATGGTCAGAGTTTATATCTGCCACTGGGTATGTCTTACACTGTAATACCTGGGTCTGAAATCTATGTCGTACCATTATAAAATCTATCTGGTATCTCCCGGTGTCTCGTGGTCTCTTCCATGTATACAACCTTCTTTTGTGATTCTTGAACCAGGTGTTTGTTATAACTAAATTATGTTCTGTGAAAAACTCTACTAGACGGCTTCCTCTTTCATTCCTTTTGCCCAGACCATATTCACCTACTATTTTTCCTTCTCTTCCTTTTCCTACTACCGAATTCCAGTCTCCCATAACAATTAATTTTTCTTCTCCCTTAATTGTCTGAATAATTTCCTTTAGCTCCTCATATATTTCTTCGATTTCCTCATCATCGGCAGAGCTAGTTGGCATATAAACCTGTACTACTGTTGTCGGTGTTGGCTTCGTATCTATCTTGACAATGATAATGCGATCACTGTGCTGGTCATAGTAGTTTACCCGCATTCCTATTATTCATTATCAATCCTACTCCTGTGATACCCCCAATTGATTTTGTATTTATAATCCTGTACTCACCTGACCAGAAATCCTGTTCATCCTGCCACCGAACTTCACTAATCCCCACTAACTTCAACCTATCCATTTCCCTTTTTAAATTTTCTAATTTTCCTACCCGATTAAGGGATCTAACATTCCACGCTCCGATCTGTAGAATGCCAGTATTGTCTTTCCTGATGACAACATTCTCCTGAGTAGTCCCCGCCCGGAGATCCAAATGGGGGACTATTTTACCTCTGGAATATTTTACCCAAGAGGATGCCATCATAATATGTTCATACAGTAGAGCTGCATGTCCTTGGCAGAAATAACGGCTGTAGTTTCCCCTTGCTTTCAGCCATTCGCAATAACTGTGTGGCAAAGCCACATTAGCTGATGTTACAAGGTCAGCTCAGTCAATCATCCAGACTGTTGCCCCTGTAACTACTGAAAAAGCTACTGCCCCTTTTCAGGAACCACACATTTGTCTGGTCTCTCCACAGGTACCCCTCCGCTGTGGTTGCAGCTACTGTACAGCTATCTGTATCATTGAGGCACGCAAGCCACCCCACCTCGGCAATGTCTGTTGTTCATGGGAATGGAACACATATAATATGAATAGATAATTAAACATGTGATGGGGAGCATGATATTATAAAACAGTGGATTGATACTTTAAATCATCATCTATTGAATAAAATGAACAACCATATAAATGTGGCAAGACCAAATTAAGCACAAACCTTGTACAATAGTGAATTAAATCATAAAGTTACTGCCTGTAATAAAATTGTTTCTGCACTTTATTAATATGGAGGTAATGTGGGAGGAAAATTTCAAACACACAATGGATGAAAGCCCATTTAGTCATGCAAATGCAGACACCCTCATAAAGCTTGTGGTGCATTACTCATGCAGGAACAGTTCATAGCAGCGACAAACGAAGCATTGGCGGCATTTTTGATGAGATGGCGGGTGTCTTGAAGAATAAATTTAAAATTCACTATGCACCAAACTAACTCATGTTCAGGGAGGCATTGGCTTCCTATTCTTAAGTACCACATGGTGTGCAACCATGGGAAATTGAATTTACAAAAATAAATTAATTTAGAAAATGCAAGTAAAGCACATGCGAGGATTCATATAGAAGGAATCTAGTATTAAGAAAAGCATGGCTGAATGCCGAAGTAATGACCGTTATTAACACACTTGGTGCAATCAGTCATACAAGACAAGAAATACGGAATCAGACTAAAAAATCTGAGAAATATGTAGCATACTCCAGATACAGACATGAAGCGAAAACATTATTTAAAAAACAACAAGAAAATTTAAACATATTAAGTTTCCACAAAGGCTGAAGGCCACACATGTGAATTCTAACTTTAGAAAACCGGATACAAAGTCGTCACTGGAATAAAAATACAAATACTAAATTTACACTGAATTACTCTATTTCTGTAAATTAAGAAACACTTCGTCTTGCAAAGCAAAAGAATTACTCAAGAAAACTATCACTGATAACACAAGACTGCCTGATCACAAAGAAAGCAAAGTTCTAACAGCATGCCTTCCCCTCAGCATGGTTCGATGAAGTACTTACTTCTACTGTCGCTGCAAGAGTGAAGCGCTAAGGCCACGCCAAAATCTTCTCTACCACACACCAGATGCCATTGCACTGCAGTCAGTCAATATGAAAAACAAACTTCCACATTCACATGAACACACAAGTTCAATCACACGGGTGGAAACATATTTAAACATGGGGCATTGATCAGTAATAAACAGAATAAAATAATTATCATACTAATAGACAATATTAATGGTGAACAAACACTTTACGTTATTGAATAACTCAAAAAAAGAACACAACCACACCTTCAGTGGACGTGTTTCAACTTATTAGTGTGACTGTACCTGTGAAAAGCTAGTTAGCCCAGCAGGGGCCCCAGTTTCCGTGCAAGTGTCATTCTGTGAAAATGTCCCTCTGGGAAAGTGTTCCGTCCCTCCTTTGCTCCATATGAACCCAGTGACTCCATCAATCTCTTCCTCCACCTCCCTCTGCATCTTATTCTCCCCTGTTCAAATTTTGTCATCTTTCAGTCCATAACTTCCTTTTTCAAGACTGAATACCTCCTCAGACGACACTGCAAAAGGAATGGTATTCCTACTCAGGGAGTAATGAATCTGCTGAATTTCCTATTTGAAGTCGACGTGTCTCTTTACAGCTTATCAGCTGACTCAGTAAAAAGAGAAAGGCGGTCAACAAAGTAGAGAACGAATTTTTGAAGAAAATATTAATATCTCTGTTCAATACGTTAGAGGATATAGTATTGAATGCTGGCCAGATGTTGTTGAAGCTAGACGGGTTTCCATTTGTAAAATACTCATATTGCATATCTGTTTGTAATTTTTTGTGACATGCAGTTCTAAATATATTGTCAGTATAAGATCATTTACGACACTCCATCTGACTTTTAACCTTGGCACTATTTTCTATATTGACATGCAGTTCTAAATATATTGTCAGTATAAGATCATTTACGACACTCCATCTGACTTTTAACCTTGGCACAATTTTCTATATTGCTGAAAGTGCATTTACTTAAAATTAGTCCAATTACTCTTATATCCCGATGTGCCAAATTCGGCACGTAACCAAAAATTGTTTTAAAAAATGAAATTAAACATCTGGAAAAAATGTATGGCATCTAAGCACCATTCTGAATAACGTAAACAGACTTTTTTCAGCAGGGAGTCATATATAAGGCATTAAAAGGTTAAACAGCGGTCTGTTTGAAGAGATCATTTTCAAATTTCGAGACTGGTCGAGGCTCACACAAATTATTGAGGAAAAATTTCATCTTCCTAGAAGATACTAACTTCGCAAGAACAGGGCTTCTGGTCCAGACTGTATACCGAATAGATTTCTATCTGATTATGCTGAAGCGATAGTCAATTACTTAACAACCATGTACAACCGCTCTCTCAAAGAAGGATCTGTACCTAAAGATTGGAAAGTTGCACAGCCCACACCTGTATTTAAGGAATGCAGTAGGAGTAACAGACTAAACTACAGGCCTATTTCATTGACATCAATTTGCAGCAGGGTTTTAGAACATATCCTATATTAAATATGAATTATCTCAAACAGAATGATCTGTTGACCCAAGATCAACACGGATTTAGAAAATAACGTTCATGGAAAACACAACTAGCTCTTAACTCACACGAAGTGATGAGTGCTATCGACAAAGGTTCTCAAATTGATTCCGTATTTCTTGATTTCAGAAGACTTTTGACACTGTACCTCACAAACGGCTTTTAATCAAATTGCATAGTTATGATGTATCGCCCCAAATTTATGACTGATTGGGGATTTCCTATCAGAGAGGACACAGTTTGTGGTAATCGATGGTCAGGCATCGACTAAAACAGAAGTGATATTAGGCGTTCCACAGGGTAGTGTTCTTGGTCCTTTGCTTTACCTTATTTACATAAACGATTTGAGAGATGATCTAGGAACCTGTCTTAGGTTGTTTCCAGATGACGCCGTCTAGTAAAATCATCTGAAAATCAAAACCAACTGCATAACGATCTAAATAAGATATGACTACGTTGTAAATATTGGCAATTAACTCTAAATAACGAGAGAAGTCATCGACATGAATACGATAAAAATCCGTAAAACATTGTTTACAATATAAAGCAATCAAAAGTGAAGACCTTAGCTCCACAAAATACCTAGGAATTACTGTTACTTCAACTGGAAAGAGCACGTAGATAGTGTCGTGGGAAAGGCGAACCAGAGACTGCGTTTTATTGGCAGAACCCTTAAAAATGCAACAGAAGTACTAAAGAGACTGCATACAGTACGCTTGTCCGCCCTTTTTTGCAGTATTGCTGCCCAGTGTGGGATCCTTATTAGGTGGGTTTTACGGACGACATCGAAAGAGTCCAAAGAAGGGCGCTCTTTTTGTATTGTCACGATACAAGGTAAACAGCGTCACGGAAATCAAGCAGGATCGCGGATGGGAATCATTGCCGGCCGCAGTGACCGAGCGGTCTGCGGGCGGCGTGCCATTCACGGTCTGCACGGCCGCTGCGGTCGGGGGTTTGAATTCCAAATGTTCAAATGTTTGTATAGCATACAAACTTACAAAGTACTTTTGAACTAGCTAACTCTACGGACGGCACAAATAAATCATGCCCGATGGGGGATTCGAACCCCCGACCGTAGTGGCCATGCAGACCCACTGGAGCCCCTCAGTCCCCTCGGCCACCGCGGCCGGCGTTCGAATTCCCCCTCGGGCATGGATGTTTGTGCCGTCTTCAGTATAAGCTAGTTCATAAGTGGTTTGTAAGTTTAGGGACTGATAACCCGCAGTTAAGTCCCATAAGCTCTACAAACATTTGGGAATGATTACAACAATGGCTCTTATCGCTGCGGCGTGGGCTACTTACGAAACTCCAATCGCCAACATTCTCCTCCGAATGCGAAAATATATTGTTGACTACCATTTACATTGGTAGAAAAGGTCATCAAAATAAAATACGAGAAATCAGAGCTCGAACGGAGAGATTCAGGTGTTCTTTCTTCCCGCGCGCTATTTGAGAGTGGAATGGGAGATAAATAGTATGAAGGTGGTTCGATGACCCCTGTGCCAGGCTGTTAAATGTGATTTGCAGGGCAGAGTATCCGTTGTAGATGTGGCTGTGTGGAGTGCAACAGGTGGCGATGGTGCGCGGTGGCAGCGCTCTAGTGGTGTACACTGTCTGGCAGTGATGGGCGGCTGCAGCGGTGTCACACACGCTGTGAGAGAGCCCTCAGCCTCAGCCCTCAGCCCTCAGCGCTCAGCCGCCGCACGGTGGACAGGTGACGCCATTATGAGCGACGGCGGCAGACGCGGGAGATTAATTACTGGCGCCACAAAGCGCAGCGGCCGGCCGAGGTGGCGCCAGCAGAGCGCACCGGGGCTCCCTCCACAACCCCACTGTGCGGTGCTGGTGCCGGCCGTCACGCGTAATTATTCGCGGCGCGGCTCGGCGTGGCGCCTTTCTTCCGCGGCACAAAGGCGGCCGCGCTGATGAGGCGCAGTCCCGCTGATGGCCGCGACTCTCCACCCTGCGGGGCCTCCGAGGTTCCAGCACACACTGCAGGGGGAGCGAGTAATCTGACTAATACCAGGGTCGAAACCTGCTGCTGCACACCAAACGTGAAATGTTCTAGAGAAATTCTGAGATCTGCAAGATGGATCACGGAGGGTTCCACAGTTGACAACAGGAAAATGTATACAGGAAGGTATGTTAACCAGTCCTATAGCATTTCCTTTCCTCCTCCATGTTGCCACGAATGACGCACAACAGTTTACTAAAAAATGTTCAAATGAAACTTTCACTCTGCAGAGGAGCGTGCACTGATATGAAACTTCCTGTCAGATTAAAACTTTGTGCTGGAACCGGGACTCGAACCTGGGACCTTTAATCTGCCAGGAAGTTTCATATCAGCGCACACTCCACTGCAGAGTGAAAGTTTTATTCTGGAAACATCCCTTAGGCTGTGGCTAAGCCATGTCACCACCAGGAGTGCTAGTCTTACATGTTTTGCAGGAGAGCTTCTGTGAAGTTTGGAAAGTAGGAGGCGAGATACTGGCGGAAGTAGAGTTGTGAGGCGGCATCGTGAGTCGTGTCAGGATAGCTCAGTCGGTAGAGCGCTTGCACGCGAAAGGCAAAGGTCCCAGGTTTGAGTCCCGGTTCCGGCACACAATTTTAATCTGCCAGGAAGTTTCAAATGTTCAAATGTTTGTAGAACTTATGGGACTTAACTACAGGGTCATCAGTCCCTAAACTTACAAACTACATATGAACTAGCTAATACTAAGGATGGCACCAATATCCATACCCGAGTGGGGATTCGAACCCCCGACCGTAGTGGCCGTGCAGACCGTGACTGGAGCGCCTCAGTCCCCTTGGCCACCGCAGCCGGCAGCCTTTTCAATAGTTACAGGGGCAGCAGTCTGGATGATTGAATGAGGCGGCCTTGTAACATCAGCTAACATGGAATTACTGCGAACGGCTGGAAGGAAGTGGAAACTACAGTCGATAATTTTCCCGAGGGCGTGCAGCTCTACTGTATGTTGGAGAGCTTCATCAAACCAGTCTGCGGACTGGACAACAACAACAGGAATTTAAAAAAGGATTTATAAAAAAAGTCGGCCGGCAACGGTTTGGGTTTGTACCACAATGACAGTGTAGTTACTCTCAACTGCACTGTGTGAAGAGTAGAAACTCTTAAAAAGTTCACCAACCTGACGTCTTCTAAATTGGAAGATGACCTATTGTCAACAAGATAATCACATGATTGGGTAATGTGCCAGTGATATAGGAAGTTGACTGATGACAGTTGTTGAGTGTTGAATGAAAACAACTTGCCAGAGAATCTGTGTTTCCCAAATGTGAGACAGAAAATGTAGCAGGGCCCAGTTTTACCCTTGTGTGTCGAGTACAACCATACATTGCACAATGTTCATTTTTGCTGCACTTGTATATAATTTAACCAATAAAAATTTCTGGTTCTATATTATATGGAAATAAAAATGAACCATCGTCAGGTGTTAACTTACCAACTGCAGACAGTTAGACTGCTGTGGCACTTTTCTTCGAGTAAGGTTTTTTGAAGACGAATAATTGGAAAAGTAGTGTGGAAGGTAGGAGAATTTGGTAAACAGTAAAACTGTTTTTGATTGTGTGATTTGTTCCTGAAGTCAGTATAACAATTCGCACTTGGAGCGATGCATGTGAAATTTTTTTCCTATGTTTTATGGATTATGATTCTGGAATAGTTTCCTTAGAGTAATTTCAGACAGTTACAAATGATAGCTGGAAAAATCGTGCAAATTAGAAGAATTTTGTATCCATTGTTAATCAAAACTGAGGCTAGGAACTATATATTTGATTTGTCCAATAAATTTGAGGTATAGGAAACATACGTCTATGGTTTTTCTTATTTATTCGTCATTATACTCTGCAAGTCCCAGCCTGGTGCACGGTGCACAGTACCTTGCAACAGACTCTGGTCGCTGTGAAAGTTGGCAATAGAATGAACTAAGACAGGGAGGGGAGGAGATAAATGCGGTGTGGGTTGATATAAACGTACTGCTTTGACTAAGAAACATTCTTGACTTGGCAATTAGGACTTTTATTTTATTTATTTGTTTTTGCCAAAGTATTCATTACGGTTGCTGTACCAGTGCCCCAAGTGTATGGAGTGTATGGATTTAAATGAAGTTAGTGTGGTAGTGTAGGAGGTACAGATGAAGGGGAAAAGGACTGGGGGATAAACCTCGCCGGCCGCGGTGGCCGAGGGGACTGAGGCGCTCCAGTTACGGTCTGCACGGCCACTACGGTCCGGGGATCGAATCTCCCCTCGGGCATGGATATTTGTTCCGTCCTTAGTATAAGGTAGTTGATAAGTAGTTTGTAAGTTTAGGGACTGATGACCCCGTAGTTAAACATTTGAAATTTTTTTTTTATAAACCTCAAGATGGAGAGGAGGGGCTGGGTGCAGGAGGTGATGGAGAGGTGTAGACAGAGGAGGTGGCAGGAGGAGATACAGCAACGCAACCCTGAGATTAATGTGTAATATCAGATACTTTACTGTGCATTCACAGTCTACGAGATCAGGAAACCAACAGAGAAATGATGAGTTGGATAGAAGGAAGGTGATTATCGAGGATGTGGAGGAGGGAGGAGGACACAAGAGCGAGCAAAATTGGATAGGAGGGAAAAGACAGAGGTAACAACAGGAGGGAAACTAACTAAGAGGTGGACAAGTAAATACCTGAGCTTAGAGGTCAAATATATTGTTCATGTCTTGTTTAGCTTTCATGGGAATAAGATATACGTTTTAGTAATGAAAAACATTCTTACTAGTTTCTTTTCTTAGCAACACAATTAGATCTACTTTTCCCTACCATTAACGGTTAAAATAAGTGTACAATTTTCTATCATTTTTGTTAGTATTACAAATTTCCTAACGCTTACAACAAATTGTAATATTTCTGGCTTAAAGCCATTATATTAAGATTGGAGTATTGCTTGTGTGCAGCTCTTTAGAAACAGTAGGTGACATATGGTAAAAGCTGGTGAGAACCACGACAGGGGGTACAATACGTCGGGTTCTCATGGGAAAGCGCTCTGGCAGGTCTTCTTGAATGATAGGGAAGTTCCCGAGAGGCAGGCATTGGACACCGATTGGCTGTAGTACAGGCAGTCACGCGCCAAAACGCAATCATATTTTTATTAATATTTCATAAACTAATTATTTATTAAATGTCAAACACAATTTAGAAAAAAAACTCAAAGCCAAACTATGCCCTGAGTAGGTAAAACATATCAACTGCTGCTAAATTAATAAACAAAACAATTAATTTAAGCCGGAAGATGCACGGCAGCCATGTTTGCGCACAAAAATGAGGAGCGAAGGCAGTCTTGGATCGAGCCGCCACACTTCAGAACACGCAATGGGAGGAGTAACACGTCGCATACTTAACTTTCAGTTGCGACAATTTGTGTTATGTTGTTATGCGCTTTGCTAGTTTTCTGAATACTTTAAATAAAATTAGTTGGCATCCAAGAACTACAGTATTATTCCGTAATTAGATCAGTTCCTGCTAATAGTTTAACATTTTCAACTTCACCTCAAGAACTCCGACCTGAGTGCTATCACCTGCATGGTGTGATCTTCTAGTTTGCACGAATTTTCCAACTATCATTTGTAACTGTCTGAAATTATTCCCAGGATACTTTTCCACAACTATAATCAATAAAAAATTTTCACATCCATCGCTCCAAGTGCGAATTGTCAGACTGACTTCAGGAATAAAACACGCAATCAAAAAGAATTTTAGTTTTTACCAAATTGTCCTTCCTTCCACAGTACTTTACCAATTATTCGTCTTCAAAAAACCTTACTCGAAGAAAAGTGCCACATCAGTCTAACCGTCTGCAGTTGGTAAGTTAACAACTGACGATGTTTTATTTTTATTTCCATATAAAATAGAACCTGAATTTTTTTGTTAAATTATATACAAGTGCAGCAAAAATTAGCACTGTGTTGTACTCGACACACCAGGGTAAAACTGGGCACTGCTATATTTTCTGTCTCACATTTGGGAAACGTAGATTCTCTGGGAAGTTGTTTTCATTCAACACTCAACAACCGTCATCAGTCAACTTCCTATATCACTGGCACATTAGCCAATCAAGTGATTATCTTGTTGAGAAATAGGTCATCTTCCAATAAACACAATTCATTGAATTGTCAATTTTTAAGCAACTAATTCGTACACTTGTTTTCTGACCCTCCTTTGATCGCGTAGATTCAATCAACAGCTTTCTTTTAACGTGGGAAAAAGATGTTTTTGTTCCACTGAGTTTATTTTCATACAGTGTGCAGTGTCCAGGTTTATCGATATACTCCTTGAGCCGGCCGCGGTGACCGAGGGGACTGCGGTGCGCCAGTCACGGTCTGCACGGCCACTACGGTCGGGGGTTCGAATTCCCCCTCGGGAATGGATATTTGGGCCGTCCTTAGTATTAGCTATTTCATAAGTAGTTTGTAAGTTTACGGACTGATGACCCAGTAGTTAAGTCCCATACGCTACACAAACAAAACATACTCCTTGAAACGCGATTGCAAGGAGTCAGCGAACTGCACTACACTGTACTGTGCGGGTTGTCAACTCACGGCCGCCTGAGCACGAGCTCGGTGTAGTGGCGAAGAGAATGGGGAATGGACTCTTGACTCAGGCGACGCTATGTGGCGGACCTTCAGCTGATCTCGTTCTGCCGGAGACGCCATTACTCACACTCAGACTTCGGTTCTCTGACTCTTCGATTGCTGCTGCTCTGAAGCTTGCGACTACTCTCCTCGTCCTTGTTCTCCTATAAAATAGGTAAGGTCGGGTAAGTTGACTAGGAGTCTAAGATGATGAATTTTGAATTTCTCCGATAACTCAACCACAAGTGCTACGTGCTTATGGTATCACTTCCTTAGCGCCCTCTGCAGACAAGTCTTTTGAACTACAACCGACTGGTCATTTCGTTTTGTTGACGACAGAGACTTGGAAGAGGGTGCTGTTTTCGTAACTGCGATTGGCCAAATTGCCCTAAGGAAAGTGGAAGGACGTGGTTCGTACTTAGATTGAAAGTAGTAGACATCTTTTAAAAAATAAGTATTAAAATAATTATAAAACACATTCCAAAATTTAAACCTTATACAAAATTAATTGGTTTTAACTTAGAACTTGAAAGCAGCTGTCAAGACCCTTACATTAAAGAAAAATTTATAGAAAAAGAACAACAACTTCTGATAAATTTTTAACATCAACTATTGAACAGAGTCGATCATCGAGTGAAGTCCACTAGAAATCTCAACAGATTAAACCAAGAAATTGAGCTCAGGGTGAACCCAAATTTAAAATTTAACAACCGGTGGCTGAATTCCGTACCTTAATCATTAAAATGTTTAAAAGAAATAAAGAAAGAAAAACAACTTCAGAATTGTTTGAAAAAGAAACTATGAATTAAAACTGATCATTAGCAGGTGCGGTATAGGGCTTCTGGATAAAATTTGACCTTTGAACATCTGGTTGCCTTCCTCGCAGGGACCACACTACAAGGTGGCGGACATAAACAATGTGGTGGACACAAACCATATGTCGGACATAAACAACAATTTGGCGGCGGTGGCATAAGACATGGCAATTATTTCATTATCGTGAGCTGTATTTCCTGTCCCCGTGGACATCAAGTGATTTTAAAAAAAAAAAAAAAAAAAAAAAAAAAAAAAAAAAAAAAAAAAAAAAAAAAAAAAAAAAACTCCCCAGCTCGCTTAATGTTGGTAGCAGTGCTGTGCCTTTTTGTAGTCAGGCGCATGTGACCTGGCACCTGAAGGCCACGTTACGGTAGGCCGGCGTCGCATCTGCACCCGAGTCATGTGACGTAACGAGTCGTGCGATCTGCGCAGATTACCCAAGAGTTGAAAATTCGTGAGGCGTGATCAACAGTACCATTCATGCAGGAAATTCTATATATTTATAAGCACTAGACGTTATTTAAGATGTGAGCTAATGCAAGTTTGTATCTTAAGTGGGGAAAAAAAATTGTCTCAGTCTGTGGAAGGATGTGTTCCATGACGAGCTGCTCGTGGTAGGCAGAAAAAAGTTCAATGTCGTCACAACCTGTGAGCATGGAAGCGAGAACTGTCTCCACAGTGTGTTACATGAAGAATTGAAAAACCTGTTACTGAAGACGAATACTCATAATTTATGAACCGGTACGCAATGAATGGTTTGAAGTTGCATTCATCAACCCACAGAGACTTTTTCTTGTGCTGGAACTCCTTATAAAATGTTAATGAAGCCTAAGGGTATAAGTCCACCGTTACCTGTAAAATTAATTGTAGCTGAAATGAGCCAATTAAAAGCTTACTTTACACACATAATCCTGGCTGTAAAAATCAGTTAAAGGATTCGCATGAACTATAGACTACTTCCTGGCCAAAATTTAGAACTGACTCAAAATTTACTTTAGCTGCAGGGAGACAAAGAGACGGTTGCCAACACACGCCGTAGATCACGTGAATTACACACAATCATTAATATACAAGCCACCGCGAACTAAACCATTTCATGAAGGTGGCTGAGTGAACATTTATGGCGCAACGGAATTAAAATATGATAATTTGCATCTGAATTTGTTCCCAGCATAGGTGAAAAACAACATTAAATAAAAAGGGGAATGTATTCATAAACTAATATTCATAAGTGGGATAAAATTTCACAGACAATTGATTAATTATTCAGTTCAAACATGCGCAAATGGGGGAACAAATTTTTAAACAATAAAAATGCATCCCATTGAAAATTAACTTAAAGTAATCTGAACTGCACATCGTCGGTGGAGGGATCTACAATCAACAAGCATTCAGCCACTCACACGCGCAAGGTAAAGCGAAACTCACCTAACTCAGCATGCTAACATGAAGCAGAAGCAGGCGCCACTAACGTAGGCCAAATTCAGCGAACCAGGATGTACCACACAACACAAAGAAAATAAATTCTGGTCTGTCTTTCTTCACTTGAGATGGTACACGATAATAGCGAGATTAATTTCCATTTAAATCAAACTGTGAGCATGGAGACGGCACGTGTATGCTACATTACATATTCACAGCCCACTGAAGGCGAAGTGCTTACTGATCGGATTCATTTCGACAAAAATCCACGGCATCATATATTATGAAGTAAGAATACGCAATAGTAAGACACTGTTATGTAAGCTGTGGCGAGAACTCATGTGGCTAGCTACAGACCCTTGAAGTTGGAGTTCGGAACCACGTGGTTCCAAAAACCAGTAAAAACTAGAAAAATTCAATTTCCTAAAAATAAAGAAAAATAGCAACCCTTAGAAATTCGTAGGATAAGGAAGCTAATGAAATACAGTAAGACGCGATTAGGAGGGTTTTACATGGATGGACAAATTCCAGTCTTCAAAAATCAGAAAACTGGAATAAATTCAAAGTCGGGGTAAATCAACTAAGAAATGCGGCATGCAGCCCCTAGAAATACGCAGTATTTTATAAGCAAGCTAATAAAGAGGGTAGTGAATGGCTACCAGATAATTTACTGACGGAGTCTGAATGCGAAGTACAAGTTTGGAAACAAAACAGCAATTTAAAATAGACGGAGATGATCACGATGTACTGAGGGAAATCAGAAAAATACATGCATAATTTATTGGCTGAAAGGCATAGAAACAGACGCAGGGGTAGCTGAAGGCTTTGTTCTAAGAACACACCACATAGAGTACATATCACTACACAGAATAAAAATATTCCTGCCTACTAGTTGCATGCCACAAAGCTAGAAGAAATTAAACAGAGTTCATACACCGCCATGTAGTCTCATAGAGGTTACCGATTCCCAGCCGTTACCAAACCGAATTACTTACATATTCACTGCATTTACCTAGGCAAAATCACCGACATGAAACTGAATACACTTCCGTTCATGACCAGAGAAACTTATTCCGAAAAATGGACCTAAGTTCTGAAGTCTAACTTGAACAACCCAGACAATTAATTGCTACCATCTCAGAGAGGAGAGAAAATCAGAACGTCTTACCGGGCCGAAGCGCAACCACAGAGTGAGGAGACTGTCAGGAAGTCGCCCGCCACCACCGGAAATCTGTAAAACCCCAGAAAACCGAGGTGGTGGGGAGAGCCTAGACTCGCACGCCCTGCCGAGGCTTGCTACCGGGCATTGCCAACCCAACGTGTGGCCAAAGGATGGAGGAACCTCTTTGGTAGCATCAAAAGCAGGTGTTGATAACGACTACCTAAGCCAGAGAAACATACAACGCGAGCAGCCAAAAGGCGACGACGAAAATTCTCATACATACACTCAGACAGCCATGCTAGAAGATACCATGCACATACAGAATAAAGCAAGTACACAGGGACAGTGGCTTCACAGAGAAACCGCTCATATTGCCACATTCATAAACACAATGATAAATTAAGAGCATAATAAAATCGCAACAATATTAACACAGTATTACAGAAACTAACATTTAAAAACATGAAATGAAATGTTATTCCTCATGCTTCCGACCAAAAGGGATTCTCATTTAGGAAAAAAGCCCATCTAGTGAACTTACATAAAATACAAACTTAAAAACCTGGGAAGACGGCAGACAGCCGTCTTGTAAGGGACTTAACTGCTGTGTCATCAGTCCCTAAAGTTACAAACCACTTATGAAGTACCTTACACTAAAGAGGAAACAACCATCCATGCCCGAGGGGAGATTCGAAGCCCCGACTGTAGAGGCCGGGCAGACTGTGACTGGCGCGCCGCAGAGCGCTCGGCCACCGCGGCCGGCATGAAGTCGAGGAAGAAGACTGAAAGCTTTCAAGATCGTAAGATGACATTGCAGTCCCTCAACTAGTACTTTCGAGTACAACCTCTGATTTCAAGCAATAATCGAAGCCTGTCGAAGTTCTTCGTCAATAGCAATTATTTCATTATCGTGAGCTGTATTCCCAGCTCCCTTGGACGGTTCCACCATTTCATTCGGATCATTCCAATGCATATAACTCACATGTTCAGTATTAGTTTTCCAATCCTTAACTTTGAGATCATTTACGTTCTCACCATATCCGTCCGGCCCCATTTCTTCTTTAGCCAACATACCTTCTTTATCTAACAAGGGGCGAATTATCTGAGTATACTTGTAACCCTCATTGACATTTATTGGTCTCCGGGAAATATAACTTTGTCTATATACATTGGTGGCAAATAGTATTGAAGGATAATTGCGAAGATCCTTAGCTGTATAACTATTTTTACTGGGTTTGTTTTTAAACAAGAGATTATACAGTCCTTTCGTTCCACAGTATTTTACTTTAAGAATTATTAAATCATCTCTATCAACTCGTACTGGGGAATTTCCAAACGCCCACGACTTTAATTCATCATCAAACTTAATGCTGTATGTAGGAACCACTGTTTTTCTATCTTCATTATCATCATTATCCCCTCCTCCTTCTTCCTCCAAATCTTCATCTTCTTCTTCTTCTTTTGCAGCTGGAGCTGTGTCATTTGGTTTTATTAATGCACGATTCTCATCAATGTCTTCAAGTTCATTCTTTTTATGCACAACTCCAGGCTTGAGCTGGTGGGTCTCATGAATCAATCTCTGTAGCGGTTAAGTTACTGGTTTCATTACATTGTTCAGTACACTCTCAACTTCTGCCTCACGTCTTTGTAGTAAAGCAAAGTTCTTGCGTATAGCGCGTCGAGCTTCCAGTACGCACGCGTCCATATGCCGCCTCAAGGGGGAGGGGGGTCAGAAGAGAAAGTGACCTCAGTCGTGCATGTGCATTGCAACGCTGCGATCAAACTGATAAAGTCACGAGGATGGTATGAGGCCAGACTGCTGAGTCGCCAAAAAGATTGTCAGCGGTACTAATTCAAACTGATGACGTCAGAAGGGTGTCATATTACATAAGTGTCGTAGGAGGTCAGACTGCTGAGACATCGAAAAAAATTAACAACGGTACGAATTCAAAATGGAGTTATAGAATACAGTTTGGGATCGTACCACCATCAATAGTCTTGCATGGGCCCTCGGGATGTTATCATCTAGGGGTCGTTTTACTATTACTCCCCTAAGGTGGAAATATAAAAAAAGTTATTAAAGAGTTACATTATTATTATTTATATGAATCCACCATTTATGCATTAATTTTACATTTTGATCTTGTTTCTCAACATCGGAAAGGCAACAAATATAATGGTGTACATGTTTCCTCTTATTGTGCGCTACTCCATCCGTGAAACCTCGCTGCTAGATGGTATCATTTCAGTAAAAGAGTCGTGAATAACCAGACTGTATGCACTTGTATTCTTTGGAAATGGTTTTTGTAGCTGCATTTCAATTCGCATATCAGAGAAGATTTCAGATTTTCTTCTTGCCGTGAGCAATCAGAAACATGAATTTGACACTTCTGAAACTCTTTACGACTCATGAGAGGATTTGCAATTTTTCCTCTTGTCTCATAATACACAGACTGAAATTTGCTCTACATGGCATATGCTAGCGCTGTATTCTTCGCAGTAAAGTTAACCGAGTAGTTCTCGTAGGGACATTTTGATTATTTCAGTTTTATTTCCAATTTCGTCAAATCTATGGCATCGAATATACTACAATCAGCGTTCATGGCTTTCCTATCTGTTTGAAATGCGATAATTACGTATCGATTGCTTTCAAGACCCGGCTTGCTCCTTACTTGCCACGTCCATTTATTAAGTTCCAGCGCGATGCATTCAGGTAGTTCCCAGTGGCGGAATGCCAAATTCAGCCTTAGATCATTTTTTATTATTTTCATTAATGATATTTTCTCTTTTTCAGACACCTGAATTTCAGGTATATTCCAGTAAATATTATAAAGCACATTTTTCGACTTACAAGGAAAGTACTTGGGCTCGAACAAACACATATTCACCAATATCGTATGAGAGATAATGTAAAGATCCCTTATTGCACTAGTGATACTCCCGCGTCTGCAAAACTCTGCAGTCGTCCGTTACAGGCCTCTGCGTGTGCCTTGCTACATTGCACATTGACCTACCGGTTTGCCAGTAGGGACGGTGCAGTGTGCCTCCGAAGTTGCGTTTTGTGACGTTATTTGTGAGGGGAAGCGTCAGATGGAGTGGCGATGGTGTTAATCAATCCTGCTAATGTATTGCGATTGGTTGATGTAAAGTTACGAAGAACCCTTCTTAGTGAAGATGGTATTAGTGTAGAAGATGAATCAATCGCATGCTTTCTCGTATTTGTTATGGTACAGAAATATGAGCATAAGTTAGATACTATTGTAACTTTAACACGTAATGATGATAATAGGGATGATAATGACGAACAACTCATTGCAAGTACTACGGTAAGTGCGGGAAGAGGCGATGGAAGCAGTGGCAGTGAATACCAACAGTCTTCCGAGAAGAAGGTTAAAGTTGCAACTATCATCGCGGCTTTTGATGACAATACGCTAGAGAACATGTACGATGATTATTGCATAAGTTATAGTTAAGATGTCTGCATTACGTATGGCGTCTACAATTACATCTACAGTGCTATCCAGAGCATCATTGCAGAGTTTTGCAGAAAAACGACACCCACCAGCATATTGAGGTGTACGTAGAGGTCCTGTAAGCAAACGTCCATACAGATATGTTTGTTCGAGCCCATGTACTTTCCTTGTTAGTGTTGACAGCATCTGCGATAATGCTATTTGCGTCATGTGTGCTACAAACGAACACAAGTTCATGTTTAGCGTTTAAAACAATCTTCCTGTAATCCTCAGCGAAGCCGAGTGCCATGCTCAATGGAATGCAGAAGCTGAGACTCCCATCAGAGTCAAGATATTCTTTTAGTTCCTCTTTCTCCCCCATCCTGCATTTTGCAGTACATTAGCCTCGCTCGGTGTGAATGAGGCATACCCCTTCATCAGCATTACAATTCCAGAATTTCGCACATCTTCTACTTGCTTGTTATTCAAATGATATCGAATTACAGAAAACAAGTGAAGCATACAATTTTTATTTAAATGAATATCAGTAGCCACTCCGACCATCCGTCTTTAGTTGCTCTCACAAGCAACAGGTACAAGTCTTTATCTTTTATCGCTATTGATTATCATTGTAAGCGAAATTTGGTTGACTGTACGGTTGGTATCAACGATATTGAAATCGGGTAACGGAGTTTATCAGTGTGAATCTTCTCTCTCACACTCAGTAAATAAGACATTGTCTTCCTTATACCTAATAGCATTTTTGAATGAGATTTCACGGAGAGTGACGTTAGTATTTGTAGCACACTATATTGCACTCTCGATAGTAGTCCTCGATTGTATGGAGTCAACACTTTTTTTGCATCAATCTTCCTTTTCTTCTTCTTTTTAATCTGCTTCACTTGTCTCTTTTTACATATAGCCTCTTTCTTCTTCATTTGACTCTTTTTCTATTTTTTATTTGTTGACACATTCATCACATCATACGTAAGTTGTTGACTGTAGAGGTTTACCATATCGCTTTTTTTTTTTTTTTCTTAAATGTAATCTCACAGTTATTTCCTCCCCGTCGGAATCAACTAGATTCCCGTCCTGATCTCTAATAGATATACTTAACTCTTTAATGTGATGTACAACAACTGGTATGCAAATGGGTGAATTTGGTGATTCCGCAATCTTGTATCTACGTGGGACTGCAGGCCAGCACTGATGTATTGTGTGCGTTGTAGCGCTATTGTGGAAGGACCCAGCCGAAATGTTGCAGTCTATGCATAGCACATTATTTACACTATGCACAGCTAGCGTTGAAGTTTCCTTGTAAATATACATATTCTCAAATCTAGGACTGTGCCAAATCCATTGTAAAATCAACAGCTACATTACACCAGATTTTACATTGTAAGGTGTATGGTAAGAGATTCTCAGTTCTACTTTCAATTTCCGTTTATCATCCTCGGGCGCATAATCATTGACAAACTTGGCGTTGTACAACTCCATCTCCATTAGTAAAGATGAAAATATATCTTTGAGTTCGTACGTTCCAGGTTTAATAGTAAATTTTCTAGAATTTCATCATTACCAGTGTACTTATAGAAGTTAAAATTATTGTTTTTAGACGTAATGTTCGGTATAGAATTGTATGTAAATAAGTTGAGTAATACAATTTCGTAGGACTGATGATGAAACATAATTGTGGAATTAAATGTGGAGGTGATAATCGAGATTTCACCCGACAGGCTAAACATTACGCCGTCCTCGCCAACATCCATTATGAGAGTATAGATTAGGGCCTCTCTAGTTACATTTCAGGCGGTACACACAAGCAGTCTTACCAGCTACTTTTGGACACTTTTCCGAAAACTGTCTTGAGCAGTTACACCGGCAACCCAAGCGCAATGGAAATATTTTAGACCTTATAGCTACGAACAGGCCTGACCTTATTAACGATGTCTGTGTAGAGACAGGAACTAGTGATCATGATATCGTCATTGCGTCGATGGTGACCAAAGTTCATAAACCAATCAAGATGGTTTGGAGTGTGTTTTTGTTGGGAAGAGCCGATAAGCAATTGTTAGGATCGCACTTAGAAAATGAATGGCCATCGGTTAGTTCTGGTACTATGGATGTAGAGGAATTGTGGACTAAATCAAGTGCATTGTATATAAAGGGTTAGAGAAATAATGTGCCTGTAAAGTCGATTAATGATCGAAAAGATCCATCGTGGTATAATAATAATGTTAGAAAACTATCGAGAAAGCAAAGACTGTTGCATTCGCGGTTAAAAAAAGAACACGCAAATGATTACAAGCATAAACTACTTCAGATTCGTGCCTCTATAAAAAGATCGATGCGCGATGCATACAATAATTACCATATCCATACCTTAGAAAAGGATCTTTCCGAGAACCCGAAAGAATTCTGGTCCTATGTAAAATCGACAAGCGGGTCAATAATCATCGTACATGTTCTCTAGCGTATTGTCATCAAAAGCCGCGATGATAGTTGCAACTTTAACCTTCTTCTCGGAAGACTGTTGGTATTCACTGTCACTGCTTCCATCGCCTCTTCCTGCATTTACCGTAGCACGTAATTGTAGACGCCATAGGTAATGCAGATATCGTAATTATAAGTCACTCGTTGATCATTTCGGGGCAGTAATAGAAGAAAGCAAACGGAAAGCTAAAGTTTAACCTTTATGAAATCTTCCACGCAGGAGGTCCGCACAAATGTCCAGTTGACAGCAAAAGAAGTGGATCACCCTTGAATTCCTAAGTGGAGCCCGCAGCTGACGCTATGCAACCACCATTGCACAGCTGCGTCGCAGGTCGTCAAATCATTGCACAGTACAGTTATTACCTACTCACAATAGGCACTAAGTAAGTCTCCTATTTCTCCTTATCGCATTCAGGCAAGGTACAAAACAACACTTTCGTACAACAAATATCACAATAACGTCGTTAGAGATGAGACAATAACACTTGTAAATTAAATTTAGTTCCAATAAGTGAAAAGTCAGATACGTTATCACACTTGTTTAGTGACATGATATGTTTTTGTTCATGATCTGAATCTGAACGCACTATTAAGCAAAAAACAGTTATATGCCTGATCTAGATGCGATTACAGGTCACGCACTTTTTCGTGGCCCCTCTCTGATCGGCGGAAGTCGCCTGAGCTCGTGTGTCAACGGTATGCTTATGCTCTCTACCAACCTTACCTCGTAGCAGCATTATACACCGTAGACCTCGTCAATGTATTGTTGATTTGTGCTTCGTATTGATTATTGTCTTCCACTTTGTTATTTGCTAAAATAAGTCCACATACCCCGACGACTTCTTTTATAAGAAAGAAGGCTGTCCTTGAAAGTGGTGTTAAGAATATTAATTCTGATTTTTATTCTGTTACGACAATAAAACGAGGCAGAGAGCGTTGTTACACCCGCTTAATAAGTCCCTTTCAAATATTAATATCATTCTGGAAACATCCCTTAGGCTGTGGCTGAGCCATGTCTCCACCAGATCCTTTCTTCCAGGAGTGCTAGTCTTGCATGGTTCGCAGGAGAGCTTCTGTGAAGTTTGGAAAGTAGGAGGCGAGGTACTGGCGGAAGTAAAGTTGTGAGGCGGCATCGTGAGTCGTGTCGGGCTAGCACAGTTGGTAGTGCGCTTGCCCGCGAAAGGCAAAGGTCCCAGGATCGAGTCCCGGTTCCGGCACACAATTTTAATCTGCCAAGAAGTTTCATTAAAGTGATACATAATTTCGTGTTCCATCTGTAACGCCTTAACCCCTTACATGTTGTTTCTTTCAAAACCTGTAATCTATACGCCGTAAACTGCCGGCGGTGCTTGTTCTAACAGCCAATCCGCTATGAGCTGAATGCAAGTTTCAGCTCCCAACATTCTCCGCTCAGGGACGACGTTTAAGTGCGCGTTATCTCTAGGCATAAATAGACGCAAAACACTGACGTTTTCATTAGTTTCTTAGACTAATGTCTGAATCCAGAAATAAATGATAATCTTAGCACTGCACCAGGAGTTGCATGAAGCTCCTATTGTTGCTGAGAGGTAACCGCAGAAAATACGTAATGTAGTGCAATTCACAGATGTCATACATCATAAAGTTGTGGAATAGAATACGGTGTATTGATGATTTTTTAACCAAGCACAATCAGATGTCACATATCAAATATGTTCACAAATAGCATTATACTGGTACCTGAAACGACGATACAATTACTTTTTCCCCGGAAGGGACTCGAACCTAGCACCGTTTGCTATTGTATAATAGGAAGGAATACTGCTGATATATTTATTGTTTCTTCCTGGCACTCCAACCCTGCACATACCGTCACTCTTGACACCATGAGGCGTCAACTATCACATTGTCGTTCACCAGTAGTTAGGATCACACCGTTCGTAGAGACGTGGAAGGGGTATTTTTCGAAAACTTTGTTTAATTTAGTAGCGCATGGACATGTGCAATTTTGATTTGAAACAAGGCAGAGTCCTGCGTTCTTTATTGGAGTTACTGGAGGAGTAGATGGTATTTTTGTGGCCGTTAAAAACTGTTACCCCCAGCGGGAATCGGACCCATACCTTAGCTATTACAAGTTAACCTCTAGGTAAGACGTTCTTGGCCGCACGGGATGGCCACGTAGTGTGAGGCGCGTTATTGCGAATTTTGCTTGATATTATACTACGTTTTAGTATGCTACATTACGATTTGGTATGGCATTTTGTAATAAGTTTATTTAAGTATGAGCTCATTATAATAAAGATTGTTGGGTAGCTGTTGCCACGATAACTTGAATATTAGGCATTTTTATAGTTATGAGGAACGTGGATCATGCGTTAAAAAAATTTGAAATTCGGAAAGTAACTTAGTTTTGACATTTATACACCACGTTCAGGAACACAAACAGACTTCGATGAAGGAGGTTTCTGTGATTTACTAGTATGGTCAGTGACAAGGTATCCGATAGCTGGCAAGTGTGTCCAGCAATTATTCTTCACGGTGTGGTTGCCTTCAATAGTCATACTGAGGTTACAAAACAGCAATGTTGATTCTGATATAATGTCGCATCGAAACTGCGATTACATGCGAAGCATAATATTCAACTGAGAAGGATGGGGGCAACTTCAGTCTCTGCCATTTCAAAGCTTGGATGCTGGTATTTGTCGGAATAGATGTCCATTTTAATGGCGACAATAGTGCTTGCACGGTAAGGTTCAGTTGTCCATTATATCCACGTGCATTTCGGGAGTCAACGACAGAGAAATAATGTAAGTGATCACAAAAGAAAGAAAAAACTGCCAAGCACAAAATTGTGAAAAGAAGCCGGCCGCGGTGGACGAGGGGACTGAGGCGCTACAGTCACGGTCTGCACGGCCACTGCGGTCGGGGGTTCGAATCCCCCCTCGGGCATGGATATTTGTGCCGTCCTTAGTCTTAGCTAGTTCATAAGTAGTTTGTGAGCTTAGGGACTGATGACCCCCGTAGTTAAGTCCCATAAGTTAAAAAAAAAAAAAAAAAAAAAAAGCACGGAGATGCAGATAAATATTTCAATAGAGGGGTAGCAGGAGGGAGGGCGGGATCTAGGAATGAACAGGAGTGCAGAACTGGAAAATAAGAGAAAGTACTCCTTACTTATATTGTTTTAGAGCTGAGAGAAAGGGAACGAATGTTTTACAGAACGAAGGATGGGTTATCGGAGATATAAAAGTACACTGCTTCACAGAGAGGACCCATGGCCAGTAAAGAAAACAGACATTAAAAGAGACAGTATTGTTTTAACGGAAACCACAATTTTTTTACAGCTCTTTGGGGGAATAGACCAAAAGGGCAACTGAGGTTATAATGTAAGGGAGGTGACAGAGAGAAAGGAGGAAAAATTAACAACGAATAAATACAAGACAAATCGTTTGCATATTTTGTTAAGGACGGAGGGTATATTACTGGATGGAGGGGAGGAGAGAGACGTATTTGAAATAACAAAAATTACTTTAACAGCGTCCATCTAAACTGATTACTCTGTATGCATGGAGTCTAGGTATAAATGAATAAAGCTAGGATATTGAGTGAAATGAGAAGCATTGAATTAATATTTGTGCCACGGGCGGGAATCGAACCCAGACCTCCATACTTTCTTTAATTCAATGATTTTCCTTTCACTTAATTTCTTAGACATACTGACGCGGAAAACTGTCTCTAGGTATATAAATTTATAATAAAATAGGATAATAAAGGGACTGTATATTTAAAGAAATCAATTTAAAGGCAGCTTAAAGGAAAAAGGAACTCATATTTTATTTCTTCTACAGTCTCACTTAGGAGATTAAAAAAAATTGAAGTACTAATAATTTGTTCAGAATCCCTCATTATTTGTTTCTTTCATAATACATCTCAGCGTAGAATCTATAACGCCGTCAGACCAGTTTCTCTTCAATAAGAGCGACTACTCTAAAAAATGTTCAAATGTTTGTTAAGCTTATGGGACTTTACTACGGGGTCATCAGTCCCTAAACTTACAAACTACTTATGAACTACTTACGAACTAGGACGGCACAAATATCCATGCCCGAGGGGGGATTCGAACCCCCGACCGTAGTGGCCGTGCTGACCGTGACTGGAGCGCCTCAGTCACCTCGGCCACCGCGGCCGGCGCGACTACTCTATCTGGAGTTGATTGCTCGCATTGAGACGGCCTGATTTGTATTTCGGCTGTCTGCTTTTACTATGATGCCAGGAAGTAAACATTCTGTATTTACGTCAGAGCCCCACTCTGCGCTGTGCTGGGGGCTGTTGGGCATCACCGCGACCGCCAGTTTGCTGGCTTCCACCAAGCCTCGCCTTGGCACGAGCTGTGGTTGACCGCCCAGCCCATAGCTCTCGAGCCACGGCTGATACAGGCACAGACTGCAAAACCAGGCTCAAACGTTTCTGCCAACCTACCCAAGTGTGCAGTATTAACTACCACAGCTAGAGCTATTTTGCTATAAAATGAGCAGCCACTTTGCCTTTTGACATGTCATTCAAATATTTAACGAAGTAAAAGAACAGAATCATGATAAACGCAGCTACCACATAATGTTTCACCTAGATAGCAATCACACGATATGGGAAACTATCTTTTCAGCGCTCTGCATTAGATTTAGACAAAAGAAAATATGTATTCAACCTAGAAAACTACGTATGTTTTAAAATTAAACAATTCTGGTGGGAACAACACAAATATATATATGTAGTATATCATTCACGTTTTCATATTTATAGAGTGCCAAAACGATTTTTGGTATCATCAACGCCGCAGTGGAGTGGCCAAGCGCATTGAGGTGCTATGCTTCGATGCGCGAAGCCGCTCCTCGTCGGGGGTTCTAACCCCCTCGGGCATGGATGTTTGTGTCGTCTTTAGTATAAGGTAATTCAAAGGGTAGTTTGTAAGTTTAGGGACTGATGACCCCGCAGTTAATTCCCTTAAGCTTAACAAAAAAAAAAAACTATCTTCAGCCGTAATCAACTTCGAACTGTGGTGTCGCACAAGTCCAAAGTGCGCGCCACCTACTTTCGCCGCGCGCCGCCATGCACGCACGGCGCGGCGTTCTTACGACGACAGCCACGAGCGCCCTCTGCGGCAACTCCGCTCGTGGCCACCAGTGAACGACATCGTTCACTTGGGACTGAGTTAGGAACCAGTAAAAGACTTCGGAATCAGATAGGCACCAGTGAAGACTTGGCTATCAGTTAGGCACTAGGAAGGACTCTAACTCAACTATGTATCAACATTCTGCAGTACTATATAAAAGTTTAGTATTGTATAAATTCTGTGCAATATATATCTCATTCTAATTTACTCTAGTGTTTCTAGTTCTGGCTGCTCCCCTCCGTACCTGCATCAGCGTGCTATCTTTATTTCTGTGTCGGTCTCATTCCACTCGGCCACCGACACCTACAACGGAACATGACACAAAACGAACCATATCGCTTTCCTAAGTTGTGCGACTGGACTCGTGATGTCCTATCTGCAAGGTAATAGTTTGCAGTAACAGACGAGGAGTCATCTAGTGAAAAGTGTAATTCTTCCAGCAAAGTGAATGAGACTTCTCCTGATTCGAATATATATTCGAAATATTTAATGAGCAATCAGAATATTGATCTTAGATTTGAGGCAGTTAATGCTGTCCACTACTAAACTCAGAAAAGCAAAGCCATTTGCGAAGTGAATTTGAATTTGTATCTTCACAGCGCAAATGGCGACAATTGACCTTAAACATCAATATACATTTGGCTCTGAACATAAGTTCAAATGTTCAAATGTTTGTAAATCTATCGAACCAAACTGCGTGGTCATCAGTCCGTAGCTTACAAACTACTTAAACCTAGGTAAACTAACCTAATGACAACACACACACCCATGCCCCAGGGAGGACTCGAACCTCCACGGCGAGCAACCGCGCGCTGCGCAGCTAGACGCTTTAGACCGCTCGGCTACTCCACCGCGGCTGAACATAAGTACTCAGAGTTTCGTCAGCATTCTAGATATCGATAAGCAAAACAATTTTGAAAGTTATATATATAACGAAATTCCTAGGGGGGGCAATTAAAAACAATGTTAACTGTGAATAACACATGTTTTGGCGAAATTTGAAAGAAACGGTCTGTTATTGACACTACCTTAGGAGATTTACACGTCTCCTAAGGAGACTGCCAACCCTACAATTGTTCTCCCTCTTATGCAGTACTGCTGAGTAGTGTGCGAGTATTATCTGATGGAATAGGGGGAGGACATCGAGAAAGTTGAAAGAATATATCAGATTATAACTCGCACATACGCTATTTGGCACTTGTATTTATTATTATTATTAGTAGTAGTAGTAGTATTTCGAGCTTAGTATAAGCGTGGAACAGTCGAGAAACTGAAGCCATTATATGAACCCATTACGAAACACTTCACTGTGAATAACAGAACAATCGTGTAAATGAAGAGCCCCAGCAGAAGGTAATTTCCGTTGTTTAGCACGTATTGTTTACAGACACATTGAAAACACTTTATAAGTAGACAAAACGTGAATGATATACTACATGTATACATTTGTGTTGTTGCCACCAGAACTGTTTCATTTTACAACATGCTTACATTTCTAAGATACCTGCATATTTCATTACGTCTAGATCTAATGCAGAGCGCTGAAAAGAGAGAATAATTTTCTGTGTTATATGATTGCTATCTATGTGAAACATTATGTGGTACTACGTTTATCATGATTCTTTTCTTTCACTTCATTAAATATTTGAATGAAGTGTCAAAAGATAACGTGGCTGCTGATTTTACAGCAAAATAGCTCTAGGTGTGGTAGTTTATAATACACGTTAGGGTAGGTCTGCAGAAACGTTTCATACTTCAAGGGTTGAGTCTCGCCGTATTAGCCGTGGCTCGAAAGCTATGGGCAGGCCGGTCAACCACAGCTGGTGCCGAGGCGAGGCTTGGCGGAAACCAGCCAGCTGGCGGTCGCTGTGGCGGGCAACAGCCCCCAGCACAGCACAAAGCGGGGCTCTGATGTAAATACAGAATGTTTACTTCCTGGCTTCATAGTGAGAGCGGAAAGCAGAAATACAAATCAGGCCGTCTCACTGTGAACAATCAACTCGAGATAGAGTCGTCGCATTTAGTGAAGAGAAGCTGGTTCGATAGCGTTATAGATTATATGCTGAGATCCATAACAGAAGAAACAAATAAAGAGTTATTCTGAATAAATTATTAGTCCTTCAAATGTTTTTTTAATCTCATCTCTATTGTCATATTTCGTAAGTGAGAGACTGTGGAAGATCTATTGGCAACAGAAATAAAATATGTGTTTCTTTTTCCTTTGAGCTACCTTTAAATTGAAGTTAAAAAAAAAGAAAAACACAGTTCCTTTATTATCCTATTTTTTATTATAAATTTATATACCTAGTGACAGTTTTCCGTGTCAATATGTCAAAGACATTGAGTGATGGGAAAAGTATTGAATTAGAGTAAGTATGGATGTCTGGGTTCGATTCCCGCCCATTGCACAATTTTTATTTCAACAGTTTTCCGTATCAATATGTCAAAGGTTTTGAGTGAAGGGAGAAGCATTGAATTAAAGTAAGTAGGAGTTCTGGGTTCGATTCCTCTCTGTGGTATAAATTTTAATTCAAATCTTCTCCTTTCACTCAATATCCTATTTTTTATTACATTTATACCCAGCCTCCATGCAAACAGAGTAATCCGTTTAGATGGACGCTGTCAAAGTCATTTTTGTTATTTCAGATACGTCTCTCCTCCCTCCACCTATTAATACACCCTCTGTCCTTCACAAAATACGCAAACGGTCTTAGTTAATTTCTCTTCTGTTCTCTCTCTCTCACTCGCTGTCGCCGCTCTTGCATCATAACCTCAGTTACCCATCTGTCGGTTCCCTCACCATACAATGATAAAATCTATTGGTTTCCGTTGACAGCATGCACTCTCTTTTAATTTATGCTTTCGTTACTGTATATCAGTCCTCTCTATGAGACCGTGTCCTTTCATACCCCCTTACCTATAATAAATTCTTCATTCTGTGAAATACAGAGCTCTGGTGTTTCCATTGACCTCCTCTGCTTTCATCCCAACAGACTAGATCGTTACACATGGTATATTTTGTATAGTCTATGGGACTTAACTACGTGGTCATCAGTCCCTAAACTTACAAACTACTTATGAACTACTTACGAACTAAGACGGCACAAATATCCATGCCCGAGGGGAGGATTCGAACCCCCGACCGTGGTGGCCGCGCAGACCGTGACTGGAGCGCCTTAGTCCTCTCGGCTACCGCGGCCGGCACACATGGTATATACTTCACGTTTTAGAAACCGTTTTCTAATGCATAAACGACGCTCCTTGCTACTTTTAAGATGCGTAATATTTCATTTATTAAGGTAAGAGCTATGTTACATTCGTGAGCGCCGCGCAGAGTATCTGCGCGGTTTAAGGCATCATGTCTTGAATCGGGCTTCTGCTCGCGTTGGTGGTTCGAGTCCTTCCTCGGTCTTGGGTGTTGTCCTTATGTTAAGATAGTTTAAGTAGTGTGCAGACTGATGACGTTAGCAGTTAAGTCTAATAAGATTTCACACACATTTGTCATACAAACTTGAGCGAAACGAGACTATAGTTAAATAAGCATACAGCAACATGTCATACAAAATCACCACAGAGCATGCTAAAACGTAGTATTTTATCATACACAATGCTACATAATTCTACATACTGTATATAACTTTCTTGTTATAGTCCTAATGGACAAATCACCTGAAGTCATTAGTCTCTACCTAGCCTTACATGCTACTTTAATTAATTTACGCTAATGAATACATGCATTCACACACACACACACACACACACACACACACACACACACCTATACATGCCCGAGGAAGGAGTCAAACCTCTGGCTGGAGCGTCCGCAACTCCGTGACAAGACGCCTCAGACCGCGAGGCCAAGAAATTACTGTTACGTAGACAGATACCGTCGAACTATTTTACTTCTCCCATGTGCTCTGCACTCCATTTTGACGAAAAACATTATACTACCACATCTGAAAATCGGAAGTTGGTCGGGCTGATGCCATCTTGTAATGGCTTGGGAAACAGTTTTTAACAATCGCAAACATCCCCCTCTCCATCTCCAATAGCGGCAAGTTAGGAATTTAGGACTGTGGCGTCTTTCAAATCACATTACACATGTCCATTCGCTACTGACTAGAACAAAGTTGGATTACTTTTAGTTCTTCAAAATGCCATCCCCTCCAGGTCTCTACGAACGGCGCAATCCTAATTAGTAGTAAACGAGATTGGGAGAGTTGTTACCTAGTCATCTGAGGTCAAAGCTGACGATAGGCGCGGGGTTGGAGTCCCAGGCAGCACAACGTTATTTATCGCGCTACTTCAAAATGTTTGTAAATCTATCGGACTCAGCTGCTTGGTTATTAGTCCGTAGCTCACAAACTACTTAAACTAAGGTAAACTAACCTAAGTACAACACAAACACTCATGCCCTTAGGGTGGACTCGAACCCCGACGGCGAACTGCCGCGCGCACCGCAGCACGGCGCTCCAGTGCGCACGGCTAATCCGCCGCGGCTTGCGCTACTTCTAGCCGAACATATGCACATCCCGCTAATGGTGAGAACAGTAACTGTTTCATCTCTTTGCGTATATATGATAATTAGCGAATAGAGCCGGGGTTGGGTCCCTGCCGGGAAAGAAGTCAATTGTATCGTTATTTCAAGTTCAAATATCTGTGAATTTATTTAATATCTCACGTGTGATCGTGCTTCGTTAACGATTCATATAGGTACTGCGTTCTATTCTACAATTTTATGAAGTTTGACACCTGTGAGTTGCACTGTATTATATACCTTTAGTGGTTACCTCTCAGAAACAATTTGGACTTCATGCCATTCCTAGTGCAATGCTAAAGTTAACCGGGTTCAGACATTGGCCTTGTAAACCGATACCAATGAAAGCGTCAATGTCTTACGTCTCTTCATGCCTAATCTAGTCCCGATCAGAAACGCAAGCTTTTTTGGTCAACAGTACGTTCAAATTCAGAGTACGAACAAAAACTCATTGTGTCATTGAATGAGTCTGATAAGGTACCCGATTTGTCACTTATTGTAATTAAATTGAATTTACGTTGCTGTCTCGACTCTAATAACTTGTATTCTAATGTTTTTTGTATGACGGTATTGAATTACATGTGGACGGACTGCCATAAGGAGCAATGTTCTCTACTGCTTCTTTGGTACCCATTGTGAATAGTCGAACGACTGTACTCTACAGGGGTTTTGAATGTGATACGTTAGTTGTGTTGCATTCAGCAGTGATCCACCTTTTTTGCTGTCAAGTGTACCATCACTTGATCAACGTAATAATTCTGGAATAGAGTAATATGTATTTCCGGTGTAGAGAAGCAGCCGAGAGAGTTAAATACGGAAAAGTCTGCTGGTCCGGATGGAATACCAGTTCGGTTTTACAAAGACTATTCTTCGGCATTGGCCCCTTACTTAGCTGGCATTTTTCGCGAATCTTTAATTCAGCGCAAAGTTCCTATTGACTGGAAAAATGTGCAGGTGACTCCAGTTTATAAGAAAGGAAAGACAACTGACCCACATAATTACAGACCAAAATCGTTGACATCAGTTTCATGTAGAATTTTGGAGCATTTTTTCAGTTCGAATGAGGTAAATTTCCTTGAGACGAAAAAGCTTCTTTCTATGAATCAGCACGGATTTAGGAAGCATGGTTAATGTGAAACTCAGCTTGCCCTTTTCTCACATGACATCTTCCGAGCCATGGACGAAGGGCAACAGGTGGATTGTGTTTTTCTCGACTTCAAAAAGGCGTTCGACGCGGTGCCACACTGCAGACTGCTAATGAAGATACGAGCTTATGGAATAGGTTCACAGATTTGTGACTGCCTGGAAGACTTCCTAAGTAATAGAACGCAGTACGTTGTTCTCGACGGCGAGTGTTCATCAGAGACGAGTGTATCGGCAGGCGTGCCCAGGGGAGTGTGATAGGACCGCTATTATTTTCTATCTATATAAATGATCTGATGGACAGAGTAAGTTGTAATTTGCGGCTGTTTGCTAATGATACTGTGGTGTATGGGAGGGTGTCTTCTGTAACTGACTGTAATAGCATACAGGATGACTTAGACAAAATTTCTAGTTGGTGCAAAGAATGGCAGCTAGCTCTCAATGTAGAAAAATGTAAGGTGATGTTCGTGATTAGGAAAAACATAATGTTCGAATACAGCATTAGTAGTGAGCTTCTTGAAGCAGTCTCGTCGTTCAAATATCTAGGCGTAACATTGCAGAGCGATATGAACTGGAACAAACATGTAAGGACAGTTGTGAGTAAGGCGGACAGCTGACTTCTGTTTATTGGGAGAATTTTGGGAAGATGCACTTTACCTGTAAAGAGGACCGCGTATAAAACGCTTGTACGACCACGTCTTGAGTATTGCTCAAGTGTTTGGGACCCGCAGCAGAAGACAGAGGCAGTTCAGAGGCGAGCAGCTAAATTTGTTACTGGTAGGTTCGACCAATGAGCGAGTGTCACGGAAGTGCTCCGACAACTCAATTGGGGTTCCCTGGAGCAAAGACGACGTTCTTTTCCTGAATTTATGTTGAGGAAATTTAGAGGGCCGGAATTTGAAGCTGACTGTAGTACGATCTTGCTGCCACCTACTTACATTTCGCGTAGTGATCACAAAGACAATATAAGAGAAATTAGGGCTCGTACGGAGGCATATCGGCATTCTTTTTTCCCTCGTTCTATTTGGGAGTGGAATAGGAAGGGAAATGCCTAGTAGTGGTACAGTGTACCCTCCGCCACGCACCTTACGGTGGATTGAAAAATGTTGATGTATGTAGATGTAGATGTATTGGAATTCGCAGTAATTTATCCGGAGTTCATATACTTTAAACAAAGATGACCACACTAATGGCACTTAGGCGACTGAAACGCCACCGGCGCTGCGACCGCCCTCTACTTGCGTGCTACACAGTCCAGTGCGGCAGCCTGCTAATGCGGCGCTGCCCGGACAGAGCGGCCGATGGCTCAGCGGATCAGCGCGTCAATTAACGGCCCGAGGCAGTGGAGCGCCCAAACACGGGTTACTCTGCGGCAAACGTCGTGCATCAGCTGAAATATCGCGCGTCATCGCGACAAGTGTTACAAACTGCCGACTATTCAAGTAATGTCCTCTACACAGCGACTTAACTAACGTCTTCTCTTCTATGGATTCTTCCATCTCCTTAAAACAGATAAACTGCTATTGTCCTATTAATTTCTTATTAACCCTCAGTTACTATCGACAGATCATTTTTGACCCCAGAATAAACATTGTCTTATAGTTTCCAAATGACAACCCAAGATTGCAAACTAACAATTTATTAAGTGACGACCAGTTTCGGTGGACTGTGTCACCATCATCTGGTCATATATATATTATAATCTGGTCATCTTGTTAAAAAATTGGGTATAAAATTTTTTAAATAATAATAATACATTTTAAAAATATAGAAACTTTGTTTGTTATGCAGCGCTAATTTACGTGAAAGTACGCAACATTACCTGCTGCTAAGTACTGGAACAATGGCGCTGTCATGACATAATGGTAACAATAGAAAAGGGCTCGATGCCCTCTGTAATAAAAAAAAGCTGAGCCAACAACACACCGAACAAAAACGATAAGCGTCCGCAACGAAGAGAACTACCAATTGAATAAAAAAAAAAAAAAAAAAAAGGTAGAGCGCTTGCCCGCGAATGGCAAAGGTCCCAGGTTCGAGTCCCTGTTCCGGACGCAATTTTAATCTGCCAGGAAGTTTCAAAATTATATATATTTGTTGTTTGTGTAAATGTTATCATGTTCTAATGTGATTCTTAAAATGTTTTTGTCTCTGTTTCATGTACGATCGAGGCGCCCCAACGAACGAGGGCAGCGTCGTCGCCGCCGCAGCCAACATTACAGTGGACGGCCACTGTCAGAATTTTACAGACGGCTACAGGGCTACAGTTCCAGCTGCGCATTCTCTATCGGTGCGCGTCAATCGTTTCGTTGTTAATAGTTATTAATAGTCGTTAATAGTATATAGTTGCTAATAGTCCTTAAGAGTTAGTCGTGCTGAATACAAGCATTACTAATTTGAACTTTTACTATTTCAGAAGAAAATAAATATTATGTTGAAAAGTATTTTGAACGCTATGAAGATTTATTTAATGTTTCATTTATATTTACTGGAAGCCTAATCTGATTTATAGAGAAGTTGTACTTTGTTTGAGAAGAGATTTAATATAACAGTGGAGTCTAACACTGACTTATATTTGACTGTAACAAGAAATTTGTATTGAGTGTGAATGTGGAACGTCGAGTTTAGCAGCGGTTAATTTTAATATTTGAGTTAAAGTTATCAACAACAAACCGTAGTGCTTGTGCTAGACTTTCAGTTAAATTTCAGTAACGGTTTCAGATCAATTATCTTGCCCCCGCTCGTACAAGAACCTAATATTTAATTCAAGAACTATTTAATAGATCGATTTCCCTTTTTCCTGATTCTCGCTGCGGTGCGTGAACTTCGGAACAAAATCAATAAAATTTTCACGGTTAACTTTTAACAGTTGGTGTTAATAATGAATAGTAAATTAAAAGTCAACAACTACTTAGCAACTAAATGGACTAGCATAAAATCAAGTTAATTTCATAACTAGTGTCGACATACGAGTTTTACCATTCCATTATGAACATATGTTACACAACTAACGTCAACATTATCCCGTCCCACCGTACATGGTAATACATATGTTTCACATGAACTAACATCATAGTAGGAAGGCATTTTTGAGTGGTGATGTGCATACCATATATATATAATTGCGTAGGCTTCCGCAGCCAGAGTCAGAGGATATAAACGTTTCCTGGGTGTTGTACCGCGTCATGATGTAAGAGGGCTATTACTTTAATAACCGACGTTTCGGCTTCTTACATCATGAAGCGGTACAACACCCAGAAATGTATTATGTCATACCATTTATACCTTGCGACTATTATTTCATCTGAAACATATGTCTTACCATGCCTGCACAATTAAGATTTGATAATGACTATTTAACGAGCCGAAACTGGTCATCAATGTAAAATCAATGTACGTATATAAGCGCTCTATGGCACATAAAAAACTCATAAGAGATTCATAACCATTAACTTTAATTTGCTTTCTACTTCCTAGTAAATTGTTGGAATCTTTGTTACTTTTCAGAATTGATGACATTATCCATATTTTTACGTGAATACCGTCATAAACATACATTTTGCATAAAGTAAATTGTTTTCCGAATTTCGTAGATTTAATTATTCCATCTTGTTCACTTACCTAATGATTGGCTCCTGTAAAGAGTTATGAGGCTTTGAGTTTAATTAACTTTAATACTCTACATTATTAGAGAATCTACGTTCGATTCAATTCATAAATAATCTTCAACAAGTAATTACATACTTTTACATATAATAAAATTCACTTGCGCCTGAGTTTGTGTATTACGGGGCTGGTTGTTTTATAGCGCGAGTATCTCTTCCTATGGCGGCGATCTCCCGAACACGTCCCTGCGACGCCACTCACGGTTGAAAAACTCTGGTCTATGGTGTACAACATAAACAAAGTGAAAGTGTGATAGTTAAAATGGTCTGTGGTGCCTGGCCGAAGAGCATTATGTGAAGCTTAATAGTGAGCGTGTTGTGAGCTGCAGTTGGTCATTTACCACCAAATGGGATTTTTTTTCTGGATGTTTGTTAACTTGCAGTGTTTCCAAAAGTTTCAGATTTCTACCTTTGTTGGCTTTTTGTAGAACTTCTGCATGGATTTGATATCTTTTTCCTTCCTCCAGAATGTGTGTTCCAATTGTAGAGTGTAATCTCAAGTTACGCTTATGTTCAGTTAAACTATTTTCTATAGCTCTGCCATTTGCCAACTTAAAATGGCTACAACAAACTGTATAGTAGACAACTAGGCAGAACTATAGAAGACGTAATGAAAACAGAGTAACAAAACAAAATAAAAGTTGGAAACTTATAAAGTAGTGTAGATATATATAAATCATTATAGTCCAACACAATATGTATTCAGTAATGTGTAATGCACGGCAGATGCAATAAGTGTCCATTTTTACAAATCAAAATACTGATGAATATGTACCATCGAGTGTAAAGTGATATTATGTATTTCATGTAGCATAAGTGACGTCTATAAGTTTGGCCTTTCTTCAACCAAAATTTAATAAATGATAAATAAACAATTTTATTGAACACTATGTGTCACGTGCGAAAAAAGTGAAAACTTTTCAACGATTGTCATAACCTAAGATCTTGTGTTTATGTACATCTTTGAGCGCATTGTGTAATGTTTACCTTATTGAACTTCACGTAGGGAGAAAAAATTGTGCCTAATTTCACTTTCTTTGATTATAAAATAAAAAATAAATTATAAAAATTAATGTATTTGAAGATGGAAACGTGATAGTACCCATTTTTCCTCCTTACACGACGCACCACCACAACGTTTCTTCAGGCAACGCCAGTCAACTGCTGTTTGTGTATGAGAAATCGGTTGGAAACCTTCCTCGTGTCAGCACGTTGTAGGTGTCGCCATCGGCACCAACCTTGTGTGAATGCTCTGAAAAGCTAATCATTTGCATATCACAGCATCTTCCTCCTGTCTTCGTGTCTGTACCATATCTTCGTGGTGTAACAATTTTAATGACCAGGAGTGTATGTATCGTAGGTAGTTTTTAACAGCACAAAAAGTTTTGTCTGATAGTAAGCAATATGTATGCCAAGTTTAGTTGAAATCGGTCCATTATTTTAGGAGATGTGGAAAAATAGCGCATATGTAGCAGTTATTGGCAAATCTCATTGTTAATAATGCTATATCTCCTGAAATATATGTCGTAGAATGAGATGAATTTTAAGGTACATTCGGTGGCATATGTGGCTCATGTTTGTAAAATTTGTGGTGGATGGTGTTAGTAGTAAATGGAAACCTCATACGTGATGATGCGTTTATCCAACAACCAAATTGTGTATGACTTCATATCTCATGAACTATATGTCGAACTGCGATATAATATCGAAGTAACATTCAGTGGTATGTATGTGCAGTGCCTAAATTGTCTCGCGAATACAATTTTCAGATGCGGTTGTTTTTCACGACTGTCAATGTTTATGACGTCATATCTCCTTACGTATGCGTCGGAGGTGGTTCTTACCCCGACAGCGATTGTTTCCCGATAGTAAGGAACATGTTACCAAGTTTGTTTGGAATCTGTCCAATAGTTTAGGAGATGTGGAATATACACACACACACACATACAGCCCATTATATACGTTTAGATTTATATGTTCAGATTAGAGGAGTACATTCTATGTATTATATTATTATATGTAGTACTGGAAGGAGAGGGCGCCACTGAAGTGGCGAGAGCGGCTGTGCGGGGAGGGGGCGGAGGCGCCAGTAAAGTATGGTGCTGTGGGAGCCAGTTGCGTTCGCTACGCCACTGCACAGGAGGCGCCTTTGTGACGTCGCGTAATCGGCGAAAGGGAATGCGGGGGTTGACAGGTAGTGTGGAGGGGTGGGAGAGATAGGATGGCCTTGACACGTGTCCCGGTGTTCAAGTGCGCTTATCGGATAATTACTGGGACGGGCGAGTCGTTAAGGATGTGAGAGAGAAATACGACATCGCTGTGTCAGACGCAAGCACCCACTGCGTGCCTACTGCGATAGCCAAGATGCTTCATTTATAAATTGCCATTTATTGATCAAAGTATGGCTACCTTTCAACAGTTTACGGCTGTTAAGTAAATGTAAGAGAATACCAGTCAGTACCAGATATGAACTTTTTAATGTTCTCTTTCACTGGGCACTGCCAAGACTTACAGCGGCGGCGGAGACCGCCCACGGCCGTCGCGCGGTCTGACGCGTCGCAGCGAGCTGATGCTGCCGTTCGTGGGAGAGACGCATTTCGCCTCTGCAGTTGGCGGTGAAGCTGCGACAGCAAAGGAAGTGTGGATGAAGTTTTATCACAATTGGAAATTATCGACTTAGTGGGTATTAAAAAAATTACAAATACTATATTTTTTAATGAGCATAAGGTGAATCTTAAATACTTGAAGTAAGAATGCGTAAGTTTTGTGCCGCGCGGGTATAGCCGAGCAGTCTGAAGCGCCACGTTACTGATCGCGCGGCCTCCCGCGTCGGAGGTTCGAATACTCTCTTGAGCACGAATGTGTTTGTTGTTCTTAGCTTAGTTTAACTTAGTTTAAGTAGTTTGTAAGTCTACGGACTCAAGACCAAAAGTAGTTTGATCTCATTAATTACAAACATTTGAACATTTTCGTAACTTTTGGAAATATTCTTTAGTTGTTTTTGCCGGCCGCGGTGGTCGAGGAGACTGACGCGCTTCAGTCACGGTCTGCACGTCCACTACGGTCGGGGGTTCGAATCCCCCCTCGGGCCTGGATATTTGTGCCGTCCTTAGTATAAGATAGTTCATAAGTAGTTTGTAAGTTTAGGGACTGATGACCACGTAGTTAAGTCCCATAAGCTTAACAAACATTTGAACAATTAGTTGTTTTTCAGTTATTATAGACATTCAAAAGGGCAGAACTTATCAGCTTAAGAGCTTGAACAGAACAAGTATCATGATCTCTACAGACCTGCTACAGTACACGGAATACTTTAACACTGCTTGATCGTAGAGGTTCCATTACATGAAAAACCTTGCTTTGACAACCTTTCTGATACAAAAATTGTGACAGTACAGCATTTCAAATTTCAACATCGTTTCTGTACAAATAAATTCTATATTCTTTTTTCATTAAATAATTTTTATTGAGCTGACGGACCTCTCTACCTGCCACGGCTGATGGAAATATGTTACAGTGGCTGACCCAGAATGTGACAGTTGCGCAGGTTATCTGAACACGCGCCAAATGGCTGCGTGACCAAACAAGGATTGTTTGAGGTATTCAAATATTTGTAATCCTCGCGCGGGTCGTGTTGAGCGTGGCTCTCGACATTCGTGCTGCCTGCGTAGCTATCGCACCCTCTGAGGCGACCCGCGACTTCACACAGAACGTGACGTGCTGCTTATCGTGATTTGCGCCCACAGCGTTCTACAGCTCCCGTTGCAGGTTGGCGCGTCGCTAAGTGTGTTTACAAAGCTTGGTGTGCGTATAATTGCACGGTACCTTCATCTATTCGCGATCGTCGAAAAATAGAGCTGTTCGTTTGCTTGCACGTGCCATGGCAGTATTCTTCCAGAAACTGAATTTTTTTTCTCGAAACACGTAGGCCGCACATTTATCTGAAAGAGTTGATAATGATAACAATATGTATGACAAATCACTTTTGGCAAACAATCATACAAAAAGTATCAACAGTGAAATACCACATCTGCACCAGCGGCACTTGTCTTGCTCTTTCTCTTATTTCCGCATTTTCCGTGTTGTGCACATTCAGCATAATATGAAAAAAAATTAGTTTGGCATTCCTTCGGAGGTAATAGGTTCTGACTGTTGCATTTAACTTGTTGATACACGCGGGACAACGCTTCAGGTCGATAATTTTGACATAAATTTTGCTTTTAGCATTGTACGTGAGCTCTGTTTCACCTTTACTGTTTCCGTGATAGAAGCTAGCCATGTTCTGTTTACACCGTGAAACTGAAGTATTTGAGCTTTCTAATAAAGTACGACAGATTGGAAATCCGTGTGGAAAACCCATTGATACAGGATAGATACCGTCTCAAAAATTATTTTTTCATGTGCCCTAGCACGAGCCGCGGCGGAGAGGCAGACCGCGTTGAGGCGCTATGATACGATATGCGAGGCCGTACCCAGTCGGGGTTTGGAATCCCCCCCTCGGGCATGGATGTTTGTGCCGTCTTTAGTATAAACCAGTTCATAAGTAGTATGTAAGTTTAGGGACTGATGACCCCGCTGTTAAGCCCTTAAGCTTCACAAACACTTGAACATTTTGTGCCCTAGGACGAAAATCTCAACTGTCTCGTGAAAAGAGTTCGCTCTTGTTTGTAATCACTAATGTCAAATATTTCATATGATAACTATATTAAATATATAAGAAGATCCATAAACCGCAATTGAACAAAATTATTAAAAATATACGGGAGAGTGTAAATGCGAACCTGCTATTTATTTACATCACTTCTCCTCCATTGTTCGTGATGCTAACCACCGCCATACTCCGTCTTCTTACACTTATTTGTAATCCAGCTTTCATTAAATCTAGATTGCAACGGTTCCTATCATCAGACCATTTGCTATTCATTAAAGACAAAATTGTTTCAGTGTGAGTATTAGAGGCCGGAATACTGAGAACAAAGCCAAGAATCTTATTTATCTCCTTGGCTTTAATTCCCTTGGAGGACTCAATCATCACGCATACCTACTTTTCAACTGTGGTACCATCGGTGGCAAGTTTTGTATTTCTTATATTTTTCAAAGAACAAAATTCATCATACATGTTATCCTCATTTATGTCTACCTTAATATGAGTAATAATATAGTGAGGACAGTTTACAACTCACCGCAAAGACGTGGCGACGAGCTGCGACAGGCACATACAAAAGACACACACATACAACACATTCAGCTATCGGCCATGGCCTTCTTCAGAAAATAGAGCACTCACGCAATCACACAGGCACACAACACAGTCATACAACCATCACCTCCGACTGACACAAGATTCGAAGTGTGGCAGTCGGAGGTGATGGTTGTATGACTGTGTTGTGTGCCTGTGTGAATGCGTGAGTGCTCTATTTTCTGAAGAAGGCCATGGCCGATAGCTGAATGTGTTGTATGTGTGTGTCTTTTGTATGTGCCTGTCGCAGCTCGTCGCCACGTCTTTGCGGTGAGTTGTAAACTGTCCTCGCTATATTATTTATTCCAACCTGGACTTTCCATTATTATATTAATATGAGTAATCACGTTCTGAAAATCATTAAAATCAACCGAATTCTTTAGGGACAATGGGAGCAAGGACTGAATTGTAGCATTGTCACAAATGTACATTTTTTAAAATGTAAGTATGAAAGGTATCATAAAATTCAACAAGATTATTTTGAATTTTGTTCTGATTGGCAGGATCTAAGCTATTTAAAATCTTGTATGTATTGCTTCCTAAAAATGAGTCATCTTTTCTTTGCAAAATTTTCTCTGACAAAGCTTCAATGGCACTAAAGGACTCCATTATAGTTAAATCTGAAATATCTAGATATTTTGAGGTTTCCAAAGTAATATTTCCAATGTAAGAAAAAAATTGAAGATACGCTTCGAGATTGACATTTTGCTCGGATCCTCATCACTAAAATACAACTTTAAAGCTTTTGGTGTTTCATTTGTGCTTTGAAAATAACTTATTATTGGCTCCCAGTTCTTTATTAGCCTATCAACAGCTGGTGTGAGGGACAGCCACCTATTAGGCACATGCCTTAAAATTTCACACCAGTCACCACCAACAAAATTAAAAAAGATTTTATTTCTTCCCTGCGTTTTGCTGACACTGAAAAGTGTCAGTTAATTTTAACAACTATCATTTCTATGTCTACATCTAAGACATTAGAAGCATATTTAGTGCCATTATGATTTGTCTGATTTGTGCAGTTTGCTTTAAATATTTTGTTATTTTTCTCACTTAAAAATTGCATCACGGATTTACTTTTGTCATAATTGACACTAACATTATCGGCACTATCGGACGAAATGTTATTTACATAAAATGAATGAGATTCAAGACTATTTTCTATCAAAGCATGAATACCACTAGCACTCTTATTTGCTTGTTCGACAAAATCTAATATTTTATTTCTGATACCAACACTAAGTTCAAAGTACCGGATTACCACAGGAAACATTTTCCTGTTCTTGAAATTCGACCCATCTCAAACCACAGAAAAAAAGGCGCTACACTTCTCTGGATCATTAAGAACATCTAAGAAATCACACTTCTAGGCGCTAATACGTTTTCTCGCAATGGGCTCTGCTTTGTCCTACCACAACGTATTTTATTGGCCACATCCGAATCGATAAATATGTTCTTTACAAGTTCATTTGCACAGTCCATGCTACTATAACTTATATTGTGTTTCACTGTATGACACGCTAACTCACCCACTGCAACTTTGTCGGATTCACTACTAGTGGGACTATCACTCAGGCACTGAAAATAGCTGGATATCTTAGATGTGTTACTTCCCCAAACTCTGGTTTTGTGTCTTTCGGTGTTGGCGTGCTGCTGACAGTCTGTATTACCACTGTGAGCTACGCTGATTTCACGCTTCTAAAGGGTGCAATACGCTTTATAATTGCTTCCTTTTACAGGATTAACTCACGAATGAGTTTTTTCCCATTTCTTCTCATATACACAGAAGTACTTTCCTCTGTTTTTAGGCGGAGTTTTCGATTCTTTCATTCACGTAGCTCGGATGAGGCAGAACGACAAAGAAACAAGAAAATCGCAGCGTGACTCGCGGCACCGTGATTGTGTTTTGTTTTGTGTTCCCTACAAACGCTGTAGTAACTGTATCGATAATACTATGCCGTATCGATTAATCGTTGTTGTAACGATAGTCCAGTAACGAGATTTGAAAAATATGCGGCAGGTTTAAATATTAATCGGTGTAATTTTCCTCAAATACGGGAGATACAACCTCCCGTATAAAATGAAAACGGGAGACGGAAGTCGGCTTAAAAATTAAGAAAAATAAGGGAGTTCCCATATAATACGAGAGAGTTGGCAACCCTACCTCCGGCTCAGCTGCCGTGCGATTCGCTATGTGGGGCCGCACACTGCGCCAAAGGATTATTAGCCACAGGGAAGACACGCCCTGGTTTTACGTTGCAGGATGGCCTTGAAGTTGGATGGAGATTACATAGAAAGTGGTTTGTGTAGATGAAACATCATTAATTTATTCGAATGTGTAATTATCATTGTGTCCACTAAATAACTGTTGAAGTAAAAAAAAATAATAAAAATAAGTACATTACCTTTAGGGCAGCTCTCGTAAGTGATAAGTCAATGATCTTTTGTTTTTTTTTAATTTGTTCAGCAATGCCACGTTACACGGTTTCGTAGCATCTTCAGATTGCCAAAGTTTGTTACAGTAATTTGTAGATGCGCCAAAAGTGCGAAAGCCGTCAGTGTAAAATAAATTTAAAAATGGAAACAGAGACAATTTTATCCCTTGAACTGAAGGAAGCTGTTAATGAAGCAGACCACGGAGTGGCGTCACGTGTACTCGTTGTAATAAACTGTTTACCGCTGGTTCGGTATCGCTACCTCCATTTGAGAAGCCTGTTTGAGTCAGGGGAAATCTGTTATTGACACTTTACTGTGAAGAGGGTTCTTAAAGCAATAACTTTCTGAGCGCTATGGCGCTCTTCGGAGTTAATTAAATTTTGTAATCTGCGACAGGCAAACTTGAGCCGCCGATCTCCGCTATACCTCGGGGGTTTAGTGACCCCTGCTCGCCTGTTAATTACTGGCATTTTGAGAGTGTGCGCGCCTCCGGGTTGTTTACTCAGCGGCGGTGCGCTGCGGTGTGCCTCAGCTTAAAGCGGAGCTCTGCGCTGCGATGCGTCTGCCTTGTCATTAAACCCTGGAACAAAAACGTTCTTCAATTATCTAACGTTAAAAACGTTCGTAATTTTTACGACATCACAAAAAGTAAGTAAAATTTGGCAACACATTCTATTATTGATTAATTACTAGCCGTAAACCCAGCGTGTGCCCGGGTGTTTATATATCCTACACCCTCTTAGTCCACGTCCCCTTCCCTGCACTGACATTTTATTCGTAATTTTCTATATTTTTATAAAAGATTGTTAATAATGTTGGTTTCAATCAAAAACATGCAGTTTTTACAGTATTATCTTCATTATTACTTGATGCCAGTAGTCTTTAACTATTCAGCTTATGAAAAGCTACGACGATGTTTTTGGAATGTCATCTACATAGCTGCTAACGGCTTTTCAGGTAGCAAATCTTCTGAATCATCGTTTTATGGCGACGGCAAGGTGTTCAGATCGTCTATATACACAAAACCAAAAATTGACACAACACGTGCGATTGAAGATCCCAGAACGTTTTACATAACCGAATTCGAAAACAACGAAACGAGTATTTGTCATAGTGGGATTCGAACCACCGACTCTTTGACTGTGAGGCCACAACGTGACTATATTTTTTCTTTTCTGAGCGGGCTGCTGAGCCATAGCGTCCGAAACCTGAGCTATGCCGCGGACAGATGCTGCAACATTTTAATTATTGATACTTACGTGAAATTGATAAACCTCAAAGTCAGTTTTATCGATAATTATTCAGAGTTTCGTCGAATGGCTTTGGCTGATTAATGTTTAAGCTCTGAACTTCTCGTACCATAAATATAAAGAACTTGTAAAATTCGATACCCACATGGTCTCGTTGTAAATGAAAAGAAAATTGTAAAATAAGAGAGTGGGTTAGAGGAGGGTGTTCTTTAAATTTGAACATAAAAATGTAAATATTAAATAGACAAGAGCGATGTCAATATAAAATGTTTCGCTTCTTAGACTAGGTAATCTATCTACTATAGGACTGTTACGAAAATTTCAAGGTAAATTAGACGAGGAAATTATAAAAATAAAAATCCCCCTGAACTGTTTTACAGCCCACATTTTCTCATATTTCGGACAAAAAATAATAAAAATAGTACAAAATTAAATAGCTGAAAATATTATATTTTTTAAAATATTTGATTTTGTATTATTTTATGAAATATTAAATTGGTTAAACATTTAATTTCATGTTACTTACATTTCTATTACCTCTAGCCTGAAAAATCGTAAAACAAAAGAAAATCTAAAGTGCGCGGTAAAGCAAGGGAGAGCTACTGTTTTCTTGTCTTTCTTGTTCTCCTCCTTTCAGCGCTTGGGCACGGTTAGTGTGGTTGATTGTGATGTTGGCACTGTTAGTATGGTTGACTATGATGTTGGCACGGTTAGCATGGCTGCCCGTGATGTTGGCACGGTTAGTATGGTTGACTATGATGTTGGCACTGTTAGTGTGGTTGACTTGATGTTGGCACAGTTAGCATGGCTGCCCGTGATCTTGGCACGGTTAGTGTGGTTGACTATGATGTTGGCACTGTTAGTGTGGTTGACTATGATGTTGGCACGGTTAGTGTGGTTGACTATGATGTTGGCACGGTTAGCATGGCTGCCCATGATGTTGGCAAGGTTAGTGTGGTTGGCTATGATGTTGGCACTGTTAGTGTGGTTGACTATGATGTTGGCACGGTTAGCATGGCTGCCCGTGATGTTGGCACGGTTAGTGTGGTTGACTATGATGTTGGCACAGTTAGCATGGCTGCCCGTGATCTTGGCACGGTTAGTGTGGTTGACTATGATGTTGGCACTGTTAGTGTGGTTGACTATGATGTTGACACGGTTAGTGTGGTTGACTATGATGTTGGCACGGTTAGCATGGCTGCCCATGATGTTGGCAAGTTTAGTGTGGTTGGCTATGATGTTGGCACTGTTAGTGTGGTTGACTATGATGTTGGCACGGTTAGCATGGCTGCCCGTGATGTTGGCACGGTTAGTGTGGTTGACTATGATGTTGGCACTGTTAGTGTGGTTGACTATGATGTTGGCACGGTTAGCATGGCTGCCCGTGATGTTGGCACGCTTAGTGTGGTTGACTATGATGTTGGCACAGTTAGCATGGCTGCCCGTGATCTTGGCACGGTTAGTGTGGTTGACTATGATGTTGGCACTGTTAGTGTGGTTGACTATGATGTTGACACGGTTAGTGTGGTTGACTATGATGTTGGCACGGTTAGCATGGCTGCCCATGATGTTGGCAAGGTTAGTGTGGTTGGCTATGATGTTGGCACTGTTAGTGTGGTTGACTATGATGTTGGCACGGTTAGCATGGCTGCCCGTGATGTTGGCACGGTTAGTGTGGTTGACTATGATGTTGGCACTGTTAGTGTGGTTGACTATGATGTTGGTTTTGTGTCCCATCCTCGTCGCCACATTTGTGTCCCAGCCTCGTAGCCGCTTTTGTGTCCCTTCCGTTGTAGGTGTCGGTAGCCAAGTGGAAAGAGACCGACACAGGAATAAAGATAGCACGCTGGTGCAGGTACGGAGGGGAGCAGCCAGAAACTAGAAACACTAGAGTAAATTAGAACGAGATATATATTGCACAGAATTTATACAATACTTAGCTTTTACATAGATCAGTACTGCAGATACATAGTTGAGCTAGAGGCCTGCCTAGTGCCTAACCGATAGCCAAGTCTTCACTGGTGCCTATCTGATTCCGAAGGTCCTAACTGGTTACTATCTCAGTCCCAAGTGAAGGATGTCGTTCAGTGGTGGCCACGAGCCGAGTTGTCTCAGAGGGCGCTCGTCGCTGACGTCGTAAGAACGCCGCGCCGTGCGTGCATGGCGGCGCACGGCGAAAGTAGGTGGCGCGCACTTTGTACTTGTGCGACACCACAGTTGGCACGGTTAGCATGGCTGCCCGTGATGTTGGCAGGGTTAGTGTGGTTGACTATGATGTTGGCACTGTTTGTGTGGTTGACTATGATGTTGACATGGTTAGTGTGGTTGACTATGATGTTGGCACGGTTAGCATGGCTGCCCGTGATGTTGGCACGGTTAGTGTGGTTGACTATGATGTTGGCACTGTTAGTGTGGTTGACTATGATGTTGACACGGTTAGCATGGCTGCCCGTGATGTTGGCACGGTTAGTGTGGTCGACTATGATGTTGGCACTGTTAGTGTGGTTGACTATGACGTTGGCACGGTTAGTGTGGTTGACTATGATGTTGGCACTGTTAGTGTGGTTGACTATGATGTTGGCTCGGTTAGCATGGCTGCCCATGATGTTGGCACGGTTAGTGTCGTTGACTATGATGTTGGCACTGTTTGTGTGGTTGACTATGATGTTGACACAGTTATCATGGCTGCCCGTGATGTTGGCATGGTTAGTGTGGTTGACTATGATGTTGGCACTGTTAGTGTGGTTGACTATGATGTTGGCACGGTTAGTGTGATTGACTATGATGTTGGCACTGTTAGTGTGGTTGACTATGATGTTGGCACGGTTAGCATGGCTGCCCATGATGTTGGCACGGTTAGTGTGGTTGACTATGATGTTGCCACTGTTAGTGTGGTTGACTATGATGTTGACACAGTTAGCATGGCTGCCCGTGATGTTGGCACGGTTAGTGTGGTTGACTATGATGTTGGCACTGTTAGTGTGGTTGACTATGATGCTGCCACGGTTGGTGTGGTTGACTATGATGTTGGCACTGTTAGTGTGGTTGACTATGATGTTTTCACGGTTAGGGTGGTTGACCATGATGTTGGCACGGTTGGTGTGGTTGACCATGATGTTGGCACTGTTAGTGTGGTTGACTATGATGTTGACACAGTTAGCATGGCTGCTCGTGATGTTGGCACGGTTAGTGTGGTTGACTATGATGTTGGCACTGTTAGTGTGGTACTATGATGCTGGCACGGTTGGTGTGGTTGACTATGATGTTGGCACTGTTAGTGTGGTTGACTATGATGTTTTCACGGTTAGGGTGGTTGACCATGATGTTGGCGCGGTTGGTGTGGTTGACCATGATGTTGGCACTGTTAGTGTGGTTGACCATGATGTTGGCGTGGTTCATTTAAAGCTGTGTGCCCACGTACTTCCTGTGCCACATCTCCTCCTCCCGCTCCACCTCTATGATAAATACCATTTCAAATGTTCAAATGTTTGTACAGCTTATGGGACTTAACTACGGGGTCATCAGTCCCTAAAGTTACAAACTATTTATGAACTAGCTACAACTAAGGACGGCACAAATACCCATGCCCGAGGAAGGATTCGAACCCCCGACCGTAGTGGCCGTGCAGACCGTGACTGGAGCGCCTCAGTCTCCTCGGCCACCGCGGCCGGCTAAATACCATTTACCTGTTAGCTTCCGTAATGATAACTGAAACAGTGTCATGTTTCATGCTAGATACCCTGTGCCATGCAGTATACGGTGCAAGTGGGTTTGTAGTTTTCTATTTCCACCTTTCCTTTTCTTTGAGTGAATGATGCATGTCTGATCTTGAAAAGCAATACAAATACCCCTTGTTGAAGAGACAAATAAGAGGCGCATCCACAAAGTAAGTTCCGTTTGGTAATAAAGTGAAATTTTACACAGATACAGAACAAACTTTTATTGCACAAAATTCTACAACTTTTAAACTACTTTTCCACATAACTGCCGAAATTGTGTAGGCACTTGTCATAGCGTGCCACAAGTTTTTTCATTCATCCTTCACAGAAGGTTCTCGCATGTGTATTCAACCATGTGGTAACAGCTCTTTATCATCGCTGAAGTGTTGACCACCAAGGACAGATTTTAGGTGTACGAAGAGATGAAAGTCGCTAGGAGAGAGTTCCGAGCTGTATGGAGGATGATCAAACAGGTCCCATTGAAATTTCCGTAAGAATTGTTTGGTCACATTCGGTGTGTGAGGTCAGGCATTATCGTGAAAAAATAATCTTTTGACACTAATCATCTTCTTACACCTAAAATCTGTCCTTGGTGGACAACACTTGAACGATGATGACGAGCTGAAGGAACAAGTTACCACATGGTTGAATACACAGGCGGCAACATTCTATGAAAAAGACACACAAAACCTTGTGCCATGCTATGTCAATTGCCTACAAAATTTCGGAAGCTATGTCGAGAAGTAGTTTAACAGTTGTAAATTTTTTTACAATCAATATTTTTTCTGTATCTGTACCCGTTCGTTTTATATAACCAAACGGAAATTACTTTCTGGACGCGCCTCGTATAATTGGAAGTGCTTTCTTAATTAAAGCAATCTGATTATGGGCAACTATCTACCACGGAAATACGTAAGTAGAATCAAATAATTAATTCATTAATAAAATATGGTCAACAAGTAACACAAAATGAAACCAGTATGTATAAGAGAAAATGTTTACAAGACCAACTGTGGCTGTTGACGTGGAACTAGGAATCCTACCGTGGGTGCAATGATATCAATACGGAGGATTTCGAATAAGCAGAAATTACTACGAGAATCAGCATTCAGTAGGTTTTTCTATGAAACACTGGAGAAGTAAGATCAGCATGCATTCCTATGTTTTGGAAATGAGTGCAAACAGACATTTAGAAGTGCGAGTTGCATTGTGGGTCTTTTACCATCCTTCCATCACTGCTCATTGGTGTGGCAGGTCGGCGCAAAACATCGGCTGTGGCTACAGATGACAGCGGTCTGCATCGTTGTACGATATAAAACCTGCACTATTCTGAAATAAAGTTAACCGAAAACCTGTCCAAAAATATTTAAATTAATACGGACGACGCTTTGCGTCCAGAAGCAAGTAATATTGATACTGCAGCTCAACTGCATGGACCTGCAATTGATGTTAACGAAATTTGATGGCGTGATCCCGTGTGGTGTGATCTCAATTAAACTTTGCGCACAGTGGAGTGAGGCTCCTATAAAGGGATCAATAAAAATCTGACGCCTGTCGCACTGTTCTTACAGGTGATCATACCTGAAGTGGAACAAACAAGTGTTTGCTTAATATTCGAGCGAACACAGCATAATGTGTGGTCAGAAGGAAACACACCCGAGACAGACAAGAGCAAGGGATTCTCTCCCGCGGCGAACGCATTGGAGAAAATGAATGCTACTTCGGCGATGTATTTCTTCCTTCCAAAAAGCAGTCTCCCACTGTTTTTCAGAAGTGTGCGATACGAACTCGCCAATAGCAGGTGGGCGTAGGTTGGGTGCACGAGTTTGCTTGGTTCTGTGGACCAGACGGCCAATTGCAGGACTTGTTATAGTAGAGGTTTGGGTCTTAAAGAGTACCCGCTCCCTGCTACGTCACCAGAGAGAAATATTTTCGGTCAAGTGTACAAAGCAGTAGCTGGAAACATGGATATTTGAATTGTCATGTAAATGTACCACCAAAAGTTTCATGGTCAGCCATTTCAGACACGTATAACTAAAGCGCAATACCCGATCTCACAAATCTATAGAAATAAAATAGTTATAACTCCAGTAGAGCTACGTATGATACGTTATTTTAAAGAGAAAACGTAGCAGAATATTATAAAGCAATAAAACCAAAATCGTTTTCTTGAACCCAAAATCCGATTCCGTATCCCCTTAATCAAAAGGTAGTTGTATATGTGTTTGTGGTCGCAAATTTTGTGTAAGTCTGTGTGCAATCGAGAAGTGACTGAAGTAGGGGCACCTTTGTCATAAAATTCTTTGTTGTTGATATAGTGCAAACGCTTATTTCATATTTAGGTCTATATTGAGGTAGTAAACAAGTGATTTGATCTGCCTTGTCCTACATATTGCTTTGCATAGAGATCACCGTGTTCTTTTATTTGACCATGATTTAATGCATTCTACTTGTTTGTACCTAGTTGTTCGAATGTAATATTTACAGCAGATTTGAATCAGGTCATGAATAACAGATTGAACATCTCATTGCCTAATAAGCTGGCGACCGTGTAAATAATGTTCAGTAAACAGATAAATGCCTGTACAGAGTATTTTGCCCCTCTTAGCAAATAGATGTAAAGACTGTGTTATTCTTGGGCTCACTTACACTCAAAAAGGAAGGGAAAAAAAGAAAAGACATTCCACTATGGATTGTGCCTTTACATTCGTTTTCGTCTTTGCTTTATCATGTTTGAAGTCATTGGTAGTTGTACCTAGCCGGCCGCGGTGGCCGAGGGGACTGAGGCTCTCCAGTCACGGTCTGCACGGCCACTACGGTCGGGGGTTCGAATCCACCTCGGGCATGGATATTTGTGCCGTCCTTAGTATTAGCTAGTTCATACGTAGTTTGTAAGTTTAGGGACTGATAAACCCGTAGTTTAGTCCCATAAGCTATACAAACATTTGAATATTTAGTTATACCTAGAGGTACGATGTTGCAAAACTAGATTGGTACGCATTACAAACCTGATATGTGAGTTGTTGATTGTGACCTTATGGTGAGGAATATGTGCTCGAAATTAGCCGGAAATCGGTCGAATTGCTTAGGAGGAGGTGTGCACCAGTTTGTAGTGTATTCTTTGTTTATGACGTCATATCTCCTGTACAATGCGTTGTACGTGATCCTTACACCCAAAGAGACCCTCCTCTTGGTTTGCACGTAAAGTGTTCAAAATTTAATCAAGGTTGGAAAAAAACAAGATCAATGTGGATATATTGAAGCCTTTCTGAATTGTAGGGATTATAACTGTTATATAGGGAGGCAACTTCGACCTAAGATCATAGTAGACAACATGATATCACTTTCTTGGCGCCAACATGTCTATGGCTAAACCACTTGACTGATGGCAAAACATAGGTCATATCCAGCTGTGCTTATGACTATACAGAGATTTTGTGAATGGAAGTATTATTACATTTCACTTGTAGGTATTACTGTAGTTGGCCTCATTAATTAGCTGTCAGTGGAGTAATGGGGAGGGAGATGCACAGTACGGCTCAAAACTGGGCCGCTTTCCTACGTGACCGTACTATAGTTTTAAAAAATTTCATTTCTTGAAAACTACTGAACGGTTATTTATATCCAGCTAACGTTTACCTACAGTCACTTGGTTAAGTCTTTCTACCAAGTCATGTGTATAGCTGTTCTACTGTTTGCCCGGTGTACTAGTATCTACGGTCGAAGTGAGGCTATTACAGGCAGCCTACGTCCAAGAACTTTGCAAGTCCAGGCACACATGTCTGATTTTATCACACGACTGGCACGAACGATAAAACTAATAGTCAATCGCAAAGTGCGGGAAGTATTGTCGTGTGGGTCGGTGATGGAAATTTTCGGGTCGGACCGTAGACATACGAAGGCGCCCAAGTTGTGCGCCGGCGTTCTGAAGCCTGTTGTTAAAGTTGAGCCCGGTTGGGGCGGTGATATATCTGGACGTGCAATTCCAGGAGCTGATCGCAGACTTTTACTGCAGTTCCGGCCAGCGGCGCAGAAGAAAGAGATTTGGCGACCGTAAAGCCGTGAGGGGTGGGCGGGGGTGAGGGGGTGGTAGAGGGGGAGGGGGCGGAAGTTGGAGTTTCCGGTCAGGCGCCAGGCGGGGCTCAGGCAGCGGGGTCCGGACGCCCAACACGTCCTGAGGGCGCGGTGCGCATGCGCAAAGCGGCTGACGGACTGCCGAGCGCACGCCCAGAATAACTGACCAAACGGATTAAAGGGGCGACACTTTCCGAGGAAGGGGCATCTACATCCATTCTGCGAAAGCCACTTCGTGGTGTGTTCCAGAGTCACGGTACTTCTTCCTCATATTCCATTCGAATGCCCGTATGTCTCCTTGCGGCTCTCTCTTATTTTATCCATGTGATATTTTCGTGAGAGCGATATACGTGGAAGGAAAATACTGGTTGATTGATGGAGAAACGTCAGCTCTTGGAATTTTGACATGATTCTGCGTAGAGCGATACGCGTCTCCCTTGCAGTGCCCGCAGCTTAGGTTTCCTAGTCATCTCCGTGGCGCTTACGCATTTACTCGATGATCCTGTAGAGAAGCGCGCTGTTCTCCATGCGACCTTCCTTAAATATTCCATTAACCAGAGGAAGGAGGGTGGGGGGTTCTGCGGTTCGCCTGCCGCGGTGGCCGAGGGGACTGAGGCGCTTCAGTCACGGTCTGCACGGCCACTACGGTCGGGGGTTCGAATCCCCCCACGGGCATGGATATTTGTGCCGTCCTAGTTCGTAAGTAGTTCATAAGTAGTTTGTAAGTTTAGGGACTGATGACCCCGTAGTTAACTCCCGTAAGCTGTACAAACATTTGAACATTGGTTCTGCGGTTCAATTCCCTCTCGAAATGTTGGCGAAGATAACAGAACCTGCATCGTTCTCTTTCAGGATAAAGCCAGCCTACATTTTGCCAAGGGTGGGCAGCAATTACTCACGATCCATACAGTCCCCATTACACCCAATGCAATTCCAGTATTTTTGGAGCCTTGAAGAAGATATCTATGGCCATCGTTATGTTTTGGATGAAGAGGTTCACAGCAGGGTAAAAACATGTTCCTGTAGTCCATATATTCGACGACGTTACAACGTTCATTTTAATGAAATAAATCGCAATTTGCGATCTGTTATGGCTTCACTGTACTAGGTTTAGATGGGATACCAATGTGTAGCGAATGAAAATTTGTGCCCGGCCGGGATTAGAACCCGGGATCTCCTGCTTACTAGGCAGACGCGTTGACCACTCGGCCACTGAGGACACAGTGGCCAGCCCAATGAACATAGTTTATTGTATCATTTTCCAAAGAGTCACAGCACAAAGATATAATTTTTAAAATGGAACAATAGTTTTTTTCTATTGTGCATTGGTTTCGTTGAAACCAGCTGCTTCCAAATCAATTTAAACTACATTCCTATCACTGTTAGTTTGGGAGCTACAACCCTTCAAAGTTTCAGGGGCAGATACCACACGCATTACATAATACATGGCTGTGTGGTGGGTGATAGATGTTATAGCGGTGGGAAGTTGATTTACATGAGATGTTCAAATGTGTGTCCATATTCCACAATGCATAATGCAATGCACCGTCGTAAGGATCTACGGTCGAGATGTAACATCGCCGGTGTGACGGAGCGACATGCGTCCTCGATGCGCCGTTTTAGATCATCTGGGGATGTGGGCTCAGTGACATAAACACGATCCTTTAGATATCCCCACAAAAAGAAATCTACTGCTGTTAAATCGGGCGAACTTGCGGGCCACGAATGAGCACCATGCCGCCTCAACCATCTTCCTGTAAACCTGTTGTTTAGTTCTTCCACAACAACACGCGCAGAATGGGCTGGGTGAACATCGTGCTGCATCCACATATGGACTGTCGTGTGTAGACACATATGGTCAAGGAGACCACCCAAACTGTCGGTTATAAAAGCGCGATATAACTCACCTGTCAGTGTACCTGGGAAGTAGTGTGGACCGATGATTTCATCCCCAAGGATTCCACAACACACGTTAATAGACCACCTACGTTGACGGTCGACAGGTCGTATCCACCGAGGATTGTCTGCGGCGCAGTAGTGCATGTTATGGCGATTCACTACACCATAATTTGTGAACGTGGATTTATCAGAGAACGTAACACTTTGTAAAGACTCCAGCGTGAAATTACGCATGGCCCACTCACAGAATGTCACTCTTGCACGGAAATCGTTCCCATGCAGCTCCTGGGTCAGTGACAGGCGGTACAGGTGAAGCCTGTGGCCGTGTACTATACGCCACACAGATGAGAGACTGACACCAGCGACTGCAGCAACGGGTCGTAAGCTGACATGAGGATCGTGGTGTAGTGCAGCTAAAACAAACACCTCCGCCTCCTCACTTCTAGCAGGTCTTCGTCTGTTACTGCGGCGCATTACCAAGCTGCCTGTTTCCCGAAGTCGTTGTTCGGCACGTAAGAACGTAATAGCTGCCGGGGCTCTTCGCCTAGGATATCTCACGGCATATGCCGTGGCTGCTTCAGTGGTATCGTGTCGGCACTCGCCGAGCATCAGCAACATGTCAACGTACTCGTTGCCATCGTCAGCGCTGTCAGTAATTGTGGTATATTGAACCCCGGTTGTACGGCCGTGTGCGGCGACAGTCGGCAGTCTAACAGCGCATCGAGGAATCTTCTCGCTCCGTGACACCGGCGACGATACAACTCGGCCGCACCACGTTTAGAAGGCGCATTACATTATGAGCAGTGTTTGTGGTATCTGCCCCTGAAACTTTGAACGGTTGTAGCTCCGAAACTAACAGTGATTGGAATGTAGTTTAAATTGATTTGGACGCAGCTGTTTTCAACGAATCCAATGCATGAGAGGAAACTATTTTTCCATTTAAAAAAGCATATCTGAGCTGTAACTCTTTGGAAAATGATACAATAAACTATGTTCATAGCTCCGCAGAAAGTGTAACATTTCTTGTGTTGACCTACCGCATTAAAATTTCCTGTCAGCTATTATGTTATAAGTTACAAAGGCAAACACACGTAGTGAAACACCCTGTACATAAGGGTGTTAATGATCACAATCAGTAGAGCTTGTTAGGAAAGTGAATTAATCCCAATGGCACAGGGCAATATAACAGAGGGCGAAGTGGGAGGTAGGGACAGGCACTTCCGTAAAAATACGAAAAGAGGTGCAAGCGTTAGCATAGGCCTAATCTTCCGAAGGCTAAGAAATACACAGTGATCTATGCTCGGCTGTAACTGTGCTGAACTATCAGGTTAGTGACTCAGTCCAAAGAGGCACATGAAGGTTGTATGAGACCAATTTCACGTACATCCGGACGTGGTAGTACGAGCGGAGCACATGGTCGGCAAACGTTTCATTCACAAAGGCCGCATTCATTGTAGTCTCTCACCCGTTGTATTAAATGGGGAAATAAACAGCAGAATTAAAAATATTGAAATATTTACTGTTCTCGAGTACTTTATGGAAATGAGGAGAGAAAGGAGCGAAGATGTTCGACAAATTAAACTGGTAGGTGAGGAAACGAAGCAGAGAATTGAGAAGCTGAAAATGCAACTGTTGCGTTTCCGAGCTGAACTGAAACAAGATGTTTCAAAAGCCCAGTCTGAGGCAAAAGCAGCTAGATTGCTTGCGAAATATGAAAAGCACAGGAATCGCGATTAGAAACGAGAACAACAGCAAAAGAAGGAGACTGAGTTCTCAATAAAATGCATAGTCACATCAGGAAGCTATAATAGGAAAAATTGGTGGGTTCAACACAGACCATGTCAAGGATCAAACCGCAAAGATTAGAGATTTAGTACAGTGACTATAGCAACTCTTTGAAAATAAAGAAACGCCAACAAGTTCCGTGGTGGACAGGCAAATATGCAACACTCGGAACCACAATGACGCGTTTAATAATGATATAAGCATAACTTCACAAGTGGGAGAAGTAAGACGAAGGATCTAACCTGTAACTTGAGGAAAGTCACAAAGTTCTTTCGGGAGAAGTAACGAGTTGACCAAACTATGTTCCGTGCGAATTACATATGCAAAACAAGGATCTGGTGCGTGAAATAGCGGCGGACTAAGGCTGTCGGAAGCCCGTGGCGGCAGCAATACAAAATGAGGCCCTCAGTCCTCTTTACAGTACATGTATTATTATAAAAAAGTAACTTAAGAGATTTGGACTAGAGGCACAGGACAGTCTAAAAATAATACCTTTGGAGATTTCGAGGTCACAGAACAAGAAGAGCCAATGACTCTTAAAAAATTCATCATCATCATCATTAGAGACTCATTATGCCTTTCAACGTCCAGTCTGGAAAATAGTACCTCTAATAAAATTCCTCCATGGTCTCCTATTGCCGGCCGCGGTGGCCGAGGTGACTGAGGCGCTCTAGTCACGGTCAGCACGGCCACTACGGTCGGGGGTTCGAATCCCCCCTCGGGCATGGATATTTGTGCCGTCCTAGTTCGTAAGTAGTTCATAAGTAGGTTGTAAGTTTAGGGACTGATGACCCCGTAGTTAAGTCCCATAAGCTTTACAAACATTTGAACATTTTGTCTCCTATTCAATGCTAACATTGATGCCTCGTCTGGTGTTATGCCTTTTACTTCAAAATCATTCTTCACCGAATCTAAGTACTTTCTTCTTGGTCTATCTCGACTCCTCTTACCCTCCGCTGCCGAGCTCATGAGTCTCTTAGGTAACCTTGCTTTTCCCATGCGTGTAACATGACCCCACCATCTCAGTCTGTTCGATCTAAATGCTTCATCTATGGTGCCCATTCCAAGTTTTCCATTTTATTTCCTCATTATGGACACCCTCCTGCCAGTGTTCCCATCTATTAGTACCTGCAATCATTATTACTACTTTCATATATATAACCTCTACATTGTGAATAAGGTAACCTGTATCCATCCAACTTTCAGTTCCATACAACAAAGTTGGTCGAAAGATAGAGCGGCGTTCTCCTAGCTTAGTCTTGGTACTGACTTCCTTCTTGCAGAAGAGGGTAGATCTTAGTCGAGCACTCACTGCATTAGCTTCATTACACCTCGATTCTAGTTCTTTCACTATGTTGCCATTCAATGAGAAAATACATCCCAGGTATTTGAAACTGTCTACCTGCTCTAACTTTGTTCCTCCTATTTGGCACTCAATAAGTTTAAACCTCTTTCCCACAGAAATTTCGTTTTGGAGATGCTGATCTTCATATCCTTGCACCTCTGATCGAGCTCTGAAATATTAATTTGCAACCCTTCAATCAAATCTGCCATTACAACTAACAGGGAAAGTACTTGGGCTCGAACGAACATATCTGTATGAACGTTTGTTTACAGTATCTCCAATTACACCTCAATGTGCTGGTGGGTGTCGTTTTTATGCAAAACTTTGCAATCATGCTGTAGATAGTACTGTAGATGTAATTGTAGACGCCATAAGTAATGCAGATATCTGAACTATAACTTATGTAATAATCGTCGTACATGTTCTCTAGCGTATTGTCATCAAAAGCCGTGATGATAGTTGCAACTGTAACCTTCATCTCGGAAGACTGTTGGTATTCACTGCCACTGCTTCCATCGCCTCTTCACGCACTTACCGTAGCACTACCGCTAGGAATGAGTTCTTCGTAATTATCATCCTTTTTATCATCATAATGTGTTAGTGTTAATCTCTTATGCTCATATTTCTGTTCCATAACAGATACGAGAAAGCATGCGCATGATTCATCTTCTACACTAATACCATCTTCACGAAGAATGCATCTTTGTAACTTCATCTCAACCACTCGCAATACTTGAGCAGGAATCGTTGCTCCATCTGACGCTTCACCATACAAATAACATCACAAAACGCAACTTCGGAGGCACCCTGCACCGTCCCTACTGGCGAACCGATAGGTCAAAATGCAGAGTTTTGCATATGCGGGAGTATCACTAGTGCAATAAGGGACCTTTACAATATCTCTCATACGAATTTGGTGTATATGTGTTTGTTCGAGCCCAAGTACTTTCCTTGTAAGTCATCCGCAAATGCGAGACTGCTTATTTTGTTTTCGCCTATTTTAATCCCGCCCTGCCTGTCTACTGTTTTCAACATATGATCCATGAATAGTATAAACAACAGCGGTGATGGATTACAGCCTTGTCTTACCCCTGAAACTACCCTGAAACATGAGCTTAATTTGCCATCTATTCTAACTGCTGCCTGACAGTCTATGTAAAGCTCTTTAATTGCCTGCAGAAGTTTGCCTCCTATACCACTGTACGAAATAAGAGCCTTGTTTTATCACTAAAATTAGCAAATAAGTTCCGTGTGAACTACCTGTTACTCCCTGCTATAAAGCCTTGCTTCCTGCTCCAAACTTAGAACTGACTCGTTTCAAATTACTTCAATAACAGGAAGTTAATACTACAGTGGTCAATACACATAGCAGTTCACACAGGCATTAATGAACAAGCCACCACAATTAAAGTTATCTTAGAAAGTTGGCTAAGAATACATTTATGGCGCAACGGAATTTAAGCATAAGAAACATTGCATCTGATCTTGTTCTCAGCACTTGTGAAGAACAATATTAAATAAAAGAGGGAAGGTGCTCTAAAACTACAACTTACAGGCAACATACGGAATATTCTGAACTTAAAACTTGTTTATTCAGATAGAAAACAAGCAAAATGGGGAACCAATTTTATTAATACAAGAAAATGCATCTCTTACATGAATTAATGCGGACGGTGCCCAGCCTAAATTATACATGATTAAACGCTACTGGGGGGGAAGGATTCACAAACAACACTCATTCGCTCACACACATGCAATGCCACAGCGAAACTCGCCAAAATCAGCGTGTTGAGACGAGGCGGAAGCAGGCGCCACTATCGTAGGCGAAATTCAGCAAGTCGGAGGTAGCACAAAACACAACATACCAAAACACATTGAAGCTGGCTCTGGTCTGTCGTGCCTGTTTTGAGGTGGTGTGTGTGTATAGCCAAGTTAAATTATATCTGAATTGGACCGCGAGCAAACACGCTAACGGCGACACATGGCTACGTTACATGAACGCACTCCACTGAAGGTGAAGTGGTTGATAGTCGGATTAATTATACAAAATCACGGTATATTCTTAAGTTGCAGTCTGATAGAAATCGATCTAGGTACTGCTTTTTATATGAGAAGTGTCGTGAATTCAGACGACCCAGAAGTCGGAACTCGGACCACGTGGTTCCGAAAACCGGTAAAATTCGATAAATTCAGTTTCCGAAAAATAAAGAAAATTAACTACTGCATGTTACCATAGAAATGCTTAGAATTGTATAAGGAAGCGAATGAAACACAGCTACAAGCGATAGGGGGCGATTACGGAGACAGATGAGGGCCTGTCTCAGGAAAACCACAAAAATGAAATAATTACGAAGTGGGAAAAATAAAAATAAGGATTAGGCATGCAACCCATACAAATGTTTAGAATTACATGAAGCAGCTACACGCGATAGGGAGCGATTATAGAGACTGATTAGGTCCAGTCTAAAAAAAACTCGTAAAAGTGAAATAATTACAAACGCGGAAAAATAAGAATATGAACTACGGCATGCTTAGAATTACTTAAGGAAGCTATTGATGGACGTTGTACAAGACTCATAGAGAATTACTAAGAAAGACAGAGTGCGTACTACAAGTCGGAGAAGAACAGCAAAATTAAAATAGGCGGGGAGAGAAGATCGCGAAATATTAGTAGAAATCAGAAGGATACCCGCATAGTTAGTTGCGTGATGAGCATGGAACAAACGAGAGTGGAAGCTGAAGTTTTGTTCTATTAACCAACGACGTGGAACACGTATCACTCACAGAAGGAAAGGATGAGAAGATTTTAACATGCACTGTACAAAATTGAACATATCACCTATTAGAAACTGGGCCCCACAAAGCTAGAAAGTATTTACACAGAGTTCATACACCGCCACATGATCACAAAGGTTTTAACATATCAGGCCGATATCAAACTGAAACTAGAATCACACACACCGCGTTGATCTATTGGAAATAACTGAATTGAAAAACGAAAACACATTTCCGGATCGGAGAAAATAAAAAATAAATAAATAAATAAATGAAAAAATGATTCTAAGTTTACGAATCTAAGTTCAATGTGCTAGTCAATGAAACGCTACCATCTCCAAAACCAAGAGCAGAACCAACCTTTCCTCACCAGACGAACAGCCCAGAATGATCCGACCGAGCAGCCACCAGACGCATGAAGCCACCGGAAGCCGGAAAATCCAAGAAACTGCGGTGATGGAGACGGACAGCGAGACTCGGATGGGAGAAGGCTAACTACCTAGCCCACAAGCAAAGGGTGTGGAAACCTCTTTGGTAACCTCAGCAGCTATCTACTCTGAGCCAGAGAGAACGATGCAAAGAGAGCTATCACTCCCCACATTCAAACATCCATAGATTCTCGCACATCCACTTAAATGTAAGACAAGTACACATTCTCACAGGGACAGTGGCGTATCGGAGAAGCAACATTTATGACACATTAATTAATATAATAATAAATTACTAGCATAACAAAATAAGTAGAAACCTAGCAATATTAACTAATATTTTAACACGTAAAATAAAAATGCAATTCCTCAAGCCTTGAAGACAGTGGGGTTCAAGTTTTAACAAAATGATAATCTAGCGACATTAAATAAATTATAACATTACAGAAATATACAAAAAAAAAATATATATATGGGAGACGACAGACGGTCGTCTTTCAAACTGACAGTAGCTTCCTCCTAGGAACACGGTCATAAGCCTTTTCTAGATCTATGAAACAAAGATATAATTCCCTGTTACACTCATAGCACTTTTCCATTACCTGCCATAAGGTAAAGATCTGGTTCTGACAGCCTCTTAGAGGCCTAAACCGACACTGATTTTCATATAACTTGTCCTCAGTTAATACTCGCACTCTCCTTTCAACAATACCTGAGAATATTTTGCCTACAATGCTAATTAAAGAGATACCTCGATCGTTGTTACAATTTTTCCAGTTTCCATGTTTGGAAATTGGCGTGATTACCGCTTTCGTCCAGTGAGATGAACCTGTGTCTATTCCCACGCCTTCTCAATTATCCTGTGTAACCATTTGAGACCTGATATTCCATTGTATTTGACGTTTTCCGGCTTAATTTCGTCCACCCTAGCCCGCTTTATTGCACTGTAATCTACTGACCATTTTCTCCCCTTCCTCAAATGAGATCCTTTCCCATTTTACGTGAAAATCTGACATATCATTGAACGTTTCTCCTACATTGAGCAATTCTTCAAAATATTTCCTCCATCTGCTCAAGGCATCCACAGGATTGACTAGCAGCTTTTCTGACCTGTCCAGAACACTTGTCAATTCCTTCTTCCCTTCCTTTCCAAGATTGTTGATCACGCTCCAAAATGGTTTTCCCGCGGCTTTACCCTGAGTTTCTAGCTTATTTCCAAAGTCCTCTCATTATTTCTGCTAGTAGTCTGCAATTATCCGTTTCTTAAACACAACTTTCTCTGTCTGCCTTATTCCTAGTATGGAACCAGTTTTGCAATGCCTTATTTTTTTTTTTTTTTTTTTTTATTTTTTTTTTTATTTTTTATTTTTTTTTTTTTTTTTTTTTTTTACAGGCTGCCTTGAGTGTATCATTCCACCAAGCTGTCTGCTTCTTCTGGCCTTTACACACTACTTTTCCATGACATTCTCTAGCTACTTCCAGTAGTGTGTCCCTGTATCTTGATCATTCCTCTTCCACTGACTGTAAATTATTACATTCAACTAACTGGTTCCTTTATGAGGTCATTGTTATGTATTTGGGCCTACTTTCCTTGTGTTGAAGCTTCTGCACTCTTATCCTTCTACATATGAACCTGACTTTCTGCTCTTTTGGCCTCACAAAACCAATTTCACTCCAGATTAAATAATTATCAGTATCATCAAAGAAATCCCTGAAAACACGTGTAACCTTGACTGTCTGCCTGAATTCCTGGTCTGTTATTATATAGTCAATGACAGATCTGGTTCCCCTTCCTTCCCAAGTATAGCGGTGAATGTCCTTATGCTTTAAAGAAGGAGTCTAAGCCCATACTGGAACAGAAATCCAAGAGCTGTTCTCCGTTCCTGTTGCCCTCCATATCCTCTCCAAACTTACCCATAACCTTTTCATAAAGTTTTCATAACCTTCTGTTCGATTTCCTATCGTGGCGTTGAACTCAGCCACGGGTAAAACCCTATCCTTATCCTTATCTTTATCCTGCACTCTAACAACTATATCACTGAGTGCATTGTAAAATCTGTCCATCTCATCTTCATTTGTCCCTTCTCAGGATGAATACACTTCCACAAAACTAATTTTCTTGCTGGAGATGTCCAAATCTAGTCACATCAGTCGGTCATTTACATACCTTATTGCAGTTATGCAAAATAATGCAAAACCCTACACCCCACTATGCTCTTCCTACTTTGACTCCTGACAGGTAGACCTTATATTCTCCGTCTTCGTCCTCTTTCTCTCCCCTTACTCTAACATCACTAACAGCTAAAACATCTAACTCCATCTTCCTTGAAGCCTCCGCCAGCTCCACCTTCTTGTCAGTGTAATCACCATTGCTATTAATAGCTCCCCATCTCATTTCAGATCGTTTGCCAAGTCGTATCTCAGGACTCCCTGGTCTGTCAATTAGAGGTGGGACTCCATCACCTTCAAAGGTCCGAGGCATTTTGCTCTGATTGTTGTCAGCATGATATTGAAGTACCTGGGAGGCAGGTGCTAGCCTTACTTCCCCAGGGCCCCACTGGGCTTTAGCCCTAACGGTGGAGGGACTAACTGGTGGATTTGGTACTCTTTGGCGTCTGAGCACAAAGGTGGCCACGACTCAGAATATGTCAGATATGCACAAGCTTATACCAAAGTAACTGGTATCCTAACTGTCAGTGGTTCATGAACTTGGACACGACTACAGAAACCCACACCATGAACCACCTTAAAAAAACTTGCTTTCGAGGGGCCCGGGTCTGTGAGGATTCTCGACAGCCCACACATGTTGATTGTGAAAATTTATAATTTGATCACGTTCGAATGAAGATAAATACTGAAATGAGCTCTAACATGGAAATTAAGCGTTTCCGGACACATGTCCACATAACATATTTTCTTTCTTTGTGTGTGAGGAATGTTTCCTGAGAGTTTGACCGTACCTTTTGGTAACACCCTGTATAGGGGACATAAAAATAAATAAAATAAAAGAAATCAGATAAACGGGAACATTCAAGTGTTCCTTTTTCTCCCGCGTTATTATACAATGGAACTGTAGAGAAATATAAAAGCGCTTCTATGAACCCTCTGCCATGCACTAAATTTGATTAGCGAAGTATTGATGTATTGTTGCACTACATACGCAATCGAATTGCGTAATCCTTGTAAAGCAACCAATTAAAGTTGAAGGGAGCCCAGTCCTTACGTTAAGATATGTTTTCTCCGATATATTATTAGAATAAGGAAAGTGCAAGCAAGTAGCTGACAGATCCTGTGGTGTAAGTTTGCTTTGACAGAAGTTGTTTTGTAATTGTATTTTTTCTTTTAATTACCCATAGATGTTTCGTTACGCTTGCATCTTCTTTAGTGGGCCTTTATTTATTTATTTATTCTTTTTACGTCTTCATAAATTCCTGTTTTTCTTAGTTTTCCTCGGGACCCAATAAAAAATTAAAATAAATGTTTACTATTAATAATAATAAGTGATAATAATAATAATAGACAACAGGAACACCAGAACATGTAATAATAATAAATAAATAAAAGCGCATATATGCTGCAACTAGGATGAAACATGTTGTTTATTAAAAGTAGAAATTCCGTATTTTTGTCAAGGCAGAACGCTGAATTTATAAAAGAACATCTACGGATTATTACCTTTAGGAATAAATATAATGAACTGAAGTGGACTTAAGGTAAAATTATGACTACAACATCATCCAATTCCTTTTAAATTCGTTTATTCACAGATTTGCTCTACAAATACGGTAAATTTGATGAAATACATAATATTGACAAATAATTGTAAATAATGATATATGTTTTTAAATAAATGTTACGTGTGAAGTAAGGGTGCAGCAAAATACGTAGCGAGCAACGCGCCTCGCCGCTGCAAGCAGCGCTGCTTGCCGCTCCACTGTGTTTTACGTCGCCCCATTGGACGGCGTGCATTTTCAGGAGCCGCGCAGCTTGACTCGCCGCTGGACTCTTTGACTCGCCGCTCCACTATGTTTTCACCCCAACGTTCTGCCACTCCACCGCGGCCGTAACTCTTTGTCTGAAATCTAACTCGAACGGCAAGTAAAATAACTGATAACTAAACTGCAATATTTTCGTCACGGAGTAGATGATAATACCCACCTCTGACACGTTTGATGTGCAAGTCAGTATGTCTTTTCCTTTTTAAACTGTGGTTAGTTGTCCCTACTATACCCAACAGAGACAAAAAAAAAAGTGGAAATAATGGTGGGCTTTTTTTACAGAAGCAAAAACGAATTTTTTATGTGGTTCAAGGGCTTAATGCAATGTGCATGAGCGATATATATTCAAGAAAAGAGGAAGTTTAATAGATGGAGGAGTGACAAATTATGCTAACATAATTCTGATATGTGTATTTTGTCACTAACATGTTTACAGTTCAAAATGAAAAACAAATGGAAAATGGAAAAAATTTTAAACTTAAATACAGATTGAAGAATAAGGAGGACATACACTAATGAAAACTACGAGCTCGTGCCAGTCTGTACGACTAAACAAGATGGTCCTAAATAAATATTCAGGTGGTTAAAAATAAATTTCTATATCTCGCAAGCGGCGCTCGTAGTTCGCTAGAATCTGTAGTAATTGGAATTTAGTGCCAGCATAGTTTCAGTCTGACCCAACTAACACTAACCCAGTAGCGATGTATGCTATCAGATGGCTACAGTAAATGATCATTAAATTATATAAATTTTTGTTTTGTCTTTTCAAACAATTTACTGAACATTCTTTTGTTTTGTTTTCCTCTTAATACTACTTATTAGATTTTGTTTTTGTTGTAATAATTCCTGAACATATTTCTGTATTGTCAATTCACTCAAAGCAATAGTTGTTATTTACATACTACAGATAGGTTCTAGTACTAATAATGTATGTAACTATTTGTAATTAGATGAAGTGGGAAAGACACGTCGAAGGGCAAACTGAGACCAGAGTCAAACTAACGGGTCAAGGACGCGAGCAGCCAGCACACCCCTTGAGAAGGAGGCGGAGTAGCCGTCCCAGCTGACTTGTCAATGGAGGCGGCCGGTTCCGCGCTATTCAAAGGAGGTCGGACACTCGTGGGGCCACGGGCCGAGACGAATGAAAGCGCTCCCCACCCACCGTTAATGACGCGGCCGAGCCTCTGCCGACAAAGGAACGACTCCAGCCTCACTGAGGACCGCGTCAAGAGCCTCAATGGCACCTAACAGGCGTCGTTCACTCTAATCCACCAGCACAGTACCTGTGGCACAAAGCTGAGCCACGTCTGACCGTTGTCGACAGGGCGATGTCAAGTGTGTGGTTGTGTCTGCATCGTGTAAATACAGCGACCTCCTTTTACACAACGCCCTCCCTACCCCAAACTCTGCTCCCCCAGCCACAAACGGAGAATGTCAGTCTCATTCAAAGTCTGAAAAATGTTGTCGATTCTTGTCATATTATTACTCCTTATGTTGATCTCATACTTCACCTACATATTCATGTCATCACTGTTTTTTTTAAAGTATGCAGCGGTGGAGTAGCCGAACGGTCTAAAGCGTCTCGCTGCGGAGCGCACGGTTGCTCGCCGTGGAGGTCTTTCCAGGGGCATGGGTGTGTAAGTTGTCGTTAGGTTAGTTTACCTAGGTTTAAGTAGTTTTTAAGCTACAGACTGATGACCACGCAGTTTGGTCCGATAGATTTACAAACATTTTATTTTTAAAGTATTTCTCTGTAGACATTCACATGTTATTGTTACATTATTGCTTTTTCATGTTAATATGTTGATGTCATATTTGACCTTTTGATGTTCAGGTGTTATTGTGTATTGATATATTCTTGTACGACTGTAAAATCGCTCTGTGTATCTTTCTTTTTTTTAGCAATTTATGTTTCCTGTACTTAATTTGATTAAATGCAGACCAGTGGGAGTTACTAAAAGAAAGAAGTCGTGTTTGTACATTATAAAAGACCTATTTTACTTATTGTTTCTGATCCTGCTTCACCCTTAGCTTGACCAAACCAGAATAAATGCAGGGCACAGTAGCTTCATTTTGTAAAATTATTTAACTCAAATTTTTTAGTTCTATACCACTTTAATTTCATTTCTTGGTGGTGCTTGCAGTAACACAAGAGTTTAATATAAATGCATGTCACATAAATTTTGACGAAATGAAAATAGTTAGGGAGTGGTCATGCCTGCTAATAAAATATATTCATCATGCAGTTGCAGGTTAACATATTTTTCAATCATCCATTTTCACTTAAGGTCTAACATCGTGTGTATGTTGATGAATGGGGATGTGAAACGTAGTTTTGATAGTGCATGGGATCCGTTAGGGCAATCAGTTAAGTGGAGACTCCATTATTTCTATTCATTGGAGACGCACCCTCTGCAATTATATAAATGAGGATGATGTTCAGTATAATAATTTACTCTTTTGCTCCTGAGTTATTTTTCCAGAGACACAATGTATTCCATGCATGTCACAGAACTTAGTGTTCTTTCTCAAGAGGTGACGTATAGGGTAAATAATGGTGACAGTCATTAATGTATAATTAATTTTATGGAGTTAGAGGACGCAGGTTGGACGTTGAGGGCAGCATATCCTGTGACTGGGCTCACACTATTTCCTAAGTGCCAATTACATTGTCTGAAGGTTCAGATGCGCACCTCTGTTACCAGAGGAAAAACTAATTGATTCATTGGATTGTACTTGCATTTAGAAGTACTCATTTGCGAGCATATATTAGAGTTTCTATTCAGCTCCTGGCCAGTGTGGCACTTAGTTTGTAAGTATCTCTTGTTCGTCTTCGCTACTTGAGTCTCTTCGACGTAGGAGATTTTTCGCACATAATAATTAGTTCACTGTGTAGCCATCGTCTCAGCTCCAGCATCACGTTGTGTGCCGAGTCATCGACAGTGCCTTGCAGCCGTCCATCAGACTAGAGCAGTACGACGAATTAATTCGATTTTAACATTACCTGACATTGTCGGTTTAGGAGGTGATCACAGTTTTATATTCTGCAAAATAATCGCCAAGATCGCGAATTAATAATTTGTTTAATGACCACTGCTTTATGTGGACTGTGCCACCATCATCTGGTCATATATATTTTATGAGGTGGTCATCTGTCAAAAATATAAAAGACATGCAAGAAATAATGTAACAATATAAAAAAAATAATATACACTTGCTATCAGGGGCCACTGATCCTACCTTATTTAAAAATGGATATAAACTAATAAGTACAACATAGCACTTAGTCACCATATAAAGCCGCGGCGGATCACTGGAGCGAAGTGTTGCGGTGCGCGCGGCCGTTCACTGTCGGGGGTTCGAGTCAGGCATGGGTGTTTGTGTTGTCCTTAGGTTAGTTTACCTCAGTTTAAGTAGCTTGTGAGCTATGGAGTAATAACCACGCAGTAGAGCCCGATAGATTTACAAACATTTGAACATTTTTTCACCATATAAAATAGGCAAGTTAAAGCATGACAGCTTACAAGATACTGATAGCTTCGTGGCAGCACTATAGCAGGATACTGTTTGTAATCTATTTTCACAAAAGTTATTTTATTGCATAAATTACGGTATGGAGTGGACACTGGGCAACAATTTTTAGTTTCATAAAGAAACTTACAAAAAGTTGAGAGATCGCAGACCATCTCTCACCTTTGTTGAATAATTTAACCACAGAATAATCATGTAAGTTAGAGTAGTACACAGTCAAACATGGTACACAATGAAACATTCCATCTGAATTGTTTTAGTAATTTTTTTCTAGGTATCCTTGTATGTTTATTATGATAAAATGGATGTTTGACTCTAATGGTGGACAGTTTGGGTGATTATTATTGTTTCTATACGTTATTATTGGTTTTTGGTGGTCAGAAGTTACAGGTAACGTCTCTTTGTATCTTTAATATTTTCGATATTACATACAGCTAAAATAAATATTATGTTTCTTGATAAGATACACATCTTTATCTATATATTGACCAGTTGTAGATTTGGTCGATATGTAAGTTAAGAGTTGTGACTAATTTTTTAATTTATGGTAACTTTGGTACACAGTGAAACACTTGTATGTGGTACACAGTGAAACAGTGCCATTGGTCACAGATGCACGTATGACTCCTCCTAACACCAGAGTGAGTAGCTATTGAGGAAAAGGCTTTGAGAAAAAGGACAGAGCTGGAAGAGAAGCAGTATGATGAGAGTCAACAATCAAAAAAATAAGTGTTGTGTAAGTAAAACTGCTTGAAGTTAAAGTAATGAAGAAAGTGACAAAGATCAAGGCCATCCAGTGAAACAAAGATAAGTGTATCATTAGAGTTTTTATTTAATTTGAAGCGGGACGTTATGATTGTTGACTACATTATGGTGACATTAAGAACAATGTATATTTTGTAGCTAAAGTCTTGAAGTCAGTAGTTTGTGGTACTTAGTATGAAGCCTCATACCGTCGGGGAAAAAATACTGGTTTTGTATTCCCAGTTGCAGAAGACAGTCTGTGTTTCACATAAGGACACTGTAATGATTTTGTCACCTGCGTTGCCTGAGGATACTAAGAGACTGTCGAACCACCGGTACATTCATTTTCCAATCAATTTCGGTGGACTTAATATTCACTGAACAAAATTTAGTATGTGCTAATGTTTATACCTGTATTTAAAAAAGACATTTATGTTTTATAAGTCACTCAGTAAGTCACTCAGCAAGTAATAAATATAAAAAAATGACAGGTGTTTCGCTGTGTACAATACACAGTTCACAGTGAAGCATTTGAGGAGATTGTTTAAAATTGTTATTTCACTTACTAATTAGTAGTAGAATTACTATTTTTGGTTCCAAAATATTGACAAAGTATTGTTCTTTCAAGTAAATAAAGAAAATTTGTTTTGTGAGTAGTATTTTATACGAAACAATAAAAAGGGTAAATGTTGTTTCACTGTGTACTACTCACCCCTAATTAGTTCATTATGGGTAATTTGCTGTTGATGGAGTATTGGAGCAGGGCAGTTTTATGTGTGAAGAGGGAGTTATTTGGCTGTTTAGATGAAGGAAGAAGGCTCGGGGAAGTGAATTCCAGTGTGGGGCCGGCCACGCCGTTTCTTTACCTGCTGGCGCGCTGCCCCTGGGGTCCGAGGGTTGCGAAGCAGACGCCTATCCGAGAGACAGGAGCTTTCCAAATTGTGGCAGCCAGAATGCGACTATTGTGTGAGCTCTTAAAGGCCGATCTCACTGATTTCGACAAAAGATAACACGACGGATATCCTCTCTGCGCTCTCGAGGAACGAGCATCCAGATCATGTTTCGTACAAAATAAGAGCTAGTAGGCAGGCCGTGGAGCGAGGTCATGATGGCTTTTGCTGACGTAAAAATTCCCTTGCAGCCCGAGTGGGGATCCAGTCTGGTGGACGGTTACAGTAGGTGTGAGAATTGCGCCACGGGGTAGCCGTCTCTGAATGGCTGCTGGCAAGAGTTTCAAGTTTTCGAGATCGTCCAGACGTAAGTAAAATTTCACTGGCCTGTGCTAGGAAGCTTGGATCTGATTGGATTTCTGGAAAAAAAAAAAGAAAAAAAAAAAACCTGTTTAGGGCGGACTTGCACGGCAGACTGGGTTTCAGGGGACTTGGCGTCATGCTCTCTTGGAGTGCAGACGGTCTTCACTTCGTGCTCTCTGTGGGTACGCATGAGGAGATTTTCTTGTTTATCCGATTTACATCTGGGTTAACCTAGACATTCAATGATATTAGCAACCGAGACATTTCCTCCTTCCTATAACCGAGATCTTAGCAATCATATAGAACTTAATACAACAAATTCTGTATTGTGGGCATACGCAGCTGTAGACTTGAGTCATAGTGATGTGAACCATAGCATAACGCGATTGTTACTGGCATTTGCTCTTCTTTGTATACAGATGACCCTGATGATGTGGCTCTAATGCCACGAAACTAGTTGGTTACTAAAGAACACCATACAGCTGAAGCGGTTTACATCATTATGACTGAATTTAATACAGTTTAGACATAGAGACAAATTACAGTTTAGACATCAGTTGCAACATAGACGTTGAATCATTCCTGTACCTAGACCTTAGCTTACATATGGCCCAGCTTATGAAATATATATGACCAATTGATGGTGCCACAGCCGTTTGAAACCGGTCATCATTAAAGGAATTATTAATTCGAAATTTTGGCGTTTCATTTTGAAGAATAAAATAACTGGATGTTGGTGATATACGCCCTTTGCATTTGGTATAGCGCAGTTCATCTAAATGAAGCGTTCCACTAGTTTACTGAGTTTTGGAGTTTTTCGTCTACTCTTTTACGTAGTTGATGCGATTTTAGTCTTTAATAATTAACACGTCGGCAGTAACGACCATTTTCATAACAGGTGGAAGTATTCCGAGGATCAAATGATTTCTATCTTTCAGTGATATCGTACTACTAGTGAACCACTGACAAAAAAAGCGACTTAGCCATTACACATACTTTACCCACTAGTTGTGACTTATCACAAGGGGAGGGGGACGTTACTGTCAAATCGAATTGCTTTCCCATTAGGTCGAGCGGCCTTTTCTGTGTTGAGCGATTTTCTATCTCTCTGACGCTGATTCGAGTATCTGTCATTTTTTCGTCCGGCGGCTGATTAAGCAACGAACTACAGTGCAATCTTCATGCGCGAAACAACTATGGAAAAGACAGTGATCATTTTGGCCTTTTCTGTGTCATGCTCTGTTTCTACGCCATTGCAGTTACTGAGAGCCTGGATATTGATTTCGACGCGATTACTAATTTGAAGTAGTAGCATTAATCGTAGGATTTTCTGTCAGTTTCATATAAAGAACTTAGTTTCAGATGTAGATGAACGCCTCTCGTTTGGCTCTCTGCACGCCAATTTTAGCACCATTAAGTCATTGACAGTCTGCTAGACATTGGCTCCGTATAAACTAGCATTAAAGTTCTCCTTGGTCTCGTAACAGTTTTCTAAGTCGGTTGTTGAGCCACAGTGCATCTCTCAAATCTCTATGTTTTTCGACTCATATTTCTCTAACGCGTATTGTACGTTTCTCTTGAATTTCGTCCACAAATACTCAACACTGTGTTGAACAATCAGGTACTCTGAAACCTGTCCTTTTTCGCTTTTGCTAAACATGAAGATCATCCTACATTTCTTGATATTTCTATTTACGGCTGTATTCTTTGACGCTGTAACGACATTATGATAGCTGATTCCCTTTTCTACACTATCTGAGTGGAAACGTTTGGGTGTATTTGTCGTCAAAAGGTGTAAGACGCTGTCTGCAAGTGTCGGATCTGTATTTAATTGCTCGTGGTAATTTTGGAATAAAGGAGTTAGAACAATATTGTTCAACTCTCTATGCCTGTCATCGATCTCCCAGTTTATATCCGGTAAGTTAAAATCTGCACCTAAAACTATAACATGGCTAGAAAATGTACTGAACATATTTTCCAGTTATCCCTCAGACGTTTTGTCATTACTGCTGCAAAGCCAGGTGGTACAAAGAAACATCCAATGACCAAGTTTCAGCCTCTTTTACCCCTGAACTTAGCCGAAATTATTTCTCATTCCGTATCTGTAATTACATCGCTCTTTATTATCGTATGTTTTTTTTATCGGTATGGAACTTTGAGTATTAAAATTACGTGTTCTGTGTATTCCACTAAATTATTCATTTAATAGTTCCGTTTGAACAGACTTTCGCTTCCAAGGTCATCGTCAGAGTAAACATAAACTATAACTTGATAGTTGTACAGCTGGAACATTATGTTCAAATGTTTGTAGAGCTTATGGGACTTAACTACGTGGTCATCAGTCTCTAAACTTACAAACTACTTACGAACTAGCTAAGACTAAGAACGGCACAAATATCCATGCCCGAGAGGGGATTCGAACCCCCGACCGTAGTGGCCCTGCAGACCGTGACTGAAGCGCTGCCGTCCCCTCGGCCACCGCGGCCGGCGGAACATTATGACGACCTGCCTATTAGCCGGTGTGTCCACCTCTGGCACAGGTAACTGCAGCGACATTTCTTGCTATGGAAGCAGTGAGGTCTTTGCTAGGTCGCTGCAGGCAATTGTCTGCACGCACTAGTCACGTAATAGAAGCGAACTCTCGCGAGGCAGGCGATGAATTCCGAAACCATGTTCATATACATTCGATTGTGCTTCGTCTGTTTAAGACCTTCCGAATTGGGAAGCCAGAACATCAATTTGAAACCAGCTCTATGTTTCTCTAGCCATCGCGGCGGAGTGGCGTAGCGCATTGAGGCGCTATTATCTACGATGCGCGAGGCAGCTCCCCGTCGGGGGATCGAATACTCGCTCGGGCATGGTTGTTTGTGTCGTATTTAGTATAAGTTCATTAGTTGTTTGTACGTTTAGGGACTGATTACCCTGCAGTTAAGTCCCTTAAGCTTAAAAAACATCTGAACATTCTGTTTCTCGAACCAGTCCACCACTCCATTGTGCATTATCTTGTTGAAAAATGGCACTACCGTAGTGAAACCTTATCGTCATGAAGGGGTGTACGTGGTCCGAAACCATTGGACAATACTTAACCGTTGAGGTGATTTGCACGATCCATCGATGACGACCTGAAATTCCTCAGAGTGTAAATGAGCAGAGCGGGATCTACTGGTGGTTCAGGGTGGCGAAGCGTCCTGTCTGCCCTGACCGCCATAGAAGACCAAGCGACGTGCCCCTGACGAGAGGGAACGGGAGGGGCACCCAATAGTGCTACACCGAATGGGGTCGGGAGAGTGAAAAAAAGGGGGGAAGGGGGAGGTGGCACTATCAAGTCTGCGACCTGTTTGGAAAATGTCGCAGATGAGGGGCTGCAACTGAGCCGTCGCCAGATTCTCTGCATCCAGAGAACTACTTGCATTTATTTGTCTATGGGCTCTGTAAATTCTTACGTTTGATCTTGTTTTTGTGTGTAGCAGGCCCAATATGGCGTATTTTTCAAAACAGTGTAATTTGATAGCAGTACTTAGCGCAGTCCTTACTGTGTCAGTCGTTTGTTTTGTTCATGTACGAATGTTAGTACCACCAGTTTACCTTAGTTACCCTCTGTCGTGTCTACATCGCTTGTTTCTATTTATTAGTTTATCTGGCTATTGTAAACATTGACTGCTGTTCCTGGATGCAGTCTGAGCTGGTGACACTTCGTTCCATCTTCAAGCTGTTTTAGACTCGGTTGCACAGCTTGAGTATGCTGTCGAGGGGCGCCGTTGTTGGCCGGTCGTGGGAACCGAGCGGATGCCCGTCGTCTCCACCGATCGGCCTGCGGCAGCGACATGCCCTGATACTGCTAGCAGTGAGGCAGACATCCCACCTGTGGTTGCGTGCGAGGTCGCTCCAGTGCGTGGCAGGTAACGTAAGATATTCTGGGGTTCCGATCGTGAAGCCTCTCCAGTTCGTCTTGCGAACAGGTTTCAGGCGCTATCTGCTCAGAACAACGCACGCACCTAAGCCAGGTTGAGGTTGCACATCCTGAAATCATCACGCAGCCTGCAAGATCCGGACTTTCACAGAAGGTGGGTTTGCTCGTACTTGGGAGCTCCAACGTTAGGCGGGTAATGGAGCCCCTTGGGGAGATGGCTACCAAAGAGGGGAAGAAAGCCAACGTGCACTCGTTATGCATACGGGGTGGGGTCATTCCAGATATGGAACGGATCCTTCCGGATGCCGTGAAGAGTACAAGGTGCATCTAACTGCAGGTGGCGGGTTATGTTGGTACCAATGATGTGTGTCACTTCGGATCTGAAGAGATTCTCTCAGCGACTTTCTGAAGTGGTAAAGACTGGCTGTCTTACTTGCACGATGAAGTCAGAGCTCACCGACTGCAGCACAGTTGACAGGACCGACTGTGGACCTCTGGTGCAGAGCGAGTGGGGGGGGGGGGGTTCTGAATCAGAGGCTCAGACGGTTCTGCGACCGTGTAGGCTGCACACTCCTTGACTTACGCCATCGGGTGGTGCGTTTCCGGGTTCCGCTTCCACTATACGCAGGAAGTGGCTAAACGGGTAGCGAGGGCTGTGTGGCGTGGATTGAGGGGCTTTTAGAATAGAGCGCTTCGGGGAAAAACAAAATGGGCAATATCAAAGGGTGCAGGTGGATCACAGGAGAAATGTAGATCTAGGAACTATCGGTATAACAATCGTAAATTGTCGTAGCTGTGTCGGGAAAGTATCAGAACTCCAAGCTTTAATAAAAGCACCGCAGCATACATCATTGTAGGCAGTGAAAGTTGGCTCAAGCCGGAAATAAGTTCGTCACAAGGTTTTTGCAAAAGACCTGACTGTGTTCAGTTCAGTGTGAACTCGTCCACATGAGTACGAAAAAAATCCGTTAAACTTTCTTTACAAGATAAATCGAAGTAAAGGCCGTTAACTCTACTAAATACCTAGGAATTACTATTACTTCAGACTTGAACTGGAAAGAGGATTTAGATAATGTCGTGGGAAAGACGAACCAGAGACTGAGTTTTATCGGCAGAACCCTTAAAAGATGCAACAGAACTACTAAGAAGGCTGCATACACTACGCTTCTCCGTCCTTTTTTTGAAGGATTGCTGCTCAGTGTGGGATCCTTATCAGGTGGGTTTGACGGAAATATCGAAATAGTCCAAAAAAGGGCAGCTCGTTTTGAATTGTCATGATACAGGGGTGACAGTGTCACGGAAGTGATACGGGATCTGGCATGGGGATCATTACAACAACGGCGCTTATCGCTGCGGCGTGGGCTACTTACGAAACTCAAATCGCCAACATTCTCCTCCGAATGCTAAAATATATTGTTGACTCCCAGTTACATAGGTAGAAAAGATAATAAGAATAAAATATGAGTAATCAGAGCTCGAACGGAGAGACTTAGGTTTTCTTTCTTCCCGCACGCGATTCGAGTATGGAATGGGAGATAAATAGTATAAAGGTGGCTCGATGAACCCTCTGTCAGGCACCTAAATGTGATTTTCAGAGTATCCCATGTAGATGTAGATCCCGAAGCACAGCTGTTCCTCTGGAAGACAGCGGATTCGCTCTGGGCGGTGGCGGTGGAGTCCTGGTCGAAATGAGAACTGCCAGAATCACTAGCGTGCCGGGCTTTGTTTTCCAGAAAAAATGTCTCTGCTGCTCGGCCATCCAGATATAAAAAATTAAAACATTATTATTAATTTACACATACTTCTAGCAATATGTAGAGCCTGGTTTCAATTAACTACGTCTGTTACATTTTTTATTGTGAGGACATTGGGAACGTAGGCAAACGAATACTGGTGTCCCCACTCACTGCATCTGAGAATTCAATTAATCCACCTTACTCTCCACACAATTTTCAATATATTCATCTCATCTAATCTCGCTGCAACTCTTTGATATGACGAACTAGCTGAAAAGCCGGCGTTACCCGGGTATTTATTTATTTATTTATTTATTTCTGCCTTTAATTAATTCTTCTCCTATCCCTTCTCTCTCTGCCCATCTTCTTTTTTTAAAAAACGTGTTATATTTATCGTAGAGTATATATGATATAAGGCTGTCTTGCATAATATATGCAGTATCCAAATAAAAAAAAATATAGTAATCAAAATACAAATGACGTATACACTTCGTACGATCTCATATTTATTGAGTTATATGTTGTACAACTGTATACCTTTTCAGGTATATATTCATTTGTATAAACTGCATGTGCGTAAAATCTGGCCGCAGTGGAGTAGTCGAGCGGTCTAACGCGTCTCGCTGCGGAGCGCGCGGTTGCTCGCCGTGGAGGTTCGAGTCCTCCCTGGGGCATGGGTGTGTGTGTTTGTCCGTAGGTTAGTTTAACTAGGTGTAAGTAGTTTGTCAGCTACGGACTGATTACCACGCAGTTTGGTCCGATAGATTTACAAATATTTGAAAATTTTCGTAAAATGTGTTAGGAATAGAATTGATATTAAAGGAGATGTTGTTGTGGTCTTCAGTCCTCAGTCTGGCTTGGTGCAGCTCTGCAGGCTACCATGTCCTGTACAAGCCTCTTCATCTGAGAATACGAACGGCAACCTACATCCTTTTGCATCTGTTTACTTCATTCTTCCTTAGTTCTCCCTCTACGAATTTTACCCCACACGCATCCTTCTAATGCTAAGTTGACGATTCCTTGACGTCTCAAAATGTGTTTCACCAACCTAATCCTTCTCTTAGTCAGGATATAACACAAATTCCTTTTCTCTCCAGTTCTGTTGAGTACCTCCTCATTACTTATGTGATCTACCCATCTAATCTTTATCACATTTCGAAAGCTTCTGCCTGAACTACTTATCGTCCACGTTTCACTCCCATACAATACTACACTCCAGACAAATGCGTTCAGAAAGGACTTTCTAACATTTATACTAGTATTGGATGTCAACAAATTTCGTTTCTTTCGAAATGCTTATCTTCCCAGAGCCATTCTCAGTTTTAGATCTTCTTTACTTCGGCCATCAGAAGTTATCTTGCTACTCAAATAACAAAATTCATTAATTGTAAAATGTAAACTACCACGGCTTGAAAGGTCAATATTATTAAAATTTTCCGGGCTATGATGCCGTGGTCCTATGGATTTATTATGGAAACCCAACGTTTCGTCCCCGACAGTGGAGGATATTTTCAAGGGGGATCGTGGCACTTTTGTATGTCCGATGCACACCCTGGCTCGCTACTGACTGCAGCCAAAGTCCGTTTACGAGGGCTCGCGCGCATGGATGTGAAGTCAGATGTTTCGGATATGCGCGCGCAGTTCGTTGTCGCCGATTGCCGTCATCCGTTGTTAATATCGTCCCATGGTGGAAGACTGTTACATTTCTTCTTTAACACCGGAATCCAGGTTTCACTTAGTTCCACGCCCTCCTCCATCCTATTGAAAATGTCCTCCGCAGTTGGGAACGAAACGTTTGGTTTCAGTAATAAATCCATGAGACTACGGCATAATAGCAGGGAAATTTTAGTATATTAATCTACCAGGCCGTGAAAGTTTACATTTTACAATAAGACGCCTCTACGGGGAGGAAATGTCAAGAAATGTGCCACGCATGGATTGTCTCCAGAGGAGAGTGCAGCTTGCCGGCCGCGGTGGCCGAGGGGACTGAGGCGCTTCAGTCACGGTCTGCACGGTCACTACGGTCTCATTTTTCAGACGTCTGTATTCCTTTTACCTGCTTCACATGATGCATCATTATATTTTCTCTTTTCATCAATTCAGTTCAGTACCTCTTGTGTTATCTAAAGATTTCTATTAGTCCTTGTCCTTCTGCCTATATGATCCTCTGCGGGCCTCAATACTCTATTTCTCAGAGCTACCCATTCTACTTCTATTGTATTACTTCTTTTCAGTCAATCTTTGCCTAATGCTCCCTCTAAAACTCTCAACCATATCTGGTTCCTTCAATTTGTCCACGTTTCATCTCCTCAGTTGTCTACCTTCTTGTAGTCTCTTAAATTTTGATCTACAGTTCATAACTAATAAGTTGTCAGAGTTTGTATCTGACACTGGATATTTAAAACCTGGTTTCTTAACTTTTGCCTTGCAATTGTAAAGTCAGTCTGGTATTTCCCAGTGTCCTCTGGGTTCTTCTACGTGTATAATCTTCTTTGATGATGATTAAACCAAGTGTATGTGATTATTAACTTGTGCTCTGCACAAAATACTACCAGACGATCGCGTCTTTTACTCTTATTCCCCGGCCTAAATTCACCTAGTTCATTTCCTTCTCTTCCACTTCCTACTAGCGAGTTCCAGTCCTCTACCACAATTAATTTTCCTTCTCCTTTTACGGTCTGAATGATTTTTTTTAAATATTCTCATACATTTCTTCTAGCTGTTCATAATCGGTGAAGCTAGTTTGCGTATAAAGTTGTACTACTGTGATCGGTGCTGGCTTCGTGTGTCTACGATACTACGTTACTACGTTTAATATGCTGTTCATTGTAACTTATCTGCATTCCTCTTTTCTTATTCATTATTGGACTTATTCCTGCATTACTACCAATTGATTTTATATTTATAACCCTGCATCAAAAATTCTGTTCATCCTGCCACCGAACTTAACTAATCTCCACCATACCTAACTTTAACCTATCCATAAAGGAATAATAGATTTAAATTTGGTGCGTGATGGGGCTGTTTTCTATCAACGTTACTGTTTATGTGCTTATATCTCATGAACTACGTTTCGTACTTTGATACAATTTCAAAAGTACATTCAGCTATATAGGCGTATACTTACTGTAAAATTTTCTGCGGCTAAAGTTCGTAATGTAGAAAATATAAAGTCATACCGAATGTCGTAGTTCTAGCCCATGAAAAGCGGAAAAGTTTTAAGCAAGAAACTTATTTCCCTTCATCATTTTACTGTGACTGTCAGCTCAAAAAAAAAAAAAAAAAAAAAAAAAAAAAAAAAAAAAAAAAAAAAAAAAAAAAAAGTTCAAATGTTTGTAAATCTTATGGGACTTAACTACAGGGTCATCAGTCCCTAAACTTACAAATTACTTATGAACTACTTACGAACTAGGACGGCACAAATGTCCATGCCCCAGGAGGGATTCGAACCCCCGGCCGTAGTGGCCGTGCAGACCGTCACTGAAGCGCCTCAGTCCCATCGGCCACAGCGGCCGGCTGACTGTCAGCGAGAAGAAATATAATAAATGTTTGAAATTGACTTTCATGTTTGTTGCAAGTCGCTAAGTACTCTCATTCTCATACAGTGTATGAATTAAGTCTCGTCGCAGTATGTGGCAATTTTTTGTGATTCCTATTGTTTATGACATCATACCTCGTGAAGCATGTGACGTATGTGATTCTTAACCTTGCAGTAACTGTTACCTCACGCTAAGGAGTATGCGCACCAAATTTGGTTGAATTCGGTCCATTGTTCAGGAGGAAATGTAGAACATTGTCACGTGATGCAGCAGTTTTTCTTGCTTCTCAATGTTTATGACGTCGTATCTGGTGATCTATGTGTTGTACGTGATCCTTACACTGACGGCGATAGTCCTCATGGATTGAAGCTTACGTGTACAAGATTTGATAAAGTAGGAGGCGAGGTACTGGGGAAGTAAAGTTGTGAGGCAGCATCGTGAGTCGTGCCGGGATAGCACATTCGGTAGTGCGCTTGCCCGCGAAATGCAAAGGTCCCAGGTTTGAGTCCCGGTTCCGGCACACAATTTTAATCTGCCAGGAAGTTTCATATCAGCGTACACTCCGCTGCAGAGTGAAAGTTTCATTCAAGATTTCATAAAGACTGAAACACAACTGCAGATTTGTATGCAATAAGCACACACCAACAAACTCACGGAAGCTCTGCTTTATATATAAAGATATCGGTATCCATCAAAATCTCCAGACTACTTCTGTTAATATTTGAGAAACATGCAATGAAAAAAAAAAAAAAAAAAAAAAAAAAAAAAAAAAAAAAAAAAAAAAAAAACAACGAATAAAAAATCTAAGTGTTTATCAGGACAAACAGTACGAGGTGCGTCCAGAAAGTAAGTTCCGTTTCAATTTATCTCCGCTGCAGCGCTGTGATTGCAGTTCCGCATATGCGCAGTAGACGATGTGTATCAAGGAGAAGAACGTGCGCCATTTCGAGATCGCTGTCAGTTACGTACGCTTTGTTGTGCTTGTTTGATTGAAAATCCCGCCGCCTATGAAACCAGGTCGGTGATTCGGTTTCTGAATGCGAGGAAAGTGAAACCAAGTGAAATTTATCGGCAAATTTGCGATGTTTGCGGACCAAATGCGATGGTGAGAAGATGGGTCCGACAATTCAATGGCGGGCGTAGTGATGTGCACGATGAAGAACGAAGTGGGCGTCCACCTTTGGTTGCAGAAACTGGTTCACGCGATTGACGAAAAGATCCAGGAAAACCGTAGGTTTACAATTAGTGCTCTCGCTATGGACTTCCCCAAAATTTCACGATCACTGATTCATGAAATTGTTACCAAACAACAGGCGGCAGATTTGTATGAAGAAGGTATACACAACCTGGTGCCACGCTGTGACAAATGCCTGCAAAATTTCGGCAGTTATGTGGAAAAGTAATTTAAGAGTTGTAGAATTATGTGCAATAAAAATTTCTTCTGTGTCTGTGTACAATTTCATATTATTACCAAATGGAACTTACTTTCTGAACGCGCCTCGTATAAGAACAAGAAGCACTACTGTAACAGGAAAACGAAAATTGCATAATTGTGTATTTAAGTTTACGAATATTTTATCTACTGCAGATTATTTCAAACTGCAAAAAAATCGAAAAGTGATTCTCGTCATCAAATAACAGCAAATTAAAAAATAATAGGGCAGCACTAAAACGAGTTAATACTTAAAATATGATGGTGTGGCTCCCCTGTGAGCAATGGTGCTGGTTTTGTAACCAATGCACTTCGTGGCTACAGCAAAAATATCGAAAGACGATAACGACTCGAAATGTGCCGATTGTGTTGACCTGTGTGGAGCACAGTGCGCGCTTTGGCTTTGGACGGCGCGGTGAGAGGAGCCCCTGATGCTGGCGGGTAGGCAGCCCGCGGCGCGCGCCACCCCCTGCTGTGCTCCCGCGGTACACGCAGCGGCACAGGGCGCTGCAATTACCGGCAGGCGCTGCCTATAACTGCGCCCGGCCGGCGCAAATTGTTTAACAAAATGGCGCAATTACTTTGAATTGGATTGTGCGCCCACATAAACTGCGGCCGATTGTCAAACGGCCGCGCGTTCGCGGAAAAAACTCGCCGGCCGCCGGCCGGGCTGGCTCATCACAAATAAATTAACCGCCATTGTGATTCTGCACAAAGGGCCGGCCGTATCTCTGCAGCCGTCTGCACTCACGTGCACAGCGGCGTCAGCGAGTGTAGACCGGCGGGGTTACCCAGAGCTTCAGTTCTGGTCTACATCTACATGGGATACTCTGCAAATCACATTTAATTGCCTGGCAGAGGGTGCATCGAACCACCATTATACTATTTATCTCCCATTCCAGTTTCGAATAGCGCGCGGGAAGAAAGAACACCTGAATCTCTCCGTTAGAGCTCTTATTTCTCGTATTTTATTCTGATGATCATTTCTACGCATGTATGTGGGAGTCAACAATATATTTTCACATACTGAGGAGAATGTTGGCGATTTGAGTTTCGCAAGTAGCCCACGCCGTAGCGATAAGCGCCGTTGTTGTAATGATTCCTATCCCAGATCCTATATCATTTCCGTAACGCTGTCTCCCGTGTATCGTGACAATATGAAACGAGCTGCCCTTTTTTGGACTCTATCGATGTCCTCCGTCAAACCCACCTGATAAGAATCCCACATTGGGCAGCAATACTCAAGAAATGGACGGACAAGTGTAGAGTATGCAGTTTCTTTTGTAGTTCTGTTGCATGTTTCTGCCAATAAAACGCAGTCTCTGGTTCGCCTTCCCACGACAATATCTACGTGTTCTTTTCAATTTACGTCTGAAGTAATAGTAATTCCTAGGTATTTTGTGAAGTTTACGGCCTTCACTTTTGACTGATTTATCTTGTAAACAAAGTTTAACGGATTTCTTTTCGTACTAATGTGGACGACTTCACACTTCCCATTATTTAGAGTCAATTGACAATTTTTACACCATACTGATATCTTATTCAGATCGTTCTGCAGTTGGTTTTGATCATCAGATGATTTTACCAGATGGTAAATGAGTGCGTCATCTGCAAACAACGTAAGAGCAAGAGAGCTACTTAGATTTTCCCCTAAAGCGTTTATGTAAATAAGCAGTGGACCAATAACACTTCCCTGTGGAACGCCCGATATCACCTCTGTTGTAGTCGATGCCTTACAATCGATTACTACGAACTGTGTCCTCTCTGACAAGTAATCCCCTATCGAGTCTCAAATTTGAGGCGATATACCATAACCACGCAATTTGATTAAAAGCCGTTTGTGAGGTACGGTGTCAAAATCCTTCTGGAAATCAAGAATCGATTTGCGAACCCTTGTCGATTGCACCCATCACTTCGTGTGAATAAAGAGCTAGTTGCTTTTCGCATTTGTGTTGATCTTTGGTTATCGTCTAACATTTCCTAGATCAATTGCCGCGATATCCTAAACGGTGGTGCTACTGATCTGTCAGCAGCATGTACCGAATTCAGAAATGCCCTCTCACTCTAAATTGGAAACTGTCATATCGGATGCTGCAGTTAGGAAACTGTGCCTATTGCAAGCCAGACAGGAGTCGGGAAAATGCGTGTTATTCGGTAAACAGTACAATCTTATATTATGGATTTAACCAGGGACGTCGCCAAAGGGGACATTTTGAAGTTAAAATTTGTTAATAAACTGGGCACGGAGTCCTTGCATAAAAATTGCTTTTCTTGTCACGTCAAATACGGTACGAGACCAAGCTTTTGATTATAATCTCCATACTCGTCGTCAGGGTATCTAGTTCTGCCTAAGGTTTTTCAGATTAGGGTGCTTTTAAAACCTACTGTTGGTGCCATTGGGTGTCCCAGTTATCGATACTTAACCAAATTAGTGGGAGCTATATTGGGCCACTGTACTCATCAAATCAAAAATATTTGTTGACATCGTAAAGCAGATGAGGACAAGCCCGGATGACAACATGACCAGCCTCGACGTCGTCTCTCTGTTTAAGAAGCTGCAACTAGAAGACAAAACACTTAACTGCTCATTTCTGTTCGAAAATTTTGAAATTATTTCGGCACACTTTAACGACAATTTCTTTTTTTCTGCGGTGAAAATGGTTATAGAACGACTGATGGAGCCAGGGTGGAGTGGCCGAGCGCAGTAATGTGCGTTGCTACGGAGCCAATGATTGCACGCCGTCGGAGATTCGTGTCCTCTCTCGGGCATGGGATGTGTGCTGCACTTAGCATAAGTTAGTTTAAGTTGCTGCTTGTGTATCTTCCAGGTTATAAAGCCGTGGTCCATAAAAGTTTCCAGTTTTCCCTGAAGTTTCGTGCAGACCTGCGCTGGACATTTTCGGCAGTCTTCCCACTTCCGCTGTCTTGCCGACTGTCGATCTTGTAAAGCTACTCTCCATACATTACTAAGTTTCATAGCTTCTTCTTTCCTTTTAAATTAACCTTTATATACTTCAGTGGCTTCTTTGTATTGCCGTGGAAAATAATTTGTCACAGTGGATAAAACTGTTATTTCGCAAAACATCACTACGTGATTTCCACACTGAAGAGCATGCTCTGCCACAGCGGATTTCTCCGTTTCTTCTAGTTGGCCAAGACTTTTTTGTGTCCCTTCTGCCTTGTTTCTTCACTATCAGGAAGTTGATGGTGTTGCCTTTGGTAACGTAGTGGGTCCCTAAATTGCTAATTTTTATGTAGAAAATTTCGAACAATCAGCTTTAGGAATAGCAAGGAGGAAACCAGTTCTATGGTATTGAATCGTAGACGTTACATTTTTGGTATGACCTCATGGTAAGGAAGCAATGGATGAATTCTTTTCTGATCTCAGTAAATCCAAAAAACCAGTTTATGATATAAGTGAAAAAGCACAGCTCAAAAGAGGAAGATGGAAAACTGAAGCATAAAGTTTTCGAATAGCTACACCTACAGACAGATACTTACATAAGAACTCCAATCATCATCCACAGTATAAGACGAGTGTCATCAAAAGTGTTGTTGACAGATCCAAGAGAATTTGCACATTGGAACATATGGACGCTGAATTAAAACACCTGAAGCAGGGTTTCAAAAGAACTGGGTATTCAGATAAAGAAATAAACAGGATTCTGAGATCAAATTTACAAATCAGTAACAAAACGATGGAAGAGCACAATTTCCCTGCCATTTATCGTTTAGGTAACGGGTCACACATAAAAAAAAATATTACGCAAACACATCAGACCAGGTCCCACACCAACTAAGAAAATATGTCAGATACTTCGTCTGTAAAGAATAAATGATCTCCTCTATCAGATTGTGGCTTATATTCCAATACATGTGGTAAAACGTATACAGAAACCACCAAAAGAGATGTAGAAACGAAGCTGAAGGACAACAGAAGTCTTTGCCAACTAGGAAAAACGGAGAAATCGGCTGTGGAAGTGCATGCTCTTCAGATTGGAAGTAATGTAGTGAGGTTTTGTAGAAACAACAGTTTTATGAACAGTGACGAATTATTATCCGCGGCAATACGGAGAAGCCATTGAAGTATGTAAATATAAGGATAATTTTAATAAGAAAGAAGCTCTTAGCGACATATGGACAGTAGGTTTACAAAATGAACAGGTTTTATCTCTGACAGATTGCAATCGGCAGTGAAGTTTTATCTCTGACAAGGGATGTCTCTGTTGATAACAGAAGAGCTTGTCCACGCCCACTGTCCACAGTATATACAGGGTGTTCCACCAAGTGTGTTTGCCTCTGTAACTTATAAAATAATAGGTGACGGGGAATTTTGATGCGGTAGGTCAACACAAGAAATGTTACACTTTCTGCGGAGCTATGAAAATAGTTTATTGTATCCGCAAGATCGCCCGATTTAACAGCAGTAGATTTCTTTTTGTGGGCATATTTAAAAATCGTGTTTATGTCACTGAGCCCACATCCCCAGATGATCTAAAACGGCGCATCGAGGACGCATGTCGCTCCGTCACACCGGCGATGTTACATCTCGTTCGCAGATCCTTTCGACGGCGCATTGCATTATGCATTGAGGAACATGGACACACATTTGAACATCTCATGTAAATCAACTTCCCACCGCTATAACATCCATCACCCACCACACAGCCATGTATTATGTACAGCTTATGGTATCTGCCCCTGAAACTTTGAAGGGTTGTAGCTTCCAAACTAACGGTGATAGGAATGTAGTTTAAATTGATTTGGACGCAGCTGGTTTCAACGAATCCAATGCACGATAGAAAATCTATTGTTCCATTTAAAAAATTATATCTTTGTGCTGTAACTCTTTGGAAAATGATACAATAAACTATGTCCATAGCTCCGCAGAAAGTGTAACATTTCTTGTGATGATCTACCGCATTAAAATTTCCTGTCACCTATTATTTTATAAGTTACAGAGGCAAACACACTTAGTGAAACATCCTGTATGTCGCTCTAAGAAGCCCGACTCGTTAGTCGACAAAACTCAGCAGAATAAGAAAGACCTCAAAAGATGTCGGCGCAGCTCTGGACGAAACGTCAGGGAAAACTGCGAAGTTTTATGGACCACGGCCTCATAATCAGGAAGATCTACCAGCAGCTATGACTGCCGCTCGTGAAAGCCTGCATTACATCATTAGCTTAAGTAATGTGTAAGCCTAGTGACTGATAACCGAAGCAGGTAATTCCCACATATTTATAAACATTTGAATTTGACTGGCGGAATAATCATCACCAGACATTGCCAACTTCTTCATAGAGGAGTCTGAAGATCGAAAGTTGAACAGAGCTCCCTTGTGTCCATATTGTTCATGTACGATCCATTCTTAATCTGGCAACTTGCCGGTGTAGCACTATAGAAGTTTTGTACAACTTGAATAACATATACTGTAACAAGAGATTTACAATGGAAGTCGAGAAGGATTTGAAACTATCCTTCTTAGACATATTGGTCTAACGGAAATTAGATGGACGACTTAGACTGACCGTGTACATGAAGCCTACGCATACTCTGCTTCAGTGCGCAGTTTTCAACGTCCAGCTCAGAAAAAAGCTATGCTGAACACCTTGGTCCTAAGAGCAAGGATTATGTCACACAAAACTGCCTCCGCTCTGAGATTAACTGTCGGACGACAGACTTCAGAAGGAACGGTTATAAGAGCTATGCTGTTGAGGAAACGAAAAATCATGAGAGCTTCCGTTATCCGGTGCCATAAGTAGTAAGTTTGGCAGGGTGCTAAAGAAGCAAGAAATGAAACTAATATTTGCTCCTACCAACAAATTTAAAGTAATAATGCCACCTGCTGAAGACAACGTCGGCCTGAGAGTGGCGGAAATGTATAGCACACCTAGCTATTGTGGCAAGAAATACGTAGGGAAGTCTTACAGAACTGTTGCCGCACGCTGCGTCGATCATCAGTATTAGAGTCTCCTGAAATACCAGCACGGATTTTGCCCTTTTCCTTTCTTAAAGCCTACTATGGGCAGGCCGGCAGCAGCATCCTACTCCGTTCTTCAAGCAAGCATCTTTACAGCAAACTGAGTACAGTAACCGGAGGCTACAATGTAGGATAAAACACAAGACGACTCGGTCGGAAGCACTTAAAAATCACACAAGAAGCAGTTAAAATTCTCATTTTAGATATAAAAGAGATGACAGTGTAAAATGAACAGTTCATTGACTGAACAGAACACTCTGACAACGGTAATAAAAATACAATGAAGCTAACGATTTTTCTGCCATGGTCGGCGAGCACAGTTTATTAAAAAACTAAACCGAATAACTCTTATAATTAAACTTCCTGGCAGATTAAAATTGTGTGCCGGAACCGGGACTCGAACCTGAGACCTTTGCCTTTCGCGGGAAACCGCTCTACCGACTGAGCTACCACGATACAAGATGCCGTCTCACAACTTTACTTGCCCGTGAAAGGCAAGGGTCCCAGGTTCGAGTCCCGATTCCGGCACACAATTTTAATCTGCCAGGAAGTTTCATATCAGTGCACACTCCACTGCAGAGTGAATGTTTCATTGTGGAAACATCCCTTAGGCAATGTCTCCACCATATCCTTTCTTCCATGAGTGCTAGTCTTGCATTTTTCACCGGAGACCTTCTGTGAAGTTTGGAAAGTAGGAGGCCAGGTACTGGCGGAAGTAAAGTTGTGAGGCGACATCGTGAGTCGTGTCGGGATAGCTCAGTCGGTAGAGCGCTTGCCCGCGAGAGGCAAAGGTTCCAGGTTCGTGTCCCGGTTCCAGCACACAATTTTAATCTGCCCGGAAGTTTCATATCAGCGCACACTCCGCTGCAGAGTGTAAGTTTCATTCATTACATTTAAAATTCATGGATGCGTAGAACACAACATTGTTTAAAATTTCACTACCACTGACACAGACGAATCTAGGGGAGGGGGGAGGGGGCGAGGGGGTGTACGGGCACGGAGAAAAGGTAAAGGTGAGGGGTGGGGGAGGGGAGAGCGAGATTAATTGCACCGGGAGTGCAAATTTGAGATGATGGGATGAGGGGCTGATGTAAGGAGGGAAGTGAAAGGGAATAGGGTAGTGGGACGAGATCAGAGCTGAGATGACCAGTGTGTTTGAGGATGGAGGGCATCACCGGAGAGAGGGAGAGGGGGTACCGAAATCGCCTGGGAGGGTATGTAGGTGCAGGTCCAGTGAAATACATTCGTGGATGCTTGGCAGAGGCCCGAGATCGGTGAAGAGCGGATAAACGTCCTGGTTGGGGTTCCTGGAACGACGTGACGCATGGCGTACTGGTTACGGATGCTTTTAAAGAACTGGACACTTGTGGGAGGACTGGAGATGGATACAGTTCGCAAGACGGAGAGCTTTGTAGGAGGAGGGAAGAAAGCACACCTAGGCGGTATTGAAGCTGCAGAGGACAAAACACACGAGGAAGTTCTCAAAGCCTCGCTCTGGGGGTCGCTGTCGCAGGAGGATGTACTTGTACCATAAAACAAATAGGGTTTCAGTAATACAAAGACGAATGCCTATTTGAAGTTTATTTAATATCAAAATTACGGAGTTTTTTTGTGTAACATGATTACTTTGATTTGAATAGATCATAGATTCTTTTATAATAAAGTGTGATGAATAACGGACATATCTGAAAACTGTTTTTAGGAACCATTAGATAGGTAGAAAAACATGGTAGACTAAATAATTTTGAAAATAAAAAAAGAAGAGAGATCTACTTCTTTACATATTGTTTATGCAGTGCGATCTTCTTTTATGAGCACTGCCAGACAATGCGAAACAATGGTAGAGCAAAATATATTTTTTAGTCGAAAATTATGTGAAAGTAGGATATTGTGTTCCATTAAAAATAAATAAATAAATAAATAAAATTGAATGTACTGACAAAATGAAGAAGATGAAATTTATTTCATTTAAAAGAAGATGGTTTTGTTAACGTTCGTGAGGATGTTGGGGAGGGCGGAGTTGCCACATTATTTTCATTTGGAAAGCGTTCGCCAGAATATATTAACTTGGAAGTGGGTCGCATAATGAGAAAGGTTGAAAACACTGGTGTGGAGGATGCTGGAACAGTTGGACGCCCTATTTGCAGCCGGAAATGAGTTTGAGGAAACAGGTCTGGGCTTTTTGTAGAATCGTTTTGAGGTCTTGAGGCGAGGACAGGGAGCAATTCAGTTAGAGGACAATGCATTTGAGGGTGAGGCGAATAGGGCGATTGTATAGGCTAAGGTAGAACTCGTGGTACCCGAAGGTATTAATGGTTTGTGAGGATCTTTGCTAGACAGGTTTAATGGTAAGAAGCGGTTGGCTACATCGAGAGAGTAGTTACTATTGGAGAACGTGTTAGGGACGTTGGAGGGGGTCGTGTGGACGGAAAGTAGTGTCGTTAGCTATTGGAGGAAATGTACAGCAGGCGCATGTTGTGGTATGTCTGCAAAATATGTAAGACAGAGGAGAGGGGACACGATGGAGCCTGGGGGAAACAAATGGAGAGGTAAACAAATGAGAATCAGAATTGTAGACAGGTATATGGTGGGCAGTTTAAGAGAAAGGACCTAATTAACAGGAATGGCGTAGGTCTGGAGTTTGAAAAGGAGACTCGGATGCCATGATGGTCTTAGGCTTTCTCAATATCGACGGAGATGAAGAGGGGGGCAGACGGGAATTCATTTGAAGGAAGTCGGTGAGGCGAACGATCTGGCCGCTTTATTGGGTTTTGGGATCACAAGGATACGGGAGGTTTTCCACAGGCGTTGGTAGAACGCAGGATGGACAAATTGTACTTGGCGGCAAGAACTATGTAGGAGGAGTAAGGGCAGACACAGAGGTGTATTTAAGTAAAAAAAAAATTAAAATTTTTAAGTAGAGTGGTTGTGATTTGGAGCGGTGTTGCATTTGGTGCGATGTGTTATTTGATGTCTATGGTAATCATGGTGTATTGATTTCTCAGGGAGGTACGAGTACATACTCCAAGTATCGGAAGGTGGCGACGACCGTTGGGGCAGAGGTATCGGTGTGCTGAAGGACATAAAAGGAGTGGGTATAATCAAAATGGAGTGATGGTGAAATGATTTGGCTTAATGGCATTGTCAGGAAAGTGGTGGTTGTCATGAAGGTGAGTGTAGGGGGGTCGACTACCAATACGACGGTGCAAAGCCTGCCAACACTTCTCAAAGTTGTTGGACAGTTTGGCGTTCAGATGAGGGCTTGGCGTTTTTTCGTGCTAAAGAGATTTCCATTGTGTAATTGGAGCTGCCAGTGGTCCTGGACACGGGTACAAACGAAGGATCAATAGAAGTTGTGGGGTTCACCTAGAAGAAGGGCAGTCTGTAGTGGAGGGAGGGGCGATGAGTTTGAATGGCCTTGGTGATAGATGGAATCACTCCAGGTCTGGTGAAAGAAGGAAGTGGCAATGTTAACGTCATATGGGATACGGCAAGACAGCGGACTGCTGGCAAGTCGGGTATCAACGATGTAGCAATGAGCTTTCCAGTTGGCAAAGGGTTAATCGTGGACCATTCTGAAGGAAAGAGCAGAAAGACGGGAGGTGGTGGTCAATGGTGAATAGAAGCAAGGCATACAATTGCCTGTAAGGTCGAAGACTTCCACCATGATACGACGCAGGAGTCTAGGACGGCATTGGAGTGATGTTACTTGCTGGACATATCGGTTATGGAATGGGTGAGGGTAACCCTGGAGAGTGGCAAGAACCTGATGCCAACACTGGAGCTCGGTGGGATACCGAGAAGAGAGGTTAAGGTCGGCAACTACACATTTTTCATGAAGGATATATCAATATGGGAAAGGAAGTCTTATGGGAGAGGGCATCTAAAACAAGTGACAGAACAATCTGAGAGAAAGGTCTCAAGGAGTCATTGAGGAGTGGTTCCACAAAGGAACTCTGCCCTGAGTTAGATGGTGGGGGATATGAAGATCTGATTAGAAAAACATTCCGAGTCCAGTGAAACAAATTTTTCAGGATGTTGTGGTGCCACAGGCAAGACGCATGAGAACGACCGTGAAAAAGCCAGCGGATGACTGGCGGCGAATCATACGCCGAAGCCGCGCCTCCTGGAGGGAGCAACGGAGAAGCGCGCCCTCTACAAACAGCTATATCTAGTCCGACATGCGTCTAGAAGGGCACATCTGAACTCGGCTCCGAAATAGGCAGTGACTATGAGCGAGTGCAGCTAATATCGAGGAAGAAGACACTGCCGCGAAAACTGATGAACTTTCTAGGAGTTGAGTATTTTGTGTAAACATTACTAAATAAAACTCGTATTACTAATCTCTAAGGCTGTTTTAACTGTCACGCATCTCAAGCGTACTGAGGATTTCCAAAAATATAGGCCGTGAAGGACAAAAGACATGGTGACAAGGACTAAACATATGGCGACGAGATGTTAAATTTCAGTGGACGCCGAAATCTTTGACATTACGCTGAAACATTTTTTTGCTTGTCAATTTCTTACAGGATTTCAGTATATAATATTTATTCTCTTGCAGGGAATAGCATCAATTACTATATTTTTGCATTGTTTCTTCTTGTTGTTTTTGCAAAATGTCTACCCCCACTAACACAATCATCCCTGCCACTGTGCCGTAGCTTTCTGCGCTCGATGCACAGCAATTGATGCAGATCTTTCAGCTTCAAAGTCAACAAATCGTCTCAATATTCAGTTATAGGAGCCCTCACATCGTGTTATGAACAGCAAATCAATGTAGTGACCGCTAGGTATAAATTCGTCTGGTGTAGGAAGAGAGAGAACCAAACATACTAGAAGTAGATAACAGATTTTCAATGTCTTACTAGAAAATGCCAATTTAAGTGTTCGTGCGGAGCTTTGTATTTGGATGTGATGTTATGTGACGCTATTGTCTACAACCGAACGGATGGTAGACTTAGAGAGCAAATTCTAAAAATGTCACGTCCGCCGTTCCATCAAGTAGAACAGATTTAGAAACAGTACGATTCAGCTACCGTGGCAGTGGAAAAGTTTGATTCTAGTCCACTGTGTACTGTAGTGACGTCACGCGCCAGTGAACGCAAGGTCGAACGATGTGCGTTTCCGCCTGCCCGCACTAAGTGTAAATAAGTTGAAAGACACAGAGCTGTGCCCGCTAAGGAAATGAAGTCTTGCCCAAAATGTTTCTCGTAGCACGAAAGGCAGAACTTTCCATTCCGGTCAGTGAAATTCTATGCATGCGGCAACAAAGATCATATACAAACAGCCTGCTTACAGCAACGGAAGAGGAATCTGCCTGCCCGACCCAAACAGCGACAAGACAATACTTATTCCATAATTGCAGTATTTTCAAAACCTGTGACTGCCCCTCATACCAAGGACACAGACGTAGCACAAGTTGTTCGCCAGGGCCGGAAAACGTATGTCAGTTTGCGAGTGAATGACATTTCTGTAAAATTTCAAATGGTCATAGGTGCGTCATTCATGTTGCTCAATCGCAAAACATATGAACAGTGAGGATCGCCGCACCTTTCTCGCGCTAACACAGGTTAACTGCGTACAATGGCAACGAAACAGTGTTCACTACCTGCAGATTACCGTTCGGAAAACCCACAGTGACATTTCATGTGCTTCAGTCTTATGAAGGAGAGAATATATTTGGTTTAGATTATTTTGATCTTTTTGGTTTTACTGTTCACGAGATTGTTTTAGCTGTGAACAGTTTTGATGCTAAAGAACGTGTAGACAAGTTGCTGAAAGACTTTCCAGGGTTATTTTCTGCAGGACTAGCAAAAGCTAAGGATTTTGCTGTTCACATTACTCTAAAGGAAAATGTCACACCGAAATTCTGCAAAGCTCGCGTTGTACCGACGCTTTACACGACAAAGGAGCCCAAGAACTTCGCACATTGCAAGAAAATGGTGCAATTCAACCAATACAAGCTAGCAACTGGGCGAGTCCGCTTGTTATTTAGCCGAATCCGTCAGGTAGCATCCGCATTTTTGTTGATATCAAGACCATAGTAAATCCACAAACAGTAGTACACAGTTATCCCTTGCCGAGACCAGAAGATTTAATGGACAGATTAGGTGCAGAAAATTATTTCTAAAAAACAGATTTGCGCAACTCCTATCTTCAGCTGCCACTCGATGAAGAATCACAGAAAATTTGTGTTATCAATACTCACCTGGGCTTGTTTAAATATTTGCGCCTACCATCAGCATTTTCTTAAAGATATTTGGACCAGTTTACAGCTCAGGTACCTTGTTGTTCAAACTACTTGGACGACATAGTTGTGTCTGGCCGTACCCCAGAAGAATATATTGCAAATTTCAGAAAATTATTTCAAGTTTTGTCAGATACAGCTCTCAATTCTCGCTTAGATAACTGTCTTCTTCAAACCTGAACTGCAGTATCTAGGACATGTGATAAACAGTCAAGGTGAGCATCGCTTGCAATTACATGTGCATCCCATTCGCGACAAAAGACGTGAAAGAATTACAGTCCGTCTTTGGAAAGTTAACTTACTATATTAAGTTTATTCCCAACGCCGCACAAATTGTTGCCCCTTTGCATTGGCTATGGCGTAAAAATGTTCGTTTTGTTTGGACAGAAGAATGTCAACGCGCCTTTCAACAATAAAAAGGTGCATTGCTCAGTGATCGACGTTTGGTGCATTTCGATCCAGAAAAATCAGTTCTTTTGTTAGTTGAGAAGTCATAGTATGGTCTAGGTGCAGTGCTGTCACATAGTAATGGGGATAGCGTTTACGTCCAAACTTTTGACAGACACACAGTGCCGTTATTCTCAAATTGTGTATGGTGTCACAAAATTCGATCACTACTTGTATGGGAGAAATTTTTATTTAGTAACTGACCACAAGCCTATGCAGTGATTGTTTCATCCAGCCAAGCCGATTCCTACTCGCACGCACAGAAATTGCAACGCTGTGCATGGCTCTTATCACAAGATCAGTACGAGATTGTGTACAGACCCACAACTCGCCATGGAATTTCCGACGCCCTTTCCCGTCTTCTGATTGGCCCTGATAAAGTATTTGATACTTCTGACGTCTTGTTGTCAGGTAGACGCACAGGAACATAGTTTGTTGCAATCCTTCCCATTGGAATATAGAAAAATTGCTCGGCCTGTACACAGAATGGGTTCGCTCACACCATGACATTCAAAATTCTTCGGTGCGTCGCTATTTTGCTGGACCAAATGAGCTATCAGTCCACAGAAATGTCATTCTGGTTTCAACTGACATTGAACAACCGCGTGTGTTGATACCGCGGCGTTTTCAGAAAGAAGTATTGAACTTACTTCACTAAGAAAATTGGGGAATGATTCGCACTAAGCAATTGGTACGGCGACACAGTAATAGGCAATGTATGGACGCTCATGTAGAACCGATGATGTCACAGTGTTCGGTGTGTGCTACCAACCAGTCTGCTCCACCTCAGAAAGCAGATTCACCATGGCAACGAGTGCATATTGACTATGCTGGTCCCTTCTGGAACACAACGTGGCTTTTTGTGGTTGATGGTTTTAGAGGTTGATGGTTTTAGTGGTTACCCATTTGAAGTGCCAATGTCTGCTACGACTTCTAGTAGCACGATTAGGGCGTTGTCTTCAATTTTTTGTCTGGAAAGTCTCCCTGAACTGACAGCCTCTGACAAAAGCCCTCACTTCCCATCGCACGAATTTCGCTCCTTTTGTGCACACAATGGAATTAAGCAGCTCACGTGTGCACCGTTTCACCCGCAGTGAAACAGCGCTTCCGAACGCTTCGTCCGGACATTTAAGCATCACATGTCCAGACTCCGTTCGGAGGGACTGATAACCGTTGCTGTTTAGTCCCTTCAAAAATCCAACAACAACAACTCCGTTCGGAGCACTCACGGGAAGCAGCTCTGCTACTGTTCCTCGCCTCCTACCGCTCGCATACACAAGAAGGGTCATCACCAGCCGAGTTTCTGCACGTTTTATTTTAAAATGTGAAAACTTCTTCAGTTGTTGCATAAAGTTCAATAAGATAGCAACGAGTGACCGAGTAATCACAATATGACGTTTTAGTTCCGATCCATTAATTTAGGCCTTAATAAATAAAAACCTACCAAATCGCTTTTTTTATTTTTATCACCTTTCAGTAAGTTTGTCATAAACGGTTCCCGTATCAATCTATCTAATATACGTATAAAGCAGAGTGTCCGTATGTTTGTACGTGTTGCATACAAATCTACAATTTTGTTCTAATCTTTATGAAATTTTGTACACGTAAGCTTCAATCCATGAGGACGGTCGCCGAAAGTGTAAGAATCACGTACGATATATGGTTCACGAGATATGACGTCATAAACAATGAGATGCAAAAAAAAAATTGCTGCATTTGCGACAATGCTGCTCATTTTCTCATAAATTATTTAACTGATTTCAACCAAATTTGGTACACACATTCCTTATCGTAACAATTGCTGCATGGTTAAGAATCACATACGGCACATGGTCCAAAAGATATTACGTCAAAACCAATCGAAATCGGAAGACAAGCTATATAATGCGGCGGGACTTTCGAAATACACTGTATGAGAATGACAGTACTTACCGACTTGCAAAAAACTTTAAACATAATTTCAAACTTTTATTAAACTTTTTTTCGCTGGCAACCATAGTAAAATGATGGAAGGAAAAAAGTGTCTCGCTTACTACTTTTCCGCTGTTTATGGAGTAAACTACGGCTCTCGATATGACATTACAATTTATAATTTGAACACTACAAATAGTAGCGATAGGAAATTTTACAGACAGTATACACATATATAGTTGAATGTATCACAGTAAGACACGTAGTTCATGAGATATGAGCACGTAAACAGTAACGTTCACGGAAAATTGCTCCATCCGCTTGGAAGCGAAAGCAGTTTACTTCCATAGAGCTGCAAGGAAAGGAACAGGTATACCCTACGAACACCCAACGAATACCCATTATATTAAAAATGCTAAAACTATTTATTTATGAAACATTTTCATTTATTTATTACTTTCAGTGTCAATTTATTTCTTGACGAAATTCAAGTATACTGAAATGATAAAATTAATTACTTTATAATTTAGAAAGTAATCGAAGAATAGATGGCATCAATAAACCTTTGGTTTGAAACTGATTTATATCCGGAAAGTCAGAACTGGAAGCCAGGAACCTGATTTTTTTTTTAAATATGTGCTTTCCATCTACACCTACTGCAGTCTCATGCCGGCCGCGTTGGCCGAGGGGACTGAGGCGCTCCAGTCACGGTCTTCACGGCCACTACGGTCGGGTATTCGAACCCCCCTCGGGCATGGATATTTGTGCCGTCCTTAGTATTAGTTAGTTCATTTATTTATTTTGCAGTTTCACATGCAGCCTGGCAGATATTTAACATCCCGGGCAACGCCGGGTTTTCAGCTAGTTCGTTAATAAATAACAACTTCAATATAGTTAATTCTACTTCATTCCTGTTCTAAACATTATCTTTAAACGTTATATTTCATTAAACATTTCTATTTCCTTTATGTCGTAAGTCATGAATTATAAAATATCTTGCCACACTGTATCCCTGTTCTTCGCTCACTGCCGCCAGTGCCAGTACGCGCCGGATGTTCGGTCGACTGCAGCGGCGCCGCTGGTTCAGAACGGGTTGTGTGGTCTGACGCCGCAGACGGAGCAGGTGGCCGGCGGCAGACCGCACTGTCGCAAACAGTGGCGACCGCTGCGGTGGCGACGCCTGCGGTCGGTCTGATTTCCTCAAAATCAGGAAGATACTGACCCATGCGCATACGATCTGTAAATAGTGAAGCAAATTATTTGGCAGAGTCCGCAGGGTCGTCTCCCTGTCAGCCGCAGAGCGTGACGTCATACGGGCTGCACTTGCCGGTGTGGTCGTATGCGGAGCCGCCGGAAGTGGCGTTACGTCATCGGTCCATCGGCATGTCGCCGGCGCCCCGGGCGTCCGTCACGCGGGGCTCAGCGCGCCGTCGATATTCGGATGAGTGGTGGGTGGTGGGGGCAGCGGTCGTCAGCGCGCGGCGGAGGGTGCTTCCGTCTGCGCGGACTGCCAAGCAGCGCGGCCGATCCTCTGTGAGCCCGCGGGCTCACGACAGAAGGGGGGGGGGGGGAGGAAAGGGGCAAGGCGCCCTACATGTCGCCGCGGGAAAGAAAAATCGCTGTGGCGTGTTCTACGGTCCACATTATGTTCCCTGTAGATTTATGTATACTTAGGACAAAAGAAAAAAAAAAGGAATAACTGAAACCCATCGTTGACCGGGTGCTTACTTCCCAGTCATTCGAAAAAAGCGCAGGTGACTCCCGTTTATAAGAAACAAAATAGAACTGACCTACACAATTACAGGCCAATATCGTTGACATCAGTGTCATGTAGAATTTTGAAGCATATTCTCAGTTCGAATATAGTACATTTACTTGAGACAGAAAAGCTTCTTTCTATGAATCAGCACGGGTTTAGGAAACATCGTTCATGTGAAACTCAGCTTGCCCTTTTCTCACATTACATATATCGAGCCATCGATGAAGAGCAACGGGCGGATTGTGTTTTTCTCGACTTCAAAGAGGCGTTCGACGCGGTGCCACACTGCAGACTGCTAACGAAGATTCGAGCTTATTGAATCGGTTCACAGATTTGTGACTGGCTGGAAGACTTTCTAAGTAATAGAACGCAGTACGTTGTTCTCGACGGTGAGTGTTCATCAGAGACGAGTATATCGTCAGGCGTGCCCAGGGGAGTGTGATAGGACCGCTATTATTTTCTATCTACATAAATGATCTGATGGACAGCTGTTTGCTGATGATACTGTGGTGTATGGGAGGGTGTCGTCTTTAACTCACTGTAATAGCATACAGGACGACTTAGAAAAAATTTCTAGTTGGTGCGAAGAATGACAGCTAGCTCTCAATGTAGAAAAATGTAAGGTGAAGCGCATGAGTAGGAAAAACAATCCTATAATGTTCGAATACAGCATTAGTAGTGAGCTTCTTGATTCTGTCGCGTCGTTCAAATATCTAGGAGTAACATTTCAGAGCAATATGAAATGGATCGAACATGTAAGGACAGTTGTGAGTAAGGCGGACAGCCGACTTCGGTTTATTGCAAGAATTTTGGGAAGATGAACTTCACCTGTATAGGAGACCGGGTATAAAACGCTTGTACGAGCACGTCTTGAGTATTGCTCAAGTGTCTGGGACCCGCAGCAGATCAGTTTAAAGGAAGACATAGAGGCGGTTCAGAGGCAAGCAGCTAGGTTTGTTATTGGTAGGTTTCAACAATGCTTGAGTGTCACGGAAAAATTCGTGAATTTCAGTTGAGGAAATTTAGAGGGCCGGAATTTGAAGCTGAGTGTAGTACGATCTTGCTGCCGCGTGCTTACATTTCGCGTGGTGATCACAAAGACAAGATAAGTGAAAGTTGGGCTCGTATGGAGGCATATAGTCATTCTTTTTTTGCTCGTTCTATTTGGGAGTGGAATAGGAAAGTAAATGCCTAGTAGTGGTACAGCGTATCCTCCGCCACACACTTTGCGGTGAATTGTGGAGTATGTATGTAGATGAAGATGTAGATGTATTCACTACATCTACTTCTTCTGTCCATCTCCTTTTCCCCCTCCTTCTGATAATCTTCCATCCCCATCTCTCGTCTCATGTCGCCTCTTCTCTCAATATACGTCTCGTATCCTCTCTATCTCCTACTGCTACTGTCGTCTTCCATATATTTTTTATAAAACTGTAATTTATTTGATGTCGCTAGATTACCATTTTGTTATAACTAGAACCCCACTCTTTTCAATGCATGAGGAATAGCATTTTTATTTCGTGTTTTAAAATATTAGTTTCCGAAATGTCAGATAATATTGCTAGGATTTTGTTATTTTAATAATTTATTATTGTGGTTATGAATGTGGCAATAAGTACGGCTTCACCGCTACGCCACTGTCCCTGTGAGAATGTGTACTTGTTTTACTTTTAAGTGGATGTCCGAGGATCTAATGGCTATCGCCGGCTGTGGAGGCCGAGGGGACTGAGGCGCTTCAGTCACGGTCTGCGCGGCCACTACGGTCGGGGGTTCGAATCCCACCTCGGGCATGGATATTTGTGACGTCCTTAGTCTTAGTTAGTTCATAAGTAGTTTGTAAGTCTAGGGACTGATGACCCCGTAGTTAGGTCCCATAATTAAAAAAAAAAAAAAAAAAAAAAAATGCTGTCTGAATGTGGGTGGTAATAGCTCGTTTTGCATGGTTCTCTCTGGCTCAGAGTCGATAGTTACGATAGTTAGCAGTTACCAACCCCTGCTCCGGATGCGACCAAAGAGGTTTCTACACCCTTTGGTTACAAGCCAGTCGACAAGCCGTCTCCAGGGCGAGTCTTGCGATCTTCTCTGCCCACCACCGCTGGGTTTTGCCAGTTTTCCGGTAGCTTTCTCGCCTCCTGGCCGCTCGTTGGTCTATTTGTGCTCGGACCGCAGTGAGGTAAGGTTTGTTCTGCTCTTGTGTCTGCGGACATGGTAGCGATTCGTTTTCTAGCATGTTTAACTTAAGACTCTTGAACTCAATACATTTTTCGGAATATTTTTTTCCGATCGTGCGCGGAAATGTGTTCTAGTTTTTTAATCCAGTGATTTCCAACAGATAGACGCAGTGTATGTGTTACTAGCTGCAGTTTGATAATGGCCTAGTATATTGAAAACTTTTGTGATTATGTAGCGGTGTACGAACTATGTGTAAATTCTTTCTAGCTTTGTGGGGCCCGATTTCTCACTGACGATATGTTTTTTTGTACAGTACATCTTTCTTATCATTTCCTTCAATGAGTGATGTGTTCCACATGGTTGGTTCTTAGAACAACGCCTTCAGCTGCCACTATTATTTGTTCCATGCCCATCACGCAATCAACTATGCGTGTATCCTTCTGATTTCCTCTAATATTTTGCGATATTCTCTCCCCTGTTCCTTCTCCGAACTTGCAGTATGCACTCAGTCTTTATCAGTAATTGTCTCCGAGCCTTGTACAACCTCCTTCAATAGCTAGCTTATGAAAGTCTATGTATTTCTAAGGGCTGCATGCTGTAGTTATTATTCTCACTTTTTTGAGACTGGATTTCATCCGTCTCCGTAATCGCTCCCTATCGCGTGTAGCTACATTTCATTCGCTTCCTTATGTAATTCTAAACATTTCTAGGGGTTGCATGATGTAGATAATTTTCTTTAGTTTTCGGAAATTGAATTTATACATTTTTTTCGGAACCATGTGGGTCCGATCTCCGACTTCAGGGGTTTGCAGCTAGTCACCTGAATTCACGCCACTTCTCATAAAACCAGTGCCTAGATGGTTTACTCTCAGATTTCAACTTAAGAGTCCGCCGTGATTTTGTGTAATGAATCCAATTTTTAACCACTTCACCTTCAGTCAAGTGCGATCATGTAACGTAGCCATGTGTCGCCATTAGCGTGTTTGCTCGCGGTCTAATCTAACTGCAACTTAACTTTGCTATACTCACTCACCATCTCAAACTAGGGACGACAGACCAGAGGAATCTTCGCAGTTTTATTATATATTGTGTTGTGTGGTACCTCCGAGTTCGCTGAATTTCGTCTACGATAGCGGCGCCTGCTTCTGCCTCGTTTCAGCACGCTGATTTTGGGGAGTTTCACTGTTGCATTGCGTGTGTGTGAGCGAGTGAGTGTTGTTTGTAAATTCTCTCCCCAGTAGCGTTAAGTTCTGTGTAATTTATATTATATTCAATGCTGGGCATCTTCAGTATTAGATTATGTTAAGGAGATGCACTTTTATGTTTTAACAAAAATGGTTCCCATTTTGCTTGCGTTTGACCTGAATAAACAAGTTAAGTTCAGTATAATTTTGACTTGCCTATAACTTGTAGTTTTCGAACACCTTCCCCTTTTTATTTAATGTTGTTTTTCACTAGTGCTGAGAACAAGCTCAGCTGCAATTTCTTATGTTTAAGTTCCATTGCGCCATAAATATTTTTCTTAGCCACCTCTCGTGAGGTACATTCGGCTGGGACAGCATACGAATTCGGCAGTAGCAGAACACCAGGAAGAGTGCGGCAGACAGATAGGTTTTCAGGAAGTCACTGTACTGGAAAAACAACGCTACACTTTGAAGACGAAGATCAGGGAAGCAATGGAAATAGCTAAGCGACCCGGAAATATGAACAGAGAAGACGGGTATAGACTTCCGGCGTCTTGGTTGCCAGCAGTAGCAGCGCTTCGCGACGACACCGCGCGCAGAGCAGTCCATAGGGGCCCGCATAGCCCGGAGACAACAGCGGCCGCTCGTACACAGAGCAAACAGCACGCTCTAGCCGGCGCTAGGCACCAGTGCTACGTCATTGCTACCACCTCTCCTCATTCGCCAGTTTCAACCAATGGAAAACATTAATGCAAACACCAATCAAGTACTTCCCTTTCCACCAATAAAAAGAAATAAGGGAAACACCAAGGAAAGAGAGCTGAAACCACCAATTACAACTGGCAACATTCAATACTTAAGCCACCAGCTTTCCCTCATCCAGCAGTAAACTTAACACCCAGAAGATGGACGCTTGCAATAGTGGCCGAAACGTCGGTGAAATATTTGATATATTGAAGATGCGGTATAATAACCGGAAGAGTTTTATCAAGAATGAGTGTTGTTTGTGAGTTCTTCTCCCCAGTAGCGTTAAATCATGCATACTTTAGGCTGGGCACCATCCGCATTAATACTGTAAGAGATGCATTTTTATTGTATTTTTATTGTATTGCTTGTTTTCTATCTGAATAAAAAAGTGGAAGTTCAGCATAATCCGTAAGTTGCCTATAAATTGTAGTTTTAGAGCACCTTCCCTATTTTATTTAATATTGTTCTTCACAAGTGTTGAGAACAAGTTCAGATGCAATTTTTCTTATGTCTAAATTCCGTTGCGCCATAAATGGATTTTTTAGCGACCTTTCTAAGCTAACTTTAATTGTGGTGGCTTGCTTATTAATGTCTGCTATGTATATTAACCACTGTAATATTAACTTCCTGTTATTGAAGTAATTTGAAACGACTCAGTCGTCAGTTTGGGCCAGGGAACAAGGCTTTGTGGTAGGGAGTAACCAGTAGTTCACAGGAACCTCATTTGCTAATTTTAGTGATAAAACAAGGCTCTTGTTTCGTACAGTGGCCGACTTTTAACAAATAAGTTGTTCACTTATTCAGACTCAGAAATGGTCGTGGTCTTCGGCATATTCACAAAGGTGATTGGACTTCATCAGACGCCGGCCGCGGTGGCCGAGGGGACTGAGGCGCTTCAGTCACGGTCTGCAAGGCCACTACGGTCGGGGGTTCGAATCCCCCCTCGGGCATGGATATTTGTGCCGTCCTTAGTTGTAGGTAGTTCATAAGTAGTTTGTAAGTTTAGGGACTGATGACCCCGTAGTTAAGTCCCTTAAGCTTAACAAACATTTGAACATTTGAACTTCATCAGACTGGAATGTTTGTCGTTTTCAAATGTTCAAATGTCTGTATAGCTTATGGGACTTAACTACGGTGTCATCAGTCCCTACACATACAAACTACTTATGAACTAGCTAATCCTAAGGAAGGCACAAATATTCATGCCCGAGGGGAGATTTGAACCCCCAACCGTAGTGGCCGTGCAGACCGTGACTGGAGCGCCTCAGTCCCTCGGCCACCGCCGCCGGGTTGTCTTTTTCGAACGACCAAAGCAGAATATTTATTTACTTGTAATAAATGTCTCACATGTTTCTAAAGTTGTGCTACCTTTCAGTTAAAGTATACCTTCGCTTTTCCATGATTCCACTTATAATTTTTCATGAAATTCTGCTCTATATATTATAATGCAGGTATTTATTTGTATGACCAATCTGTGCAAGTGAAATAAGACAAGTTGTATCTGTCAATATAACTTGTCTTATTTCAGTTGCCTTGCCGGTTTATAAATAAATAAACGTATGTCTGATAATATAAAAAGCAAAAGTAGGAAGAAACGACAGAAAAGAACTAAAAATGTCAACGCTAGATAAACTTTTGCATCTGAACTGCACGCCGTTATAATTTTCAAACACAAGCCATGCGATAATATTTGCTTCATTAAAACACTAGCCTCGATTCAAGGCGATGTCCGGGTTTGTTTTTACTCCTTCGTCCTCCTCTGTCCAAGGCGCTCTCCCCACTCTCTGTTCATATTCCTTACTTCTGCAGAAAATTTCGGCCTGTACCTTTGTTTCCGTACAAAGGAGAGAATATGAAAGCGTGGTTCTATATCTACATACATATTCCGATAATCACTTTAAGTGCATGGCAGGGAATTCAACCAGTTTTATGATATTTGTCTACTGTTCTATTCTGTAACAGCGCGCGAGAAAAAGGAACAACAGAAACTTTTCGTTTTCGATCTGATTTTTTCTTCGTATCCTCATGTCTCCACATAGTGCTAATAAGCTCCCATTCGGAAGAGAAGGTAAATCTCGCCGCGACGAACAACGCCTTGATTTCAATGATTTCCACTCAAAGTTGTGCTTCATTTCTATAACAGTTTTCCCTACTTCGCGAAAATACAAAACCAGCTGCTCTTCTCTGAACTTTCTCTAAATCGTCCATCAGTCCCACTGATGTAAAATTGACGGCCGGTAGATTTCACTGATTTATCATGTACCTGAAGTTTAACGGATTTCTTTTTGTGGTCACATGGACGACTTCACAATTATTATCATTAAGGGTCAAATGCTAATTTTTGCACCTTGTAGATATTTTATCAAAATCACTTCGCAGGTGCTTTTGATCTTCTGATGACTTTACTAACCGATAAATGACGACATCATCCGAAAATAAGAGAATACCTCTTATTTTCTCCTAAGTAGTGTATAAAAATAAGGAACAATATAACATTTCTTCTGTTATATTACCGTCAATTACAACGTACTGTGTCCTTTAGGAGAGGATATCACGAATCCAATCGCACAACTGTGTTGATATTCTATAAGCACGCAATTTGATTAGCACACGCTTGTGAGGTACAGTGTCAAAAGCCTTCAGGAAATCTGGAATCCATTTGAGATCTCTTGTCGAAATCACAAATCATATCATGTGAATAACGATCTAGCTGTGTTTAATAAGAACAATACTTTCTGAATCCGTGTTGAGTACTGTTCAATAGGTCGTTCTCTTGGAGGTAGTTTATAACATTTGAGGAAAGCATATGTTCTAAAATCCTGCTGCAAGCCGACGTCAAAGATATAGGCCTGTAATTTTCGTCTTTGGGTACGGAACGTACCGCTTAGATGTTGTGTCCAGGGAACTACTACCTCTGCACCTGTCTGTTGCCACAGCCTTAAGCAGAGAAGACTGGGACCTAGTGGATGGTACTTCATGGTCTCTAGCGGAATGCCTGAAGAAGAAACCAGCGGCACGTCAACTCTCCAAGGTTGACCGTCTCAACAACAAGGTGAGGCAGAATGAGAATATTCGAACGGTTGTTAACCTCAGTAAGAAGCTATTCGACGAGACGACAGTGGATGATCTTAGCAAGGGTCTTAACTTCCTGTGACCCCCAGAAATATTCCTGTGGCTGCCTTCGTCAGTGCAGTGGAGCAAGTGGCTGTCAAACTACCTCATGTGACGCTGAAGAAGTCCGACGAGATACGTGCAGAACGCTCTCCAAGACGAAGCTGCCTAAATCTAACATCACAAGTGAGGAGAGGCTGACTTTGTGACAGCTCCGAGAAGATGAAAGCATTGTGCTATTACCAAAAGATAAAGGACTACTTTGAAGAACAGCGACAGGTGCAAACATGCAAAGCTTTTGTATCTTTCATAAAATGCATCTTTTTAAAAAACCATCAACTGTTTATTAAAAACCTTATACATCTACCAGTTTCGACCATAGACCATCTTCATGGATAAAAAGGTGTTAAAACAGAATGGTAAAACACATCAAATAAAATATATCCAAATGAGATAAACAGGAGTCAGTATAACTAAAAGTGTAAAAATTACTGTGGTCATCTTACATAAAACCTGTCAGTAAAACATGACATAAAAGGTGAGAACAGTCTGTGATTCATATTATTCAGTTGGATATATTTTATTTGATGCATTTTACCATTCTGTTTTAACACCTATTTATCCATGTAGATGGTCTATGACCGAAACTGGTAGATGTATAAGGTTTTTAATAAACAGCTGATGTTTTTTTTTTTTTTTTTTTTTTTTTTTTTTTTTTTTGTTTAAAGATGCATTTTATGAAATATATTACGGGTGTTGACACTCGCCTAAACAAAGCATTCAAAGCTTTTGTATCTGAATAAATAGTTGCCACTATTTGAGATCCAGCCCTAGTATGCTGTCTATGCTTACTTAAATGTATGTTCCTACTTTATGGACACCATAACTGTGTTTGTTACGTTTTTTACTTCTTTTATCTCTGTTCCTGCGACTTTAGAGTCACCAAAACTGTACTTACCATTAGGTAATGAAGTTCACTTTTCTGTATTATGTCTGCACTTGGTGTGTGGGTCGGGTCCTTTCTGGACATGTAAGGTGAATCATGAGACTGCAGTCACAAATTCATTTGCATGACTTATTTCTTACTTTTTTTAAATTTTTGTAGATCTACAGAAATTGCAGCAGCATCTTTCCAAGTTTCCCTTTTTATTTTATTTTATTTATTTATTTGTTTATTTATTTTTTTGACATTTCCCGAAGAATGTTATCCGACACTTGTAATACATTTAGTCTCATATTTCTGTGATTCTGTTCCTGAATTTTCCGTCCAAAATTTTTCTTTATGTTATTTTTGCTCTAATTTATAGTATTAACTGCGTGCCGGAAATATACATTTCAAATGTGCAACTGCTCGCTGCTCTCTCCGAGAAATGTCAAATCTAGTTTCGTTTCTTGGCATAAAAATTCAATTTATTGATAAAAATTTTGGAAAAACGACATTTTAATATTGTATATCGTTAATTTGATACATATATGTTTTTTCTTCAAATCAAGTTACTCTTTCGTCTTTCTGTTGTTTGCAGACTCACATGTAATTAAACAAATAATGAAAAACATTAAATACAACCGTTACTTACTTTTGTCCCCGTAGAGTTCTAATTTGGAATATAACTGGATACAGCTATTTACAGTTGTATGTTTCATTCTGCCCCCCCCCCATCTTGTGGGACGGGTCAGAGGTGTCCAGTTTGGTGTTATTTGCTGTCTCCATTTGGAACGGATTATTTTATCGAAAGATTTTTTTTTTACTAAAAGTGGTTAGTGGTGTGGTTCCTGTCGTCATGTCCTAGTTCATGAACCACGGGGAATGTATGAGTGGCCAAGTAAGTGGTCCTGACAGTTGGGATACCAGTTACTTTGGAATATGGTTGGGCATCTCGGAATTATTCTGAGTCGTGGCCACCTTTGTCCCCAGACGGCAAAGACTAACAAATCCACCTGTTAGTCCCTCAACCGTTAGGGGTAAAACCCAGTAAGGCTAGCAACCTGCTTCCCAGGTACTTCAATATCATGCTGGCAACAATCAGAGCGAAATGCCTCGGAACGTTGGAGGTGATGGAGTCCCACCTCTAATTGACAGAACAGGGACTCCGGCTATACGACTTTGAAAACAATCTGGAATGAGATGGGGGGCTATTAATATCAAAGGGGATTACACTGGGAAGAAGATAGAGCTGGCGGAGGCTTCAAGTTGTGGTGTCGCACAAGTACAAAGTGCGCGCCACCTACTTTCGCCGCGCGCCGCCATGCATGCACGGCGCGGCGTTCTTCCGACGACAGCCACGAGCGCCCTCTGGTACAACGCCGCTCGTGGCCACCACTGAAGGACATCGGCCACTTGGCACTTCGGACTGAGATACCAACGAGCAAGGACTTCGGACTGACATAGCAACGAGTTAGGACCTTCGTCATCAGATAGGCACCAGTGAAGACTTTGCTATTGTACAGGCACTAGGCAGGCCTCTAACAACTATGTATCAACATTCTGCAGTACTATGTAAAAGTTAAGTATTGTTACATTCTGTGCAATATATCTCTTTCTAATTTACTCGAGTGTTTATAGTTTCTGGCTGCTCCCCTCCGTACCTGCACCAGCGTGTCGGTCTCGTTCCACTCGGCCACCGACACCTACGACGAGGCTGGGACACAAAAGCGGCGACGAAATTGGGACACAAAAGTGGCGACGAGGATGGGATAGAACCTTGGACCAGCCCGCTTGCAGCAGCCAGACAGCAGCAGTCGGAGCACGCAGAAATTGCTCCCGCCCACCCACCCTTAATATAAGAATTTTGGGGGAAGATATTTTGTTACGTGTTTTGTGGACTTTTTTGTTGCAGAGCGAGTCCTCTTTCATATTGCATTTGTGTTTTGTTATAAGTTACTTGTATACGCGGCGCCTAATCGGTCAGCATGGCCACTACCCCGAACCCAAACTTAATGGAAATTATTCAGTTACAGACGGCGCAAATTACCCAGCTTCTCCAGGCCGTGTCGCAGTTGACGACACAGGCTGCTCACCAACAACAACAGTCGTCACATCAGCAGCCCACACCTGCCGCCGCACCGCTTCCGACGTTCCGCCAGTACAACGAACGAGAGGAAGAATGGAGTGACTATTTCGCGCAGTTTCAAGAACTCGTCGCGGCTCATCAAATTACAGGTCAGAGAGTGAAGAACCTCTTCTTATCGATTGTGGGCCCCCAGACTTTCGTACTATTGCAAAAACTTTTCCCTCTCGCATCTCCTCGTGATGTAGACTTTGAACAAATTGTAGATGCACTGAATGCTCATTATGAGAGAAAAGTTCTTGTAGCCGCTGCACGATACCGATTATTCAGACTTAAAAAATTACCGCAGCAGTCACACCAAGAGTGGATTACCGAATTGAAGGGCTTAACCCGCCAATGTAAATTTACTTGCTCTTGTGGACTTTCGTATAGTGACGTGATGTTGAGGGATGCGATTACGCAGAATATTCAGGACCCCAGAATTAGGGCAGCAATTTTAAAACAGTCAGACCCTTCATTAGACAGTGTACTGCAGCTTATAGAAGCGCATGATACTTTTGACTTAGCAGATGTAGAAATGCAAAGCCACAGTGTAAATTCAGTGCGCCGCAACGGACGCTTTCCTAGCCGTAGTTCTCAGTATAGCACTAGCGATTCTTATTTTTCTACCGGCCGTGCTGAACAGACAGTGAACAGTAGCCAGTGTAAAAGTGCGACGCAAAGGTCGCCCCGTCGTGTTAGAAACAGTGATTTGAATAACGGGCGCCAACGCTCATTTCAGAAAAATGTACGTAAATCTTGCCCCCAGTGTGTATCTCGCCACAAACGTGCACAGTGCCCAAGTCGCAACGCAACCTGTTATCAATGTGGCAAATTGGGACATGTGCAGTCTGTGTGTATGCAAATTAAAAACTCACAGAACAGTAACGTTAGAAACAGTGCTTCGCAGAGTGCGAGAACAGTTCATTCTGTAAATGTTATACGGGCTGTGGAATTGAACAGTGCTTTAGTTGTTTCTCAATTACAAGAAAGTTCTTCTGCACCTATGGCAAAACTATATAGTGCACCATGTAGCAAGCGCCGACGAGCGCGTAAAACAGTGCAACGGAAAAGGGTTCGGGACAAGCAAAATGACTATGAACAGTGCATTCCTGTAGTGAAAATAGTGCCTTCTGCAACTGCTCCTTGTAATAGTGCCCAGTACTGTGTAGCTAGTGACAGTAGACTTGTTGTAGATACTGAAAGTAATTTTAATGCAGTAGCATCGCATTGCGCGGACGCCGATCCGGCGGTAGTGCCATCTAGTGATAGTGTTGTTAATCCGCTGCGTGCCGAGTCTGCGCCGCTTACTTCACTACGCGGCCCGCGCATACGCAGCAAACAAACCGTAGCAGACGTTGCCCACATTCGCGCACCTGTCGTGCGCCAGAAGCACAAACTGTTTGTGACTCTTTCGATCGAAAATAAGTTTGTGCAATTTCAGCTTGATACTGGTTCCGCTGTCACATTAATAAATAAAGATACTTATGAACTTCTGGGTTCGCCAAAATTGTCGCCGTCACAGCAAGTGTTAACAGCTTATACAGGTGAAAATATTCCCGTGCTAGGAACATGTAGCCTGCCCGCCTCTTTTCAAGGTGTAACGAAAACAGTTGCTTTTGTTGTTCTTCAGGCCAAATCTACGCAGAACATTTTTGGACTAGATGCTTTTGACTTGTTTGGTTTATCAATTCAAAGAGATGTGCTTCAAATTTCGTCAATAGTGCCTCAGGATAAAATCAATGCATTGTGTGACAAATATAGTGACTTGTTTTCGCCGGAACTAGGTTGTGCAAAAGACTTCGTGGCACATGTAACTTTAAAAGACTCTGCAGTTCCAAAATTTCGTAAAGCTAGACCAGTGCCTATCGCATTGCGTGATACAGTTGCCGAAGAACTTAAACGTTGGCAAGATAGTGGGGTGATTTCTCCTGTTTCTGCGAGTCAGTGGGCCTCGCCTATAGTAATTATACCCAAGCCGTCAGGAAAACTTCGTCTCTGTGCGGACTTCAAATCAACAGTGAACAGTCAAACAATTGTCGACACTTATCCCCTGCCCAGACCTGAGGAACTGATGGACAAATTAGGACAGTCTCGCTTCTTTTCCAAGATTGATTTAGCAGAGGCATACTTACAGATTCCACTTGATGACGAGTCAAAAAAATTTTTCGTCATTAATACTCACATGGGCCTTTTTCAATTTCAACGCCTACCCTTTGGCAGTTCTTCCGCTCCCGCTATTTTTCAGCGTTTTTTGGAACAGCTGACAGTTTCGGTACCTTGTTGCTCGAACTATTTAGATGACATTGTGGTATCCGGACGTACAGTTGAAGAACATTTAGCAAACCTGGAGTGCCTTTTCAAAGTTTTGACTGCAGCAGGTCTACGTTGCAATAAAGCAAAGTGTTCGTTTTTTCAAACTGAAATAGAGTACCTAGGCCATGTGATTAATGCCCAAGGAATTCATCCCTTACAGTCACATCTTCGAGCAATCAAAGACTTGCCTCCTCCTAAGAATGTGCACGAATTGCAAGCAGTAATGGGGAAGCTGAACTATTATTTCAGATTTATTCCCAATGCCTCTCAGATTGCAGCTCCACTGCATCACTTACGTAGGAAGAATGTTCCTTTTGTATGGTCTAAAGATTGTCAGGTTGCCTTTGACAAATTAAAGTCTGCACTACTCAGTGATGCATGTTTGATTCCCTTTGACCCACAGAAGCCTGTAGTGTTAGCAGTTGACGCCTCATCGTACGGTGTCGGCGCAGTTCTGTCACATCGTATTGGATGTCATGATCGTCCTATTGCCTTTGCATCCAAGCTACTGACGCCGACGCAACAGAATTACAGTCAGATAGAAAAGGAGGCCTTATCAATCATTTACGGCGTCACAAAGTTTCATCATTATCTGTATGGCAGAAAATTCTATTTGTTGACAGACCACAAGCCTCTCACGTCGTTGTTCTCACCCACAAAGCCGATTCCGCCACGTACGGCACAAAAGCTTCAGAGATGGTCCTTGATATTGTCAAATTATCAGTATGAGATTTTGTACCGACCTACCACTAAACATGCTAACGCGGACACACTTTCCCGACTTCCGGTTGGTCAGGATGTATCATTTGATTCCTCAGAAATGGCATGTTGTCAGATAGACTCCAGAGATGCTTCCGCTGTCGCAGACTTCCCTTTGAACTCTCGTCGGGTTGCACAGGAAACAGCTGCGGATGCAGACCTAAGTGTGGTAGCACGTTTTGTTCGCTCAGGGTGGCCTGCCAGAGCCAAAGACATTGATCGGCCTCTGGTTCGACGTTATTTTGCACAACGTCATGCATTATCTTTAAGTCAGGGTGTACTGTTGTTGCATACCGACAACGACCAAGCAAGAGTGATTGTTCCTCGTTCCCTGCAACGTGAAGTGTTACGCCTCCTGCATCAAGGACATTGGGGCATTGTTAGGACAAAGCAACTGGCCAGACGTCATTGTACCTGGGTTGGTATGGACGCTCAGATAGAGGACATGACGTCACAGTGTACTGTTTGTGCGGAGCATCAGGCGGCTCCACCGCAACGTTTCTCAGACTGGCCACGCCCCAAGGGACCATGGCAACGTTTACACATTGACTTTGCCGGACCATTCTGGAATACGCGCTGGTTAATTATTGTAGACGCTTTCAGCAAGTTTCCTTTTGTGATTGCCATGAACTCAACGACGGCGTCTAGTACAATCAGTGCCTTAACATCAGTGTTTTGCATCGAAGGCTTGCCTGAAACTATCGTCAGTGACAATGGACCTCAGTTTGTTAGTGCGGAATTTCAACAGTTTTGTCGTGTGAATGGCATTCAGCATATCACCACCGCACCTTTTCACCCTCAGTCCAATGGTGAAGCAGAACGTTTCGTTCGAACATTCAAGTCTCACATGGAGAAGATGAAAGGTCAGCACTCCAGGCAGCAAGCTCTTCAAATTTTCCTGTCTACGTATCGGTGCATGCCACGTGACGGCCCGTCTCCTGCCGAGCTGCTACACGGCCGCCGTCACCGCACTCTCCTTCACCTGCTGCAGCCTCCCACGCACCGAGTCGGTTCGTATGGCGCTACGCGTTTTCAGGTTTCCACGCCGGTGCTGTACAGGGTGTTTGCTGGAAACAAGAAGACATGGTTGCCGGGCACCATTCAGCGCGTGCTTGGTCGCAATATGTTTATTGTACGTTCTTCCACAGGGTCGGAGCTGCGGCGCCACGCAAACCAATTGCGCCTGCACAGACCGCGCGATCCTGTCTCCGGTTTCTTGATTCCAGACCCAGTTCTGCGCCAGGGAGCACAACCACATCGTTCGTCCCCGGACTACGGGATCCCTATGGACGTCGACGTACATCCGACGCAGTCGTCGCCGCCGCTGTCGCCGCCGCAGATGACAGCGTCACCGAGAGGGACTCCGGGACCGTGCGGGCCCCCCCAGCTTGGGCCACGCACCTCAGAAGAAGATGACCTGCTCCCTCTGGGCGGGGGCGGGCGCCCTTCCCCAGGTTTCGGCGGGTTCCCTGGAGGATCGCAAGGCGGATGCCGGGGCGCGGACAGCGTCTCGATCCCGGCCTCAGCTACGACGCCCGTCCCACCAGTAACGCCCCCGCTCAGGCCCTCCTCCCAGTGCCGTCGCCGTGGCCCTCAGCCCTACGCCACGACGGCGCGGCGGTTTGGGGGGGAGGGGTGTGGTGTCGCACAAGTACAAAGTGCGCGCCACCTACTTTCGCCGCGCGCCGCCATGCATGCACGGCGCGGCGTTCTTCCGACGACAGCCACGAGCGCCCTCTGGTACAACGCCGCTCGTGGCCACCACTGAAGGACATCGGCCACTTGGCACTTCGGACTGAGATACCAACGAGCAAGGACTTCGGACTGACATAGCAACGAGTTAGGACCTTCGTCATCAGATAGGCACCAGTGAAGACTTTGCTATTGTACAGGCACTAGGCAGGCCTCTAACAACTATGTATCAACATTCTGCAGTACTATGTAAAAGTTAAGTATTGTTACATTCTGTGCAATATATCTCTTTCTAATTTACTCGAGTGTTTATAGTTTCTGGCTGCTCCCCTCCGTACCTGCACCAGCGTGTCGGTCTCGTTCCACTCGGCCACCGACACCTACGACGAGGCTGGGACACAAAAGCGGCGACGAAGTTGGGACACAAAACAAGTAAGATGGGGTTAGATGTCCTAGCTGTTAGTGATGTTAGGGTAAGGGGAGAGAAAGAGGACGAAGTCGGAGAATACAAGGTCTACCTGTCAGGAGTGAAGGAGGATGAGCACAGTGGGGTGTAGGATTTTACATCAGGAAAGCAATCGAACCCAGCATAATTGCAATAAGGTATGTAAATGAACGACTGATGTGGATAGATTTAGCCATCTCCAGTAAGAAAATTAGGATTGTGGCAGTATATTCACCCTGTGAAGTGACAGACGGACAGATTTTACAACGCACTTAGTGATGTAGTTGTTAGAGTGAAGGATAAGGATAGTGTTTCACTCATGGGTGATTTCAACGCTAGGATATGAAATCGAACAGAAGGTTATGAAAAGGATATGGGTAAGTTTGGAGAGGATATGAAGGCCAACAGGAACGGAAAACAGCTCTTGAATTTCTGTGTCAGTATGCTTAGTTATTACAAACTCCTTCTTTAAGCATTAGGACATTCACCGCTATACTTGTGGAGGAAGGGGAACCAGATCTGTCATTGACTATATAATAATAGACCAGGAATTCAGGAAGACAGTCAAGGAGACACGTGTTTTCAGGGGGTTCCTTGATGATGCTGATCATTATTGAATCTGCAGTGAAACTGGTTTTGTGAGGCCAAAAGAGCAGAAAGTCAAGTCCGTGTGTAGAAGGATAAGAGTGGAGAAGCTTCAAGACAAAGAAATTAGGCTGAAATACATAGCAATGATCTCGGAAAGGTACCAGTTAGTTGAATGTAACGATTTAGTCACTGGAAGGGGAATGGTCAAGGTACAGGGACACATTACTGGAAGCAGCCAGAGAATGACTTGGAACAGTAGTGTGTAAAGGTAGAAAGAAGCAGACAGCCTGGTGGAATGATACAGTCAAGGCAGCCTGTAAAAAGAAAAAGAACGCATTTCAAAATTGGCTCCATACTAAAAATCAGGCAGACTGAGAAAGTTATGTTGAAGAAAGAAACAAGGCCAAACGGATAATTGCAGAATCCAAGCAGAAATAATGGGAAGACTTTGGGAACAAGATAGAAACTCTGGGCCAAGCCGCGGCAAAACCATTTTGGAGCGTAATTAGCAATCTTCGAAAGGGAGGGAAGAAGGAATTAACAAGTGTTTTGGACAGGTCAGGAAAGCTACTAGTCAATCCTGTGGATGCCTTGAGCAGATGGAGGGAATATTTTGCAGAATTGCACAATGTAGGTGAAACGTTCAATGATATATCAGCTTTTCAGGTAGAATGGGATAGGAACGACGATGGAAACAGGATCTCATTTGAGGAAGTGGAGAAAATGGTCAGTAGATTACAGTGCAATAAAGCGGCTGGGGTGGATGAAATTAAGCCGGAACTCGTCAAATACAGTGGAATATCAGGTCTCAAACGGTTACACAGGATAATGGACAAGGCGTGGGAATCGGGACAGGTTCCGTCTGACTGGACGAAAGCGGTAATCACGCCAATTTTCAAACATGGAAACAGAAAAGATTGTAAAAACTATCAAGGTATCTCTTTAATTAGCGTTGTAGGCAAAATATTCGCAGGTATTGTTGAAAGTAGAGTGCGAGTATTAATTGAGGACAAGTTAGATGAAAATCAGTGTGGATTTAGGTCTCTTAGAGGCTGTCAGGACTAGATCTTTAGCTTACGGAACAGTGAATTGTATCTATGTTTCATAGATCTAGATAAGGCTTATGACCGTGTCCCTAGGAGGAAGCTACTGTCAGTTCTACAAGATTATGGTATAGGAGGCAAACTTCTGCAGGCAATATTGGGCTCTACGTAGACTGTCAGGCAGCAGTTAGAGTAGATGCCAAATTAAGCTCATGGTTCAGGGTAGTTTCAGGGGTAAGACAAGGCTGTAACCTGTCACCACTGTTGTTCATACTATTCATGGATCATATGTTGAAAACAGTAGACTGGCAGGGCGGGATTAAAGTAGGTGAAAACAAAATAAGCAGTCTCGGACGACTTAGTTGTAATGGCCGATTCAATTGAAAGGTTGCAAACTAACATTTCAGATCTCGATCAGAGGTGCAAGGATTATTATATGAAGATCAGCATCTCCAAAACGAAAGTAATATCAGATTTAAGCAGATTGACTGACAAACAGGAGGAACAAAATTAGAGTAGGTAGACAGTTTCAAGTACCTAGGACGTATTTTCTCACAGGATGGCAACATAGTGAAAGAACTGGAATCGAGGTGCAGCTAATGCAGTGAGTGCTCAGCTAAGATCTACTCTCTTCTGCAAGAAGGAAGTAAGTACAAAGACTAAGTTAGGAGTGCACCGCTCTATCTTTCGACCAATTTTGTTGTATGGGAGTGAAAGTTGGGTGGATACAGGTTACCTTATTCATCAGGTAGAGATTACAGATATGAAAGTAGCAAGAATGATTGCAGGCACTAATAGATGAGAACAATGACAGGAGGGTGTCCATAATGAGTAAATCAAAGAAAAACTGGGAATGAGCACCATGTTCAAAATGTTCAAATGTTTGTTGAGCTTATGGGACTTAACTAGTCCCTATCAGTCATCAGTCCCTAAACTTACAAACTACTTACGAACTAGCTAACACTAATCCATGCCCGAGGGGGGGATTTGAACCCCCGACAGTAGTGGCCGTGCAGACCGTGACTGAAGCGCCTCAGTCCCCTCGGCCACCGCGGCTGGCTGAGCACCATGGATGAAGCAGTTATAGGGAACAGACTGAGATGGTGGGGTCATCTTACACGCATGGGAGAAGCAAGGTTACCTAAGAGACTCACGAGCTCGGCAGCGGAGGGTAAGAGAAGTCGAGGTAGACCAAGAAGGAAGTACTTAGATTCGGTGCAGAATAAAATGTAAAAGGCATAACATGAGACGAGGCATCAATGTTAGCACTGAATAGGGGATCATGGAGGAATTTTATTAGAGGTACTATGCTCCAGACTGAACGCTGAAAGGCATAATCAGTCTCTAATGATGATGATGACTAAAAGTGGTATTTTATTGCAATTCCCTGTCTTAAGAGCCTCATCCTACTTGCACTCGTTAATCGAGGACACCGAAAGAGACAGGGGTGTTATATTTTGCTCGTCAGCTAAAAAACGTCCCCAGAGTGCCGAATAATTACCTCGTTTACACTGCGGTTATAAGCGCGGATATTTCAAAGCTTCTTTTTAGAGTAACGTGCCAGACCTCGGTAAGCCGACAGGGGACACAAATATGAAAGTAAAAAGAAGACGTGTTCAGTTTCTTTAACAGCATGTGTGGGCCGCAGTGTCAGTGAAGGGAGGGCATTAGAGAACGGAGTGGGGTAATTAGGGCAGCGTCGCTCTTCACATGTTCAGCGGCTCTGGCGCCGTGTCCGGGGGCGAGAACCGCTCATGCGCAGACGCTGGGCGCCGGCAGGCCAGGGACTGAGCACGGAGGGCGGGCAGCGACGCTATACTGCGTTCACCGAAACGAGAGGCGAACTGTAAATAGACCGGGGCGCGCGACCAGGGGTGGAAAAAACGGGGGCGCTTGCTCAATGACGCTACCTGCGTATCAATCGATGTGGTTCCACGTTGTTATGGAACAGGGACAGCTGGTCAAGTTTTAATTCCAAATTGCCGCGGTGGAGTAGCCGAGCGCTCTAAGGCATCTCGCTGGGGAGCGCGCGGTTGCTCACCGTGGAGGTTTGAGTCCTCCCTGGGGCATGGGTGTGTGTATTTGTCCGTAGGTTAGTTTACCTAGGTTTAAGTAGTTTCGCCGGCCGCGGTGGCCGAGGGGACTGAGGCGCTTCAGTCACGGTCTGCACGGCCACTACGGTCGGGGGTTCGAATCCCCCCTCGGGCATGGATATTTTTGCCATCCTTAGTCTTAGTTAGTTCATAAGTAGTTTGTAAGTTTAGGTACTGATGACCCCGTTGTTAAGTCCCATAGACTATACAAACATTTGAACATTTTTTGATAACCACGCAGTGTTGTCCGATAGATTTACAGACATTTGAACATTTGAATTCCAAATTATTACCTTATCCACCAACAGCCGTAAAGTTATGTTGCTTTATTTGACGACTGGTCTCGGTATTACATTAATTCCTCTTTATATTTTTAATGACATATGTACAGCCTGATGATATTGATACAACACCGATTTGCAACTCATTTGTATAAGGCCTGAAGTTGGTGTTAATGCAATACCGAAATAGGTCGTTAAATAAAAGATCATAAACTTTACGGCTGTTGGAGGACAGCCCGCCGCGGTGGCCGAGGGGACTGAGGCGCTCCAGTCACGGTCTGCACGGCCACTACGGTCGGGGGTTCGAATCCCCTCGCGGGCATGTTCAAAAGTTCAAATGTTTGTAAATCTATCAGACCACACTGCGTGGTCATCAGTCCGTAGCTTACAAACTACTTAAACGTAGGTAAATACCTCAGGACAAACACACACATCCATGTCCCAGGGAGGACTCGAACCTCCACGGCGAGCAACCGCGCGATCCGCAGCGAGACGCTTTAGACCGCTCGGCTACTCCACCGCGGCCTTGGGCATGGATATTTGTGCCGTCCTAAGTATTAGTTAGTTCATAAGTAGTTTGTAAGTTTAGGAACTAATGACCCCGTAGTTAAGTCCCATTAGCTATACAGACATTTGTTGGAGGATAAGTTAATTATTTTGAATTCAAATCTCTTTATCATTTGTAAAGCGGTTGTGTGATTTGCTATATAGCAGTGATTTTAGACGCCACAGATATTCAAAATTTATTTCTTTTAATAATTCAAAAATCTCTGAAAATCGCCCAAATCTGTATTTTCGTTTACGACAGTAAGAGCAATGTCAGCAAAACAACAATCGTGTACTTTCGTTGGTATTATATTTATATGAAAGTCATTAACACGTTCTGCAAGATTGTGTGCTGTTTTTTTTGGAGACTTTCAAAGAACGTGTGGCCTTGTAATCAATTACCATATAATAAACTGAGGAACGACCAACACCTGTAGATGCAGCTGTTTTTATAACATTATCTGTTATTTATTATTCTGGATACAACGGTACTATTTTACACACATTAAGAACTGAACGATTTTTTCTTTGATCGCTTCTTATGTGGTTTCAAAATGTAAAATGCCATAATGAGTTCACACTTGCGCGATAAAGACAAGAAAGAGAAAATAAGATAGAATGTGAAAGCTTAATACTTATACTGGCTCTTTAAGATGAAATTTCTAGCCAGCCCCTCAAAATACTCGCACACGCTTTACGCCTGAAACGGATGCGGCGACGATTGAGGGAGCGCCCCTGTTTTGTCCACCCCTGGTCACGCGCCTCGCTGTTTACAGTCCTTGGATATAGTGTTCACACTGACAGGTATTTACATGCCAGTAGTTGCCACCCACCATACCAAAGTAACGGCGTCCTTAGAACTCTAGTACGCAGAGCATATGCCATTTCTGATGCAGACAGTTTACCATCTGAACTGGAACATCTGACGACAGTCTTTAAGGAAAATGGCTACTCTGAGAAACAGATTCGCCGTGCTATGCAGTTTGGACCGTCTCCTAAAGTTCTTGAAGAGGAGTACAGGGCTTTAGCCTACATTCCGTACGCCGGGGGTGTTTCTTTTAAAATTGGAAGACATTTAAAAAGTTGTAACATAAAGACTGTTTTCCGTCCGCAGTACAAGATTAGGGCATTGCTTGGCTCCGTCAAAAATGACCTCGGACTGAAGAAACCTGGTGTTTATAAAATACCGTGTGAGTGTGGAAAGGCATACATCGGCCGTACGGTTCGAACTGTGCATGATAGATGCGTAGAACATTGCCGCCACACGCGACTATTGCAACCGGATAAATCGGCGGTAGCAGAACACTGTTTAACTGAAGGACACAAGACGATATATGATAAAACCCGCATAATAAACTGTGGTGTCGCACAAGTACAAAGTGCGCGCCACCTACTTTCGCCGCGCGCCGCCATGCATGCACGGCGCGGCGTTCTTCCGACGACAGCCACGAGCGCCCTCTGCTGGAACCCCGCTCGTGGCCACCACGGAAAGACACCGGTCACTTCGGACTGAGATAGCAACGAGTTAGGACCTTCGTAATCAGATAGGCACCAGTGAGGACTTTGCTATTGTACAGGCACTAGGCAGGCCTCTAACAACTATGTATCAACATTCTGCAGTACTATGTAAAAGTTAAGTATTGTTACATTCTGTGCAATATATATCTCTTTCTAATTTACTCGAGTGTTTATAGTTTCTGGCTGCTCCCCTCCGTACCTGCACCAGCGTGCTATTTTTGTTCCTGTGACGGTCTTATTCCACTCGGCCACCGACACCTACGACGAGGCTGGGACACAAAAGCGGCGACGAAGTTGGGACACAAAAGTGGCGACGAGGAGTGATAGAACCTTGGACCAGCCCGCTTGCAGCAGCCAGACAGCAGCAGTCGGAGCACGCAAAAATTGCTCCCGCCCACCCACCCTTATTATAAGATTTTTGGGGGAACATATTCTGTTACGTATTTTGTGGACTTTTTTGTTGCAGAGCGTCCTCTTTCATATTGCATTTGTGTTTTGTATTAATTTACTTGTATACGCGGCGCCTATTCGGTCAGCATGGCCACTACCCCGAACCCAAACTTAATGGAAATTATTCAGTTACAGACGGCGCAAATAACACAACTTCTCCAGGCTGTGGCCCAGCTCACAGCGCAAGCAGCTAACCAACAACAACAGCCGCCGCTTCAGCAGCCCACACCTGCCGCCGCACCGCTTCCGACGTTCCGCCAGTACAACGAACGTGAGGAAGAATGGAGCGACTACTTCGCACAGTTTCAAGAACTCATCGCGGCTCATCAAATTACAGGTCAGAGAGTGAAGAACCTTTTCTTATCGATTGTGGGCCCCCAGACCTTCGTACTATTGCAGAAACTATTCCCTCACGCATCTCCTCGTGATGTAGACTTTGAACAAATTGTAGATGCACTGAATACTCATTATGAGAGAAAAGTTCTTGTAGCCGCTGCACGTTACCGATTTTTCAGACTTAAAAAATTACCGCAGCAGTCACACCAAGAATGGATCACGGAATTGAAGGGCTTAACCCGCCAATGTAAATTTACTTGCTCTTGTGGACTTTCGTATAGTGACGTGATGTTGAGGGATGCGATTACGCAGAATATTCAGGACCCCAGAATTAGAGCAGCAATTCTAAAACAGTCTGACCCCTCATTAGACAGTGTACTGCAGCTTATAGATGCGCATGATACTTTTGACTTAGCAGATGTAGAAATGCAAAGCCACAGTGTTAATTCAGTGCGCCGCAACGGACGCTTTCCTAGCCGTAGTTCTCAGTATAGCACTTGTGATTCTTTAAATTCTACAGGCCGTGCTGAACAGACAGTGAACAGTAGCCAGTGTAAAAGTGCGACGCAAAGGTCGCCCCGTAGTGTTAGACACAGTAATTTGAATAACGGGCGCCAACGCTCATTTCAGAAAAATGTACGTAAATCTTGCCCCCAGTGTGTGTCTCGCCACAAGCGTGCTCATTGCCCTAGTCGCAACGCAACCTGTTATCAATGTGGCAAATCGGGGCATGTGCAGTCTGTGTGTATGCAAATTAAAAACTCAAAGAACAGTAACGTTAGAATCAGTGCTTCGCGGAGTGCGAGAACAGTTAATTCTGTAAATGTCATACACGCTGTAAACTTGAACAGTGCTTTCCTTGGATCTCCATTGCAAGAAAGTAGTTCTGCGCCTATGGCAAAACTATATAGTGCACCATGTAGCAAGCGCCGACGAGCGCGTAAAACAGTGCAACGGAAAAGGGTTCGGGACAAGCAAAATGACTATGAACAGTGCATTCCTGTAGTGAAAATAGTGCCTTCTGCAACTGCTCCTTGTAATAGTGCCCAGTACTGTGTAGCTAGTGACAGTAGACTTGTTGTAGATACTGAAAGTAATTTTAATGCAGTAGCATCGCATTGCGCGGACGCCGATCCGGCGGTAGTGCCATCTAGTGATAGTGTTGTTAATCCGCTGCGTGCCGAGTCTGCGCCGCTTACTTCACTACGCGGCCCGCGCATACGCAGCAAACAAACCGTAGCAGACGTTGCCCACATTCGCGCACCTGTCGTGCGCCAGAAGCACAAACTGTTTGTGACTCTTTCGATCGAAAATAAGTTTGTGCAATTTCAGCTTGATACTGGTTCCGCTGTCACATTAATAAATAAAGATACTTATGAACTTCTGGGTTCGCCAAAATTGTCGCCGTCACAGCAAGTGTTAACAGCTTATACAGGTGAAAATATTCCCGTGCTAGGAACATGTAGCCTGCCCGCCTCTTTTCAAGGTGTAACGAAAACAGTTGCTTTTGTTGTTCTTCAGGCCAAATCTACGCAGAACATTTTTGGACTAGATGCTTTTGACTTGTTTGGTTTATCAATTCAAAGAGATGTGCTTCAAATTTCGTCAATAGTGCCTCAGGATAAAATCAATGCATTGTGTGACAAATATAGTGACTTGTTTTCGCCGGAACTAGGTTGTGCAAAAGACTTCGTGGCACATGTAACTTTAAAAGACTCTGCAGTTCCAAAATTTCGTAAAGCTAGACCAGTGCCTATCGCATTGCGTGATACAGTTGCCGAAGAACTTAAACGTTGGCAAGATAGTGGGGTGATTTCTCCTGTTTCTGCGAGTCAGTGGGCCTCGCCTATAGTAATTATACCCAAGCCGTCAGGAAAACTTCGTCTCTGTGCGGACTTCAAATCAACAGTGAACAGTCAAACAATTGTCGACACTTATCCCCTGCCCAGACCTGAGGAACTGATGGACAAATTAGGACAGTCTCGCTTCTTTTCCAAGATTGATTTAGCAGAGGCATACTTACAGATTCCACTTGATGACGAGTCAAAAAAATTTTTCGTCATTAATACTCACATGGGCCTTTTTCAATTTCAACGCCTACCCTTTGGCAGTTCTTCCGCTCCCGCTATTTTTCAGCGTTTTTTGGAACAGCTGACAGTTTCGGTACCTTGTTGCTCGAACTATTTAGATGACATTGTGGTATCCGGACGTACAGTTGAAGAACATTTAGCAAACCTGGAGTGCCTTTTCAAAGTTTTGACTGCAGCAGGTCTACGTTGCAATAAAGCAAAGTGTTCGTTTTTTCAAACTGAAATAGAGTACCTAGGCCATGTGATTAATGCCCAAGGAATTCATCCCTTACAGTCACATCTTCGAGCAATCAAAGACTTGCCTCCTCCTAAGAATGTGCACGAATTGCAAGCAGTAATGGGGAAGCTGAACTATTATTTCAGATTTATTCCCAATGCCTCTCAGATTGCAGCTCCACTGCATCACTTACGTAGGAAGAATGTTCCTTTTGTATGGTCTAAAGATTGTCAGGTTGCCTTTGACAAATTAAAGTCTGCACTACTCAGTGATGCATGTTTGATTCCCTTTGACCCACAGAAGCCTGTAGTGTTAGCAGTTGACGCCTCATCGTACGGTGTCGGCGCAGTTCTGTCACATCGTATTGGATGTCATGATCGTCCTATTGCCTTTGCATCCAAGCTACTGACGCCGACGCAACAGAATTACAGTCAGATAGAAAAGGAGGCCTTATCAATCATTTACGGCGTCACAAAGTTTCATCATTATCTGTATGGCAGAAAATTCTATTTGTTGACAGACCACAAGCCTCTCACGTCGTTGTTCTCACCCACAAAGCCGATTCCGCCACGTACGGCACAAAAGCTTCAGAGATGGTCCTTGATATTGTCAAATTATCAGTATGAGATTTTGTACCGACCTACCACTAAACATGCTAACGCGGACACACTTTCCCGACTTCCGGTTGGTCAGGATGTATCATTTGATTCCTCAGAAATGGCATGTTGTCAGATAGACTCCAGAGATGCTTCCGCTGTCGCAGACTTCCCTTTGAACTCTCGTCGGGTTGCACAGGAAACAGCTGCGGATGCAGACCTAAGTGTGGTAGCACGTTTTGTTCGCTCAGGGTGGCCTGCCAGAGCCAAAGACATTGATCGGCCTCTGGTTCGACGTTATTTTGCACAACGTCATGCATTATCTTTAAGTCAGGGTGTACTGTTGTTGCATACCGACAACGACCAAGCAAGAGTGATTGTTCCTCGTTCCCTGCAACGTGAAGTGTTACGCCTCCTGCATCAAGGACATTGGGGCATTGTTAGGACAAAGCAACTGGCCAGACGTCATTGTACCTGGGTTGGTATGGACGCTCAGATAGAGGACATGACGTCACAGTGTACTGTTTGTGCGGAGCATCAGGCGGCTCCACCGCAACGTTTCTCAGACTGGCCACGCCCCAAGGGACCATGGCAACGTTTACACATTGACTTTGCCGGACCATTCTGGAATACGCGCTGGTTAATTATTGTAGACGCTTTCAGCAAGTTTCCTTTTGTGATTGCCATGAACTCAACGACGGCGTCTAGTACAATCAGTGCCTTAACATCAGTGTTTTGCATCGAAGGCTTGCCTGAAACTATCGTCAGTGACAATGGACCTCAGTTTGTTAGTGCGGAATTTCAACAGTTTTGTCGTGTGAATGGCATTCAGCATATCACCACCGCACCTTTTCACCCTCAGTCCAATGGTGAAGCAGAACGTTTCGTTCGAACATTCAAGTCTCACATGGAGAAGATGAAAGGTCAGCACTCCAGGCAGCAAGCTCTTCAAATTTTCCTGTCTACGTATCGGTGCATGCCACGTGACGGCCCGTCTCCTGCCGAGCTGCTACACGGCCGCCGTCACCGCACTCTCCTTCACCTGCTGCAGCCTCCCACGCACCGAGTCGGTTCGTATGGCGCTACGCGTTTTCAGGTTTCCACGCCGGTGCTGTACAGGGTGTTTGCTGGAAACAAGAAGACATGGTTGCCGGGCACCATTCAGCGCGTGCTTGGTCGCAATATGTTTATTGTACGTTCTTCCACAGGGTCGGAGCTGCGGCGCCACGCAAACCAATTGCGCCTGCACAGACCGCGCGATCCTGTCTCCGGTTTCTTGATTCCAGACCCAGTTCTGCGCCAGGGAGCACAACCACATCGTTCGTCCCCGGACTACGGGATCCCTATGGACGTCGACGTACATCCGACGCAGTCGTCGCCGCCGCTGTCGCCGCCGCAGATGACAGCGTCACCGAGAGGGACTCCGGGACCGTGCGGGCCCCCCCAGCTTGGGCCACGCACCTCAGAAGAAGATGACCTGCTCCCTCTGGGCGGGGGCGGGCGCCCTTCCCCAGGTTTCGGCGGGTTCCCTGGAGGATCGCAAGGCGGATGCCGGGGCGCGGACAGCGTCTCGATCCCGGCCTCAGCTACGACGCCCGTCCCACCAGTAACGCCCCCGCTCAGGCCCTCCTCCCAGTGCCGTCGCCGTGGCCCTCAGCCCTACGCCACGACGGCGCGGCGGTTTGGGGGGGAGGGGTGTGGTGTCGCACAAGTACAAAGTGCGCGCCACCTACTTTCGCCGCGCGCCGCCATGCATGCACGGCGCGGCGTTCTTCCGACGACAGCCACGAGCGCCCTCTGGTACAACGCCGCTCGTGGCCACCACTGAAGGACATCGGCCACTTGGCACTTCGGACTGAGATACCAACGAGCAAGGACTTCGGACTGACATAGCAACGAGTTAGGACCTTCGTCATCAGATAGGCACCAGTGAAGACTTTGCTATTGTACAGGCACTAGGCAGGCCTCTAACAACTATGTATCAACATTCTGCAGTACTATGTAAAAGTTAAGTATTGTTACATTCTGTGCAATATATCTCTTTCTAATTTACTCGAGTGTTTATAGTTTCTGGCTGCTCCCCTCCGTACCTGCACCAGCGTGTCGGTCTCGTTCCACTCGGCCACCGACACCTACGACGAGGCTGGGACACAAAAGCGGCGACGAAGTTGGGACACAAAACAAGTAAGATGGGGTTAGATGTCCTAGCTGTTAGTGATGTTAGGGTAAGGGGAGAGAAAGAGGACGAAGTCGGAGAATACAAGGTCTACCTGTCAGGAGTGAAGGAGGATGAGCACAGTGGGGTGTAGGATTTTACATCAGGAAAGCAATCGAACCCAGCATAATTGCAATAAGGTATGTAAATGAACGACTGATGTGGATAGATTTAGCCATCTCCAGTAAGAAAATTAGGATTGTGGCAGTATATTCACCCTGTGAAGTGACAGACGGACAGATTTTACAACGCACTTAGTGATGTAGTTGTTAGAGTGAAGGATAAGGATAGTGTTTCACTCATGGGTGATTTCAACGCTAGGATATGAAATCGAACAGAAGGTTATGAAAAGGATATGGGTAAGTTTGGAGAGGATATGAAGGCCAACAGGAACGGAAAACAGCTCTTGAATTTCTGTGTCAGTATGCTTAGTTATTACAAACTCCTTCTTTAAGCATTAGGACATTCACCGCTATACTTGTGGAGGAAGGGGAACCAGATCTGTCATTGACTATATAATAATAGACCAGGAATTCAGGAAGACAGTCAAGGAGACACGTGTTTTCAGGGGGTTCCTTGATGATGCTGATCATTATTGAATCTGCAGTGAAACTGGTTTTGTGAGGCCAAAAGAGCAGAAAGTCAAGTCCGTGTGTAGAAGGATAAGAGTGGAGAAGCTTCAAGACAAAGAAATTAGGCTGAAATACATAGCAATGATCTCGGAAAGGTACCAGTTAGTTGAATGTAACGATTTAGTCACTGGAAGGGGAATGGTCAAGGTACAGGGACACATTACTGGAAGCAGCCAGAGAATGACTTGGAACAGTAGTGTGTAAAGGTAGAAAGAAGCAGACAGCCTGGTGGAATGATACAGTCAAGGCAGCCTGTAAAAAGAAAAAGAACGCATTTCAAAATTGGCTCCATACTAAAAATCAGGCAGACTGAGAAAGTTATGTTGAAGAAAGAAACAAGGCCAAACGGATAATTGCAGAATCCAAGCAGAAATAATGGGAAGACTTTGGGAACAAGATAGAAACTCTGGGCCAAGCCGCGGCAAAACCATTTTGGAGCGTAATTAGCAATCTTCGAAAGGGAGGGAAGAAGGAATTAACAAGTGTTTTGGACAGGTCAGGAAAGCTACTAGTCAATCCTGTGGATGCCTTGAGCAGATGGAGGGAATATTTTGCAGAATTGCACAATGTAGGTGAAACGTTCAATGATATATCAGCTTTTCAGGTAGAATGGGATAGGAACGACGATGGAAACAGGATGTCATTTGAGGAAGTGGAGAAAATGGTCAGTAGATTACAGTGCAATAAAGCGGCTGGGGTGGATGAAATTAAGCCGGAACTCGTCAAATACAGTGGAATATCAGGTCTCAAACGGTTACACAGGATAATGGACAAGGCGTGGGAATCGGGACAGGTTCCGTCTGACTGGACGAAAGCGGTAATCACGCCAATTTTCAAACATGGAAACAGAAAAGATTGTAAAAACTATCAAGGTATCTCTTTAATTAGCGTTGTAGGCAAAATATTCGCAGGTATTGTTGAAAGTAGAGTGCGAGTATTAATTGAGGACAAGTTAGATGAAAATCAGTGTGGATTTAGGTCTCTTAGAGGCTGTCAGGACTAGATCTTTAGCTTACGGAACAGTGAATTGTATCTATGTTTCATAGATCTAGATAAGGCTTATGACCGTGTCCCTAGGAGGAAGCTACTGTCAGTTCTACAAGATTATGGTATAGGAGGCAAACTTCTGCAGGCAATATTGGGCTCTACGTAGACTGTCAGGCAGCAGTTAGAGTAGATGCCAAATTAAGCTCATGGTTCAGGGTAGTTTCAGGGGTAAGACAAGGCTGTAACCTGTCACCACTGTTGTTCATACTATTCATGGATCATATGTTGAAAACAGTAGACTGGCAGGGCGGGATTAAAGTAGGTGAAAACAAAATAAGCAGTCTCGGACGACTTAGTTGTAATGGCCGATTCAATTGAAAGGTTGCAAACTAACATTTCAGATCTCGATCAGAGGTGCAAGGATTATTATATGAAGATCAGCATCTCCAAAACGAAAGTAATATCAGATTTAAGCAGATTGACTGACAAACAGGAGGAACAAAATTAGAGTAGGTAGACAGTTTCAAGTACCTAGGACGTATTTTCTCACAGGATGGCAACATAGTGAAAGAACTGGAATCGAGGTGCAGCTAATGCAGTGAGTGCTCAGCTAAGATCTACTCTCTTCTGCAAGAAGGAAGTAAGTACAAAGACTAAGTTAGGAGTGCACCGCTCTATCTTTCGACCAATTTTGTTGTATGGGAGTGAAAGTTGGGTGGATACAGGTTACCTTATTCATCAGGTAGAGATTACAGATATGAAAGTAGCAAGAATGATTGCAGGCACTAATAGATGAGAACAATGACAGGAGGGTGTCCATAATGAGTAAATCAAAGAAAAACTGGGAATGAGCACCATGTTCAAAATGTTCAAATGTTTGTTGAGCTTATGGGACTTAACTAGTCCCTATCAGTCATCAGTCCCTAAACTTACAAACTACTTACGAACTAGCTAACACTAATCCATGCCCGAGGGGGGGATTTGAACCCCCGACAGTAGTGGCCGTGCAGACCGTGACTGAAGCGCCTCAGTCCCCTCGGCCACCGCGGCTGGCTGAGCACCATGGATGAAGCAGTTATAGGGAACAGACTGAGATGGTGGGGTCATCTTACACGCATGGGAGAAGCAAGGTTACCTAAGAGACTCACGAGCTCGGCAGCGGAGGGTAAGAGAAGTCGAGGTAGACCAAGAAGGAAGTACTTAGATTCGGTGCAGAATAAAATGTAAAAGGCATAACATGAGACGAGGCATCAATGTTAGCACTGAATAGGGGATCATGGAGGAATTTTATTAGAGGTACTATGCTCCAGACTGAACGCTGAAAGGCATAATCAGTCTCTAATGATGATGATGACTAAAAGTGGTATTTTATTGCAATTCCCTGTCTTAAGAGCCTCATCCTACTTGCACTCGTTAATCGAGGACACCGAAAGAGACAGGGGTGTTATATTTTGCTCGTCAGCTAAAAAACGTCCCCAGAGTGCCGAATAATTACCTCGTTTACACTGCGGTTATAAGCGCGGATATTTCAAAGCTTCTTTTTAGAGTAACGTGCCAGACCTCGGTAAGCCGACAGGGGACACAAATATGAAAGTAAAAAGAAGACGTGTTCAGTTTCTTTAACAGCATGTGTGGGCCGCAGTGTCAGTGAAGGGAGGGCATTAGAGAACGGAGTGGGGTAATTAGGGCAGCGTCGCTCTTCACATGTTCAGCGGCTCTGGCGCCGTGTCCGGGGGCGAGAACCGCTCATGCGCAGACGCTGGGCGCCGGCAGGCCAGGGACTGAGCACGGAGGGCGGGCAGCGACGCTATACTGCGTTCACCGAAACGAGAGGCGAACTGTAAATAGACCGGGGCGCGCGACCAGGGGTGGAAAAAACGGGGGCGCTTGCTCAATGACGCTACCTGCGTATCAATCGATGTGGTTCCACGTTGTTATGGAACAGGGACAGCTGGTCAAGTTTTAATTCCAAATTGCCGCGGTGGAGTAGCCGAGCGCTCTAAGGCATCTCGCTGGGGAGCGCGCGGTTGCTCACCGTGGAGGTTTGAGTCCTCCCTGGGGCATGGGTGTGTGTATTTGTCCGTAGGTTAGTTTACCTAGGTTTAAGTAGTTTCGCCGGCCGCGGTGGCCGAGGGGACTGAGGCGCTTCAGTCACGGTCTGCACGGCCACTACGGTCGGGGGTTCGAATCCCCCCTCGGGCATGGATATTTTTGCCATCCTTAGTCTTAGTTAGTTCATAAGTAGTTTGTAAGTTTAGGTACTGATGACCCCGTTGTTAAGTCCCATAGACTATACAAACATTTGAACATTTTTTGATAACCACGCAGTGTTGTCCGATAGATTTACAGACATTTGAACATTTGAATTCCAAATTATTACCTTATCCACCAACAGCCGTAAAGTTATGTTGCTTTATTTGACGACTGGTCTCGGTATTACATTAATTCCTCTTTATATTTTTAATGACATATGTACAGCCTGATGATATTGATACAACACCGATTTGCAACTCATTTGTATAAGGCCTGAAGTTGGTGTTAATGCAATACCGAAATAGGTCGTTAAATAAAAGATCATAAACTTTACGGCTGTTGGAGGACAGCCCGCCGCGGTGGCCGAGGGGACTGAGGCGCTCCAGTCACGGTCTGCACGGCCACTACGGTCGGGGGTTCGAATCCCCTCGCGGGCATGTTCAAAAGTTCAAATGTTTGTAAATCTATCAGACCACACTGCGTGGTCATCAGTCCGTAGCTTACAAACTACTTAAACGTAGGTAAATACCTCAGGACAAACACACACATCCATGTCCCAGGGAGGACTCGAACCTCCACGGCGAGCAACCGCGCGATCCGCAGCGAGACGCTTTAGACCGCTCGGCTACTCCACCGCGGCCTTGGGCATGGATATTTGTGCCGTCCTAAGTATTAGTTAGTTCATAAGTAGTTTGTAAGTTTAGGAACTAATGACCCCGTAGTTAAGTCCCATAAGCTATACAGACATTTGTTGGAGGATAAGTTAATTATTTTGAATTCAAATCTCTTTATCATTTGTAAAGCGGTTGTGTGATTTGCTATATAGCAGTGATTTTAGACGCCACAGATATTCAAAATTTATTTCTTTTAATAATTCAAAAATCTCTGAAAATCGCCCAAATCTGTATTTTCGTTTACGACAGTAAGAGCAATGTCAGCAAAACAACAATCGTGTACTTTCGTTGGTATTATATTTATATGAAAGTCATTAACACGTTCTGCAAGATTGTGTGCTGTTTTTTTTGGAGACTTTCAAAGAACGTGTGGCCTTGTAATCAATTACCATATAATAAACTGAGGAACGACCAACACCTGTAGATGCAGCTGTTTTTATAACATTATCTGTTATTTATTATTCTGGATACAACGGTACTATTTTACACACATTAAGAACTGAACGATTTTTTCTTTGATCGCTTCTTATGTGGTTTCAAAATGTAAAATGCCATAATGAGTTCACACTTGCGCGATAAAGACAAGAAAGAGAAAATAAGATAGAATGTGAAAGCTTAATACTTATACTGGCTCTTTAAGATGAAATTTCTAGCCAGCCCCTCAAAATACTCGCACACGCTTTACGCCTGAAACGGATGCGGCGACGATTGAGGGAGCGCCCCTGTTTTGTCCACCCCTGGTCACGCGCCTCGCTGTTTACAGTCCTTGGATATAGTGTTCACACTGACAGGTATTTACATGCCAGTAGTTGCCACCCACCATACCAAAGTAACGGCGTCCTTAGAACTCTAGTACGCAGAGCATATGCCATTTCTGATGCAGACAGTTTACCATCTGAACTGGAACATCTGACGACAGTCTTTAAGGAAAATGGCTACTCTGAGAAACAGATTCGCCGTGCTATGCAGTTTGGACCGTCTCCTAAAGTTCTTGAAGAGGAGTACGGGGCTTTAGCCTACATTCCGTACGCCGGGGGTGTTTCTTTTAAAATTGGAAGACATTTAAAAAGTTGTAACATAAAGACTGTTTTCCGTCCGCAGTACAAGATTAGGGCATTGCTTGGCTCCGTCAAAAATGACCTCGGACTGAAGAAACCTGGTGTTTATAAAATACCGTGTGAGTGTGGAAAGGCATACATCGGCCGTACGGTTCGAACTGTGCATGATAGATGCGTAGAACATTGCCGCCACACGCGACTATTGCAACCGGATAAATCGGCGGTAGCAGAACACTGTTTAACTGAAGGACACAAGACGATATATGATAAAACCCGCATAATAAACTGTGGTGTCGCACAAGTACAAAGTGCGCGCCACCTACTTTCGCCGCGCGCCGCCATGCATGCACGGCGCGGCGTTCTTCCGACGACAGCCACGAGCGCCCTCTGCTGGAACCCCGCTCGTGGCCACCACGGAAAGACACCGGTCACTTCGGACTGAGATAGCAACGAGTTAGGACCTTCGTAATCAGATAGGCACCAGTGAGGACTTTGCTATTGTACAGGCACTAGGCAGGCCTCTAACAACTATGTATCAACATTCTGCAGTACTATGTAAAAGTTAAGTATTGTTACATTCTGTGCAATATATATCTCTTTCTAATTTACTCGAGTGTTTATAGTTTCTGGCTGCTCCCCTCCGTACCTGCACCAGCGTGCTATTTTTGTTCCTGTGACGGTCTTATTCCACTCGGCCACCGACACCTACGACGAGGCTGGGACACAAAAGCGGCGACGAAGTTGGGACACAAAAGTGGCGACGAGGAGTGATAGAACCTTGGACCAGCCCGCTTGCAGCAGCCAGACAGCAGCAGTCGGAGCACGCAAAAATTGCTCCCGCCCACCCACCCTTATTATAAGATTTTTGGGGGAACATATTCTGTTACGTATTTTGTGGACTTTTTTGTTGCAGAGCGTCCTCTTTCATATTGCATTTGTGTTTTGTATTAATTTACTTGTATACGCGGCGCCTATTCGGTCAGCATGGCCACTACCCCGAACCCAAACTTAATGGAAATTATTCAGTTACAGACGGCGCAAATAACACAACTTCTCCAGGCTGTGGCCCAGCTCACAGCGCAAGCAGCTAACCAACAACAACAGCCGCCGCTTCAGCAGCCCACACCTGCCGCCGCACCGCTTCCGACGTTCCGCCAGTACAACGAACGTGAGGAAGAATGGAGCGACTACTTCGCACAGTTTCAAGAACTCATCGCGGCTCATCAAATTACAGGTCAGAGAGTGAAGAACCTTTTCTTATCGATTGTGGGCCCCCAGACCTTCGTACTATTGCAGAAACTATTCCCTCACGCATCTCCTCGTGATGTAGACTTTGAACAAATTGTAGATGCACTGAATACTCATTATGAGAGAAAAGTTCTTGTAGCCGCTGCACGTTACCGATTTTTCAGACTTAAAAAATTACCGCAGCAGTCACACCAAGAATGGATCACGGAATTGAAGGGCTTAACCCGCCAATGTAAATTTACTTGCTCTTGTGGACTTTCGTATAGTGACGTGATGTTGAGGGATGCGATTACGCAGAATATTCAGGACCCCAGAATTAGAGCAGCAATTCTAAAACAGTCTGACCCCTCATTAGACAGTGTACTGCAGCTTATAGATGCGCATGATACTTTTGACTTAGCAGATGTAGAAATGCAAAGCCACAGTGTAAATTCAGTGCGCCGCAACGGACGCTTTCCTAGCCGTAGTTCTCAGTATAGCACTTGTGATTCTTTAAATTCTACAGGCCGTGCTGAACAGACAGTGAACAGTAGCCAGTGTAAAAGTGCGACGCAAAGGTCGCCCCGTAGTGTTAGACACAGTAATTTGAATAACGGGCGCCAACGCTCATTTCAGAAAAATGTACGTAAATCTTGCCCCCAGTGTGTGTCTCGCCACAAGCGTGCTCATTGCCCTAGTCGCAACGCAACCTGTTATCAATGTGGCAAATCGGGGCATGTGCAGTCTGTGTGTATGCAAATTAAAAACTCAAAGAACAGTAACGTTAGAATCAGTGCTTCGCGGAGTGCGAGAACAGTTAATTCTGTAAATGTCATACACGCTGTAAACTTGAACAGTGCTTTCCTTGGATCTCCATTGCAAGAAAGTAGTTCTGCGCCTATGGCAAAACTATATAGTGCACCATGTAGCAAGCGCCGACGAGCGCGTAAAACAGTGCAACGGAAAAGGGTTCGGGACAAGCAAAATGACTATGAACAGTGCATTCCTGTAGTGAAAATAGTGCCTTCTGCAACTGCTCCTTGTAATAGTGCCCAGTACTGTCTAGCTAGTGACAGTAGACACCAAGTAGCTACTCAAAAGTGTAGTGCAGTAGTTAGTACATCTGGAGTAGCTTCGCGTTGCGCGGACGCCGATCCGGCGGTAGTGTCATCTAGTGACAGTGTGGTTAATCCGCTGCGTGCCGAGTCTGCGCCGCTTACTTCACTACGCGGCCCGCGCATACGCAGCAAACAAACCGTAGCAGACGTTGCCCACATTCGCGCACCTGTCGAGCGCCGCAAGCAAAAACTGTTTGTGACTCTCTTCGTAGAAAATAAGACGGTGCAATTTCAGCTTGATACTGGTTCCGCTGTCACATTAATAAATAAAGATACTTATGAACTTCTGGGTTCGCCAAAATTGTCGCCGTCACAGAAAGTGTTAACAGCTTATACAGGTGAAAATATTCCCGTGCTAGGAACATGTAGCCTGCCCGCCTCTTTTCAAGGTGTAACAAAAACAGCTGCTTTTGTTGTTCTTCAGGCCAAATCGACACAGAACATTTTTGGACTAGATGCTTTTGATTTGTTTGGTTTATCAATTCAAAGAGATGTGCTTCAAATTTCGTCAATAGTGCCTCAGGATAAAATCAATGCATTGTGTGACAAATATAGTGACTTGTTTTCGCCGGAACTAGGTTGTGCAAAAGACTTCGTGGCACATGTAACTTTAAAAGAATCTGCAGTGCCAAAATTTCGTAAAGCTAGACCAGTGCCTATCGCCTTGCGTGATACAGTTGCCGAAGAACTTAAACGTTGGCAAGATAGTGGGGTGATTTCTCCTGTTTCTGCGAGTCAGTGGGCCTCGCCTATAGTAATTATACCCAAGCCGTCAGGAAAACTTCGTCTCTGTGCGGACTTCAAATCAACAGTGAACAGTCAAACAATTGTAGACACTTATCCACTGCCCAGACCCGAGGAACTGATGGACAAATTAGGACAGTCTCGCTACTTTTCTAAGATTGATTTAGCAGAGGCATACTTACAGATTCCACTTGATGACGAGTCCAAAAAGTTTTTCGTCATTAATACTCACATGGGCCTTTTTCAATTTCAACGCCTACCCTTTGGCAGTTCTTCCGCCCCCGCTATTTTTCAGCGTTTTTTGGAACAGCTGACAGTTTCTGTACCGTGTTGTTCGAACTATTTAGATGACATTGTGGTGTCCGGACGTACAGTTGAAGAACATTTAGCAAACCTGGAGTGCCTTTTCAAAGTGTTGACTGCAGCAGGCCTACGTTGCAATAAAGCAAAGTGTTCGTTTTTTCAAACTGAAATAGAGTACCTAGGCCATGTGATTAATGCCCAAGGAATCCATCCCTTACAGTCACATCTTCGAGCAATCAAAGACTTGCCTCCTCCTAAGAATGTGCACGAATTGCAAGCAGTAATGGGGAAGCTGAACTATTATTTCAGATTTATTCCCAATGCCTCTCAGATTGCAGCTCCACTGCATCACTTACGTAGGAAGAATGTTCCTTTTGTATGGTCTAAAGATTGTCAGGTTGCCTTTGACAAATTAAAGTCTGCACTACTCAGTGATGCATGTTTGATTCCCTTTGACCCACAGAAGCCTGTAGTGTTAGCAGTTGACGCCTCGTCGTACGGTCTGGGCGCGGTAATCTCACATCGTATTGGTTCTCACGATCGTCCTATTGCCTTTGCTTCCAAGCTACTGACACCGACGCAACAGAATTACAGTCAGATAGAAAAGGAGGCCTTAGCAATCATTTACGGCGTCACAAAGTTTCATCATTATCTGTATGGCAGAAAATTCTATTTGTTGACAGACCACAAGCCTCTCACGTCGTTGTTCTCACCCACAAAGCCGATTCCGCCACGTACGGCACAAAAGCTTCAGAGATGGTCCTTGATATTGTCAAATTATCAGTATGAGATTTTGTACCGACCTACCACTAAACATGCCAACGCGGACACACTTTCCCGACTTCCGGTTGGCCAGGATGTATCATTTGATTCTTCAGAAATGGCATGTTGTCAGATAGATTCCAGAGATGCTTCCGCTGTCGCAGATTTCCCTTTGAACTCTCGTCGGGTTGCAAAGGAAACAGCTGCGGATGTAGACTTAAGTGTGGTAGCACGTTTTGTTCGCTCAGGGTGGCCTGCCAGAGCCAAAGACATTGATCGGCCTCTGGTTCGACGTTATTTTGCACAACGTCATGCATTATCTTTAAGTCAGGGTGTACTGTTGTTGCATACCGACAACGACCAAACAAGAGTGATTGTTCCTCGTTCCCTGCAACGTGAAGTGTTACGCCTCCTGCATCAAGGACATTGGGGCATTGTTAGGACAAAGCAACTGGCCAGACGTCATTGTACCTGGGTTGGTATGGACGCTCAGATAGAGGACATGACGTCACAGTGTACTGTTTGTGCGGAGCATCAGGCGGCTCCACCGCAACGTTTCTCAGACTGGCCACGCCCCAAGGGACCATGGCAACGTTTACATATTGACTTTGCCGGACCTTTCTGGAATACGCGCTGGTTAATTGTTGTAGACGCTTTCAGCAAGTTTCCTTTTGTGATTGCCATGAACTCAACGACGGCGTCTAGTACAATCAGTGCCTTAACATCAGTGTTTTGCATCGAAGGTTTGCCTGAAACTATCGTCAGTGACAATGGACCTCAGTTTGTTAGTGCGGAATTTCAACAGTTTTGTCGTGTGAATGGCATTCAGCATATCACCACCGCACCTTTTCACCTTCAGTCCAATGGTGAAGCAGAACGTTTCGTTCGAACATTCAAGTCACACATGGAAAAGATGAAAGGTCAGCACTCCAGGCAGCAAGCTCTTCAAATTTTCCTGTCTACGTATCGGTGCATGCCACGTGACGGCCCGTCTCCTGCCGAGCTGCTACACGGCCGCCGTCACCGCACTCTCCTTCACCTACTGCAGCCTCCCACGCACCGAGTCGGTTCGTATGGCGCTACGCGTTTTCAGGTTTCTACGCCGGTGCTGTACAGGGTGTTTGCTGGAAACAAGAAGACATGGCTGCCGGGCACCATTCAGCGCGTGCTCGGTAGCAATATGTATGTTGTACGTTCTTCCACAGGGTCGGAGCTGCGGCGCCACGCAAACCAATTGCGCCTGCACAGGCCGCGCGATCCTGTCTCCGGTTTCTTGATTCCAGACCCAGTTCACCGCCAGGGAGCACAACCACATCGTTCGTCCCCGGACTACGAGATCGTCCCGATGGAGATCGACGCGACGCCGCCGCTGTCGCCGCCGCAGATGACAGTGTCACCGAGAGGGACTCCGGGACCGTGCGTGCCGCCGCCGCCTGGGCCACGCACCTCAGAAGAAGATGGCCTGCTCCCTCTGGGCGGTGGCGGGCGCCCTTCCCCAGGTTTCGGCGGGTTCCCTGGAGGATCTCAAGGCGGATGCCGGGGCGCGGACGGCGTCTCGATCCCGGCCTCAGCTACGACTCCCGTCCCACCAGTAACGCCCCCGCCCAGGCCCTCCTCCCAGTGCCGTCGCCGTGGCCCTCAGCCCTACGCCACGACGGCGCGGCGGTTTGGGGGGGAGGGGTGTGGTGTCGCACAAGTACAAAGTGCGCGCCACCTACTTTCGCCGCGCGCCGCCATGCATGCACGGCGCGGCGTTCTTCCGACGACAGCCACGAGCGCCCTCTGCTGGAACCCCGCTCGTGGCCACCACGGAAAGACACCGGTCACTTCGGACTGAGATAGCAACGAGTTAGGACCTTCGTAATCAGATAGGCACCAGTGAGGACTTTGCTATTGTACAGGCACTAGGCAGGCCTCTAACAACTATGTATCAACATTCTGCAGTACTATGTAAAAGTTAAGTATTGTTACATTCTGTGCAATATATATCTCTTTCTAATTTACTCGAGTGTTTATAGTTTCTGGCTGCTCCCCTCCGTACCTGCACCAGCGTGCTATTTTTGTTCCTGTGACGGTCTTATTCCACTCGGCCACCGACACCTACGACGAGGCTGGGACACAAAAGCGGCGACGAAGTTGGGACACAAAATAACCAATACCTCCGGTTTCTGGAACAGTGTTTACAGAGAAGCCATTGAAATCAGGGTGACGGACAATCTAATTAATACAGACATGGGGTTTCCTCTTAGTAGAACATGGAATCCATTATTATATAATATCAAATTGCAATGTTCGACCCGTATTCCAGCACCTGGGACTGATTAATATAAGGTGTGATACATCGTTGTGCCCTGTTCCACTAGGGGCGGCGCCACCAGCCCTGTCTAGGAGGTAGTAACTGTGACATCCGGCGCATGCGCCGTGCACTCGACCGACGCCTATATAGGACGCGGTACTTTCTTCTTGCACCACCCTTCACAACCGACCCATCCGTCACACCCCCACCCTCAAGTACCTTGGCCTTACCCTTGACCGCCAACTGTCCTGGACTCCATACCTCAAATCCCTCCGTGAGAAAGCTCTGTCCCGCCTAAACCTCCTAAAACTCCTTACTGGCCGGACGTGGGGCCTCCACCCTTCCACTGTCCTTCACACCTACAAATCAATCATGCGCCCCGTCCTTTGTTCCTTCCACCCCGCCTGGATATCGGTCCCTCCTACTTTCTACAAGTCCCTCCAGATCCTAGAACGCCACGCCCTCTGCCTCGCATACCGTATCAGACTCCCTTCCCCCACGCGGATCCTCTATGACCTCATCCCCTTCCCTCCTCTCCTACGACACCTTGAACATCTCCGGCTCCTTTACACATCCCGCAAAATAGAGTCCCAAAACCCTCTGGTCTACCCTATTCTTACAAATCCCGGGCCTCTGCCACGCCTCCGCCAAACCGTTCCTCCCGGCCTTCACCTCCATACGCTCCGTATCCTCTCCCAGGGCAATTTCCGCACCCTTCCTCTACCGGATACCGAACTTCGTCCCGATATCTACCCCTCCTACCAACTCTGATCCCTTCCCCGTAGCATCAGCGCCCCTCCCCTCTCTCCCGTCACTTTCCCTTCCCGCCCGCTTGGCTACCCCTCTCCCATGCCCAGAGTCTCGTCACTCCTTCCCTCCTTACGCTCTCTTCCCTCCCCTTCTCCCCCTCCCCCGCACTTCCCCCATCCCTGCCCCCCCTCCCCCCCTCCATCCCCCTCCCCAACCCCCCGCGGGGGCGTCTCGACTTTTTATCTACGTGTTCAGTGCAAGTGCCTCCAGTGTCGTGTGTTTTACTCAGTGCCTCCATAATCGCCGTCCCCATGTTTTATTTTGTACGCCGTCCGCTGTCTTCATGTGTGAACTTCGTGTCTCTGCAATGTACTTTTAAACTTGTCACCGTGGCCGATCGTTTTTACTGACTGTGTGTGCACTTTATCACTACCCGTCTGTTTTTTTGTTGTCTGCCGTATGTTTTGTCCTGTTTGTACATGTCCGTTTTAGTCTGTCGAAAACTATGTATGTCAATGTTTTTAATTTCCGCAATTTTGTTCATCTTTTTATATTTTATCTCCTCTTTGTCAATTTTGTATGTCACATGGCTGAAGAGTAGCCACCGCAGCTGCTGCCAGCCTGCCAGCTGTTTCTACAGCTGGCTTTAAAACAACAATAAAGGAAAAAAAAAAACTTCTTGCACCAGTATTCAGCGGGACTCAGCAGCAGCAGTTTCCTGAAGATGGCGGACAGCTGTACCGTCGAAATATTGAATCAATTTGATTTTATTATCCGGCAGAAAACCCGCAGAGACTTGGAAGATTTGTCACGCCGGAAAAGCCTACGAAGTTACGGTTTAGTAGTTATTTTTAATTAAATTAGAGCTGCCAAAGGGCGATCGCAAATGCCCGTTTTTAGTGTTACCACCGTAACCTAAAGTGGGCCAAAGTGGATATAACATAATAAGTGCAACATTGCAGTTAGTCAAGATATATGGCAGCTTATAAAATACTGCAATTTATAACTAATGTAAAAATTGCCCAGAGAAACTACTCATAAATTAAAATTGTATGAAGAAAGTTAATTTATTCAATATTTAGGTGAGTGGCTATCCATAAAAAATTTTGAGAAAGATTGTAGGAATAGAAAGTAAATAAATAAACAAAAATAAATAAAAATAGCATTCCAGACCACTAGAAAAATATAGAAGAACTCCAACTCCAAAAGGAGGACTAAATAAATTAATAGAAACGGAAATGAGACTGATGTGAAGCATACTCGGCCCATACTCGACAACAGGAACAGAATACAACAGACCACGACCCAACAAAGAAATCTACGAAAACTTAGAGGACATAGAATGTCAATCTTTGCTCATTTGGCGAGAATGGTAAATGATAGTCTGACAAAACAAATCTTTAATAAAATATGAAGCTTAAAGGACAACTAGTGTGTTTTATATAGAATGACGTCAAAGACGCAGATATAGACATAGTGAAAAAAAAAAAGGACCTGGAGTTTATATAAGAAAAAATTCAAAAAGTATTTTTCAGGGAAGAAGAAGAGTGAGAAAGAAAGCTGCGTCACAACATCGAGGAGCTCCGAAGACAGACAACAGAACGCTTGAAATTAATGTGGGCAGAAAGGAAGAAGAAGTAAGACAGCAAGAATTGATGTAAAGTGCTCTGGAAAGGTAGCATTCGAATAAATAAATAAAATAGATATTAGAAGTTAAGATTACCTGACATATTCTGGTCTGGAGGCGATCTAATCATTTTATAGTTTTCAAAATGACTAGCCGAGATCGCACACTAACAATTTATTAAATGACGACCGGTTTCGGTGCACTGTGTGATCAGATGATGGTGACATAGTGCACCGAAACCGGTCGTCATGTAATAAATTGTTAGTGTGCGATCTTGGCTAGTTATTTTAAAAACTATAAGATATTAGAAGTTTGGGATGTTTGTTTGGATGATGCTCATCAATATATTAATGTATGTAACATATTGTACAATCTAGAATGTTAAAATAGGACATTAAGATCAATGAAATGTTCCGATACGTTCGTCTTATATAAGAGACGACACCTGAAATGACAAGGTGTCAGCAGATAGCCAGCAGCCTTGCAGGGTGAGACGTGATATGGAGGCGCGCGCTATAGAAGCGGCCTCCGCCCTTCTGCTCCAGCGCTGGCCGCGGCGACCCCGTCTGGAGTCCAGCGGGGGTCAGTGTCCGACCCACCCCCCACCGCCACCACCAGCAGCAGCCACCCTGCTTTTAGTGCCTCCGCCTCCTCCATCTCGCGCTCGTATCGCCTTTCGTGGTCGATAGCCGCCCGCCCCACCGACAACATAGCGCGGCCACGAGGCCTGAGGCTCAGCACCGCGGGGAGCCGTCGGTTTGGTGCACGGAGGTGGTAGGCCGTCGCCTTACGCCAACCCAGCCACTTGTACCGGGACCAACAGCCGACCGTGGGATCACAATAAGATTGAACTCACCGTATTCCACATCAGAGAATAATACTAGCTCCCACTGGTCATCCAAACCATGGTCGCAAATCGATTCCGTATTTCTTGATTTCCAGAAGGCTTTTCACACCGTACCTCACAAACGGCTTTTAATCAAATTGTGTGGTTATGGTATATCGCCCCAAATTTGCGATTGGGTAGCGGATTTCCTGTCAGATAGGGCACAGTTTGTAGTAATCGACGGTAAGACATCGACTAAAACAGAGGTGATATCGGACGTTCCACAGGGTAGTGTTATTGGTCCTCTGCTGTTCCTTATTTACATAAACGATTTAGTATAATACCCACACACTGTGGAACAGACCTAAAAGCTAATTTGTCTAGATAAATTAAATATCATGCGAACTCGGTAATTGAACATTTTGTTCAATATATACATGTATATGTATATGTAAATTAGTAACAACCACATTATTCATTCATTTGCCATTTTATCAGAAATAAAAATAAATAGTGTAGTAAGTACTATACAAGTAATACGGAGTGTTACTATTCTTAGGATGTAGAAATACTATGCTCTCATTTAGAAAAGGCGTTTCGCCATTGTTTTTATTCTGTGCTATTGTTTTTCCGTGATCGTGTCTTGCTGATGTATATTTGTTGTATCAAGAATTTAAGGTGAGAATATATTTGAGAAGTTATCTTAAAACTGGTGTTTCAGAAAACTTAATAAAAAAGGCCCTTTTCATTATTAACATTTTTGCGTCCCGACTTCGTCGCCGCTTTTGTGTCCCAGCCTCGTCGTAGGTGTCGGTGGCCGAGTGGAACGAGACCGACACAGTAACAAGACAGCACGCCGGTGCAGGTACGGAGGGGAGCAGCCAGAAACAACAAACACTAGAGTAAATTAGAAAGATATATATTTTGCACAGAATGTAACAATACTTAACTTTTATATAGTACTGCAGAATGTTGATACATAGTTGTTAGAGGCCTGCCTAGTGCCTGTACAATAGCAAAGTCTTCACTGGTGCCTATCTGATTACGAAGGTCCTAACTCGTTGCTATCTCAGTCCGAAGTGCTATATCTTTCCGTGGTGGCCACGAGCGGGGTTCCAGCAGAGGGGCTCGTGGCTGTCGTCGGCATGTCGTGCATGCATGGCGGCGCGCGGCGAAAGTAGGTGGCGCGCACTTTGTACTTGTGCGACACCACAAACATATTAGTATGTGTGTCACCGGAGAAATTAATTGTGGCCCAATGAAATATTTCCGAGGTATTGTACCCGGAACTGTTTTGCGTGTTCTATGAGATTTATAAGACACTTGGAGTTATTTTATGTGGAAAGGATACTTCATAAAAGACATTTAGTAAACTTTCGTTTGACGTTCTAAGTGAATATTTTAAATTCACAGTATTTCATCCGATAAAAAATCGAACAGACAGCCACAATCGATTTCGTCCTTTCTCATGAAAGAATTTGATTCCAGATACACAGAAAAATCGTCGGCTACGCCACGAAGAGTAGCATAATCATCAAGTAAGAACTGTAATATTATTTTAGAAAAATACTGTGGTTCTTTTTTTCTCTATACGAACCTGCATCTGTTCTTCCAAAGATTCCATTAGGCTCAATAAACGCGGTCAATTCAAATAATTATTTACAGCAGAACTAGGACTTAGACAAATATTTTTCAAGAGTTTTTTAAATTTCAATTTATAAATTAAATTCAGAGGTCATTTATTACTGACTTTCTAAAAAAGAAAAAAAAAAGAAAGGAATAATACAATATATTCTTATTTTTTTATTATTTTTTACACTGGCTCCCAAATGACAGGACGAGAAGTCACAGCATTTTTATAATACAAGTGTAATTTTTGTTTCATATCACAAGTGTTGGAGTTTGGTCAAAACGGGCACCCGTAAACTGGAATGGACTGATAACATCCTGTGCTGCCAACATATGACGCTGCCTGTACTGAATGCTCACTCGACAAGAGGTATTGAAAAGTATAGGATTGTCGACAGACTGTGTTGTAGCCTCACGTGCAGAGTAAGAAAATCTGACCAGATTTATGAAATTTAATTAGTGCTTTTAATTTTCAGTTAGAGCAAATAATTTTTCCAGTGCTGTTACAATAATTGGAAACTGTAAGGCACAGTGACGAAAACACATTCAGTCGCACAGTCATTTTTTCCATCTTTCCGGACAGTGTTGTAGACTTTGGAGTAGTGTTTACGAAGTGAATTGTGCAACACCGTGTGACGTGGTTAGGAATAAGATTACGCGTAACCAAGCCAGAGCCATGAATCGTGAGGAAAACCTAAACGAAACTGAAATGTCTTCTGAATCAGGGAATGTAGAGGTGGCTGAAGCTGTATGTTCCGATGAACCAGCAAAGCCAGTAACAACTATAGGTGAAGATAGACTATCTGCAGCAACCACTATCACAATGGCTACTAATCTTTCGGATCTGGACCCACCTTCAAAAATTTTGAATTTGATGGAACATCAACAGAATCAATTTAAAGCTCTTCAGGTACAGTTTAAATTGCTCTCTGAACAACAGGTCTCTTTGCAAGGCAGTTTAAAAACCACACTGCAGATAAAACTTGAGCAGCAACAGAAAGATTTACAAAACACCATCGAACAAAAATTCTTACAACACCAAGAGGAAATTAAAGCTGACCTTCAGAGACAATATACAGATTCTAATAATAGATTTACACAGTTACAATCACAGCAAGTTGCAATAAAATTACAGCTTGAGGAACGAAACAGACATTGGGAACACACCATAGACAAACGCATACAGAATAGTCTAGAAAAGCTACGAAAACAAAACCAACATGTGCAGTCAGCTGTAGATAAAATTCAACAAATTTACTGTAGGGTACCACAAACAATAGCATCTGTAGAAGCGAATTTATAAACTTTGCAATCAGCTCAGACAGGATTACAATCGACTGCATCCCATTTGGCTGATCGGATACAGAAAGATATTCAAGAAAATTCAGAGAACAGGAACAGGCAGTAGTTGACACATTTAACAAATGGATCTCGGACAAGGACCATCAGATCTCGGAAACTTTAGAGGTAGAATTGCCAAAAGTGATAAAGCAAATTAGCGAACAGATAGTCGGTGAGAAGACAGAAAATACATCAAGCGTGAGAAATGAAATCGACGCAATACGACAAGAATTAGCTAATGTCATGCGTCAGGAATTAATGGCTAGATCGAGATGTACAGATACTTTCAAATTTGAATTATCAGACAGCTCGGATGAAGGTGAACGAGATCAGGATAACCGAATAGTGTCACGTGGACCTGCGCGATCCGCAGCTGATAAGCTGATTCGCAATAAGCCTTTTCAAACTTTTTCTCCAGGGAAAAAGCAGCCACATCCCGTGGGTTTCATTAAGGGGATAAAGTCGGCTTTACCGTCTAATTGGACTGATAGAGAAAAAATTGTCTTTACCGCTGCGTACATTCACGGGGATGGAACCGATTGGGCCTCGGAAGCGGGCCATAAGTTTAAAACATTCAAACGCCCGATTCGAACGCAACTTCGCATAATGGAGTAATTGTGGGTATAACCCCAAATATCGACAACCAGCAAGTGAAAACTAAACACGGTCAGGGTGGGCCTCCGAACATTGGCCGTGGAGTGGACAGGAAAGGGGGGGGCAGACCGATTACAATGACAGCAAACAGAACAGTATACCAAACCAGGCTTTAAACAGAAATACGCCTCACATCACGCTGGTTCGATACAATGACGGTCAACATATAACTGAGGAATTACAAAATGGAAACAGGAAATGTACGAACCAAACTAATTAAGAAATACAGGCTACTATTCAAGTCAACATGTATGGTATCAATGTGGAAGTATTGATTCGCATAGGGGCATCAATAAGTGTAATTAATGATAATTTGGTCAAGGCCATTAGGGAAAAAATCAAGCTACCTACATTGCCAATTGGCAATTGTACGGTGACAGGTGCAATCAGTGCTCAGGCTCAATTGGTTAGGGAATAGGTGTTGATAGTGTTTAAACCAGGAAATGAGGAATACACATAGAAATAATCAGTGGTGTAATGCTAATTTCAGTGGTCAACCCCGTAATGGTGGCAATTGTAATTTTTACAGTAACGGGAACGCCCAACCTGCACAGAACTTTTGTCCACAACCCCCTCCAAACAATAACAGTGGTATTCACAACGTTCCTGTGCCTACGATGACAATTAGCTGCCCACCGCAAAGCACACACTACACACATAATGGATCGACTGTGACAATTACTGACGTGACAGACAGCACTACCCAATCGACAAGACAGAATGAAATGACTCAAACAAATTAATTGCGCTCAACTCATGCCCTCCGACGTTGAGCGATGACACTAGTGAGGGCACATCTCGTAACTGTATGAATTTATTGCGTTACAACGATGGTGTTGACATACGGGAAGCCGGCCGCGGTGGCCGAGGGGAGTGAGGCGTCAGTCACGGTCTGCACGGCTACTACGGTCGGGGGTTCAAATCCCCCCTCGGGCCTGGATATTTGTGCCGTCCTTAGTCTTAGCTAGTTCATAAGTAGTTTGTAAGCTTAGGGTCATCAGTCCCTTTTTGACATAGGGAAGAACTACTAGCTGACACACAAGTAAACAAAAGCCAACTTGTTGAGTCAACAATTTACTCATATTTTCCACACCATACACACCAACTGATTTAGGTCTGCAAACTAAAGAAAACAATGAGTGGGTAAACCCAATACCAAAAATCCCACGAGAGCAGCCATCGCTGGAAGAGAAGAAAAGGATAGTTTTAACAACACTAACCAACGCAACTTTCAAACGTAAAACCTATTTCGACAAACAGTTAAAACGCACACAGTCAATCAAATTTAAAGATTTGGCAATGTTAAGAGTACATCCAGTCTTCAGCTATCCAAAAGAGAAACAAAAAATGTCAATACTTTTATTGCGGACCGTACAGATTCGTCATGAAGGAAGTTATTTATTGTCACCTGTACAGACGACAAGACCTAGAGGATTCTATCCACACAAAGATCTGAAGAAATATCATGCATAAATTGTTAGTAAGCTGATTTTATGATTTAATGTATACCCTAAGCCTTCCTATAATGTACTGGTATGTTTGAAATACTCAGCGACTGACAGATACCACTTTTAACTAACGACACAATAATAGACACTTTTCAGAGAATCTTGTGACACTATAACTTACCTACATTTATACTGTGCGACAAATATACTAAGTAATGTTTCTTGAAACGCGTGGTGTAACTTTGCAACTGACTGAATTTATTATTTATGTGAAGATTTAATATAATGAACAATTTGTTATGGCTAGTAATTGGGAAACATTATTATTATTATTATTATTATTATTACTTTGTGAGTGGAGCGCACAGGCACACTCTGATTATTTTTGTTAGGGAACCCACTACTGCGTAATAAATTGTCTAGGTTTAGTTTGTAAGTGTGAGAGAGTGAATGGAAGAGTTTAGATTAGGACCCGTTTGTAAGAATGTCATTGTAGGTCAAGCAACAAATATTCTGACATAAGCATAACACAGACATATTCTGCGGAAACCTTGGTTAAACATGACAGGAATCATTGTGAATTTATCTGTTTATCAACTTGCTTTTATAAAAATAACATGTAAGAGTGACCTACAACAAACACAGCCACGAAAATTCATGAACACCTAGGAATGGGAGATGTAAATAGAATCAGCTGGTTACTTTTTTATATTTACACACACGCTACACCTAGTAGTATCTGGTCTTGCTTACCGTACTGTGAGAAGAATTTTAATCCTTGGCAAATGGTAAAATTTTTTTACGTAAAACAGTTTCCATTTTCTTTATGCAGGTATATATCTAAAATTGTGCAATTTCTTATCTATTACACGATAACATATACATCAGCATATCAATAGCGTAAGAATAGATTAAGTTTTCTCGTTCAGCTGGTTGCCATCGTCTACGATAACTTTGGTGCCGCCGTCATCGCAGCGAGATCGTCAGCACTATAAGCTACTTCGGAGAGACATGAGATAGAGCTATGACTATTTTGACACGGTGTATACACCAAAACACACACACTGAGAAACATGGGTTAGACAACGACATAAACATTCGTAAGGTTGACACAGGATATTCCCCCTAACACATTGCACTCTGCAGTTTCACACTAGACAGACAATGTAATGAACCCCTCTTTTTAAATCTTAATCTTTATCTTTCCGCATGCTTCAGTGCAAGCCCTGTGGTGTCGCACAAGTACAAAGTGCGCGCCACCTACTTTCGCCGCGCGCCGCCATGCACGCACGGCGCGGCGTTCTCACGACGACAGCCACGAGCGCCCTCTGCTGCAACGCCGCTCGTGGCCACCGCTGAAAGACACCGGTCACTTCGGACTTAGATAGCAACGAGTTAGGACCTTCGTAATCCGATAGGCACGAGTGAAGACTTTGCTATTGTACAGGCACTAGGCAGGCCTCTAACAACTATGTATCAACATTCTGCAGTACTATATAAAAGTTAAGTATTGTTACATTCTGTGCAAAATATATCTCTTTCTAATTTACTCTAGTGTTTGTAGTTTCTGGCTGCTCCCCTCCGTACCTGCACCGGCGTGCTGTCTTGTTACTGTGTCGGTCTCGTTCCACTCGGCCACCGACATCTACGACGAGGCTGGGACACAAAAGCGGCGACGAAGTTGGGACACAAAAGTGGCGACGAGGAGTGATAGAACCTTGGACCAGCCCGCTTGCAGCAGCCAGACAGCAGCAGTCGGAGCACGCAAAAATTGCTCCCGCCCACCCACCCTTATAATAAGATTTTTGGGGAACATATTCTGTTACGTATTTTGTGGACTTTTTTGTTGCAGAGCGTCCTCATTTATCTAGCATTTGTGTTTTGTACTAATTTACTTGTATACGCGGCGCCTAATCGGTCAGCATGGCCACTACCCCGAATCCAAACTTAATGGAAATTATTCAGTTACAGACGGCGCAAGTAACTCAACTACTGCAGGCCGTGTCGCAGTTGACGACACAGGCTGCTCACCAACAACAACAGTCGTCACATCAGCAGCCCACACCTGCCGCCGCACCGCTTCCGACGTTCCGCCAGTACAACGAACGTGAGGAAGAATGGAGCGACTATTTCGCACAGTTTCAAGAACTCGTCGCGGCTCATCAAATTACAGGTCAGAGAGTGAAGAACCTTTTCTTATCGATTGTGGGCCCCCAGACTTTCGTACTATTGCAAAAACTTTTCCCTCTCGCATCTCCTCGTGATGTAGACTTTGAACAAATTGTAGATGCACTGAATGCTCATTATGAGAGAAAAGTTCTTGTAGCCGCTGCACGATACCGATTTTTCAGACTTAAAAAATTACCGCAGCAATCACACCAAGAGTGGATTACGGAATTGAAGGGCTTAACCCGCCAATGTAAATTTACTTGCTCTTGTGGACTTTCGTATAGTGACGTGATGTTGAGGGATGCGATTACGCAGAATATTCAGGACCCCAGAATTAGAGCAGCAATTCTAAAACAGTCTGACCCCTCATTAGACAGTGTACTGCAGCTTATAGAAGCGCATGATACTTTTGACTTAGCAGATGTAGAAATGCAAAGCCACAGTGTAAATTCAGTGCGCCGCAACGGACGCTTTCCTAGCCGTAGTTCTCAGTATAGCACTTGTGATTCTTTAAATTCTACAGGCCGTGCTGAACAGACAGTGAACAGTAGCCAGTGTAAAAGTGCGACGCAAAGGTCGCCCCGTAGTGTTCGACACAGTAATTTGAATAACGAGCGCCAACGCTCATTTCAGAAAAATGTACGTAAATCTTGCCCCCAGTGTGTGTCTCGCCACAAGCGTGCTCATTGCCCTAGTCGCAACGCAACCTGTTATCAATGTGGCAAATCGGGACATGTGCAGTCTGTGTGTATGCAAATTAAAAACTCAAAGAACAGTAACGTTAGAAACGGTGCCTTTCGAAACAGTGCTTCGCAGAGTGCGAGAACAGTTCATTCTGTAAATGTGGAATTGAACAGTGCTTTCCTTGGATCTCAATTTCAAGAAAGTAGTTCTGCGCCTATGGCAAAACTATATAGTGCACCACGTAGCAAGCGCCGACGAGCGCGTAAAACAGTGCAACGGAAAAGGGTTCGGGACAAGCAAAATGACTATGAACAGTGCATTCCTGTAGTGAAAATAGTGCCTTCTGCAACTGCTCCTTGTAATAGTGCCCAGTACTGTGTAGCTAGTGACAGTAGACATCAAGTAGCTACTCAAAAGTGTAGTGCAGTAGTTAATAAATCTGGAGTAGCTTCGCAGGCTTGCGCGGACGCCGATCCGGCGGTAGTGTCATCTAGTGACAGTGTTGTTAATCCGCTGCGTGCCGAGTCTGCGCCGCTTCCTTCACTACGCGGCCCGCGCAAGCGCAGTAAACAAACCGTAGCAGACGTTGCCCACATTCGCGCACCTGTCGAGCGCCGCAAGCAAAAGCTTTTTGTGAATCTTTCCACTGACAATCAGACTGTGCAATTTCAGCTGGATACTGGTTCCGCTGTCACATTAATAAATAAAGATACTTATGAACTTCTGGGTTCGCCAAAATTGTCGCCGTCACAGCAAGTGTTAACAGTTTATACAGGTGAAACTATTCCCGTGCTAGGAACATGTAGCCTGCCTGCCTCTTTTCAAGGTGTTACGAAAACAGTTGCTTTTGTAGTTCTTCAGGCCAAAACGACACAGAACATTTTTGGACTAGATGCTTTTGACTTGTTTGGTTTATCTATTCAAAGAGATGTGCTTCAAATTTCGTCAGTAGTGCCTCAGGACAAAATCAATGCTTTATGTGACAAATATGGTGACTTGTTTTCGCCGGAACTAGGTTGTGCAAAAGACTTCGTGGCACATGTAACTTTAAAAGAATCTGCAGTTCCAAAATTTCGTAAAGCTAGACCAGTGCCTATCGCCTTGCGTGATACAGTTGCCGACGAACTTAAACGTTGGCAAGATAGTGGGGTGATTTCTCCTGTTTCTGCGAGTCAGTGGGCCTCGCCTTTAGTAATTATACCCAAGCCGTCAGGAAAACTTCGTCTCTGTGCGGACTTCAAATCAACAGTGAACAGTCAAACAATTGTAGACACTTACCCTCTGCCCAGACCTGAGGAACTGATGGACAAATTAGGACAGTCTCGCTTCTTTTCCAAGATTGATTTAGCAGAGGCATACTTACAGATTCCACTTGCTGACGAGTCAAAAAAGTTTTTCGTCATTAATACTCACATGGGCCTTTTTCAATTTCAACGCCTACCCTTTGGCAGTTCTTCCGCTCCCGCTATTTTTCAGCGTTTTTTGGAACAGCTGACAGTTTCCGTACCGTGTTGTTCGAACTATTTAGATGGTATTGTGGTGTCCGGACGTACAGTTGAAGAACATTTAGCAAACCTGGAGTGCCTTTTCAAAGTGTTGACTGCAACAGGTCTACGTTGCAATAAAGCAAAGTGTTCGTTTTTTCAAACTGAAATAGAGTACCTAGGCCATGTGATTAATGCCCAAGGAATCCATCCGTTACAGTCACATCTTAGAGCAATCAAAGACTTGCCTCCTCCTAAGAATGTGCACGAATTGCAAGCAGTGATGGGAAAGCTTAACTATTATTTCAGGTTTATTCCCAATGCCTCTCAGATTGCAGCTCCACTGCATCACTTACGTAGGAAGAATGTTCCTTTTGTATGGTCTAAAGATTGTCAGGTTGCCTTTGACAAATTAAAGTCTGCACTACTCAGTGATGCATGTTTGATTCCCTTTGACCCCCAGAAGCCTGTAGTGTTAGCAGTTGACGCCTCATCGTACGGTCTGGGCGCAGTAATCTCACATCGTATTGGTTCTCACGATCGTCCTATTGCCTTTGCATCCAAGCTACTGACGCCGACGCAACAGAATTACAGTCAGATAGAAAAGGAGGCCTTAGCAATCATTTACGGCGTCGCAAAGTTTCATCATTATCTCTATGGCAGAAAATTCTATTTGTTGACAGACCACAAGCCTCTCACGTCGTTGTTCTCACCCACAAAGCCAATTCCGCCACGTACGGCACAAAAGCTTCAGAGATGGTCCTTGATATTGTCTAATTATCAGTATGAGATTTTGTACCGACCTACCACTAAACATGCTAACGCGGACACACTTTCCCGACTTCCGGTTGGCCAGGATGTGTCGTTTGATTCTTCGGAAATGGCATGTTGTCAGATAGACTCCAGAGATGCTTCCGCTGTCGCAGATTTCCCTTTGAACTCTCGTCGGGTTGCACAGGAAACAGCTGCGGATGCAGACCTCAGTGTGGTAGCACGTTTTGTTCGCTCAGGGTGGCCTACCAGAGCCAAAGACATTGATCGCCCTCTGGTTCGACGTTATTTTGCACAACGTCATGCATTATCTTTAAGTCAGGGTGTACTGTTGTTGCATACCGACAACGACCAAGCAAGAGTGATTGTTCCTCGTTCCCTGCAACGAGAAGTGTTACGCCTCCTGCATCAAGGACATTGGGGCATTGTTAGGACAAAGCAACTGGCCAGACGTCATTGTACCTGGGTTGGTATGGACGCTCAGATAGAGAGCATGACGTCACAGTGTACTGTTTGTGCGGAGCATCAGGCGGCTCCTCCGCAACGTTTCTCAGACTGGCCACGCCCCAAGGGACCATGGCAACGTTTACATATTGACTTTGCCGGACCTTTCTGGAATACGCGCTGGTTAATTGTTGTAGACGCTTTCAGCAAGTTTCCTTTTGTGATTGCCATGAACTCAACGACGGCGTCTAGTACAATCAGTGCCTTAACATCAGTGTTTTGCATCGAAGGCTTGCCTGAAACTATCGTCAGTGACAATGGACCTCAGTTTGTTAGTGCGGAATTTCAACAGTTTTGTCGTGTGAATGGCATTCAGCATATCACCACCGCACCTTTTCACCCTCAGTCCAATGGTGAAGCAGAACGTTTCGTTCGAACATTCAAGTCTCACATGGAGAAGATGAAAGGTCAGCACTCCAGGCAGCAAGCTCTTCAAATTTTCCTCTCTACGTATCGATGCATGCCAAGTGACGGCCCGTCTCCTGCCGAGCTGCTACACGGCCGCCGTCACCGCACTCTCCTTCACCTGCTGCAGCCTCCCACGCACCGAGTCGGTTCGTATGGCGCTACGCGTTTTCAGGTTTCTACGCCGGTGCTGTACAGGGTGTTTGCTGGAAACAAGAAGACATGGCTGCCGGGCACCATTCAGCGCGTGCTCGGTAGCAATATGTATGTTGTACGTTCTTCCACAGGGTCGGAGCTGCGGCGCCACGCAAACCAATTGCGCCTGCACAGGCCGCGCGATCCTGTCTCCGGTTTCTTGATTCCAGACCCAGTTCACCGCCAGGGAGCACAACCACATCGTTCGTCCCCGGACTACGAGATCGTCCCGATGGAGATCGACGCGACGCCGCCGCTGTCGCCGCCGCAGATGACAGCGTCACCGAGAGGGACTCCGGGACCGTGCGTGCCGCCGCCGCCTGGGCCACGCACCTCAGAAGATGACCTGCTCCCTCTGGGCGGTGGCGGGCGCCCTTCCCCAGGTTTCGGCGGGTTCCCTGGAGGATCTCAAGGCGGATGCCGGGGCGCGGACGGCGTCTCGATCCCGGCCTCAGCTACGACGCCCGTCCCACCAGTAACGCCCCCGCCCAGGCCCTCCTCCCAGTGCCGTCGCCGTGGCCCTCAGCCCTACGCCACGACGGCGCGGCGGTTTGGGGGGGAGGGGTGTGGTGTCGCACAAGTACAAAGTGCGCGCCACCTACTTTCGCCGCGCGCCGCCATGCACGCACGGCGCGGCGTTCTCACGACGACAGCCACGAGCGCCCTCTGCTGCAACGCCGCTCGTGGCCACCGCTGAAAGACACCGGTCACTTCGGACTGAGATAGCAACGAGTTAGGACCTTCGTAATCCGATAGGCACGAGTGAAGACTTTGCTATTGTACAGGCACTAGGCAGGCCTCTAACAACTATGTATCAACATTCTGCAGTACTATATAAAAGTTAAGTATTGTTACATTCTGTGCAAAATATATCGCTTTCTAATTTACTCTAGTGTTTGTAGTTTCTGGCTGCTCCCCTCCGTACCTGCACCGACGTGCTGTCTTGTTACTGTGTCGGTCTCGTTCCACTCGGCCACCGACACCTACGACGAGGCTGGGACACAAAAGCGGCGACGAAGTTGGGACACAAAAAGCCCTCTTGCATCAAGTATACCTGCTGGTGTGACTTTACTTGTGTCAAAGTTTCATAGTAATTGTTTATGTTTATTATATCATAGACTCTCCGTAATTACTATAGTTTTTTTAAAATACTTAATGGTTAATTTCTTTTATGTACAAAATGACATACAACTTGACACTCATTAATTTAAGTAAGAAATCACGAGAGGAAATATGACGAAAACTGATTACATTAAGACCAATAAAATAAGTAAACAAATGTCATGAGACGAAATGTTACCAAATTTGGTAATGTAAATCATAAGGAGGTGCTGAAAACAGCCAGTCCCTTTTGCTAACATTCCCCTCTAAGCTGACATGAACACAGCCCGAAATAAATTTGTGTAACTTTGTAAATAACGGATGTATACATATGTATCTGTATAATGTTCTAAAGAAAGAGATTGCAATTATCTTGCCTGTAAAAACAAAAATACGTGATTAATGTGTCACGAAAACTTTCTAAGTTAGTACCAACATCAGACTTAAACATGGTATATTTGTTTTGTAAAAGTACACATGCCGTTCTGAGATTATCTATATCTATGATCATAGTGAACGTGTGTACGATTGCGTGTGATGAACTGAAAAGACTATTAGAGCAGTGCAATGCACGCACGAACGCACACGGAAAAACAGTGAACGGATGTGAATGGACGCCAATCAGCGACTTTCAGTATCCACTGTGTTTACTTCCACGACAAATAGAACACGTTATGAACGAACTAGTCGTTGCAAGGGATAGAAACCATTGTGCTGTCAGTAATGGCTTCTAAGACGAACAATGTACTGTGACGACCTAAAGGTAGCAAGTGACCATTATTTAATGAACGATAAAACAAGTGTCGTGTGATACGATAAACCTTTTAATCTAAACGACGAACGGGACACTACTCCAGTGCCTCTCGTTTTCCCAAAGACAATGTGGTACATAGACAATTTATTATATACAACTGAACACGATTGCATTGAAAGACTATTTTGTGCCGCGCAAATAAAACCTCATGAACCGATAAATTGTCCAGGTGAACAGACTATATAACGTGATCTTGAACGTAATACGTAATAGTCACAGTGCTAAAGTGCACACACACACACACACAACGATGTAAGAAACTGCACGGACATTAAACCAAACGCTGAGCTGCCGCAAAAGACCCAGTGTACTTACCGAGCTGCAGTGGATCTTGCAGAGAACTAGAATCCAGTGTTTAGTGCACAAACGGAAAAACGGCAAGAAAGCACAATTTACGATTCACGGAAGTCGGTAAACGGAGAGCAACGGACTGACATGGACAGAGCGCGTGACCGACTACCGCCCAGCCGTGATTGTTGGAGCCAACCGCCACAGCAACGCTGTGCGTTGCAAACTTATGAGCCTAACACATAAAAATTATTCAAAACAAAAATAAGACAAACAAGTAATAGTATTGTTTGAATTGCCTGCACACGCAGGCCACATATATATTGATGAGATGTAATCAGCAGACTGTGCTACCCTCTAATTAAACATATTAAAAATGTAGACTGTGCTACTGCACTTTACAAACATTCTGAAACTCAAAGACTGTGCTACGGCACTTAAGAAATTATCGTTATGATAAAAGTATTTTGTTCATTTTTTAACTTGTCAACCTTTAAAATAATTACTTCACGTAATGAGTAAATGAACATATATCTGTAAACAAATGTACATACTAGACAGATGATTTTTTAAAGTCAAATTATGTAACGGTATGAGTTCATGTCAGAAAGATAGCCGTACAGCTTGCATCACTCTTACCTGAAACACACCAAATGTAAATTCAAATGACCACACAAACGTACGTACACTAATAATATGCTAAAGTGTCGTCATCTTTCAGAAGGAAAACTAACGTCTATGCAAAAAAAAAAAAGAAAAACAAATTAAAACCAGAATGTAATTTTGTGTATATGATTTTGTTTACATGTTAACCACCATCGAAGGCGCGATGCAGCGCCATACCGAGGGCCAAAAGGTTGCTGTTCGAGACGCAGGGGCGCCTACTCGAACGCCGCTGGCCGTGACGTCACGCTTCTCCCCAACCACTGACGTCACACACCATCCAGCCAACCGTCGTCGTCGCCGCCGCGCTACCTGTCGCGCCTGTCGCGCCTGTCGCACCTGTCCTCACTGCCCTCACTGCCCTCCGTCGCTACGATTCTTCATTTCATTAATAAACTTATAAAGAAAATAACTTCTTTGAATTATATATAAACAAATGTAAATAACAAACTGATGTAAATATTTTTCAAGCAAAAAAACAAGAATAACGAAAGAAAAATAATACCCAAACTAGTATGTCTTTGTATAGGTTGCATTTGACCCACAGAAAGCCAGAGGGGGCAAGTGTATCAATACACTAAATTGTTTTTGTTTATCTTTGATCAGCAATGCTTATCGCCTCCGGTTCCCTCTGACTCGCAATGCAACTAATTTAATTTCGTTCGTCATTTTTTTACTTCCGAACAAGCGAAAAGACAGAACCGTGATAGTAGTTTTACAAACTCTCTGGTCTGTATCTGAAGCGTGAAGACGTGTTTCATACCTGTACTCACTCATGTAAGTAAGAATAATGCAAGTTGTTGCTGAAAATATATTACATAAATTTAAAAGCATTCCCTCTCCTCGGTTTTCATTTAAATCAAACTCCTCCACGCCAAATATTTAATTTCTTAAGGTTTTCAGCTCCTTTGTATCCGTAATAGTTTAATGTTCAGACGCCATTACAATCGCTTCGCATTGTCTGCAAAATTGCAATCAATCAATCATTCTTATATAATACTTTGCTTGATTTTAGAACCTGCAGTCATATCTTTTATCATTTTACGAAGTCCGATCATTTTTTTAAATTATTCTATCATTACCAGTAACTTCATGTTACCCACGGTCACACAACAATGAAAAGCGAAGTGAACAGCCCTGAACATTGATCTCCTACGGAAAGTATCTCCAACGTTCATATATTAAATAAGTACAGGTTATCATTTCCAGCTTCTACAATGCGAAGCGCAGGATGCAGCTAGATGCTTTCCGTAACTCTTTTAACGTGCTGTTTCTTCTATGGTGCCCGACTTTAATATGCAACCCGCGGTTTATTGCTTTAATGTTCATTTTGTGCTGTACTTTAACTAACTTATATTCAAATTGAAAAATTCGGTGCCATCAATTCCTTGTCCCAAATATAATCGCGGAATCTACTTTAAAAATTATGGCATCATACGAAGCAAGGGCAACGTTATACTGGGATGGGAATCATTACAACAACGGCGCATATCGCTGCGGCGTGGGCTACGTACGAAACTCCTATCGCCAACATTCTCCTCCGAATGCCAAAATATATTGTTGACTCCCACTTACATAGGAAGAAATGATCATCTGAATAAAATACGAGAAATCGGAGCTCGAACGGAGAGATTCAGGTGTTCTTTCTTCCCGCGCGCTATTCGAGAATGGAATGGAAGATAAATAGTATAACTGTGGATCGGTTAACCCTCTTACAGGCACTTAAATGTGATTTGCAGAGTATCCCATGTAGATGTAGATGTTATGTATATTCTACGGTTCTTTACAAATTTTTGCATACATGCTGATTATTTCGCGTAGCTCGTACATAGTGTTGTTGTTGTTTTGGTCTTCAGTCCAGAGACTGGTTTGATGCAGCTCTCCACAATACCCTATCCTGAGCAAGCCTCTTCATCTGCACATAAGAGCGACAACCTACATCTGTCTGAATATGCTTACTGTATCCATCTCTTGGTCTTCCCCTGCGATTTTTTCCCCATACACTTCCCTCCAACGCTAAATTCACAATTCCTTGATGTCTAAGAATGTGTCCTACCAATCTATCCCTTCTTTTAGTCAATGTATGCCAGAAATTCCTTTTCTCCCCAATTCTGTTCAGTACCTCCTTATTAGTTACGCGATCCACCCACCTAATCTTTAGCATTCTTCTATAGCACCATATTTCAAAAGCCTCAATCCTCCTCCTGTCCGCACTGTTTATCGTCCATGTCTCACTCCCATACAAGGCAACACTCCATACAAATGCCTTCAGAAAGGACTTCCTTAGGTTTAAATCAATATTCGATGTTAACAAATTTCTCTTTTTCAAGAACGCTTTTCTACCCATTGCCATTCTGCATTTTATATCCTCTGTACTGCGACCTTCATTTGTTATTTTACTGCCCAAGTAACAAAACTCATCTACCTCCTTTATTGCTACGTTTCCCAATCTAATTCCTTCAGCATCACCTGATTTTCTAAGACCGCATTCCATTACCCTAGTTTTGCTCTTGTTAATGTTCATCTTATATGCACCTTTCAGCACACTGTCCATTCCGTTCAATTGCTCTCCCAAGTCCTTTGCTGTAACTGACAGAATTACTATGTCGTCGGCAGAACGCAATGTTTTTAATTCTTCACCCTGAACTTTAATTCCTTCTCCAAATTTCTCCTTGCTTTCCTTTATAGCTTGCTCAATGTACAAACTGAACAACATTGGGGAAAGGCTACAACCCTGTCTTACTCCCTTTCCAACCACTGCATCCCTTTCATGCCCTTCAACTCTGACGACCGCTGTCTGGTTTTTGTACAAGTTGTAAATAAACTTACGTTCCCTATATTTTACTCCTGCTTGCTTCAGAACTTGAAAGAGTTTATTCCAATCAACATTGTCAAAAGCCTTCTCCAAATCTACAAAAGCTAGAAATGTAGGTTTGCCTTTTCTTAATCTATCTTCTAGGATAAGCCGTAAAGTGAGTATTGCCTCCCGTGTTCCTACATTTCTCCTGAACCCAAACTGATCTTCCCCGAGATCGGCTTGTACCAGCTTTTCCATCCTTCTGTATATAGTTCGCGTTAATATTTTGCAACCATGACTTATTAAACTGATGGTTCTGTAGTTTTCACACCTGTCTGCACCTGCTTTCTTAGGGATGGGGATTATAACATTTTTCTTAAAATCTGAGGGTATTTCACCTGTCTCATATATCTTACACACCAGGTGAAACAATTTTGTCATGGCTGCTTCTCCCAGAGACTTCAGTAGCTCTGAGGGAATATCATCTACTCCAGGGGCCTTGTTCCGACCTAGGTCTTTCAGGGCTCTGTCAAATTCTTCTCTCAGTACAGTACCTCCTATTTCATCTTCATCTACATCCTCTTCCCTTCCTACAATATTGTCTCGAAGTTCATTTCCTTTGTAGAGCCCCTCTATATACTCTTTCCACCTTTCAGCTTTCCCTTCTTTGCTGAGAACTGGTTTTCCATCAGTGTCTTTGATATTCATAGAGCTGTTTTTCTTATCTCCAAACGTTTCTTTTATTTTCCTGTAGGCTGTATCTATTTTTCCCTTATTTATACATTCTTCTACATCCTTACATTTGCCTTCTAGCCACTCCTGCTTAGCCATTTTGCACTTCCTGTCAATCACATTTCTTAGTCGTCTGTACTCCATTTTGCCTGTTTCATTTACTGCATTTTTATATTTTCTCCTTTCATCGATTAAATTTAGTATCTCCTGTGATATCCAAGGATTTTTTGTAGGTCTTTCCTTCCTACCTATTTTGTCCTCTGTTACCTTCACTATTTCATCTCTCAATTTTACCCATTCCTCTTCTACTGTTTTATTTTCCCCTGTTTCTGTCAATTGTTGCCTAAAGCTCCCTCTGAAATTCTTAAGAACCTCAGGTTCCTTCAATTTATCCAGGTCCCATCTCCTTATTTTCCTACGTTTTTGTAGTTTCTTTAGTTTCAGCCTACAGTTCATAACCAACAAGTTATGGTCAGAGTCTATATCAGCCCCTGGGTATGCCTTACAGTTTATAACCTGGTTCCGGAATCTATGTCTTACCATTATAAAATCTATCTGGTATCTTCCAGTGTCTCCTGGTCTCTTCCACGTATACAACCTTCTTTTGTGATTCTTGAACCAGGTGTTTGTTATAACTAAATTATGTTCTGTGCAAAATTCTATCAAGCGGCTTCCTCTTTCATTCCTTTTGCCCAGACCATATTCACCTACTATCCTCCCTTCCCTTCCTTGTCCTATTACCGAATTCCAGTCTCCCATAACAATTAAGTTTTCCTCTCCCTTAATTGTCTGAATAATTTCCTTTAGCTCCTCGTATATTTCTACGATTTCCTCATCATCGGCAGAGCTAGTTGGCATATAAACCTGTACTACTGTTGTCGATGTTGGCTTCGTATCTATATTGACAATGATAATGCGATCACTGTGCTGCTCATAGTAGTTTACCCGCATTCCTATTTTCTTATTCATTATCAATCCTACTCCTGTGATACCCCCAATTGATTTTGTATTTATGATCCTGTACTCACCCGACCAGAAATACTGTTCACCCTGCCACCGAACTTCACTAATCCCCACTATATCTAACTTCAACCTATCCATTTCCCTTTTTAAATTTTCTAATTTTCCTACTCTATTAAGGGATCTAACATTCCACGCTCCGACCCGTAGAATGCCAGTATTGTCTTTCCTGATGATCACATCCTCCTGAGTAGTCCCCGCCCGGAGATCCGAATGGGGGACTATTTTACCTCCGGAATATTTTACCCGAGAGGATGCCATCATCATATGTTCATACAGTAGAGCTGCATGTCCTCGGGAAAGGTAACGGCTGTAGTTTCCCCTTGCTTTCAGCCGTTCGCAGTAGCTATCTGGCCAAGCCACATTAGCTGATGTTACAAGGCCAGCTCAGTCAATCATCCAGACTGTTGCCCCTGTAACTACTGAAAAGGCTGCTGCCCCTCTTCAGGAACCACACGTTTGTCAGGCCTCTCCACAGATACCCCTCCGCTGTGGTTGCACCTACGGTACGGCTATCTGTATCGTTGAGGCACGCAAGCCACCCCACCTCGGCAATGTCTGTGGTTCATGGGAGTGGTCGTACATAGTATCTTAGGAAAATATATCGGAAGCCTCCAGCCACGCCCATTGCAATCACCGCCTCGCTACCACGCGACGTACCAATAACACGTTAATATTTAGCCTGCGATAGCCGCAGGACGCGATAAGAGCCACAGCGTTGAAGGCTTTATAACGATTAACTTACGACTGTTTTCCCGACAGTTCTACCAGTCCATCGAATGTACGAGTATTTTATACTGAATAGTTGCTCGTGCTAGAACTAGTTTATTTCGTACTATTAAATTTCTAACTTTGAAGTGTATGAGCGTATATAACTTCTAGCGGCAAATGAATAACTTTATTTGTAGTTTCCAAAGATCACTCGTGTACAGGTAACACACTAGACTCGCATTCGGAAGGATGGTGGTTAAAATCCACCTCCAGCCATCCAGATTTAGGTTTTTCGTGATTTTCCTAAATCACTACAGACAAATGCCGGGATGGTTCCTCTGAAGGGGAACAGCCGATTTCCTTCCACATCCTTACCGAAACATTCCGAGAAGTTCCGCCTCTAATGACCAAGTTGTCGACGGATCGTTAAAATCCAAGCTTCCTTCCCTTCTTCACTCGTGTTCTTAAGTAATTGTATATTTTCATTATATAAATTATTCTTATTAATCTTTTAGAGAATCTGAAAATAAACTTTAATTAAACTTATTCATTGAATTCAAAAGTAGCATAAATTATCAATACCATCGTAGCAGGATTCCTTAATAGGAAAGAAAAAGATTTGAAGAAATGTGATTGAAGAGATTCAATCTTTTATTTCAAGTTCGTTAATCATAAGGTTAAAAATGTTGCCAATGCTAAACGCATGTCATCACTTACTTTCAATCGTTTCCTTGATATGTTTTCAAGCGGGAATCCTTCGTTGTCGTAAATAAGGCACAGAGAAAATCGTAAGTCGTCGGAAGACAATTTCCAGAATTTTACAAGTTACTAGCTTACCGCACGCTGCTTCGCATGCGTAGGCTGATTGGTCACCACCAGTTATTTCTCCATATTAATATAAATTTTCATAGATATAGCTTAAGTACCTTCATAATGAAATGTTGTGATACTACTTGTAGCCGCTGCAGAATGACCGTGCGTATTGATGCGCCATGCTGTGGTGTACACTGCTGTTCGCCGTCGGGGTTTTGATTCGCCCCTCTGGCATGTGAGTTTGTATTGTCCTTGGCATATGTTAGTCTGTTAGTTTAATTGCTTTGTAAGTCTTACCGTCTGATGCCCACGTAGTTAAGCCTTCTTAATAACAAAAGATTTTCGAAAAACATCCCCTCTCCAGTTTAACCCTCTTGGTGGCTGAATTTCAAAAAGTAGCGAACACAGCCTTTTATATATAGAGACACAAGTTTATAAGTTACGGCAATCAGTTTACAGAAACTACGAGTTTAAGTTCTAGTGGGCAGGATAAATTTGAGAATTTGTATCTGACGGGATGCGTACTACAGTACTTCCGTGCAGGTGAGGTGATCGCTGTGTCCCCAGTGGTGTGAAGGTCGCCAAACGCCGTGCCTCATCGCGCTCGTCCAGAGGGCGGGGCTTTCTCTGTAATGAAAAAAGCTGAGCCAAGGACACACCGAACAAACACGTTCAGCGACCGCAAGATAGAGAAAGAAAAAGGGGGCCGCAACTGCGTTGAAAGCAGAATCCAAGAGACCTGAGTTCGAATCCCGGCTAGGTACACATTTTCGCCGCGGTGGAGTAGCCGAGCGGTCTAGATTTACAAACGTTTGATTTTCGGGCGCCGTGGCTCAGCACGCCCGGTCAGAGGGCTGAACGCCCTCTGAAATAGAAAAAGCTGAGCCAAGAACAAATTGAACAAAAACGAACAAACATGATCGGCGTCCGCAACGAACAGAACTACCCAAAGAGCAAAATGAAAATAAATAAATAAATAAAGCGGTCTAAAGCACCTCTCTGCAGAGCGCGCGGTTAGTATACCCAGGTTTAAGTAGTTTGTAAGCTACGTACTGATGACCACGCAGTTCGGTCCGATAGATTTACAAACATTTCAACATTTTTTTGGTACACATTTTCATCTTTACCCATTCGCATTTAAAGTCATACATTCCGTGAATATTTCCAGAATTTTATTGAATGAATATGCCTTTTTACAAGAAAGCTGCCCGAGAGGAAGGATTGGTTGGTTGGTTGGTTTGGTTTTAAAGGGACTAAACGACTACGGTTATCAGTCCCGAGGATGGATCCAAAAGCATTCTTACAGTTTCTATTATTTTGCAATTCGGCAAGCGTTCACAGTCCTGGGAATCAAAGGAATATATTTTAAATGGTAGCGATGTGATCATCAATCAAGTTGTGAAGTCAATGTGTACAAACAGTACGATTTCTTGACCACGTAAAAAGTAATCAACAATTTGAAATGAATAAAAAGTTGCGTGTATTTCCCGTACCACATTTCAGCTGTTGCGGACCGCACCACGGCCACAATTGCTGTAAAGACGCTGGAAGTCAGGGGTCCATGCTGTTGTGCCTGGTTGTCGGTGCTAATTGCTGCCGCGCTGGAGTAGCTGAGCGGTCTAAGGCGCCTCGCTGCGGAGCGCGCGGTTACTCGCCGTCGGAGGTACGAGTCCTCCATGGGCCATGGTTGTGTGTGTGTGTTGTCCTTAGGTTAGTTTACCTTAGTTTAAGTAGTTTGTAAGCTACGGACTGATGACCACGCTGTTTGGTACGATAGATTTACAAACATTTGATCATTTTTTGTTAATTGCTCTCGCTGTACAACGCCGACGAATTTGCAGTTTCGCACCAGCACTGAATGACGTTAACCAAAGCCACACAAAAAAGTCACATAATTGTCTGTTACGGTTTAATAATAACACCATGTCTTCTAACGTGTTTTTATAACACTCGTTCACATTCTCGTATCATTTTCTTCTACATCATTTGTTTAATCCCATTCAAACTTCAAAGTAACCTGTTCTTAAAAAAGCAAGATCTGCAAATGTAAGTTGAAACGCTCACTGCTGTTCTAAATTACTTTACGAGTAGCCACAGTACATGCGTAATGGAAATTAATGTAACTTCTCACTCCTTAAGGGAGCAACCAACGTCGTAAAAACACAAAACGGTGTTAAAAATAGATGAATAGATGTTTAAGCATGGGACATGGAGCATGAATTTATAAAGCAGAGGTTTGATAGTTTAAAATCATAATCTATTCAGTAAAATAAACAAGCAAATAAATAAGGGGAGACCAAATCAAGCACACTACTTTTACAAAAGTGAATTAAATCATAATATTACTGCCCATCATAAAATTGTTTCTGCCCATTATAAATATGGAGGTAAGGTGGGAGGAAATTTGCAAACACACAATGGGTAGCTGAAAGCACATTCATTCACAGACACATGCATAATGGTACAAGTACATTACTCTGTGGGAACACTCGATAACAGCAGCAAAACGAAGCATCGGTAGCGTCTTGATGACATGGCAGGTGTCTTGATCACTAATTTTCGAATATATTGTGCACAAAACGAACTCATGTGTGGGGAGGCAGCGGCTTACTATTCTTAAGTACCATGTGGTGTCGGACCATGCTTAATTTCATAACATTTATAAACAGGAATTAATTTAGAATAAGCAAGTAAAGCACTCACGAGATTTCGTATAGAAGGAAGCTAGTATTAATAAAAGCATGGATGAAGGCCAAAGTGCTGACCGTTACGAAAGCACATGGTGCAGTTGGTGATACAACACAGGGAAGATGGATTCAAGCTACAAAATCTGAGAAATATTAAGCATACTCGTTAAAACACATAGGAAATTCAAACACACTAGGTTTACACAAAAGCTGAAGGCCACACATGTATACTCTAACTTGAGCTAAACTGTAAACATAATCATCACTGGAATGAAAATGCAAATAATAAATTTACACTGAATTTACTCGAGTTCTGTAAATTAAGAAACACTTCGCCTATCATAGCGAAATAATTACTCAAGAGAACTATCATTGAAAAACCAAGACTGCCTGATCACAAACAACGCAAAATTCTTACAGCATGCCTTCCCCTCAGCATGATTCGGCGGAGTACTACTTCCACAGTCATTGGAATCAGAAAGAAGAGTCCAGAGTGAAGCCCTAAGGCCATAGAAAAAACCTCCCCTCGCCACACACCGGAAACAGAGCGCGCTAAAAGCGACTCAGAGCACATTCAGAACCTACTGTTTACCAACTCTTGCTACCTGGCGAACACATTTCCCTCTTCAACCGCTCTCAGAGAGGTCTCCTGCCACCTCTATCGTCCAAGATTAGGTTGGTACGACACTAAGAACTTGGCCACCTCGCCATCTTGCCAAATACGCTTGTCTCTGGCCACCCAGCAGAACGAGGCCTAGAGCATGAGGCGGCTACTCTAACCCATTGCGCGGCAGTCAGTCATTATTAAAGGCAACTTTCCACATTCACTCAAGTTCACTTTGGTGGAAAAATATATAAATATGGGGCAAACATATATAACCATGCGGCATTGATCATTAATAAAAATAATAAAATAATTAACAGACAGATAGATAACATTAACGGTGCAGAAACACTTTCGGTTAAAGAATTAATCAATATGGAACACGACCACACAATCAGTGGACGGGTTTCAAACTGAAGCAGATTACATACTGATAGAAAGATATTATGCCCTCTCGTTTTGTAATTTGTAGTTTATCAAAGGAACGGAAAAACAGTTGTCAGAGCCCATCATTATTTTGTTTAAAAATTAGATGTAAAGTTATAAGCAAACACTAGCTGACATCCAGGCGTTGCCCGAGCATTTATCTATTCAATCCTGCCAATTCTCAGGTACATATTCATTTGTATAAAGGTGTGTGTCTGTGGAATCTCTTGGAAATACAATTAGTAAAGAATAAATAGATTAAAACTTGGTGCGTGATGGGGCGGTTTACCATAACGCTACTGTTTATGTGCTCATATAGCATAGACTACGTGTCGTACTGTGATACTATTTAGAAGGTACAGTCAACTATATGTATGTATACTGTCTGTAAAATTTCCTGAGGCTACAATTTGTAATGTAGAAATTATAAATTGTAGCGTCATACCGAATTGCGGAGTTTTAGTCCATGAACAACGGAACGTTAATGTTTATGTGCTCATATCTTATGAACTAAGTGTCTTACTGTGATACTATTTATAAGGTACATTCAACTGTATGTGTGTATCCTGTCTGTAAAATTTCCTGCCTCTATTATTTGTAGTGTACAAATTATAAATTGTAACGTCATACCGAGAGCCGTAGTTTTACTCCATAAACCGGGGAAAAATAGTAAGCGGGAAACGTTTCTCTTTTCATCATTTTATTATGGCTGCCAGCTAGAAAAAGTTTAATAAAGGTTTGAAATTATGTTTAAATTTTGTTGCAAGTTGCTAAGTACTGTCATTCTCATACAGTGTATTTCGAAAGTCTCGCCGCATTATACGGAATTTTTTGCGATTTCAATTGGTTATGACGTAATACCTTATGAACCATGTGTCGTATGTGATTCTTAACCATGCATCAATTGTTACCTCACGGTAAGGAATGTGTGTACCAAATTTGGTTGAAATGGGTCCAATGGTTTAGGAGAAAATGAGCAGCATTGTCGCAAAATGCAGCAGTTTTTCAAGCATCTCATTGTTTATGACGTCATATCTCGTGAACTATATATCGTATCTGATTCTTACAATTACGGTGACCATCCTCATGGATTAAAGATTACGTGTACAAAATTTCTTAAAGATTGGAACAAAACTGTAGATTTGTATGCGACACGTGCAAACAAACGGACACACTGCTTTGTATATTAGATATTAAATTTCTGCAATGCGTCAGGTGTAATATAAAGAGAGTATTCCAGGAAAAATTAGGTGAACAGCGCTTTAAAAAATGGTCACATGTTTGTAAATCTATCGGACCAAACTGCTTGGTCATCAGTCCGTAGCTTACAAACTACTTAAACCTAGGTAAACTAACCTACGGACAAACACACAAACAACCATGCCCCAGGGAGGACTCGAACCTCCACGGCGAACAACCGCGCGCTCCGCAGCGAGACGCTTTAGACCGATCGGCTACTCCACCGCGGCCAGCGCTTAAAAATTGTGGTGATTTACATACCTGATGTTCTGAAAGTGCTTTTTCTAGAAAATTAGAAGGTACGGTTCATAGTGTTTCTGACTTGTCTTATGCATTTTTAGAATATTCAGCAGCGTATTCGTGCTGGCAGTCTGCCTCCCTATCTTCTGCAGCGTTTCCTAGCAGTCTTTTCCTTATTACCGACTCTATGGTGACGGCTTCTGCGGCCCTTTGAGCCTCCGCTACTCGCTGACGGCCTGTGGCCTGCGGAGCGGCCGCCATATTGTTTCCTGGTAAGACGCCTACTTTGTCCGTAACTTTTGTCCTACTATTTACACCATCACTAAAACAGATGACAGAATCCATCACACTTATTCTGAGTACTGTCCATCCAACAGAGTTGCTGCTTATGGCCGCAGCTCACCCTGATATCAATAGGCGTTGGCCTGGCCCACGTCCAAAAAAATGTTCAAATGTTTGTATAGTCTATGGGACTTAACTACGGGGTCATCAGTCCCTAAACTTACAAACTACTTACGAACTAGGACGGCACAAATATCCATGCCCGAGGGGGGATTCGAACCCCCGACCGTAGTGGCCGTGAAGACCGTGACTGGAGCGCCTGAGTCCCCTCGGCCACCGCGGCCTGCCCACGTCCCTCAAACTGTGTTTCCACCTGGCAGGTTCTGGGTGAGAATTCCGTTTCACTGCCATCCGAAGCCGCATGCTCGTTGTACAGGCTCGCCTCTTCAAACAAGCCTTCTTTCATCGTTTTCCATCAGCTGAATACCGCTTCGTCAGAACATCCAACATGGACTACGAAATTTGTGATAGACCACGTGTTTGGTGGATAAAACATACTTAAGTTGTAATTGTGTGGGTACCAAAAGTGTGAGGCACTTCACAAGGCCTCCGAATCGGGCACTGTGCCCTCACGCATGGGTCTTTACTCTGGCGAGGTGACACCTCCTCCCTCCTTTCTGCGATGAATGTGCTGTTCAGATCACTATACAGCGGCGTGGTGCGGTGGCCGAGCATTCTACAAGGCGCCTTGCTGCGATGCGCACGGTTGCCCATCGACGGAGTTTCGAGTTCTCCCTCGGATATGGATGTGTGTGTGTGTTGTAATAATACGGTACCCTCTCACCGACAAAATTACATCGATACTTCATAAAATATGTAATTATTTGCGATATGTCACAGATACATTTCATGTATTGACTTTTCTTTTTCGATTAACCTTGTAGAAACATATGAAGCTAGCACTCTCTGTTCGTTTCTGATAGAGCTAACATCTTTCCGCATTTACGCTGCTTTTGTAATTTTTTTATTACGGTAATATTCTCGTTATAAAGATATGTGTGTGCTTCATTACTTTCTTTCATTAAAAAATCCCCCCCCCCACCCAATTCTCTCTTTAAAATGCATTTTATGAGTTTTAATCGTTGTTAGAAGATTCCTCCCATCTCCCTGTGATGCTTTTTTTTAGCCATGTTGGACTGCTCCAACAATGGATGGTTTGGTTTTCGTGTTAAATAAACCGTAATGTCTCGTGTTGCTCTTCTATTCAGAATTCACATTTCAGATCTATGTTGTTCAATAGTCAGTAGAATCTGAAGTAATTTTTCCGTAATTGTTTCGTCGTCCGATTTACGAGTCCATCTTTCTTTAAAAATGCAATATTTTACGCGGTCAGCTTCACGGGAAACTGTTTGATAATAATAAAAACCACACCATCCACTGTAGCGAGTAGTTACTTTTATCAAAACTTTAACTTTCAGCCTACCAGGAGAAACTTCGACGCAGAGTTGTATAGCTAACTATTTGTTGACTTTTTTTTAACACATTGCCTGTATTAGCTCCCACCGTTAAATAGTCTGCTAATCCGTTATCTTTCAGTTAAAGATTTTTCCAAATTTTTTCCCATTTTTTTCCAGTAATTTTTGCAGTGTTTCCAACTTCAGTTTTTCCTCTTTGCCATTTTAAATCACTAACTTAAACAGTCAGGCAGTGACATTAAAGTGTGCATGTGTGTTTGTTGTCTTTAGTGTAAGTGAAACTAGTTTGGAAATCTAGGTACTGATGACCATAGAAGTTTTACAAAAATTTCAACTTTTTCATTGTACATCAAATTTTGAGTACATTTTCCATCGTCCGGAGAGGGCGGAATCGAATGTCGGTGGTCATATAACCTCTATTTTAGTTGATAATGAGACTAGTATTGTCAACGTTGTAATATTTTGTGATTTGTCTTCCTTTCTGGTCTTATCTCGTGGCTGAAGGTATTAGTGTGTACCACAGAGATTGTCTCGTCTTCTTATTCCTGTGATCAGCCAGCTATGGTCATTTGCAATATTATTATCACTTCTTCTGGCACACTCTTACTGTTAGTCAAAGCTACAATTTTGAGGAGCAACCTCGTGTTATAATTTCACAATATGTGCATGCCTGGTTTCTCTCAATTTTGTTACTTTCTACTTTGTTGCCGTCTACTAGTCCTATTTTAGTGTACTTTCCCGAAACTTATCTGTGACTAATTACGTCTGGGCACTGAACACATAGTTCCTGAACCCCCTAATCACATTCCTAAGTTCATCTACAGAGAATGTTTCTTTTGTATCATATTCGGTTATCAATGAAAGTGCTTAGTAAAAATAATTAGAGTAACTGATATGAGGTTCGACAGTTACTTTAAGTACAGGCAGCAGATCGGAATTCTCGGCAACTTTGATCATGGCAGTCAGAATGGGGCACAGATAAGCGAGGTGGTGGCCACGGGATGGCAGGAGAGGTGAGGTTTCTCCAATGGATCACTTCTGGCACCACTGCATTTTATTACTTATATATGGAATGGCATGGAGGAAGATATTATGCATGTTGACCAGATAATCTCTATTAACGACTTTCAAAGTGAAAAATACAAAATGGAGCTATCTTAGGCGGAAACTAATTTCCTAGACAACTAATATTTTCATGAACGAGAAGGGAATAAAAATCAATTTGGCATACATGGTTTGTGTTGTTAATTAGTTAAATTCAGCTTTATACATTTCTTTTCCGGTTTCATTGTTTTAAGGCAAAAATCTTCTTAACTTCAGTTGTATTTGATGTAAACGAGCTCTTCATGAACAACTCTGAAGATTCTTCGTGATCTTTCTCCTGGTAACTTTGATCTCTGGGTATTTTACTTACAAAAATCAATCAGGCCACAAAATGCACCAAACGATATTTCAATGCCAAATATTTCCATTTTCTGGCTACGAGATAGATGACGTTGCTTCTGCCACGTCTTTCGGTCAATCTCATATTTTTAGACCCCCAGAGCACAGACATCTCTATGTCAAAACTATTTTATGTTCCGTTCAAAACTACTTTACTAAATGTCACAAATTTCATGATACTGTCAAAATCGAACGAAAGTTCCCATTGTTCAAATTCAGATTCTTTCTGAGCCAGTGCATTTTTACAGTGTTGCATGTGCGGACTTCGGTTATAATCTCAAATTGCGACGGATTCCTTAAGACGAATTTCATTAAGACATAGATAACTCCAGCACATGTGTGTCTGAATATACTACCTCTAATAGTAAGGCTCGGTGATTAGTTCTGTAGCATTAACGTAGATAAGCTATAAAGTACACGAACCTTAGTTGAAAGTTTTTTGCTCGTCCTTCTATCTTACAAAATTTACGTCTACTGCGAAAGTTATGTGTTTCACCACTGACTGTCGCTACTTGAATGAAATCTAACGGAATGTGTTTGAACTTGTTCTACCTGAATGCCTTTGCACAATGTTATGTTAATCTGACTGCATATTTTTAACTGTATTCTATGTGAATGTAAAGGTATCGCAAAACCTATCTGACTGCGTAATGTTTATTATAATGACACACAAACTGCTAATTGTTTCTGTATGAAAATGTCGTAACAAAGTTAACTGTCTGAAAATTACTGATACTAAAAATCACTGTGTTAATAATTCTGGCCAGACAAACTTGTTTCTGACTGAACTAACAATCTTTAACGGAATGTAATGAACACAATATTTATCAATGCAATCTGACTCAGTGCAAATACTTGTTAACCTGAACGCTGTAGGAATTGTCCTACCGTGAAATCTGGAAATCATTCTGAACTGTAATATTGACAAAAACTGATTCTTTCTCACTTCCACTTTTCGATTACTTTCACTTACTAACCTGGATTGTTTTTGTTTTTTTAATTTTTTTATTTATTTTATTTCATTTTATTTTATTTTGTTTTATTTTATTTTATTATATTTTATTTTATTTTATTTTATTTTAGCCACACTGCATAAATTTGCGCAACACCAAACTGCTTCCTGCTGTACTAACTACTGCAAAACTAACTACAGAAAACACCTATGGCACTTTTAATAAAAATGTGAGGAGGGATAAATTGGTAATCTGTTTAAGAAACTCGAACTAATTATTAAAAATGAAATATCTGGTTTATTTTCTAACTGATGTAACTTCATGAAAATTACTAACAATATCATGATTATGATTTTAAAAACTTTATTTCTTTACTGTTAATAAATTTAACTAGATTTATGCAAACAACGTTACAACAATACCATATTTCAAGAACACTACCCATGAAATTCCTATTTCATAAAAAACGCAATCTCAAAACTAAACTGTGGTGTCGCACAAGTCTAAAGTGCGCGCCACCTACTTTCGCCGCGCGCCGCCATGCACGCACGGCGCGGCGTTCTTACGTCAGCCACGAGCGCCCTCTGCTGCAACTCCGCTCGTGGCCACCACTGAACGACATCGTTCACTTGGGTCTGAGATAGGAGCCAGCGAACACTTCGGAATCAGATAGGCACCAGTGAAGACTTGGCTATCGGACAGGCACTAGGCAGGCCTCTAGCTCAACTATGTATCAGCATTCTGCAGTACTGAGCTATGTAAAAGTTAAGTAGTGTATAAATTCTGTGCAATATATATCTCGTTCTAATTTACTCTAGTGTTTCTAGTTTCTGCTGTCCCACTGGCTGCTCACCTCCTACCTGCACAAGCGTGCATCCTTTATTCCTGTGTCGGTCTTTCAACTCGGCCACCGACACCTACGACGGAAACGAGACACAAAAGCGGCAAAGAGGCTGGGACACAAAATAAACTATTACAATAAATACTTTTCCTAATACACAAAGGAGTCCCTAGGATTAATCGTGAGACCACAAGCTAACAGCAAGATCTTTCCCGACCGTTACTGTTACCATCAATTCAGCCTAACAATGTGAAGTTGTGCTATAGAAACATGCCAAGTATTTCATGAGAAACTTTACGTTATAAAAACTTCAAAAGATCGTTCCTCCAACGTCATCTATTCCTTTCATCTCCATATCTTAAAGAAACAGCTTGGCTCAGCATTCAAGTCTCAAAATCTCGTCTCCTCGGCTATCCCGCCGGAACGACAACTGCACACAACCACGGTCCCCACGCTTCTGCAATCTCATCCACGCGCCTAGCAAAGACTGCACTCTCAATAATCACAACCTTACTTCCCGGCAATAATACTATCACCGTCTCCAATATCGATAGTACTGCCATCGAAAAATAAGCCTGCAACCAAAGTCCCATGTCTGAGTAGCTTGATACTGGTCTCAAATTCGCGGTACATTTTAATATGAAAAGCATACCTTCCCCTAGCAGGTATCTTACGTAGTGTACTTAGAAATTATCACCTCCCCTAACTATGTACCGCTTAGTTCTGCGATATATGGCCTAGAAACTTTGCATGGAGTCTTCGTTAGAAATGGTGTTTAAGCGCCTCGTCACGTTTCGTTAGATGTCAGGGTTATCGTCAAATCTCTTTCGCAAAGAGAATTTTAGTAGAGGGAATACAAGAACTCTGGTGAGTGTGGTGCATGTTCAAGTTGCACCGTCCCCCGTGTTTGCCAGGCCGGCCGCGGTGGCCGAGGTGACTGAGGCGCTCCAGTCACGGTCAGCACGGCCACTACGGTCGGGGGTTCGAATCCCCCCTTGGGCATGGATATTTGTGCCGTCCTAGTTCGTAAGTAGTTCATAAGTAGTTTGTAAGTTTAGGGACTGATGACCCCGTAGTTAAGTCCCATAAGCTTAACAAACATTTGAACATTTTTTTTTTGTTTGCCAGGAACTGTTTGGTGATACTGGCTCTGTGTGGGCGAGCGTTGTCGTGAATACATAACCAGGAGCCTTATGTGTGTACAGGAGTCGCAGACGTTGAATGAAATGGGTCAACGTTTCATCGTACCTTGCAACGTTCAACTTCGTTCCCTCATGTAGAAATTCCTTATGGATAGCGCCTTGACTATAGTAAAAGATGTTGAGAATCGTTTTGATGCTTCGTTTATCGACTATGACCTTTTTCCAACGAGGTCATACCGGAGAACGCCGTGCCATGCTTTGCCATTTCGTTTTTGGGTCACCCGTACTGACAAAACGGTTCAAGAAATCGACAAATCGTGTGAGTCCTCTATATCAGACTGCTTCTGATCGTCAGTCAGGTGATGTGGCACAACACGACAACACTTTTTCCTAACTTCTGTGTACGGACTTGTCGCACGGATTCTAGGGTAATTTGCAGTCCATTCGCTAAAACGCGCGCACGATTAATCTCCTCACTGTCTCAATGTTTTCGCCACTGACGGGGTCGCCAGTTATCCGCTACGGGGATTGTCTGAACCACTTTTCCGGCGTCTTTGAAAAAGGGCGAATCCCTGGTACACACACTTCATGGACAGTACTTGATCCCTATAAACACATACTAGTATCGCATGATTGTCTTGACAATCTTGAAACAAAACTTTAAATTTATCCTGTGCTAGTTCACCGTCCTCTTCTTATCTCAGAAGCCACGTACTCAACTAGTATTTCAACCCACAGTTTTAACAAGGATTGCACGCAATGCTCAACTGAACAACGGTTGGGGCAGTTTGTCAACACGGCTGCAACTTGTGTACTTATGATTCGCTTTTGTGGTCCTGTCGACCGAATGTTCAAATGTTTTAAATCTAGGGAGCCAAACTACTGTGCTCATCAGTTCCTAGGCTTACAAACTAACTGAAAATTAAAACTAACTAACGCTAAGGGCAACGCACAAACCCAAGCCCGAGGTAGGACTCGAACCTCCGACGGGTAGAAGACGCGTGCTCCGCAGCGAGGCGCCTTAAAGTGCCCGGCCATTCCACTTCGACTCCACTTCGACCCTTCAGACTTCATTCACCGAACTTTGTTATCAAAGGTTGTGCTATTCTCTCTGATCGATATACCACAGAAAACTATTCAGTAGAATTTATTCAGTCATGACAAATACAACGTACTTTCACCGATTTTCTTTAAGACTGAGAATTTCTCCATGTCCAACAATAACCAAGCAGAGACCACACGAAAGCGGAGCAAAGCGGTCATATAAGCTTCCCCTGAATTCCAGCAAATATTTTTAAAATACATTGCTTTCGGGTCCTTAGTTTAGAGTCAATCCTGAGACCAAGGAAACTCAACGCGTCTTCAAAATTCAAAACTATCTGCGTCATTCTCAGTTCAGATATATTAAAACCAGTACGAGAACGGTTAAGAGAACATTGAAAGTCTTGTCTGCAAACAGTTAAACACAGCAGTCTAAGCCGTAACGCGTGTTCTAATGACCATGGTGTCGATATTCTGTTAAACTACATCATTCCTTCCTTACTTAACTTCTGTAGATTAGCTCATTCAGTTCAATGTGTTGCGTTAGTTTGCTGTTCGGACATGAGCCTCTGTGCCTTGCATCACCCTTTGTATGTAGAATAGTATTCCATGGTGCATCAGAGCTTTTAACAAGACACAGTTAGCGTATATTTCATTTTGTCAAGAGAATAAACTTTTTTAGATATCATTCATACCCTGTAATCACATCTGTTGCTATCAGGCAACCCGGTTACTTGGTATAGCAACAGTGCCCCTATAGTGTAAGAGTTGCGTCTCGATAAAGTACTTTTTTGGTGAATACAACAGTGCCTCTTCTCGGAGTTAAATCTTGTTGTACCAGTGGTTTCTACCCGAACCCGCCATTCTGTTTACGAAATTACAGCATACCGAATTTTATTTCAAATGTTTCTTAAGCTTATGGGTGTTAACTTCGGGGTCATCAGTCCTTAAACTTACATACTAATTATAAACTACCTTATACTAAAGCTAAAACAAACATCCATGCTCGAGGGAGGATTCGAACCTCCGACGGGGAACGATCTCGCGCATCGGAGCATAGAGCCTCAATCCGCTCGAACACTCCGCCGCGGCGGATTGTGTTTATTCGAACAGTCTTTTGTTCTATTATACAGCAGATGACACATTAAAGTTCCAAAAAATGATTTGAATTTACTGGACGGGCGATAACTCATCCTCATGTCGTATAACTGAAAGATGCTCAAAATTATTGGTACGTGATTATAGAAACTTACGAAAACTTGCCACAGATTCACGTTAAAAATGTACACATGAAAAAATGCACATATGGAGAGGTGTACATGTAAAATATATCTACTCTGACCTAGTGGCATTCACTCCATGAATCTGCTTATTTCAAGTCGCATATTTGCTATCCACGAGCGATATTGAGGATACACAAGTAGATTTTATTACTTCCGAATGTGAAGCAGAGACAGAACAATTATGCATTAAATCAAACGGAAAAAATAATATAGTATTGCAATGAGGTACTTTTATGAATGTTGTGCATTCCACCATTTACGCAATTCAAACAATAGACACAGTAATTGTTCTACTGTAGTGGTATTTTCGTAGTGATTATATTGCAGAGATCACAGAGAACTAGAGAAATTATACCTTACGTTATTGTAATGAAAACGTGAGCATACAGTGCTACGTAGTGTGATTTACTTTTGATATAAATTTACCACTTTTTTTAAATTATTGAGACTCAATGGGTTAACCGTTTCAAAACCGCATTACTTAACATTTTGCATATTACTGTAAGTGTTGATGTTCTGCTTTTTTAATGAATATTGACTCGTACCATGTTTCTAAACGGCAAATATTGTTTGTGGGGCGAACATGTCCAGATGCACTCTATGAGAAAAGTATTTAGGGAACGAAGAACTTTTAGTAGGGATTAGTATTTATAAGAAGTCAGATACCATTATTATTAGAAACGTAATATATTTATTTCCTGCTTAACATTATTATGAAATATTGCATAATAATGGTAGAACCTTGCAGTAACTGCACATGAAAATAGTCACCTCCTGTTGCTGCCAACCTCTGCATTGTCTGTATCACGTTCGTGTCTTCCGTGCTGGAAAGTGTTACGTCATTACATACAGGCGAATATCAGCGGCATCTTTACTGACTTCTAGTCCTTTTTTAAATATGAACGTTTGTCTTCCCTTCCGCTAAATATTCTTCCCAAATGTAGACTCCCTTTCAAGAGCTTGGCGGAGGGAAGGTTTGGTCGCATTTCCTCTATTTTTACAGCTTTACGCGATAAAACTGTTTAGTATTGTAACGCTGGTAAGAAAAGAAAAAAGGCGACGCCGCCCTTTGGGAGATCTTTCGCCAAAAGATTATCTTCCTCTCCGCCGGTCAAAGCAGTCTACTGCGCCAAATAAAATATAGACGGTGTTCGAAAATTCCCGTTGCACACTCCAAGGGCTCGTAAGGGCATTGGTAACATAAATTTTGATAAAGGAGAAGAAAGATTAAGCTTTAACGTTCCGTCGACGTGGGCGTAATTTGAACGGTGCACAAGTTTAGATCGCTGTTTAAGGATTTGGGGATACTCATTACTACTTCCAAATATACACAGCAGATGCAAGGGAACAGCTACAACTGCCTGATATCGTGTAGGGTCCCCGCGAGAACGCATAACTGCCGCACCAAGACGAGAGATGGACTTGATTAATGTGGTTGATTAATGTCTGAACTTGTTGACACCATCCATAGAACACAGCTAGCCATAAGGGTACGAGGGGTGGAAATCTCTTTTGAAGAAGACGTTGATAGCTATCTCAGATGTGCACAATAACGTTAATGTCTGGGAAGACGAATGGCTAGAGTGTTCCTGGACCAATTTGGATGTTTGGGGATTTCGTATTGTCCTTCTGCAATTACCAAAGTCCGTCAGAATGCACAATGAACATGAAAGGAAAGCATTATGGGTCCCCTACTCTTCGCTGTATATATAAACGATTTAGACACAATTTGAATAGCTCCCTTAGACCGTTCGCGGATGATGCTGTCGTTCATCGGTTAGTGAAGTCAACAGAGGATCAAAAGCAACTTTAAAGCGATTTGGCAATTAACAGTAAATAAAGAAAAGTGTGAAGTAACACACATGACCACAAAAAGAAATTCGCTGAACTTCAAATACGCGATAAATCCGTCAAACCTTAAGGTCGTAAATTCAACCAAATACCTAGGTTTTACAATTACGAACAAGTTAGACTGAACCTCAGAACCCACAGACCCCCATGAACCACAGACATTGCCGAGGTGGGGTGGCTTGCGTGCCTAAACGATGCAGATAGCCGTACCGTAGGTGCAACCACAGCGGAGGGGTATCTGTGGAGAGGCCAGACAAACGTGTGGTTTCTGAAGAGGGGCAGCAGCCTTTTCAGTAGTTACAGGGGCAACAGTCTGGATGATTGACTGAGCTGGCCTTGTAACATCAGCTAATGTGGTTTTGCCACACAGCTACTGCGAACGGCTGAAAGCAAGGAACTACAGCCGTTACTTTTCCCGAGGACATGCAGCTCTACTGTTTGAACATATGATGATGGCATCCTCTCGGGTAAAATATTCCGGAGGTAAAATAGTCCCCCATTCGGATCTCCGGGCGGGGACTACTCAGGAGGATGTTGTCATAAGGAAAGACAATACTGGCATTCTACGGATCGGAGCGTGGAATGTTAGATCCCTTAATCGAGTAGGAAAATTAGAAAATTTAAAAATGGAAATGGATAGGTTGAAGTTAGATATAGTGGGGATTAGTGAAGTTCGGTGGCAGGATGAACAGGATTTCTGGTCAGGTGAGTACAGGATTATAAATACAAAATCAGTTGGGGGTATCACAGGAGTAGGACTGATAACGAATAAGAAAATAGGAATGCGGGTAAACTACTATGAGCAGCACAGTTATCGCATTATCATTGTAAAGATAGATACGAAGCCAATACCGACAACAGTAGTACAGGTTTATATGCCAACTAGCTCTGCCGATGATGAGGAGATTGAAGAAATATATGAGGAGCTAAAGGAAATTATTCAGACAGTTAAGGGAGAGGAAAACTTAATTGTGATGGGAGACTGGAATTCGGTAGTAGGAAAAGGAAGAGAAGGAAAAATAGTAGGCGAATATGGACTGGGCAGGAGGAATGAAAGAGGAAGTCGCCTGGTAGAATTTTGCACAGAACATGATTTAATCGTAACAAACACGTGGTTTAAGAATCACAAAAGAAGGTTGTATACATGGAAGAGACCAGGAGAAACCGGAAGGTATCAGATAGATTTTATAATGGTAAGATATAGATACCGGAACCAGGTTACAAACTGCAAGACGTACCCAAGGGCAGATATAGACTCTGACCATAACTTGTTAGTCATGAACTGTAGGATGAAATTAAAAAACTGCAGAAAGGTAGGAAAATAAGGAGATGGGACTTAGATAAATTGAAGGAAAGTGACGTTCTGGAAAATTTCAGAGGGAGAATTAGGCAACAATTGACAGAAACAGGGGGAAATAAAACAGTAGAAGAGGAATGAGTAGCATTGAGAGATGAAATAGTGAAGGCAGCAGAGGACAAAATAGGTAGAAAGGCAAGAACTACAAAAAATCCTTGGATATCACAGGAAATACTAAATTTAATTGATGAAAGGAGAAAATATAAAAATGCAGTAAATGAAACAGGCAAAATGGCGTACAGACGACTAAGAAATGAGATTGACAGGAAGTGCAAAATGGCTAAGCAGGAGTGGCTAGAAGCCAAATGCAAATCTGTAGAAGAATTTATAAGAAGGGGAAAAGTAGATACCGCCTACAGGAAAATGAAAGAGACATTTGGGGACAAGAAAAGCAACTCTACGAATATCAAGAACTCGGATGGGAAACCAGTTCTCAGCAAAGAAAGGAAAGCTGAAATGTGGAAAGAATACATAGAACAGCTCTACAAAGGAAATGTACTTAGAGACGATGTTGTAGTAAGGGAAGAGGAAGTAGATCAAGATGAAATAGGAGATGCTATACTGAGAGATGATTTTGACAGAGCCTTGAAAGACCTAGGTCGGAACAAGGCCCCAGGAGTAGATGACATACCCTAAGAGCTACTAAAGTCTATGGGAGAGCCAGCCATGACAAGACTATTTGAACTGGTGTTTGGATTTATGAGACAGGCGAAATACCCTCAGACTTTAAAAAAATGTAATAATCCCCATTCCTAAGAAATCAGGCGCAGACAGGTGTGAAAATTACAGAACCATCAGTTTGATAAGTCATGGTTGCAAAATTTTAACACGAATTATCTACAGGAGAATGGAAAAGCTGGTAGAAGCTGACCACGGGGAAGATCAGTTTGGGTTCAGGAGGAACATAGGAACACGGGAGGCAATACTCACTTTACGTCTTATCTTAGAAGATAGATTAAGGAAAGGCAAACCTACATTTTTTAGCTTTTGTAGATTTGGAGAAAGCATTTTACAATGTTGACTGGAATACACTCTTTCAAATTCTGAAGTCAGCAGCGGTAAAATATAGGGAAAGGAGAGTTATTTATAACTTGTACAAAAGCCAGACCGCAGTTATTAGACTCGAAGGGCATGAAAGGGAAGCATCAGTTGGGAAGGGAGTAAGACAGGGTTGTAGCCTTTCTCCGATGTTATTCAATTTGTACATTGAGCAGGCGGTGAAGGAAAGCAAGGAAAATTTTGGAATAGGGATTAAAGTTCAAGGGGAAGAAATAAAAACATTGCGTTTTGCTGATGACATTGTAATTCTGTCAGAGACAGCGAACGACCTGGAAGAGCAGTTGAATGGAATGGACAGTGTGTTGAAGAGAGCGTACAAAATGAACATTAACAAGAGCAAAACAAAAATAATGGAATGCGGTCTTAGAAAATCACGCGATGCTGAAGGAATTAGATTAGGTAACGAAACGTTGAAGGTAGTACATGAGTTTTGTTACTTGGGTAGTAAAATAACATGCGATGGTCGCAGTACAGAGGATATAAAATGTAGAATGGCAATGGGAAAAAAAGCATTTTTGAAAAAGAGATATTTGCTAACATCGAATATTAATTTAAGTGTAAGGAAGTCTTTTCTGAAGGCATTTGTGTGGAGTGTTGCCTTGTACGGGAGTGAAACATGGACGATAGCAGTGCGGACAGGAAGAGAATAGAGGCTTTTGAAATGTGGTGTTACAGAAGAATGCTGAAGATTAGGTGGGTAGATCGCATAACCAATGAAGAAGTACTGATCAGAATTGGTGAGAAAAGGAATTTTTGGTATACCCTGACCAAAAGAAGGGTTAGATTGGTAGGGCACATTCTTAGACATCAAGGAATTGTGAATTTAGCATTGGAGGGAAGTGTGTGGGGTAAAAATCGCAGAGGGAGACCAAGAGACACGTATAGTAAGCAGATTCAAATGGATGTGGGTTGCCGTTCTTATAAGGAGATGAAAAGGCTTGCACAGGATAGAGTAGGGTGGAGAGCTGCATCAAACTAGTCTCCGGACTGAAGATCATAACAACAACAGACTGAAGAGAACACAGAAAATTTTGTGGGAAAGCAGAACGCTTCGAAGATGCAACAGCTCTACCAAAGAGACTGCCTACATCAAACTTGTACGTCCTCTGCTGAAGTGCAGTTGCCCAGTGTAGGACCCTCACCAGGGAGGACTGACGGAAGACGTTGAGAAGGTTCAGAGAAGGGCAGCTCGTTTTGTTTTATCACATTAAAGGGGACAAAGCGTCACGGAAATGTTGCACGAGTTGAGGTGGAAATCATTAAAAGAAAGACGTTATTCGTTGCGGCGGGGTCTATTAGCGAAATTTCAATCACCAACTTTTTAATGTGAATTTATTTTGCTAACACCTATCTACATTGGGAGACTTGACCATCCCAATAAAATAAGAGAAATCAACATTGTCAAAAGCCTTCTCCAAATCTACAAAAGCTAGAAATGTAGGTTTGACTTTCCTTAATCTATCTTTTAGGATAAGCCGTAAAGTGAGTATTGCCTTCCGTATTGCCTTCCGTGTAGCTCACAACTGGTTCACCTCTTACTTTAATAATAGACAACAGAAGGTAATTCTCCGCAGTGTAGAAAATGGCTATAACGTACAATCCCAATGGGGCACAATTAAGTGTGGGCGGCCCCAAAGGTCTGTTTTGGGACCATTGCTGTTTCTTATTTATATAAATGATATGCCTTCGAGTATAACTGTAAAATATTTTTGTGCTGATGATACCAGCTTGGTAGTGAAGGATGTTGCTCGTAATATTTACACAGTATCAAATAATGCAGTTAAAGAGATAAGTTCATGGATTGTAGTAAACAAGTTGATGTTAAATCACAGTAAAACTCAGTTTTTACAATTTCTAACACACAATTTGACAAAATCTGACATTATGAATACACATAATGGGCATGTAATAAGTGAGACTGCGCAGTTCAAATGTCTAGATGTTCATATAGACCGTAAGCTGTCATGGAAAGCCCATGCAAATATTAACCATTAGAACAATATCTGAAATAAGTTATTTTTCAACACAAAAACTAGTCTATTACGCCTACTTTCACTCACTTATGACGTACGGCATTGTTTTTTGGGGTAACTCGCCGGATGCAAAAAGGATATTTCTGGCTCAAAAACGGGCGGTTCGAACAATATCTGGTGTCAGTTCGCGAAAGTCATGTCGACCGCTTTTCAGTATTCTGGGAATTTTGAATCTGGCGTCACAATACGTGTTTTCTTTAATGTCGTTTGTCGTTGATAATATCGGCTTATTGCCACGAGTTAGTAACTTTCAATTGGTGAATACTAGACAGAAGTCGAATCTACATTTGCATCACGCCACCTTAACACTTGTGCAGAAAGGTGTACAGTATTCTGCGGCATCCATTTTCAATAAGCTGCCACAAGAACGAAAGAATCTTAGAACTAATCCACACGCTTTCAAATCTAAATTGAAGAGTTACCTCATAGCTCACTTCATTCATTCTGTCGAGGAACTCCTAGAAAATTTAAACAATTAAGCTAATTAATTTTTTTCTTTATTGATTCTTTTCACTTTGTCTTAACATTGTCCTGTGCAAAGGACTACTTAAAAATTTTCTATTACCATTCTTGTGTAACAATTAATGTACTGACTTGTTCTATGACCTTGGAGTCTCACTCCTCAATTGGGTCCTATGGAACAAAAAAGACCAATAAATAAAGAAAAATAATAAAAAATAAATACATTTCTCCTGAACCCAAAATGATCTTCACCCAGGTCAGCTTCTACCAGCTTTCCCATCCTTCTGTAAATAATTCGTGTTAATATTTTGCAACCATGTTTATTAGGCAGATGGTTCTGTAGTTTTCACACCTGTCTGCTCCTGATTTTTTAGGAATAGTTATTATGACATTTTTCTTAAAGTCTGAGGGTACTTCGCCAGTCTCGTACATCTTACACACCAGGTGAAACAGTTTTGTTATGGCTGGTTCTCGCTGAGAATATTGCCTCTAAGTTCATTTCCTTCGTAGAGCCTCTCTATATACTCTATCCACCTTCCAGCTTTTCCTTCTTTGCTGAGAACTGGTTTTCCATCTCTGTTCTTGATATTCATAGAGCTGTTTTTTTATCTCCAAGCCGGCCGCGGTGGCCGAGGGGACTGAGGCGCTTCATTCACCGTCTGCACGGTCGGGGGTTCGAATCCCCCCTCGGGCATGGTTATTTGTGCCGTCCTTAGTCTTAGTTAGTTCATAAGTAGTTTGTAAGTTTAGGGGCTGATGACCCCGTAGTTAAGTCCCATAAGCTCTACAAACATTTGAACATTCTTATCTCCAAATGACTCTTTTATTTTCCTGTAAGATGTATCTACTTTTCCCCTATTTATACATTCTACTACATCCTTGCATTTGCCTTCTAGTCACTTTGCACTTCCTGTCAATCTCATTTCTTAGTCGTCTATACTCCATTTTGCCTGTTTCATTTACTGCATTTTTATATTTTCTCCTTTCATCGATTAAATTTAGTATGTCCTGTGATATCCAAGAATTTTTTGCAGCTTTTGCCTTCCTACCTATTTTGCCCTCTGCTGCCTTAACTATTTCATCTCTCAATGCTAACCGTTCCTCCTCTACTGTTTATTTTCCCCCGTTTCTGTCAATTGTTGCCTAAAGCTCCCTCTGAAATTCTCAGGAACTTTAGGTTCCTTCAGTATATCCAGGTCCCATCTTGTTATTTTCCTATCTTTCTGCAGTTTTTTCAGTTTCAGCCTACAATTCATGACCAATAAGTTATGGTCAGAGTTTATATCTGCCCCTGGGTATGTCTTACAGTTTAAAACCTGGTTCCGAAATGTATGTCTTACCATTTTAAAATCTGTCTGGTATCTCCCGGTGTCTCCTGGTCTCTTCCACGTACACAACCTTCTTCTGTGATTCTTAAACCATGTGTCTGTTATAACTAAATTATGTAATTCTACCAGGCGGCTTACACTTTCATTCCTTTTGCCCAGACCATATTCACCTACTATATTCCCTTCCCTCCCTTGTCCTACTACCGAATTCCTGTCTCCCATAATAATTAAGTTTTCCTCTCCCTAAAATGTCGGAATAATTTCCTTTAGCTCCTCATATATTTCTTCGATCTCCTCATCATGGGCAGAGCTACTTGGCATATAAACCTGTACTACTGTGGACGTTGTTGACTTCGTATGTATTTTGACTACGATAATGCGATCACTGTGTTGCTCATAGTAGTTTACCCGCATTCCTATTTTCTTATTCATTATCAGACTTACTCCTGTAATACACCGAACTGATTTTATATTTATAATCCTGTACTCGCCTCACCAGAAATCCTGTTCCTCTTTCCCGCGAACTTCACTAATACCCACTATATCTAACTTCAACCTATCCATTACTCTTTTTAAATTTTCTAGCTTCCCTACCCACTTAGGGGATCTAAAATTCCAAGCTCCGATGCGTAGAATGCCAGTGTTGTCTTTTCTGATGATCACATCCTCCTGAGTAGCCCCTGCCCAGAGATTCGAATGGGGGACTATTTTACCTCCGGAATATTTTACCCGAAAGGATGCCATCGTCATATGTTCATACAGTAGAGCTGCATGTCCTCGGAAAAGTAACTGCTGTAGTTTCCCCTTGCTTTCAGCCGTTCGCAGTAACTGTGTGGCAAAGCCACATTAGCTGTTGTTACAAGGCCAGCTCAGTCAATCATCAGACTGTTGCCCCTGTAACTACTGAAAAGGCTGCTGCCCCTCTTCAGGAACCACACGTTTGTCTGGCCTCTGCACAGATACCCCTCCACTGTGGTTGCACCTGCGGTACGGCAATCTGTGTCGTTGAGGCACGCAAGCCACCTCACCTCGGCAATGTCTGCGGGTCATGGGAGTGAGGATTATTACATTTTTCTTAAAGTCCGAAGGTATGTCAGATTCTCGTACATCTTACATACCAGGTAAAATAGTTTTGTCAAGGTTGGCTCTCCCAGACACTTCAGTAGTACTGAGGGAAAGTCATCTACTCCAGGGGCCTTGTTTCGACAAGTCTGTAAGCCCCCTGTCAAATTCTTCTTTCAATATTTCATCTACTACTACAATATTGTCTTTAAGTTCATTTACTTTGTATAGCTCCTCTATATATTCTTTCCATCTTACAACCTTACCTTCTTTGCTGAGAACTGGTTCTCCATTGAAGTTCTTTACATTTATACGGCCGCTTCTCTTGTCTCCAAATGTCTCTTTTATTTTCCTGTGGGCAGTATCTATTTTCCCTCTACTTATAAAGTCTTCTACAGACTTGCATTTGCCTTTTAGCCACTCCTGCTTAGCTATTTTGCACTTCCTGTCAATCTCATTTCTTAGTCGTCTGTACTACATTTTGCCCGTTTCATTTACTGCAGTTTTATATTTTCTGCTTTAATCAATTAAATTTATATTTCCTGTGATATCCAAGGATTTTTTGTAGGTCTTTCCTTTCTACCTATTTTGTCCTCTGCTGCCTTCATTATTTCATCTCTCAATGCTACCCATTCCTCTTCTACTGTTTCATTTCCCCACGGTTCTGTGATTTGTTTCCTAAAGCTCACACTGAAATTCTTCAGCACTTCAGGTTCCCTCAATTTATCCAGGTCCCATCTCCTTATTTTCCTACCTTTCTGCAGTTTTTCCAGTTTCAACCTGCAGTTCATCACCAATAAGTTATGGTAAGAGTGTATATATGAACTTGTTTAAAACCCTTAAAAACGTCCAGTGAATGTGTGATCATGTTTCATTTTGCTTTATTCTTGAACCTAAATTGTTTTTGCACCATTAATGTTATCTATCTGTGTTAGTTATTTTGTTATTTTTATTAATCATCAATGCTCCATGTTCATGTATGTTTGCCCCATATTTATGTATGTTTCCACCCGTGTGATTGAACTTGGGTGTTCATGTGAATGTGGAAGGTTGCCTTTAATATTGACTGACTGCCTCGAAATAGCCTACAGTCGCCGCTCCGCGCACTAGGCCTCGTTTTGCTGTAGTTAAGAACCCATGGCTTCATTTGTCGTCTTCGCTAGCGTCTTCTGGGTGGCCAGAGACAAGCATACTTGACAATATGGCGTGGTGGCCGCGTTCTTAGTGTCTTACCAACCTAAACTTGGACGAAAGAGGTGACAGGAGACCTCTCTGGGAGCGGTTGAAGAGGGAATTGGCCAGGTAGCAAGGGTTGGTAAACACTAGTCTCTGAACGCACTCTGCGTCGCTTTTAGCAGGCTATATTTCTGTTGTGTGGCGGGGGGAGGTTTCCTGTGGCCTTAGAGCTTCACTCTTCATTCTGGGTCCGACGACTGTGGAAGTTCGTACTTCGCCGAATCATGCTGAGGGGAAGGCATGCTGTTAAAATCAAATGTTTGTAGAGCTAATGCGACTTAACTAAGGGGTCATCAGTCCCTAAACTTACAAACTACTTATGAACTAGATAATACTAAGGACGGCACAAATATCCATGCCCGAGGGGGAATTCGAACCCCCGACCGTAGTGGCCGTGCAGAACGTGACTGGCGCGCCGCAGACCGCTCGACCACCGCAGCCGGCGGCATGCTAAGATCTAAGCTGAGCACTCACTGCATTAGCTTTGCTGTGCCTCGATTCCACGTCGTTCACTATGTTGCTACCCTGTGAGAAAATCCCAGGTACTTGAAACTGTCTACCCGTTCTAACTTTGTTCCTCCTATTTGCCACTCAATGTGTTTAAATCTCTTTCCACAGACATTACTTTCGTTTTGGAGATGCTGATCTTCATATCATAATCCTTGCACCTCTGATCGAGCTCTGAAATATTAGTTTTCAACCTTTCAATCGAATCTACCAATACAACTAAGTCATCCGCATATGCGAGACTGCTTATTTTGATTTCACCTATTTTAATCCCGCCTTGCCAGTCTACTGTTTTCAGTAAATTTAATGTACATTTATTATTTGCATATTCATTCCAGCGTTGATTTAGTCTCCGGTTTTGCTCAAGTTAGAATACACGTGTGTGGCCTTCAGCCTTTGTGTAAATCTAGTATGTTTGAATTTCCTTCGCGTTTTTAACTAACGTTTTCGCGTCGTTTCTGTATCCGAGATTCTTAAACCAGATGTTTGTTATGATTAAATTATGTTCCGTGCACAATTCTACCAGGTGGCTTCCTCTTTCAGTCCTTTTGCCCAGTCCATATTGACCTACTATTTTGCCGTCCCTTCCTTTCCTGCTACCGAATTCCAGTCTCCCATAACAATTAAGTTTTCCTCTCCCTTAACTTTCTGAATAATTTGTGTTACCTCGTCATATATTTCTTTGATCTCTTCATCATCGGCAGAGCTAGTTGTCAGACAAACCTCTACTACTCTACTATCGGTGTTGGCTTCGTATCTATCTTGACTACGATAATGTGATCACAGAGTTCCTCATAATTGTTTACCCGCATTACTATTTTCTTATTCATTATCAGACCTACTCCTATAATACCCTCCAACTGATTTTGTATTTATGATCCTGTACTCGCCGGCCAAAAAATCGTGTTCCTCTTTCCATCAAACGTCACTAATTACTATTTTATCTAACTTCACCCTATCGATTTCCTAAATTCCCTACCCGATTAAGGGTACGTTTTATTTACTGAAGAATACAATTTACTTAACTTCCATATAGTATGTCTCTTCTCGTGGCGGCGTCTTCTTCCTTAATGCTAGCTGCGCTGAGTCCTAGTGACTGCCTATTTCGGAGCCGAGTTGAGATGGGCTCTTCCAGACTCATGTCTGCCTAGATGTAGCAGCTTGTAGAGGGCGCGCTTCCCTGTTGCTCCATCCAGGATGCGCGGTGCCGGCGTGTGATTGGCTGCCAGTCGCCGCTGCCTTCTCCACGATAGTTCTAGTGCGTCTGGCGTGTGGCGCTGACTTTGTCACAACAGTATGTTGATTAAATACCTATATACAATTTACTTTCCAGTTGTATTCCACACACTACGGAAGTAGGCTAATAGGATACGACAATTTTTCACGTGCCAATTAAAATAGTATTGCATTATAAACGGTAGGACTATCGATAGTTAAAAGAGACTGCGATAGTGACGATAGAGCAAACATTATCAATCAATCGATAGTTAAAATTACAAACTCTTCTTGGGGTGCAAAGCCAGAGGTAGTGAGGATCACAGCACTAACAGTTTGCTTCTCAGCAGGCGAATACGCGAGCAGCGTCTGGTATAATTCAGCCCACGCCAAACAGGTCGACATCGCTCGTCACTGGATGTCTGAAACCTACGCCAATCGACAAGCTTTACCACCGTGCTGGCATTGCACCTCCTGCCGTGCGTAGAGAAGCTGCAGCCTACAGTGAAAGAGCGAGGGCTGAGTTGTCTGAGAGCCACCTCCTCCACAACACTAAGCCAGCGACCAGACGCCTGAAATCCAGACGGAGCAACCGACATAGCAACCGACAACCTCAGTGACCAACCCGGATCTAGAGTAGAGAGATGTAAGAGATCGAGAGAAAGGCACTGGATGCAACCAAAGGAAGAATTGGCAATAGGTCACAATGAACAGGCTACGCACGAGCTCTGCACGGTCAAGACATAATCTTATGAAGTGGGGATATTCTACTGTATATAACCTCTGTGACTGTGGAGACGTGCAGACGACCCAGCACATGTATAACTGCCCTGAATGTCCTCCACACTGCACCTTAGAGGACCTGATGTTGGCAACCCCAAATGCTGTCGACGTAACCCGCTTTTGGGCCAAATGTATATAATATTTCTGTCTGTTTGTTTATAGTTCGTAGTTTACATGTATGTAAGTAACCTCTGTATGTTATACCTTCATTAACTTCTGTACACATGATGCTTCTGACACGAATAAAAAAATTGACAGTTAATCCAGCCAGGATAAGGAAGACGTCAGTGACTTGTGATTTCAGAAGTGCTGGAAGCGTGACCGCTGCACAGGGTACGCGCAGCTCCGCCTCCCTCGGTGCTCGTGGTGGAGAGTTATCACACAGCGTGCGGCCAAGTTTATTTGTGCAGCACCCACCAGACCCTGCGGCGGCATCCGCGGTGGACGCTGCCCGGATGGCGTAGCGGTGCGCGAGGCCCGCAAACCGCCACAGTATTTCGCCCGCGCGCTTTTCCGCACACTATTTTGCCCGCGCCGTATATTCCCGCGGAATGCGGCTCTGCGCGACCAGTTATTCCAATAACACTCTTCTGTCCTCGGCATTAACATTCCTCAGCTCCGCAATATTTCAGTCTCCGTTTTCCTTGCTTTTAGATTCCGTGGATGGCACTGGCGCAAGGTTACAACTCTTGGTTATTTAAAATGGATAAATCGTGGTAATAATTCGCATATCCATGTTTGGGAGCTTGGAGATTCCGCAGGTAGCACTAGTGAAAAGGTGGAAGTGTTAAATATTTAAAAAGGATAAATCGCACTTTTAGGAATGTGTGTAGTTCAAATAATATCCGCAGTTATTTATGAATTCTGGCACTCTGTCTGTTCCTGATTAAAGAAACCGAACATCACATATCAACGTTGCGAAACCTGAGTGAAATAAATTCTGTTCATACGCTCCGGCTGCCTCTAGAATTTTCTAGCAGTAACACCCCAGCGCTCGCCATTATTCTTTATTTGTGACTGAAAGGTGGCGTCGTAGAAGGGCGAAGAATAGCTTTAGTTGGTGTACATGCATTTTTCTAGGTAGTTCATACATTCTGTTTTTGTAGGAATTTGTTTGAATATTGAAAGTGTTCTTCACCTTACGACACCAATGTGTAAAGCCCCTACGAAGTCTTCGTCTGCCATTACAGTGTGTGTTTGATTCCAATTTATACTTGCAAATATGTAACTATCTACAGAATGTAAACGAAATACATCTATATCTATATACATACTCCGCAATTCACCGTAAGGTGCGTGGCGGAGGGTACACTGTACCCCTACCAGGCATTTCCTTTCTATTCCACTCCCAAATAGAACGAGGAAAAAAAAGAATGTCTATATTCCTCCGTACGAGCCCTAATTTCTCTTATCTTGTCTTTGCATCTTTACGCGAAATGTAAGTAGGCGGCAGCAAGATCGTACTACACTCAGCTTCCAATTCCGGCCGTCTAAATGTACTCAACAGAAATTCAAGAAAAGAACGTCGTCTTTCCTCCAACGATCCCCAATTGAGTTGCCGGAGCATTTCCGTGACACTCGCGCATTCGTCGAACCTACCAGTAACAAATCTAGCTGCTCGCCTCTGAACTGCCTCCATGTCTTCCTTTAAACTGATCTGCTGCGGGTCCCAAACACTTGAGCAATACTCAAGACGTGGTCGTACAAGCGTTTTATACGCGGTCTCCTTTACATGTGAAGTACATCTTCCCAAAATTCTCCCAATAAACCGTAGTCGGCTGCCCGCCTTACAACAGTCCTTACATGTTCGTTCCATTTCATATTGCTCTGCAACGTTACGCCTAGATATTTGAACGACGCGACAGCATCAAGAACCTCACTACTAATGCTGTATTCGAACATTATGGGATTGTTTTTTCTACTCATGCGCATCACCTTACATTTTTCTACATTGAGAGCCAGCTGCCATTCTTCGCACCAACTAGAAATTTTGTCTAAGTCAACCTGTATGCTATTACAGTCAGTTACAGACGACACCCTCCCATACACCACAGCATCATCAGCAAACAGCCGCAAATTACAACTTATTCTGTCCATCAGATCATTTATATAGATAGAAAATAATAGTAGTCCTATCACACTCCCCTGGGGCACGCCTGATGGTACACTCGTCTCTGATGAACACTCGCCGTCGAGAACAACGTACTGCGTTCTATTACTTAGGAAGTCTTCAAGCCAGTCACAAATTTGTGAACCTATTCCATAAGCTCGTATCTTCGTTAACAGTCTGCAGTGTTGCACCACGTCGAATGCTTTTTTGAAGTTGAGAATAACAGAATCCACCTGTTGCCCTTCATCCATGGCTCGCAAGATGTCGTGTGAGAAAAGGGCAAGCTGAGTTTCACATGAACGATGTTTCCTAAACCCATGCTGATTCATAGAAAGAACTGAGAATGTGCTCTAAAATTCTACATGAAACCGATGCCAACGATATTGGCCTGTAGTTGTGTGGGTCAGTTCTCTTTCCTTTCTTATACACGGGAGTCACCTGCGCTCTTTTCCAATCACTAGCAACTTAGCGCTGAATTAAAGGTTCGCGATAAATGCAAGCTAAGTAGGGGGCCAATGCCGCAGAATAGTCTTTGTAAAACCGAACTGGTATTCCAGCAGACTTTTTCGTATTTAGCTCCCTCAGCTGCTTTTCTACAACGGAAATACCTATTAGTATGTCCTCAATTTCGGAATTAGTACGTTGATCAAATGACGGTACATTTGTGAGGTTCTCCCGCGTAAAAGATTTCTTAAAGGTTAAGTTTAGAACTTCATCTTTCCGTTTGCTTTCTTCTTTTACTGCCCGAGAATGATCAACAAGTGACTGGACAGTGGGCTTTGCCCCGTTTATCGATTTTACATAGAACCAGATTTTTTCCAGTTCTCGGAAAGATCTTTTGGTGAGGTATGGCTGTGATAATTATTGTATGCTTCGCGCATCGATCTTTTTATAGAAGCAAATAATAGGAACATCTAACATGGACAAAAAATGTGACTAGAAAACAGACATCGCTGGCAAATTATTTATAACAAATCGATTCAGGTGGTACGTAGCCGTCACCAGTTTATCGGCGTATGTCGACAGATCTGGTTGTCGGACATTACACTCCTGCCCGAAACGTGTTTAAGTGAGAGTGTTATGAAGATGACCAGTGTGGATGTGATGAAACAGTGTTCCCGTGGAGGGGCGTTCTTTTCACAGTAGAAGACCTATTTTCATGCGTAGAAAAGTCCATCAAAGTTGTTTCGTTTTGGAGGAAGAAAATCACGTGTTTTCGCCTGGACATGGAACGAAACAAAGAGGAATTTAAAAATCCAATCCAGAATCATGTCACTGGACTGCATGAACCTATCTTGGTAGTGGGTACTTTGACACCGAATGCTGCTAAAAGGAACTGTTATATCATCTGTATGTGTCTTTTCAGCAGCGCAAACCATCAGTTATGTATACAACGTTCGTTTACACCAGACTGATGAATATTAACAGAAATAGGGCTTACGTCCTTCCAGAAGGACCAGTATGGCAACTTACTTTATCATTCTTGTACTTAAGAATTCGTGCACAGTGTCGTAATTTATTTCACCGATATGCCTGCGCCCATTGAAGATCAATTTTTTGCTTGTATTGTTGATTGCAAAGTGGTTGTATACGAAACCTCCTGGTAGATTAAAATTGTGTACCGGAACCGGGACTCGAACCTGGGACCTTTGCCTTTTTCGGGCAAGCGCTCTACTGACTGAGCTATCCCGACACGACTCACAATGCCGCCTCACAACTTTACTTCCGCCAGTATCTCGCCTCCAACTTTCCAAACTTCACAGAAGCTCACCTGCGAACCTTGCAAGACTAGCACTCCTGGATGAAAGGATATGGTAAAGACACGGCTTAGCCACAGCCTAAGGGATGTTTCCAGAATGAAACTTTCACTCTGCAGCGGAGCATGCGCTGATATGAAACTTCCTGGCAGGAGTGCTAGTCTTGCAACGTTCGAGCCGTGTCGGGATAGCTCAGTCGGTAGAGCGCTTGCCCACGAAAGGCAAAGGTCCCTAGATTCGAGTTCCGGTTCCAGCACACAGTTTCAATCTCCCAGGAAGTTTCATATTAGCGCACACTCCGCTGCAGAGTGAAAGTTTCATTCTGGTTGGATACGGCTTAGAAGTTGAGGCTCATACCGAAGATATTGAAGACTTCCTCATAGATTGGTTTGATTTTCTTGAACATTCTTTAATTTTGACGACGTTTATATGTGTATATTTCATTTTAAATGTTATTTTAATAATAATGATTCACCAGATTAAAATTCTAAAACATTCAATTTGACGCCCTTCCAATAGAAGGGCAGTATGGTGAAACTAATGGCGTGATTGTGAAAAAATTTACTTATAACGATCCTGTGCAGACGTATGACGCTAATTAATAGCTCCTGAAAAAAAAAGTAAACCAAAAATACTTCCGCTCTATATGGTTTAAGTTTCAAGTGCTACTCAGTTTACAACATTCGTCAATTACGTCCTCTTACAAAATATTTATGAAATGACTTAACAGTTTTCATTCATGATGGTAAATTTTTAAGGGGTATGTTCCAACATTTCGGAAGGCGATTCATTGCATTTCCTTCGTAAAAAAAGCGTTTTTCGTTTCGTAGTCTCAGCGGTCTATCCCGTTAATGGACAAGAGGTTACTCTTTTTACAGTTGCGGAACGAAATAATTTTCATTAGGTGAAGCTTTCGAACTCTGTTAGCTGATCCTTCACCTTCTATAAGATTTCGTCTCCCTTAACAAAATGATTCAAAACTCACGAATACTCTCTCTACACCGTAATTTTCATCCTAGACGTTTATATCTAGAATTTCTTTCGTTGCTTAGGTTTCTGCACTGATTGTAATAAACCATATTAATGATATCTTAAGAGTAGCTCAGTTGGTTTTTTTTTTTTCTTTTTTCTTCTGCTTCTGAATGTAACAAATCATGCTCCAATTACTTACATCAGTTTCCGAAGATTTTATTATTATGCTATGCTAATTTAAACATATGTCCTAGCCTTCTTCCCCTTCCTATCAAAAAACTGTATTACTTAGAGTTTTGTACATTTGCCTTTCCAATTTCAAAACTTTCTAATTTACCAACCACATTCAAAAGTCTGATATTCCATACACCATCTAGAAAGTTGTCCTATCGTTCTGAACGATATTTTGTACGATATTAAGTGAAATTTTGTAACAAATTCTAGCCCTCCGGCGACTTCCTTGGTTAAAAATGGCGCTGCTCTTGTTACGCCTTTGTTTGCCAGTCACCGCCCTGTACCTCTTTGTGGCATACTGTATAAAAACCGCCTCGCTATTCTTTGTGGCGCCTTCAGGCGGAAGTGACTCGTCTACCCTTACGAGGGCAGTGCTCTCAGGGGAAATTCTCATTCCTGGAGAATTCTCTGTGCAGCTGAGACATACTGTACGTCACAAGCAATTTTTTTGGTGTTGTTTCGATGATATACTTGATTCTCTCTATATATATTACAACACAAGTTTGGATATAATTCAATATTTGAAATGATTATGATCACAAAAGAAGGTTGTTTCTTGGAAAATCACTCTCACATCTGTCTCAGAAAACGATTGTGTTGTTAAAAACTTACTCTTATGTATATGAACAGAAAATGCACGTTTGCCAAATTATCTGAGGCAGGAGGGGTAAAACTTAGGAAAAGGAAAGTTACCCGCAGCAGAGTGGCCAAGAGCATTGACGCGTTATTCTCCGATGCAAGAGGCCGGGGGTTCGAATCTCCCTTCGGGCATGGATATTTGTGTCTTTAGTACAAGGTAGTTCATAAGTAGTTTGTAAGTTTAGGGAATGCTGACCGCGCAGTTTGCCTGGAGCTCCTTCTGAAACTCTCAGCAACTTCAGATTTCTTCATTTTATCCAGGTCCCCATTTCTGACAGTCGTGATTAACAAATCTAACAGATCTATTGGTAGGACACATTCTGAGACTCAAGTGTATTGGACGGAGGTATCTGGTGTCAAAATCTGAAAGGAAGACGAAAAAATAAATAAAGTAAGCGCATATGGGTGGATGGGGGTTGCTCTTCTTATGAGGAGATTAAGAGGCTTGCGCAGGATCGAGTAGTGTGAAGATGTGCAACAAACAAGTCTCCGGAGTGAAGATGATAACAAGAATTGAGGTTACTGCCTATTTGAGGATATCCCAAGCCTTTTGTCGGAAATATAAGAACAGGAAGATAATAATATAGAGAAAATTGCTGTAGAAAAATTATATGGGGAAATTATTCACGACCTCATAGGGGAAGCTTCCATGTTACGACCTTAATAGAGGAAAAATAATGTTCCTAAGTTCCGGTATATATATCAGGAAACTTATTCCTTCAATTAAAGACTTCGCAGAACCGTAGAGGTGACAACAATTCAGTGAAAATGTTATTGGATGTTCTGTGGAGGAAACCTGCCAGTTCTGATAAACGTCCTTCCCTAGTCGACTTTTTAATTGCACTTATAACAAACCAGGTGGTTGCGGAATAACTATACTACACACATTTGTATGCAATCAGTCGACACGCTACAACTGTAAATGAACTGAAATTTCTTCTCAGGCATTAACTGAGTTGTGGGAGTGAATCCCAACTGCAAGCATCACTCTTCTTCTTCTGTCTACATTTCAGGACGAAACCACTGCCAGGAAAATGCTATAGAAAGTGTGGTATTAGTGAATTGTTGTCCAAGGATTAAGGAGATTGACTGCAAAAATTATTACCTGAAAACATAAAATATGATTGTAGCAAATTAGATATTAAATGTAATTTTTATTTTATGAAGCGTGATCCAAGAAGACCAAAAATGAAAAATAAAATAAAAAATAAATATAAGAACCTTTCTTTTCTCAAATAAAATATTCCTTACCAATAATTTGAAAGAGGAATGACGTGGAGCTTAAAAATGTCGATTGATTTTTTATAAATATTCGTAGTTTTGTTAAGTTTCATGGAATATAACAAAAATGTTGAAAATCAGATACTGTAACGTTGACTTTTCTAGACATACTATTTATGCAGTACATCCTTCGTCTTTTCAAAACCGTAATTCTTAGAAAAAATAGAAACAAATATAAATTAAACATTTTCGAATTATTAGGATATTTTTTTTAAAAGTGTGACCTCGAACCCTGGCTTCATTTTAACCGATGAACCCATTTTCATTGAAATGAATTGTGCTATGATGCTATTGAATAATTTCTAAGGTTTAGTTAATTGTAAGAATAAAATATGAGTTAGAAAGAATTCCACCTTTATTAAGCGTGCGGCATTAATGACCGTTAGACCCCGACTGGCATCATGTTGAGACTGCCTTATGCAAGTCTTTATAGCTGACGCTACTTGAAAGACGACCGTCTGTCGCCTTCCATATATTTTTTATAAAATTATAATTTGTTTGATTTCGATAGCTTAGCATTTTGTTAAGTTAGAACCCCACTATTTTCAAGGCATGAGGAATAGCATTTTTATTCCATGTTTTAAAATATTAGTTTCTGAAATGTTAGTTAATATTGATAGGATTTTTTATTTTAATAATTTATTTTTATACCTGTGAGAATGTGTACCTGTTTTACTTTTAAGTAGATGTGCAAGAACCTAATGGCTGTCTGAATGTGTTGTAGTGATAGCTCGCTTTGCAATGTTCTCTCTAGCTCAGAGTCGATAATTAGTCGTTACCAACCCCTGCTACTGATGCGACCAAAGAGGTAGCTACACCCTTTGGTTACAAGCAAGTCGACGAGCCTTCTAGAGGGTGAGTATCACGATCTTCTCTCCCCACCACCGCTGCTTTCTAGGATTTCCGAGTTTCCGGTAGCTCTCCCACGGCTCCTGGCCGCTCGGTGGTCACTTTGTGCTGGGATCGTGGTGAGGTAATGTTGGTTCTGCTCTTGTGCCTGCGGAGATGGTAGCAATTCGTTGTTTAGCATGTTTTACTTAGACTCTTGAACTTAGATTAATTATTAGGAATATTCCGTCTGATCGTGTGTGGAAATGTGTTCTAGTTTTTCAATCCAGTGATTTCCAACAGATAAACACAGTGTATATGTTAGTATTTGCAGTTTGATAATGGCCTGGTATATTCAAATCTTTTGTGATTATGTGGCAGTGTACGAAATGTGTGTAAGTTCTTTCTAGCTTTGTGGGGCCCGATTTCTAACAGCCGATATGTTCATTTTTGTACACTACATGTAAAAATCTTTCTTATTGTTCCCTTCCGTGAGTGATATGTGTTCCACGTGGTCGGTTCTTAGAACAAAGACTTCAGATTCCACTATTGTTTGTTCCATGCCGAGCAGGCAAGCAATTATGTGTGTATCCTTCTGATTTGCACTAATATCCTCACCTATCTTAATTTTCCTGTTCCTTCTCCGAACTTGTAGTATGCACTCAGTATTTGTCAGTAATTCTCTCCGAGCCTTGCACAACCTCCTTCAATGGCTTGCTTATGAAATTCTATGTATTTCTATGGGTTGCATGCTGTAGTTTTTATTTTTTTCCGCTTTGTAATTAATACACTTTTTCCGGTTATGAGACTGGACCTCTTCCGCCTCTGTAATCGCTCCCAATCACATGTTGCTGCACTGCAGCAGCTTACTTATGAAATTCTACGACGTTGTAGGAGTTGAATGCCGTAGTTATTTTTTTTATTTTTTTTTTTTTTCAGAAATTGATTTTATACAATTATATCGGTTTTCGGAACCACGTGGGTCCGAACTCCGATTTCGGGGGTTTGCAGCTAGTCACCTGAATTCACGCCACTTCTCGTAAAAGCAGTGCGTAGATAGTTTACTCTCAGGTTTCAACTTAAGAGTCGCCATGATTTTGTATAATCAATTGATTTTTAACCACTTCACGTTCAGTGGAGTGCGATCATGGGACGTAGCCGTGTATCGCCGTTAGCATGTTTGCTCGCAACCTAATGTGAATTCAACTCAACTTTGGTATACTCACGGACCATCTCAAATAAGGCACGACAGACCACAGCCATCTTCGCAATTTTATAGCATATTGTGTTGTGTGGTACCTCCGGCTTTTCTGAATTTCGCCTACAATAGCGGCACCTGGTTCTGCCTCGCTTCAGCACGCTGATTTTGGTGAGTTTCGCTGTTGCATTGCGTCTGTGTGAGCGAGTGAGTGTTGTTTTTAAATACTCCCCGCACTTCCAAAGACGATTTAAAATCATTCATGTGGTGAGCAACCATTTTTAATGTATAATTATTTCTTAGCTCAATGCTGATTGGTTGCAAATTGGTTTCATTTTTTTTTCTGTCTTCACTTTTCTTCTTTGTATGCCGAAGTGTATCTGATGATGGGGAACGCCCAACCGGTAATAAAGTTATTAATTAAACTAATTTGCAACCAATCAGCATTGAGTTAAGAAATAATTACACTCCACACAGTAGCGTTAAGGTGTGTGTAATTTATGTTAAATTCAATGCTGGGCATCGTCAGTATTATATTATGTCAAGGAGATGCACTTTTATTGTATTAACAAAATTGGTTCTCCATTTTCCTTGTGTTCGACCTGAATAAAGTAATTAAGTTCAGTATAATTTTGACTTTCCTATAAATTGTAGTTTGCGAGCATCTTTCCCCTTTTATTTAACATTGTTTTCCACCAGTGCTGAGAACAAGCTCAGATGCAATTTTCTATGTTTATTACGCCATAAATGGTTTTCTTTAGCCACCTTTATGAAATAACTTTAATTGTGGTGATTTGTTTATTAATGCCTGTGTGTAATTTCGTTTGAGCGGCTACGTATCGTTAACTTCCTGTTATTAGAGTAATTTGAAGAAAGTCAGTTCTCAAAGTGGGCCAAGGAACAAGGTTTTACAGCAGGAAGTGGACGGTAGTTCACATGGACCTACTTGCTACTTTTACTGCTAAAATTAAGCTTTTTTGTAATATTTGAATCTTATCTGGATACCTCCTACCAGATTTGAGCTTTTATTTCGTACAGTGGCCCATTTTTATCTTTCAACTACTTGCGCGTCAATCATAATGACATGATCGTGACTCAACACGTAGTCTCCAAGAGGAGAAAATCTCCGACCTGCCCGGGAATCGAACCGGGTCCCGTGTGTTGCAACCAACCACCCTAGAATAGAGGCGACCTTCTGCAGCTTAGATAGCTGTACTGAAGAGATCTGGCGGACGCCAGCAACATCTTACAGGTATGCGCGCCATGGTGCTTTTCAACGGCTTACCCGCGCAATACTACCGTATTTTGGCGCACTTTAGGTTACGGTAGTAACTCTAAAAGTGGGCTGGCGCAGTTGTAACACACTGGACTCGCATTCGGAAGGATGGTATTTCAAATCCCAAATCCACCTCCGGCCATCCAGATTTATGTTTCCCGTTATTTCCCTACATGACTCCAGGCAAATGCCGGGATAATTCCTGTCAAAGGGCACGGCCGATTTCCTTCCACATCCTTACTCAAATACTCAGAGCGTAAGCTCTGTCTCTAATGACCACGCTGTCGACGGGACGTTAAACTCCAAATTCCTCCTTTCCTACAAGTGGGCCTTTGCGAACGTCTTTTGACAGCTCGAAAATTCCCTACAACTTCACTCTCCTATGACCTTTATTACTTTTTTTTCCATCGTTTCAGCGATATTTGCAAAAATAACGGCTATGTGATACCACCACTTGGTTTTACATAAGCCAGGCGTTCGGAGATCTCAGTTCACTTCCTCGCCTAAAACTCTATCTGGCATACGCCATCTTGCTTGCTGTATTTTATGATTTTCGTATTATAACTTACGCATTGTAATTTCAAAGCATTGGCGCACTGAAGAATTAACAAAAACACGTCGTTCTTAATACTATAAATTATAATCTAGTGTCTAAAATGCCATATTAGCAGTTAACAACTGCCATCAATAGTACGAAAATTAAGAAACCGTTACATAACTGTCGGCCGTGGTGTAGTGTACAGCGCGTTAATTAAGTTTGCACATGATCGGTAGTTCGATACCCGCCACTACCATTTACTTTTTGCCTTGGCTCGTGGAAGGGTTTCGGGCAACCTTATTAATTAAGAACAGCTATGTTCTGCAATGTTTAGAATTGTGCACATGTAAGAGTGCTCTCTAAAATGTGCGTTTGTTCTATTTCGTGAACATGCCGTGAAATACGTTAAAACCAATTAAACACTGGTCTTCTGAAGCATTTGCACAACAACGGGGAGAACACTGTCATAATGAATATTCTAATCAACACGCAGATACTGGTAGTTTCATTAATTAATGGAGTGTAAATGTTTGTGAATGATTTGTGACTTCACTGCGGGATCATAAGTCCCTAAACTTACAAACTACTTATGAAGTAGCTTAAACTAAAGACGGCAAAAACATCCACGCACGAGGAGGGATTCGAACCTCCGACAGCGAACCGCCTCGCTCATTGTAGCAGAGCGCCTCAATGCGCTCGGCCGCTCCGCCGCTCCGCCGCGGCTATCAATGAAGTCCTAGATTTCTGTAGCAACAGTCGTTCCTTAATGAAACCAAAGAGGAGTGCATACATTGCAAGAAATTGCCTGTTTATTTTTCCTGGTCTATGTTTACAATTCCTTGGTATGTATTTCAAGGCTTGAACTCCAAACAGAACAAATGCACTTTTCAGAGAAAGCGTTGTTACCTTTGAACAACTCGGAATCTTGCAGAATATAGTTTTGGTCAGTTAACAACAGTTTGCGAAAACCTTTTTGGAAGCAAGAGGGAAAAAGTGTCTGTGGTAGCTATATTTTCTAATTCTTTTTATATTTTTTGTCTTCAGGGAGATATATGCCTTGCGAACGTCTGTTCATGTTCGTTCTGGGTTGTTCGTTGAGAATTTTGCTCAGTTTTTTTTATTAGAGATGGCGTTGAACCCTCTTTCTTTTCCTCTGTTTTCATTGGTTCTTCGGTTTGACCGGTACTTTGTGAACAGTGGTATGATTTGTTCTATTTTGATCGTTTCGTCGTTCATTCAGTTGTCTCGTGGCAGAAGGCGCCGTGCTACCACGCCGGCAACGGCAACCCTCTGACCAGGCGCGCCGAGCCACCGCGTCCTAGCAAGTTTCGAACCACCGTCTAACATGTTTGTACATCACAAACTAATTCATCGCCCAATACGTTACCGCGAACAGCTGCGAGACTAATCCGTAATTTTCTTACCATCGATGGCAGTTATTATCTGCTAACAGAGCATTTTAGACATTAGATTAAAATTAATTGTCCTAAGAACGATGTTCTGTTGATAAATTTCAATGCACCATTGCTTTTAAATGGTAACGCTTCAACTATAATAAGAAAATCATCACATACAGAAAAAAAGATGGCGTATGCAAAAGATAATTTCGGGCAAGGAATGCCACGTGATTTCCGAACGCCAAATGTACGCCGTGTTTCTTCCAGGCTAAGGTCACTTGTCCGGCAAATATACACTACTTTCCTGCCAGGAACCAGTACAGGCAAAGAAAATAAAATTTGAGCAAACGTCTAAGGAAAGACAAGTGATGATATTTTAACACGCAAACGATGACAGGCAAAAGTTAGTAGAGATTCGTGCGTCTATAAAAAGACCGATGCGTGAAGCATACAATAATTATCACAGCCATAACTTAGCAAAAGATCTTTCCGAGAACCCGAAGAAATTCTGGTCCTATGTAAAATCGATAAGCGGGTCAAAGCCCACTGTCCAGTCACTAGTTGATCATTCCGAGGAAGTAATAGAAGAAAGCAAACGGAAAGCTGATGTTCTAAATTTAACCTTTAAGAAATCTTACACGCAGGAGGACCGCACAAATATACCATCATTTGATCAACGTACTGATTCCGAAATGGGGGGGCATAGCAATAGGTATTTCCGGTATAGAGAAGCAGCTGAGAGAGATAAATACGAAAAAGTCTGCTGGTCCGGATGGAATACCAGTTCGGTTTTACAAAGACTATTCTGCGGCGTTGGCCCCCTACTTAGCTTGCATTTATCGCGAATCTTTAATTCAGCACAAAGTTCCTAGTGATTGGGAAAAAGCGCAGGTGACTCCCGTGGCCGGCCGCGGTGGCCGAGGTGACGGAGGCGGTCCAGTCACGGTCAGCACGGCCACTACGGTCGGGGGTTCGAATCCCCCCTCGGGCATAGATATTTGTGCCGTCCTAGTTCGTAAGTAGTTCATAAGTAGTTTGTAAGTTTAGGGACTGATGACCCCGTAGTTAAGTCCCATAAGCTTAACAAACATTTGAACAATTTGATTTTGACTCCCGTGTATAAGAAAGGAAAGAGAACTGATCCATACAATTACAGGCCAATATCGTTAACATCAGTTTCATGCAGAATTTTGGAGCATATTCTCAGTTCGAATATAGTAAATTTCCTTGAAACGGAAAAGCTTCTTTCCATGAATCAGCACGGGTTTAGGAAACATCGTTCATGTGAAACTCAGCTTGCCCTTTTCTCACATGACATCTTGCGAGCCATGGACGAAGGGCAACAGGTGGATTGTGTTTTTCTCGACTTCAAAAAGGCGTTCGACGCGGTGCCACACTGCAGACTGCTAATGAAGATACGAGCTTATGGAATAGGTTCACAGATTTGTGACTGCCTGGAAGACTTCCTAAGTAATAGAACGCAGTACGTTGTTCTCGACGGCGAGTGTTCATCAGAGACGAGTGTATCGGCAGGCGAGCCCAGGGGAGTGTGATAGGACCGCTATTATTTTCTATCTATATAAATGATCTGATGGACAGAGTAAGTTGTAATTTGCGGCTGTTTGCTGATGATACTGTGGTGTATGGGAGGGTGTCATCTGTAACTGACTGTAATAGCATACAGGATGACTAGACAAAATTTCTAGTTGGTGCGAAGAATGGCAGCTAGCTCTCAATGTGGAAAAATGTAAGGTGATGCGCATGAGTAGAAAAAACAATCCCATAATGTTCGAATACAGCATTAGTAGTAAGCTTCTTGATGCTGTTGCGTCGTTCAAATATCTAGGCGTAACATTGCAGAGCGATATGAGATGGAACGAGCATGTAAGGACAGTTGTGAGTAAGGCAGACAGCCGACTTCGGTTTATTGGGAGAATTTTGGGAAGATGAACTTCACCTGTATAGGAGACTGCGTATAAAACGCTTGTACGACCACGTCTTGAGTATTTCTCAAGTATTTGGGACCCGCAGCAGATCGGTTTGAAGGAAGACTCAGAGGCGGTTCAGAGACGACCAGCTATATTTGTTACCGGTAGGTTCGACCAATGCGCGAGTGTCACGGAAATGCTCTGGCAACTCAATTGGGGATCGCTGGAAGAAAGACGACGTTCTTTTCGTGAATTTCTGTTAAGTAAATTTAGAGGGCCGGAATTTGAAGCTGAGTGTAGTAAGATCTTGCTGCCGCCTACTTACATTTCGCGTAAAGATCGCAAAGACAAGATAAGAGAAATTAGGGCTCGTACGGAGGCATATAGGCATTCTATTCTCCCTCGTTCAATTTGGGAGTGGAATAGGAAAGGAAATGCCTAGTAGTGGTACAGTGTACCCTCCGCCACGCACCTTACGGTGAATTTCGGAGTATGTATGTAGATGTAGATGTAACGGAATAGTATAATGAAAATGTGGGTGAGATATTAAAATAATAGTTTAAATATGAAAAAGGTAAGACGAAAGTCGTGTTTGTCAAACTTAAAGTAAAATATCAAATAATTTTGGCTGTTTTTTTAAAATACGGACGTGTTAAGTGCATAGATATTATCACAGTAGTAGAGTCGTGATCGTATCGCCCGAATTTTTTTATTATTCACATATTTTTTGTCCGAAATGTTTGCAAAAATTCTTAAAACTACAAGAAAATTTAAAGTGGGCCGGAAAACACGTAAATGCGATTTTTTACAAATGGGGGTTACCAGGATTGGTATTATTTTGCCACAGTGAAAAAACAAATGTTCTGAAAAATTGGTTGTGGTGATGTTAATTTTTATTTATATTTCGTACTAACATAATTTCCAAGTTTCGTCTATAGCATGGAAATATCTTTTACCACACTTGTAACAATACTAACATTTTTGATTATGTGCGTTATAACAAGTGGGACGGTCATCACAAAAATTTAGAAATTAAAAGTTTCGTAACTGTAGTCGAATTTACTCACTACATACATTTTGAAGTGATACAGATGTGTAAATATAATCATCACCATGCAAATATTAAATTTTATATTTACGGTTTTTTAACTCGTAAAAATACTTGGATTTGGCGTAATAGTTCTTTAAAAATAAATAGTTTATGAGAAAGTGTAATTTAACTGGCTCTATTAGCAATAGTAATAGTTGTTAATAAGAAGCTTATTTACAAGGTACAGCTAAAACTGTCTAACGAATGCTCAAACAATTAAGCGGAACAATTCGCAATGGTCTTGAGTTAATAGCCAATCTTTGGAATATTGATAGAACTGAAGTAATTCACACCGACAGCAGGATTACTTTGGATTCGTTCCGAAATGCGAAGAACCATAACTTTTTGAATGAACAAGTGCGAAGTAAAATCAGAAGGTTGCAGACACACAAGTGGCTGGTGCATTTCGAATGCCTTAAAGCACATCGAGGGATATGGGGAAATGAACTAGCTGACAATCTTGTTAAAGAGCAGCTCGATCACAACAATCGATACGCTACAACAAATGCCTTAAACAGGAAACTTCGAGAGGAGATTAGGAACAAATGAGACATTGAGTGGAAAAGAAGAAAAAAACGGGGGAAGCACTAAACCGTATTTTCCTACTATCAGTGTTGTTTCATAAATAGCTTCGGTGCTTCGGTGTGAGTAAGCCTGCCAGTGCTGTACCCTCGTGGCCTACCGCGGAACTAATTCCAGCGGCCGCCGTCCGTTTCTCAAGACAGGCGTGTAGAGTTTGAAAGAATCCGTCAGTTTTGACGTTTAGCATATAATTTTAGGGCCGATATTTTACTGAACTTTGTGCCGAAGTCGTCAGTCTGTTCTTTTAAGTAATAGTATCCTGAAGTAAAGGGGTATTAGGAAGTAGGTAGCTGAGTAGTGAATACTACTTCAAATTTAGCGATGGTTTATTAAGCACTGGTCACACACGGAGAAGATTCCTGGAACCCTCACATTGAAACTGTCCGTCATGGTGCTTGGATATCCGCCACCCCCACCTAATATAGGAAAGACACAGCGTGGCGAATGGAGATTTAGGCGTGGCGGGAGACGTACAGGGAACTGTCCTCTGCTGTCAGGCTGGTCCCTGTGTCCTCGGTGGCGGACTGGTCAACGTGTCTGCCTAGTAAGCAGGAGATCTGGGGTTCGCATCACTTTGGTATTCGATCTAAACCTAGTACAATAAAGCCATATTTGATTGCAATTTGCGATTTATTTCATTCATTGAATGCTGTAACGTCATGAAAAATGTATAATTGAATATTATAAATCAAATTCTAGAACGCCACGCCCTCTGCCTCGTTTACCGCATCCGCTTCCCCCCCACGTGCAACCTCTATCATCTCATTCGTATCCTATACCTCGCATAAACGATCCCACCGAGCAACTCATCCTCAGCCTCCTTCTTCCCTCCCTCACCAGCACCCTGACCACTATTTACATCCATAATCACTTTCCCCTTCCTTACGACTTCTTCTCCCACGCTGACCGCTCTTTTACGTTCTATGTGATTGCCACCGACATTAACCTTACCTCCCATTGCGTTGGTGAACTCTGGTGGTGGCGTCAGTTTATCGCCTCGCTTCAGGGTGACACAGTTCCCCTCCCTCGCCCTAGCAACACCACCCCCGACGTCGTCCTTGCAACCTCAGGCGCCTACAGACGCAAGTCCTTGACCTCATTGGCATTGACCACGCCCCCGAACTCCTTACAATTGACCTCCACGACCGCCCGGGCGCGCTGCCCAACGCCCAATTTGTCCATGATTACTCCTGCGCCGACTAGGATGCCTACCGTATTTCCATAGACATCGCGATCGCTAACCACCCTCTGCCTCTCCACACCCCCAATGATATCGGCTACGTCTCACTCTTCCTTCAGCTGACCGTTGTTGACGCCGTCCACCAACACCACCCAGCCCCACCACCCCAAAGGCCGTCCTGACAAACGCAAATTTGGCCTCTTCCTTTTTCCCGATGTCCACGAGCGCACCGATACCTCATCCTACCGCTCGCTCCTGACGTCCAGTACGTGGACCACATTCCTCATTCACAACCTAACAAGTGTATTATCGTCCTTAACATCCAAATTACTCTACACACAAAACGCAACAGTGCCCCTGGCCACGACAGCTTAACCTACGGGCACCTTTGTGCCTGGCCAGACTCCTTCCATACTGCCCTTGCATCCTCTATGCTGGCTTCTTCCTCGATGTTTGGAAAACCTCCCGTATACTTATATTCGCCAAACATGGTAGGCCTCCTTCAGATGCCTCTCCCTATCACCCTATCAGCCTCACCTCGGTGTTCAGCAAGGTTTTGGAAGCCATCCTGTCTCGCTGCATTCATCAGCATCTCTGTCAACACCAACCGCTCCCCCTCTCCCAGTGTGGCTTCCGACCCTCCTTCTGTGTCGATGACCAACTCCTCCGCCTCACCCATCTCCTTTCCGTCCAGCTAAATTCCCGTTGCACGCCATCTTTGACTCCCACGACACTGAGAACGCCTATGTCGAATTTGGAATTCCAGGCTCCTTTCATCGCTTCGTTTCTCTCCCAATACCCATCCTATACTACTGTCAACAACTCCCCCTTGTACTACCCCTCCTAGAGAGTGCCCCCTCCTCTACCTCATTTACTCAGCTGACATGCCACAACCTCAGCCTCCCATCTACTTCAGTATGCTGAAGACACCGCCTTCCCAGCCCTCGTCCCCTCCCTTGCTCGTTCCCAGCACCTTCTCCAGTCTCACCTCTCCCAATTCTCTCTTCTCTGTGAACCCCACCAAAATCCAGGCAATCATTATAGTTTGTACCAACTGATCCATCTGTCAGCACGACCTGTACCTCACGCTCAATGACTGTCTCATCCCAAACCTCCACCCTCAAATACCTTGGCCTCACGTTGGATCGCTCCCTCTCCTTTCCTGCCGGACACGCGGACATAACCCCTCCACAAACCTCTACATCTACCGTTCCTTGATTCGTTTTGTCTTTTGCAGTTTCCATTCCGCTTTGATTTCTCACACCTATTATAAATCTCTTCATATCCTCGAATGCCACGCCGTCAGCCTCCGTTCCCCCACATAGATCCTCTATGATCTCATTCCTTTTCCTCACCTTCTTAAGTTCCTTGAAGATATCTGTATCTTCACAACACCCACAAAATGGAATCCCATCACCCTTTATTATCTCCCCTCCTTCTGAACCCCAGGCCTCTGCCACTTTGATACGTGCCTCTCCTTCCCTCTATCTTCATACTCTCCACATCCTCTCCCGGGGTAACTGTTGCCATCTCCCTCTCCCGGATGACACTCTCCATCCCGATATCTACCCATCCTATCAGCCCTAACCCCTTTCCGACCCATATATTACATGCTCCCCCTCCCCTCCTTTCCAACCTCACTTGGATACCTCTTCTCCTCCCCTCGAAGTTCTTACGCCTGCACCTCTTACAATTCCCCCCCCCCCCCCCCGCCGCCTATTATCCTTTCTCTCTCCTTCTGTGGGGTCTGCAAAGCGCAGTTTTTAATGTGGTGCTTCGTCAGAGTGTCCAGTGTCTGTGTATCGTAAGGTGTCAGAGTATATTATTTTAACAATGGCAAAACATTGTGTTGCATATATGTGTTTTATTAGTAGAATGATATAAAAAAGATATAAAAAAGTCAAGATCGCTGATCATCAATTTTTATTTACGGCGACCGGTTTCGATGAACTATGTCAGCAACATCTGGTCAAATAAAATATTTTACAAGGCCATAATCTTGTAATCTGTGATAATTATGTTTTATTATAATGACATAGTGCACCTATGCACTGTAAATTGTTATATAACAACTGATTCACATTACAAGATTATAGCCTTATAAAATATTTTATTTGACCAAATGATGCTGACATAGTTCAGCGAAAGCGGTCGTCGTAAATAAAAATTGATGATCAGCTATCTTGGCTTTTTTATATCTTTTTACAATATTATAAGTGGATCGCCTCCTAAAACGTAAACCAACTGTTTTATTAGTGTTTTTATCCGTGTCACCGCCTCGAACATTTACTCAAAATTTTGTATATTTTACCAACTGTGGCTATGTTTTAAAACTATATATCGCCTATATTATCGTACGACTCAAAATGGGGATAGACGAACTGGAGCGACAATAAAATCGTACCAATATTAATAGATTCCAACGATTAATCAATTTAAAAATGATTAAAGATTGTTGTTATGATCTTCAGTCCGGAGACTGGTTTGATGCAGCTCTCCACTCTACTCTACCCTGTGCAAGCCTTTTCATCTCCTCATAAGAACGGCAACCCACATCCATTTGAATCTGCTTACTAATGCGTCTCTTGGTCTCCCTCTGCGATTTTTACCCCACACACTTACCTCCAATGCTAATTTTACGTTTCCCCGATGTCTAAGAATGTGTCCTACCAAGCGATCCCTTCTTTTAGTCAGGATATGCCAAAAATTCCTTTTCTCACCAATTCTGTTCAGTACCTCTTCATTAGTTATGCGATCTACCCACCTAATCTTCAGCATTCTCCTGTAGCACCACATTTCAAAAGCCTCTATTCTTTTCCTGTCCACACTGCTTATCGTCCATGTTTCACTCCCGTACAAGGCAACACTCCACACAAATGCCTTCAGAAAAGATTTCCTTACACTTAAATTAATATTCGATGTTAGCAAATTTCTCTTTTTCAAAAATGCTTTTCTTCCCATTGCCATTCTGCATTTTATATCCTCTGTACTACAACCATCACATGTTATTTTACTACCCAAGTAACAAAACTCATCTACCACCTTCATTGTTTCGTTACCTAATCTAATTCCTTCAGCATCGCCTGAATTTCTAAGACTGCATTCCATTATCCTCGTTTTGCTCTTGTTAATGTTCATTTTATACGATAGCTTCAACACACTGTCCATTCCATTCAACTGCTCTTCCAGGTCCTTTGCTGCCTCTGACAGAATTACTATGTCATCAGCAAAACGCAATGTTTTTATTTCGTCCCCCTGAACTTTAATCCGTATTCCAAATTTTTCCTTGCTTTCCTTCACCGCCTGCTCGATGTACAAATTGAATAACATCGGAGAAAGGCTACACCCCTGTCTTACTCCCTTCCCAACCGATGCTTCCCTTTCATGCCCTTCAAGTCTAATAACTGCGGTCTGGCTTTTGTACAAGTTGTAAATAACTCTCCTTTCTCTGTTCATATGTTCAAATGTTTGTAAAGTCTATGAGACTTAACTACGGGGTCATCAGTCCCTAAACTTACAAACTACTTATGAACTACTTACGAACTAGGACGGCACAAATATCCATGCCCGAGGGGGGATTCGAACCCCCTTTCTCTGTATTTTACCCCTGCTGACTTCAGAATATGAATGAGTGTATTCCAGTCAACATAATCAAATGCTTTCTCCAAATCTACAAAAGCTAAAAATGTAGGTTTGCCTTTCCTTAATCTATCTTCTAAGATAAGACGTAAAGTGAGTATTGCCTCCCGGGTTCTTATGTTCCTCCTGAATCCAAACTGATCTTCCCCGAGGTCAGCTTCTACCAGCTTTTCCATTCTCCTGTAGAAAATTCGTGTTAAAATTTTGCAACCATGACTTATCAAACTGATGGTTCTGTAATTTTCACATCTGTCTGCTCCTGATTTCTTTGGAATGGGGATTATTACATTTTTCTTAAAGTCTGAGGGCATTTCGCCTGTCTCATACATCCTACACACCAGTTCAAATAGTCTTGTCATGGTTGGCTCTCCCAGAGACTTTAGTAGCTCTTAGGGTATGTCATCTACTCCTGGGGCCTTGTTCCGACCTAGGTCTTTCAAGGCTCTGTCAAATTCCTCTCTCAGTATGGTATCTCCTATTTCATCTTGATCCACTTCCTCTTCCCTTCCTACAACATCGTCTCTAAGTTCATTTCCTTTGTAGAACTGCTCTATGTACTCTTTCCACCTTTCAGCTTTCCCTTCTTTGCTGAGAACTGGCTTCCCATCGGAGTTCTTGATATTCGTAGAGTTGCTTTTCTTGTCCCCAAATGTCTCTTTTATTTTCCTGTAGGCGGTATCCACTTTTCCCCTTCTTATACATTCTTCTACAGATTTGCATTTGGCATCTAGCCCCTTCTGCTTAGCCATTTTGCACTCCCTGTCAATTTCATTTTTTAGTCGTCTGTACTCCATTTTGCCTATTTCATTTACTGCATTTTTATATTTTCTCCTTTCATCAATTAAATTTAGTATTTCCTGTGATATCCAAGGATTTTTTGTAGGTCTTGCCTCTCTACCTATTTTGTCCTCTGCTGCCTTCACTATTTCATCTCTCAATGGTACCCATTCCTCTTCTATTGTTTTATTTCCCCCTGTTTCTGTCAATTGTTGCCTAAATCTCCCTCTGAAATTCTCCAGAACCTCATTTTCCTTCAACTTATCCAGGTCCCATCTCCTTATTTTCCTACCTTTTTGTAGTTTCTTCAGTTTCAGCCTACAGTTCATGACTAACAAGTTATGGTCAGAGTCTATATCTGCCCCTGGGTATGCCTTACAGTTTATAACCTGGTTCCGGAATCTATGTCTTACAATTATAAAACCTATCTGATACCTTCCAGTGTCTCCAGGTCTCTTCCACGTATACAACCTTCTTTTGTGATTCTTATACCACGTGTTTGTTACGATTAAATCATGTTCCGTGCAAAATTCTACCAGGCGACTTCCTCTTTCATTCCTCCTGCCCAGTCCATGTTCAACTACTTTTTATCCTTCTCTTCCTTCTCCTACTACCGAATTCCAGTCTCCCATCACAATTAAGTTTCCCTCTCCCTTAACTGTCTGATTAATTTCCTTTAGCTCATCATATATTTCTTCGATCTCCTCATCATCAGCAGAGCTAGTTGGCATATAAACCTGTACTATTGTTGTTGGTGTTGGCTTCGTATCTATCTTGACAATGATAATGCGATCACTGTGCTGCTCATAGTAGTTTACCCGCATTCCTATTTTCTTATTCATTATTAGTCCTACTCCTGTGATACCCCCAATTGATTTTGTATTTATAATCCTGTACTCACCTGACCAGAAATCCTGTTCATCCTGCCACCGAACTTCACTAATCCCCACTATATCTAACTTCAACCTATCCATTTCCCTTTTTAAATTTTCTAATTTTCCTACTCGATTAAGGGATCTAACATTCCACGCTCAGACCCGTAGACTGCCAGTATTGTCTTTCCTGATGACAACATCCTCCTGAGTAGTCCCCGCCCGGAGATCCGAATGGGGGACTATTTTACCTCCGGAATATTTTACCCGAGAGAATGCCATCATCATATGTTCATACAGTAGAGCTGCATGTTCTCGGGAAAAGTAACGGCTGTAGTTTCCCCTTGCTTTCAGCCGTTCGCAGTAGCTGTGTGGAAAAGCCACATTAGCTGATGTTACAAGGCCAGCTCAGTCAATCATCCAGACTGTTGCCCCTGTAACTACTGAAAAGGCTGCTGCCCCTCTTCAGGAACCACACGTTTATCTGGCCTCTCCGCAGATACCCCTCCACTGTGGTTGCACCTACGGTGCGGCTATCTGTATCGTTGAGGCACGCAAGCCACCCCACCTCGGCAATGTCTGTGGTTCATGGGGGTGGGGTTAAAGGTTACAGAACGATATCCAGTGAAGCACTCAGGTCTCATGCCCATAACTTTTAAGATACAGGAAATAGCCAAATATTATAACATGGTCAAAACTAAAGACGCCAGACAGACAATCCACATCGCACTAGAGTAAAGTAGCTGGGTACTCCTGGCAGACTTTAGGACGATAACTGAGAAGGGCGCACAAGCAAAATCTACCCTTTTGAAGTAAACACAGATGGAAGCAAGTCAGACGACAGAGTGAGTTCGGGAATAGCAATAGTTGTTAATAAGAAGCTTAATTACCAGATACTAAAACTCTCTAACGAATCTCAAACAATTAACCGGAACAATTCGCAATGCTCTTGAGTTAATAACCAATCTCTCGAATATTGGTAGAACTGAAGTAATTTACACAGACATTAGGAATACTTTGGTCTCGTTACGAATTGCGAAGAACCACAACTTCTTGACTGAAGAAGTACGATGTAAATTTAGAAGGTTGCAGACACACAATTGGCTGGTGCATTTCGAATGGCTTAAAGGACAACGAGGGATGTGGGGAAATAACTAGCTGACAGTCTTGATAAAAGTGCAGCTCGATTACGACAACCGATAAGCTACAACAAAATACCTAATAATGCCTTAAAGAAGAAACTTCGAGAGGAGCTTAGGAACAAATGGGACATTGAGTGGCAAAGATGAAAAAACTGGGATCCGACGATCCGACAACGTTTAATGATCAAACTTCCAATATCTCCGAATTTTACAGCAATGTTAACAGTGCATGGTAAACTGAAAGGCTATTATCAGCGGTTCAGAATAATTGAAGACGGAACGTGCACATTTAGCGGAGCTGTCCAAACTATAGACCACGTGTTTTCGACTGCTGAAACTTACTGAAAGAGAGGGACCGTCTCAGGAAAAGTAATAGCTGACAAAGGAGGAGGACGGACCGTCCGTAAATCACTACAGTCTTTCAGTAATTCAATAAGATTTCATGATGTATATAATCGTTTGATTTATTTATGTAAAGCAGTAAATAATGTGGACCTAAAACGGTTTCTTTTGTAAATCCTGTCAACGTATGTACTGTATTTGTCTTTGCTAAAATAGCTAATGAATTTAATTATCAAACATGTAATATTACTATGTGATGGGGCACGTGAAATAATAAATAATAATACCGTCATGTGTCTTGTAATCTGAATGATTTTATTAAGTCGCACATTCTTCTCCGTTGTTTTAACTTCCATTCTCCTGTTTTATCACCGTTTTGTTTTCTATGTATACCTCTTGCCAATTTATGTAAACGCTCGGCTGAAGTGTGACATACAGGCCGCTACCAGCCTGCTTATCGGGGCTTCAAAATAACAATAATAATAATATAATAGTCGGAGAAGAACCCGGGCTATATAGAGAGACAGAAACTTTTGGAACTTTATTTCTCGGTACAACTCGAAGGGACTAGAACTGTACATTCAAATATAAAGACAGGAATGGTCTCGTACTCAGGACCCGTTCAGTCGCCGTCCAAAACTTCGCCCTCCACACCAGAATACTAACGTTACCTTTTGTTTTCAGCTACGTAATTGTTTCGCAAGACCATACGCTTGACGTTGAAGTTGTTAACCATATTGTCCAACTGGTGAGCAATACCACTGGCGTAAGGAAACAAGTTTAACCTGAACTATTTCGAAGGCTGGAGACCAGCAACTGGAAAGGAAGTCCAACCGTGAAGGACATTCGTTAGTACTTACGAGAACTCTAATTACATCAGTACTTGAAGATGCTAAAACGAAGATAAAATGGAGATATTTTATAAGAAACATACACAAATAAGGAAAAAAAACGTGAATGAGCAAAAAGGTAAAAACAAGAAACAAGATAGCGTGAAGAAGGAAAAACTATGCCGTTTGCGACTCTTTAATCTTCATCTTCTGATGAAGTTCTCTATTTCGAATGCTGGAGACCAGTAATTTGAAAGGAAGTCTAACCGTGAAGGACATTCGTTAGTACTTACGAGAACTCTAATTACATCAGTACTTGACGATGCCAAAACGAAGATAAAAGGGTGATATTTTGTAAGAAACGTACACAAATAAAGAAAAAACGTGAATGAGAAAAAAGGTAAAAACAAGAAACAAGATAGCGTCAAGAAGGAAAAGCTATGCTGTTTGTGACTCTTCAATCTTCATCTTCTGATACTGATGATCCGGACGAACATTCGTGTGGTGAAAGGATGATACCGCATTTGTACTGTTGATTACAACGTTGAAATATTGGTTCGTTTGTAATGTATTTGAAAAGAATGAACCGCGTCGTAGACATACACTAGTGGCCATTAAAATTAAACGTGTATTCATTGTGCAAATATATTATACTAGAACTGACATGTGATTACATTTTCACGCAAATTGAGTGCATAGATCCTGAGAAATCAGTACCCACAACAACCACCTCCGGCAGTAATGACGGCCTTGATACGCCTGGGCATTGAGTCAAACAGAGCTGCCCATGCAGCTTCAACACGATACCACAGTTCATCAAGAGTACTTACTGGCGAATAGTGACTAGCCAGTTGCTCGGCCACCACTGTCCAGATGTTTCCAATTGGTGAGGGATTTGGAGCATGTGCTGGCCAGGACGGAAGTCGAACAATTTCCGAAAACAGAAAGGTATGTACACATCTGAAATATAACGGCCACTTTTCAAAGTGCCGTCGATGAGAACAAAAGGTGACCGAAGGTATAACCATTGGCAGTCCATACCATCACGCCCGGTGATTGCCAGTATGGCGATGATGAATACACGCTTCCAATGTGCGTTCACCGCGATGTCGCAGGTTCAACCGAAAACAAATGACGTTTTGCTATTCGTGCACCCAGGTTCGTCGTTGATTACACCATCGCAGGCGCTCCTGTCTGTGATGCAGCAACAAGGGTAACCGCAGCCATGGTCTCCGAGCTGATAGTCCATGCTGCTGCAAACGTCGTCGAACTGTTCGTGAAGATGGTTGTTCTCTTGCAAACGTCCTTCCCCATCTGTTGCCTCACGGATCGAGTCGTGGCTGCATGATCCGTTACAGCCGTGCGGATACGATGCCTGTCATCTCGACTGCTAGTGATACGAGGCCTTTGGGATTCAGCACGTCGTTCGGTATCGCCCTCCAGAACCCACCGATTCCATATTCTGCTAACAGTCAAAATGTTCAAATGTCTGTAAATCTATCGAACCAAACTGCGTGGTCATCAGTCCGTAGCTTACAAACTACTTCAACATAGGTAAATTAACCTACGGACAAACACACACACCCATGCCCCAGGGAGGACTTGAACCTCCACGGCGAGAAACCGCGTGCTCTGCAGCGAGGTGCTTTAGACCGCTCGGCTACTCCACCGCGGCTGCTAACAGTCATTTGATCGCTTCAAACGCGAGCAGCAGGGTAGCGATACGATAAACCGCAACCGCAGTAGGTACAATCCGACCTTTATCAAAGTCGGAAACGTGATGGTACGCATTTCTCCTCCTTACACAAGGCATCACAGCAACGTTTCACCAGGCAACGTCGGTCAACTGCTGTTTGTGTATGAAAATCTGTTGGAAACTTTCCTCATGTCAGCACGTTGTAGGTGTCGCCACCAGCGCCAACCTTGCGTGATGATCTGTAAAGCTAACCATGAGCATATCATAGCAATGTCTTCCTGTCGGTAAAATTGCAGAGATATTTGCAAAAATAACGGCGATTTTGGGATGTATGTCTGTCCGTCTGTCTGTCCGTAATGTGTTCCCTGTTTTTAAGACGAACCGTTCAACCGATCAGCACCAAATTTTGCACACTTAATTGTAGGTCGCCAGAGTCCAGAATCTCCATTTTTCAAATTTTACGGGCAAGAATACGGTAGTAATACCGAAAAAGCCGTTTGTAATGTAATTTTAATTGCCAATAAACCGTTCATCTGATGCGAAAATTGAATAATCGAATTTTTAGAGGAGAAAATTCTCTACAGCTTTGATTCCTTAATTCTTTTCGTATCTCGTATCGTTTGAGAGATATTTGCAAAAAAATAACGGAGTTTTGACACCCTCTATTAAATTAACGAAAACCAGCCGTTCGCAGATGTCACGTGTCATTCCTCGCCCAGAACTGTCTCTGGCATACGCCATCTTGCGTTGCGTATTTGATGATTTTCTTATTGTAACTTACACGTTGTCATTTCAAAGCAATGGAGCACTGAAGAATTAACAAAAAGACGTCGTTCTTCCTACGATAAATGATAATCTAGTGTCTACAAGTGCCATATTAGCATCAGTTAACAACGGCCATCAATAGTATGAGATTAAAGAACGCAATTCCTGTTAGCTGTAGCGTAGTGGGCAATGTGTTGGACTGTGACGCTGATGGTCAGTGGTTCGGAACCTGCCAGTACCTAAATTTCTTGTTTCCTAAAGGGATTTCAGACACTCTTATTAATTAATTTTTTATCATTTAGATTATTATTAGGTCCAAAAATGTTTACAACAACTTATAAAACTACAAGTCTAAAGTGGGACGTAAAACACGTCAGTGCGATTTTTTTTTAGTATGTCACGATTAAAATTAGTATTATAGAAGTGATAAACTGTATGGTCATGCCGACTGCCGTAGTTTCACTGCATAAAAGTGGAATAGTAGCAAGCGACAAACTTCTCTCCTTTCATCCGTTTGTTGGGGTTATCAGCAGCAGAGCGTCACTTACATGTTTGAAATAATGTGTAACGTTTTTTGCACAGAGGGTGATTTAAGGCTCTTTATTCACGCGTCGCATTATGCCACAGTTTTTCAACAGCATCATTGTTTACGAACTCGTATCGCCGGAACTGTGTGTCCTAAGTTGCTCTTATACGTATAGCGGCAAGGAATACGTGTGCCACATTTGGTTGAAATCGCTGTGGAGGTTCAGGAAAAGATGTGCAACATTGCAGCAGCTTATCGCGCATTTCATTGTTTTTGACGTCATATGTCTTCAACTATGTAGGTTACTCATCTGTTGAAGGTCAAATGTGAGCATTTCTTCCAGATCGGAACAAAACTGTAGATGTGAAAGTAATACAAATACATAAAGATACGGCCCCTCTCTACAGTAGTTTCCAATGTTTTGTGTAGTGGGATCCACACACTTTGTGGAACTATTTTGCGCGATCCAGTAAACAAGGACGTGACTAATTGCAAATAAATTCTGATATGCAAATTACGTGTAATAGGAAACCGAAGAAGATATTATTAAACCCTCGGGTAGGTACAAAAATATACAAATGTTTGTAGAGCTTATGGGACTTAACTAGGGGGTCATCAGTCCCTAAACTTACAAACTACTTATGAACTAGCTAATACTAAGGACGGCACAAATATCCATGCCCGATGGGGGATTCGAACCCCCGACCGTAGTGGAAGTGCAGACTGTGATAGACGCGCCACAGAACGCTCGGCCACCGCGGCCGGCTAAGTATGTTCAAATCCGTGTAGAGAACATTGTTAAGAAACCAGTATTGTCTCCCTTGCACAGATAAAATGTTAAGATAATTGAGTTTTGTGTAAGTCATGTTGGCTTTAATGGTACTTCCCATTTGGTGATTGAAGCTTGTTCATTTGAGGCGTAAATCATTTGTTTCTATATTTATCTATATCCCTATAAAAATTGTAATACGTGCACCGTCGCCTAAGTTGTCAAATATTTTTTGAAAATATTTTGTTTATTTGGGGAAAAAGAATAGTCTTCATCCCAAAACATACATTATTTCACACTAGTTTGAAACTCGACCGCTGTTCTCTTGGCCGTGTTTGTGAAGTTAACAATTGACTGCTTGCTCTCAAAATCTAATTACGACGATATTCACACAGCGGCGGAAGTATACTGTTCCCTTAAGCAAAACTCTGATTCTATAAGCAACAGTTCTACCTTTACTGTAATCTTTAGAGGAAACTGCACACAATTAAATAATGATCCGCAGTCATGGATCCAAATCAAAAATCATAAATGTTGGCAACGGAAACGCAAATATTCTCTCCTCCAGAGGAGAGCAGAGACACAAGATACATGAACAAATTACCCCACATTAATCCAAAATAAATGATGAGGGGAGAATATAAATTAGAACAAAAGCATTATAGTTTAACAAATTAATTTACTGTTCATAACAAGAACAACAAGGGGGAAGACCATTTTTTTTAATTACAATAAAAACACACGTTAAAAATGTTCAAAATATCCACAATTACATGGCCCTAAAATTGAACACCTGCAAAGTTGAGTACAGATTAATTACGATCATTTTCATAGTGGGGAACGGAGGAATTGCAGCACATTCACACACAAATTCATACGCCAAGCCATGCAGGTACTTACCAAGCACCCGACACCATTACACCAAGCCAAACAATGTGGAGAACGCAGATCGAAGGATCACTCGCGCACAATGAAATAGTACTTCGCTTCGATAGCGTGTCAAGCTAGTGGCTTAGGCTCATGATAAACTATTAGAAACAAACGCACTTCACTTACGACCACAAAGTGCGGTGTACAGCGGAAGTTAAAGTATCCCTAGAACTTCTAACTATACATTAAATCAAGATTTCTTCAAATAATATCTAAAAATGGTCGCTCTGGCGTTCGCTTAGCACAGGGAGAAGATAACTACAGAAGGTTGTTATATCAGAACAGCACTCTACTAAGTTGGAACACAAAATATGCATAAAGTTAACAAAATCAATTTCGAAGAGAATAAGATCGCGAAATATACCGGGTAACCATTCTTTCTGATCAGAGGAATGATACCTATTAGATAAGCAAGGTTACAGATCGCTACAGCACAATACAGAGATCGGTCACAAAAATTCAGATAAGTGAAATAATTCTATTTCATGAAAATTAAAAACATGATATACCTCGTACAACGGTTCTTTCTACACAGAGGAAAATGATCTATTTAATGGTAATAACCACGATAGGGAAAACTCTAATCGGCGAACACGTGGGCCGACAAGTACACAGATTACAAGTTAGAATGGACAATTTTCGGGGAAAATTATCACGCTACACTCACTAGGAAACACCTTAGCAAATCAGCTATACAATTATTAACCACTCATGTGCACTGAATGATGGAAAAGCTAAAGGCTTAGTCTGATATCGTCCACGTGTTCTGTCGACAAAGTACGAACAGTATAGGCACCGCGAGTCCCCGAAAATATTTGAATTCAACTACGATAAGAACGCGAAAGCCACTGAACATATTTAAACAGCTGAAGAAATGATTTAAAAATTATAAAGTGCAAGAAATATGCTAAAGAAACACCATTAGAGCCTCGGAATCAGATTCCAGCAAAATCGACATAAAATTAGCAATCCGGTACGAAATTAAGCAAATTCCCACTACTACACATTGTGTAGCTGCTACTCTCGGAATTAAAGTCGCGAAAAGGCATGAGTACGACTATGGAGCCTGAACTAAGTCGAGCCACGAGGCCACAGCAGAACCAAACCCAGAGGTACTTACCCTACCAGGAACCAAGAAGCGAATGAATAGCTCTCTTGACCACAGCCTAACCGTTACCGTGGAGGGGTAGTGGAGGAGAGCCCAGAGAGCGTCAGGCAGGTAACCTGACCAGCTCCCAGCCAAGGAGATTAAGAGCAAGCTACATTAGGAATCTTTGCTAAGACTGGGTTCTGCTCAGCATTTGGCAAACCTACTTCTCGCCCAGAGACATTCAACACCCAGCGCTTGAAAGATACGGCTACACAAAACAGACGAGGCGCGCATAGCACTTGCTAAGACTGGGTTCTGCTCAACATTTGGCAAACCTACTTCTCGCCCTAGACATTCAACACCCAGCGCTTGAAAGATACGGCGACACAAAACAGACGAGGCGCGTATAGCACTTGCTAAACTTTCTTACATACAAAGTTTCATTCATTCTGTGGAAGCCAGGGCCAGTGGGAGCACATCACAGTACACACTAATACATATTTGGGGCCTCATGTACAACATAGACACTTAGAATTTTACATACAGATAAAACTAAATCAATAAAAAAAGTCTGAAGCTCGTCAACATTTGTTCATGGGGAGTCAATTAAATGGAACACGTTATGCGGATGTGTTTCAAGTTTCGACCCAATGCTGGACCATCTGCATGATGTTGCTCCAACATATTGTCAATTCCACTAATTCCTTGAAGCAATCGGTAGTCTCCCTTTTATGATACAGCCTTCCTAAGATTCTTTTAAGCTTTTTTATGGTTGTCCCTTACAAACGTATCTGACAGTAAGTACAACATGAAGAAAAATTTTTAACCCTTTAATCCATGGCTTTGTATTTGAAACTATGAATTCTACCACGATTAATGTATAGTGCATATATACTGAGAAAAATATTGAAAAAAAATCTTAAAAATATTATGAACAACTATAAAAAAAGTCGTATCTTGTCAGCTATATGGTGTATCCATGTTGTACCAAATAAAGTAAATGTCTCTATTATGCCTTTCATCTTTCCGGAAAGTATCTCATAACGCAACAGTAGTATGTGATAATTACTTTGACATGGCACTGGAGGAATACCAAAGTAAACAAATGTACATGATAGGAGTAGCTCAATGTAGCTATCTTTGGAATTGCTTCAGTAGCACTCTGCAATTTGTAATTTCTAGGACGATCTATTAACAGAGGTAACACAATGTATACAAGCAGCTACAATAGAATTTGTGGTAAAATGTTGATCAGTTCGAAAGATAATGGAAGAAATAATCTGTATAGCTGATCAACTACACTGTGCTTTAAAGGGTTAACTAATACTCATGTATAAACAAAGAAGTTTCAAGATTCTAACGTAAATATGAAAGTTAGGAAAAACTTTGAACATATTAATCGATAAAGAAAATCATCATGCATAAAGAAGTGGTGGATGTACGGAGAAAAAAAAGTCACTGACGTGTTTTACGGCCCACTTTAGATTTGCTTGTAGTTTTATGATTTTTTGCTTAGATAAAATATAAACAAGGTAATTTGTTGTAATATAAACACTTCCCTTCCATTTCATTAAGGAATGACATTTGCCAGAGATATCCAGCACTTCCTTTATATATGAAACTACCAGTATCAGCACGTTGGTCAGAATATTCATTATTACTGTATCCTCCCAATATACTTACATATGCTTTAGAAGACCATTGTTCAATTCACGTATTTCACGGCATGTTCACGACATAGACCAAAAGCGCATTTTAGAGGACGCATTCTTACATATGCACATATCTGAATATTGTAGAACGTAGCTCTGATTTTTTATTTATTTAATTAATAGCCGTGGTGGCGTGGCCGAGCGGTCTAGGACAGCCTGCTGCGGACCGCGCGGTTCCTCACCGTTGGAGGTCCGAGTCCTCCCTGGATCATGGGTGTGTGTGTTGTCCTTAGGTTAGTTTACCTTAGTTTAAGTAGTTTGTAAGGTACGGACTGATGACCACGCAGTTTGGTCCGATAGATTTACAAACAACATCTTTTTAATTAATAAGAGTGGCTGAAACCCCTTTAGGAAGAAAGGCGAAAATAATATCTGGGAGTGACGGGTTTCGAACCATCGCCCACATGCCTTTCAATTACAATCTCAAGTGCTGCCCACTGCACTACGGCGAACTGCTGCCAAACCATTTATTAATTCTCCGATTATTGGTGGCAGTTGTTATCTGATGATAATATGGCATTTTAGACACTAGATTATCATTTATCGTACGAAGAACGACATTTTTTTGTTAATTCTTCTCTGCACCATTGCATTGAAATGACAACGCGAAAATTATAATAAAAAATCATAAAATACAGGAAGCAAGATGGCGTATGCCAGACACAGTTCTGGACGAGGAATGTCACGTGACATTTCCAAACGCCTGGTTTACGTAAACTCAAGTGACGGTGCGAAATCGCAGTTATTTTTGCAAATATCTTTGCAACGGTGCGAGTTACGAAAAAAATCATAAGAGAGGAAAGTTGTAGAGAATGTTTTCCTCTACAAATTCTTTTTTTATTTTTATTTTTTTATTTATTTTATTTTTTATTTTTTTTTATTTACGTGTCAGATGAACGCTTTATTGGCATTACAAACGCATTTTTTTGTGTTACTAACGTATTTTTTGTCCGAAGTATTTGAAAAAGGGAGGTTCTGGTTTCTGGCGGCCAACAATTATGTCTGTACAATTTGGTGCAGATCCGTCGAACGGTTCGACTTAAAAATGGGAACACTTTACGGACAGACAGACAGACATTGTCAAATCGTCGCTACTTTTGCAAATATCTCTGAAATGATACGAAATATGAAAGAACATAAAAGAGGAAAGTTGTAGAGAATTATCTCCTCTACAAATTTGGTTATTCACTTTTCGTGTCATATGAATGGTTAATTATATTGATTTAAATTTCGAGCTGTCAAAAGGCGACCTCAAAGGCCGACTTTTAGTGTTACTACCGTAATCTAAAGTGGGCCAATAACGTTATAAAAATAATACGATATTGTATATACTCTGATACTTTAAAGTCGTCCGACGACTCGACCAGAGGGGTAATGCGACCAACTACTGGATCACTACACGTAGTTTGGGATCCATTAGTCTGTATATAAAGATTTCAAATCATAACGTAACTTCGCCCCTGCCTTGTATTCTGAGGTTTCAGGAATGAGCGCGTCGCGTGGCACTGTGAAATACCGTCGCTCTTGGGGTGAACGTACACAGGTGCAGGACGTGTGTGTCCCCAGACGCCATACACACGCACACTGCCAGCTAAGACCTGGCCGTGCTCGGCTGGCGACATTAACGCTGCCACATCCACCCTCCTTCCAGTCCCCTTGCCACCCCTGGCTAATCTGATAGCGGCGACATTAATCAAGTGGGCTTACCGCCCTGATAAACACCGGGGCACCGCAGGTCGCGCAGGCCTGCCAACCGCCGCCGAAACTCGCGCCGCTGCCGATCGGCCACTTATTAAGATTAATGACGCGCGCGGGGCGGCAGCATTCTCGAGTGCCGCCGCGGTGGCGAGCGAGAAGACGCGCGTGTTTACACGGGTAACAGAAGTGGCACATTCCCGGTAAAGTGCCCCACAATGAATGTTCACCAACACTGCGGTCAGACGCAGCTACAGACAGATGCACGGCAACGTGGCTGGCGTCTGTGGCAATAGATTTTGGGCACATAGGTGTCTAGCAAACTGCAGTGTATGTGCAGGTTGTAGTTTCGGAAGGACGGACTCTTAGGGATGAATGTCCCGTTGTAGTGGGGCGGATTATTGTCTCCGCTACTACCTCATGTCAGCTCAGTTTTTGTAAAATAATCGGTTAATATTAATGTTATTAAATGATTTGAATGTAAGTATTTTTATGTTATGTGATTCTTAAAAAAATTTTGTATGTTTCCTATATTTCATGTGTTGTGATGGTGGTTCAACCTACGAGAGCATCTTCGAAGCTGATATCAAGGAGTAAACATCTGGCCACTTCAAGTCGCAGGTTCGTTCTGCTCTTGTGTCTGTGGAGGTGGTAGCGATTCGTTGTCTAGTATATTTAGCTTGGACTCTTGAACTTAGGTTGATTTTTCGGAACATTGTTTTTGATTGTGCACAGAAATGTGTTCTAGTTTTACAATCTAGTGATTTCCAACAGATAAACGCGCTGTATGTGTTACTAGTTGCAGTTTGATAGTGGCCTGGTAGATTCAAACCATTTGTGATTATGTGGTAGTGTACGAAATATGTGTAAATTCTTTCTAGCTTTGTGGGGCCTGATTTCTTACAGACGATGTGTTCATTTTTGTACAGTGCAAGTAAAATTTTTCTTATTGTTTTCCTTCCGTGAGTGATATGTGTTCAACGTTGTTGGTTCTTAGAAGAAAGCTTCAGCTTCCACTATTATTTGTTCCATGCCCATGTCCGCATGTCCTTCTAATTTCCACTAACATTTCGCGATGTTCTCTCCCCGCCTATTTTTAATTTTTCTGTTCCTTCTCAGAACTTGTAGTATGCACTCCGTCTTTATCAGTAATTCTCTCTGAGCTTTGTACAACCTCCTTCAGTAGCTTGCCTATGAAATTCTATGTATTTCTAAGGGTTGCATGCCGTAGTTTTTATTCTCACATTTCCGTCTTTGTAATTATTTCACTTTTCAAGTTTTTTTTTTTTTTTTTTTTTTTTTTTTTTTTTTTTTTTTTTTTTTTTTTTTTTTTTCATTCGCTTCCTTTTGTAATTCTAAACATTTATATGGGTTGCATGCCGTGGTTTTTATTTTTCGGAAATTGAATTTATACATCTTTATTGGGTTCGGTACCACGTGGGTCCGACTTCAGGGGTTCGAAGCTAGTCACCTGAGTTCACGACACTTCTCATTAAACCAATGCCTAGATTGCAACTTAAGCGTCCGCCGTGATTTTGTGTAATGAATCCGATTTTTAACCACTTCAACCTCAGTGAAGTGCGATAATGGGACGCAGCCGTGTGTCGTCTTTAGCGTGTTTTGTCGTGGTCTAATCTAAATGCAAGTTAACCTTGCTATACTCACGCATCATCTCAATTCAGGCACGACCGACCAGAGCCATCTTCGCTGTTTTATTGTATATTTTGTTGTGAGCTACCACTGGGTCTGCTGAATTTCGCCTACGATAGCGGCGCCTGCTTCTGTCTCGTTTCAGCACGCTGATTTTGGCGAGTTTCGCTGTTGCATTTCGTGTGTGTGAGCGTGTGAGTGAGTGTTGTTTGTAAATCCCCCCAGTAGCTTTAAGTTCTGTGTAAGTTATCTTCAATGCTGGGCATCGTCAGTATTAGAACATGTAACGGAGATGCTTTTATTGCATTAACAAAATTGGTTCCCCATTTTGCTTGCGTTCTACCTGAATAAACAAGGTAAGTTAAGTATAATTTTGAATTGCTTGTAAATAGTATAGTTTTCGTGCACCTTCCCCCTTTTTATTTAATATTGCTTTTCACCAGTGCTGAGGACAAGTTGAGATGCAAATTTTTTTATGTTTAAGTTCCCTTGCACCATAAATGTTCTCTTAGCCACCTTCATGAAAAAACTTTAATTGTGATGATTTGTTTATTAATGTCTGCGTGTAATTTCGCGTGAGCTGCTTCGTATGTTGGCCACTGTGTCGTTAACTAGCTGTTATAAGAATAATTTGAACCAAGTCAGTTCTCAGATAGCTCCAGGGATAAGGTTTTGCAGCAGGGAGTAGCCGGTAGCTCACACGGATATTTTGCTAATTTTATTGCTAAAATTAAGCTTTTTTATAACAGTAAATTCTTATCTGGGTACCTTCTACCAGAATTAAGCTTTTTATTTCTTACAGTGGTCCATTTTGAAGCTCTCATCGTAGACGGTAGGGGTGCATATTTTAAAAGCAGTTTCTTTGGCCTTTCATAAAATTCCCCCTGACAATTTGAGTTTCAGAACATATAGTGTTTGCATCGTGCATTTCGCGTCAGTTCACGTTACATCAGTGGGAAGGCCAGTGGTGATGCCAGATAAAAGATGCTCGTCGCAGACCACACCACCCCGTGTGCCTCGCCCTCCCCAGCCTCGCCCCCGCACTCGGCAAACGCGGCACAGACAGCCCCTATTGTTTGCGGCCACACTGCTGGTCGACTCGCGGTTACATCTGAGGGACGGGCACGTCCGCGCAGCTTCAAACTAATTACTGTGGAAATCTGCGAGCCCGCATTTCAAAAACGGAGGCTATTTGGCAGGTGGTCTGAATAGAACCTGCTGTAAATAAACAAGTACCGGTATCGCATTTACTTTGTCATTTCATTTTGGCATTATCCGATGAGGGTAGGAAGCCTAGTTGACAACGGTGCATCCACATGATACGGACAAGACCACCGAATCATTCAGGATAATCGTTAAACAAATTCAATATCGTACAACGTTCCTGGCATCATTTAAGGTACAACATTCAGTAAACTGAGACAGATCATTTACTACATAACAGATTTCAAAACTAACTGAAAAACGTGATAATACCTGTAATGCAGGATTGAGAATAACAACCGCTACCAGCCACATTAAAGATTGTATTATTTATTTATGACACGATCGGTTTCGGCCTTGTGACCATCTTCAGGTGCTTAAAACATTCAGAATTTTACATTCGTAGCATGTTGGTAGAGTTCACTGTTTGAAAACAAATTATTTGGTTGACATAAACGTATTCTGGGTGTTGTACCGCGTCATGATGTAAGAAGGCTATTACTTAAATAGCCGACGTTTCGGCCACCGTCGCAGTGGCCTTCGTGTGGGTATACTGATGTGAGCTTGTTGTTACTACACCTTACATTTACTTTCAATTAGACATTACGTCATAATTTCAGTGCGGCCTACACAACACGCGAGCATCACTAGTAAGCAACTGCCGCCGCGCGGCCCACGGCCAGCAGGAGAGAAACGGAAGCCCTTACCCCATTCGTCGATGAACACCAATCATGTCTCGCTAGGCAAGAAGCAATAGGCAACGGCTAACCCCCATTCCCCCCACCTCGGCATCCTATCATAATAGAGTTTCCATTCTTCTGCCAAAAAAAAAAAAAAAAAAAAAATCACAAATAACATCGCTTATTTAAAAACAAAATATGACGTAATGTCTAATTGAAAGTAAATATAAGGGGTAGTAACAACAAGCTTACATCAGTATACCCAGATAAAGGCCACTGCAACGTAGGCCGAAACGTCGGTTATTTAAGTAATAGCCTTCTTACATAATGACGCGGTACAACACCCAGAAAACTTTTATGTCAACTGACTCTGGCCGCGGAAGCCTACGTAATTAAAATTATTTGGAATTAATAATAGCGACAAAATTGCAGGTGGCGAGATAGCATGTGCAAAAACACTGTTTACTTATATTTAATATTGCAACCAAATTGCGACTGTCCATGTGATACACTTTTGTACACTTTTGCGAACATACTTTTCTCTGATAACCTGATAATGTAATATTGAGACAATATTAAATGTAAGTAAACAGTGTTTTTCCATATGTCATCTCGCCACCTGCTATTGGTGTCCCTATTAATAATAAGAAATAATTCGTTTCCAAACAGTGAACTCCGCCAACACGATACACATGTAAAATTCTGAATGTTTTAAGCACCTGAAGAAGGGCAAAAGCCCGAAACCGGTCGTGTCATAAATAAATAATACGGTCTTTAATGTGGCTTGTAGCGGATTTTATTCTCAACCCAGTATTAGGGACAGTCAAGGGGTTTCAAACACATCCATCACGGAAAAAACACACTTATACCTGTGATATTTAGAAAGTCTAGTAATGTCTTAACCTTCAGCCATCGTAAGTATTATCTGTATGTTACACTAACTACTAATTCAGATTACAGTGGTCTTCTACTTTGTTATAATCTATTAACAGGTTTATACTGCTGTTTTCCCGGTGACAAAAAGCGACAATTCAATGACATTTTCATATTTGTCCTTACTACTATAGTTACACTAATTATTATCTATTAAATGATGATCACTGTCCTCGTCCGTGTTCGTGTTGGTGACCCGTGATTCATAAGGAATGTGGCACTTTGAGGCCATTTTCTATTACTTTCGCGGCGTGATATACCTTTATGCAAACGCAACTACAACTGAACGTAACTGTAAACAACGTATCTCTACGTAGCCGTGCGCTCCACTCGCGCCACTTGGCGTGTTTTGTAGAACTGCTTGGACAGGTAACGTCGCTTTTCATAAAACGGATCAATACTAGTATGTTCCAGTATGTATGTATATCTACAATAATTAAGTGTACAATACTCCAAATGTCATTATTAACCGTTATTTAAACTTGCTATTCCGTATTGTAACCAATAACTCATATAGATCACTTGCACCTTGCTCCTTTATAATACGCAGCTAGGTGTTTCCAAATTTATGGAGGACAATGTGTATCTAGGAATGTGGAATTTCTAACTATTTAGAAAATGAAATGTCCAGCGGTTCACACTGAAAGACTGTGAATTCACATCTGACTGCCACGATCGATCAGAAGCCTTTTCATTTGAATGACGAGCGTCGACACAGCAGCTCCGTCGGTGCATTTCGCTTTTATAACTAGTGCGCTGGATGCCACCGTCGTCTGTATTCGTGTGAATCGGTATCCGATGACAAATGTCGCCCTATTGTGAGCAATCCACATACTGACGGTAATTGTTCCACAATGGTTGGTAAGAGACATCAGATTTACAGAACTGATTGATTGGTTGGTTTTGGATGTTTAAAGGGGACTAAACTGCCGGGTCATCAGTCATCAGCTAAGAGATCACAGGATTTCATGCATGGTTAAAATAAGCACCCTGCAACGAGTACAGAAGACGTACAGGAAGACAGTGTTGGCCATAATTACAACATAAAAAGAAAAAGGAAACCACAATAGATGTGGAACCAATAATCAACTACGCTTAAAATCATAGCAGATGTTGTTGGCTGGCTGATCACTAGGATAATAATGGATGAGCCAGCCATTCTGTATATACTATAACTGCCAGTCGGAAATAGGACTGACAAGACAAAAGTGACAACAGATTAAAACTATAAGTAGTGTATGCCTGAAGATCAGCATACGAACCCATCATTAAATCTTATGATAAAAACCACCTGCGCGAATAAAACCTAAAACACAGTCAGACATAGAGTCGTCGTCAGCTAAAATCGAAGGAAGCGCAGTAGGCAGGTTAAATGACTGCCGCAATGCAGCTAAAAGTGGACAGTACAACAAGATGTGGACTACAGTCAACACAGCGCCACAATGGAATTTTTGCGGTTCCTCTCTACGTAAGAGGTGGCCGAGCGTTAGCCACGTATGGCCTATACGCAGGCGACAGAGGGCGACTGAGTCCCTTCGAGAAGGCCTTATGGAGGTCTTCCAAGCTGAGGTCGTAGGCTTGATTGCACGGAGCTTATTGGGCATACTCATTGTTGCCCATTCCGAATTCCAGGCCTCAAAGATCTTTCGGTGTAGACCCAAACGGATATCGCCTTCTGGGTTACCGATATCCAGGCGCTGGCATGCGATGGCCTGCTTGGCCAGCTGATCAGCGCGTTCGTTCCCTGGAATTCCAATGTGGCCTGGGGTCCAGATGAATGCCACAGAACGGCCTGACATGCCAAGACTAAACACCGTGACTTGTTTGGATCTCAGCAAATGGTGTTTGGGGAAACAGTGATCGAGAGCGTGCAAGGCACTCAGGGAGTCACTGCAGATAAGATATGACTTCCTGGGGCATGCTCTGAGAGGGTCGAGTGCGAGTGCACGGGTTATTGCGATCACCGCCGCCGTGAAGCCAGGGGTCAGGGAGCGCTGTTCAGTGTGGTCGCCATGAACACAGGCGTAACCCACTCTACTGTCTACCTGGGAGCCATCAGAGTATATGACGTCTGCATCTCGGAATTACAGAACTGACGTACCCAGTAGAACAGCAATTACAATATTTTGTCGTCATTTGTGCTCCTGAAAAAAACTTCTTTCACTATTGACAATGACGATTATGAAAGTATCTAAAATTTTACTGAGGCGAGTCGACGAAAGTCAGGGAGTCGACATTTCCAACTTGCAACGTGTAACTGCCGAACAGCGCGGGCAGCGTGGAAGGCGTCCTGCTGGCTGGTTGGGTCGGCACGGCCAGTGCATCAGGGCGGCACCTAATTTTGCCGGCGTTAACTGACCTGAGCCGGGCCGGCGACAAATCATGTTCTGGTCAGATGGGAGGGCAATAATACGACCGCGGCCGCCGAGCTGCCGCCATTAACCGAGATTCATTGGCGGACGTCGGCGGGTTAAATGTGGAGTAATGTAACCGCATATGGCCGATTTCGGCGCATTTACATTCCGGCAAATTACGTTCCCGAAATCTTCATTCACATGAAAATGAATCAAATACTAAAAATTAATAACTCTTGTAATCTATTAATAATTACTTCTGTTCCTGGCATTCGTATGTGAGTCGGGCATCTTTTCTTCTAGTAATACTGTGCACCTAATCGAAAACATTCTTGACAGATTCCTGCTAGGGTATAATAACATTACTTGTGCACATTGTGTAACGCTGCACATTTTGTTTATAGATTCGTGGTGTTGGTTTCTCATTGACAACACTTCCGTCGCTATGCCTTATATAGGTAATCACAGTATCTTGCTTATCACCTGAATTTATTTAGATTTTCTTCCATGCTTCCAGACAGTTTTTTTGTGTAAACTATTGAAAGCAGTTGAATTCTAGCTTCCGTAACGCTTAGTTACTATTGAGGATGTTGCGTTTCTCTTTTCTATAACTTTTCTTCGTTACTCGCTGCTTCTACGAGAGCGTTGTCACCATTTTTATGTACCATGGTGGACTTATTCACTACTGGGCAGTAAAATTACTACACCAACAAGAATTGCATATGATGAACGGGTACTCATTGGACACACATATTATACTAGGACTGACATTTGATTACATTTTCACGCAATTTGGGTGCATAGATCATGAGATATCAGTACCCAAAACAACCATACCTGGCCGTAAAACGGCCTTCATACGCCTGGGCATTGAGTCAAACAGACCTTGGATGGCGTGTACAGGTACAGATGCCCACGCAGCTTCAACACGATACCACAGTTCATCAAGAGTAGTGACTGGCGTATTGTGATGACGAGCCCGTTGCTCGGCCACCATTGACCAGACGTTTTCAATTGGTGAGAGAGCTGAAGAATGTGCTAGCTACGGCAGCAGAAAGGCATACAGAAAGGCCCGTACAGGGTGGTGCATTATCCTACTGAAATATAGGGTTTCGCAGGGATCGAATGGAGGGTAGAGCCACGGGTCGTAACACATCTGAAATGTAACGTCCACTGTACAAAGTGCCGTCGACGCGAAAAAGAAGTGGCACCCTATACCATACCATCACGCCGAGTGACACGTTTCCAATGTGCGTTCAGCGCGATGTCGCCAGACACGGATGCGGCCATCATGATTCTGTAAACAGATCCTGGATTCATCCGAAAAATGACGTTTGCCATTGGTGCACCCAGGTTCGTCGTTGCGTACACCGTCACAGGCGCTCCTGTCTTTGATGCAGTGTCAAGGGTAACAGCAGCCATGGAATCCGAGCTGATAGTCCATCTGCTGCAAACGTCGTCTAACTGTTCGTGCACTTGGTTGTCGTAAACGTCCCCATCTGTTGACTCAGGGGTAGAGACGTGGCTGCACAAACAGTTATATCAATGAGGATAAGATGCATCTCATCTCGACTGCTACTGATACGAGGCCGTTAGCATCCAGCACGGTGTTCCCGTGCCCTCCTGAACCCACCGATTCGATATTCTGCTAACAGTCATTGGATCGCCACCAACGCGAGCAGCAATGTCGCGATACGGTAAACCGCAATCGCGATAGGCTACAATCCGACCTTTATCAAAGTCGGAAACATGATAGTATGCATTTATCCTCCTTACATGTGACAGCACAACAACGTTTCACCAGCAACGCCGGTCAACTGCTGTTTGTGTATGAGAAACCGGTTAGAAACTTTCATCTCAGCACTTTGTAGGTGTCGCTACCGGCGCGAGCCTTGTGCGAATGCTCTGAAAAGTTAATCATTTGCATATCACGGCATCTTTTTCCTGTCGGTTAAATTTCGCGTCTGTAGCACGTCATCTTCGTGGTGTAGCAATTTTAATGCCAAGGAGTGTAGAGTAACTTCAGTGGACGGGTGTGCTGTGACTTATGAATGGGAAGGTGGTGTGGAGAGTGAATAGTTTTGAAATAGATTTATTCTCATTAAAATCAGCAGCAGTTCAGATAGACAAACTATCGTTCGCAAATGGCGTTTATTAGACCATTGAATGGCTAACTCAGTAAGTAAACACAGATGAAGATCAAACAACTGTGAGACCTGTTCCCCTATTGTAGGTGAGGGAGTAGAAGACAGGGTTAAGAGAGAGGTCGGTCTCGATATCGACTTAAGCAAAGGAAACAAAAACATAATACCAGATACTTTGATCAAGAATACCAATACCGAAACGTCGAGAAGTATACTTCTTAAAAGACAGTCCCAAGTTTCCAAAAGTTCCTGTCCAATTTTATTAAAAGTTTTCGAAAAGTTTTAATAAACTTTCGGATGTACGCACGTTATGTATTTCCTTAATGAATGTGATATATAAATGTGTATTACAGGGAGCAAAACTCTCTGACACTTTTTCACTGATATACTATAAATTCTTACAGACGACTCTAATAAATGTTCGGTTGGTTGTAGACTACACATTTATTAATATCACGGTTATATAAGAAACTGTGTATTAACCAGAAAGTCTCTGGAACGTTCAGTGCCGCTTCAGTTGTGAAAATTTCACACAATACTCAAACTTTCAAACCGACACAGGAGGAATTTATTTACACAACAATGTACAAGTTTTCCATTGAAAATATTTTCCTTGCAGTAATTTTTAACTTAGATGTTAGATCATTCCAAGAGACAAATCACTTCACCTTTAGAGAGTATATAGTCGATACACACAAATTTTCGTCAATGATGTGCACACGACTGCCTGATATATTCTCTTTCTCTCAGAGTGGGTTTGAACAGATGCGTTGGAAGTTGTATTAATGTTTAGCACTCTAATCGTAGCCGTTAATAAATCAAAACTACGAGAAATGTTGTCCGTGAAGTTCCTGTTGTCACGGATGCAGCTGTTAGAGAGGAGCCTCTAATACCGCGGATACCGAGCGTCCCAGAAGATTTATCCATCTATTGTAAGCAAACTCAATTACCAGTAGATGTCTCATTTGCAATAACAGTAAAGAAGGCTGACGGAGAGTGGGAAAGTGGAGATTAACGGAGAGGAGGAGGGACGAGGAGATAGGCTGAAGAGGGAGAGATGCCGAGAGGGAGAGGGGGGAGGAGAAGCAGTTGGAGGAGACAGAAAAGTATAGGGGACAGGAGGAAGCCGACTGAGAGGAGAAGGAAGATATTAGCACTTTGTACAGGCACCACACATATTTAGTGGTCGTGAAATACCAGTAGTTTGTTAGGTACTAACGAAAATTCCAACATGCTCTCAATTGAAAATAATGTAATGTCACTCTCAGTTAGCTTAGATGTAAATGTAAATGGTAATTACATGAAAGGAAATTACAAAGTCTGTTGTTGGAATTATTAAACTTCTGAAAGGTTTGAAATTAGTGTGAATTAGTGCCACGTTCTCTAAGGCGTCCCGCTTGGAGGTTCAAGTCCCCCCTCGGGCACGGGTGTGTGATGTTCTTATTGTAAGTTGGTTTAAGTAGTTTGCTTGAGGCACTCGTCCACTGTTTTCTCATCTATGTTCTCCATTCGCCAGATGATGAAGCCGGATGGTGAAAGCGAAGCTGTTTCGTGTGGATATATTTTTTTTAATGCAAATTATAATTCGAATATAAAAAAGGTATTACATCACTTGTGTATGACATAGAAACATTCCTTCTGGATCTACGTTGACATGATTGAAAAAATGTGGTCATTTGAACCGTCATAAAATGTAAGAAACTCCCCTATAGCCCCATCGTGTTTTTAAGTGCTCCCATTTCTTGGAACGTTGGTGAGACAGTAATATTTGAATTTTCATTCAATATACAGTACAGGGACACCACATTGCGCTCGCAGACATTGTATGGATCATAAAAAGAACATCAACGTTGGATACCACATCGATTGTCGCTTTATGTCAACAACGACTTTCATTCAATATGACAACTTACCAGGCGAATAGACTTCAGTCAGAGAGATGAGTTAAGGACCTGGAATCGTTTCAAACTATTGGCAGCGTACATGACTCACGCCGTACTGGATGCCCTAGGGCAACAACTGCCGCAGACAAAGTGTATCTGTGACTTCTGGCTCGAAGGAAATCTGGCCAGAATGCTACCCTGAGAATTACTTTCAAAAATGTTCAAATGTTTGTATAGTCTATGGGACTTAACTACGGGGTCATCAGTCCCTAACCTTACAAACTACTTCTGAACTACTTACGAACTAGGACGGCACAAATATTCATGCCAGAGGGGGGATTCGAACCCCCGACCGTAGTGGCCGTGCAGACCGTGACTGGAGCGCCTTAGTCTCCTCGGTCACCGCGGCCGGTGAGAGAATTACTTTGTGACGACCACAGGAAGATAATTGTCAAACCAGAGAGAACGAAACAGAATCAAACATCTGTATTCTAGACGGCCATGGAGAGGCTCGGTACAGGCATGTGTGAAATCACCCATAATGGAATGTGGAAAATTGGCGACGAGTTGTCTTCACAGATGAATGACACATATGTCAGATTCCAGATCACGGTCGCTAAAGTGTGTATGTGTGTGTGTGTGGGGGGGGGGGGGGACCTGATTTTGCTCCAAATCACAGGCATACTGGCAATCGACTGTAGTGAGGTTGTCAAGAGGTGCATCTACAATGCTCCCTAAAGGAACTATGTGGGTTCCTCGAACGCAGTTATTGACAATACATTGCAAACTCAAGGCTTCACACGGGGGTAAGATTCTTCAACGCATCGCTCAGGCGTTTAATCTGCATTTCGTAGAACAATTCAAGTTTATGGATGACATCTGCCGACTCCACCGTGCAGTCATTGTCATCGATTTTATACACTGAGATGATAATGCGCGACTGTAACGACCTGTGCCAGCAAGTCCTAATCAACAACGAAATATACGGGAGTTCAAATAACATTGCCATTGAAGAATGGGATAAATTACAGCAGCAGTGTTTAAATGAACTCTGCGGCAGCATGTCTCGTAGAGTGTGCGATTGCATTCAGCAAGAGGCCCAGCAACCCTTCATTGAGGCCGCTACACTGAAATATCATTTCCCTTCCGTCTCTTAGAGCTACGCAGATTCCAGTGCTTTCGGTATCTTGAGACTCAATCTCGTGTATACATTTTATTTTATCCAGATGTCTTCACTCAGTAATTCCCGTCAATTCCGGTCTATCTCGTTTCAGCATAATCATTCCACTTTCTTCGTTTGCTTTCATTAACACCTGTTTCAATGTTTACTTTTTATCACGTTATTTCATTTCGTGTTTGCGTGTCTCCTTTGTATAAATAAATGGTGTATAGTTTCACTAAATCCCTCTCTCTATTAGTAGTTAGAACCCCCACAAATTATCGTTTATTACATTGATACAGTTTGTCTATGCGTTTGGCCACTGAGGTGATTAGGATAGGTTCATTTCACAATTAATACAGTCAGTTTCCAGCGTCGTTATCCACAATTTGCGCGTATTTAATTACAATACCGCCAATTTATTTACTTAATTAAATTTTCCCATCACTTGAGTGTCTGGCTCTGCTGAGCCACAGACCAGTGAAGTTCATTCAAACTGTATACCAACGGAACTTGTAAAGCTCCAAGGCACGTAGCACCGTGACAGCTGCTCATGTATCCTTTTATTATTATCATTAACATTATTATTCAGAATGAAACTTCACTCTGCAGCGGAGTGTGCGCACACTCCGCTGCAGAGTGAAGTTTCATTCTGGAAACATCCCTTAGGCTGTGGCTAAGCCATGTCTCCACCATATCCTTTCTTCCAGGAGTGCTAGTCTTGCGTGTTTGCAGGAGAGCTTCTGCGAAGTTTGGAAAGTAGGAGACGAGGTACTGGCGGAAGTAAAGTTGTGGGGCGGCATCGTGAGTCGTGTCGGGATAGCACAGTCGGTAGTGCGCTTGCCCGCGAAAGGCAAAGGTCCCAGGTTCGAGTCCCGGTTCCGGCACACAATTTTAATCTGCCAGGAAGTTTCATATCAACGCACACTCCGCTGCAGAGTGAAGTTTCATTCTGGAAACATCCCTTAGGCTGTGGCTAAGCCATGTCTCCACCATATCCTTTCTTCCAGGAGTGCTAGTCTTGTGTGTTTGCAGGAGAGCTTCTGCGAAGTTTGGAAAGTAGGAGACGAGGTACTGGCGGAAGTAAAGTTGTGGGGCGGCATCGTGAGTCGTGTCGGGATAGCACAGTCGGTAGTGCGCTTGCCCGCGAAAGGCAAAGGTCCCAGGTTCGAGTCTCGGTTCCGGCACACAATTTTAATCTGCGAGGAAGTTTCAACATTATTATTATTATTATCATTATTTTTATGTTCATGGAGAAGGTTGTCATAAACTGCAACGCACCGAGTAGTGCTTTGTAAAGGGTACCTTTCTATACACTTTCAAGCATTTTCATTTATCGTCACTCAAGTTGACAGATACGGAGATATGGGGAGGAGAGGGGAGGCGATTAACTGAAAACGCAGACATAAACAGGAAGAGGACGAACAGAGAAAGAGGAGGGGGAGATAGAGGCCGATAGAGAGGAGGAGAACCTCAATAGAGTGAGGACAGAGGAGAACATACGAGGAAGAGAGAGCAAGTGGAATAACGAGGGTACATAACCGGAAAACTCCCGGTTCACAACCAGAGAAGGAATACTTTTTTCTGCTTACTGTCATGGAAATTATCAAAATAGATGGGAAAAATGAGTCGTGATGTATTCTGTATTCTTATGTATTTTCGGTAAATATAACTCAAATTATTTGCTTAAAACTGGGCAAGTGAAAACTTATATATATAAATTGGAATAACATTAGTTGGCCGCCGGTGGAAAGCATTATTCCAATACTGCTGTTACATTCCACATTAACCTGATCGGAAAGGGATCTTCTTGGTTATAAAAATAAAATAAATTATGCATTAAGATATCCATGATAAAAGGAGGAAACGTATGCATAACGAGTTCATATTAGCGGAAATAATATAACGAGTCTGTGCAGGCTGGCGCAAAAGTGCAACAAAGTATTTTTTGGAGACGGCTGTTACTGATTCATAATTTCGCCTAGCTAGATTAAATCTTTCGCCGACTAATTTGATGGATTCGGGAAGAAATTCCGTGACGGCTCTATGCATGGCTACTACAGCAAAGTAAAACGAACAGCAAGTTTTCGGCCATCACACCCTCCAACAAGGCGTCCACGCCCTCGTGGTCTCAGCGATGGTGTGAAGCTGATAATTAAAATTCATGGATTCTATTATCTACTAATATGGAAAGCAAACAATGTAATAAAAATGCAGGAAAAACATTATAAAGTACAAGAGGGTGAATTCCTAGCGCGTCACACAGTGAGAGTGTTGAACTGGTAGCTGCGGAAACATGAGAACCACACAGATCATTCGGTGGTCTGCTTTGACACGGAACGACCGGCTTTCTAGAGCTTCGTTTTCGATATTGAATAACATATTTTATCTGATGAACGTGAATCGATATAGAAAACAAACGATCACGTTTCTTTCATAAAGAACTAGCTGAAATCCTAGGTTTGCTCGGGTATTTATTTATTTATTCCTGGCATTTTTGAGGTATATATTCATTTGTATAAGGGCAGTATATCTGTAAAATCTCTTGGGATTACACGTAGTAGTAAAGAAGTAATAAATTAAAACTTGGTGCTTGATGGGGCGGTTTTTCATGAACGCTCCTCTTTACGTCCTCATATCTAATGCACTACGTGTCGAAATGTGATACAATTTAGAAGCTAGATTCAACTATATATGTGTATATTGTCTGTAAAATTTCCTGTCGCTACAATTTGTAGTGTTCAAATTATAAATTGTAACGTCATACCGAGAGCCGTAGTTTTACTCCATAAACAGCGGAAAAGTAGTAAACGAGAAACTTTTTTCCTTTCATCATTTTACTATGGTTGCCAGCGAGAAAAGTTTAATAAAGGTTTGAAATTATGTTTAAAGTTTGTTGGAAGTCGCTAAGTACTGTCATTCTCATACAGTGTATTTCGAAAGTCTCGCCGTATTATATGGCATTTTTTGTGATTTCTGTTAGTTATGACGTAATATCTTGTGAACATGTGCCGTATGTGATTCTTAACCATGCAGCAATTGTTATCTCACGGTAAGGAATGTGTGTACCAAATTTGGTTGAAATCGGTCCAATGGTTTAGGAGAAAATGAGCAGCATTGTCGCAAAATGCAGCAGTGTCTTGCACTTCTCATTGTTTATGACGTCATATCTCGTGAACTGTATATCGTATGTGATTCTTACGCTTACGGCGACCGTCCTCATGGATCGAAGTTTGTGTGTACAAAATTTCATAATGATTGGAACAAAATTGTAAATTTTTATGCAGCACGTATAAATATACGGACACTGCTTTATATATTAGATGCAAATTGATACACATTAAAATTAAACAGAAAATTTACGTAAATCCGTTTCTGCATTGATTATAGAAATATGCGTCATTGTTGGTTATATTTTCACTTCATGTTTTAAAAAAGTAGCACTTCAACAGTATGTGTTATGGAAAGGAAGGTAATGTTAGGTTGTGTACAAATAGGCCTACAGAAAAATAGTAGCACAGTAAAACATAAAAACAGACGTTCCCGAGCTTTCGGAGATTTAAGATTACGAACATTTACATTTTCTTTTTCAATGTTCTTAATATCAAATCTTGAGACGTTCTTGACTCATTGTTATTGGAAACTCAAAATGTATAAGGGAATTTCCCGATGTATTGATCATTATCATTTTATGTCTTCTAGCTTTCTTGATGTGTGTACTGCATTTATGTTGTTTTTAACAATTCCTGTGACTACATCAAGTGCAGAGCGCTCCTTTTCAAAGTAAAAATTAATAACAACTTACTTATGAAATTATATGCGACAAGAATGGCTGTGCAGCTTGGCTATATTGTCAATCGAAAATTCTGTGGCTGGTAATGTGAACTTTGATGTTGCAATTAACATATTTGCTGAACAGAAAGCACGGAAGATGAACTTCTAATAAATAAGAATAAACATTTGGCTAGAAATGATTCTTTTTCTTTTCATGCAATACCTACGCTTTCTAATGTACCACAGCCGGCGCACTTTATATCCGCTACCCACTTCGGCGGAATATGCGGAGTACAGGATAGTAGGGGTGTACCACAGCCAAGATGACGCCAAACATCTGGGGAAAGGTGGGGACAGGAGTTCCCGTCTACAGCGCTCAACTGGTAACCCGGAGAAACTTGGTTAGCGGTAAAGTTTCAAGCTGCCAATAGCGCTACGGAACACGGGAAAACCCATCTTAAATATTATTGTATATAAAATCCGTATCACGTTATATGCTCACGCCGGTTACAGATTGTTACAGCCCCGAAAGAAAACATTCAAAACGAACCCACTCTTATTGTTCTAAGCTTATCTTACGCTGAGAAAACAGAACCACAAGATATTATTATTTGCTGATCAGAAAATTCTGTAAGTTGACGTTTCCACTATAACCTATTAAAATTTCGTAAAAATATGTCAAATCTATTTCGAGCTATATAGCAGGAAAGTTTGATCTTCCTAAAGAAGACGTCCAAAATCGCACAATCCACAGTTTAATCTAAAACAAAAATATATATATTGCACTTTAAAACCAGATTGCTCCATATACTATGAAGTAGAATAAACAAGGAAGGTATTGGTATAAGTTGTTTTACGATAGACCTGTTGGTTCACTTATAATTAGAGCTTAAACTCGAGTCTATATCATTAAAAAAACCGTTATCAGAAACTGCTACCAACGAAAGCGATTAAAAGTGAGCGGCATTACAATGAGCAGAATTTCAGTCCGTGGTAGACTTAATGTGTTTTATTCCTGTGTGCTAAAGGGTGCTGGCTAACCAACATATTCCAAGCACACTGAAATCTCGAATACGCGTAACATACAGTGATTGCTGATGCCGAGTTTGAAATGGCTGTAGGCGAACTGATTATAACTGCAAATGGCGGGGATAGTGATGATAATGAGGACACTGAAATCGAGTTCTGAAGGACGCAGTGACTGAATAACTTGCTACTGAAGTGTCTGTTACATCTATAACGTAGGTTAATATTTTTCAGTGGTGTTCGACTCCCACTCATTGAATAACTTTGTCACAGCAGGCTTTAATTTTGTTTGTTTTTCATAATCATTGGTATAAATAAGTAGCCTAAAAAAAGGTACAAGCTATACAATGTCAACATTTTTACATCGATGGAGGGGCCCCAGATAATTTGTCACGGGTCTCAGATGATATAGTGATGCCACTGCAGTCACATCAACGTCACGTCACGGCATCGTCACGTCAAGTTGTATACACACTGTCCGTCAGTTCGCTTACCCAAATAACCGAAGTTGAAAGTGACGTAATGAGTGGCGATCTGTTATGTAGAAAGTCAAAGTTTAATACTGGAATTGAGGAAGCAACAACGCTAAATGTTATTGACGACCAAAGAAACCTTTAGAACGTATGATTATTGTCAACTTAGTGTGGTAAAGTGCTGAGAAGTGAAACAACATGTCAAAAAATTGACATCTATTCTCAAGTGAAAAAAAAAAAAAAATAAATAAATTAAATAATCGTACAAAAAATCAAATAATATTGTCACGTTGAAAACTACAGGTGGTCCGGAATTCGAAGGCTGGTCGTTAACAGAACAAGACACTTAGAACAAATTTATTGCTAACACAGGCGTACCCTCAGTGCAGACTGACTCCCGCTTGGAGAGCTCCAATATTTATACATAAAAAGAACTTCCTGGAATTTACAAGTTCATCAATCATAAGAAATATGTAGAAGATTCTAGAAATAGTAACTACAAAGAAATACATTTTTCTGCCCGTGGCGGGGTTTGAACTAGGTACCAAAAGCACACCGATCTGCGATGGTAACCACTGCGCCACGCGTTCTGCTGGAAGACTGGCGGCATTGCTCCCCTTTCTGACAGAACAGCGACCAGCTGTTAGGTTCGCATTGGAGACAGGTGCACTGTCCTGGATCCTCTGTATGGCAGTTCAGGAGAATCCTTCCAGTCTGCCTGCACGCCTTCCTTAACTTGTAGAAGCACAGCAAACCGTAACTGATAGCGTCTGTACGGTGGCCGGTCTCAGCATTCTCGTCGTATAAGGCTAGAACTGGTGCGGAAGTTACAGTTTCATAAGTGCCTGGAAAGCTCTTTCTTTCGTCTCATCCCAGTAAAAGTTGGCGTCTACCTACAGAAGTTCTTGCAATGGACGTGCCTTGTTAAAAAATCCTTTTATGACACGGCGATTCTATATGCACGCCCAAGGAAACTTCTCAAACCACGGATGTGCTGCGGAGTTGGAAATTCTGTCACTGCCCTTACTTTATCTTGATCAGGACGGACTCCATCTCCATTCACTAGGTGCCCCAGGATTTTTATCTCTTTGGCGACGAAGAGGCACTTCTTTGGTTGAGGCGGAGTCCTGCTGTCTGAACACACTACAACACAGTTGACAGCCAGCTCAAATGTTCCGCAACTCTCCTTGAGAAAACGACAATGTCATCTAGATAACAAAGATATTTAGTCCCTTTAAGGTGTCGAAGCAAGTTGTCCATCATGCGTTCGAATGTGGCCGGAGCATTACATAATCCAAAAGGAATTACTTTGAATCCATAGAGACCGTCAGGTGTAATAAAAGCCGTCTTCTCCCTGTCAACTTCGTGAACCTTCATTTGGCAGTAACCTGTCTGCATGTCCGTGGATGAGAAGTACGTAGCTCCTTTCAAACGGTCTAATTTGTCGTCAATGCGCGGCAATGGGTAGACATCTTTCTTTGTGATTTTGGTGAGGCGCCGATAGTCGACAAAGAAACTCCATGAGCAAACCTTCTGCACAAGGACCAACGGAGACGTCCAGAGACTCTATGACTGTTGAATAATGTCATCATACAACATTTCTCTACTTCGTCCAGAATTATTCGTCTTTCAGCTTGTGACACTCTATACGAACGATGGCTAACTAACTGGTGGATGATCCCCACTAATGTTACGTTGTTTTATCGTGGGCCGTTTCATCTGGCTCTTCTCCTGCCTGGCCCGGAATACAGATGAAAATTGGTGTAATATGGTTAACACCTGCTGACGTTGTTCCTGGGTCAGAGCGGATCCTACATGCAATTCAATAGTAGTTTTCTTTAGTGCATTGATGGTAGCAACAGCAGAGCATGAGACTTCGTCGATGACATTGAGCTCACCATCATCTCGGCTGCTGACTTGTACTCTCCTCATTGTTAACGGCGGGATCTCAACACTCTCGTCAGCAAAAAACCTCCCAAGGAAGTCCATGTTACGCATCGGGTTTCTCAATTTGTAGCTCAGATCTTCCACAGTCAGTGACAGCCTGGGATGCCTGAAGTAAATCCCATCCGAGGATGACGTTATGAGTACATTCTGTTAAAAAGACAAATTCAAAAGGCTGCGTCATGTTGTTGATAATCTTGCGACACATGTTCCAGCCGGCTGGACGTGTTTTCCATTTGCGACCTTCAGCACAGTTGCCCTTCTATCACAGAACATTATCTATTTTAGTTTGCGGCGGTAATCATTCAACTATACAGAGAAGGAAGCTCCTGAATCGACTAGTGCCCGGACAGGTTGGCCATCGATGATGATGTCAATGAGATTTCCCAACATCTTAGTGACTGTCGTCCATGGAGGATTTTCATCTTCTGCGTCCTCACCTCCGTAGATGGTCACCACAACTAGTTTTCCTGATCACAGCGGCTAGGCGAGCGGCTTGTAAGGCGACGGTGAACGGCGGCGGTGTGTTGGAGAGCGATCACTTCGTTCAATAGGTTGACAGTAATCGTCTGCAGTTGACTGCCGTTGAAAAAACTGGTTCGATGGTTGGCGTCTTGCCGCATAATAATTGTCAAATACTCGTTTTCTCTCCCTACAGTATCGCACGACATCTCCGAGAAGGCCGCAGTGAAAACACATTGGCTTGTTGTCATCTGTCCTCCTGCGAGGCTGCACAGTTGCTGGAGGAGTTGGGTGTGGTCGCGTCGGTCGGGTAGTAGACTGCCGTTTGGTGACTGCGGTGTAAGTCACAGTAGGGTGAGGTCATTCTTCACGTCGGTTGCGACTGGCGGGGCTGATAAGCGCTAATGTTTCAAATACCTCTTTCTCAGCAGCGTCGGCTCCCTGACATCCATGGCCATAATCTGCTGCTCGCTTAATCCAACAATCCCGGTTGCCACAAACTGTTGTAATTCGTCTCTCACAATTAGTCGTATGAGAGAAACAAAGTTATGCTGGTCTTCCACAACGGCCATAGGGTCTGCATTCCGGAGTCTGTCGTACTTCTTTTGTCCAACCCTCCTCGGTTGCATCTCTCCAATTTTCTGGCACCATTGGATAAACTCTTGTGTCGTCGAAACGTCTTTTAACAAAATATCTCGATACATGTCTTCCGCAATGCCATTCATCAGGTGTGAAACCTTATCGGCCTCAGTGATATCCGGGTTAACTACGTTCCTGTTAGCAATAAACGTGTTCTAAGTGTAAGGTGTTGTGCTCTATTAACGACCAACCTTCGAATTACGGACCACCTGCAGTTTTCAACGTAACAATATTTGCTACAAAACATAGACCCTTGGCGTCTCGGTCGAATCCTTTGAGACATTTGTTTGGATCCTGTCGAGCGTCTTCCGAGAACACCGATAGATGTACAGCTGACTTACCGCTGGTTTGGCATCTATGGGCTTTTGATGACACGGACCTTCGGACGGAGGTAGGCAGTATACCCTTTGTATTCCGGTTCTTGTCCGTGTAAGCGACGGCTCTTACGTTGCCTAATGGGAGCCACGGTGATGCAGACGGATTGGACGGATTGCAGGATACCCGGCGCCCCCACCAGAAAGTGTCACGTTGGAAACTACAGGTGGTCCGGAATTCGAAGGCTGGTTGTTAATAGAGTACAACACTTTACACATAGAACATGTTTATTGCTAAAACAAACGTACGCCCAGTACAAATTGATTCCTGCTTGGAGTGCTCCACTATTTATACATAGGAAGAATTTTATGGAAATTACATCAAACATAAGAAACATGTAGAACATTCTAGAAATAGTAAATACAAAGAAACAAATTTTCTTCTGCGCGTGGCTGGATTTGAACTTGGGATCGCAAGCACAGGGATCTGCGATGCTAACCACCGCATCAAGCGTGCTGTCGGTAGACAGCTTGCCCTTTATTCACATGAAGTGATAAGTACCATCGACAAGGGATCTCAAATTGATTCCATATTTCTGGATTTCCGGAAGACTTTTGACACTGTAACTCACAAGCGGCTTCTACCTAAATTACGTGCTTGTGGAATATTGCTCGAATTGTGTGTTGGGATTCACGATTTCCTATCAGAAAGGACACAGTTCGTAGTAATTGACTGTAAGTCATCGAGTAAAACAGCAGTGATATCTGGCGTTCCCAAGGGAAGCGTTATAGATTCCCTACTCTTCCTTGAGTTTATAAACGATTTAGGAGACAATCTGAATAGCTTCCTTAGACTGTTCGCGGAGATGCTGTCATTTATCGGTTAGTGAAGTCAATAGAGGATAAAAATCAACTGCAAAATGATTTAGACAAAATTTCTACATGGTGTGAAAATTGGCAGTTAACACTAAATAATGAAAACTGTGAAGTAATATACATGACCGCTAAAGGAAATAGCTGAACTTCGGTTACACGACAAATCAGTCAAACCTTAAGGTCGTAAAGTAAATTCTACCAAATACCTAGACTGGAGATAACTCACAGAAAATCTTGTGGGGAAGGCGAAGCAAAGGTCACGTTTCATTGGCAGAATGCTTCGAAGATGCAACAGCTCCACCAGAGAAACTGCCTAAATCTCACTTGTGCGTCCTCTCCTGGAGTACTGTTGCCCTGACGGAAGACATTGAAAAAGTTCAGAGAAGGGCTGCTCGTTTTGTTTTATCACGTTACCTGGGAGAACACGTCACGGAAATGTTGCACGATTTGAGGTAGGAACCGTTAAAAATATTCGTTGAGGCGAGATCTTTTACTTCTGAATATGAAAATATTTTTCTAGCACCCACCTACAACATGGCCACCCCAATAAAGTGAGAGAAATCAGATCGAAAACGGAACGATTTAGGTGGTCTTTCTTCGCGCGCGCTATTAGAGAATGGAACGGTAGAGAGAGATTATGAAAGTGGTTAATGAAACCTCTGCCAGGCATTTGAATGTGATCTGCAGAGTGTCTATGTTGATGTAGATGCAGATGCAGAAGTTTGCGATGCATCAAAAGAGAAGTGCTCCTTTCTTGCTACAGCTGTACGAGGGATATTCAGAAATTAGGTCAGTCGGCATCCACCCGTAACAATAGCAACGTCTCAGCGCTTCTGATTTTTCGATATTCCTATTTGAAATGAGCGATGCAATCGAAAACCCCTCCATTTGTGAGGTACGGTCGGTGATATGGTTTTTGTTGGCAAAAAACCTGAAACCTATACCAATTTATCGTGAACATTGCGAAGTGTACGGAAACAACATACTGAACGAATGTTCGCCCCGGAAATGGCGCATTCAGTTGGAAAGTGGCCTAACCAACGTTCAAGATGAAGAGAAGAACGGACGTCCGAGCATTGTGACGATTTGTTGGTGAAACGATTCGTGAAAACCGACGCTTCACAATAAGGGAGCTTTCGCTTCCTTTTCCACAAGATTTACGCTCTTAATGACGACGTGGATCTCCAGGGGGGCGTGGTTCACCGGCTGTACTCCCAGGCGGCAGAATTTTACCACGAACGAATTTCAAAATGATCAAATGTTTGTATAGCTTATGGGACTTAACTACGGGGTCATCAGTCCCTAAACTTACAAACTACTTATGAACTCTAAGGACGGTACAAATATCCATGCCCGAGGGGAGATTCGAACCCCCGACCGTAGTGGCCGTGCAAACTGTGACTGGAGCGCCTCAGTCCCTTCGGCCACCGTGGCCGGCCGAACGAATTTCAAAGCTTGTCCACCGCTATGATAAGTGCCTCAATTTTTTTAAGTGAATATCTACATCTACATCCATATTCCGCAAGCCACCCAACAGTGTGTGCCTGAGGCTACCTTGAGAACCATTATTGGTTCTCCCTACTATTCCAGTCACGTATTGTTCGCGGAAAGAAAGATTGACGGTATGCCTCTTCGCGAGATATATGTAGGAGCAAGAAATATACTGCTAGACTCCTCGGTAAAGGTATGTTCTCAAAACTTCGACAAATGCCCGTACCGAGCGACAGAGCGTCTCTCCTGCAGAGTCTTCCGCTAGAGTTTATCGATCATCTCTGTAACGCTTTCACGGTTATTAAATGTTCCTGTAACGAAGCGCGCTGCTCTCCGTTGGATCATCTCTACTTCCTCTATCAACTCCACCTGGTACGGATCCCTCACCGGTGAGCAGTATTCAAGGAGTGGGCGAACAAGTGTAATGCAGGCTATTTCCTTTGTTTTCGGACTGCATTTCCTTAGGATTCTTCCAATGAATCTAAGTTGGCATCTGCCTGACCCACGATTCATTTTATATGGTCATTTCGTTTTTATCACTCCTAATGCCTATTCCGAGATAATTTATGGAATTAACTGCTTCCAGTTGCTGACCTGCTATAGTACAGCTACATGATAAAGTATCTTTCTTTCTATGTATTCGCAGCACGTTACACGTGTCTACACTGACATTCAATTGCCATTCCCTGCACAGTGCGTCAATTCTATGCAAATCCTCCTGCATTTCAATATAATTTTCCATTGTTTCAATCTTATATACTACAGCATCATCCGTAAAAAGCCTCAGTGAACTTACGATGTTATGCACAAGATCATTTATATATATTGTGAACAGCAACGGACCCACGACACTCCTCTGTGACACACCTGATATCACTCTTACTTCGGGACACTTCTCTTCATTGAGAATGACATACTGCATTCTGTTATCTAGGTACTCCTCTATCTAATCACACGATTGGTCTAATAGACAATATGTTCTTACTTTGTTCATTAAACGAGTGTGGGGAACTGTATCAAACGTCTTGCGGATGTTAAGAAACACGGCATCAACCTGAATGTTCAAATGTTTGTAGACCTTATGGGACTTAACTACGGGGTCATCAGTTCCTAAACTTACAAACTAATACTAAGAACGGCACAAATATCCATGCCCGAGGGGGGATTCGAACCCCAGACCGTAGTGGCCGTGCAGACCGTGACTGGCGCGCCGCAGTACGCTCGGCCACCGCGGCCGGCCATTTACCTGAGAACCCTCTATGGCCCTCTGAGTCTCGTGGACGAATGGCGCAAGCTGGGTTTTACACGAACGCCTGTTTCGAAACCCATGCTGATTCCTACAGAGCAGATTCCTAGTCTCGAGAAATGTCATTATATTCGAACATAATACATGTTCCAAAATTCTACAACTGACCGACGTTAGAGATATAGGCCTATATTTCTGCACATCTGTTCGACGTCCCTTCTTCTAATCGCGTATGACCTGCGCCATTTTCCAATCTTTTGGAGCGCTAAGCTCTTCTAGAGACCTACGGTACGTCACTGCAAGAAAGGGGGGCGGGGAGGGGGGCAAGCTTCTTCGCGTACTCTGTGTAAAATCGAACTGGTATCCCATCAGGTCCTGTGGCCTTTCCTCTTTTGAGCGATCTTAATTGTTTTTCTATCCCTCTGTCAATTATTTCATTTTGTTGTTTGTGCGACAATCTGGAGAAGGAACTACAGTGCTGTCATCCTCTGTGAAAAAGTAGTATTGTAGTCACTCTTTTAGATTTATACAATGAAATGTGTTTGTTGTATTATTTTTTTTAATGCCAAAACGTTCTTTACTTTCTGAATAGCGTCCATATATGGCTGGTCGCCTTTTGTTGGATTTTACATTTTCTCCTTGGATTTTTCTTATTCTTTTTCCAGTCTGCGCCTTCATCAAAGTGGGAAAAAATCATATCGGCCAAGTTATTATTGACTTTTAGCAAGATTGACCATCAGCTGTTCATTTTTATACACAAAGACTAGCTTAATAACCCCTGCTTCTCACGCGTAGTCTGGGTGGTCTGCATTGGTTGTTTCTACTTCTAAATAGGAATTTTCATAGATTTAGCTTTAAAAATGCTTCCTAATCAAGTAGTTTGATACTTGCGACCTGTATTGCATCACTGATGGCAGAATTCGAAACATTCCAAAACAAATATGTTTAAATTCTCACGATTGTCGCAAATTCAAATTTTCGCATTTCTAGCATCAAAATAGTCTTAGTAGCACCCTTAAAGGATTTTCTCTTATTTCAGCAGTTTAATGGTTTCATTTTCAAAAGTATTGAAACACGTGTTTTTAAAATTCCACGAAAACATGTCAATTCGAAGATTTCTATTACATTCTTCAAAATTGCCTGAATAGCAACGTGCTTTCAAAAAAACAGTTATTCCCCAATTTCACCCCGCTAGGGATGCGAATATCGAAAAATCGCTGATGCCTGCAGTGTAAGATGAAAAACGTCTACAAATTTCAAGTTTCTGTCGTCTCTAGATTCACTTTTCAGAGTCGTTTTCTGTATATTTGAAACGGGTCGAGAACACGAAATTTATTTCTTACGCTTTGGTACTTTTCAAGGTAGTTTTACTTTTCAAACCGAACTATGCACTTATTTTTCTTCATTCGTACGCTTGTTGCAGAAAAACAACTTAAGAATGTGCATCACGTTTCGCTGTACGTAACCTCATTGCTGTTACAGTGTGAAAAGACATCGCTGGTCTTCAGTTCTAATTTTATATAAGCTGACGAATTTGAACCACTATCTCTTACACCCTCTTATAGCTATCGACCCGGAACTGCTATGGTGTACAACGGGAGACTTTGTAGTACAACAACACAGAGAGATCGTTCGTCTCCACGGTGTAGTTTTTGCTGAAGAGCAAAATATTGATACCCACACGTAGAATTTTACATAAGTTGGTAACGTTCAACTGCCATACCTTCCACCCCGTTATCGTTATCAACCGTTTACCACCATACTGCACGATGGAAGACTGATCCGTAACATCACATAACAAACACTATTCGTTTGCGATGTATAGTTTTGGTTGCAGAGTGAAATATAGGCACAAACGTTTCAATGTTTGTTTATATTAAGATAACATAAATGCTACTTGACAACGTTACAGAATACCATAGACGTCGTCTGATGGGTTCGTTGCTGTTCACAATATATTAAATGACCTTTTGCATAACATAGTACGTTCACTTTGCGGATGATGCTGTAGTACATAAGGTTGAAACATTGGAAAATTGTATTGAAATGCAGGACAATCTACAAAGAATTGACGCACGGTGCAGGGAATGGCAATTGAATCTCAGTGTAGACACGTGTAAAGTGCTGCGAAAACATAGAATGAAAGATCCTGTATCATTTAGCTGCACTATAGCAGGTCAGCAACTGGAAGCAGTTAATTATAAATTATCTGGGAGTAGGCATTAGGAGTGATTTAAAATGGAACGAGCATATAAAATCAATCGTCGGTAAAGCAGATGCCAACTTAGATTCATTGGAAGAATCCCAAGGAAATACAGTCCGAAAACAAAGGAAGTTCGCCCACTGCTTGAATACTGCACACCGGTATTGGATCCGTACCAGGAGGGTGGATTGAGGAAGTAGAGATGATCCAACGGAGAGCAGCGCGCTTCGTTACAGGAACATTTGGTAATATTGAAAGCGTTACGGAGATGATCGATAAACTCCAGTGGAAGACTCTGCAGGAGAGACTCTCTGTCGCTCGGTACGGGCGTTTGTCTAAGTTTCGAGAACATACGTTTACCAAGGAGTCTAGGAGTATGTTGCTCCCTCGTACGTATATCTCACGAAGAGATCATGAGAATAAAATCAGAGATATTAGAGCCCACAGAGAGGCATACTGACAATCTTTCTTTCCGCGAACAATATGTGACTGGAATAGGAGGGAAAATCGATAGTGGTACTCAAGGTACCCTCCGCCACACACTGTCGGGTGGCTTGCGGAGTGTGGATGTAGATGTAGATAAAACAAATTGAGGCACGTATCATAGAGGTAGGCAAGATTTGAAGTTCGTTCGTCGTAAAATTCTGACGCCTGCCAGTTAGCCACGGCCACATGGAGTTCCGCGTCGCCATCAAGTGTCCGTGAATCTTGTGGAAACGAAAGCGAAAGCTCCCTTATCGTGAAGTGACGGTTTTCACGAATCGTTTCAGCAACTTTAGCTACAAAAATCGTCAGTCAGAATGCTCGGACGTTCGTTCTTCTCTTCATCATGAACGTTGGTTCGGGCACTTCCAACTGAATACGCCATTTCCGGAGCGAACTTTTTTTTATTTTTGTACAGCATATGGGACATAACTACGGGGTCATAAGTTCAAATGTTTGTAGAAATTATGGGACTTAACTATGGGGTCATCAGTCCCTAAGCGAACTAGCTAATGCTAAGGACGGCACAAATATCCATGCCCGAGGGGGGATTCGAACCCTCGACCGTAGTGGTCGTGCAGACCGTGACTTGAGCGCCTCAGTTACCTCGGCCACCGCGGCCGGCGCTGACTGCTTAAGGGAATACATATTAGCCTATACTGATCTAGTTTTTGGCAGTGGAAACACAAGGAAGAGTAGGGGACCTATAACGCTTCCCTGTGGAAAGCCAGATATCATTCCTTTTTTACTCGACGAATTACCGTCAATTATTACGAGATGTGTCTTTCCGATAGGAAATCGTGAATGCATACGCTCAATTCGGGAGATATTCAAAATGTTTCAAATGTTTTTATAGCTTATGGGACTTAACTACGGGGTCATCAGTCCCTAAACTTACAAACTACTTATGAACTAGCTAATACTAAGGACGGCATAAATATCCATGCCCGTAGTGGCCGTGCAGACCGTGACTGACGCGCCGCAGAGCGCTCGACTACCTCGGCCGGCGCGAACATTCGTTCATTATGTTGTTTCCGTACACTTTGCAAAGTTCACGATAAATTGGTATATCTTTCAGACGACATCTCTCAGGAGTAATTTTAAAAGAATGTGTCCCCTCGGTTGAGTATGAAATTGTGATTCTGCTGGAGAAAAACTAGTCCGTTGCTACACAGCGATTCACGCCGAAGGCTCGATTTGCTGGGATAACACCTCGTCTTGTTTGACAGAGTTACGTGATGGGCGCTGTGTTTTCTGATGGCGCCTGCCTTCTGGACAATCGTGTAACGCCACACGGGCCGTCCTTCGCAAAACAGCAGCGATGACGCCAGCGGCGATCTGTCGCATCGGACGCCGTTCCGTGTGATGACGTGCAGACGCCACGGCGAGGGGAAGCGCAGCCGGCTTCGCTTCATCCATATTTGGGCCGTTATAAGAGAGCCAGGGGCGGCGAGTGGGATTTGCCCGCGGGGGTGGCCCCTGGGGGCGGTGGGGGCGGCGGGGGCGGCAGCACGCGCCATCAATCTGTCAGGCCGCCCCCGGCGCACTCGCCGCGCATCTATATTCAAATTCGGCGTTGCGCGGCGCGGCGCGGCGCACCCTGCGAGCTGTCCGGGGTGGAGGCGGATGTTTGGGGGTGGAAACGGCCAGGGGTGGCCTTGCGCCGTTAATTGTGCGGATTTCGAGCGCCGGCGGCTATCTGGGCTGTCGGCGGCTTAATGGGGGCGTGTCCAGCCGCGGCCGTCCAGGCTGACGCATCGCCGCGCTGACTGCGCGCCCGATCATTGCCGCTGATGTCGCAGACCGAACCGAACCGAACCGAAAATTACGTTCGGCCGCGTCAGTCGCGCAGCTGCGATAGCCGCGTGCTAAATGCCTGCCTCGCTAAACGCGGTGCCCCAATGGCCTGACCTCTCACAGCCAAATGTGTGTGCCGAATTATTGTGACACGCACTACCGCTAAAGGCACACCACCTAATACTACCGAATACGCGATAAATAGTCTAACGTGTTACATTCGCAAAGCGTCTGACCAGTTCAGAACTAATGTTGCTTGCAATGCAAACTTGGGGTGTCATCAGTAATTATTGCACGCATTTCAACTGCCCGTAACAGTAATTGTAGATGTAGATCAGCCTTATGCACTGAAGAGCCAAGGAAACGGGTATAGGCAAGCATGCGCAAACACATAGATACCTAGAAACTGAGAGGACGGCGCTACGGTCGGTAATGCCTATATATAACAACAGGTGTCTTGGGACAGACGTCAGATTGGGTACTGTTGGTTCACCAACAAATTATCACGAATGGAGTAAACTAGTATTCCTGTGGTCTAAAATCGAACAATTGTGTTTACAGTGGTCACTGGGGGTAAAATTTTACGTATCATGTCGGAAGTCTCGCGTGATTATGTTGGCAACATCAACAACACGATAGAAGCTCTTTGCCCATTTGTTTGAACCACATAGAATGACTCGATAAGGGTATCGTACAGACCATGAAGTAAACAAATAATGCTGTTCCTGCTTTATGGTTGACAGGTTCTTGTATGTACCCTCGTCCGCCCAGTAAAAATAATTGCTCTCGTAAAGCGAAGATTCCATGGGAAAACATCAGCGTTGTCAAGCGGTTGGCTAAAATGAAGACTCACAGGATGCTCACTATTCCACATCTGTTGCCAACATTATCATAGGAGGCCGCTGGGATATTTGGTAAAATTTAATCAGCACTGGGAGGTATGAAACGGTATCTCTTACGTGTTAAGGAAAATGCCTGACACAATAACAACAAATAAAAACGGAAGTATATACTTCCCATGCTATTTTCGAATTATATAACTTATTTGAAATAGAACTACAATTTCTGTGTTTGTATATTTATACAACGCCAAGAAATAATGTTATTTCGGTATTGCGATTTTCAGAATTCCAGAGCTGACAACATGTCATCTTCGTAGTTCCACCCATGCACCGCTAGATGCCTCTCCCGGCGCATCATCCTTTATATAGGCAATCATATGAAAACATCCATTTCCTTTAACCACTCTTAAATACTGTGAAAATGAAGCTTTTGAACGGCACAAGAAAGTGAGTTGGCAGCACTCCATATTTCCATATTATTTCCGTATTATTTTAATACGTTATTTTAATACTGCAAATGAGCTGCATTACAGCGTCTTTGGTCGAGGCGAGTAGCCAATCAGTGAGCTGATTGTTGGAGAATGTAGAACTTGATCCAAGCTGTACATAGGAAAATTTCTACTTCCTTTTACCACTTTTAATGGCTGAATGCACACATAATATTTATATTCGTGAAATCTACCACAAACAATCTTTCGAATAATGTAACTTTCATTAGCCTTCTTGCACGAATAAATCAGTAATCTATACCACAATTTTCGTTTTAGCGTATTTATATAATGATCTGAACGTGGTGTTGGGCCACATCATCGCCACGTCGTCGACGCGGTGTGGATTTTCCAGTACGACCATTGCATGAATTCTCCGTGAATATCGGGAATCCGATAAAAAGTAAAATCTCTGACAACGTTGCGACCTGAAAAAAATCCTTCAAGAAAGCGACCGACAATGAACAGAACCGTGCAACGTCACAGAAGAGCTACCCTTCCACAAATTCCTGACTATTTCAACGCTGGACCATCAACAAAACCCACCGTGTAAACCATTCAACGAAACTCTGGAGCGTCGATGACTACAAACATTTTGTCTTGTCTGATTACTCTTATTTCCAACAAGGTTATATACCAATGCTTCGCAACAGATGTTGAAGGAGGGCCTGTATGTATCATGACTTTTTAGGTTTCCGGACCTCAGCCAGTAAAACTAGAATCCTTGTTCGATCGCTCTGTCAATAAACTCAATTGTCCTAACCAAGATGTCAAATGTAAGTAAAAGTCATTGTCCGAAACGAGGTATCTTCATAAAGTTTTTGATACAAAATGTGAAACGTGCCAAAATAAGCAAAGAAATGTCGTTACGTATTGATACACAAAGCGAAATGAGTACAATGTTTGTTGGTATTCGTAGACATAAGTTTGCTCAAATCTGTAACAGAAATTCGCTTCCTTGTTGTATTACCCAATACTTATTATGCAGCAGCGGTGTTTATTAGGTCTTTGGTGCACTACAGCGTCTCTATCGCTTGTTTGCTGTACTACGCAATCCATACTTCAGGCATAACCTACATCTGAAACAATTTCCCTGATTCCACATTTATTAAAAGAAGCTGCTCCATGCAAATCCTTGAAGTAGTATAGGAGATTAGGCATTGCTAATAGATGAATAGACAGTTACTGAAATCACTTAAGATTGCGATGTATCTTTTTCCGTGATCTGATATAGATGAAATAGTGCCTATATGTTGCCCCAATCTTAGCTCAAATTTCCTGTGAAAACCGCATGAAAATATGTCAGTATATTTTTTTCAGTACGTTTGCGAAACGTGTTAGAAATAGGCATATGTTCATGAATATTATGTAGCTAACATCAAAACTTAAAACATGTATTTGATGATCACTCATTTCTCTGGACAATGGACTGAGACATGGAAAGCTGAAATGTAATGAGTAATAAGTATTTCCTTAATTATGCAGAAATATCACTAAAAACAATAATTATTCTTACTGTTGGCCCTCTTTGCGTAAGATGCGCTATTGTCGCTCCAAGCTTCAGAGTTAAACTTCCATAGCAGTTGTACATAAGCGATAGACTGTGATATTAGTATGTAAATATATGGATTATCAGTATTTTCAAAGGGTAATAATCCGATCGCTGCCGCGAACTTCACACGAACACCCGCAGCGCTATCTATTTGTTCTTTCCGGCATTACGCCGTTCTTTCCAAGCATGAAATACACCTAAAACTTCAAATTACGATATCTTTTCCTTTTCTGAACTGATTTTGATGGAATGAAGCCTACATGTTGCCCCCGCATATTCTCTCGTTATCTGTGATATCACCATGAATGTTCATTTAGTTCTTTGAAGATTACTCTTTACAAATAGACACATGCCATTGCTTTCAGAGAAATGTTTAAATTGTGATATCTTACTTTTTCTGATCCGATTTTGTGAAATGAAACATTTTTGTAACCGCAAGATACCCTCATGTTTCCTGAGAAAAACTCTTGAAAATTCGTCTATTAGTTTTGGAAATGAAAGACAAAGATAGACATGATGGTTGTAGATGAAAGTCGATAAATTATCTCATTTCCGTGATCTGATTTTTATGAAATTACGTCTATATGTTGTCCCAAGGTACGTTGAAGTCACCTGTGAAAACCCCCATGCGAATTCGTAAAGTAGTTTTGGAGAAGTGGTTTCTAACAGAGCCGTGGTGGAGTAACCGAGCGGTCTAAAGCGTTTAGCTGCGGAGCGCGCGGTTGCTCGCCGTGGAGGTTCGAGTCCTCCCTGTGGCATGTTCAAATGTTCAAATGTTCAAATGTTTGTTAAGCTTATGGGACTTAACTACGGGGTTATCAGTCCCTAAACTTACAAACTACTTATGAACTACTTACGAACTAGGACGGCACAAATATCCATGCCCGAGGGGGGATTCGAATCCCCGACCGTAGTGGCCGTGAAGACCGTGACTGAAGCGTCTCAGTCCCCTCGGCTACCGCGACCGGCCCCCTGTGGCATGGGTGTGTGTGTTGTCCTTAGGTTAGTTTAGTTTAAGTAGTTTGTAAGCTGCGGACTGATGACCACGCAGTGTGGTCCGATAGAATTACAAACATTTGAAACATTTTTTTTTGTTTCTAATAGATGAACAGAGCGACAAGACGGTCTATGAAAATTTGATGAAATCATGCCTACATCCTGAACCAATCTTCGCTCATGTTTCCTGTGAAAACCGCATGAAAATTCATCCAGTATTTTTGAAGATTGGAGCGAACAGCGATATTACTATATTTACAGATATATAATTAGTATAGATATGTTGTAAAATTGTAAAATTTTGCAGGTGTATATTGATTTGTATAAGTGCTGTATATCGGTAAAATCTGTTGCGAATATGGTTAGTAGTAAAGAAGTAGTAGATTAAAACGTGATGCTTGATGTAGCGGTTTTCCATGATTGCTTCTCTTTACGTCCTCATATCTCATTGAACTACGTGTCATTCAATGATATAATTTCTGACGTACTACCATGCGCAAAAATATCCGAACGACCTGAATTGCGTTTCGCCTGATGTGCATGCAACCCAACTAACGTACGTGTCTTGCGGGTGCTCTGCTCGCTCCGCGGTATAGTCGTTCGACTATTAAAAATGGAACCACTTCAGACAACCGCTCTTTATGGCAATCACTCAAGTTGTAAACTAACACCACGATTTTGCAAATAAAAGGAAACACGTTATTAAGTCCTTAACGTTTATTAAATCCAATTTATTAAAATGACATATCTTAAGAATTATCACACTTATTACAGTCTCATATAACAAACTCCGTCACATAAAACATTAATTAATCCTTAAATAACATTTAATATTGTTACAAACCACAGATTTTACTATAGTATCGGAAATCCTAAAGTCCTGTAGAAATTCGAAGTACTTTTGTTCTCTAAATCGTTTTCTCACAATTGCGAAACGTCGTTCCACTGGCGAGCGGATTTTTATTAACCGATTGTAGAACTAACCATATAATAAAACTCAATTAACAGCAGCAAACGCAATATGGAAACTTCAATATTAACTGCGTATCACCAACATTTTCTCCGCATTCATACCTGAACTAATATTTGTACACATCTTTGAACTTGAATTGATATGACAAACTGCCTTGTTCTGGAATCAAACCAACCACCTGTAGCCGTAGCTAACTAAGCAATGCATTCATGTCTTATAGATACTTGATTATGCCTAAGATTGTCACAGCTGACGAAGCATAAAGATGTGTGAAATATACGGGGTCATCAGTCCCTAAACTTAGAAACTACTTATGAACTACCTACAACTAAGGACGGCACAAATATCCATGCCCGAGGGGGGATTTGAACCCCCGACCGTAGTGGCCGTGCAGACCGTGACTGAAGCGCCTCAGTCCCCTCGGCCACCGCGGCCGGCGCGGGAAAATCAAATCATATAAAATGCCAATTCTAAAATATTTTTATTTATTTATTTCTAACTGAACCAGGAACTTAATAATCACCGTTAAGTCCCTAATCACAAGTGCCCAGACTCAGTTCTGTGTGCGACTTACATGCGAGGCTGCTCCTGTCGGATGTTCGAGTCCTTCCTCGGTCAGGGGTGTGTGTGTTCTCCTTAGATTAGATTAAGTAGTTCTAAGCCTAGGGACTAATGACCACAATAGTTTGATCCCATAGATTTACAAACGTTTGATTTTGAGTTACATACCCGGTATCTAAATGGAAGATAAATAAGTGAAGTCAGATGTTAGTAGTCTAATTATTTCACCAGCAGCGGGACGTTCGAATCTGTAATCAGGATATAATTACGTTATGCGTCACCGGGAATCAAACCCCGAACCTACCGGTGTCCTTTCTAAGCACGAATGGACGTTAAATCTCAAATGTTAACTCAACAGGAATGACGATGCGTGCGTGTCTGACTAATAACAACAGCACATATCGTTGTTATAATAATAATAATAATTTCGTGTGACTCAGAGTCCTGGTGTATGTCATCCAACTGTGTGCCACTTCAGAGACTTGCATGTCCCGAACCTGCCCCAATTATCCAACCGGGAAAGGCGACCTACAGTTCAACATGGAATCCAAACCACGTGTAGTTTATGACACACATTGTTGAGACGTGAATGGTGGGTTTAAACACAGATTAAAAAATCTGTGACCTGGATAGGTTTCGAACCCGCGACCCTTCAGTTACCATTCAAGCGCTTTACCCCAAGACCACGCAATACCTTTGCTTACGTACATAGGGCACGAAGAGACATTCTAAATAATTTTTTGTTAGTATTCCAGTGTACTCTATCTAGGGCGTCAAATAAAATTATGAATATTTTGTGCTGGACCTGGATTCGAATCCATATAGTGCCTTTCGTGGAGACCTAGAGGAGTCGGCAGTCTTGGAGAAAGCAACGAAATGATTCAGCTATATAATTCCGAGAGGGTCGAGTGCGAAAAAGGGGAGATCCGAATTAGAATCCAGCACCATAATTTTTAACGTCTCAAGTTAAATTCAATACGAGACACATGACCTTAAAGGACCATTGGTTTATAAAATAGAATAAAGTTTTGTAATATAAAAAAAGCTTTCTAGCGACAGAGTTACTGGTTGCCGTGTATTCTGCCTGTTACTGGCAACGATAAATCGGCTCTGTCCGAGCTGATGGCGAAATAATTCGGTTTAATGCGGATTGTTAACAACGGCGCAACTTGACGTTCTTCACTTGGTGTTACAAGAGGTGAAGTAGACATGATCGTGCCAGTTAAAAATATACACCTATAGGGTGCAATCGAACGCACACTACAACCGATCTACTAGACTACTACGTCAATGTAACGGAAACTGCACTTAGCATATCGATTAGACGCAGTTAAGACAATTTCTTGCTCAATGAAATGATTAACTATAAGCAAGCATCTGACACAGAAATTATACTAGTCTCATGTTAAGACTTTTTACTCATGTTTGGAAGTAGTTGTCCAACCGTCAAGAAAATGTATTTCTCGACAAATTGACTTCAACATGGTTCGGCGACAGCTTTAACTCGGAAGGAATTGGTTTCTACACGCACGGATTCGGTAAACCGCCTGAGCATTGTAAGTCACTTTCAGAGTATATGAGAGAATGCCGTCCTGCAAACAGCTAAACACCTTTTGACTGAGTAGTTTTGTTAAAAATTCCCTATTGATATTCAATCTGGATACCTGTAGCTCTGTCAGAGAAGAGCTAAAAATATTTGCTCTCACTACGATTGGCATCGAAAGTTGATAGCACGTTCGTTTCGCAGCCGACTACATTACCCGAAGGCTAGCAAGGACTTCGGGTATTTGGTTCCTCCTTACTGGCCGACAAGTTAGGAGACCAGATCAAGCGTAACTTTAAAAGAAGAGATTGGTTGCAATTTTCGTATGGAACAAATTTCCTGGACCCACAAATATGAATTAATAACTTTATGTCACACCTTAAGTGAAAATCACTCAGATTATTGAATGGAAATGTCATGAAAAATCAAGTGAATTTATCAGCTTAATTCTGTGCTTACCAGGAAGTAACTCCCCACTCACAGAGTTTCCAAGCGTACTCTGCTATGTTGCCAATTCTCCATTAGACTAGCGACAGCAGAATACGTTTGCTCGGCGTCTGTGTTCCTCGCGCTGCCTTAGCGCTGACGGAGATAGCGGCTTCGAAGGCGCGGCGCGCAGCCTGCCAGTGTGTTGACTGAGAAGAGATATACCAGCGTAGAAGAATAAGTCTTCATCGATTTCTTTAACTATAGCATCACGAGACGTTATTAACATTTTCTGCACAATACTTTTTAATGTTATATACCTGAATACTATTTTCCTTATGAATTTTTTCGTTGGCACCACCTCTAACACATAACTGCAGAAATGTAAAGACAGAATTACCCTGATTACAAAATGCAAACTTCACAAACATATTTCATAAGTTTCGAGCACATAGTTTCCAATCAGACGAACCGTGCAAATAAATCTTTTCCAGGGATTGAAAAATAGATCATCCGCGAAAAACTTAAGCATCTGAACAATTTCAATGATAATTCGATTCAAGCTTATAAGTGACAGGAGAAGCATTTGTGATAAGAATATGAGACAAAAAAAAGTCGCGAAAGTAATGTTTAGAATATGTAATTCATTCTATAAAATCGAAAGGGACCATAAGTATGGTCTACTCGTAAAGATTACAGTGTAACTGCTGGTGATGCTGTTTAAATAAAAGTGAAAAGCATCTGATGAATGAACTCTCCAGTTTCCAGTCTCCCAGAAACAGAGAGGTGCGAAAGAAACAGGAAGAGGTTGCCCTAAGAGTGCGTGAGATGGGATTACTGTATAGTATCTCGCAGTTGGTATAGTTTGTTCATAGTTCTAGTCTGACGCCCACCGCGGACAATAATTAACGATATGTGATTGTTACAATACGCTGAAATGTTGGAAAGAAGTCACTTTCGGTGACTAACTCACTGGAAAGCGATCATTTTCATTTTGCTTTAGAGTGAGAAGTGATATTAAAGCCTTAAAATAGGTCCTGTATTTATCAAATGCTCACCCGATGCAGTTGTTTATCGGCTTTTACTTGAATGTCACGCAGAGAGCGACGTTTAGCTCTGTAAAAACTGCTGACTTCTTAAAATACCACAATAATATGGCCTTGCAGAGGTGGACTGTTTTTGAAATTGCCTTGGAAAGACTTTCCCTCCAGAGGACTGCACCAGTTCACGCGAAAACAAGAAGGAAAATTAACGTTTAACGTCCCGTCGACAGAGTGGTCATTAGAAACGGAAGTTCATCAGAGGGGACTTCTTTTCCCTAGCTTTTACAGCAGTCTACCTTCTACAAGGTCCGATTACAATGAACGTCTGTAGAAGTTCACTATAGTTTAAGGGTTAATTACTCATTTGGCATTTAATATCTGTGTAGGAGCGATTTTACAATCATAGGTCTTACGGAAGAAATGATTTATGTTTCATTTCGAAATATTTTATTAATTTCACCATCCTTACTTCTTCTAATTTTGTTGCCTTACCAACATTCGAAATTTTCATGTTAACTAGGTAAACCTGGCTACGTTTTACTGTAGCTCATCTGGTATGAAATGAATGAGACAGTAAGCAAAAGTATTTTTGCTAACATAGACGTACCGAGAAAATACATCAGTCCCTTTTCCTACTTACACATTGAAATGGGTTACCAAATCTGGAATGTGGCATATATAGTAGGCTATTATGCTATGTTTAAAATCTGGTTCGAATTGTTTCAATCTGGATGATTGTAATGTTCAAATAGAATTTTCCGTCGTTGTTCTTCAAAACATTTGTTATAATTTTGAAATTATAACATGAATATAATTAAATTTCAAGTTTACGTCACGTGATCAAAAACGCTCTGTTATTGGCTTAAGCTCTGGTGATTTCAAATAACACGAGGAAGAAGAAGCCATATGCGTGTTAGAGCAGTGTTAGCGAAGATTACTAAATTTTTCCTGACTTTTTCTGTCTACAATTAAGTTACTTGTGATGGAAAACGCATTTATAACTTTTTTGTAAGAAGGGAGAAAATTATGTGAAGTCTGATAGTGAAAACACCTTCCGAAAGTTGATGCGCTTAAGGTATCTTAGTTTCTCGACAACAATCCAGATTTTTACGTACCGTAAGTAAGAAAGGTGAAAGTTGCATTTAAAGTAAAATATACGTCTATTTGTTTATGTCAACAGACTGACTCTAGTCCAAAGATACAAACTATTACACACCATAAACGTGAGTAAATATGGATTGCGTCTTAGATTAAGTCTTCGTTTTTCTACCAAATGCATTTCACATTTAAATTAACTCTGTTATAAAAGACAGTGCAAAAATTACACGGTAAGTGCGCTACTACGTAGTTACATTTCCGATTCCGATTAATTCATGTGTATACGCAATTTAATCTTTCGCGCTAGCCACTTTCCACAAATTAGTATGCATTTTTCTCGTGCTGTTTGGTTACAAAGAAATTTTTCAAGTTAAATCGGAACTTGTTAGGCTAAAGAAGAATGAAATTAAAAGGATAACTATCTTGGCTTACGTGCCAAAATTAAAATATTCCCAGAAAAAATGTCGAAGTTTCGAATAGACTTAATCAGTTCCACATAAGCTTGGTAGCGATGCGGTTCCAGTATCGTTCACAAATTTTGCATTTTCACAAATTCTGTTCAAATCCAGTTGGTTTCAGTATATGCGCTAAAAAGGCGTTTTTGAATCAAATTGTTGATGTCTTTATCATATACCGAAACACTGCCTCACCGAAGTAAATATTGAAAAGACAACCATAATGAAATTTGTACTTTCACCAACTACGTTTGTAAACGACTTACAATACAGATATATAGTGAACACCTGTTACACAAATGTAAACATCAGTTCACTGATGTGTACACAATAATACTATACAACTGCCGGCCGCGATGGCCGAGGGGACTGAGGCGCTTCAGTCACGGTCTGCACGGCCACTACGATCGGGGGTTCGAATCCCCCCTCGGGCATGGATATTTGTGCCGTCCTTAGTTGTAGCTAGTTCATAAGTAGTTTGTAAGTTTAGGGACTGATGACCCCGTAGTTAAGTCCCATAAGCTCTACAAACATTTGAATTTTGAAACTGCTTAAACTAACGTAATGTAAGGAGAACACCACACACACACACACACACACACACACATACACATGCCCGAGGGGCGACGCTATTTCCGACGAGGAGCAACCGCGCGCTCCGCAGCAAGGCACCTTCGTGCCCTATCTACGCAAGCTAAAATGTTGCGGTGGTCTTGGGGTAAAGCGTTTGAATGGTAACTGAAGGGTCGCGGATTCGAAACCTATCCAGGTCACAGATTTTTCAATCTGTGTTTAAACCCACCATTCACGTCTCAACAATGTGTGTCATAAACTACACGTGGTTTGGATTCCATGTTGAACTGTAGGTCGCCTTTCCCGGTTGGATAATTGGGGCAGGTTCGGGACATGCAAGTCTCTGAAGTGGCGCACAGTTGGATGACATACACCAGGACTCTGAGTCACACGAAATTATTATTATTATTATAACAACGATATGTGCTGTTGTTACTAGTCAGACACGCACGCATCGTCATTCCTGTTGAGTTAACATTTGAGATTTAACGTCCATTCGTGCTTAGAAGGGGGTTCGATTCCCGGTGACGCATAACGTAATTATATCCTGATTACAGATTCGAACGTCCCGCTGCTGGTGAAATAATTAGACTACTAACATCTGACTTCACTTATTTATCTTCCATTTAGATACCGGGTATGTAACTCAAAATCAAATGTTTTTAAATCTATGGGACCAAACTACTGTGGTAATCAGTCCCTAGACTTAGAACTACTTAAACTAATCTAAGGACAACACACACACCCCTGACCGAGGAAGGACTCGAACCTCCGACAGGAGCAAAATGTTCAAATGTTTGTATAGTCTATGGGATTCAACTACGGGATCATCAGTCCCCAAACTTACAAACTACTTATGAACTACTTTACGAACTAGGACGGCACAAATATCCATGCTCGAGGGGGGTATTCGAACCCCCGACCGTAGTGGCCGTGCAGACCGTGACTGAAGCGCCTTAGTCTCCTCGGCCACTGCGGCCGGCCGACAGGAGCAGCTTCGTATGTAAGTCGCACACAGAACTGAGTCTGGGCACTTGTGGGGACATAACGGTGATTATTAAGTTCCTGGTTCAGTAAGAAATAAATAAATAAAAATATTTTAGAATTGGCATTTTATATGATTTGATTTGCGCGTTTTGATTTTTGTGAGGAAATCTCCAATATTTCACACATCTTTATGCTTCGTCAGCTGTGACAATCTTAGGCATAATCAAGTATCTATAAGACATGAATGCATTGCTTAGTTAGCTACGGCTACAGGTGGTTGGTTTGATTCCAGAACAAGGCAGTTTGTCATATCAATTCAAGTTCCAAGAAGTGTACAATATTTGTTCAGGTATGAATACGGAGAAAATGTTGGTGATACACAGTTAATATTGAAGTTTCCATAGTGCGTTTGCTGCTGTCAATTGAGTTTTTATTATCTGGTTAGTTCTACAATCGGTTAATAAAAATCCGCTCGCCAGTGGAACGACGTTTCGCAATTGTGAGAAAACGATTTAGAGAACAAAAGTACTTCGAATTTCTACAGGACTTTAGGATTTCCGATACTATAGTAAAATCTGTTGTTTGTAACAATATTAAATGTTGTTTAAGGATTAATTAATGTTTTATGTGACGGAGTTTGTTATATGAGACTGTAATAAGTGTGATAATACTTAAGATATGTCATTGTAATAAATTGGATTTAATAAACGTTAAGAACTTAATAACGTGTTTCCTTGTATTTGCAAAATCGTGGTGTTAATTTACAACTGGAGTTATTGTCATAAAGAGCAGTTGTCTGCAGTGGATCCATTATGAATAGTCGAACGACTATACCGCGGAGCGAGCAGAGCACCCGCAAGACACGTACGTTAGTTGTGTTGCATGCACATCAGGCGAAACGCAATTCAGGTCGTTCGGATATTTTTGCACATGGTAGTACATTCAGCCTTAAGTGTGTATTCTATCTGCAAAAGTTCCTGCGAGTACAATTGGCAGTGTAGAAATTACAAATTGTAACGTTATACTGAATGCCATAGTTTTGCTTCATGAAGAGCGGAAAAGTAGTAAGTGAGAAACTTTTTTCCTTTCATTATTTTGATGTGATTGTCTGCGAGAAAAAGTTTAATAAAGGTTTGAAATTATATTTAAAGTTTGTTGCAAGTTGCCAAGTACTGTCATTCTCATATAGTGTATTTATAAATTCTCGTCGGATTATGTAGCGGTTTTTTGCGATTCCTATTGTTCATGACGTTATATCTCCTGAACCATGTGTCGTATGTGGTTCTTACCCCTACAACAATTGTTACTCAAGGTAAGGAATAAGTGTATCAAATCAGGTTGAATTCGGTGCTGTGGTTTCAGGAGGAAATGTGCAGCATTGTCATTTGACGCAGCAGTCTTCGCACATCTCATTGTTTGTGACGTCATATCTCCTTCCGTATAGTGGGGCAGTTTTTGAGGATGGGGTCAGGTGGAGGAATTTCAACGGTTGGGGGTTAGGTGGTCATTGTACACACGGCATTTTACTCAACGACACGATTGCAGACTCGAGCAGCAGGGATCAACATTCTGGCAGAGATCGTAAATGTGTGCCCCTTGGCGAGGAGGCGGTCGATGGAGGACTCAGATTCCACACAAACCCCATGTAGTATGTGGGGCCGGAGGTATTACGATTGCACTTGTCAGAGTGGATGAAGAGGACAGGATGTGAGTTTAGCTGCTCCAACACTTCAGCCCTCAAGATTATCTTCTTAGTGATCACAGTGAAGGGTGGGCAGATGGCAGGTTTGTTGTGTTTCGCAGGGAGAGGAGCTAGTGAAGTAGGCAGTGGGGTATCAAGGGGGGCAGAATAATGGGGGCACATGTTGCAGGATATCATGTGAAATTTGGGCGGGGGCGGATCTTATAAGTACAGAGTCCTTATGGGGCATGAGAGATGGGGTGGCATGAGAGTACCTGCATATAAACAATGGATAGGGTGTGATTGTCAACTTGCCACGGAACATAGGATCAGGGCAGGAGAGTCCATGAAGTCTATTGACAGAGCAGAAAGGGTAGTGATGGTAGTTAAGAGGATATTTTTGGGATGAGATGGGGGCAGAATCCACTTTCGTATTTTGTGGTTGGTTTTCTTAGGACTGTGGAGTTGCACTGAGGTTTAGAGGTGAGGTGGAGGAGGAGATTTTGGGAGGCAGGTCTAGGCTGCTGGTGCTTGGGGCTAGGTGACTGAGATGATACTGCCATAGGGGCACATCAGGGGGAGATGCTGGTTACCAATTGAGGAGGGTTTTCTTGGGGGAGGCTGGGGCAGGGCAATGAGAGCCTCAAGTGGAGGAGTAGAGGAACATGGGGTGATGTGGGAGGAGGAGGAAATGGCTGATAGAATAATGCACAGAGGGCTGGGGAGGGTTGGAAGGGAGCCCTCCAAGTGGTGGAAGTGGAGAATGGGGATAAGGTTGTGTATAAAATTGATATGATGACTTCGGGATTGTCCATGTCAAGGTGCAGATGAATGAAGGACAAACAGAAGAGAAGTGGGACGGGCGATGAAAATGCCGACGGCGATGGTGGTGGTGTAAGCGATGGCAGTGATGATGGCGGTGACGGTGAGGATGATGTCGGAGGTGACAATGGAGGTGCTGACCGCTGCGGCGGTGATGTTGCCTGCTGCAGGGCTGTTCCTACTGCTCCTGCTGCTGCTGGGGGGCAGAGTGCGGCTGCAGAGCTGCGGGCAAAGCCGCAGAGCTCTAGGCGCCAGCTGCGGGCACCAGTGTCAGGACCTGCCGGCGGTGGCGACTGGCCTGCTGCCAGTGCCAGGACGCTGGTGTTACCATGTTGACCTCAGCAAAGAGTGTAGGGGCGGGGGTTAAAAACATAAAATGCAGTCGCAGTCTACACTTTAACAGATAACATTTTATGTTATGTTGAACGCGATAAGATCTATACTACTGGTGCATTGAGTATGTTCATTATGTGATCTGCAAAAGCATTAATAAAAATGACCAATGCTGCATACTATATTTATTATATTCATATATACTACAACTGCAAATTGTATGTTTTTCTTAAAGCTGTCACCATTCAAATATTCCAGTTCTGCGCATGCATACTCGACAGTGAAACTTTGCGACTTGCAATATACTACACACATAAATTCATATCTTCATGCAAGTTGTTCTCGCAGACACCCTCCATAAATTATGAAAGGGAAAAGCTTTGTCGGTTGTTTTGACTGATTCTTCCGTCGCTTCTTGGTAGAACATAATCAAATAAATTAAAAAACACAATTTTGTGTGTGTTCTACAAGTTTATTTATGTTTTCAGAGTATTTACTGCTGTGTCAAAGAGGTTACACTTTGACACAGCAGTCAATATTCTGAAGATGGCCTAATAAACCGAAAATCGGTTAACACAAAATTGTGTTTTTTAATATTTTTTTAGAATTTGTTTGTCGGTTGTTACATATTCGCTATTTATGTGATCACACTTCATCACCTGCTTTTGACGTTTTCATTCTTTACTTATTCAGTACTGACAGCATTCGCAACATACTTTTCAGACATTATCTAAAAATGTTTCTGATTTTTCCTAGAAAACATTATATCACCGTACGGCACGTTACGTAGTTGAAGAAATATTGTATGTTGTCCTAATAATGAGATGCGTCAGAGACATGTTTTGCTTAAAATGAAGAGCAAATTACCCATTCTATAACCATCCACTATTTTGTGATGAGAAATTTAGTTACTTTGAAGAAACTTTACGTATAATTTCAACGTTTTTCTAATTCCTTTCTAACTTACATACTAATCGTCAAATAATAACATATTTCAGCGCTATAATGATTATTGCATTGAAATGGGAAGAGCACGTGACAATTTTTTAATGTCTTAGTGATCCACGTGACCACTCTCGGCCGCAGCTTCATACTGGTAGTAATATCAAGGTAAATGTTAAGCTACGATTCGGCGGAGTAGTATGCTGATGTTGGCAAAGGCTTTTAAATAAAATGAAGCAACTTTTTTGGGTGATGACGATTCTGTAGTTGATACCTTCTTGTATGTACCCTTGTCCGCACAGTAAATTAATTATTTTTGTGAATTGAACACGCGGTTGACAACATTACCACAATACGCCGCCGCAGTTACATTGGTAGATACATTTATGATGTGTTTTTCCGAGTATAGTGGACCCTGACCTATTCAGCGGAACTCGGAAACCCACCACCCGAGCGCGCAAGTCAAGGATTCTGCAGCCTACACGTTCGCAGAACCATCTGAGCAACTGATCAGACCCTCCAATCGGCTCTGTACTAGAGGTTCACAGTCAGTCGTCTCAAATATGCTGCGGATGGTGAGCTTTGCTTTCATCTCACAAGCAAGACTAGAGTCTTTACCACTTCAGATAGCCGCTCAAAACCTGAAAGAATCTCTTCAGATCCGAAGCGATACGCATCATTGGTACCGACGTGAGCCACCACTTGCAGTTGACTGCACCTCTTACCCTTCATGGCATCCTGAAGGACCCGTTCCACATTTGCAATGACTCCACCTGTTATGCACACGGAGTGCACGTTGGCCTTCTTCTCCTCCTTGGCAGCCATCTCTCTTAGGGGCTCCATCACCCGCCTAACGTTGGAGCTACCAACTACAAGCATCCACCCTTTGTGAAAGCCGGATCTCGCAGGCTCAGTGGTAACTTCAAGATGGGAGCCCATCCGACTGAGGAACTTTGTCCTGAACACATACATAGCCCCTCAAACCTGTTCGCAAGACGAACCGGAGAGGCCTCACGATCGGTCCCCCCGAATGTCTTGCGCCTGCTGCCACGCAATGGAGCAACCTCCCACGCAACCACGAGTGGGGTGTCTGCCTCACTGCTAGCAGTATCAGCGCATGTCGCTGTCGCAGGCCGATCGGAGGAGACGACGGGAGTCCGTTCGGTCCCCACTACTGGCCAACAACGACGCCCCTCAATCGCAGCCCCCAGCTTTGCAACCGAGGTTAACACAGCTTGAAGCTGGGAGCGAAGTGTCACCAACTCAGACTGCATTTTCACACAGCAGTCACAGTCCCTATTCATGATTACAGTACCGAGAAAACAAATACGACTGTCGCGATGCACTCAAAGGAAGACTACACTGTTTCTAAAAACGCAGATTTGAATCTATTACGCACGAGAACACAGTCTAAATTTACAAACTGAAACGAAAACGCGCATACAAAAATCAAAATACTATATGTCGCTTCTAATCAGAAGCCGGCTTCACTTACAAAGTATGAAGTAGACGTCTGCTGCGAATAGACCGGCGGCTAAGCAAACACTCATTGTTTGCCGGACGCCTCACTGGTATGCATCCATGCGCTTGTACCCTGCATTACGGGTTGTCTGCTCGTCAGGCGATCCACCAGTACATGACACGTTGGGCACGTGTGTTAGAATATCTTAATCTGCGGAAGTATCGGGTTGTTTTTGGTAACTGGAGGATATGTCGGTTCACTAAAGAAAACATCTAACGCAGAGTAGTATGTCTGTACACGCTAATCGCATAAGCCACTTGACAAACGTCCATGTGGCTTTGACCTGTAACTTGGCCTGAGGCAACATACATATTTTATTTGACCAAAATGAAAAGTTCTCGTACTTACATTTTTATCTGAAACCGTCGCATTTGTGAGAATACGCTAATTTTGTATACCTTCTGAACGAATATTTTGGGGCTTTCACACATAATTTGAGCGTAGTATCGGTAAACACACAAGCTTTACTGCGTCAAAATCCAATGAGTGGAAGTTATCATAAATTAAAGTTTGAGGAGTGTTCTTTGGTTGGTTGATTGGGCAGCACATTAAACTGCTAACATGTGGGGCTGTTGGTTATCACAGGTCCCAGTCAGTTGAGTAGTATTTTCGGAAGTGACCGAAGGAAGAGGCTAAGCCCTGCGGCACGGACTACACACACGTTGAGCGCAACCTATCTGAAGGCTTTCCAATAAACGAAAATTTTGCTTTAAACCATTTGCTTAGTTTTTGACCAACTTAAAAAACTCAAAAAGCTGCTATATTATACGCAAACTTAAAACTGATAAGACAATTTCTAAAACTACAAACTGTGTGTTTCTCTAAAGCTGACGGCATTTAAATATTCCAACTCCGTTATCTATTTCTCAGAAATAATAAAACTTAGCGAGTTCCAATAACGCCCCCACGTCCTGCAGCAAATAGCAAGGTCAGTGTTTCACGTTGAAACCTATGCCATTTTCTCCCGTGCCCACTCCCACTTCACATTCTCCAGCTTAGAAACTTTAAGCACACCTAACCCTTTTTTTGCGTCTACTCCTCCTCCCCCCCACCCCCCACAGACTCCTAATACGGCAAGCCCATTCAACTCCATCCTCTTCCTGCTAAGAAGAACATCTTCATAGATAACCTCCCCAGCACCACGTGGATGCCACCCTACTCAATGAGACCTTCCTCCGACCCCGCCATTCCATCAACACCAATCCTTACCTCCTCCATTGCACTGATGGCCCACCATTCCTGGCGAGAGGCAGAGTGGCAATCGGCCACCTCCATCACCACCCTGTCTGGCTCCACCCTCCTGATCCTCAGCCTCTTCCTTCTTTCCCTCCCCACCATCTATATCTGCAGTACCGCCCCTCTCCCACGCCGATCGAACATACACGACCTATGTGATTGCCGCCAACCTCACCTTTTCTTCCCATCAACCTGCCGACCTCCGGCGGTGGCGTCAGTTTGTCACCACCTGACTCCAGGGCGATACCATACCTACCTCACCCAACCTGCCCCGAAAGGAACACCATCCCGACGTCGTCTTGGTGTCTCCCAACCCTCTCGGTCGCATCACGGCGGATGTCCTTGACCTCATAGGCAGTGACCATGCTCCCGTCCTACTCACACTCGACCATTGCACCTGCCCTGTCCGAGCTTCCCATCCTAGACCCTCTCCTAAACTTATCCACAACTACCCCCTTGCCGACTGTGATGCTTACCGTCGCTCCATAGATACCTTGGTCGACAGCCACCCTCTTCCCCTCCTCACACTCGACAACATAGACCATGCCTCTTCCTTTCTCCACCAGACCATTGCTTCAGCATTTGAAGCCCACATTCCTACAAAAGCCACATACCCACAGAGTCCTACCCTACCCCCACAGGCCGCCCATCTCCTATTCGAATACCGCCGCCTCTACCGATCATACCTCTGGATCCAGGACTGGGACACACTCACATGCCACCAGCAACTCCAACGTCACATTACAAACCTCTTGTCCACGATAAAACGTCGGGACTGGCGACAGACCCATCTAAACTCATTAACTACTGGAAAGCTTTCAACCACCTTACTGACTGTCATCCCTCACCCTATTACCCGCTCATTCATGGTAACCATCCTTTCCCCGACAATGTCAGTAGGCGGAACATTTTGCTACTCACCTAACCGAAGTTTTTTCCATCTCCGACAATCCTCAATTTACTCACTTTTTCCTTACGTCCATGAGCGGACCGATACCTCCTACCCTACGCTCTCTTCCAGTACTTGGAGCACATTCCTCCCTCCGACTTTCAACAAACCTATTACAGCACACCGCTCCCGGTCACAACTGGTTAACCTACGGGTCTGTCCCCTCTCCTTCCACACCGCCCTTGCCGCCTTATACAGTGTCGTCCTCTACACCAGTTTTTATCCCACCCTGTGGAAAATCTCCAATATTATCATGTTCCCCAAACCAAACAAGCCTCCTTCGCAAACCTCATCCTATCAACCCATCAGTCTCACCTCTGTGTTCAGTAAGATCCTGGAGGAAACCATCATCTCCTGCCGCATCCATCAACGCCTCCGCCAACACCAACTAATTCCCCTATCCCAATGTGGCTTCCGACCATCCTTCTCTGCAAATGACCAACTCCTTCGCCTCACCCACCTCCTACTCGTTCAGTTCAACTCCCATCGCTACGCTATATTTGTATCCCTTGATACAGAAAAAAGCCTATGACCATGTATAACATTCCGGTCTCCTTTTTAAACTCCAAGCCCTTCCTGTTAACTATATCGTCTCATCACTTTCTTTCTCACCCACCGCCCATCCTATGCCCCTGTCTGCAACTCCAACTCCCGCTTGTTTTACCCTCTGCCGGGGTGCCACGAGGCTCCGTCCTCTCCTCTCTCCTCTACTTCATATACTGCGCCGATATGCCGCAACCTCAGCCTCCTGACAACACCGCCTTCCTTGCCATCGCTTCCTCCCTTTCCTGTTCCCAGCATTTGCTCCAATCCCAGCTCACCGAGTTCGCTGCATGGTGTAACCGGTGGCTCCTTTCGGTCAATCCATAGAAATCCCAGACAATCATCATAAGTTCCACCACCCCTTCCTTCCGTCTCCCAGACATTCACCTCACCCTCCAAGGCCGTCCTATCTATCACACCCTCACCCTGAAATATCTCGGCCTCACCCTTTATATTTGTTATCTCTTCCTATATATATGTGTTTCACCAATTTATCCACATGTCACGTTTGAAAGCCACTACGTTCTGCCATCACTCATGTTCTTGTATTCTTCTTTCCTACTGTTTGTACTCTGGGCTGAAGAGCAGCGCCTGATGCTGCTGCCAGCCTGCCGACAGTAAGTGACGGCATTAAAATAACAATAAAGAAAGAAAAAGGATTTCCAATATATAAGAGAAACTAGTGGAAGATGACGATGTGTCTAAGATGATGAATCATTAATGCGATTGTCGAGACCGAGCAGAAAATGAAGGTCTTGCCTTCAGTCGATTAGCACTCTATGTGTATCACAATATGTTATAAACTATCATCATGTAGCACTAACACGCAATCATTTACGTTTACGAACATGTTTGTAACATTTCACTGCACCGAAGCAAGATCCTCAACCCGTGTGATAAATTATCCAAGCTGGTTTCAGTTTTTTCTTCAACTGTATAGCATGCTATTTCTTTAATGTATATATATTGAACTCGAAAGAAAATTTAATAAAATGTCTTTATTAGGTATAAATTATGAATGGCCGTTTCGGTTAAGTTGACGAATTTCCTGGTCGGACAAATGAAGAATTCGTCAATCATTTTAATGAGCTTCTCATACTAACTTCCAGTATTGAACGTGTGTAACAAGTATAAATGAAGGACCGACAGGCAGCAATGACCACAGGGATCGATGACCATTGTCCAGGAAGTACAGAACGGTGTAGTGGTGTATACAACTTCGAAGAGGAAAATGTTGCCATCATAGCAATTCCGAACAGTAGCCGAACGGGAGAAAAAGACATACAAAAGAAAAACGTAGAAAAAATCAAATGACAAATAGGGAACTTAGGGGAGAAGAAAAGACAAAACTATTGTGATGAGGCACTCTCTGTCCTCGATATCAATCAATTGCACTAAAGATGATGACGTACTCGAATGCGTTAGAGAATGTGAAATCAGAAATGACTATGGTGCATTAGGGACCTTGTGTGGTTGTTCATGCTGTTGTAAAAAGGTCCGCGCCGCTTGTATCGAACTCTCTGCGGCAGACACGAAGCGAAAAAGCAAATGTATGCAATTTCTGTGCTTAAAATAAAATTATTTTTTATGTTTATCCAATTATTTTCCTTCGCCAAATTAGGTTCCACCCTTCGTCATCTTACCCGCATACGAGCATCAGATAACGAGACTGACATCATTTGAAAATAGTGTCAAAGTAATCGCCATAAATGTTACCTTTAGAAAAACTACGAAATCTTTAGTCAGCAATATAACACTAATGGTGTCTCTGAAGTATTCATGTAGGCCCCAGGTCTAAAACAAGGGTATAAAAAAAATTCGTAAACTGTCATCATCTTACCCTCCCTTCCACTAATTCCATACATTGAGGAAAATTGAAATAGTCCGCGCTGATACGTCCGAAGAAACGATGAAAGGAAAAATGTTTGTCCCTTACTATATTTTCACTGTTCATTCAGACCAACTCCAGCATCTTACATGATTTTTAATCTATTATTTTACAATTGCCAACTTCCAAGCAACACACTTTGCAAGACAATATTTACGTATTACTCTGATTGTTGTTATCATTCTACGTTACACATTTCGGGGTTATACATGACGTGATACACCCCTAGACGTCTCAGAATGTATCTTCTTATTAGATTGGCGTGCAGCAAAATTTAAACATCAGTCGTGAAGTTTTGTTACACCTTCATATTTTGCATAAATTCTTCACATGTCAGTGAATAAATTTGAAAAGATTTACCATTTGCTTTTTCCCATAAAGACGTCGGCTTACGCGCCGAGCATCTCAACGTGAACGTTTAGCGTGAGTGTAGACCGCACTGCTGAATGTCCAGATACGGTGAGACATGTGCATATGAGACGTGTGCCTCAACATTCTACACGCGTCCAATAGCGAGACTTGTCGGTTGCATTAGTTTAGGGAAGTACACTGTTTCCGAAATGTACGGAGCGAATTCCTTTCTAACCTGCATTAAAACGTACAGTTCCGCTTTTTGCACCTGCTAGTCTTTTGTTCTCGTACACAAGTAACTATTTGAATTTCTGTGTACATAAGGCTGTAAGGAAAATTCCTTGTGTAGTCAGTAAGGACAGTGACTGACTTAAATGTTCAAACGTTTGTTAAGCTTAAGGGACTTAACTGCGGGTTCATCAGTCCCTAAACTTAAAAACTACTAACTAACTACCTTATAACGGCCTAAGGCATCGTAGCATAGCGTCTCAATGCGCGCGGCCGCTCCGCAGCGGCTGGCTGACATATATTTCATGACAAACTGTGCGTTGGAAAATAAGAATAGGTCTTCACATAACAAAAAACATCATTGCATCAGCCTCACTTTTAGTAAAACTGAAACTGTTACTATTGAATCATAGAATATTGAAGCAACGAGATGGTAAACAACTAAGAATAAATGAGATGTCAGGTGACTTGTACATAAATTAAATTGCACGAACTCAATCGCTCTGAGGACGCGAACTTATATTTACAATCTCGGGTGACCGAACATTGTTCCATCATTCGTCTTCTGTGTCGTTGTGGTTTTTCGCAGAAGATCCTTATCACATATGAAAGTTTTGCAATATTATAGTCATGAAACAAAAAAATCGTAAATGCTCCTAGTTCAGCGTTGACAGTAAATATTTTCTCAAAACATTCCTAGACATTTAGACGTGCACAGTATAATAATATTCGTATTCGGATATGGCAGATGCCACGTACGAGTTAGCTGCGAACACAGAATCAGTAAGACTTCCTTGTAACCAAGAATACAGAAGGCATAACAGGTCCTTGTTCTAACCAAAGATAATCTTTAGGCCGATTCCCAGGTGAACTAAATAATAGTAAATAAGCAAGACCTGATTCACATACAAATTTGACGCAAATAGTTTATGCGGTTTTTGAGGACCACTAACTATGTATAAATGCAGTGCTCGTTTAAATATATAACATCAGTGATTATATGCAGTATATTTCTATCAAGCCGTGGCAGAATAGCCGTGCGAACTAACGCATCTTGCTGCGGTATGCGCGGTCGTTAGCCGTCGGGGGTTCGAGTCATCCCTCGGGAATAGGTGTCTGTGTTGTTCTTAGCATAAATTACTTTTAGTGTAAGTAATTTGTAAGCCTGGGAACTGATGACCAACGTACTTAACTCCTTTAGATTTACAAACATTTCAACATTTGTATTTCTATCAAATTAATAAGAATATATCACAACCAATTGGGAAACGTGAAGATGAAGAAAACTTCTTGTACGTTTTGAGTTGTAGACCATCTTTCTCGTTCATTTTCGTGATCCGCGACTCTACTCCGTATACCACCCCCGTAAAGGAGTACAGTAGGCCTCCATCTCACCGGTTACTGTCTACTGAATATACTAATCATCGGTACGTTGTTAAGTGACATTGTAAAAAATTATAGGAATAACAACTTATTGTGATGACACTTCTAAACGCCATCCCATTGCAAATTGTCTCCATCCGCTGCCGTGGAGTATCCGAGCGGTCTAAGGCGCCTCGCTGTGGCTCCCGCGGTTGCTTGGCGTCGGAGGTTCGAGTCCTCCCTGGGGCATAGGTGTGAGTGTTTGTCCTTAGGGTAGTTTACCTTAGTTTATGTAGTTTGTAAGCTACGGACTGATGACCACGCAGTTTGGTCCGATAGATTTACAGACATTTGAACATTTGAATTATTAATATCAAATAAAGAGAAAGTATTTAAATAAAAGAAAATCATATAAACTAATGGCGTCGAAATGTGTGTTACGACACCTGCAATTGCCTAGTGTCTTTCTGTCTTGTTGTGTTTATTATAAGCAATTTATAGTGACAATTGAATAAATTTATTATGTGTCATATTGAAACAGACTATATGCATACACCAAAAGATGCTTCTCGATGAGACCTTAAATTTGAGCCCTGCCTGATTACTTCTTCAGTTACAATACAATAAATTAAGTGAATCATAATATGATTTCTTGATAGCTCCTAACATAAAATTAGTATGACTGATATCCACACTTCATCAGAATCGCTCTGTCTTCCACTTTCACATGGTGTGTAGTGGTGGTCTATGACTACTAGCTTGTGCGTGACATAAGAAAATGTACACAATGCTTTATGAGATGTGTCAAATACGCCCACTCCACCACCACGGAGAGCAATAAATCTGTTACGTCAGTCATTAACCGCTACGGGGGTTTCAGACCATCCTAACTGACTCTCCACTTTTTCTTTCGAGACTCCCAGTTGGCCCACAGCCATGGCCTGACCATGTCTCCTAATTACATTTACTTACCGGTGTTCCTACTTGCTTCATAATAGTGCATTAATTAATTTTCTTTAAGTAATTACAAGTGTGTAACGTCATAAGAATATGCAAAACATATCGGTTACAGAATTTCATATTTTTAGCCTTAAAATTCTCTCTGTAACCCTCCTCTACAATAACTGATTTTCAAGAGTTGCTCCGTTCTACTTTTGAATGGCATTATTCAAAAGAGCAAATTATTAATACATAACACACAGAAACCAACCACAAATATGGCGTCTCCATCCCTTACCTCCTTTCAGAATGTTCACTCGCACGTTCAGAATATCTCACATGCTTATATTGCTCAGAAAACCTCCACAAGAATGTTTTGCACGGCACTCTGGCTTACATTTTCAGATAGATGCTCCGCATGCTGACGGCTTAAGTGAATTCATATTACCCTATACTGATCTAGTTTTTGGTAGTGGAAACTGTGGTGTCGCACAAGTCTGAAGTGCGCGCCACCTACTTTGGCCGCGCGCCTCCATGCAAGCACGGCGCGGCGTTCTTACAACGTCAGCCACGAGCGCCCTCTGCTGCAACTCCGCTCGTGGCCACCACTGAACTGCATCGGTCATTTGGCAATAGGATAGGCACCAGTTAAGTCTCTCATCAGTAGGCAGGCCTCTACCTAGTTAAACTATGTATCTGCATTCCACTAGTCTTCAGTTAAAAAAGTATTGTAATATTATTTCGAAATATATATATATTCTACTAATCTAGCTTAGTGTTTCTAGTTTCTACTGTCCCACTGGCTGGTCGCCTCAGACTCGCTACCCGCATATGTGTGCATACTATTTCCTGTGTCTGTCTCTCTCTACTCGGCCACCGACACATAGGACAACCGGCGGCAACGAGACACAAAATAAACACTTACTGACTTCCATCAAAATTTAAAAAGGAATTTCGAATCCTGTCAAAATTTTTCGCCAGTTATCTGTTTTATGTCAAACTGTGGTGTCGCACAAGTCTGAAATGCGCGCCACGTACTTTCGCTTAGCGCCGCCATGCAAGCACGGCGCGGCATTCTTACGACGTCAGCCACGAGCGCCCTCTGCTGCGACTCCGCTCGTGGCCACCACTGAACTGCATCGGTCACTTGGCAATAGGATAGGCACCAGTTAAGTCTCTCATCAGTAGGCAGGCCTCTACCTAGTGAAACTATGTATCTGCATTCCACTAATCTTCAGTTAACAAAGTTAAGTATTGTAATATTTCTTCGATATATATATATATATATATATATATATATATATATATATATATATATATATATATATATATTGTACTAATCTAGCTTAGTGTTTCTTGTTTCTGCTGTCCCACTGGCTGGTCACCTCAGACTCGGTACCCGCACACGCGTGCATCCTATTCCTGTGTCGGTCTCTCTCTACTCGGCCACCGACACCTAGGACAACCGGCGGCAACGGGACACAAAAGAAACACTTACTGACTTCCATCAAAATTTAAACATAATTTCGAATCCTGTCAAAATTTTTCGCCGGTCATCTGTTTTAAGTCAAATATTTAGTGTAAAAAGATATAAAATAGCCAAGATCGCTTATCATCAATTTTTATTAACGATGACCGGTTTCGCTGAACTATGTCAGCATCATCAGGTCAAATAAAATATTTTACAAGGCCATAATCTTGTAATGTCAAACAGTTGTTATATAACAATTTACAGTGCATAGGTGCACTATGTGATAATTATGTTTTATTATAATGACATAGTGCACCTATGCACTGTAAATTGTTATATAACAACTGTTTGACATTACAAGATTATGACCTTGTAAAATATTTTATTTGACCTGATGATGCTGACATAGTTCAGCGAAACCGGTCGTCGTTAATAAAAATCGATGATAAGCGATCTTGGCTATTTTATATCTTTTTACAGTATTATAAGTGGATCGCCTCCAAAACGTAAACCAACTCAAATATTTAGCGTATTTCACTCATTTGAAGGGTAATCAGACTTTCGAAGCAGCTCCGTAGTTGGGAACTCGATTCTTTGTACATTTAAGGCTTTTAATGATGATTTATGTTTGACTTATAGACAAGGAAAGTCGAACGTATTTACTTAGTGACACTGTAGGACGTCCAGCTTTTAGGGAAAGACGTTTCGAAGCCTAAAAACCGTCTTTCGTGAATGAACTAATTTAATTTACCCAGCGAAGCAAGGGTGTACCAAGTAAGTAAATAAGTTTGTTTAATTAAAGTAAGTGCTGCAACGAGAGTAGGAGGGAGCAGGGAAGTGAGAATGTGAGGTTTGTAGAGCACGGCAGGAGTGCAGAGCAGCAGGTGTAAGGAACGGCGGAGAAGAGGATGAAAAAATGCGTCGGAAGGGGTGTGGGCGGACAGGGCGGACAGGGCGCGTCGAGTGGCGGCCAGCGCTCAGCGGACGGGAAAATTGGACAAACTCCATGTGAGCAGCGTGATTATACGGCGCCGTGACACAGCGTGGCGTGGCGTGGCGTGACGCACGCCCGGCTTAGCGCCGCCTGATCCCCGCAGTCGCGTGGAATCCCACACAGCACAGCACGGCGTGAGAGGCGTCGCTCCACTGTGCCTGCCGCCTCTGCTGCAGGCTTTCAAGTAAGCTGCGCACACGAAAAAATGTTGCAGCGTCACGACTCTAGGGGTTAGAGATCCTTTACATAAAGAATCGCACTGACGTGTTTTACGGCCCACTTTAGATTTGTAGTTTTATAAGTTTTTGCAAACATTTCGGACCAAAATAATAATCTAAATAATTAAAAATTAATTAATAAGAGTGTCTGAAGCCCTATTAGGAAAAAAATTAGGTAGTGGTGGGTTCTGAACCACCGACCTTCAGCGTCACTGTCCAACGCCTTGCCCACTACTTACGGATATTAATCAAACGATCAGTCCTTTAATCTCTTACTATTGATCGTCGTTGTTAACTGATGCTAACACGGCATTTGTAGTCACTAGATTATCACTTATAATACGAAGAAGGATGTGTTTTTGTTAATTCTTCAGTGCGCCATTGCTTTGAAATGACAACGTGTATGTTACAATAAGAAAATCATCAAATATGCAACGCAAGATAGCGTATGACAGAGAGAGTTGTGGGCGAGGAATGTCACGTGACATCTCCGAATGGCTGGTTTTTGTTAATTTAATGGACGGTGTCAGATCTCCGTTATTTTTGCAAATATGTCTGAAACGATACGAGATACGAAAAAAACATAAGGGAGCTGAGTTGTAAAGAATTTTCTCCTCTACCAATTACGTTATTCAATTTTCCTGTCATATGAACGGTTAGTTAGAAATTACAATTATATTAAAAACGACTTTTTTTGGAATTACTACCGTATTTTTTGGTCCGAAAAATTCGAAAAAGCGAGGTTCTGGTGGACTAAAATCATGTCTGTAAAATTTGGTGCTGATAGGTTGAACGGTTCGTCTTAAAAACAGGGAACACGTTACGGACAGACAGACAGACAGACAGACAGACAGACATCCCAAAATCGCCGTTATTTTTGCAAATGTATTTAAAACGCTACGAGATATGAAAAATTTATAAGTGAGCAAAGTTGTAAAGAATTTTCTCCTCTACAAGTTCGATTATTCAGTTTTCGTGTCAGATGAATAGTTAAGCCGTTATTGTCATTTAAATTTCGAGCTGTCAATAGACGATCGCAAAGGCCAACTTTTAGTGTTACAAACGTAACTTAAAGTGGGCCAAAGTAGAATAGAGTTATGCAGAAACAGCCTCTCCTTTATCTTTATTACTCATGAAAATAGAAACTGACAAGTTGTACTGAAGAAAACTAAGCATTCTGAATTTATCTCAGAGATTGCGGAATACAATATCCCATAACACCGGGTAACAAGCGCTCTTGAACTAATGCATGCCTTTGTTCGTCATGGCATATTGTCCACTAGATGACAGAAGCGTTGCTGCTCCAGATGGGTTCACTGGCAATTCGGCGAAGAACTGTCAGATTGGTTGGTGGGTCGTCTTGTCAGAAATCATTCCTTTTCATTATATCCCAGACATATTCCATAGGAGTCCATGTCTCGAGAACATGCTTGCCCCTCTAATGTTGCGATGTTATAATGAAGGAATGCATTCACGAGATGAGCACGAAAAATACGAGAATTGTCCTCCATCGCGATTTCCTCTCCGAAATGCTGCCGATATGGTAGCACTATATGTGCAAGATCCGGGTTTTCACAGAGGATGGGTTTGCTTATAGTTGGGAGCTCCAACTTTAGGCGGGTGATGGAGCCCCTTAGAGAGATGGCTGCCAAGGAGGGGAAGAAGGTCAATGTGCACTCCGTTTGCATACCGGGTGGAGTCATTCCAGATGTGGAACGAGTCCTTCCGAATACCATTAAGGGTACCGGGTGCAGCCAACTGCAGATGGTGGCTCACGTCGGTACCAATGATGTGTGTCGCTTCGGATCTAAAGAGATTCTTTCAGGTTTTGAGCAGCTATTTGACGTGGTAAAGACTGCCAGTCTTGCTTGCAAGATAAACGCAGAGCTCACCATCTGCAGCATAGTTGACAGGCCCGACTGTGTACCTCTGGTACAGAGCTGAGTGGAGGGTCTGAATCAGAGGCTCAGACGTGTAGGCTGCAGATTCCTTGACTTACGCCATCCTGTGGTGGGTTTCCGGGTTCCGTTGAATAGGAGTCCACTATACGCAGGAAGCGGCTACACGGGTAGCGTGGTGTGTGTGGCGTGGACTGGACTTTTTTTTTTTTTTAGGATAAGGAGCTACGGGGGGGGGGGGGGGAATAAAATGGGTAATCTCAAAGGGTGCAGGTGGATCACAGAAGAAATGTAGATCTGGGAACTATCGGTAAAACAGTTGTAAATTGTCGTAGCTGTGTCGGGAAAGAACCAGAACTACAAGCGTTAATAGAAAGCACAGAAACACACATCGATGTAGGCAGTGAAAGTTGCCTCAAGCCGGAAATAAGTTCAGCAGAAGATCTAACTGTGTTGAGAAAGGATAGATTAAACAAAATAGGTGGAGACATGCTTGTCGCCGTCAAAAGTAGTCTTTCGTTTAGCGAAGTTAATAATTCTTGTGAGCTATTATGGTTAGTGGTTGTTCCTGAAAATCGTAAGAAGTTAATAATTGGTTCCTTTCATCGGCCTCCAGACTCTGCCGAAACAATAGCAGAAAGGTTCAAAGAAAACCTGAGTCTAATTACAAAAACGTACCCGACTCACACGATAATAGTAGGTGGTGATTTTAATTTACCCTCGATCTGTTGGCGAAATTATATTTTCAAATCAGCAGGTAGGCATAAAACATCGTCCGAAATTGTACTCAACGCATTATCTGAGAATTACTTCGAACAATTAGTTCATGAGCCAACTAGAATTTTAAATGGATGTGAAAACACACTTGGACTCTTAGCAACCAATAATCCTGGGCTCATAACGAGCATCAAAACGCATACAGGTATTAGTGAACACAGAGCTCTCAGAGCGAGATTGAATATCGAAAGTCCCCAAGTTACCAAAAATAAACGAAAAGTATATTTGTTTAGGAAAGCAGAGAGAAATAAAATACATTGCTTCTTTCTAACGCTAAACATAGGTGTAGACCCAATGTGGCTCAAATTCATAGAAGTGGTATCGATAGCAATTGACAGTTTTATACCAAATAAATTAATAAAACATGCAGTTGATCCCCCTTGGTACACAAAACAGTCCAGACGGTGAAGCAAAAGCAAAAGAAAAGGCATGTTAAATTTAAGCGAATACAAAATCCCCAGGATTGGCGATCATACACAGAAACTCGAATTTTAGCGAGGATCTCAATGCGAGATGCCTACAATACTTTTCACAACGAATCTCTTTCTCGAAATTTGACTGAAAACCCAAGGAGATTTTGGTCAAATGTTAAATATATTAGGGGCGAAACACAAACAATACCCTCACTACGTGATAGTAATGGCGACCCTGCTGATGATAGTGCTACTAAAGCAGAGTTACTAAACATAGCTTTTAGAAACTCATTTACCAAAGAATACGAAATCAATATTCCAGATTTCGAATTACAAACAGAGGCCAGAAGGAATAACGTAGAAGTAGGTATCATCGGAGTAGTGAAGCAACTAAAATCACTTAAAAAGAACAAGTCTTCTGGTCCGGATTGTATACCCATTAGATTTCTATCTGATTATGCTGAAGCGATAGCTCGTTACTTAACAACCATATACAACAGCTCTCTCAAAGAAGGATCTGTACCCAAAAAAGTTGCACAGGTCACACCTATAGCAAAAAGGACAACACGGATTTAGAAAATATCGTTCATGCGAAACACGAGTAGCACTTTACTCACACCAAGTGATGAGTGCTAACGACAAGGGTTCCCAAATCGATTCCGTATTTCTTGATTTCCAGAAGGCTTTTTACACCGTACCTCTCAAACTGCTTTTAATCAAATCTCGTGGTTATGGTATATCGCCCCAAATTTTGTGACTGGATAGGGGATTTCCTGTCAGATAGGACACAGTTCTTAGTAATCGAAGGTAAAGCATCGACTAAAACAGAGGTGATATCGGGCGTTGAACAGGGTAGTGTTATTGGTGCTGTGCTGTTCCTTTTTTACATAAACGGTTTAGGGGAAAATCTTAGTAGCTCTCTTAGGTTGTTTGCAGATGACGCCGTCATTTACCGTCTAGTAAAATCATCTGAAGATTAAAACCAACTGTAGAACGATCTGAATAAGATATCACTATGGTGTAAAAAGTGGCAATTGAGAAGTGTGACGTTGTCCACATGAGTACGAAAATAAATCTTTTAAACATTGTTTACAAGATAAATCAATCAAAAGTCAAGGCCGTAAACTCCACAAAATACCTAGGAATTACTATTACTTCAGGCCTAAACTGTGAAGAACACGCATATAATGTCGTGGGAAAGGAGAAGCAGAGACTGCGTTTTATTGGCAGAACCCTCAAAAGATGCAACAGAACTACAAACGTAGCTGCATACACTACGCTTGTCCGGCCATTTTTGGAGTATTGTTGCCCAGTGTGGGATCCTTATCAGGTGGTTTTGACGGAGGATATCGAAAGAGTCCAGAGAAGGGCAGCTCGTTTCGTATTGTCACGATGCGGGGGAGCCAGCGTTACGGAAATGATACAGAATCTGGGATGGGAATTATTACAACAACGGCGCTTATCGCTGCGGCGTGGGCTACTTAGGAAACTCCAATCGCCAAAATTCTCCTCCGAATGCAGAAATATATTGTTGACTCCCAATTACATAGGTAGAAATGACCATCAGAAGAAAATGCGAGAAATCAGAGCTCGAACTGGGAGATTCAGGTGTTCTTTCTTCCCGGGCGCTAATCGAGAATGGAATGGAACATAATTAGTATAATGGTGGTTCTATGAACCCTCTGACAGGCACTTAAATGTGATTTGCAGAGAGTCCCATGTAGACGTAGATGTAGAATATGTCATCCTCGTACTGTACAGCCGTTTGATTCCATTCTAAATCACCAGTGGCACAGGGTGCCCGCACATACTGCCATCCCAAAATGTCAGGGAACCACCACCTTGCGGCACTATCTGGATAGTGTGTGTAAGACGTTCAGGCAGGCCAGGTTGCCTCCAAAATCGTCCATTGCCTAGTTGAAGGCAGATACGAGTCTCATCTGTGAATAGCACTTGACGCCTTTTATGACGGATCCTTTCAGCATGTTGTGAGCCCATCTGCATAGTCTCTAGTTGTCAAAGCTGGACCTCGCCTGGACGTCGGAAGTGACGTTGCATGTCATGCAGCCTGTTAGATACAGTTTGAGGCGAAACATGACATCCTGTAGCTGTACCAAAATCATTATCCAGCATGGTAGCTTTCCTCTTAGTGTTTTTTCGAGGTGCGATCCGTAAGAAGCGTTTCTTCACCTGGTAGCCTTTGCGGGGGCAGAGCGAGGCAAGTAATCGGCAGTTCTTTTATCTCTATACCACGTCCATGCCACAGCAACATTGCATTCGTTCAGTCCGAGTCGTCAGGAAACTTCCCTCGATGAGAGTTCGTCCTGACCAAAAGTTATAATGCGAATGCGATCAAATTTAGGCATCAACAAGTAGTGTATTTCCTTCTTGGTATTACAACTGGAACTGATCGGCCGTGTTACCCATTCAGTCGTATTATCATTGTTAATTCTTGATTGTTCACATCTTTGACCATAGACGTCACTTAACATGCTCAATCTTAGAAACTGTGTTCTTGATGCAATATACACATTCAACCTCGTTTCTTTAGTTACCTTGGATATGAGGTGCTGCTACACTTTTTTGTGTCTATGTTTCAGTTTCATGCAATGGAGGAAATGTTTTTATATTTGACTTCCGCCTAAACCATGCGGAGCACCTAGCAAAGTCTTCGCGACAGCGAACACTTCCTGTTCTCTATATTTTCCTCTGCTATGACTGGTCTGGTGTTCTGTAGGAGCTAGGCATTGGAATCTTTTTTTATTTTTTTTATCTAGTATCAACTGCACCTCTCTAACAAGTGGTATCTTAGACTACAGACCTCCATTTGCTTGTTACAGATGTCAGTTAAGTACATTCAGCTGGTCCACTTGTCCCTGAAAGATTCCTGGAGAATCAATTTAACTCTGCCTGAAAACTTTATTGGAACGACCGATTCTATTCAAAAGTAAAGTTTTTCAGCTTGATGATCTTGGACTTCGACCCTAGCCATTCCGATAAACTAGAATTATAATTAATGTTGTGGTTTTCAATTAAAGAAAATAATATTTAAATGTTGCTTGCTAAGTTCTTGTGCAAGATAAGAGAAAACAAAACTGTTCAAAAGAAATTTAAAGTTCGACTTGGTACATACTCTTGTAGCATTTAAAAAAATCTTGTTGAAATTCAGTCAGGTGTTTTGTAAACCACAGATAATGTTCATTGAATCAGTTGTAAAATATATCGATTCATAAATAAACCTTGATCTCACAATATTCCACTTAATAGAGTTGTTGCTGTGTCGCTAAAATAATTTATAAAATTGTAGAAATTCTGTAATAAGATCCAACATACAGTTTCAGCGCAATATGTAAGTGTTAGATAATCTCAATAGGTGAAATAACTGGTTTTCACATATCGACACTTTAAGTAAAATTTCACCCTTTATTAGCGTAAGTCACAAACTCAAATCATACATAAGACCAAGTCAGATCTTTCTCGAAAGGACTCAACATAAAGACTGAAACTGTTTGTAACGTACAATTCCTAACAGAATTTAATACAATTTAACATTCCTTTTTTTTCTTATTTATTTTATTGTAGGAGTTGGCAACGGAGGTCCTCCGACAGGATCTTTTCTGGCGTTGTGGCTGTCGACCCGCTACAATTGGTGGCCAGCTACATTATCTTTGGCTTCAGATGCTGTTCTCGTAGGTTGCTCCGTTGTCACCGCACATGAAACATAAGAAACAACAGATTTTTAAGATTAAAATTATTAACAACAATATAAATAATGATTTTACCTGCAAAACTGAGCTGACGTAAGGAAGTAGCAGGGATAATATTTCGTCCCACAATAAAACCAAATCATATATCTTATAATAGTCCCTGAGCTTAGTCAAGACAAACAAGTATTTATTTTTTTTCGAAAAAAAGAAAGTTTCATATAGTGATCAGTTTCTTTTCTACCGTCGTTAATTACGCTACTTCTGTCTCGAGTAACCGGGAAATAAGTGTCTTCGTAAGAGTGTACAAAAACGTAACACGACAGATAGAATACACTACTCTTAGAAATGCAAAGCGGTACTAGAACTGAGGGAAAAACACATAGCTTCACAAGTTTGACTTACGGAGTGGTTGGCTTAATATTGGCAACTGCAGAATGGAAAGCAATGGAAAGTTAGGCCAGTTAAACTGTACTATTGCTTTGTCATGTTCCACGGACTCCTGGTTAGCCTTACACGTTCTCCAGAAGGCATAGTACGGGGAGGAGATCTTGCAAAATATGAGAAAACTAGTGATTTGCTGTATAAGGTATTATTCTGGAATTCTTAATTACGTGAATTTCTGTTTCGGTCGGAAGTAGAGGAGCAGCCGAATATTCGGTCGCGGTTTCGGATTCGGCCTCGTATCATGTTTCGGTCGGAAGTAATAATTTGGTCGTGTGGCTCCCTGGCCTGGTGCAAGTCTCTCGCCACTTCGGCGACTTGCGTGTCCCTAACCGACCCCAGTTATCCAACCGAGGATAGGGGACCTACAGCTTAACGTGCAATCAGAACCACTCGTCGTTCTTTGTGACGCCTCACATAATTGAGATTTGGGTTAAAGCGCAGAGTGAAATATTCATTGATCTGACCGGGTTTTGGAACCCACGACCTTTCGGTTCCCAGGCAAGCGCTTTACCCCGAGTTGTGTGCGAAAGTGGAGAGTCGCTTGTAGAATGCCTGGAACAAATTGAGCTTTCGTCTCGGAAACCCAGTACTACTACACAGGCAAGAGAGTGCCACAGGAAATTAGAACACCCAGCATTTCAATTTTGGTTGTGTGCTTCCAGCCACATTACGGCACTCGTTGAAAACTGTACAGGCAATTACAAAAATGTTCAGCTTGCTGAGAAATAATGTAATGGCGGAAGTATATTTGGCTGGGATATTCTTTATAGAAATTATTTTGCTAATTTGTTATTATTATTATTATTGTCATTTTTTTCTTTCGCTCTTTGGAATTTTATCCATGTTCTAATAATTTATAAAATACAGCAACCCGTTGGATGTAGTAATTTATTTGTCACGACTGCTTTCGGGTACTAGAGTGCCCTTCATCTGGTCCCTATACCGGAAAACCAGAACATATTAGTAAAGCATACATACCATACAAAAGTCGGTGTGAGTATAAAGGGATTCGTCATGAGTATGAAAGTTTATAAAGCTAATACAGTAAAGTGAAATAGTTTTGAAACAAAATAGACTGTAATAAAATATATGTTCATATAAATGGATAAAAATTACATTGACATTTTACTATTGTAGCTTAAGAGATGTAAATGCCACATTCTAGCAGAAAACTGAACGCTAAGTGTAGAGATTATGCAAGGAATAACAATAATCAACCGGTAAGGAACTATCTATGGATGAGTCTCACAGTGAAAGGGTGAAAACAAATAAGGAAAATAAAGATATGTTCAAAATGTTCAACTGTTTGTAAATATATCGGACCAAACTGCGTGGTCGTCAGTCTGTAGCTTACAAACTACTTAAGCTAAGGTAAACTAACCTAAGGACAACACACACAGACACACACACACACACACACACACATGCCCTAGGGAGGACTCGAACCTCCGACGGCGAGCAACCGCGCGCTCTGCAGCGAGCGCCTTAGACCGCTCGGCTACACTACCGCGGCGTAAAGACATTGGATTAAACTAAAAAATAATGTAATTGACAGTAAAAGCGTAAAAAGCGGAGAAGGGGACTTTTCAATCAGTCGTTTAACAAACTGATATTCAGTAGTAGGGAAAGTACAATGATAAGTGGCGCTATATGAGGAATATTTCGGAATCGGCCGCTGACACACTAATAGCAAGCTTAGGATGCCGCTATCAGGGCAACTGTCAATATAAACAAATGTCATTGTGTATATGGCTTCAAATATCCATCTTCCTTTGAAATCCTAAAAGAAGCACATGAAGCGCCACTGATTAGGAGAGAAAAATAGGGTAGATCAGAGAGGTAATAGGTTCAAGAGAGGAAGAGAAGACAGGAGGAGACAGGTGTAAAAAGTACAGAACCATCAGAATGAAACTTTCACTCTGCAGCGGAGTGTGCGCTGATATGAAACTTCCTGGGACTCGAACCTGGGAACTTTGCATTTCGCGGGCAAGCGCTGTCCCAACTGAGCTATCCCGACACGACTCGCAATGCCGCTTCACAACTTTACTTCCGCCAGTACCTCGCCTCCGACTTTCCAAACTTCACAGAAGCTCTCCCTCTAAACTTGCAAGGCTAGTACTCGTGGAATAAAGGATATGGTGGAGACATGGCTTAGCCACAGCCTAAGGGATGTTTCCAGAATGAAACTCTCCACTCTGCAGTGGAGTGTGCGTTGATATGAAACTTCCTGGCATCGTGAGTCGTGTCGGGATATCTCAGTTGGTAGAGCACTTGCCCGCAAAATGCAAAGGTCCCAGGTTCGAGTAGCGGGTCCGGCACGCAATTTTAATCTGTCAGGAAGTTTTATATCAGCGCACACTCCGTTGCAGAGTGAAAAGTTTCATTCAGGAAGAGAATATGATTGAGAGGGTGGAAACGAGACGATTTACAGAGTCGGGAACGGAGAGGTGATGGACCAAATGAAGACTGGATCAAGTTCATGTCAGGGTGACGCTGGGTCTTCGAGTGATCGGCACTACGGGAGCTGCAGTGCATCGACACTAGGCTGCCGCCAGCGACTGACGAACCCTCCATTGGTACGCCACTGTACAGTTCGCCCAGTCTGTGGACCAGTGTTAGGAGCAGGTAAATAAATAAAAATACAGAATGAAACCGCAGGCGCGCATTAGGGTGCGGTGTTTCCGCCGCCGCCGCCCCCGCCGACCCCACTTGTCGTGCGGATGCAAAGCGCGCCCGGCCTCCGCCGGCCGTATCGTTCCATCCGACCACTCTTTTCCTTCCACCGCGCGCCGCAAAAATCCGCTTCTGGCGCAGGAAATCCGATACAGCGCTTCCAATCGTGCGCGCCGCGCCGATAGCCTGCGCTGGCAGCGCCGCGCACATAAAAAAAAGTGGGGGAGGGAGAAAGAACGGCGGACGGAAGAGGAGGGGGGAGAGGGGGGAGGGGCGCGGCCAGCCGTCACCGGCGCGGCGGTTAAGCGGCGGCCCGGCAACCCTGCTGCAGGTGAGGCCGCGCGGTGCCGGGCGCGGCACGGCGCAGCTGGTATATTACTCACACAAGTACGAAACTGCTACGATCAATACAACTACCTACCTTCATCTACATCTACATAAATACTCTGCAATCCACCGTAAGGTGTGTGGCGGAGGGTACACTGTACCACTACTAGGCATTTCCTTTCCTATTCCACTCCCAAATAGAACGACGAAAAAAAGAATGCCTATATGCCTCTACACGAGCCCTAATTTCTCTTATCTTGTCTTTGTGATCACCACACGAAAAGTAAGTAGGTGGAAGCAAGATCGTACTACACTCAGCTTCAAATTCCGGCCCTCTAAATTTCCTCAACAGAATTTCACGAAAAGAACGTCGTCTTTCCTCCGACGATCCCCAATTGAGTTGCCGGAGCATTTCCGTGACACTCGCGCATTGGTCGAACCTACCGGTAACAAATCTAGCTGCTCGTCTCTGAACTGCCTCTATGTCTTCCTTTAAACTGATCTGCTGCGGGTCCCAAACACTTGAGCAATACTCAAGTCGTGGTCGTACAAGCGTTTTATACGCGGTCTCCCTTAAAGGTGAAGTACATATTCCCAAAATTCTCCCAATAAACCGAAGTCGGCTGTCCACCTTACTCACAACTGTCCTTACATGTTCATTCCATTTCATATCGCTCTGCAATGTTACGCCTAGATATTTGAACGACGCGACAGCATCAAGAAGCTCACTACTAATGCTGTATTCGAACATTATTGGATTGTTCTTCCTACTCATGCGCATCACCTTACATTTTTCTACATTGAGAGTTAGCTGCTATTCTTCACACCAACTAGAAATTTTGTCTAAGTCACCCTGTATGCTATTACAGTCAGTTAAAGACGACAACGTCCCATACACCACAGAATCGTCAGAAAACAGCTGTAAATTACAACTTACTCTGTCCATCAGATCATTTATAGCCGGCCGCTGTGGCCGAGGGGACTAAGGCGCTCCGGTCACGGTCTGCACGGCCACTACGGTCGGGGGTTTGAATCCCCCTCGGGCACGGATATTTGTGCCGTCCTAGTTCGTAAGTAGTTTGTAAGTTTAGTCCCATAGACTATACAAACATTTGTGATTTGTGAGATCATTTATATAGATAGAAAATAATAGCGGTCCTATTACACTCCCCTGGGGCATGCCTGACGATACACTCGTCTCTGATGAACACTCGCCGTCGAGTACAACGTACTGCGTTCTATTACTTAGGAAGTCTTCCAGCCAGTCACAAATCTGTGAACCTATTTCATAAGCTCGTACCTTTGTTAGCAGTCTGCAGTGTGGCACCGCGTCGAACGCCTTTTTGAAGTCGAGAAAAACACAATCCGCCTGTTGCCCTTCATCCATGGCTCGCAAGATGTCATGTGAGAAAAGGGCAAGCTGAGTTTCACATGAACGATGTTTCCTAAACCTGTGCTGATTCAGAGAAAGAAGCTTTTCCGTTTCAAGGAAAGTTACTATATTCGAACTGAGAATATGCTCCAAAAGTCTACGTGAAACTGATGTCAACGATATTGGCCTGTAATTGTGTGGGTCATTCTCTTGCCTTTCTTATAAACGGGAGTCACCTGTGCTTTTTTCCAATCACTAAGAACTTTGCGCTGAATTAAAGATTCGTGATAAATGCAAGCTAAGTAGGGGGCCAATGCCGCAGAATACTCTTTGTAAAACCGAACTGTTATTACATGCGGACCACCAGACTTTTTCGTATTTAGCTCTCTCAGCTGCTTCTCTACACCGGAAATACCTATTACTGTGTCTTCCATTTCGGAATTAGTACGTTGATCAAATGATGGTACATTTGTGCGGTCCTCCTCCGTGAAACATTTCTGCTCTCCAATTATCATTTAGTCTTATATGAGAGTTTTCTGCTGCTATTTTCGTTCCTGTCCTACCTCAAAGCGAAGATCTTGTAGCACTACTGAATAGAAATGATGAAGTTATGGGTCCAGAATATGAGAATTAATAAAGCAAAAATAAAAAAAAGGAAGGAAGCTTACGGGGGAGTGGGGTAATGGCGATCACGTAAGTTATTCTCGTCAGTTCAACTTTAATTTAAATGCTGTTTTAGTGCTATTGCTTAAAACTGGTTACAAATATATTTAGCTTTTAAAATTCGTTCAGCTCTCATGTCTTTTTTTTTAAGCTGTTTAATTAAAAATGTTGCTTTGACCGGCATTTCCCCTACCCTGGGGTAATGACAGTCAACATTTAGACCCATTGAAAATCATAGCCAATCTAAAAATAAGGTAAAAACTAACTCAAAATCAATTTATTTTAAATCAATGTGTTCATTTTAGAAAAATGAGATATAAAATTATCGTAATTGTGAAAATTGGTTAAATGAAAAATGTCACTCTTAGATACACAAATCACACTTCTCTGCATAATCCCACGCGGAACAAGTTTGATGAGCCCATACCCCACAAACAGTGTAACGGAATCAAAGTTCCCCATCTATACCGAATTCTTTGCAATAAAAGCCCCAGACCAACTGACTCCCTTTACCCCCAGAGCACGCCATATCTGGAAACGTTGAACCTAATTAACCATATACAGGGTGTTACAAAAATGTACGGCCAAACTTTCACTAAACATTCCTCATACACAAAGAAAGAAAATATGTTATGTGGACATGTGTCCGTAAACGCTTAAGTTCCATGTTAGAGCTCTTTTATTACTTCTCTTCAAATTACATTAATCATGGAATGGAAACACACAGCAACAGAACGTACCAGCGTGACTTCAAACACATTGTTACAGGAAATGTTCAAAATGTCCTCCGTTAGCGAGGACACATGCATCCACCCTCTGTTGCATGGAATCCATAATGCGCTGATGCAGCCCTGAAGAATGGCGTATTGTATCACAGCCGTCCACAATACAAGTACGAAGAGTCTCTACATTTGGTACCGGGGTGGCGTAGACAAGAGCTTTCAAATTGTAACGATACACTATTTTTTTTTTATTTTTTGTTTATCTTTGATCAGTGATGCTTATCGCCTCCGATTCCCTCTGACTCGCAATGCAACTAATTTAATTTCGTTCGTCATTTTTTACTTCCGAACAAGCGAGAAGATGAAACGGTGTTAGTAGTTTTACTCACTCTCTTGCTTGTATCTGAAACGTGAATGCGTCTTAAATACCTGTATCCACTCATGTAAGTAAGAATAATGCAAGCTGTTGCTGAAAATATATTATTTAAATTTAAAAGCATTCCCTCTCCTTGGTTTTCATTTAAATCAAACTCCTCCACGTCAAATATTAAGTTTCTTAATGTTTCTCAGCTCCTCATCAACCGTAATAGTTTTGATGCAAAATCTCAAAATTTTGCCTGTTTCATTTACTGCATTTTTATACTTTCTCCTTTCATCGATTAAATTTAGTATCTCCTGTGATATCCAATGATTTTTTGTAGGTCTTGCCTTCCTACCTATTTTGTCCTCTGCTACTTTCACTATTTCATCTCTCAATTTTACCCATTCCTCCTCTACTGTTTTATTTTCCCCTGTTTCTGTAAATTGTTGCCTAAAGCTCCCCCTGAAATTCTTAAGAACCTCAGGTTCCTTCAATTTATCCAGGTACCATCTCCTTATTTTCCTACCTTTTTGTAGTTTCTTCAGTTTCAGCCTACAGTTCATAACCAACAAGTTATGGTCAGAGTCTATATCTGCCCCTGGGTATGTCTTACACTGTACAACCTGGTTCCGAAATCTATGTCTTACCATTATAAAATCTATCTGGTATCTCCCGGTGTCTCCTGGTCTCTTCCACGTATACAACCTTCTTTTGTGATTCTTGAACCAGGTGTTTGTTATAACTAAATTATGTTCCGTGCAAAATTCTACCAGGCGGCTTCCTCTTTCATTCCTTTTGCCCAGACCATATTCACCTACTATCTTCCCTTCTCTTCCTTGTCCTACTACCGAATTCCAGTCTCCCATAACAATTAAGTTTTCCTCTCCCTTAACTGTCTGAATAATTTCCTTTAGCTCCTCATATATTTCTTCGATTTCCTCATCATCGGCAGAGCTAGTTGGCATATAAACCTGTACTACTGTTGTCGGTGTTGGCTTCGTATCTATCTTGACAATGATAATGCGATCACTGTGCTGGTCATAGTAGTTTACCCGCATTCCTATTTTCTTATTCATTATCAATCCTACTCCTGTGATACCCCCAATTGATTTTGTATTTATAATCCTGTACTCACCTGACCAGAAATCCTGTTCATCCTGCCACCGAACTTCACTAATCCCCACTATATCTAACTTCAACCTATCCATTTCCCTTTTTAAATTTTCTAATTTTCCTACTCTATTAAGGGATCTAACATTCCACGCTCCGACCCGTAGAATGCCAGTATTGTCTTTCCTGATGATCACATCCTCCTGAGTAGTCCCCGCCCGGAGATCCGAATGGTGGACTATTTTACCTCCGGAATATTTTACCCGAGAGGATGCCATCATCATATGTTCATACAGTAGAGCTGCATGTCCTCGGGAAAGGTAACGGCTGTAGTTTCCCCTTGCTTTCAGCCGTTCGCAGTAGCTCTGTGGCAAAGCCACATTAGCTGATGTTACAAGGCCAGTCAATCATCCAGACTGTTGCCCCTGTAACTACTGAAAAGGCTGCTGCCCCTCTTCAGGAACCACACGTTTGTCTGGCCTCTCCACAGATACCCCTCCGCTGTGGTTGCACCTGCGTTACGGCTATCTGTATCGATGAGGCACGCAAGCCACCCCACCTCGGCAATGTCTGTGGTTCATACTATCATCCTCATTCAGGATTTTATAGCATGTTTCTCACCCCTTGTTAAATAACTGTTTGGAGGCATTGCGCGAGCCACTACTCTGACAGGTTCTATACGTATTTCCTCAGCTGTAAGCTTATGGGAGTGGACGTTATAATATGCCCCTATCCATGGCCTCCACGCTCTCCTGACCTAACCCTCTTGACTTTCATTTATAGGGGCGTTATAATATGCCCGTATAAATGAAAGTCCAGAGGGTTAGGTCAGGAGAGCGTGGAGGCCATGGAATTGGTCAGCCTCTATCAATCCATCGGTCACCGAATCTGTTGTTGAGAAGCGTACGAACACGTCGTCTGACATGTGCAGGAGCTACATCGTGCATGAACCACGGGTTGTGTCGTACTTATAAAGGCACATCTTGTAGCATCACAGGTAGAGTATCCCGTATGAAATCATGATAACGTGCTCCAGTGAGCGTAGGTGGAAGAACATGAGGCCCAATCAAGACATCACCAACAATTCCTGCCCAAACGTTCATAGAAAATGTGTGTTGATGACGTGATTGCACAATTGAGTGCGGATTCTCGTCAGTCCACATATGTTTAATTGTGAAAATTTACAATTTGATCACGTTGGAATGAACCCTCATCCGTACTAAAATGAGCTCTAACATGGAAATTAAGCGTTTCCGGACACATGTCCACATAACACATTCTCTTTCTTTGTGTGTGAGGAATTTTTCCTGAAAGTTTGGCCGTATCTTTTTGTAACACCCTGTATTTAACATTATTGCAACATCGTTAAAATTCGTTCAGCTCTCATGTCTGTTTTTTAAAAAGCTGTTTAATTAAAACTGTAGATTTGACCGTCATTTCCCCTACCCTGGGGTAATGGCAATCAACACTTAGACCCATTGAAAATCATAGCCAATCTAAAAATAAGGTAAGAAATTATTCAAAATCAATTATTTTTTTAAATCAATGTGATTTTTTTTCTTTTTTTTTCTTTTTTAGAAAAATTAGATATAAAATTATCGGAATTGTCAAAATTGGCTGAATGAAAAATGTCACTCTTAGATACACAATTCACACTTCTCTGCATGATCCCATCCGGAAAAAGCTTGATGAGCCCATACCCCACAAACAGTGTATCGTAACCAAAGTTCCCCATCAGTACCGAATACCTTGAAATAAAAACAAAGACCCCATACCGACTGCCACTATCCCCAGAGCACGCCATATCTGAAAACGTTAAAACTAATTAACCATATATCCTACGCATGAAACAAATGTACCATTAAAAAATTGATACATCATAGTACAGCATACGATTGGGACCAATTTTTACATACGAGACAATCAAGTATCTATGATAGTATAAAAAATGCTGTTGCATAAATCTAAGGACGTGACAAACTTCTCCGCACCAAAATCAGGTAGACACTGCCAACATGTCGTTGATTTCACCAGGAGTTCCTTAAACGGCCATGGAGTTGTAGTACACCCTACAACTCCTCTACTGCAAAGCAGTTGCCAGATACTGTAGTGACCGCCATTACCCGGTGAACGTCATTACCCCATTCTCCCCTTTGGTTTAACTCCTTCAGTCCCAAATTACGAATTCAGCTTTGGAAAAATTAAAATTCAGTGTTTTCTGTATTAATACAGTGCACTAATATATATTTTAAAATGTTTGATGAAACTATTGTTATATATATATATATATATATATATATATATATATATATAGTGTATTTCATGTGCAACACTAACGTTTGTATCGAGGTATTTTATTACTTTGGGTGCTTTTTGTTGATTGTTTACACTGCAAGATCAATAATGCTGGCACAATCTTCGCCACAGCACCAAAGACAAGACAATTCACTGATGAAATAAAATAACACGAACCACACTTACGCTCTAACTCTCAGCCACATACAGCTGGCAACGTAACGCAACCTCCAGGAAGGATAAATTAATGCCCCAGAAGTGCCTATACGCTGCACTAAGCGTGAAAATATCGTACGAGAAGCATGTTGTTCATCAACAACCATTCAATGAGATTTTATTACGTTGTTGTCCAAGAACAACACTGGGAATGGAAGCGTTAACGTCCCGTCGACAGCTTGGTCATTACAGACGGAGCTATCGCTCGGAGGTTAGGGCACGGATGGGGAAGGAAAATTGGACGTGCCCTTTTGAAAGGAGCCATCCCGGCATTCGGCTTGAGTGATTTAGTGAAATCACGGAAAACCTAAATCAGAAAGGCCGGAGATGGATTTGAACCACCAACCTCCCGAATGCGAGTCCGGTGTGTTACCACTGCGCCACCTCTCTCGGTGCAAAAACAAAAGTAATGGCATGTGACAAAATAAAGGTTAATCGGAAGTTCATGTTCATGTAGGCAATGAACTGCTTGAACAGTTTGATAAATTTACTGGTATGAGTAGTAAGATTACCAGGGACGGAAGGAGCAAGGCAGAAGTGACATGCAGAATTGCTCAAAACTTCTTACCATTTCAGAGCATCAATCTTGAAAACAGGAAAAGATTTTTGAAATCATATGTGTGGAGTGTGGGTGTGGAACGGACTCTCCGGACAGAAGAAGAGCAGAAGCTAAATTCTTTTGAAATGTGATGCAATAGACGCTAAATAATGGAGAATAGATTAGATCACTAACGAAGTGGTTCTGGAAAGAGCAGGTGAGAATAGAACATTCTAGAGTTTCGTTGTTCAGAGAGTAATTTACAGGCCGTATATCAAGACATAAATGACTTCTGAACACAATCATAGAAGGATTTGTCGAGGGAAAAAGCGAACAGGAAGATCCCGACTGAGGTACATGGATCAAATAGAGAAAGATGTGGGATGTAATACATGTTAAGAAGTGAAGAGAAAAGCTGAAAGACGTACGGAATGGAGACATCCTTCCATTGCTTGGATTGACCACTATGGAAGAAAAGATAATTTCCGTTTCCTCTCTCCTAGCACTGGATTTTAGATTCTTGTTTAATGCTTATTAAAAGTTCGTTATATTATGAATTTGGCACTTTGGAAGGTGAGGTGGCTTGGTACATTTGACAATGAACATAACGTCACACTGAGACCATTTAGCTGCAGTACAAGATAAAGTTGAAAACACAACTATTTGTCATCTACATCTACCTCAAATACTCTGCAAATCACATGTAAGTGCCTGGCAGAGGGTTCATCGGACCACTTTTACACTATTCATCCACCATTCCATTCGCGAATAGCGCGAGGGAAGAAAGAACATCTGAATCTTTGATTTCTCGTATTTTATTCTGATGATAATTTCTACCTATGCAGGTGGGACGGAACAATATATTTCCGCATTCAGAGGAGAATGTTGGCGATTGGAGTGTCGTAAGTAGACCACAACACAGCGATAAATGCCGTTGTTGTAATGATTCCCATCCCAGATCCTGTATCATTTCCGTAACGCTGTCTCCCCTATATCGTCACAATACAAAACGAGCTGCCCTTCTTTCGACTCTTTCGATGGCTTCCGTCAAACCCAGTTGATAAGTATACCACACTGGGCACCAATACTGTGTGTGTAGTGTATGCTGTCTCATTAGAAGTTCTGTTGCATCTCTTAAGTGTTCTACCAATGAAATGCATTTCCTACGATATTATCTACGTGTTCTTTCCAGTTTAAGTCTGATGTAATAGTAATTCCTAGGTACTTAGTGGAGTTTACGCCCTCCACATTTGATTGATTAATCTTGTAAACAAAGTAACGGATTTCTTCTCGTATTCACATGGACAATTTCACACTTCTCATTATTTAGAGTCAATTCCCACCATACTGATATCTTATTTAATTCGTTCTGCAAGTTGGTTTCACAACCGATTAAAAAGCCTTACATATTTGTAGTAGGTAGGGAGAGAGAGACTTGGCTCAACAATAGGTCATGAATAATGGGCTGTCAGCCCCTCCACTCCCCCAATCCCCCCTCCTCATCCTCCTCCCTAGAGGTCAAGGTCAAGGTCATCGACAAACCTTGGAGAGAATACGCCCAACCCTCCCCCCACCACCTCTATGAGAGAGCTGGCTCAACCATGACTAATTCATGATTTATGACTCTAACTACATTTCACTTGAATTCTGGGCGTATTTCATACGTCACATCAGGTGGCATACACTAAGCATGGCTGGCTCCCCAAGACCATCATTAGCTCTGATGGAATTCGTACTCCAGAAGCCATGTCACGACTTAAGCGTTGCACTATTCTGTCAAATTCTACTCCCAAAGTCGTATTTTCTGCCTATACTTCGACTACTTCCTCATTAGTTTGTACAATAAGGCCTTCTAGACCAATTCCCCTATATATCCCCTCTTTATATTCTTCTCAGGAACGAAACATAATTTACTTCGTGACTGAAACAAATCCTGCCTCCTGCTTTTTCATAGCGTGCGAAGATTTAGTATCTAACCTGATATCACAATGTTCACACAAGTTAGCTTGGTGGGATTCTCATTCAGTCCTGTTTCCTTCATTTCACTACCGTGTAATCACACGGGTAGTCACAAAGGAATAGACAACAATTATAGAACACACTAAATAACCGATCATTTAGCCTGGTTTCCACAGAAGCAAACATTAACGATCGAGCACATGCCGACAGAATTGGGCGAGCACGATGGAACACTCGGTACGCATTTCGACCGCTCCCGTCGGATGTTAAGAGTCCTCCCTCAGGCGTCAGCGTGTGTGTGTGTGTGTGTGTGTGTGTGTGTGTGTGTGTGTGTGTGTGTGTGTTACTCCTGGCGTAAGTTGCTCCAAACATTTTTCTGGCACGCATTTATTGCTATTTGTTCGTGTTGAGCTGGTTGTCGATCTTTTAGCGGAGCAGCAAAGGAAGCTCATGAAAAAATATTTGTAAATCTATCGGACTGAACTGCTTGGTCATTAATCGTAGGTTACAAACTATTTAAACTAAGGTACACTACCCTACGGACAACGCAAACACCCATGCCCGAGGGGGGGACTCGAACCGCCGACGGCGGATGACCACGCGCACCATAGCACGGCGCCCCTGTGTGCACGGCTAATCCGCCGTTGCCAACCTCGGCGAGTCCGTGTTTTTTGTGCTTCGACTTGAGTACACCAAGGGTATACGTCCATTGTTCTTTACAAAAACTGTTCTACAGGGTGTCCCGTTTTAATCTACTCTGGCTGATTGGAATGGCACACTTCAGTAAAAACTGACCCTAGTGAAAGATGTAAGGTTTGAAAGGGTTCGTGGAATGGTTATCTCGAAATTACCTTGAACTCTTTTCTCAAGGTCAAGCTCATTTATCAAACGGTAATACCTCTCTTTTTATTCTATATCCGTATTATACATTAAAAATACTCATTTTTTAGGGAACATCTTTTTCGAAAAACTAATCGTTTGTCGCCAAATGGCACTTCATTGTATCTTTCCCAGATAACCAGTATCTCGTGAACGAAAGATGACCAGGTAACATTTTCAATGAAAATCTTGTGTGGTTTCTGGCTCTGTCCACTGCTGAAATTTTCGTGATCTTAAAATGACTTTGAATTTCTTCAGCACATATTAACTTGAAAGTAAGTACCCTCGGTATTTGCGTAACCCAGTGTGCACCGCTTGGAGGGAGCCGAATCACAAACCAGCATCGTGTTTATGCCAACACATTCAGAGAATGGTGGAGCTTCGATGCTAGCTAATAATGACACCCTTCGAACCTTATAACTTTCATTCTAGACATCTTTTGCAAAACTGTGCCACTCCGGACATATTGACTGAAGTAGATTAAAATGGGACCCCCTGCATGTTATTAATCAGAAATTAATGCTCCCTTTTCAAATGATGTGTGTTGAGGAGACAGCCAATGGTATTGATCGGCCTGTGTGCAGATTTGAGAAATAATGTTAAGGAAAGCAGCTGTCATTGGCACATCAATGTCGGCAGTCCCTTGATAAGCCCTGAGGGGGGGGGGGGTAGCGATACATTCCCGATACGACTGACCTTGCTTCTTGTGACAGCTAAAGAATTTGTGTCGAGATGTCGTAACTTCCACTTGTGAGTCAAAGTACTCCTGCAAGCAAAACTTCAGTTCGTCATAGGGTAGGGCATGTGGTTCATGCTCCGGTTTTCATTGCTGAAGAAGACGGTAAACCTCAGGACAAACGTAGGCGAGGAAGAAAGCCTTACAGTGAGCATTACCAGAGATACCGTACGCCAAGAAATGTTGTTCAAGGAGGGCCATGTAATTTGCCCAAGATTCTACTTGCCTATCAAACACTGTGAAGGGCGGAGGGTCCCCCAGAACCCTCTACTATCAGGAAGATAACGGAGCGCGCGGTGGGCTCCGTCTATAACTAAAAGTGATAACGGCCGCCATTGCGTGTACAAGTTCCTGACGGACTAACTGCATGTGCAGTAAGAGGAGAAAAATTTGTTGCGACACGTCAGGGGTAGCGGTGACTGGTTGAAAGTCCATGGTAACAACGAGCAAGACACCAAAGAAGACTACCTACTTGACCACCAGAGTCCGAAAAAAAATCCTCTTCGCCAGTACTATATCTCGCCTCAGGAGATAATAACTGAAAGACACTGTCTGATACGGAAATTGTGTCGATTGACAAGACAAACTGGAAACAAAACAAACAAACGTCTGAAACCAAGGCAAAAACAACAAACATCTACTAAAAGTTTTCTTCTGCACCAGGGAGATAACGACAGTCTTGAGAGAACGGCCAGTGAGACAGAGCCGCAAGACGTATTCGGTTTGGGGAAGTCCTGGAGGCGCGTCGTCGCTGGCAGAGACTCTTCCCCGGAGGCGTCGGTCGCGATCCCTCAGCTACGAATCTCGTAGGCAGTCGGCGGAGAACTGCCGTCGTGTCGCACTGCGCTCCCCTAAATAGTCGGCGCGCAGTGATACGTGGCATCTCGAGCTGGTCTCACGTGGCTGTGCGGAGGAAAATAGTACCGGTTTAGTGGGCTCCCTGGCGGTGCTCGTCGTGTCCTCTGGTGACTCCGGAACCGCCGCTGTACAACGCCTCACTGGTATGCATCCATGCGCTTTTACCCTCCATTGCGTGTGTTGTCCGCTCGGCAGTCGAAGCACCGGTACAGGACAAAACCACGTGGAGTGCCATGTGCAGCTTTCTCCTTTTATACGAGTGTCTGCAGCAGAATATAAGTGCAAGCCTCCCTTCTTTTCCGTGGTGTAAAACTTTAGTAATTGTTGTGTTACGTTTGTCATACAGATAAAGCGGTGATACTCTGCTGATATGACTGAAGTCATGATTCAAATATTAATAAACTACCCTGAAATTCTTAAACGTCTTGTGGAAAATGTAGGACTACAAATATCATTCGAAAAACTAGATGTATGATACTGAAGAAAAGAGAACCAAGGGTTTTCAACAAGAAAAATAGGAAATATATAAAGGGGATATGTGGGAATCATATACTCTGGAAAAGTTCCTGACCATCTTCGTTGTCAAAAAATAGCAACTCTATTCAGATTAATCACAAAATATTTATAATGGAAGACCACTGTCCAAATTCCTTAAACTTCAGCGGTAGAATATTGTAATGAAACTTGAATGCCTTTATGTATGAGGAAATTTAATTTTCAGAGGAAGGGGGAATATTGAAGAAATTGAAACTAAAGATTGTTAGAAAACATTAAACCCCAAAATTACTTATGGAGAGACTTACATACTGAGAAAATAATAGAAAACACTGACATACGAAATGCCATGAGGAAACGTAGTAAAAATTTGATGGGAACATTAATAAAATGGCACCCACTAGGTTGACAATGTACGAGGGCGACTTCCGCCCCTGGGTTCCATAGGAATGGGAAATATAAATTTTAGACTTTCGCTCAGCCTGGTGGCCAGGCAGAGATAGGGCCGGATGTGCCTGACACGTGCTTGTCGATTCGCCACTGCTCGGTGGCTCGGTTCTGCTGACGAGGATCCTCTGGAGAACACAGCCACCAACCACGACCCAGCCTGGTGGTCACGTGGGACACGCTGTGCCAGGCCTAAACGACAGACCGAAGAATGGAAGCTCTCTTTCGGCCCAGCCTCCGACCTGATTTGACCTGCTCCCTTGAGCTCCGATCATACCATACTTTTCCTATTGCAAATTGGACTTAAAGTCCTGGTAGAAGTAGGCAGCCGTTATTAATATGACAACACAACGGATTTCAAGAAAGCTGATTGGCTGCGGTAATGAAGGAGTTGTAGATGTCGTAAAATCCTTTATTGTTCTCTTTACGCTGACGCGTTTCGGGCCCAGCCCATCATCGGAGCGCCTGGTGACAAACTACAGGATACAGTATATATAGGTGATTATAGTTACGAAGACCAAATTAATAAAAAATAAAATAAAATAAACAATATCTGGCATTTGCAATTACAAATTACATACCTCTCCTGAATGGAAGACGGAAAAAGATGCCTTTAAAAACTCATAATACATTAAGTCAAAATCAGCTGTACTTTTAGCATAAGTTGCTAGCTCGATGGATCACATGCAAATAACACTGAATGGATACTATTGAGCAACTTAAAAAAAAAAAAAAATCGATCATTCAAGAAAATCTAGGTAGTGAAACAGATCGAAATACCTCAGCCTGGAACCACAAATTTTGTCATTTATTAACCATTCCTTATTATTATGATAACTAGTCCAAATTTCTAACTCTTCAAGGATATCTAAATTAATACCCTTTGTACCAATATGCGAAATGGATAAATCTACCTTTATATTTCGTAGATTATGGTTTCTTTCCCTTAGGTGATCGCCTAATGCACTTTCGTTAGTAGCATAACCGTGTTCCAGGTATCTAGTATAAAACTCCTTTCCCGTTTGCCCAATATAAAATTTATTTCAAAATCCTCATACAATTTTGTATACTCCAGATTTACAGAATCCATCGAGCTAGCAACTTATGTTAAAAGTACAGCTGATGTTGACTTAATGTATTATGAGTATGTACATGCATCTTTTTCCGTTCTCCATTCATGAGAGGTATGTACTTCATAATTGTAAATACCAGATATTGTTGTTTTTTTTTTCTTTTAAAAAATTTTGGTCTTCGTAAGTATTTTCACCTATATATACTGTATCCTGTAGTTTGTCACCAGGCGCTCCGATGATGGGCTGGGCCCGCAACGCGTCAGCGTAAAGAGAACAATAAAGGATTTTACGACATCTACAACTCCTTCATTACCGCAGCCAATCAGCTTTTTTAGAATGTGTTGACATAACTTTTCCTCTGATTGTAAGATGTACTAGTGACAGGCATCGACCTCGCCCTAGGGTCGTCCTTAGTACCACATAACAATCATTTAGAAATGAACCCCATTCTGATGTCGCGCCTTTCTCATTTAAAATCGATGCCCTCCTTCGTTCGTACATGAGTTCGGTTGGGTTATTTGGTTGGGATAGGGGAACTAAACTACTAACGTTATCAGTACTCTGGGGTTATGGGAAGGAGTGAGTATAGGAAAGGAGGGGAGGGGGAAGGGAAGTTCGGAAAGTGAAGAATGAAGGAAGACTGCATTAGCTCGGGGCCCCGTGCTCGCCACTCACGTACTCACAAGCCCCCTGGAAGGCGCTCCTGGAACAAGAAAATGAATAGTAGAATTACATGAAAACAGAAGTAAGGCCAAAACTGAGATAAATGGAAGAATCGGTGCGATTAAACCGTTCAGAGAAGGGCAGCTCGTTTTGTTTTATCACGTTACGGGGCGGGGTGGGGAGCGTCACGGAAATGTTGCACGAACTGGGGTGGAAATCATTAAAAGAAAGACGTTATTCATTGCGGCGTGATCTGTTTGCGAAGTTTCAATCACCGACTTTTACTTCTGAATGTGAAAATATTTTGCTAACACCCACCTACTTAGGGAGACTGGACCATCTCAATAAAATAAGAGAAATCAGATCGAAAACGGAACGACTTAGGTGTTATTTCTTCCCGCGCGCTATTAGAGAATGGAACGGTACAGAAAAGTTATGAAAGTGGTTAATGAACCAGGCTCTTAAATGTGATTTGCAGAGTATCTATGTAGATGTAGATCTTGGACTACCCGGTATAGCTGTGGTAGACATTACAGATATAAAAACCTTCATACAGAAACATTGGAAGGTTGGCGAGAGGGAAATTAAAAATCTGACTGAAATAATATTGTCTGATAAAAGAAGAAGGCTTTGTTCTGGAAGGATGAAACGAATTCAGAGCAAACTAAAACAGCCATCAACTGATATTTTATCTAATTTTACTTAGCGCCCTCTTCTTGGAATAGTAATAAAATAGTAATAATAATGATAATGGAAAGTCCAGGTTGGAATTAATAATATAGTGAGGACAGTTTACAACTCACCGCAAAGACGTGGCGACGAGCTGCGACAGGCACATACAGAAGACACAGACATGCAACACATTCAGCCATCGGCCATGGCCTTCTTCAGAAAATGGAACACTCACGCAATCACACAGGCACACAACACAGCCATACAACCATCACCTACGTGTGCTGTATGTGTGTGTCTTCTGTATGTGCCTGTCGCAGCTCGTCGCCACGTCTTTGCGGTGAGTTGTAAACTATCCTCACTATATTATTAATTCCAACCTAGACTTTCCATTATCATTATTATTACTATTTTTATTATTACTATTCCAAGAAGAGGGCGCTAAGTAAAAGTAGATAAAATATCAGTTGATGGCTGTTTTCGTTTGCTCTGAATGTGTTGTATGTGTGTGTCTTCTGTATGTACCTGTCGCAACTCGTCGCCACGTCTTTGCGGTGAGTTGTAAACTGTCCTCACTATATTAATAATAATGATAATACTGATAAATTAGTCTGAAACGAAGACAGCTCTTATTTCATAATAAAATTTCACTGGCTGCTCTAGAGTCACGCCGTTGGAAAATATTGGGAATGGAGAATGGTAAACTGCTACTAACAGTAAAGCTCCTTACGCTGTATGGACGTACATGGAACTCGAGAGTGAATAGGTGTATTAGAACTGCGTGGGACTGTGTGCACAGTGTTCCGATTGAGGATACTCTGATAACTTTAGCAGCAGAAGAACTGGGAGCAATTGAGCTTTGGGAGGAAAAGCAATCTCAGAAATTAAATAGGTGGAAGAGCCGAGGCCGGAGAAATATTTCGCCATCGGCGGGAGGGCGAGGCCGCCGCCGGAGAGCCTCAGCGGACAGATGGGGCGTTTAGCGGCCGCCTCAGTGTCAACAGCGGGCGATTCATTACGAGGAGCGAAGGCAGCCGGGCAGGGCCAGGCAGCCATTGTGGCTCCACTGGGCGGGGATGTCAGGACACGGCGGCCGCCACTGCCGGCAAGAACTTTCATTTGGCGCCGGCTGCTGGCTGCTGGCTGTGTGCTCAGCCGCTGAGCAAACGCCGGGGCTCAGCGGGCAGCGGCGGGCCAACCGTCATTACGGGCCGGCTGACTGGCTGGCCTTATGACGCCGGCCACCGAGCACCGCCACTGCCCTCCGCTAGTACACTGTGCAGGTGTCTGTGTGGGAGATGGGAGGGGACCGCGGCAAAGTAGCCACCACTTTCTGAGGTATAGATATTTTTACGTGAAGCCAGCGTCATCTCCTCCGAAATGAAGAAAAGGAAAGAAGATTGCATTTCAACGTCCCCTGGACACTTAGGTTCCAGAAGCGCAATAACAACCGCAAATGCTATATTTTATTTTCTGTGTGAGGCACTTGATGTGATAGTGAAATGTGTTAACCCTTAACCCGGAACATCGGTCTCTCAGACCCCTCGTTTATTTTAAAGGTAGAGTGTGGCAGCACTGTAAAAAATCGCGGCTCCCCCTTCCCAGTACCTTCAAAAATGTTCAAATGTTTGTAAATCTATCGGACCAAACTGCGTGGTCATCAGTCCGCCAGTACCTTCGTCGCAATACTTGCCGCGTGTAAAACAACAGTGGACAATCAGTTTTGCTTCTTCACTGAATAGATACAGAGTATTGTTTAGAGGAGTGCGCCAAGTTGTGTGCCAGAGATGCTGCTTGTTTCGTATTACGTACAAGAATTTGGTGGGTCCAACAGACCGCATGTTTCTAATTATGACATGGTCTGATTTCAGTGGTCGTTATTTTGTAGCATTTTCTTCTATGCATGAATAAATGTTATTTTTCAGGTATCGACTTTCTAAGAAAAGTAACATATCTGCAGCTAATCCAGATTTGGAAGCTTGGGTGCAAGCGCAATTACGGAATTTAGATGAAGAGGGAAAATGTTAACGATGATGACACATTTGATGATTCTGATGATGATCCAGATTTCGTGATAGGTGATGGCCACCATGAAACAGAGACTGATACTAGTGAAGGAAATGTTTTATTGGAAGAAGAGCCTGGAGTGGTCTGTACTACAGATAATACCTCACAGGAAACACAGTTCTTTTATGGTAAGAATAATTTCAAGTGGGAACGTTCTGAGCCTGTTAGGACAAGAACACCCGAGCACAACATTCTGAAAGGAGGAATGCCTGGTCTAACAGCCAAAAGTCGAAGTTTGGGACAAATTCCTACTAAATGTCAAATATGGGAGAATTTATTTGATGATGACATGATAGATGAAATAGTTTTACATACAAATGTGAAACTGAATACATAAGGGCAAAGTTGCAGACAAGAACTAATCCATCCAATTACAGAAATACTGACAACACTGAGATCAAAGCTTTCATAGGTCTTCTAATGATGACATCAGTATTCAAATCGTCTCATGAAGATATGTTTTCTCTTTTAGAAAAAGACCTGACCGGACGTCCTATATTTGTGGTGACAATTTGGCCATGGAGCTGATAGAGCGATATCTAAGAAGACGCCTGGAAATTCCAAATTTACCAAGAGATATCAAGGAAATGATCCGTAAGATTCTGGGAGACAGCAATCAAGCGAAGGCATACCAAGTGATAGAACTGACAAAAGGAAGACGTGTATGAAGTGTCCTGTATCCAAGAAGAGGAAAACGGCGTATAAGTGCATCAGATGTGGCCAGCCAGTTTGTCTGGAATGTAGCAGAAAGGTGTGTGTCGACTGTGCGAAAGAGCTGTGATTTAATATTTCAATTCATTTGATTATTATATTTGCTTACATTTTTTGCAATATTTCTTTTATATTCACGAATATATCGTCTGGTGTAATAGTGGTGAAAATTATTTGAAATCTGATACTGAATGACTCCACTTACTTGTGATATTTCATGTTTATTTTATATAATGTAAACAACAAAGTGTTAATATCGACTAGAAAGTATTAAATTTACTTAGAATATGAATAACTGACTCTTTACTTAATTTCTGTGAACTAATGTGGAGGTCGGTGACATAACATTAGGTGGTCTAAGAGACCGCATGTTTCTAGTTACGCACATTTCAGAGATGTTTCGGGTTAAGGGTTAAGATCTTGGTTTGCTCACTTTAGCAAGACGGAATAAGGTCAGCAGCCGGTAGAAGAAAATGCTCACCCGCCTTGCATGATGACGGCAGCCAGTGCGTCGGCAAGTTGGAAAGCCTACCGTCAGCGAACTGTGTGTGTGAGTGAAATGGCTGTCAGACAGAGACGCAGCAAGTAAACATTTCATAACTACACTTAACTCTGCCATAAGAGTGAATAAGACCGCGGATGCGTCAGCGGTAAAGACACTTCGAGTGAACACTGCATTTTAAAAGAGAACGCATTCAAACCGTTTCACACGTCATAGTTTCAGCCAATTTTATGTATAAACACTCCCACGTTTAGAAGTAGCAGGCACTTGGTCTTCTGAATCGACGATACCCAGGAGGTAGTCGTCAATTCACTGGCCTAATCGTTGTGCTCAGTCTTTGTCACAGATAGCAGTACATACGGGTAGCTGCTAGGGGCAGCTAAGAGATGGAGTATGGTCGAGGCCATACTTTACACTAACATCATCTGGGAAGACGGTGATCCGCTGTGCTGACCTTTATGGTGGCTGCCTGACGCCAGCGCAGTCTTCAGTGGTTGGTTACTAAAGGCCAATGCTCATGTCGTCGAGTTAGCTCTCTGGTGCGAATCCGGCCAGCCGGTGTCCCGAGTCGGGAACCAGCACGACATCCGACTTCAGAGGGGTCCCTGCGTGGATCCACTGGTCGCTGCATAGCCTGGTGAAGGGATAGAGCACTTCACAATAACAGTCTTTGAATCGCTTCCCGGCATCGCTGCGCGGCGCGGGCACTACCATCATACGAAACACCAAGGTTGCAGCTCGAAGGCGACGCCACCTACTGCTCTAGCTCCTGTCGAGCTAGCGCCTTCATCAAACTTATGTATGTTGCGGAATAAAACGTGTCAACTATAATTCTGTTTCACTAGCGTCCCTTGGCGCTCCACCAGGTTCCACGCCTCATCCTGACCTACAGCTGGGAACACACCCAGCAGATTCATTAACCCTTTCCTGCCCGGCGGGACTTAAAAGTCCCAACCCATTTACAGCGTCATAAAAGAAAGCGGAAAATTATATCTGACGTGTATTCCTGATGGGACGTCAGGGTCCCTTTGTTGTATCGTATGAAACACTCCCTGGCCGATATTTTTCAGTACCACTGCTCACAGACAGCAGTAAACAAAGGACAGTTCTACGTCTGTGTGCACGATTCCGTCAGGCGAGTTTTGTTGACACAAAAAGATGCTGTTGCGTGTTTTCACGTTGGTAATTTTGTTTTCTACTGTTTTAGCTAATGGAAACTGATATTATTCAATGACTAGAGCTCTTTTTGTTTATACATTGTTCAAAACTGTGCCTACAAGTTTTTAGTACTGACAGTGTGTCAAAGGCATTTTCTGCATTTTATTTTTGTAGTTTTCTTTATTGCTAGGTGACAGTAATAAATACTTGTAGTTCTCTATTTTTACGAATTACTAAATATGAATACTGTTCAGGGATAACTACTGTTAGCATTTTCCCCTTCATATCAATATATAAAACGGCATTTCAATATAGAAATTTTACTGTCTGTTTCTTGCTGGTAAATCCTTTTGTTAACAGAGATAAGCATTTCATAATGTCTCCAAATTACATTCTATTCTCTTGAATTTTGAAGCCCCATTTTTCAATCTTTTCATAATTTTATATTTTTGCGTCAATTAAGTAAAACAAGAATGTTTGAATACACTAATATGTTTTTATTCACTCCGGTAGCAAAATAACCAAATGTGAAGTTATATGCTCGAATATTTGATAGTTTGGGCAGGAAAGGGTTAAACAAAAAACTGCGAACGCTAGGTATATACTTTGATTTAACGAAATAGTTTGCAGCACCAGACATCCGTCTCACGCGAGAATCCGCATGCGGTATGTCCTGCCATGTATTTAGTCGTAAACCGAGCATCCCTAGGCTGGCAATTCGGGATGCATTCTTTCTCCACAAAACGAGTGCCTGCTCGGCTGCCGCGGTCTTGGAAACTGCAGACTCCAGACCTGCCCTCTCCGGATAACAACGCTCGCGCCGCCGCATCCCAGATGGCGCCAGTGAATTTCACAGGTGTGCATCGCAGCCCTCATCGTGGGCATTGACGGACGGCCATGCCCGACGCCAATCAGGTAGAACGCACTTTTCCCCTTGCTAAAAAATGAGACTCCATACCACTCTCTCCGCATTATTCTACCCACTATTCTGGGAAAAATTTCACAGCCAGGTGAACATTCCGAGGTTACCTCTAACAGACCCTGTGTTCCGTCACATTTCGCCTCTTGTCTAAACAGATTTTTCCTCCATGCCACAAGCTGCTCACAGAAAAATACACCGTATATTTCAATGTCCATACCTCAAATCACCTATCTCCCAACCAATAAATGACATTTAATTTTTCCATGGTAGGTCGGCGATCTCCTTACTTTGAAGCATTAAAATACCAAGATCGCAATTAATTTATTGAGCAATGGATCTTTGTAAAAATCGAACCCTATGTACCTCCTTACGATACATCACTACAGAAACTGACTGGAATCCCCATGCTAGTAGAACATCCACAGTACCAAGCTCTCAACAGCACTTGGGTATGTCAGATCTCCTTAGTGATAAATTATTAGAACGTTAATTACGAGTGACTGACATTTCAATGCTGACATTGATCTATATAGACCTTGAGGTACCTTATATAACAGATTACGCGATTCAGAAAACGTAATACAGTATTACAAACGATTAGTTAAAAAATACCCAGCAGTCTACACATTAGCATTTCGTAAGCTCCTGATGATAATTATAGCTCAATTAAGGGTGTCAAGGGACTAATTTACAATTCACCCTTTCCATGAACTTCCGGTGTTATTGTCATTATACCTATCTACTGTATAAACTTATCTGATGTAAAAGTATTTTTAACGTTGACACACAGTGGAATTTTACACTATGTACCAATCATTTTATATTTTCACTCTTCTTGACTCATATTTATATACTTGTGATGTAAATTCCTTATATTCGTTACCACCTATATGTGATGTGTTTGCAGTATATGTCATGAAAGAGAATGAGTAACTTATGCTCAGAGGTTACGTTAAGTAAAATGACTTTGTAATGACACATATTAATTTGTGCACTTTTTTGTATGATTAGTTTTTAAATATTTCATGGCCATGTAAATACTGGGTGATCAAAAAGTCAGTATAAATTTGAAAACTTAGTAAATCAAGGAATAATGTAGATACGGAGGTAAAAATTAACACACATGCTTAGAATGAGATGGGGTTTCATTAATAAAAAACCGACAGATGGCTCTTCATCTGATCAGAAAAGCAAAATTAACATAACAAATTAAGACAAAACGAATATGATGTTCTTTATAGGAAATGTGCAATATGTTCACCATCATTCCTCAACAGTAGCTGTAGTCGAGAAATAATGTTATGAACAGCTTTGTAAAGCATGTCCGGAGTTATTGTGAGGCATTGGAGTCGAATGTTGTCTTTCAGCATTCCAAGAGATGTCAGTCGATCACGATACACTTGCTACTTCAGGTAACCCTAAAGCCAATAATCGCACGGACTGAGGTCTGGGGACCTGGGAGGCCAAGCATGACGAAAGTGGCGGCTGAGCACACGATCATCACCAAACTATGCGCGCAAGAATCTTCACGCTTCTAGAAAAATGGGGTGGATATTCTGGATAAAACGCCATGTCATTCCAAGCATGTGTATCAATTTTTACCTCTCTATCTACATTACTCTGTGATTTTCTACGTTTTCAAATGTATACTGACTTTTTGATCACCCGGTAAATAACTCATAAGAGTACGATACCTCCCCTCTCCCTAATGAGTTCACCTAGATCCTGAGATACCAAACAATCTAGATTTAAGTTGTGTATCTAATATTTAAACATTTTATATAAGCTCCATGATGTACAGTTTTAGTGTAATGTATATATGTTTTAATTCCATGTATGTAATTACGTTGGATCCAGGGGCGGATCCAGGAAGGCCTATTGGGAGGGAGGGGGGCGAGAAAGAATTCTCATCGTTATCTAAACTGTCTCAGTAGATAGACTCTAGTACCGGCTACTCCTTTTTATACCACACCCAATCAAATACAAAAGTTTCTAAGTTTTGAAGACTCAGTGCAGTAATAGCACCCAAACTTCGCCTTCGAAAAAATCCACATATGTAATCTTGTTGAAACATAGGTGCATATTGCTTTTATGATGTTCTTTACAGGAAATGTGCAATATGTTCACCATCATTCCTCAACAGTAGCTGTAGTCGAGAAATAATGTTATGAACAGCTTTGTAAAGCATGTCCGGAGTTATTGTGAGGCATTGGAGTCGGATGTTGTTTTTCAGCATTCCAAGAGATTTCAGTCGATCACGATACACTTGCGACTTCAGGTAACCCCAAAGCCAATAATCGCACGGACTGAGGTATGGGGACCTGGGAGGCCAAGCATGACGAAAGTGGCGGCTGAGCACACGATCATCACCATACGATGCGCGCAAGAATCTTCACGCTTCTAGAAAAATGGGGTGGATATTCTGGATAAAACGCCATGTCATTCCAAGCATGTGTATCAATTTTTACCTCTCTATCTACATTACTCTGTGATTTTCTACGTTTTAAAATGTATACTGACTTTTTGATCACCCGGTAAATAACTCATAAGAGTAGGATACCCCCCCTCTCCCTAATGAGTTCACCTAGATCCTGAGATACCAAACAATCTCGATTTAAGTTGTGTATCTAATATTTAAACACTTTATATAAGCTCCATGATGTACAGTTTTAGTGTAATGTATATATGTTTTAATTCCATGTATGTAATTACGTTGGATCCAGGGGCGGATCCAGGAAGGCCTATTGGGAGGGAGGGGGGGGGGGCGAGAAAGAATTCTCATCGTTATCTAAACTGTCTCAGTAGATAGACTCTAGTACCGGCTACTCCTTTTTATACCACACCCAATCAAATACAAAAGTTTCTAAGTTTTGAAGACTCAGTGCAGTAATAGCACCCAAACTTCGCCTTCGAAAAAATCCACATATGTAATCTTGTTGAAACATAGGTGCATATTGCTTTTATGACCGATTTTACTTTGAAGTCTTTAACATCTCTGTATCTTTTTATTGGAAAGTATTGTGTGAATTCGGATAAGGTTTTTAAAATGCATTAGCATCTTGGTACTATAGGCACTTGGAGCGCTACAGCAGCTGCGTTAAAAGGATACAGCTTTGACGAGCAAATAATCGTTCGTAGTAAGAGTAAACAAGATGACACATAGCAGTACGCTCTGATGGCAATAAGTTCACTGCTGCAAGCCCCACACCTCTGGTTAGTTGTAAGAAGGCGCTCTGTAAACATAATACATAATGGAGTTTGTGTTTTAAATATTTTCAATGTTTTTATGCTTGACAAACCATTTATAAAAGTTAATAGTTCTATGATTGACGTCCCATTTTAATGATGTGCGCCTTCACGAAGTGGAAACCATAGGGCACAAGGTATGAGTTGTTCGTGTAAACTTGTTGTATTACTGCTGTATTTGCTATTATTGTATTTCACACAACTGTAATTGAATGTACCTCCCTTTCTTCGAAACCGGTCGGCAGAAAAATAAATTAATTAATTGCGATCTTGGCGTTTTAATACTTCAATAAATGAGAAATGAAATCAAAATAAGAGCGAAAGCATACTACAAACTATTATTCCTGACATGTGCCATAAATGAAAGAATAAAACAAAGCGAAGAGATAAATTAAGAAAATAACATAAAATTAAAATCATATTCACAGATTATATGACATCAAATGCGAATGGGCAAAACTGAAAATGTGTACCCAGCCGGAACTCCAACCCGGGTCTCCCGCTTTCTAGGCAGTTGCGCTGACCCCTACACCACTGGGGACACAGTGATCACCGCCGCTGCAACGACTACCTAAGCAGCCTCCCGTCAGACACAAATTCCCAGCTTTACCCTGCCCACAGTACTCAAATTCATAGTTATGAAACTAATACCCGTTCCCACTAACGAAATGATAGCTGCCCGTCACCGGCATATTGTATACATACATGCGGTGTCTCTTACTTTAAATAATGTGGATAATTATAGCTTACCTAACAGCACTTCCACTTTAAATAACCTGTGTTTCTTGCCAATCGATGTGGATGTTCCTCCAACATCACATTTACAACAGTATGATACCATTGACAGTGTAATTGTACCTGACACCAACTTGCCACACCTGTTATTTTAAATAATGTAAATAATCAAATTGTAGCGACTTATACTCACACAGTACAACATCAAAGTTCTCTACCAACTGATGCGAAGCTTCAGCCTACAGTTATTGACTTTGTGATTATTTCTGTTCACCGATCTGACAGTATACAACAGTGTGAAGCTCGAACGTTAATAAACTTGGCTGTACCTGCAAAACATATAATTTACAATCTAGCTGCAGTGTTACTGTAACCTGCAAGCAACCCGTGACATACTATGTTAATTATTCTGTAACTGTTGGCCCTCATCAGATTACCGTATCATGTTTCATCCCAGAAAATAATGCTAATAACACACTTAATCATATTTCTCCAGATTATGGTTATTTATCGACAAATCACACTATTAATGTAAGTAATCCGCACTTTGTCTTGTGCAAGAATTTGAGAGTTACTTGAAATTATTCTAAATGTATGAGTGATGATTACAAATATTCAGTTATATAGTGTGTATTCCATTCTTTGCGTTTTTTCGTTCTTCTGAAGTGTTTCATATTTAATTAATAGAAGTAAGTGAGATTTATATTGATTTTTTTCAGTTTCAATCCTGCTGTGCAACACAGGCTTATCAAAACACAGGCTTATCAACTGAGCCTTTTGTTACATTTTAACAGCTTCGTAGTGCCAGACTTAATTTTCTGATAGATATTCTCATGTGTATTGTAATTTTTTTTTTCCTGGTACGGTTTAGGTTTGTAGATGAAATATTCTTTAGAGAATGTAAGATTATTTTGTACGGTAACCGTTCTTGGTACTTAATGAAACTTTATGCATGTATAGCTTGATATTTTCTGATAATCTGTGAATTGATAAGGAAACTATTAGTGTTGACTTAATTTTCATCTCTTGTTATCCAATCAACGAATTTTATAAATTTGAAACGTTTTTTATATTTCTGTACATTCCTGTCTGGACATTATATCTATCTACTTTTATTTTGGAGACACCTTTGATTGTATTATGTGTCATGTGCTATAACTGCATCTAGTTCAGGGAGGCTGTTTATAACCTTGTCATTTCGATGTTTACTCTGATGGCGTCATATGCTTACAACTGTTACCATACAGCATACATCTTCGTAGCTCAGCGCCTATGTTCCTCATTGTTATGCAATGCGTTAGATGGTCAAATCCGAGTATTAGAATTTATTTATTTATTTTACTTTTTTCAGACAACCATCATTTTAGTAATATCTTGAAACTCAAGTGTATTTATGGCCTTTTCACAGCATACTACGCTTTACATGTTACACCTATATCTGGCGCAGCAACCAAAGAATAGCTTTCTTCCTGTTGCCACAATCAATCCCAGTTATTCCAGTGAGAAGAATATTGCTCATAATAGTAACCAGTCTACCTGAAATATTCATTGCAAATAATACATGGCGCCATTGAAAGTAGGACTCTTATTATTTAAATTAATGCAATCCGTTGCGCATCTTCAAGGTAATATCTCGGCCAGTCTCAGGACCTAAGATTAAAGAGTCCCTGCCAACGTCTGTTAGTCCGTTGTCTTCACCGTTAGTACTAGGGAAATATGGTTCCGGTACAATAAAAAGAATAGGAAAGCTGTATCTGGTAACATTTGCCAATATTTGTACAAGTTGTGGCATGCTCTTGAAACAACGTTTCCCATATAACCTCAAAGCGTTATGATGCCAGGTGTTAATGTGGAGAATGACAAATCACAGCTGGTGGTATTCACGGCTGCGTGACCGGTATGGCCGACGTGAGTAACGCCCTGCGACCAGAGCCACATACTTTCCGCACTGCATGCCAGACGCCATTTTTCAGTAAGACAATGCACTGCCACACGTAGCTGCAAGGACACGTGCATTCTCGCCTTTTTCACAAATAAGCTAATCTCGCACTAAGAAAAGCCACCCAAATAAACATCACCACATTTTAGCAAAGTTTGATTGTTTAAATAACAATACAATAGGCATGAAGTCTTCATGTCGGAAACCCAATGAGTGCCTACTGAAGCACTATTTAAATTTTAAATATTTAATATGGTAATGTAAGATATAATTCATGTGGTATCCTTTTATTGCCAAACTAAGACTTGTGCTCAATAATTCTATCTTTTATTATAATATTATTAAAAAATACGGCTTGTTGTTAACGATGTAAAATAGTGATTAAGTTAATTCTATACTTAAGAACAATTTTTGTGATTTGTAAAGACGTAGCCCAACTTTCTCTACTGCAATACAGGTTTTAAAGCGCTAACCGCCACACGCTCAATTTGATTTTCGCGCATGCGCACTTCTGACTACCAGCTCTGTCACGAACACCACATAGTTTACTACGGGCGGCCCCAGCGCAACATTATAAACGTAATAAGTTTAACCTGTCCTGTTGTCATAGTCCTCAATGTTAAGCATTTAACTAAATATTCTACTTTTTGTTATGTAGATTGAAGTATATTTCTTAATAACAGTTTTATTTTGATTTCATAGTTATACTTACCAAAAGACTACATGAGTCAACGTGTCCCAGCCTCTGGGCCAACATACCCCGGCGTAGGGGAGATTGGCTCACTTAAGATATATCCAGTAATTATTTATTATTATTATTATTATTATTTTGCAATACTGATATTTTCAAGTTTAATAACTCTCATCCAGATTCTGTAAGGACCTATCTAATATTTAACAATAATTTCATAAATTTAAATATATCGAATAAATTAATACTAACAAAAAGAATGGCCAACGTGCCGCGGTGTGCCATACTCCCCAAAACACGTTTGAAATCTCTCGTCTTTCCAGATAACAAAACATCACGCCACTGACTCAGTAAGTTTCGCAGTGCACACTAAGCGCTGACGTAGCTAAATACAACGTAACAACGTGTCCCACAGAGAGCGAGGTACAAGTTGTTGCCAACATAAGCCGACTACAATAGAACATATATGCATTCTCACCTAGCGTCTAACCTTCAAATGTTCCACAGTATGATAGCAGTACGCTAGGCAGACATAATGCCACCCTCTTGGACACGATATCCTATGAATAACAGCAACGCCGTTTCTTTCGTCGGCAGGGATGATTAGTGTGCCGTGTCTGTGGCGATGGGAATCAGGGGGATGGCGGGGGATGGGGAATATGAGGGCGTGTATTTAGAGTGACATTTCTCCGTAATTCTGCTAAAGCGCATATTTAAAGCAGCATGGCGCGATAAGAAGTTTGTGACTTTTCGAGTTTATTTTGGTTGCTCTGTATTCTCGTTTCTGCAGAAAAGAATTTTCTCTCGCGTAGTTCTAGAAGAGGCTCTGGCCGCCGTTCCCCGGCGACTCAAGTTTCTAGAAGCTTAGAAAAGTTTCCTCTGCTAGCGTTGAATGGGCAACGGAAAAATACTCGCCTAATGAAGTGGCGGGCAAACGCCGTCCATCTTGTTCGTTGCTGACCACGTCGACCAGGCGAGAGAAGGCGCACGTTTCTTGCAACGACACTTCCGTTCAACTCACCTCTGTTCTTTGTAAGAAGAACTTAGTTTAACTTATAGTCAACCTGACAAGATGTGTAATGTACAAGGCAGGAAATGAAAGGGTGGAAAATGAAACACACCTCCAAGAAGACAAACTCAATAACTATCATTGCGAGTCGGTTAAGGGGAGTTAAATTTGTTAAATTTATGTAACTTTTTCTCTGGAACTGTTATATATATAGAACTCTGAAATCTTTGCAGCTATTTCAACATATATTGTTAGCTCACGGAACTGGAACCAACGTTTCCTTTTTGTTGATATAATATGTACAAATTTTTACCTTTAAGCCACTTTTCTTGGAAAAAATTTAATACAAATTTCCCTGGTGCAGAGAATAAGCCATATTTTGTCTTGATTCTAGTTCAGCGTGCTCTTTTAACTGTTATAAAGCATATCTGAAAATTTGAATGTTATTGGTTTAGTTGATTGTGAGATAAAGCTACATGTGACACTAAAAATATCAAATGTCAGAAAATGCGATAAAAGTAATTTATTATGAAAATTCACAAATACCTCTAATTCCATTATCGGAAGTGTCCTACAGAGTAATCAGGCTCATCTTATAGTTCTTCTTCAAGTTGAAGCGTTTTTCTCCTTGCTGCCCTTGCTTATGTGTGTGTGTGTGTGTGTGTGTGTGCACTAAGCCTTTCCCATTCGCATGTTTCCCAGAAGGTGAGGACCTGTGATGGTGTTGATACGAGGAACACTGCCAAGACTTTCCAAGACCTTTAACCTACCCCTATGACCAACATTGAATGACATAACAGAATCACTGACATCCCATTTCAAATTTTTAATGCCAACAAATACATTCTGAGGTAAACGAGTCCATATGAGGTGGTTTAACGACATATATTCATTGATCATCGACTTATATTTTAACGACAATGGTACCACCGAAAAGTTCAAAGATTCTGCAACTGAAGAGCGTCTTCCTGCGCTGAGTCGAGTTCATATGGGCACTTCCAGACGCATGTAGTCCTAGGTATAGCAGCTTGTAGAGGGCGCGCTTCTCTGGTTAGTCCCTCCACGAGGCGTGGCGCCAGCGTGTGATTGGCTGCCGGTCATCCGCTGCCTTGTTCACGATCGTTCTCGTGCGTCTGGCGTGTGGCGCTGACTTTACGCCACAACAGGAATCAGGATGACAGAAGTTCACAACCAATCACAATAAAATGACATTATGTCCAGGCTGGATGCAAAGATGTAAGAGAGTGGAAACAGCTTCTCGATATACCTGGCAGTTTAAAAAAGATTTACGCAAAAAAATAAAATTAAAATGAAGCTAAATTTACATGTCAGAAATTACAGGATTGTATCAAAGGTGAACTTTCGACGAAAGATAAATTTCTTTGGTACAAACAGAATTGGTAAATGTGCTTAAGAAAAGCTGTGATAAAATCGAAATAGAGCCCAATGACGTATTACGTTAAAACATCGATTTGGAAACTTTGAAAGGTATTGTCGGACTGACAAATGAAAAATACAGAAAATTAATTATAAAATGTCTGCCTTTTTTGAAGGCTGAGACAGAAATAATATGTTTCCTTAAATATCATTATTTAGAATGAAATAAAAATCAATGCCATAAAAAATTAAATCATTGTCTTAAGGACATACCTATGTATCCTGTATCCTAAGAGATTCAGGTTTTCAAAGCATGAGCAACTACACATAAGTAAGTATTTATACAACTTCAACAAATTTATTTGAATAATTCCTATTTTTCAAATCAGTTTGCTGATTTATGACCTTATTTGGATGTATGATCATGCAAAACTATATTTCAGTCTCCTCCAGTGAGTTCATACCCATACGTTTTATTAGATTTCGGTAATATTCCAATGTGATCACTTATATTCCCTAGTGAATGCTTGAGAATTTATAGGTGTGCCAAAAGGGGTGACGTATTACTTGAACAAAAGTGCTTATTACATCTTGTTCAATTCGTGTCTGACCTATGTAAAATTTGTCACACTGCAAACATTGATTTTATATGCTCCAGATTAGTAGTATTAGATTACATCTCTGTACTGTGAGGTAATGCTTTAACAATCATGCTCCTTGTTTGGCCTTCTAGAGAAGCCCCTTGCATCACTACATGGTATGGCCATGTGATCTGAGACGTCATGCAATATACTGGGCAACCGTTCCCATCAGAGTTTCGAGTTCTCTCAAGTCATGAGTGTGTGTGTTGTCTTCAGCATAAGTTAGTTTAAGTAATTTGTAAATATAGGGACTGATGACCATGGCAATTTGGTCCAACTTTTACAAGCATTTAAAAATTTGACACAGTGTAGCCAGTGAGCGGTACTTGAGTCCCTCGACATAGTATGGCTTCTGCCTGTCTCGGAAATGTCCAAATGAAGGCAGCTACATTTGTCACCATCAGATACCAAAAGCATACACACATTGAAAGACGGCTGTCTGCTATCTTTCCTGGGTTTCTTTACTTTGTACTTTATCTAAGTTCAATAGACAGGCTTTTTTGCTAAACGAGAACCCATTTCTGGCCGTGTGGTCACTCTCTGCCTGTGCTTCGAGCTGGTAAAACGTTCTGATTTTATTTCCTCCCTTGAGATGGTAGCAATTCGTTGTCTGGGTTGTTCAAGTTAGACTTCTGAAGTAAGGTTTATTTCTCCGATCATGTAAGGAAATGTATTCCATTTCCTTTCAGAGATTTTGCATAGGTGAACACGGTGAATATGCAACTAATTCAGTTTGATAACAGCTGGGAATCGGTAATCTGTGTGAGACTAGCTGGCGGTGTATGAACTCTGTTTAATTTCCTTCTAGCTTTGTGGAATGCAACTAATATGTGGGAATATTTATTATTCTGTGTAGTGCATGTGAAATATTCCTTTCCGTTTTCTCCTTCTACGAGTAATATGTACTCCACGTGGTGTATTCTTGGAACAAAGCCTTCAGTTACCCCTGTGTCTGTTCCTATGCCCTTCAGGCAAGAAATCATGCATGTATCTTTCTTATTTCCCTTAGTGCATCCCGATCTCCTCTCCGTCTACTTTAAATTGCTGTTTCGTTTCCAACTTGTACTTTGCATTCAGACTCCGTCAGTAAATCCTCTTCTAGCCTTGTACTACGCCCTTTATTAGTTTGCTTATGAAACACTACGTATTTCTAGGGGCTGCATGCTGTATTTCTTAGCTGATTTACTCTGACATTGAACATACTCCATTTTTCTGCTTTTTGAAGATTGAGCGTCATCCATCCGGGTATACGCTTTCAATCGCGTCTGGCTCTATTTCTTTAGCTTCCTTATGATGTCCTGCGCATTTCTAGGGGTTGCATGCCGTAGCTATTTTTCTTTTTTTCTTTTTTTTTTATTTTATTTTATTTTTTTTTTTTTTTTTTTTTTTTTGGAAATTGAATTTTTGTAATTTTATTGGTTTTGGAAACAAAGTGCTTCCGAACTCCGACTCCAAGGGTTTATAGCTAGTCACTTGAGTTTTCGCCACTGCTCACATACCAGTGCCTTATTATTGTGTATTATTGTTTCGTAATCTATGATTCCGTTGATTTAGGTTGAAATGAATACGATTTTTAAGCACTTCGCCTGCAGTGGGGTGCGTATAAGTAATGTAGCAGACACGTGCCGTGTGTGTTAGTAAGTCAGAATGCTCACGGTTTGATCTAAATGGAAATTAATCTCAATATTATCGCGTACCATCTCAAGTAAAGAAAGACAGACCAGAGCCAACTACGAAGTTTAATTTCCTTGTGTTGTGTGGTACATCCTGGTTCGCTGAAATTCGCCTATGATAGCAGCGCCTGCTTGTGTTTCGTATCAGCACGCTGAGTTGGGTAAGTTTCGCTTTGCTTCGCACATGTAAGAGGCTGAATGATTCTTGATTGTAAATCCCTTCCCCAACGATGTTCACTTCAGATTACTTTAAGCCAATTTTCAATGGGATGCATTTTTATTGTTTAACAAAATTGGTTCCCCCATTTGCTCGTGTTTGAATTGAATAAATAATTTATTGACAATGTAATTTTATTCTACTTATGAATATTAGTTAATGAATACCTTCCCTTCTATTTAATGTTGTGTAAGTGCTGAGAACAATTCAGATGCAAATTACCACATTATTAATTCCGTTGCACCATAAATGTTCTCTTAGCCACCTTCATGAAATAGTTTAGTTTGGGCTTGTATATTAATGACTGTGTGTAATTCTCGTGATACACGACGTGTGTCGGCCACCATCTCTTTGTCTTCCTGCTGCTGAAGTAAATTTTCTGTCAGTTCTAAATTTTCGGTTGTGGAACAAGATTTTGTTGCAGTAAGTAGTCAGTAGTTCACGCAAACCATTTAACTGGTTCTTACGGCCAGAATTAGATATTAGAAGTAAGATTTTACCTGGCTCCTTCAAGTAGAATTAATTTGACAAATACGGTGGTCTTACAACATTAAGACTCCTTGGAATCAAAACACAATCTTATTGATAACTGGATATTATTTTTATCTGTTTGTATATTGTATTAAGTACTAACTGTAAGCCCGGCGTTGCCCGGGTGTTTATATATCCTACACTCTCGTAGTCCACATCCCCTTTCCCCCTCTCTCTGCATCCACCCGTTTCTTTCCCATCGCTCTGTTCGTTTCCACCTTTCCCTCACTCGGCAAAGTTTTCTGCAAGGTACTCTCTGCCATGCACCATACAAACATTTATGTACCCAGTGATCTTCCTCTTTGTTTAAAGGTCATGAGTGCAAAACGTCACTAAGATTGGAGCAAAACTATGCATTTTGTAAAATTCTGTGAGTTAAGAACCCTCCACCATGCACTGAAAGAAATTTTATACACACAATGACATACTCAGATCTATGCGTGAGTTATTCGAAAATGGGAATAGTTAGGAACCTGCAACAAAGTTTACATGTTATTTCGGACGTTTATGAGGCGTTTTGTAACTGTCTGTATACAATTCCGTTCGGTGCATGGTGGAGGGTACTTAACTTACAGAATTTTACAAAATGCATAGTTTTGCTCCAATCTTTATGAATTTTTGCAGACATGACCTTTAAACCAAGAGGAAGATCACTGAGTACATAAATGTTTGTATGGTACATGGCAGCGGATACCTTGCAGAAAACATTTCCGAGAGAGGGAAAGATGGAAACGGACAGAGATCTGAGAGAAAGAGGCGGATGCAGAGAGAGGGGGGAAGGGGATGTGGACTACGAGAGTGTAGGATAAATAAACACCCAGGCAACGCCGGGTTTACACCTAATCGTTTAAATAATAAGAAACAGCAGGGGCGCTATAACACTTCCCTGGGAAACGTCAGATATTACTTCAGTTCTACTCGCTGAAGTTCCGTCCATTACAACATTCTGTGTCCTTTCTGACAGGATATCACGAATTCAATCGCATTGTAGTTCACGGGACGAATCAACAAGGAAATGACATGTTATGTGGGCGAGCCATGACAGTTTGATAATAACTGCTCAGTTTGGTGTGAAATATTAATTACACCAGACAACAATTTTGAATATAACCGTTTTAATTTTTGCGTTATTGGTGGTAGTATACAGCTGTTATGCTTTATAGTTCAGAAACCTGAGTTATAATGTATGTTCAGTTTTTATTGTCTTCATTATAATAGTTTGTCTTGTAGGGGTGAAATAGGTAAAAGTGAATTATTGGAAGTATTGAAGTGATTTTGCTAATGGACAGGCAGCGGACAAGTGTTTTGCAGCCAGCAGTAAACAGAGAGGAGCAGGCGCGGTTACACGAAAGCAGGCCGCCAATCCAAGTTAAAACACAGGAACCAGGGCGAGTTTATCGGAAGCAGCCTGACTAGCACGTACTTGTAAACAAAGTGGTGTCAGTGAGTTTGTGACCAAAGAGGAGTTGCCGGTGCTACGCAACTAAGTTCGTTTGCGGGTCAGCAAGCTGCAACGGAAGCATCCAGAAACCTTCGTGGACGGTATAAAATAGGCAAGAAAACGACGGACAGGCGGTCTCCCGTAGTATTCGCCGAGTACCCAGCGAATCTCCAGCGAGTATTCGACGGACAGGCAGTATTCGACGACTACTGGCAATACTTCGTCATGTTGTAGGGAACGCCGTAGTCAACCTAGCCTTCGTAGACCTAGACGAAGACGCCGAAGGGCTCCGGAGGATACAACATGCTTCATAGTAGAAGCTTTCATCGTACAGTTGTCCACCACGCAATGCAACAAACAGCAGCAGGCCGTTCGGCTCCAGAATTGGCAGCTTCGAGAATTACGTAGAGTAGCGCAGAAGAAGGCCATCGACGGGGAGAATAACCACTCACCTGAGTAACAACGAAGAGATCCGCCAACAGAGAAGCTGTTCACTTACCTCGTCCGAAGAGAACAGGAGTACATCTTCCCGGCTCCATGGCAGCGGAGGTGCTGTCGTCGACGAACCACGTGAAGCCGAAACACCACGCCGAGGTACGGTAGAGTAACGCAACGCGGCGGGGAGCAGCGCGACCGGCCGTATAACGTCCCCTCGCGTTCTGAATGAGCCACATAACGCTTCTGCAGCCGACGTCAAGGCCCGAATGGAGCGGCCGCCTCAGCACCTGCTTCAGCACTCACCGTCACTCGCAGCGCCGCGTGCGTTCAACCACGTCAGGCAACATTCACACCCAAGTAAAGATGTTGTATTGGTAACATTCTGTCAAAGCAGAGAAGCTGTAGAGTCTGTCGAGTAATAATTGAATATGTGGAATTTAACACAGTAACCGGTCTCCTTCAGGGACACGGGCTTTGTAAAGTTAGAAGTTAAATAAATGTATTTAATTTGGACTCCTGTCTTATTCACAATCCTCTTCCTTTGAGTGAAGTAAACCCAGCCTGCTAAGTGGAATATCCTGACAAGAGCCACGGAAAAGTAAATAAAGTGCAACAGCCGCGGTGGAGTAGCCGAGCAGTCTAAAGCACCTCGCTGAGGAGCGCGCGGTTGCTCGCCGTGGAGGTTAGAGTCCTCCCTGGGGCATGCGTGTGTGTGTTGTCCTTAGGTCCAATTTATGTAGGTTTAAGTAGTTTGATGACCACGCAGTTTGGTCCGATAGATTTACAAACATTTGAATTTGAATTTTCTAATTTCTCGCACTTTCTTCTGACGATCTTTTCTACCTATGTAAGTGGGAGTCAACAATATATTTTCGGATTCGGAGGAGAATGCTGGCGATTGGAGTTTCGTAAGTAGACCACACCGCAGCGATAAACGCCGTTGTTGTAATGATTCCCAACGCAGATCCTGTATCATTTCCGTAACGCTCTCCCCCCTGTATCGTGACAATTCAAAACGAGCTGCCCCTCTTTGGACTCTTTCGATGTCTCCGTCAGATCCACCTGATAAGGATACCACACTAGGCAGCAATACTTCAAAAAAGGACGGACAAGCGTAGTGTATGCAGTTTCTTTAGTAGTTCTGTTGCATATTTTAAGGTTAAGGGTTCTGCCAATAAAACGCACTCTCTGATTGCCTTTATCACGACATTATCTACGTGTTCTTTCCAGTTTAAGTCTGATGTAACAGTAAATCCTAGGTATTTAGTGGAGTTTACAGCCTTTACTTTTCATTGATATATCTTGTAAACAAAGTGTAACGGATTTCTTTTCGTAGTCATGTGGACGACTTCACACTTCTCATTATTTAGAATCAATTGCCAATTTTTACACCATACTGATATCTTATCTAGATCGTTCTGCAGTTAGTTTTGATATGAAGAAGTGCACACTGTTGCCGCGTTAGTGGACAGTGAGCGACGCCAGACGATTTTTGAGCTCGCCCACGAAACTGGGTTAGCGTATACGACTGTGTTTTACATCCTGAAGAAACGCCTGGTCATGCGGAAAATTGCATCATGATGGGTTCCACATGATTTGCAGGACATGCAGAAATGGATGCGTTTCGACGCAGCTCAGACGCACCTGCAGCGCGGGGGAGCGGTTTTCTTACGCCGTATCGTAATACTGTATGAGTCATGGGCCGCATCGTACGAGCTAAAACTGAAGCGCCTATCCAACGAATGACGTCCTTATGGCGATTCTCGTATACGACTGTGATAATCATAACGCATTACGTTCCTCCACGGCAGAGCGTCAGTTTCTGGAGCATCACCTTATTCACAATCCTCTTCCCTTGAGTCAAGTGAACCCAGCCTACTAAGTGGGATATCCTGACAAGAGCCACGGATAAGTAAATAAAGTGCAACAGCCGCGGTGGAGTAGCCGAGCGGTCTGAAGCACCTCCCTGGGGCGTGGGTGTGTGTGTTGTACTTAGGGTAGTTTACCTAGGTTTAAGTAGTTTGTAAGCTACGGACTGGTGACCACGCAGTTTGGTCCGATAGATTTACAGACATTTGAACATTTGAAAGTGCAACAAATAACAAAGTGGCAAAAAACACTCTTCAGTCTCACTGTTGTTGTAGATACAATGCAGTGATATGAGTATTAGTGTATTTGAATGAACTCCTTACTGTTATGCATGTATCCACCCTCCTTTCTTTCATCCCTGATGAAATAACTGTTATGAAAAGACTGTAACCCGCGCGACCTGTAATGTTACAGATCGCGGGACTGCTGCAGGTTTAAGGTTGTTAGGGAGTAGCGGCTATGCAGAGGCAGAAAAGTTACTCTGAGGGAGAGCAGGAAAGCCCAGGCGCAGTGCTGCTCGTTCAGAGAAGACGAGAGTGCTGGTGCTGGGACGGCGTCCCCAGCGGCCGCTGTCTGCAGCGGGCAGGCCGCCCCGCCCCCCGTGCCGCCCCCGCCGCCCCCGCCGCCCCCGCATTACGCAGGCCCCAGGGAGGCGGACTGCCGCCCACCAGGGAGCACCAGGCGAGGCACCGCGCCCTGCATGTCCGCATGATGGCTGGCTGCAGCCGTCCAAACGCCGCCCAACCACTTCTCAACCCGACTGCCTGCAAGATCACTGCTCCTTCTGCTTTTTTAGAACGTACCTACGTTAAATAATTACACCTAGTATTGCCTGCGGTCGAAAATCGACCAATTGTGTTTACAATTGTCACTCCCGGTAAGATTTTACGTATCAATAACTTGTTATCTGCAGGGTCCACACTGTTAGTGATGTCGTACATCGACATTTTAACACGTTCGCTGCCGTTCACGCTCTGGCGCGTGTAAACGTTACTTGAGTCAGGTGCCGCTCACGCTGTGGCGCGTGCTGCGACCTAGCGTCCTATTATGGGTTGTTGTAAACTGGCGTCGTCTAATAAAGCTGTATACTCTGGTAGGCACTCAGGGAAGATATGCACAAGTACGTTGTTCCAGATTTCCGCGTTTGCATTATCGGCTACGAGCCACACACGCTTCTCATCATGTAATGATAGATTTATTGGATTCTTATGTAAACAAGCTAGCAAGCTTTTGATTATTTTAATTTTATTTCGAGTAATTACCAGTTTATAAAAAATACTTCCTAGTTTTGATATTTTTCATACTTATATTACTGATGATATAGAAATAAACATATGTGTTATGAAATACCTTGTAAGTACTGTTTATATTGTTCATTTGTTGTTTTCACAGAAATACAAATGCAAATAAATAACCATATCAAAAAAACTGAAAACTAAAACCAAAACATTCAGTGGCTCAAAACTATGAAAATACGATCACGCGCCAGAGCGTGAAGTGGCACCTAGCATCATCGCGCCAGAGCGTGAACGACAGCGAACGTGTTAATAATAACAATTATACAATTTCAACACTGTATATTTCTAATTCGTATTAGTTACACTATAAGCATATTTCGACTTAATAGTCATCTTCAGGTGTTATGCATGCAATACATAAGTTTTCATAATATTTAGTACTATGCTGAACTACTTGTTTTATACATATGTAAAAGAAATGCTACATACCACATTCTCTTATGCTGTACATTTCTATATTATTGTGACTGATATATTTAATCATAACAGAATGTGGTATGTAGCATTTCTTTTACATCTGTATAAAACAAGTAGGCAGCATAGTACAAAATATTATGAAAACTTATGTATTACAGACATAACACCTGAAGATGACTATTAAGTCGAAATAAGCTTATAGTGTAGCTAATACGAATTAAAAATAGACAGTGTTGAAATTATATAATCATTATTATAATTGTTATTATTAAAATTTTACGTATAATGTCGGCGGCCTCGCGTGATTATGTTTGCAATATATATATATATATATATATATATATATATATATATATATATATATATATATATATATATATATGTAACTTATAATATTGTGCTGTCATGCAAGATCTTTATCAAGATACGAGATGAATATTCTTGAAGAAATGGAAGTATGCCTACATGCAATTAAAAAGGCAAATAATTAGCTAAACGATCAAACGGATTTAAAGCGCAAAAATTATTTCGATAATTTTATTCATATTCTAGTGCATGAAAACGGATAAATAATCCCACTGCCAATCATAGATAATAACGGAACAAAATAATAAAATATATCACATCACAATAATATTGAAATGTACAGCATAACAGAATGTGGTATGTAGCATTTCTTTTACATCTGTATAAAACAAGTAGGCAGAATAGTACAAAATATTATGAAAACTTATGTATTGCAGGCATAACACCTGAAGATGACTATTAAGTCGAAATAAGCTTATAGTGTAGCTAATACGAATTAAAAATATACAGTGTTGAAATTATATAATTGTTATTATTAAAATTTTACGTATCATGTCGGCGGCCTCGCGTGATTATGTTGGCAACATCTTTGCCCATTTGTTCGAACCACATAGAATGACTCGCTTAGTGTATCGTACAGACCATGAAGTAAACAAACAATGCTGTTCCTGCTTTATGGTTGACAGGTTCTTGTATGTACCCTCGTCCGCTCAGTAAAAATAATTTCCCTCGTAAAGTGAAGATTCCATGAGAAAACATCAGTGTTGTCAAGCGATTGGCTAAAATGAAGACTCACAGGATTCTCACTATTCAGCATCTGTTGGCAACATTATCATAGGAGGCCGCTGGAATATTTGGTAAAATTTAACCGGCACTGGGAGGTGCCACTATCAAAGGCGGAAGTCAGAGAACCAGGATGTACCACACAACACAAGAAAAATAAACTTCGTTGGTGGCTCTGGTCTGTCTTTCTTTACTTGAGATGGTACGCGATAATAGCGAGATTAATTTTCATTTAAATCAAAACCGTGAGCATTCAGACTTACTAACACACATGGCAAGTGTCTGCTACATTACATATTCGCACCCCACTGAAGGCGAAGAGCGTAAAGGTCGAATTCACTTCAACAAAAACTAACTGAATCATGGGTTACAATAGTAAGGCACTGGTATGTGAGCAGTGGCGAGAATTCAAGAGAGTAGCTCAAAACCCTTGAACCACGTGGAGCCGGAATTACTGACGGAGTCTGGAAGCAAAGTACAAGTTTGAAAACGAAACAGCAATTTAAAATAGACGGAGAGGAGATCGCGATGTAATAACGGAAATCAGAAAGATACATACATTATTTCTTGCTTGAAGGGTCTAGAAACAGACACAGGGGTAGCTGAAGGCTTTGTTCCAAGAACACACCACATGGAGTACATATCACTCGCAGAAGGAGGAAACGGAAATGAATATTTCACATGCTCTACACAGAATAAAAATATTCCCGCACAGTAGTTGCATCCCACAAAGCTAGAAAGAAATTAAACCGAGTTCGTACACCGCTAGCTAGTCTCACAAAGGTTACTGATTCTCAGCTGTTATCAAGCTGAGTTAGTTACATATTCACCGCGTTTGCCTACACAAAATCACCGAAATGAAATTTAATACACTTCCGTACATGATCGGAGAAACATATTCCGAAAAATGAACCTAAGTTCTGAAATATATCGTGAACACCAGACAAAGAAACGCTACCATCTCAAGGGAGGAAAGAAAATCAGAACAACTTACCAGATCGAAGCTCAGCCACAGAGTGCCCAATCGGAGCGCGAGACCCTCGCCACCCACCGGAAATCCGTGAAAACCCATGAAGAACTTGAAACCAAATGGTAGCATTAAAAGCAGAGTTTGGTAATGACTACTCATCTAAACGAAGCCAGAGAAACACTAGTAGCAAGCAGCCAGCAGCCGACGACGAAAATTCTCATACATACACTCAGACTTCCATGGTATAAGATGTTCACATACAGAATAAAGCAAGTACATATTCTCACAGGGACAGTGGCGTCACGAAGAAATCGTTCATATTGCCACATTCATAGATACAATGATAAATTATTAGCATAATAAAATCCCAGCAATATTAACACAGTATTACAGAAACTACCATTTAATAACATGAAATGAAATGCTATTACTTATGCCTCCGAACGAAAGGGATTCTCGTTTAGCAAAAAAGCCCGTCTAGTGAACTTAGATGAAATACAAAGTTAAAAACCTAGGGAAGATGGCAGACAGCCGTCTTTCACGGTGGATTGTGGAATACATATGTAAATGTATGTAGCTGTACAAGTGCGTGTCGTCATTGAATGACTGCAGGATGACTTGGACCAAATTTCTAGGTGGTGTGAGGAATGGCAACTAGCGCTAAATGTAGAAAAATATAAGGTAAGTAGGAGAAAAAATCCCGTTATGTTCGAATACAGCATTATTACTCTGCTGCTTGAGAGAGTCGCGTCGAGTAAGTACCTGGGTGTACCGCTGCACAGCGATGTGAAATTATGGCACGAGCACATTATGGACAATCGTGGGGAAGACGAATGGTCGGCTTCGCTTAATTGGGAGGTGTGATACGTTTGTAAAGGAGACCACATATAAGACGCTGGTACGACACCGTCTTGATAATTGCTGAAGTGTTTAAGATCTACATCAGATCAATTAAAGGAATACATAGATGCAGTTCAGAGGCGGCCGGCTAGGTTCGTAACAGGTAGATGCGACTCATGTGCGAGTTTTACTAACATTGTTCGGGAACTCAAAGGGGATTCGCTAGGGGGAAGACGGCGTTCTTTTCGAGAAACACTGTTGAAGGGCCGGATTTTGAGGCGTAGTGCAGAACTATTTCACTGCTGCCAAATTACACTACGTCTAAAGACCACAATGTCAGAGAGATTAGGCCTTGTACCGATGCGTACAAGTATTCTTTTTCTTCTCGTTCTATATGGGAGTGGAACAGGAAAGCTGTTACTAGTAGTGGTATTGAGAACCCTCCGCCATCAACCTTTGGGTGGATTGAGTATTATGTATGTATACGTGCCCAGTAAACGGTTCAATGAACCAGAAATAAAAATCTTCATATATTCTTAAAGGCATATGTTTTCAACGTTTTTCTTTCTTCATGGATAACAACGCCCTTCTGATAATTTTATGCATGAAAGCAGTCAGAGCGAAAAAAATGATTATTATATCCGATTGGTTTCGGCCCTATATTGGGCCATCTTTAGGATCGGGTCGAAACCAGTCGGATAATCAATTTTGCGCTCTAGACTGCTTTTATATATAAACCTTCTTAGAGCTTTCCAGGAAGCTCAAGAGTTTTTGTTGAAACAGTCCATATGGGACATAAAATTATTACATATACTGATCAATAACTCCAGCCGTACTGAGATGCCAAGTGCCGTGAATTAGTCAAGGGAAAGTGCCAATATGCGAGACAGAGAATCTTCAATACATTTTAACACATTGGTTATCACACAGACACAGATTAATTAGCTTAGTACAATGATATAATAACAAGGGACAGTACAAAGATATAACAAGGTCCAAGTCCTTCACATCCTTTCCCCATCCTTCCCCCTCTGATTACCCTCAATGAGATGATCAGTTAAATAAGAGAAGTGAGGTGGCTGCCCTGTGGAGTGCGTAAAACTGCAGTCCGAACTCTTTCATCTCTTCCTTTCAAAAGTTTTTCAGTCCGAACACCTTTCCGCATGTGGCGTGGGCGAGTGTCCTTATGGAGTAAAACGACATCTCGAACTCTTGGTGTGATCTTCTGACGCACTTCATGAAAGCTCCGAAGTATCATCAGGTAGTCAGTCTCCCATCGTTTCCAGAAATCTTCTATCACTTTCAATCTGTGGCGATAGTCCTCTTGCAAGTTGTTTGTGGTCGTGGGTTGTGGCCAACCTTTCTTCAATCAGGAAATGCGATGGAGTGAATGTGGTCAGTTCTTGCAAGGTTAGAGACAAGAGAAAGTGGCTACACGTGAATTCAAACGGAAGTCTTGTAAAACTGTACATAGCCACTTCACCAGTCTGCTTATAGTTGCCCTTACTGTCGTCTAGTACGTTGTGCCAAAGGAGACGTGTGATGTCTATGTCATCATCGTGGAGGCAAAGTTGCAAAAAGGCTTGGTTTATGTCACCTACAATTGCATAGCGGTGAAAACAGAAGCAATATGCTTAGCAGGTCAGGAATGAGGTAAGGTCTCATCTTGAAGATATCATTCAAAGAGGGTGAGCCCTTATCGTGGGATGATGCATCCAACACGATTCTCCAATTTGTGAAAAGATATATACTAAGACATTGCAACATGATATATTATCAATTCCTAAATCCAGGTATCGATCGATGCTGGAACACAGAGATTACTACGTGGCTTCTGCGGGAGGCAATGCAGGCGCTCATTCTGGCTTCCGGTCCTTCGCAACTACCTTCAGTAGGAGTGAAATAATGTACCCAACCGTCACAGTACGCCAGTCACTACTCTTGATGAACTGTGGTGAAAGACCACCGTTAATTGTAAAATTAACTCTAGTAGAAGGGAGCCATTTAAAAGCTTACTTTAAACGTATAACTCTGGCCGTAAAACTAGCTAAAGGACACGCGTGAATAACTGACTACTGCCTGCAACAGAACGTTGGCCCCTGGCTAATAATTTAGAACTGACTCAAACTTTACCTTAGCAGCAGGAAGACAAAGAGCATACGACGTAGATCACGAGAATTACACACAATCATTAATATACAAGCCACCGCGAACTAAACAATTTCATGAAGGTGACTGAGAGAACATTTATGGCGCAACGGAAATAAAATATGATAATATGCATCTGAATTTGTTCTCAGCACTGGTGAAAAACAATATTAAATAAAAAAGGTAAGGTATTCGATAACTAATATTCAGAAGAAGGATAAAATTTAACTGACAATAAAATATTTATTCATTCCAAACATGAGCAAATGGGGGCACCAATTTTGTTAAACAATAAAAATGCATCCAATTTCAAATAAAATTAAAGTAATCTAACTGAACATCGTTTAAGGAGGGATTTACAGTCAACAAACGTTCAGCCACGCACACGCGCGAAGCATAGCGAAACTCACCCAACTCAGCGTGCTGATATGGATCAGAAGCAGGCGACACTATCGTAGGCGAAATTCGGCGTACCAGTATGTACCACACAACACAAGACAAGTAAACTTCGTAGGTCGCTCTGATCTTTCTTTACTTGAGATGGTATGCGATAATAGAGCGAGATTAATTTCCATTCATATCAAACCCTGAGCATGCGCAATTATTGAGACACACGGCACGTATCTGCTACATTAGATACTCGCACCCCACTGAATGATAAGTAAGTACTTAAAGATTGTATTCATTTCAACAAAAACCAACCGAAACACAGATCACGAAGCAATAGAAAGGCACTGTGTGAATAATGGGGAGCACCCAAGTGACTAGCTATAAACCCTTAAAGTCGGAGTTCGGAGCGACATGGTTCCGAAAACCATTAAAAATAATGAAACCCAATCTCCGAAAAATAAAGAAAAACAGCTACGGCATGCAACCCTTAGAAATGCGTAAAATATCAAAAGGAAGCTAAAGAAATACAGTTAGATGTGATTGGAAAGGTTTTAACGGATGGACGAGGTCCATAGTTCAAAAATAAAAAAATAAAAAATAAAAAAATAAAAAAAATGGAATAAATTCAAACTCAGGGTAAATCAACTAAGAAATACGGCACGCATCCCCTAGAAATACGTAGCGATTTCTTAAGCAAGCTAATAAAGAGGGTTGTACAAGACCAGAAGAGAATTTACTGGGGAAGTCTGAATGCAAAGTACAAGTTTGGAAACGAAACAACAATTTAAAATAGACGGAGAGGAAATCGCGATATAATAAGGAAAATCAGAAAGATACATACATGATTTCTTGTATGAAGGGCGTAGAAACAAACACAGGGGCAGCTGAAGGCTTTGTTCTAAGAATACACCATGTGGAGTAAATATCACTTGTGGAAGGAGAAAACGGAATAGAATATTTCAAATGCACTACACAGAATAAAAATATTCCCGCACATTATTCGCGTTCCACAAAGCTAGCAAGAAATTAAACAGAATTCTTACACTGCCTGCTATTCTCACACAAGTTACTGATTCCCAGCCATTATGAAACCGAATTAGTTGCATATTCACCATACTTACCTATGCAAATCACCAAAATGAAATTGAATACATTTCCGTTCATGATTGGAGAAACTTATCCCGAAAACTGAACCTAAGATCTGCAGTCTAACAAACCAGACAACGAATCACTACCATCACAAGGGAGGAAAGAAAATCAGAGCATCTTACCAGCTCGAATCGCATCCACAGAATGTCCTATCGGTCTGCAAGATCGCCACTAGCGGCCGGAAATCCAACGGAAATCGGCAAAAACCCAGAAAAACGAGGTGGTGGGGGGAGAGCTTAAACTCGCGCGTGCAACCAAGGTTTGCTAACTTGGGATTGCCAAACCAACTTGTAACCAAAGGGTGGAGGAAGCTCTTTGGTAGCATCAAAAGCGGAGGTTGGTAACGTCTACCTATCGACACGAAGCCAGAGATGCAAAGCACTCAGCCAGCAGACGACGACGAAAATTCTCATACATACACTCAGACCGCCATGCTAGAAGATTTTCATACATTCACATATAGCATAAAGCAAGTACTGATTCTCAAAGGGACAGCGCAGTCATGCAGAAACTGTTCATTTTGCCACATTCATAGACACAAAGATAAATTATTAGCATAATAAAATCCCAGCAATGTTGCAGAAACTAACTTTTAAAAATATAGATACAATGATAAATTTTTTAGCATAATAAAATCCCAGCAATATAACGGAAACTAACATTTAAAAACATAGACACAACGATAAATTTTTAACATAATAAAATAATAAAATCGCAGCGATATAACATAAACTAACATTTAAAAACATACACACAAGGATAAATTATTAGCATAATAAAATCCCAGCAATATTACAGAAACTAACATTCAAAAACAGGAAATGAAATGCTATCCCTCATGCCTCCGAACAAGAGGGGTTGGCCGTCTAGTGAACTTAGATAATTTACAAAGCTAAAAACCTAGGGAAGACGGCAGACAGCCGTCTTTCACTGGTCAATGGTGGTAGAGCAACTGGCTCGTCACAATACTCCAGTCACTAATCTTGATGAACTATGGTATCGGGTTGAAACTGCATGTTCATCTGTACCTGTACACGCCATCCAAGCTCTGTTTGGCTCAATACCCAGGCGTATCAAGGCCGTTGTTACGGACAGACGTGGTTGTTCTTGGTTCTGATTTGTCAGGACCTGTGCACGTAAATTGCGTGAAAATGTAATCACATGTCAGTTCTAGTATAATATGTTTGTCCAATGAATACCCGTTCATCATCTGCATTTCTTCTTGTTGTAGTAATTTTAATGGTCAGTAGTGTATTAAACGTATTTACGCTAACAGTCCGTTCGTATCAAGTGCGCTTTAGCATCAATTTATGATGTGGTAATATTCGCTGGTCAGTCTACATGTCAAGCCAGATCGGTTATCATGTGACAGTTACAAAGGCGCTGCCGGTTTAATTGGAAGCGGTGCGGCAGGCAGCCGGGCGCTCACAACCTTTAAGCGTGATGGGGCACTTGCCGACTTCCGTCATCAGCCAACACAATGCAACAGCTGAGGGCAACATTTGGTGACAGATGGCCAGCAAGATCACCAGATATGAACCCCCTTGATGTCTTTCTGTGCATCACATGAAGGAAACGAAGGAAGAAGGAAGCTTGTAGTTTTACGTCCCGTCGACAGCGTGGTCATTAGAGATGGAGCTTACTTTCGGAGTGTTTGGTAAGGATGGGAGACGAAATCGGCCGTGCCCTTTCAAAGAAACCATCCCGGCATTTGCCTGTTCTGATTTAGGGAAATCACGGAAAACCACCATCCTTCCGAGTGCGAGTCCAGTGTATTACATCACGTGAAGGACCTGGTGCACGCCACACCTGTAGACCACGTCGATTAGCTTCTCCCGAGTATTGCTGCAGCTTTAGCACCATGCATAGCGCACCTGTTGTATATGAACGAGTGCGATAGTGAACTTTTCGACGGTGCCACCTTTGTTTAGAGCAGTATTTTTAACATTTCCGAATGAGCGACCCTCTTCCAAGTAAAAAGATTATGGTGAAACCCCGACACCCCCCCCCCCCCCCCTCAAAGGGTAGAGAAAAGTAATTTAATCTTCATTTTTTACTTCAGTTAATTGATGGTCAATTTTATTATTATTATTATTATTCAGAATCGAACACAATAGCTCATCTAAACATATTTCCCACAGAAAAATATATTTTGGTGTTTCCCATTTCAGGCAAACCAATTATTCTACTTAAATAGATCCCACTTTATAGGTAATTTGCAAAGAAATGGATCTTTTCTTTCAATTTTTTTAATTATTTATTATATCAAGTTCTTTTACCTACCGATTGATTCCTGAAAATAGTTTTCAGACGTTGCGCTTATTCATCATTAATACACTGTGCTGTAAAACAATATAATTATATGACATATTCAGTTCATAACGTGTGTTACACAAGGAAACACTCTAATTTTAACGTAACGTAAATTTCACATTGGCATACGTTTTTGTATTACTGAAACCTTAGTTATTTTATGGTGCAAGATGTTGTTCCTGTGACGGCGACCACTAGAGCAATGCTTTCCGATTCCCATGAGGGTGACGACCCACAGGTTGAAAACACTGGTTTAGAGAAAAGGGGGCGAAGCCTTTTTTTATACAGAGAGTGCTAATGGTTATTGTTTGTAGTTGTTTTGTTTTGTATTTGATTGTCGATTAGGAGTTCAAGCGATTTATAGATTATTGATTTAAGAAACGCATACAAAATATTCAAAGCCACCGTAGCATCTCAGAAAAAAAAAACTTTTTAATATACTTCCGTTTAGCTACCATACCACTACTACTTACGGCACAGTATGGCGTCAATTTCGCGATCTTCTCTCCCCGCCTATTTTAATTTTGCTGTTTCTTCTCCAAACTTGTAGTATGCACTCAGCCTTTATCAGTATTTCTCTGCAAGCCTTGTACAACCTCCTCCAATATCTTGCTTATGAAATTCTATGCATTTCTAGGGCCTGCATGCCGTATTTAATTTTCTTTATTTTTCGAAAATTTAATTTATACATTTTTATCGGTTTTCGGAAACACATGGGCCCGAACTCCGACTTCAGAGGGTTTGCAGCTAGTCATCTGAATTCAGCACAAATTTTAATTCTTATGTTTAATACCTTTGGTATAACGAGACATTGTTGTCTCAAGGAAATGTATTATTGTTGATATGTAACTTATGTGCTTTTGGACCTCTTTAGGTTACGGTAGTAAAATTAAAAGTGGGTCTTTGCGATCGTCTTTTGACAGCTCGAAATTTAAATGAAAATAACGTCGTAACCGTTTATCTGACACGGAAATTGAATAACCAAATTTGTTGAAGAGAAAATTCTCTACAACTTTGCTCTCTTATGTGTTTTTTTTTTCATATCTCGTATCGTTTCAGAGATATTTGCAAAATTAACGGCGATTTTGGGATGTCTGTCTGTCTGTTCGTAACGTGTTTCCACTTTTTAAGAAGAACCGTTCAACCTTCAGCACCAAATTTTACAGACATAATTGTAGGCCGTCAGAGAGCAGAACCTGCCTTTTTCAAATGTTTCGGACAAAAAATACGGTAGTAATAAAAAAAATAGCCGTTTGCAATATAATTGTGTAGAGGGAAAATTCTCTACAACTTCTACCCCTTATGTTTTGTTTGTTTTTACATCTTGCATCGTTGCAGAGATATTTGCAAAACTAACGGCGATTTGACGAGGTCTATCTGTCTGTAACGTTTTCCCACTTTTTAGGTCACACCGTTCAACCGATCGGTACCAAATTTTACGGACATAATTGTTGGCTAACAGACCAGAAACACGCTTTTTCAAATACTTCGGAGAAGAAATACGTTAGTAACACTAAAACAAGCTGTATGTAATGTAATTTTAATTGCAAATAAATCGTTCATCCGAGGCGAAAATGGAATAACCGAATTTGTAGAGGAGAAAATTCTCTACAACTTCGCTTCCTTACGTTTTTTTTCATACCTTGTATCGTTTGAGATATATTTGCAAAAATAACGGAGGTTTTACACCCTCCATTGAATCAACGAAAATCAGCCGCTCGGAGATGTCACGTGACATTCCTCGCCCAGAACTCTCTCTGGCATACGCCATCTAGCGTTGAATATTTTATCATTTTTATTTATTTTTTTAATTTATTTATTTATTTATTTTTTGTTTAAAAGTGTTTCAGACACTCGTATTAATTAAATAGAGCTATGTTCTTCAATGTGTAGAGTTGTGTATATGTAAGAATGCTCCGTATAAAATGCGTGTTTGTTCTGTTTCGTGAACATGCCGTGATATACGTAACAACGAATTGAACAATGGTCTTCTGAAGCATATTCACGTAAACTGGGAGGATACTGTAATAATGAACATTCTGCACAAAGTGCTGATAGAGGTAGTTTTGTATATAAAGGAAGTCCCAGATTTCGGTGGAATGTGTAGTTCCTTAATGAAACGGAAGTGAAGTGTATACGTTGCAACAAATTATCTTATTTATTTTTTTCTCAGCGTTTATTCACTATTTGTGAATTATATTGAAAGTCATTAATTAGAATCAATGCATCTACTAAAATGTTTGTCTTTGACATGGTTGCTATGAGCGCTTTTAACGTAGATGGTATTAACTTTCTTGTAGTTCAGATATGACTTCGTTATGTTACACTGTTCTTCGCTAAAATAAAGAGCAATTATTCTATTTCAAACCGTGATTACGTTTTCTTTTATAGCTAAAATCCTAAGCGGAGTAAGTGTGGTAATACTGAATTAACTCCCATAACTCTAGTACTCATATATATATATACAAAGTTAGTACTGTCAATACGTCATTTACAACAGTCATTGTAACAGTATCTTCCTAGTTTATGTAGATGTGTGAAACAAGTCTATGTTTACAATTCGTTGCTATGTGCGTGGCGCGTCCAGAAAGTAAGTTCCGTTTGGTAATAAAATGAAATTGTACACAGATACAGATACAGAAGAAATTTTTATTGCACAAAATTCTACAACTCTTAAACTACTTTTCCACATAACTGGCGAAATTTGTAGGCACTTGTCATAGCGTGCCACAAGTTTTTGCATGCATCCTTCACAGAAGGTTGCTGCCTGTGTATTCAACCATGTGGTAACAGCTTTTTATCATCGTTGAAGTGTTGACCACCAAGGACAGATTTTAGGTGTATGAAGAGATGAAAGTCGCTAGGAGAGAGGTCTGAGCCGTATGGAGGATGATCAAACATGTCCCATTGAAATTTTCGTAAGAACTGTTTGGTCACATTCGGTGTGTGAGGTCAGGCATTATCGTGAAAAAAATAATTTTTTTGACAGTAATCCTCTTCTTACACTTAAAATCTGTCCTTGGTGGACAACACTTCAACGATGATGACGAGCTGAAAGAACATGTTACCACATGGTTGAATACACAGGCGGAAACATTCTATGAAAAAGGCACACAAAACCTTGTGTCATGCTATGACCATTGCCTACAAAATTTCGGAAGCTATGTAGAAAAGTAGTTTAACAGTTTAAGATTTTTGTAAAATCAATATTTGTTCTGTATCTGTACCCGTTCGTTTTATATAACCAAACGGAACTTACTTTCTGGACGCGCCTCGTATTTCATGGCATGTTCTCGAAACAGAACAAATGCGCTCTTCAGAGAAAGTGCTGTTACCTTTGAACAACTCAGAATCTTGTAAAATACAGTTGCGTTCAGTTATCAAGAATTTGCGAAAACCTTTTTGGAAAGAAGAGGAAAAATAAAGTGTTAAGTTCTGTGTAATTTATGTAAAATTCAATGCTGGGATGCTTTTTTATTGTATTAACAAAACTGGTTCCCCATTTGCTTGCGTTCGACCTGAATAAACAAGTTCAGTATAATTTTGACTTACCTATGAATTTTAGTTTTAGAGCGCCTTCCCCCTGTTATTTAATATTGCTTTTCACCAGTGCTGAGAACAAGCTTAGATGCAATTTTTTATGTTTACGTTCCGTTGTGCCATAAATGTTTTTCTTTAGCCACCTTTATGAAATAGCTTTAACTGTGGTGCCTTGTTTATTAATACCTGTGTGTAATTTCGTGTGAGTTGCTACGTATATTGCCCACTGCATCGATAACTTTCTGTTATTAGAGTAATTTGAACCAAGGCAGTTCTCAGTTTGGGCCAGGGAACAAGGTTTTGCAGCAGGGAGTAGCCGGCAGTCCACACGGACCTCCTGCTAGTTTCGCTGCTAGAATTAAGTTGTTTTAGAACAGTAAACTCTTATTGGGGACCTCCTACCAGAATTAAGCGTTTATTTCGAACAGTGGCCTACTTTTAGCATTCACAGGATGTGCACGATCGTGCATTAAGCCGAATCTGTGGTGTCGCACAAGTACAAAGTGCGCGCCACCTACTTTCGCCGCGCGCCGCCATGCACGCACGGCGCGGCGTTCTCACGACGACAGCCACGAGCGCCCTCTGCGGCAACTCCGCTCGTGCCCACCAGTGAACGACATCGTTCACTTGGGACTGAGATAGCAACCAGTTAGGACCTTCGGAATCTGATAGGCACCAGTGAAGACTTGGCTATCGTACAGGCACTAGGCAGGCCTCTAGCTCAACTATGTATCAGCCTTCTGCAGTACTATGTAAAAGTTAAGTATTGTATAAATTCTGTGCAATATATATCTCGTTCTAATTTACTCTAGTGTTTCTAGTTTCTGGCTGCTCCTCTCCGTACCTGCACCAGCGTGCTATCTTTATTCCTGTGTCGGTCTCATTCCACTCGGCCACCGACACCTACGACGGAAACGAGACACAAAAGCGCCGACGAGGCTGGGACACAAAAGAATCCTTCCCCAAAATGCTGCATCCGCGAAACGTGTAGCCATTTAAATGTTTTCTATGACCACCAGTGTCTGATACGGATATCGTGATCGGCGGGGAGTTGTCTGGTAAAGTTAGGTAATGGTACTCAGTTCAGGTTACTTCGTCACATTTTATTTCAACAAAAATATAAAGAAAGGAAATCCCTTTTACAACTAGAGGCGGAAGGCCCGAACAAGATTTTTTTTTCTTTCCTCTGTTTTTAAATTTTTTAAGAAAAACAGTAAACAGTTTAGCTAGGCAGAAAGCTGAGGCAACCCTTTATAAAAGTAAATATATATGGTAATAAAGACAATTAAGAGGGGCTGCAACATTAAATAAGACTATCAGGCTGTAGGCCAAGTTAAAAAAAATAGATAAGTTAATAACGAGCTCAGGGCTCGAAGCAACATTTTATAAATACAATGAAAACAACACAATAAAAGGGAGCTCTAAAATTTGAGTAAAAGCAGCTCCTTCAAATCATCAGGCAGAAAGTCAGGCCATATTTTTTTCATTGCCTAGTTACGGGTTAAGGGCCCAAAGCAACCTATTATAGTCAGGATATAAGATAGTAAGTAAAGTGAGGTCCAACATTTAAATGAAACCAGTTAAATCAGACAAAAAAACTTGACACAATTTAGTAAAAGGGCCTAAGGCCAGAAACAATCATTTATCTTACTTATACAATAAAAAGCAATACACTGAAAGCAGGAAAACAAATCCGGCTCAATGATATTACATTACAGAAGGCCGAGTAAATAAATTATGCATCACGGTAAGATAGACCGGACTTTCCGAAATAATGAAAGAGCTCAAGCAAGGTTACCTAAAACCAACACACAAACACAAGATCTCGGGCCAGAGTTTTAAAATAACAAGAGAAACATTTTTAAAAATCAATGAAATAAGGCCCCAAGTCTATACACAACACTTTCAGTGTAATATAAAATTAATTTAGTAATAACTGGCTACTCGTTAACTTAATACACACTCCAACATATAAAACAGATGAGCTCACTCCAAATAGGAAGGAGACGGGGGTAGGATGCCCAACCGTCCACGAGGACTACGGCTCTTACACGAAGGGACTTATACTAAAAGAAACTGAGCGTGAAATTACAACCGTGGGTTGGCGATGCCTCTCGGTGGGAAATGGCCTGTAAGCAGAATAAAAAATAGAAAAATAAAGCTATACAATTGCCGACCGTGTAGACGCGAGCTAGCAGAGGGGCACAAGCCAGATAAATTTCCCAGCGGCGTTAACAAAGTTAGTCAAAACTGAATAATTGCTACACAGAGCAAAAGAGAGAATAATTCAGTTGAGCCGAACTAGAAGTGCGGCGCGACACATAAGTAAAAATCAATAGACATAGACATAGGCAACGACGGACCCTGAGAAACGACCACCGATCTTGATAGATACACGCACCACACAAAGTTACGGGGGAGGAATGTACAGGTCACTTAATTTAATTTCCTCACTCAAAGATAGGTGCAGGCACCCTCGCGATTATGTAGGAGGGTGACATCAACAAACGCCCTGAAAGCATCCCAGGTGGTAAGCAGCTGGAAGGAGGCGAGAAGCAGTCAGGGGCTGACTGTGGACTACAAGTTGTTGACTACTCCAGTGCTTGGCGAGGAACCAACGTGGGGTCGCACGGCCGCTAGGAACACGACCGCATAGACGGGGAGATGAGGTAAACAGCCGCCACCGAGCTTGATGCCGGAACTGACACAGTTCCCTCTCTGTGTGCAGACCTCTACAGCTGTTCATATCACCCCATATACGGCTCCTGCAGACTGACAGGACGCCACTGAGAAACTACTTCGGCGCACGCGCCGGGCCCGACCACAGACGGTCAATTAATGTAGATAACTCGACCCTAGCGACGCCATGCACTGTATCAAATTGACACTGCACGATACTGACACTCAGACGTTGCTTCTCTGGCTAACCCGGTAACCGACCTCTACGGAACTGCCTTGGCGCCAAGCTCAAATGGCGCCACTAGAGGCAAGGGTCACACGACTAAGAAGACAAGTGACGAGCGATAGATCTGACAGCGCCGCGAGAGATGAAAGCACAGAAAGATCGATTAGTACTTGCGCGAGTAATTTAGTAAAGGACATTTTGAATCGAAGGAACACGAGCCGGTGGCCGCCCACAATGCCTCCCTGAATCAGGGAACCACCAACTTGCTGCATTGGCTGGACGATGCGTCTAAGAGCTCTGGGTGACGGGTCTTCCTCCATAAACGTATCCGACAATTGTCTGCTTGAAGGAAGATCTGGGGTCTCAATTCGTGAATAGCATTTGATGCCAATTCTGACGAGCCCATCATGGTTTTGGGCCCAACTGTACCGTGATACTTGGTGTCCAGGTCTCAAAGCTGGATCTCGCCATAGGGAGTGAAGTCGCATGTCATACACGACGTCCCGTGGCTGCACGAGAATCATTATTCAGTATCGCGGCATGCCTCCCAGGGCTCTTCTGACCTGAAATCCTTCAGTAGCGGCCATCACCTGCTGCGGTAGGCTTTGGGTGGCTAGAGCGAGGCAACTGATGGACAGTTCCTGTGTCTCTTCACCTCCTCCATATCCGAACAACATCGCTTTGATTCACTCCGAGACATCTTGTACTAAGACAATTCTGATACGATGAAGTTTCGGAATTGACCTCGATATGGCAGAACATCAATCGTCATCCACCGTCTTACCCAATTCAAATGTTCATTGTATAGTCTATGGGACTTAACTACGGCGTCATCAGTCCCTAAACTTACAAACTACTTATGATTACTTACGAACTAAGACGGCACAAATATCCATGCCCGAGGGGGGATTCGAACCCCCGACCGTAGTTGCCGTGCAGACCGTAGCTGGAGCGCCTTAGTCCCCTCGGCCACCGCGGCCGGCCCGTCTTACCCACTCCGCCGCATTGGCACTGCGTATGCATGGCTGTTTACGTCTTTGTTCGGGTTCAGTGACTTATATGGACAATCTATGAATTGTGTAGTTGCTGCACTATGTAATATCCCTATCAATTTGCAATTATATCAGTTACTTGCAAATTTTCCTTTAATTTATTCTACATGCAATTCTACACCTGGAAAGTTATAAAGACACATGTACTCCATCGCATCTTACAATCTATTTAATTTGAATAATCTATGCAAGAAGGAGACTTGTCTATTCTATGGGGTGTTCAAGGACGAAACATACGATTCACGCATTCGTGTGTCTACGAAATGTTAATCGATGTTAGGAATTGTAAACTATTATCACGTTGCGATCAGCAATAAACGGCAAGAATGAAATGTAAGCAATTTCTTAACTTGTTCACTGGGCGAGATAACTTCATTTCTTAGATCTGGATGTGTGTGTATGTCGTATTACGAAGGGACCTATCAAGCTGGAACGGCTAGAACCTGTACACGGTAAACTTTAAATGCCTCTCAATATTTAGCATCAGAGAAATGCAGGCAATTGTCCCTCTCTCTTTGGCCCTTTTCCGCACAAACAGGATCGGCACTGTGTTAAACGCAGATCTGGCATGTGTTAACATTTACAGGGTGGCTGGATGCCCTTCCCGCCGCTACCACATGCCCCCCCCCCCCCCCACCAGGAGGAAATGTGTACCCCAAGTGTCTGAAAATAGTGTTATATGTGGCAAAGTGTAAAGTGTTACGAAATGAAACTTCCTGGCAGATTAAAATTGTGTGCCGGAACCGGGACTCGAACCTGGGACCTTTGCCTTTCGCGGGCAAGCGCTCTACCACTGAGCTACCCCGACACGACTCACGATGCCGCCTCACAACTTTACTTCCGCCAGTACCTCGCCTCCTACTTTCCAAACTTCACAGAAGTTCTCCTGCGAAACTTGCAAGACTAGCACTCCTGGAAGAAAGGATATGGTGGAGACATGGCTTAGCCACAGCCTAGGGGATGTTTCCAGAATGAAACTTTCACTCTGCAGCGGAGTGTGCGCTGATATGAAACTTCCTGGCAGATTAAAATTGTGTGCCGGAACCGGGACTCGAACCTGGGACCTTTGCCTTTCGCGGGCAAGCGCTCTACCACTGAGCTACCCCGACACGACTCACGATGCCGCCTCACAACTTTACTTCCGCCAGTACCTCGCCTCCTACTTTCCAAACTTCACAGAAGTTCTCCTGCGAAACTTGCAAGACTAGCACTCCTGGAAGAGGAGGCGGCATCGTGAGTCGTGTCGGGGTAGCTCAGTGGTAGAGCGCTTGCCCGCGAAAGGCAAAGGTCCCAGGTTCGAGTCCCGGTTCCGGCACACAATTTTAATCTGCCAGGAAGTTTCATATCAGCGCACACTCCGCTGCAGAGTGAAAGTTTCATTCTGGAAACATCCCCTAGGCTGTGGCTAAGCCATGTCTCCACCATATCCTTTCTTCCAGGAGTGCTAGTCTTGCAAGTTTCGCAGGAGAACTTCTGTGAAGTTTGGAAAGTAGGAGGCGAGGTACTGGCGGAAGTAAAGTTGTGAGGCGGCATCGTGAGTCGTGTCGGGGTAGCTCAGTGGTAGAGCGCTTGCCCGCGAAAGGCAAAGGTCCCAGGTTCGAGTCCCGGTTCCGGCACACAATTTTAATCTGCCAGGAAGTTTCATATCAGCGCACACTCCGCTGCAGAGTGAAAGTTTCATTCTGGAAACATCCCCTAGGCTGTGGCTAAGCCATGTCTCCACCATATCCTTTCTTCCAGGAGTGCTAGTCTTGCAAGTTTCGCAGGAGAACTTCTGTGAAGTTTGGAAAGTAGGAGGCGAGGTACTGGCGGAAGTAAAGTTGTGAGGCGGCATCGTGAGTCGTGTCGGGGTAGCTCAGTGGTAGAGCGCTTGCCCGCGAAAGGCAAAGGTCCCAGGTTCGAGTCCCGGTTCCGGCACACAATTTTAATCTGCCAGGAAGTTTCATATGTTACGAAATGTTTGCGAGTCGTGTAACTGAGGCGGTATTCACCTAGGGGGATGTGGAAAATCCCCTAAAAAGCACATCCAGGCTGTCCGATACTCTGACCCCCTTTCGTTAACCCGCCGGGCGGCACGCCTCCCCGTCTCGGAAAACGGTGAGTTAGACCGCACGGCTAACCAAGCGGGTTAGAAACAGCAAGCAATTCTCACGCCTTAAGACGGTATTGATAATGATCGGCTTTGATTGCACAATCAATGATCGAGATCCCACTGTACTACTAATGTTTACCTGACATTGGGTTTCAGAATCGACGAGTCTGTCACTTCGATGCAGTGTACCAAAATCGGCTGCGTCCGAACATCTCATCGAGCTATGATAGAATTACAGCAAACTTTACCCCGTTCTATTTCAGCTTATTGAGAATATTAACACAGTCAATCCTGGAAGATAAACACTGAACATTACCTGAAAGTTCAACTAATATGGGTTCAGAAGTTTATTAACTGACATTGAATTTTAGGACTATGATTATTTAAACTATGAGATAAGACACCGGTGACTTTCCTTCTTCTTTTTTTTTATTATTCTTTTATTCTTCTTTCAGTTTTCAGGAGGCTTCGGAACCAAAGTGACGCAACACAGAATTGACGTGTCAGTATTCTGAAACTCTACAACTTCCTTTTATAAAGGCAGTGGAAATTGCAGATACAACTGGCAGTGGATCTATTAATGGAAGTAACGTAAAGCAGCCAGACGTCCAGGTTTGGTGATTCGAGGCAGTCCGATCGTGTCCATGGCGTTTAGTTAGCAGATAAAAGTCTAGGTCGTCTGAGGTTTCAACACATAACTTGCTGAATTCTCAGGGTCGTGAAAAGAGTCTGTACTTACTGTCGGTATCATATCGCAAACCTAACACACCACACGAAAGAATGCGTTTACAAAACCTGCGTAATGTAGCGTTCAAGGTTCAGATCTTCAATAACGCTTGCGCCGATGTTGGTACTAGTGAGCTGATTAGATTAACATGATTTCCTGGCTGTTTCGATAATGCGATTATTGTAGCAGGTATAGCACAGGTTCGTTATACTTTCTGTGTGGACTATGACCCAATTCCTAATGCCGAGACGGCACTGAATTTTCAGGTCATTATTTCAGCAGCAGCAAGTAAAGCGCTCATAATTCACTGTCATACACAATGGCAGAAAACTCTGCCTTTAATTAACCCTCAACTGTTTTGGACCGTCTCTCACTACGCTAAAATTATTATTCTCTTGTGATATTTCGCACACCCCTGCAAATAGAAGAGGGCTCTTTCTATTGGATGTGACACACGTATACCAGACTTAATGGCACTTTTTATTAACCGCTGACACAAACAATAGTGTGTAATAAATTTAACGTGTGTCTGTGTATCTGCCAGTGGCATCGTAGCTCCCAAACGAAATGTCCGCTTCTAATATACCGGATAATCAAATAGTATAAATTAAAAAATAAATAAATCACGGAATAATGTAGAGAGGGACGTAAATATTAACATACATGCTTGGAACGACATGGGGTTTTATTAGAACAGAAAAAAAAGTCCGACATATGGCGCTTCATCTGATCAGAAAAGCATTAATTACCATAAAAAATTAAGACAAAGCAAAGATGATGTACTTTACAGGAAATTCTCAATATGTTCACCATCATTCCTCAACAATAGCTGTAGTCGAGGAATAATGTTGTGAACAGCACTGTAAAGCATGTCCGGAGTTACGGTGAGGCATTGGCGTCGGATGTAGTCTTTCAGCATCCCTAGAGATGTGGGTCGATCACAATATACTTGCGACTTCAGGTAACACCAAAGCCAACAATCCGCACGGACTTGGGAGGCCAAGCATGACGAAAGTGGCGGCTGAGCACACGATCATCACCAAACGACCCGCGCAACACATCTTTCACGCGTCTAGCAATACTATTTTTCTTTTTTCTTTTTTTTTTTCTAATAAAAGCCCATGTTATTCCAAGCAATTTTTACCTATCTACATTATTCCGTGATTTATTAAGTTTTCAAATTTATACTGACTTTTTGATCAAACCGTAGTTTCAATATTTCATGTCATTTATTTATTTATTTATTTTACTTGACCGCTGGTTCAATCACAATGATTTTTAGCTAAAAATGTTCTATGCATGTTCATACGTTTAAATTCCATCTGCTTCGCAATACGTAACTGCTACATCAGATTACGTAATACCATATCGTATAGTTCGAAAAGAGCGATATGAATCACCATGAGAAAATGAATTTATTGATATGATTAAGAATATGCCACGACCACAATATTATTATTATTTAGGCAAGACGATCTGTATCGAAATTCAAATCGTCATCTTCGGGTCTCTGTTACACTTCGTATTTTCTCGGATTGAAGCGCATCACTTAAAATTTGAAAATTGTGCTGGCTGGCTTCAATATGCAGATAAATATCAACTGTAACACAGACCAGAAGATCACGCCTTTGACTGTCAATACACGTAGTCTTGCTTAAATAAATAAAAGCAGAATACTGTATCGTGGCATATTTTTCATCATATTACTATAATAAGAGCGGTCCCTACTATGACCAAATGAAAATATGTTTATCTTTAGTTGTTGGCCAAAAACGAGGACGATTTATGTGTTTTAAAATTGCCCGTTTGAGCACATACAAAGAAGTATGCTGGCATAAGCTGCTTAGTGTAGCTAATTTAGGCTGCTTAGTGTAGCTAACCTAGACAAGTGTTTTTTACTTTTACTACTGCTATATATTATAAATATTCAGTAACTGTGAATGTTCTTATATTCGATATATTACACAGGACGACAAATTTTGACCTTTCGTATGGGCTTTGCATAAAAAATATTATTTTCTGACTAAATTCACTATGCTGATCACGAATTTGAAGCCTGTTTCTCTATTGGACGTCAGGCTTCTGCACCATCATCATCACATTGATCGTCGTCGTAAACTGTACCTAATGAAATTGGAAAGCAGTTACAGGTAGATGAAGACGAAATGGAACAGTGAACTGGTTAAAAAATATCAGTGGAATGCATGTGAATTAGAAGAAGTAAATATTATGGTGCCCCCTTAGTACTTCCGTTTGCCTACGAACGAGCGCTTGATACCCTTCCTTTCGAGTGTCACGTCTCCTTCGCGTGTGATGCACCAGCAGTAGTCAGACATTACGTTTATTTCCCACCGACCTTGATAAAGATGTTCCATAGCTTTAAGTTCCTGATGAAACCGTTCACCTAATGTGTCAGCCAAATTTTCTTCGAAATTGTGTAACATTAGAAAATGTAGTTTTAAAGAACTGTTTAAATGTCTGAACATGTTCTTGTTGTTTTGGTCCTCAATTGCCGCGGTGGAGTAGCCGAGCGGTATAAAGCGTCTCGCTGCGGAGCGCGCGGTTGCTCGCCGTGAAGGTTCCAGTCCTCCCTGGGCATGGGTGTGTGTGTTTGTCTTTAGGTTAGTTTACCGAGGTTTAAGTAGTTTATAAGTTACGGACTGATGACCACGCAGTTTGGTCCGATAGATTTACAGACATTTGAGCATTGTCGGTCATCAGTCCGGAGACTGGTTTGATGCATCTATCCACCCTACTCTATCCTGAGCAAGCCTCTTCATCTCCTCATAAGAAATGCAATCTACATCCATTTGAATCCGCTTACTATATCCATCTCTTGGTCTTCCTCTGCGGTTTTTGCCCCACACACTCCCCTCCGAAGCTAGATTCACGATTCCTTCCTGTCTAAGAATGTGTTCTAGCAATCGATCCCTTCTTTTAGTCAAGGTATGTCAGAAATTCCTTTTCTCCCCAATTCTGTTCAGTACCTCCTCAATAAGACCTAATCTTCATCATGTTTCTGTAGCAACACACTTAAAAGCCTCTACCTTCTTCCTGTCCGCACTGTTACCGTCCAAGTTTCCCTCCCGTAAAAAGTTAACACTCCACTCAAAGGCCTTCAGAAACGACTTCCTTATTCTTAAATTACTATTCGAGGTTAGCAAATTTGTCTTTTTCAGTAACGCTTTTCTACCCATTGCCAATCTGCATTTTATATCCTCTGTACTGCGACCATCATTTACAGTCCAAGTAAAAAAAACTCCTTTACCAACTTTGTTGTTTCGTTACCTAATCTAATATCTTTAGCATCGCCTTAATTTCTTAGACTGCACACTATCCCTCTTTTGCTCTTGTTAATGTTCATCTTATATGCTCCCTTCAACACACTGTCCATACCGTTCCACTGTTCCTCCAGGTCCTTCGCTGTCTCTGACAGAATTACAATGTCATAGGCAAAACGCAGTGTTTTTATTTCTTCACCCTGAACTTTAATTCCTTCTACAAATTTCTCCTCGCTTTCATTTAGGTAGCCTTGACTTTTCTTAATCTATCTTATAAGATAAGCCGTAAAGTGAGAATTTCCTCCCGTGTTCCTAGATATCTCCTGAATCCAAACTCATCTTCCCAGAGGCCCGCTTCTACAGTTTTTCCATTCTTCTGCAAACAATTCCTGTTAAAATTTTGCAGCCATGACATGAAACTAATGGTTCTGTAATTTTCCACATGTCTGCGTCTGCTCCCTTTGGACGGTATTATTACGTTTTTCTGAGGGTATTTCCCCTGTCTCATACCTCTTACGCAGCAGGTGAAATAGTTTTGTCATGGCTGGCTCTCACAGAGACTTCAGTAGTTCTGACTGAATTTCGTCCACTCCAGGGGCCTTGTTTCGATTTAGGTCTTTCAGAGTTCTGTCAACTATATCACTATTCCACTATTTCATTCTAGTCAGTGTGCTTATTCTGGCCAAGGAAACGATGTAGACCATTCTAAAAAATTCTCTAACCTTGCAGTTCTGTTTCCGTAACTTAATTTTCAAAGTGCTCATCAGACATCAACTTACGTATATCTGGTCCAACAAATATCCCTTTGTAGCCGATAGATTTGGAACCTGGCTGCAAAGGTATTGCCAACAGTTTCCTGTTTTGTCCAGTGCTTTCACATACTTCCTCATCAGGTTTTGACTCTTAGGCCACTCTCTCCTACCCCAATGATTACAATATGCTCAACTGTCCCATTCACTCATATGGAGAGGCATTTTGGTATACCCTGATTGCTGGCCAAGAAGAATGCCAATCACTTTAAAGTCACCACACACAAGCGACTGGTGTTCTTCGTACTTCACATTTTGAATGAGTACTTTTATGGTAGTGTATGTCTCTTTTAAGTGTACTGAATACGCAATAGGAATCGATCGTAGATTTCCAATACTGTTTTCAAATTTCGTTTCGAATAATTTATAAACAATCTCCATACCTTGCTGTCATACTTCAGAGCTCGCATTTTCGTCAGTGATTCGGGAATATCTTTGTAAAATACCATTACACTATTTCCAACAAAGCAATCCCTAAAGTGTTTATCACGATATCTGTGCACTGAGAATGATACACCGTGTGAATGTACGTTACTTTTCACTCAGATGTGATTCCAGTAGTTGTACTACATCTTTTCAAGAGGCATAAGTCTTTCACCAAAATGTTAAGTTCTTTTTCGACTAACAGGTTTTGGGTTGCTAAAGGCCCCCTCCGCAGAATAGTCAGATTCGCTATTTTCTTGACTTACTTTTGGTTCAGAGAATTCAAACTCATCCATTGATGTTGGAGGAGAGGGGATCGACAACCCTGTGCCATGAGCAACAAGTCTGACCGCCTAATCTAAGTTCGGACACAAGTTATGTTCCAAATTTTTTAAATTTTGTTATCAGAGGTACTAATCTCAGGCATGATGCACATGCATCTCGACTTTTTAATAACAGTAGTTTTTATAATAATTGACTGTTTTTGGGTCATTACTCTTTCTTTCTGTTAGATACAGTTCCCTTTTTTCTGTTAGAAGATATTATTATTCCTTTAGTAAGCCATGGTTTCTTGCATGGTTCCTTATCATTATATTTAACTATTGTTTTGGAGAAATAATTTTTAAAATACTCTTACAAATGTATCATGAAATAAGTAACATTTTAAATTAGCATCAGCTTCCTTATACACCTCATCCCAGTCTAACTGCTGAAGATTTTCCCTGAAATTTCTAATTGTTGAATCGTTAACTGAATGTAAAACTTTGGAGGGGAACTATGTCATTTATTGTAAGTAGCTGTGCACCATGATCAGAAAGACCATTCTCAACAGGACAAGCATTTATGTTCGTAAACTTATATTGGTCTATAAAGAAGTTATCTATCAGTGTGCTGCTGTCGTTTACTACCCGAGTAGGAAAATCAATTACAGATGAAAAATTGAAAGAACAGAGTAAGACTTCCGGGTCATTCTTCCTATTACACTCCTTTTCAAATACTCTTAGAAGTGTATCGTGAAATAAGTTATATTTTAAATTAGCATCAGCTTCCTTATACACCTCATCCCATTCTAACTGCTGAAGATTTTCCCTGAAATTTCTAATTGTTGAATCGTTAACTGAATATAAAACTTTGGAGGGCTGTTTTGAATTACAGAGGGGAACTATGTCATTTATTGTAAGTAGCTGTGCACCATGATCAGAAAGACCATTCTCAACAGGACAAGCATTTATGTTCGTAAACTTATATTGGTCTATAAAGAAGTTATCTATCAGTGTGCTGCTGTCCTTTACTACCCGAGTAAGAAAATAATTACAGATGACAAATTGAAAGAACCGAGTAAGACTTCCAGGTCATTCTTCCTACTACACTCCTTTAGTGAGTCAACATTGAAATCCCCACAAGTAATAATTTGTTTTCCCTTATCTGACAGATAGCACAACAAGGCATCCAAATTTTCCATAAATAATTGAAAGTTTCCTGAAGGGGACCTATATACTGTTACAATTATAAAAGAAGAACCTTTGTTCAGTTTAAGCTGACAGGCACTTGCTTCTATATGTTGCTCTACAGAAAACGTTTGAGTTTCTGAACTTTTTACACAGTGATAACATTTTACATAGATAGCAACTCCTCCTCTCGCCTTATTTACTCTATTCACATGTGGTACTAGTTTGTAACTGCTTATGTTTACGTTTTCCATTTCCGTCACAATGTGATGATCAGACAGGCATAGTATATCTATTACACTCTCTGATTCTATGTCATCTAAACAAACCAGTAGTTTATCTACTTTGTTCTTTAATCGCCAATATTTTGGTGAAAGATAGTAACATTATTTTTTACTTTAATTTTGTGTGACTCAACTTTATTCTTTAATCCCCAATATTTTGGTGAAGTATGGTAACATTATTTTTTACTTTACTTTTGTCAGATTGATGCGAGTTTTGAGCATCTTTAGTACATGCCTGCCTGAGCTTCCCATTGGACCCTGGATTTGGCCTAAAAAAGTGGAACATTCATGAACTGCAGTGTCTCCCCTTAAGGTTTTTGCTATTAAACCAGCCAGTTTACCCTTTCCTATTGAGGTGTAGGCCATGGCTTGTTAGTAGTATAATGACGCCGCTCTCACGCCACTGAGAATCGCCTGTCGACGATAGTGTCACCGACGCCAGACGCTCGGCCAATTGCCAGACCGCAGATCAAAAGATGCCACCACAGGATGATTGATAGGTCTTCCCAGATAGACAAAAGATGATTGACAGTTTACATTTAGGTCATTTTGATTGTCATCAACGCTACTTGTCCGACCGCTAATCAAAGGACGCTGCCATAACGCACTTGAGGCTGATTGACAGGTTGCAAGTAAACAACACCTCCCTCGGCCACACACGACACCCCCTCCACCCCTCGGCGCCGCCGCCAGACAGGCAGCACCTCCGACAGGTCCAGACCTGTCTACTTCTTGACATGTCTGTACTCGCACCCTCCGCCACACACCTGGCCGAAACCGCGACCCCAAACCGCTCGGCCTATTGCCGGAACGCTTCTCAAAAGACGCCGCCGCCGCCGACAGATGCTACCCCCTCCTCCTCCACGCTCGCGACAGTTTCTCAAAGGACGCCGCCACCTGCCCTAGCCGTGAGAACAAATAATACCGCGACGATTGTCTTGACCGCATCGACACCGACACCGCCGACCGACCCCTGCGCCCAGTGCAGAGTCGTACTGCACTATTTTTACGGCGACCCCGCCCCGCCAGGTCAGCAGCCAATTAAATTGCATATTTATTATATAGTGCGCCGCAGCGATCTGTACGCCAGATCTCGGTTTATGTAACAACAATTTCCGCCGTTTATTATTATTCTCGGAAAACATAAAGCGACCATAGTGTTCTTCGTATGTATTTTAACAAGAATTTCGGTGTAATGCTAAAAACAATTTAGAACAGAAATGCTTAGTTGGTCTCGTATACTAAAGCTTGTAGTAAAATATTAAAACTCGTATGCAAAATTTGCAAGTAAGAATTTTTCGATGCGCAAACACTCCCATCTCTCTCCATACTCTTCGCATAGACCACAGCCGACAGACGTGTTTAATAATAATAGCGCAGATTACGGTAACGAACGCCACAAACTTACGTATCCATCTTAACATATACTCTTTCGATATACAAAACAAATTCTAACCAGAGCCAACTAACGAAAAAAAGAAATGGTCCGTTTCGGAACTCGACCACAACCTTAGATCTATAAATGTATCTCTTCGTTTAGACGATGCAAGCAACAGCCATCGAGCTGAATGTAACTTGTATGCCAACCACTGTTTCGATAAAACAGCAACAACAGCAGCAGCAGCAGAAGACGACATATTGTTTATACAAAAAATTCCAAATAACGAAAATCGGCAATGACATCTAACACAACGTCTCTAAATATACATCTGCAGGCACCGTTAACAATCGTCCAAAACGCAGAGCGCTCTTTAGGCAAGTTACATAAAAGAAACATATGATAAGTGTTTAAAAGCACCTAAGTTACATCTCCAAATGGTCAAAACCTTCTACGCAGACGCACCACTCTGACAAGGATAGCTCGCTATGCATTTATTTAATGGTGCTGAGCCATGCCGAAAGTTCCGAAATTTAACGCTCTCTCTCTCTCTCTCTCTCTCTCTCTCTCTCTCTCTCTCTCTCTCTCTCTCTTTAGCTATCTTGCCCTGTTACGTTTCCTTCTTAGATCGAGGTATAGGTGCGCCTTCCGAGAATTCGGGTACTTTAATTTTACCTCTTATTTCCTTGCTACAGCACTACACATCCCATCTAAGGAATCTCTATTTCGCCGGCCGCGGTGGCCGAGGGGACTGAGGCGCTCCAGTCACGGTCTGCACGGCCACTACGGTCGGGGGTTCGAATCCCCCTCGGGCATGGATATTTGTGCCGTCCTTAGAATTAGTTAGTTCATAAGTAGTTTGTAAGTTTAGGGACTGATGACCACGTAATTAAGTCCCATAAGCTATACAAACATTTGAAACATTTTTGAATCTCTATTTCCTGTTACGATGCGAACTACATTTATCTGACACCGATATTCCAGCGCCCCAGAAGACATTTAAACCCTATTGTGCAACGGAGAGTCAAAATAAAGAAATAAAAAAATAAAAAAATAAATAAAAATAAAAAAAAATAAAAATAAAGTGTAATAATTTACCGATTTCCGAACGTCTACACTACAAATTTTCGAAATTATTGGCCTAACAACACCCTAATTCGACAATACAGCAACCACAGAACCGAGGTTACCTGCCCATTGCAACACCGATTTCCAGTTCGAACCGCCCTTTACCCACAAAATTCCTACTCCAAGTTCCTTTCTTATGCATTCCACAAATCCGAACTAACATTTATTATTTTAATTACAAGTAGATGTCTACCGCAAACTAAGATGCTAACCTACACACCGCAACACATGATCCTATATAGAACATGGAATGTTTACAATTTTTTTTGTTACAGTACAACTGAGTACATGCAACGTAATGTTCGCAAACACTTATATCGCAACCAACGCCCGCATACATCGATCATAATCTGCTCTCTAAGGAATGGATGGGAGTCACACACAGTACAAATACGTTTGTCGTGTGTTCCGCTAATTTAGGTCAGTACAACGATTCGAGACCAATACCCTCCCGGCTGATTAAACCGGGCTTGCACATATGCAATAGCCTCCTTTTAAAAGCCTATGTCTTCGCCATATAACCCGTTTTCGTTTATCCTTCTTCTTAGGACTTGTGGAATAACGTAGACGATATCTACGTCTGCGGATAATAAAGTCCTGGAATGCTAAAAAAATATAGCTCCTTGCTCGACTCTACAAGTAATTTACAGTTGAATCTAAAACTCATAATGTCCGGGAGACCGGGTACTCTTAATACCCAAGTAATCAAATCTAAAAGCGTATATTAACCGGGAGCGACGCACGGTACAACGGCTCACTTGTCTTATCCTCGCCCGCAACCACATTGATGATGCTCCTTCCATCCGAAAGTCATGCTCGGATACGAACGCCACTCGGTTAGAGTGTTGTCCAAAAATCCAGGAGACAGAAGCCATCTACACGAAGTTGCTGCTGTAGTATAGATGGGAGCGCCTCCATTAAAAAACATCGATTAGTTGCAGTTTATAAGATATATAACCACAGGACGTACATATTTCCCCCATGTATTCCAGAAATAGTAACTTCGTCTTATCTCCAGCGTTTGAAGTATCGAACTTGTTGAATTTACTACACACACACGCACTCCATTGGCTACAACTAGCGCACTTTAAGTTACCAAACTGTAGGAGTTTTATAAAACACGTTGATTTTCGACGAAAGAATTATGATTTACTTCAGAAGGCACATCCGCTACGTAACGTAATGCACACCAGCCGTAAAGTAAACACTAGCATACCATTAAACAGGCGATTCTTCGACGAAAGATCACTGCACCACCAAGGTCGGTTTTATTTAGAGGTTTACCGTGACGTATATTTAGGGTATATCAACACTGTTTACTTAAATTCCGTCCTATCTAGCCTACAACACTCTCTGTAAGCGCCAAACATTTCCAACACAATAACAGAAGTACACCTGCAGTCGACACGAACCTACAACAACAAACGAATCTAGCCATTCCAACTCGTTTTTTTGTCCCAACTAGCATGCTGCAAGCTATGTATACGTTCGTAACAACCCAGACAGAGCTATCCTTACATCCGTCACTAGCCTAGCACCAACTCTATACAAGTTACCACAGATGGTGTTATAACCGCGATCAGTAACTGACAAGATCTCCCAGACACACAGCGTTTTAATAATGTTTCGATCTCTCTCTCTCCACCCAATAACTACGTTGGTTGCTTGACCCGTTCCTAACATCCAACCACTACTTTGTTTCCAATGCACAGCCCGGCAGACAATATTTCTGGAACGCTTTCTATCAGCCATTAGAAACCTCGAGCATTCGCGTACAAACCACCATTGTATTCCACTCCTTCTAACAAATTATTACTCTCGATAAACATCTGTATGATCGACGTACACACACAGAACAGCTAACAAGAAAAGATCTAGATCAAAGCCAAGTTCTTATAAGCCTTACAAGCAGCAACATAAAATAGTCTACACCATTTCGAACTAATGCAACACCAGATTTTTTAACGATATCCAAGAGCAATCCTTTAGAGACTAAACATACGATTAAATGCACCTCCCAAAGTAACTAATCCTCTAACTCGATGCTTATCGACCAAAGAACATTAATTACACCACTGCAATCATATCCGATACGCTACCGAGAGACGTCCATTCGTAAACACAGCTGAAAGAAGATATAAATGCCCCACATCCATGCTACGAAGTATCTATATGTATTTTCACAATTGTGGATCACATCTGCGTTGCATCGTACCGCACGACTAAACCGTTCGAAATAGGTACGTCGCGCAAGCTAGCATGCATACTCATGTTCAATGCTATTTCTGGCTGCAGGCGAGTGCGGACCTGTTGACTCATCGTAGACGCCGGTTTGGAGCGTGTACGTCCCATACATGTAAACATACCTGTCCACGCTCGCACATGACCTGGAGAAGTTTTCGGTTTAATTTTTCCTGGCCGCACCAGATTCCGAATACAAGAGACCTATTTTCACGAAGATAGATTTACATTGATTGTAACAACAGACATAAGAATAAAAGACGATCGAAATGCTGCAGCTATACCATACCTCTTAATACACAATCATCCCATAAAGAGAGAACCGCACACATACGTATTACTGACAAACACCGCAACAATTCCTCGCAGCTGACACAAGCGATGTTTATACCGTACGAGCTGTCGTTATAACTTTCATACGCAGATACATATACAGACAGTACGATGAGCGCAAATTTGCGATGTAGCTCTTACAGAAACGAAACATAGTTTTTTTTAGAAATTCGATAAGAAGAAGAACGAAATTTATACAACATGAACCAATGTGCAAAAAGTCAAACCCCACTCCATGCAGCAATGTACCGAGCAACGTCGATTTAAGCGAACGCTGTGCTTAGCTGTAGAATAGAACAACACAGAATTACACCTCCCTAACAGATACTTTACCGAGGGAGTTACTGCTCTCTGGTAACAAGCAACCTGTCTTCTGGTATCATCTCCTAAACCCTGAAAATCCAAAACTTTCTACTCGAGAAGCTAGACAAAGAATACAAATCGTTCTTTATTATTCTTGTTATGTGTAACTTTAATTTTCTCCGCTGTAACTCGTACTTTTATATCTACATCGGCGTCTGCTATTACCGTTCCAGCCAGAAGTTCGAAAGGTAGAGGGAAGGTATGTTCTCGAACTCCATTACGTATCTTGGTTTCTCCTGCATTCCAACTCCTTTATAACTCTGCACCTTCGGGCAATGCTTCTAGACGAGAACAATCGGGTATTTTAACTTTTCCCATTATTTCCTGTATAGCACTATGAGTGCCTATGTCTGTACGTTACCAACTCCGGTGGTAATTTCTGTATGGAGCACTAGGTTTACGACTATTGCAAACGATTGCTTGTTATTCCATTCGTTTTTAACTCTGCAAATGACTGTCCCCAGTCCTACACATTTGGATGCAATGTAGTCCCTTTTCAAAACGATAATGCAATACGTTTTTCGTGTGTTCCGCTACTTTCGGTCAGTACACCGACGCGTCACCAATCTCCCTGACTGTTTACTGAAGAAAAGCAAATATTTTATAAGTCCCAATATTTTATAAGTCTCCACACCCTCTGTTTAAGCCGGGCTTACAGATATGCCATAGCTTCGTCTTTCTCCAGCATCAGTTTGTACTCGTCCTTTATGGCAGTTGATTTAGCCAGATATTCTAGCTTCCTTCTCTTGGTCTCGATATCCGCCATTTCCAGTTTTCTTTTCGCGCACATAAAACAACTGCACGTAGCGATGTAGTTTCTTTAATGGGGGATGGCTTATGCCTGTGTGATATATTTACACTTTTCGCTGGACTTGCAGAATGACATTTTTTGTAGGTACCAGACCTATTTCGGCGATATCTATATCTGGAGGCAGTGTGGAGAACAATGTTCTGGATTGGGAGAAGTATGTTTCCCCTGCTTTAATGTCTCTTTTAAGTGTACTACTTATATCGTCTTTGCCGCTGTCAGTATTACGAATATCCACCTAATTTACAGGTAGACAATGGAAACTAAAAGCTGATAGAACGTAACGCATAAGCTTTTATCGATCTGGAAGGTTTAACCTGTACACCGATCAATTTTCGGGTATTTTTATTACCCCAGTACACAAATTTCAGGACACTGTTAAACACTACAAAGCATCTGTTGTCCCAGAAGTTCGTTATTCGCCCCCCACATTGTGGAGAAATACTTTGCAGATACCGTTGAAAAAACTTAAAGAGTCTTGCACAAGATCAAAAACACTCTCCATCCGGTAATCGTATATTGTAATACCCCTGTTCTCGACCCAATGACGAAGAAAGTGCTCAAATACAGCAAATAGACCACTATCTCTCTTTTTAGGGTAAATCGGGTCACGGATCACAAAATTCGCACCACAACCAGCGGATTATCCCCTAGTAAGACTCCAGGACGTTCTCCAAATTATGGTTTTGACTGATATTTCCAGGCGAAGTACTAACTAACCTCCATATAGGCGAGATTCTAGATGCGTTCTTCGGGACTTGTGGTATAGAGACAGGTGCGTAGATTCGAATCCTGCATATGACAACGCGACGGTGGCGAGTCCCGAAGCGCAACAGCTGGGAGGACCTCCCGGCTATAGCGAAGACACATATCCGCCGCAACTCCCACAAGGTGTTGTATTGGAATATATATATATAAGGGATGGCCGGAGAAGCCTCCAGGTCACATCCTCGAAACGCAAAGCATGCTCCTGGATAGCTGGTTAATTTAATCTCTTCCTTCGGTACGCTGACCTCCTTTCACGTTTCAATAGTGGAACTGATCGCTCTGGGCTCCGGATCACTATTTATACTAGGAATTATGTATGACGATTACAGTACCATCTGTTAGCAGCTTTTGTAAACTTCTTACAGCTTTCACAATTAACATACCGTTTACTGCATTCCTCTATCGATCTTTGTTTTCGAGATATTTAATTTTGAAATCAGGGAGTCCTTTTCAGGACACCCTGTAGTAGCGACTGGGCCGTCAACAACACGAGGTGTCTATTGCGTCAGGAGATGGCGGTCCGGTACCTGAAAACTAAAACTCAGCATTATACCGAGAAGCCACGCTTTGTACCAATCTTGCATTACATCGTTACAATGCGACTTTGTTGTCTGAGGTTCAAATTTTATGCTTCAGTGTGCACGACGACGAGATTGTCCTTGTATTGACATCTATTCAGACTTGGTTTCTTTCACTTTTTGAGTCACAGTCTTTTTTAATTTTTTTTATTTTCTACTCGTGTACTTACTTGATGATGTACTAGTGTTGTGCAAATAAGTCCATGAACCACCATAATCCGAAACTCCTTCAAAGACGCTGTTATCTCATCGCTTCTATCTTGGAACAACAAAAATGAATTTACAATGGATCCAGCCAAAAAGTTCCAAGCCAGTATCTTTTGGTTTTCCTATCAATCTTATGTAGATAGTTCAGTATGTCTGCTTTATCAACGTACCCCATATCCATTGTATAGGACATGAGATAGCCATTTCTGACCCATCTTTTTGTTTTCCAGGCAATGATGTTGTCTGCCGTGGATCATGAAAATAAGACAGAAATAAAATTCCATTCTTGTTCTTCCATGTCAATGTTGTTATGCCTTCTTGCGTGCCTCTGTAGTCATATTCTCCGCACTGAAAATGTTTCCCAGGTTTCCAAACTTTGGGCAAGTCTTTTGACCTCGTTTTTCTGTCTCGCAACCATACACTATATGCTCATGAAACTTTTCGTTAGACTAATAGAAGTGATCAATGTGTCAAACTAAATTTTATGTTTTTTTCTCCAAATGTTCAATGTTTGTAAAGTTATGTGTCCTAAGTGCAGTGGTCATCGGTCCCTAAACAAGGAAACTACTTAACCTAACTTATCCTAAAAACAACACGCACACACCTATGTCCGAGGGAGGACTCGAAACTCCAACGTCGAATGACCACGCGCACCGCAGCAAGGCGCCTTAGTGCGTAGGGCTATTCCACCGCGATGGTTTCTTTATCACCAGTTTGTCACTGAACTACTCCACTACCCTTTAACTCAATTGTTTTTTTTTCTAGACATTTACCAGTGTCACTAGTGGTCTCTGCTTTGCACTAGCATCGGTGGTTTCATGAGAAAACCACTAGTCCTTCCGAACGTAACGAAATGGTAGTTTCAGGAAGAAACCATTGGTACTCAACGGGTTAAGGAAGGTGGTAAGCGATTTAGAAGGCTGCACAGATGATTAAACAGTATAACAGCTGCCTAAATCTGAGCGGTCACCACGTAGAGCAATAGCTTTGGTGTAAAATGTAAACTTTACCGGCCAGAATGGTCAAAATTACTAAAAGTTTTCCGGCTGTTATGCCGTTGTCTAGTGGATTTATTATTAAAACCTAACGTTTCGTCCCCGACTGCGGAGGACATTCTCAAGGGGGATCATGGCACTTTTCGATGTCAGATTGACATCCTGGCTCGCTACTAGCAGGGTGTGAATCGGACATCGAAAAGTGCCACGATCCCCCTTGAGAATGTCCTCCGCAGTCGGGGACGAAACGTTGGGTTTTAATAATAAATCCACTAGACCACAGCCCGAAAATTTTTAGTAATTTTAATAGCTTTGGTGCCGAACTTTGAAACACGACTCGTTTAAATACAACGAATAAAATAAAAGTTTGTGTAAGAAAAGAATGTATTATTTAGTTCACAAAAGTTCCATTGTCTGTGGGAAAATTTGCTACAGTGTATGCTGGGAACGTTGAGATTGACAAGAACAGTGCACGTAACATCTTGCTGGGGGAAAAACTTCAAAATAAATAAATAAAAGTTTCCCTGTGCTTGTTTGCAGTCGACTTCAGTGATATTTATTTCTGTTTGTATCTTAAAGACCATGACATACGTAAACACGTATTAACAATGTGTACCCTGCGCCAGGAGACGTCTCCGCGCGGTCGCTGTCCAGACAGAACTGCCCTGCTAGTCTAATAATAGGGGGCCGTGCCCGCTGCTGGGAGTTTCTTACTCTGCTACTGCGACTCCGAGGAAATTTACTCGACGTTGTAAACGGCGCCGAGTGGTTTGCGGAACAAGCGGCGGTGCTCGCGGATAAGGAAAAATACACGACAGCAGGGTGGGGGCGGCGGCGGAGGAGGCAACACATTCCTAGGGCGGCGGCAGAGTGCTGCGCAAACAGCTTTAGCGGCGGGCGGGGGCGGCGGGGGCGGTAAGAATCAAATAACAAGGCCGGCCTCCGGGGGCGGACAGGGTAAACAGCCGCCACTCGAGGAGCAGCCGCGGGGGCGGGGGCGGCTGGGGGAGGGCGCGGGGGCGGGGATTATTCCGGGGGCGGCGGCGAGCACCACAGGCCGCGAGGCCGGACCTCTAGAGGTCAGGCGGTCTCACAGGAGCAGCGAGTGGCAACAGGGGCCGTGTCTACCTGAACAGAACCAGCCGCACGAGTGCATCAACAGGTGAATCAAAAGTCACAGCAGACCATTCAGTTCCAAGAACCCTGCGCTGCCTGGGAAACCTGAACTAACCAGTAAGTAAGGGGTGAGGCACTCCATCTTTTATGGTATGTACCTAACATGGGTGCTATCTTAAAATTGGCTATCATGAGCACAAGTCTTTTTTTTTAATACATAGGGAGACATATCAACTAACGTCAGCATTATGTGACAACTCATTCTTTTAAACAGACTAGCTGAAAACCCGGCGTTGACCGCGTATTTATTTATCTATTCCTGCCATTTTTCAGGTATATATTCATTTGTATAAGGGCTTCATGTCTGTAAAAGCTCTTGGTACTACAATTTGTAGTAATGAAATAATACATCGAAACTTGGAGCGTGGTAGGGCGGTTTTCCATCAACGTTACAGTTTATGTGTCCATATCTCATGAACTACGTGTCGTACTGTGATGTAATTTCGAAGGTATACTCAACTATATGCGCGTATACTGTCTGTAAAATTTGTAGTGTAGAAATTACAAACCGTAAAGTCATACCGAATGCCCTATTTTTACTCCAAAACAGAAGTAAGCGAGAAACTTTTTTCCTTTCATCATTTTGCTATTGTCAGCGAGAAAAAGTTTAATAAAGGTTTGAAATTATGTTTAAAGTTTGTTGCAAGTCGCTAATTACTCTCATTCTCACGCACCATATTTATAAAGTCTCGCCGCATTACGTGGCCTTCTTTTGTGATTCCTATTGTTTATGACATATCTTCTGAACCATGTGTCATATTTGATTCTTAACCCTGCAGCAATTGTTAACTCACGGTTTGGAATGTGTGTTCCAAATTTGGTTTAAATCGGTCTACTGGTTAAGAAGAAAATGAGCAGCATTGTCACTAAATGCAGCAATTTTTCGCGGATCTCATTATATATAACGTCATATGTCGTGAACTATATATCGTACGTAATTCTTACACTTCTGGCGACCGTCCTCATGGATTGAAGCTTACGTGTACAAAATTTCATAAAGATTGGAGCAAAACTGTAGATTTGTATGCAACACGTACAAATATACGGACACTCTGATTTATATATTAGATTCGACGTAGTACGTATGGTTCAAAAGTTACATTTCGCTTGGAGGTACACACTGGACTGAAGTGTCTATTTTAAAAATGTTCAAATGTTTGTATAGCTTATGGGACTTAACTACGGGGTCATCAGTCCCTAAACTTACAAACTACTTACGAACTAGCTAATCCTAAGGACGGCACAAATATCCATCCCCGAGGGGTTATTCGAACCCCCGACCGTAGTGGCCGTGCAGACCGTGACTGACGCGCCGCAGTCCCCTCGGCCACCGCGGCCGGCTGCGAGTAATTAAAAGGGATAAAGACATTGGTTTTCGACGTATTGTTAAAACGTTTTGCTGTCGTTTCTGAGTGATAACGGGACGTTTTGGTTTTTCAGGCATAAACACCTGTCTCCATCTGAATGATCAAAAATTAAACTCTGACCGGCACTTTTGTTTGAGAATAATACTCGCACACTATTACCTTGCCAACATTTATTTACTGTTTAATTCGATGTGAATCCATGTTTCATCTAAGTAAAAACAAGGCCCTCCAGTACGCAAGGAAAAAAAAAAACGTTAATTTTGACACATTCTAAAACGAAAATCCGTTGCTTCTAAGGGCTTCCTTGCTAGGTTTGAAGGTCATTACAGTTTGACAAAAGTTGTGCAATTTACGCAAAGTACGTATTTATTTCTGTTTTTCGTAATGCCATAGAAATGTTGAAACGTTTGTATAGCTTATGGGACTTAACTATTGGGTCATCAGTCCCTAAACTTACAAATTACTTATGAACTACTTACGACATAGGACGGCACAAACATCCATGCCCGAGGGGGGATTCGAACCCCCGACCGTAGTGGCCGTGCAGACCGTGACTGAAGCTCCTCAGTCCCCTCGGCCACCACCGCGGCCGAAGAAGCTCTCCCTGTTAGTCAAAAATCTCCGCACAATACTGGCACAGGCTTCTTTAATGGTGTGTGTGTGTGTGTGTCTTCTTTTCAATGGATATACAACTTGCTTGAAATAGCTTCACAGATAAATGTCAGTGGGGACAAATCAGGTGATCTGGGTAGTCATTCCACAGAACCACGACAGCCAAATTAGGGACCAAGAGACTGACCACCTAACCTCAGAAGATTAACAGCTGCATATAGTCCAAGCATTACGGAGAAGTGGGTGCAACAATTATTTCTTGGAAAAAAGACCTATTTTCACTGAACAAAACCTAAATGCTCAAAGCTACGTGGAAATATTGCTTGAAGTTGTGCTTCCCTTTGTTCCATATGAAGATGGAAGCTTTTCCTTTTACATTCAACAGGATGAGGCTCGACCACACTAACAGTCCAAGCATTCTGTGACGCCGTGTTGCTAAATTTGCAAAAATTGGTTTCCCGCTTATTGAAGATGACGGAACGTGCTTCTCTTCTCTGGATCTTCTTTAGCCCCTCTTTCATTCCCACCTGATACTGCTCTCGAAGACTGATACTCAAGTACTCGAGTGATGTGTAACCTACTTCTTTGGTGACGGACTACGCATCCTGGATATTCTTCAAATTAATCTGCTTACTCAAGTTATTGTTATG